>JARHVA010003438.1:515000-1988242 GCA_037957365.1 Torreya grandis
GTTGAGTTAAGTATGAATGTGAGAGTATATGCATTCATTGATCAAGGTCATAAAGGGAGAGTGGAGCCTCTAGTTCTAGCATGGATATGATTAAGAGTGAGAGTAAGGGGGCTGGTCTTAGTGTCCATGTTCATAATATAAAATGATGTAATATACTTGTATTTAAATTTTGTGTGTGTGTGTGTGTGTGTGTGTGTGTGTGTGTGTGTGTGTTCATTATTATATTGGTAGTGTGTATATTGGTATCTAGATATGGTTATAATCTGTATGTTTACATGTGTTTAATGATTTTAGTTATGTTCAATGTTGATATTGGTATATGGTATTTGTCTAAGTAAAGTTAAAGATGTGTGTGTGTGTGTGTGTGTGTGTGTGTGTGTGTGTGTGTGTGTGTGTGTGTGTGTGTGTGTGTGTGTGTGTGTGTGTGTGTAATCTTGTTTACAAATGCTTAAGTAGACATGTGTAGTAGACCAGGAATGTTATTTGTTGTTAAAGGTTTTATAGGTGTTCCATATGATATATGTATGTAGATCATCTGATTATGGTATGCACTATCTTAACTCAGATGGAATGGTAAACCAATGACCATAATACTCATGTTGTGTTAGTGTATAAGTGGACTTTGGCACTAAAACTTCATGTAATACATTGCTAATGGCTAGGTGTGTAGACTCTATAGCGAAGAGAGTTTTGGTTATTGTGCTAAAACTATACTTTGAGCTCTATGATGTCTATAAAACATCTTGATTGGTTTTCAATAAAATGCTTTTTTATCCTTGTAATTATTTACAAATATCTTGATTGGTGTTAAAATTGATGTTTTGATCTAGTCTCTATAGTTATTTCTAAATATATTGAGTGGTTTTTGAGCTGATGTTGTACTCTAATTTTTGTAATTGTTTGGAAATATATCAATTGGTTCTTAGACTGATGATATATTCTAAATTCTATAGTTATTTACAAATATCTTGATAGGTGTGTGAATTAATTTTGTGTGTTGATCTCTATGAATTGGCTGCCATCTCTATTGACTCTATGTGAAAAATATCACTCATAAATAGGTGTCCTTAAAACCACATGGATCATATGATGAGTAATGACTATATCCTCAATGTTAACATCCTAGAATAACTCTATCATAAAGGAGTGTGATTTAGGAGACTATAGAGACTAAGATCTCAATTCCTGTTGTGTGAATTTTTTAATGCCTCAATTGACATACTGGTTAATGTAGCCTTGGAGTACATAACAATGATTGTCTAAATATTCATTTATCTTATGTAAAATATAATATGGATTATTTTTTACCATGTGTAAATGGTGTTCTACATTATTATTAGTATGAGGAAGTGTGATCATCTCTTTATATAATAATATAATCAATATGTAATGAGGCTTATCCCTATATGAAAACTGTATAACCCCTCTTTATGTGTCATGTGCTCTACTAACTATAGGAGGTATTTTGTGAAGTGGATATTTGCCCTTGTTTAGTATCTTGATAATTTGTTTTTATACCACTAGTTTCTTGATCATAATTAGAGTAGGTTCTTGTACCATTTTATATGAATAGGACTCTAAAAAACCTACATCCAAATTTACCCTTGAATGTGTAACCACTAGTCCCAATTATGCCTCTAATGCTCTAGTTGCATTATATAGATTCCATAATGATTTAGATCTTTGATATATTAATTTCTCCTTAAGAGGAAAAATTAGGCCTCTGTAAAATATGTATTGTATGTATAAGTCCATAAATTGGTAAATCAACTAATGTAAACATGATTTGAATCATAGAATATATTTAGTTCTTGGTTCTATTTCACCCTGGTGTAATGAAGGTAACGTCTCTATGTGACTCAAGGTCCCTTATTATATATGTAGTGCTTGATAAAGACTACTTATAACTCCTCATATGTGTTTATTGACCCACTAGGGATTGTATGATGGAAGCAATTTAGTTCTTCCCCATATAGGGACCTTGGAAATAATTGTAGTAGTCTCAAATTATTGGTGACATGTGCTATGGCTTTCTAATAAGCCTAAAGGTGTAAGTATGGGTCTCCATGCCCATCAAATATATATGATACTAGTATCTAAAAGTTGGGTGTTAACCTTGTAGTGGAGATTTTATGTGAAATAGGGTTTCCATGGATAAAATTGGCATCAACCCAAGATTGGTATTCTTTGTTCTCTAATGTGAGATGGTTTACTTGTTATTACAAAGCACTCATGACATGCATCGAGAAAATTAAATATTCTAAAGGTATATTATCATCATCAAGTGGTTCATTTATTACTTGAATTTTTTATTTTATCTTATCCTCTGGTATATTTCATTGTAAACCTTTTTTAGGGAGGGTCAGTTTGCTCTGCTTAACCTTTAGAGGTGTGATAGCTAGGAGCTAATTAAAAGGAAATGAATTATCACCCTGATTTAGGTTAGGTGGAGAAATGGGTTATAATATAGTAAGGGGGTTGAGGGAGATTTATTTGTATCTCTTATTTTGTTAATTTATAAATAAGTATCACATGTTAATTAATTATAAGGTATTGTATTATCATGTGAATGCAAGTTATGTAAACTATGAACATAAGACTATATATATATGTGTGTGTTTGTGAACATGTGACCTAGCATTTATATGAATGAGAGAGATAGGTAAAGTATGAGGAGAAATATAAGGTGGAGAATCCATGTCTTCTTCATCATAATCATAGTAATCATTATTGTCCCAAGGTTCATCAAAATCAGAGTTTATTTCACTTATAAAAGTAGGAGTAGAAGTATCATTCACATGATAAATAAGAGAGAGAAAGAGAAGATTTTAACTTTTTAATATTGTGTAATGTGTTATCATGTGTGGATGTAATGAAATGAAATGCATTTCTTCACTAGCTATGTGTGAAATGCATAAATTATTATTACTTTCAATCTTGGAGTTAAAGGTATAATAAGTGGAAATTATGTTTTCATTTTGCATATTATGACATGTAGGATAATATTTAGATACATTTGCATTATAAATATGTTGTAAATAATCGTTTAATCAAGCTTGAATGCAAAATAAGGTGATAGAATAATTTTTTCTACCTTAGTTTGTGCATTGGTAAAAGGTGTAATATCATCGGTACATACTTTTTTGAATTTAACTAAGAAGGGTAAAGAAGATGCATTGATATTATCTACTTTACTTGAATCATGAAAAAATTGATTTTGTGTATTGCATTTATATTTATTTAATAAAAATAAAAAGGTACAAAAAGTAGTTGAAAACATAAGATAACATTGGAGAAAATCACTACCAACCAGAGGCTAGGCTCTTTCAAAATTATATTTTTAGTTTTATTTTGAGGTGTAAGAGAAGAGGGAGAGGAAAGAGAAAAATACATATCAAATATGTCCTCATCTAAATTTTCATTTCCATGCTCATATTAATCCTTGTATCCATCATTATAAAAATAGTCATTATCATCATTATAAATGAAATCGTTATCATGCTCTAATGTACAATATTGACAATTTATCCATTCATTATTATAATTATAAGAAAATTTGAAAAAACATCAATTAGGTGAGGGGTAGATCACTTATTATATGCCATTTTAAAATTTCCAAAGAAGATAATGTAAATAATGAATAAAAAGCACATAAAAGGTATAATGTAATCTGAAATATGTGAAACTATGAATTTTTTTAACCCAATGTGTAAAATAAATTAGGATTGTAATTGAAACCCTAATTGTTAGTATTTATGTGTATAGGGACTTAGTATGTGGATCTAGAGTTTTAATGAGGGTTGTTTTACAAAAAAATAAGTTATATTAAATTAATGAAACCTTAATATATGATTAATCTGAATGAGCTAGGTTATGCCAAAAATCTATAAAAAATAAAGATTCTTAGCACTAATTTTATACAAAAAATGGAAGGTAAACCCTAGGAAAAACTAGGGGTTTAAATGATATTCAAAATAAGTCAAGTTTACCAAATGTTTTAACCTTTTATGAATTATATGGTGTAAATATTATGTTGTTAAAGGCTAAGTATAACAATAATCTAGAATGAAAATTGGAAATAATTGATTTGACAAATCATTCCTAAAATAATAAGAATATAGAGAAAGAGCACTTATCTAGAATAAAACTTATATTTATACAGTTTAGGAGACTAAAACAATATGGAGAAATAGGAAGACACCTTCTATTCTATGACCATTTCTTAATTTTTATCTTAGACAATAGTGCCAATATCATGATAGTAATTTCATGTGGTGTTAGTGTCTAATTATGGTTCTAGTGTCCCTCTTGGAGGAGATGTCCAAAACTTTTAGGGGACCTATGGGAGGTTATAGGGGTCTTTTAGATGGTTTTGTCTATTTTGGGAGCCTACCTATATCATTATTTTAGATTAATCTCTTTCAAAACACTAATGAGAACTTGCACACATTAAACAATAACTAGATCAAATGCAAAAAAAGGGAAAAAATATGTGTCAAATGTTATAATCATGTGGAGTAGAACCCATGTTGTCTTGGTCACTGATTACATTAACCCAATTTAGTATATGTTTTAGATCACATGTAGTTATTATTTAGGGAACATGCATAATCAACTTTCATGATATGTTATAATGACTTTCACATAGGCCCTTCTTTGATCAAGCATGCAATGTCTAGATGTGCTAGCTGAGTAGTATGTAGAGTATTGAGTTGTACTATTAATTAATTTTATGCTATTATGTACCAAAATAGTTAGTGATAGATGTTAAATGATTTATGAGGTGATTTATAGATAATTAAATTTGATTTGAATATAAAACCTTATTCACTGGCCAACAAGTTGTAAAAAAGGATATAAAACTTAAGAGAAGGTTCAAGGTAGCGTTAGGACCCAAACATAGGAGAAAATGACCGTCAGACACTAGAGACATAGTTGAGCACTAGCACCACATGTTAATACTATCCTAAAAATGACACTAGTATCTTGAGGCCTGAAAATAAGGTTAAGACCAAGTAAGGCATGCTAGGGGCCCCTGTGACTAGGAGGAGGTGACTTAGGACCACTAGGGGTGCAACAAATAGGGAAGATAAGACATTAGAAATAATAATAGACCCAAAATGGCCATGTGAACAAGGATTGAATTCATCATTAAGACCTTCATGTGAAAGATAAAAAATAGACATAGTACTTGTGGTTTCCTTACCAAATTAGGGCATTTATAATAAGACAATTTAACCACTATAATAAGTTTTAAACATCCATAAAAAGGGAATCATAAAAATGTTAAACAAATATCCACCACACATGGGTAATTACATAATTAAATCATAAATAAAATAAAAAACACACATGATACATTGAAATAACTAAGCAATAGTTCATAAATGATAACCAATCAATATAAAACAAGCATATATTATATGTGGGAAATGCATACATAGAAAACCATAGATAAAACATCCATATAACACACAAGAATTTCTATAATTAAATTATCATAAATCAATTATTAAGTATTTAATCAAAGAATCATCATAGACAAAAAATCCACATGGGAAAGTTGTAACAATAAATTATTATAATGGTGTCTTATAGTATGTTATAGTGGTTGGGTCAACCAATCACACTTTTTAACTACTCATTTAGCAATATATTAACATGCATCATTTCAAAACTAGTTTAACTCAAGTATATGTATAAATAATGCATGTACTATCTTCTCATATAATAACCACACACAACTAATTGATGTCCCAATGTATCATAAAAAATCAAACACACAATCAAGAGAAGTTTGCACATACTCAAGCATAGCATACACATACATAATCAAGAATAGTTTTAACCCAATAATGTAATACCAAAAGAATATACATAACTATTAGAGGTATAATCACTAAGAAAGTGGGGTGAATCAGTGATCCCAAATAACCCAACTTTAATTTTTATCTTTACAACCACTTAATAAGTTACACAAGCATTCTGAAGCATACACATTATTAATAACAATGAGCAAGAGACATAATTCAAGATCAATCACATAACACATGACCTATATGGGAAACCATCTTGGGGAATAAAACCCACTATAACCTATAATTTTACTAATATACTATAACAAAAATATCCAATTTAGATTATCCATTAATGATTGAGGAATTGTAATCCTTATTTAGTGATACTACAATCCCACAAGGTGTTGGTATACTTATCCAACTAAGTTGTAACAATAACCAAAATTTTAGTAAGTATCACCTTATAAGGAGGATGCAACCACCTTAGATGTTGAGCTAACATAATAACACCTATGAACATATCCACATGTGAACTAATGTCTATAACACCTAATGATGGACTTTTGCTTATCACTCTTCACCTTTGCTCATACTCAATTTTTAAGAGCACTATTATTCCAATAGAATTATGACATAAAAGTCAAAAAATAGTCCCTAATCTATTCTTATCTTTACCTCATACTCAAGGCACTCTACCCATCCTTCATTCCTCAAACACACACACAAGGCTCTCTCAAATCTCTCCCAAGTCTCTCACACAAAGTCTAGAAATCACCAACTTTTATTTCACTATTCATAGATAAGTATTGATAATCAATACCTTGGTTGGCCATTAGGTATGACTTAATCATTAAGGATTATTATAGATGAAGACATGGATCAAAAAATCTTCATATGTCATCCATAGCATCTATGGGTCACCCATAAGGAACTACACCTTTCAATTAGTCACTTGTAGTCCTTATAGATCTCATGAAGACCTTTTTACCCATTTAGCAAACCCTCAAGCCAAAAAAGAACACAATACCACTTTCAAATACATGGGTCCACTTCTAATGGCCCCTTCAACATCTTCAAATCATCTTATCTCACCTGTTTGTATGCTCAAATAACTCAAACACTAACCTGGTGTATAAGAACATTATGAATGAACACATAGTCAACTTATTAAGCATTGTTCATACTCAAGATAAATTAATCACACCTCCAAAAAACACATAGATCATCATTATGGAATTTAAAACATTCCCCAATAGTCAATTTATCAACAGAGATCAAAAAAATATCAAAACAAGCTTAATTACTCTTCTCGGGTCACTTGCAAAATAAGCATGAAGACAATCAATTTTGAATATTAATATCTTTGACTGTACACATTTACAAATCTTTAAATCAAGTATATTAGATGAGATATGGAGTCTTCTTCATATTTGATTTTTACAAAACCAATAAATTAAACTTATTTCAAAATATATGGATAAAATATAGAGCTATGGATTTTCCCTATGTTAAATTCAAATATTTGAATAGCAATGGTCACAGTTAACCTTCAAACACAAACCTCACATCTCATGTCTTCTCTTTAACACCTATCATCATCAATATTGTCTGATATTTAACACAAAGTACACTAGCACTAAATTTTAAACCTCAATCACTTTGACCTCATCTCATGTAATCCTGAAATGTTTACTCAATGCACTCCATCTTTCTCTATGGATCAGCTATGTCTTCAACTATCAATGCTCACCATTTGATCAATCTATACAAACACCTACTTACCATTTGATCTTTATCTTATACATTTGATTAATATTTAAACATCATTCACCTATCCTCATCACACTACTTCTTAAATTTTTAGATCAACATGCACTATCAATCTTTCTTGAGATTTAACTTGTGCAAAATTGACTATGGGAACCATTTAGATATGCCTAGAAGGCTAATTTTTCATAGTTATAAATTTTGCCTTGATCAATCTCATGTCCTAAAACTTTCACCATATGTTCTCCTTTCAAAGAAGAATCCAACCATGTACCAGACTACTCTTGAAACCTTCACACATTCAAGATATAACGCCATTAAAATCTTCTTAAACTCTTTTATCATAGAGCCAACTATGCTTAAAATTTGTCTGGGTGACCAACTTTGATCCTACATAATGTTTTCTACACTTTAGTTCATGATTTCAAATTTAACATAAATCAATAATTCTCAAAATTAAATTAACTAATATTATTAGTTTCTCTTTACACCTTCACATGTGAAAAATATAACACCATAAAAATGCTCACTTGGTTCTTCTTACCA
This sequence comes from Torreya grandis, assembly GCA_037957365.1. Taxonomy (NCBI): domain Eukaryota; kingdom Viridiplantae; phylum Streptophyta; class Pinopsida; order Cupressales; family Taxaceae; genus Torreya; species Torreya grandis. Next base: position 523,112 of record JARHVA010003438.1, read on the forward strand.
CATTGCAAAATTGGCTATGTATGAAAAAACACATTCAAACTTCTTGGGATCCCAACTTTAAATAAGCACATATTTTGACATGCTTCATCACGTGATCTAAAACTTAGTTTAAATAACCTAGGAAAAAAATGAACAAATCCATATGATCAATTTTTCTTGATGACTCCATGCATGTGCAAGTTGATCTCATCAACATGCTTACTTCATTGTTTTTGACCATATACAAATTTGGCTAAGTATGGGGAAAAATGAATTCTCACTAAAAAGCCAACTTTGCACCCTCATATCTTTGACTATGCTTTGATGCATGACTTGATATATGCTGCATAATAACTAGGAACTAATGTGATCACAACCATATTATATAAAAAATCATATTTTAAACTTTTATCAAATAATGATGTTTTACATCTTGTAAAAACCCATCAAGACTCAATCTCTATGAGTGCATGCCTTAAATCATGTACCAAGAAAGTGGTGGGTAAACCATTGGTGCTTCATAAGATTTTTGTCTCTTTTTCCACTTGAGATATACACACTTGTCTCCTAAAAACATTTACCCTAAGATTATTCTTCTTAGTCTTAACCATTTTAGTCATTTATCATGCTTTATCCTTCTTTTCCTTACCTTGATCCCCTTTCACTAATTTACTATACTAGGTCAACTAGGTCCACCCTGTATAGTTTTTAGCCTCTTATTACTATACAAGGTTGATGGGGTTGACCTTTTACTATTTAAGGATATGTTTTACTTGGATTTTTCTTATCCCTTTGCCTGACCTAGCTCAAGACCTAGTGATTTATCTATCAAAAACATATAAGGTCGACTGGGTCAACCCCATACAACTGACATATTCAAAAGGATTTAAGGTGAGATATACCTATATATATAAGATTATTTTGTTAATATTTAAATATATAATCAAGAGTTATAATTTGCTCATGCTTCTTTATAATCTAATCTTCCACCATTCTACTTGAGAAGTCTTAACTCAAGGTTTCTAATTAGAGAATATATTCTTGTGGATAAGTATTGGATGCTTTGGTATTTTTTAGTTATCCATAAAAACCACAACAACCTCTTTTGAAGCCCCTTTGGATAAGGGAGAGATTGATTCTTGATGGGTTCATATTTAGGTAAGTATATTCTAACTGTATTCTCCTCTCTTTAGTAGATAGAAGTAGCATATGTATTGGCTTGAATAATATTACTCTTCATATTCCATGTATTAGGGGCTTACTCATACATAGCTTAATTTAGATTCTCTTATACATGTTTTTATTTCTTTACTAACCCCTCATTTTATGCCTCAAGCTTTGGTGTGCACTAGATTATATTTACTTTCTTGTTATTAGATAAAGAGTGAACATTAACCTTGGACTCTTTTAGGGTTGTTGCATGATTGTGTTAGACTGTAAGCTTTGGAACCCTTCATAACATGGTGTATTATGATAAGTGATATCCTAATTAGTTCTAAAATATCCCCATATTGTTCATGCTCCTGCTTAACAAATATATTCATAATCGTAAGTGTATGTATGCTCTATCTTCTCTGATCCAAAAGTGATTTATAGATATGATGCATTTCTGATTGCATACATTCTAATAAAAATGATGTGAGCTAACCCTTGTAGGATTTGTTTACCTTATTTATTTCATTCTTTCATCATTATTTTATCATATATTTTCCAGACTAGATTGAATCTATCAACCCGATATCTAACTTTTGTGCACAAGTTTTTAGGTATAGGCTATTAGATTGACCATGTCAACCCAATACATATTTTTAAATTTTTAAAAAATTAGTTTAGATTACTAGGTCAACCTAATAGACCCTATGCATTTTTAGGTAATTGACAACAGGTTTATATAAATGTTGATCAATCCAATCGACCTAGTTAGCATAATTTTCAAGCATATATCAATATTCTTTAATAACAATCTTCAATATTTACATTTATAATAAATTAAGGTTCCTTTATATCTCTATATTTCTTTATTTATAGTTTTTCCTTTTATAGTTTGTAGTCTTTAAAACTACCTTGCATAGTTAACTGCATAAACCCTGTCCACCCACTTTTATGTTCTATATGTTTCTTGGATAACTGGGTTGACTCTATCGACCCTATTTATTTTTAGACCTTGCTTCTATAGTATAATTTCAACCCTATCGACCCTATTTTGTATTCTATGTATACATTGTTGACTAGTTCAAGTTTAACCATATTGTGTATAATTACTTTGATAGTATAAGTTTAACCCTATCGACCCTATTTTTTCAAAGTTGGAATTAATCTTATATGTTAGTAATTAATTCATACTTTATTTTCTTGTTGCTTACATACTTAGAATAGATAACATATCTTAAATAGGTGGTTTTAAATTAATCAATTAGTTTCACTATTTTCTATTTTATTCACACATGACCTAATCAAAAAATATAAATAAGAATTTTAACATTTGTCTACTTAAGTCCAACCTACTTAGATTTCATCACCAAGGGGGGAGTTGACTTGATATTTTGGTCAAGTATAAATCATGGTTAATGGTATATTCCAACTAAGTAGCTGGCATCCTTATTAGTATGATGTATGAAGTGAGGGTGTAGGCCCCAATACCAATCTTGTATCATTACCACTAACAATCCATTTTATCCCAAACTCCCTAAAACCATCTTTAGATTTCCATTATAGTTCCTTGCTTACAACCAACTTCCCATCACATTTTATAAACATTTAGGTTGACCAATTAGTTATCTATTTACTTTCCAAGTTGATTGGTTTTTATTTTCTCAATTGTATTTTTTATTTTAAAAAATTTCATTAGCCAACATTGATGTAAGGTCTTGTGTTATGTACTTCAATTGGATTGGCTGGCATTGATCTAATTGTAAAAGTGTTTCTTTTCAGTTCTTTCTTTTCATACTACTTGTAAAATTTATGTTGTTTGAATTCACAATCCATTATAAGTTTCTTAATTTTCTTTATTTGTTTTACTAGGTCAACCCACTTGACCCTATATTTGTTTTTCTACTTTTTGTTCACTATACTAGGTCGACCTAGTCGACCCTGTGCTATTTTCAAACCCTATTTTTATGATAGGTCAACCTAGTCGACTCTATACCTTTTTATTCTTTCTCTATTTACCACTCCAATTCTCTACTTATCTTTCTTGCATTTTGTTCATTTTTCTCAAGCATCATGTCCCCTATCAGAATCTTCTTGGAAAAATTGAATATATTTAATTACTATATGGGGTTCTCTTTGCTTCTTATCTTTACCTATCTTTTATTCATCTTTTTAGCTATTGGGGAATCTTGTGATAACCATCCACACATTTATCTATCCTTTGGGGCATGTTTTGATGCCCATCTACCTATAATTTTAGACTCTAGGGAATCTTGTGATGCCCATCCCTACATCCAATTACCCTTTGAAGCATATTACGATGCCCACTCTTATTCTCTGTTATATTCTACCAAACTAATTCAACTTCAAGAAACCTTATGAGACACAAGATTTCCTTTCACATGTTCATCCTTGATATAGATGTTAGTGTAGGAACATTTCCTTCTTTTCATGCTTTATATCTACATCTATCTAATATTTTTTATAGGTTATTTACATGGGTCTTTCCCTCTATATCAAGTTACATCCTTTCACAAAACTTTAGTCTTTCCCTGTGGGTCTTTTGGTTTCTTGATTTACCATAGTCTACTTTATCTGCTTGCATTTTTTCTTTTTGACACCCCTTGGGTTTTTATTTTGTGAGATACTTCATAAGACCATGAATAGGACCCGACACTCCTCACAAAACTACCATATTTTTCCTCTCTCACTTTATCTTTCACTTTCTTTTTGGTACTCCTTGGTTTTCTCTTTTATGAAGTTACAACATAAGACCACGAATAAGACCCAACCCTCATAGAATTACCATGGTTTCATCTTTTTACATCCTTGTTTTCAAACTTTAGCTTTTTATTCTTTTGATAAATAGAATATATATAAAAAACTATGTTAGCATGTTTTCATCCATTTCCCTCATTCTTATGATAAGGAATCACACTTTACTACCATTGTATCCCTTTTTTCCCTTTGTCATTACTTTTTTGTGATTTGAAGTAATTCAAATTGTGCCATGCATCATTCCTCTTAATTTCCCCTTCCTTTCAATCCACATTAGATAAAATAAGGGTAAAGTCAAGATAGCACTTTTATTTCACCTAGCTTTATGAGACTCTTATACCCCATGCTCTTTGAAGTTGTCTCTCTTAGAAACCCTATCTTGAGTATTAAAATGAAAGTCATCTTTAGCCACCATGTTTGGTTTTCCAAATCCGTATGAAGTAGGAATAGAAAAATCCATCAATAAAGTTAAAATATAAATCATTTGAATGAAAAGACAATGATATCTAAAAATCAACATACAAATCTCAAAAGTCAACATCACACCAAAATACGTTATTACAAGCACATATGCTATCTCCAATCAAAGCTAAAACACCAAAGTTGGCCTCACATAGATCCAAGGTACTTTGGATCATGGTAGGCTAGTAGATTGGAATAGGGGAATTCAACAAACTCTATAATGCTACTTAATTTCTCATGTAAGTACCCATTCTTTACACTAAAGCAATGGCTCTGTAAGGGGTCCTAAGGAATAGGGAACACATTATTGGAAGGTAGGTCCATTTTAATTTTCATTAATATAACCTTCCTGAGATGATATATATGCTTCATTTGTTGACATAATACTTGTGTGGCTAAGATAATTTCTTCATAGTCCTTAATGTCGATAGTCCTCTTATTTTGACAAACCTAATTTGAGTGTCTTGATGTTGATAAAGAGTTTCTCTACCTTGGTTTTTCCTTTATTCTCTCCTCCACCCATTTCATTTCACCCCTTAATAGACAAATTATGATTATAAATCTATTTTACCTTCTTCTATACTTCCTTCTTCTTCACCTCTTAAAAACATGCTAGCACTACTTTGTTTTAGTTTTATCTATCCTTAGAGTGAAACAACATGTTTAAGCAACTATGCATTACTTTTTTTTTTTACACCATAAATTTACATTTCTACACTTGTTTTATTTTATTTTTAGCATTTATCATTTATTTTATTATCTTGATATTATGGACACCTAATTTAATTGAATTTTTCCATTTTTGAGTGAGGTTGGCTTGTTACTTCTCAATTAACAATATTGTTTTACCTTTTTATGCACCCTTTTCCATTATTGAGTGAGATAAGAATTGTTACTGATCACTCATCAATGTTATTTGACCATTTTTTTTCTTATTTTACTAGTGATTTATTTTGTTACCATCCTTTTTTACATGTATCCTTGGTTTGATTTGGTGAGTTTACCTTTCTTACTTAAGGATAACATGTTTGAGTTTTTTGATCTTTAGTAGCCTTGGATTTTTATTTACTAAATTTACTCATGTTTTTTAACTTGGAAATTTGGTCTAACATAGCACTTATCACCATATATTTCCAAATTTCACAAGTATGTCCCATCATCATAACACTTGATATCTTGGCTTTTCATGTGTTTATTTGTTTTTGCTCTTGAGTATTATATTATTGGGTTTATCAAAAGAGTCTCTACACCCTCTATAATAAAAAAAATAACACAGTAGGCAACCATCCTATGATAAAGGTAATTCAAGGTATGAATTACATTTAATTTTTAGTTTTATTCCCTTTTAGTCATTTACTTCCAGTTATTTTATGATTTAAAATACTATAATTTGTTATAGCATCAACATTATGTGTCCTTTTATTCTTTCTCAAAGCACCATACCCTATTACACCTTAGTGATACATAATGAAATTCTATTTGGGGATATGTATACACATAATATTTAGAAATTTAATCAAATACTAATGTTTTACATCTTACAAGAACCCTTCAAGATTCAATCTCTCTGAGTGCATGCCTTAAAGGGTGAACTAAGAAAGGGGTGGGTAGATCATTGGTTCTTCATAAGACTATTTTCCCTTTTACCACTTTCCATCTACACACTTATCTCCTAAAACCATTTATTATAACCTTATTATTATTAGTCTTACCCATTCTAGTCATTTATCATGCTTTATCTACCTTTTTATTTCCTTGATCCTCTTTCAGTTGTTGATTATACTATGTCAACTAGGTTGACCCTATATAGATTTTAGCCTTTGATTACTATATAGGGTTGATTGCGTTGACCTTGTACTATTTAAGGATATTTTTCACTTAGAGTTTGTATAGCGCTTAAGTGGACCTAGCTTGAGACCTAGTGATTTATCTCTTAAAAACATATAGGATTGACTGGGTTGACCTTGTATAGTCAAAATATGCAAAATGATTTAGGGTGAGATCCTCCTATATATAAAAGATCAATTTTTCATTATTCCAATATGAAATCAAGAGTTATTAGTCACTCTACTTATTTACAATTTATTCTTCTACCATTCTACTTGAGGAGTCTTATATTAGGGTTTATACTTGGAGAATCTAGTCTTGTGGATAATGTTGGAAGTAGATATTTATGTGGGGTGAATCAATATATAATAATACACATTAAATTCCAAAAACATTCATCATACATCAATTTTATCTAGCAACATGAACATGAAATCTTATACATCCATAACATGAACAAGAGCATACATCATATGAACACATCATCTATGTTGGAAACCCTCATGCGCTAGACCCACTATAAAGCTTGAAAAATAATGGAATATTTTCCTATATGATATATAAAATAAGATACCTTTATACCAACATCAACTAATCAAGGAGTACCCACCGCTCAATTTAGTCTAGCACTTACTAGACCTTTAGCTAGCTCCAACTAGCAATGAGGCTATAACCCCCTGGGTGAATAAGAACCCACTAAAAAACCTCATATATAATTTAAAACACTACTATAATTTATTATACACCTGATTATTACCTCTTATATCTCACTTTCTTACAATCCCATTCTCTTCTCCAAACAAGCACACAGAGCTCATTCGCTCAACTAAGTCACCTTTTAGACTATTAGGTATAATAACTTATTTGATCATGAACCTAATTATTAAATAATGGATTATCCTACACAAAATATAATTTTACTTAATTACCTTCTCCTTCTCTTTCAAAGGCTCTTCTTCTTTTCTTTTGTCCACACGCCCTCACACCCTAAACAAGACAACTAGTCTTATTTATATACCTTTCTCCACACCTCATATCATATTGATCAAAAAAGATAAAATATAAGGATAAATAAAATATCCTCTAAACACCATCAATCCAACTAAAAAAATCCATAGGTTTTCCATTTATCTTAAAACCCAAAACACCAAATAGGCCTAATAGAGACCTAAATGAGTTAGGCCTACAAACCAATAAGTTACATCTTGGAATATTTGGTCCACCTTTAGTCTTAAAAAATTATTAAAATACATAAAATATACCTTAAATATATCTTTTAATTCTCCCAAAAATGTCCATAACATTTGGAACTTCAACTCACACCTTAAACTAATCCTTTTAGACTACTCACTAATTAGGTCTTCACACACTAAAAACACTGTCTCACACATCTAAAGTGTGTGCTAAATTATTACATACAATGATATGAATAAATAAAATTAATGGGTAATTAATGACCTAGAAAACATCACCAAAACCATTTTTATTTGATAAATAGGCTTTAAGCATCCACAGACACCACTGTCATAGGCTCACTCAATTATGGTAAAACACAATCAAAATATAGTCAAATATTTTTTACTCTTGAAACCTGATCAGGGACATACCATGACATCCAATACCCTATAATAAGTATTTGTGACTTATATAACAACATAAAACTTATTTTATACTCAAATACTACTCAAACAACATCAAACTTACTCTTTCAAAATGACCACGCAGATTTCTTGTAGCTTCCAACAATATAGTCATATAGATGTTCTTATCTAGCACATGAAAGAACACTTTCATAAAATATAATATAAATTAATAGATTATATGTGATCTATATATAAATGTCATTATATATTTATCTATTTTTAGTAGAATCCATTAGTCTAACAAACCAATTCCTCATATCACTATATCACAGTCTTCATTACTTAGATAAGTCACTTTAAAAGTACTATTTCACCTATGTATGAGTATCATCAACACTTAAAAATTAATGGAACATGAGAAATATGTATGAAAAGAGTATCATAATCCATGGATTCATCCTAATTTACTGATTAGACCTTCTAATTTCTCTTTTCACTTTGATCATTCTTTCTCATTGTTTGCTCTATTTCCACTGTAATGACTAGGCAACTTTGAGGACCTAGAACTTTGACACAGAGAAATTAATCTTCCTAAAAATTTATTTTTATGTTTTATAAAAGTCCTAATATTAAAAAATCATCCATTATATAATCTATTCATTTTCATAAATCTTCCTAAAAAGAAAGAATACTATTAACAACCCATTTTCTATGGGACCCACACACTGTCAAGAGACCAAAAATACTTTCTCAGAAACTTCAAGATGTATTATAAAACTTCCAAACATAATTATATCCGTACAACATCATTTTTAATACCTAACAACAAGATCTTTCACATCGGGTCTAAGATTAGGGTTTTAGCACTCAAAAACCTCATTAGCTTCTTAATGAACATTCATAAAGTTGTGACCTTTAACCCTAAAAATATGCTTGTAAAACCTTCTTAGATAACTTTCCTAGATATTCAAAAGAGATAAAATTCCCATTAAAACCCTACACATTCCAACAAGCATGAAAAACTTCCTCTTAGGCTCTTTGCACTCATTTCTAGCACCCTTTGAAGCTTATAAACTAACTTTAAAAATTTTTAGCTCAATATGTAATCTTTGAAATAGTAAACACATTTTAACATAATTATATAATCATACACCATGCTTACATCATCTCATTCATCTTGAAAAGTCTCTTTGACCCTTTATAAGCCTCACAAGCCCACCTAGGCCAACTAGGCCAAGAGCCAAACAACCTTGAAAACTACCTCTTATCACCCTGTACATGTCCAAAATGTATATTCAAATCAAATTAAGCTCCTCACCATGATATATAAGTCATAGAACTCAAAACCCTATAGGCAACCATGTAAGATCAAGCCTACAAAGCTTAAGCTACCCTACATATTTTATGAAGACCATATAGAGTCAATATTTATGCATATAACACATCAATAATAATTCAAAAATCATCATTACGAGCTCCATTCAACTATACAATATCCAATTAAGACACCCATGTACACCCTTGCAAGTATCACATTACTCTAAGTACATTAGACCACCATGATCTATCTCTCTGACCTGTTAGACCACTTTGTCATCACCAATGCCACTTAACATAAATTAAAACACATCTAACATTAATATCTAAACAATCTCCCCATTTATCATTGATGGCAACACTCCTTTTATCTCTCCCCTTTTGTCAAAATGATAAAGTGGACTCCATTCAATACTAAGCACCTTATAAATCAAGCAAATAAGCTATAAGAAACACACCGAATCAAGATCACCTATAGGAATAAATATAAAATATTACCATTATGACCTCAAGCAAGCACAACTCCCCCTTAGAATGTTCTTAAACTTATAAACTGCTCTTATCTATCAAGATCCTTAAACCCATCACCAATTTGCAAGGAAACACAACTCACCCTAGGACCCTACTCTACTTTTAAGGATCTTCCTCAGTATACACAACCCATGCATACCTTTAGGACCTTAAAGAATAACTATCATGAAATCAAACAATAATAAGAGCACCAAATCATCATGCAAGCTCACTTACCACCACTCTCAAGGTACCATACATTAATGTAGAGGCACTCTAAGCATAATGTCATACCTAAAACATACTTGGAGTAGACTAACATATCCATCTATAACCAACAAATCCATCCATATTTTGGAAAATTTCTTCAATAATCTTCATTTTCTTTACTACGCCTATTTAGACCCCTTATAGCCCTATCTAGCCACTAAAAACCTCATAAATATCTACCTTGATCACTTCAAGCCATGAAATGTCATATTTTAAGACCACTACAATTCCCCCTCATTCATGCCAAGAATGAGCCTCCAACTCATCCTCCTTAGCATAATTCCTTCCTTAGCCTACTAGCCAATTAGGCCTCCTAGTGAGGTAAAACATGAATAAAATGAAATATAATCACCTTCAAAGTATTTTAAAATTTTATTCAAATACCCATTTGTGACATTAAATTACTATTAAATCTTCTATCCTCTAACTCCAAAGTTTGACCACTTTTCCAAACATGCCAAAATCACTGGGTCTTAAAAGTAACATTTGGTCAAAAATCAACCTTCAATCAACACAAACACTTGAGTTGGATCCCAAATTTGTAGACCATAAAAACTAACTTCCATTCCAAATTTAAATCCTCCACAACTTTTGGAACCATCACTTCCTTTAAGCCACCAAATGCATGCTCTTGAGAAGAGAAGCCTATGACCAATCAAAATGTTCCACCTAGAATAAATTGATTCATCAACCTATGAAACCACTTGAAACATGTCCAAAAAAAAATTCCAAACCTTCTTGAGTATAAAAAACTTCATGATGCATCTTTATTCTTTAAATTATTCTTGAAACTAAGAAATATATGCATGCAAGTTCATTATCTACAATAGGCACCTTGACCAAATGATCAAAATCACACTTGGACACCTCATGAACACCTTAAACATATATTTTATCCTTTAACATACAAAAACCAACTTTGATCATCCATTATCAAACTAATTTTTACCTTATAACACCATATAAGTAAGTTTGGCACTTTTAAATAGTCATCACTGCCAAAAATGGTCAATTCTAGACTCTTGACCATAAAACTCATATCTGAGCACATGAAAGATTAAAAACACCTAGGAATGAATTTTTTCAACCTCCATCAAGTATAAAAACAAACCTTCTATTCCTTATCCTTCAAATCACCACACAACCAAGGTATCAAAAATTGATTAAAAATGCACTTTAGGACCAAAAGACATAAGCATACCTTTCGAACATCAATCTTGCTTCCAACTATCTTATTAGGTTAACTTAAAAATATGAGACAATTAGTAATATCTCCCATATGATCCTTAATTCATCAACCATCTATAATTTAGACACTTCAAGCCATTATGGCTAAGAACTCTTCAAATCACTTCAAGGAAACACACAGTCATAAACTTTTGTGTATACACCTACTAGTTGTTAGTTATTTGATAAGCAATATTTACTTCAAAAATTCTTAACATAAGATTCCATAATAATAAAAATAATTATATATTACCCTAAGGTCATAACTAACCTCTTATTCCATTGATCCCTTCATGAAATCCCTTCAAATTAAGTTAAAGGATCAACCTTACCCTCATAATTAAGATTCTATTATGAAAACTCGAAACTTATGGCATCTTCAAATCATTGTACCTTAAACACCTCCTTGATCTCAAACATGAAATCCAATCATGGACACTAATAAATTAATTCTTTCAATTAATCCATCAAACACTCATAGTGCTCTAAATAACATGAATCAGTTTACTTACCTTGCAAACACACACCTAAGATTTGAAGAGACAAAACACCTTAAAACCCTCAATCCTCTACCTTTTACCTCTTGAGCTATATATTACTTTTAAGGATCAAAAATTACCATACACAAATAAATAAAAAGAGATATAAAACCTTTATATCATAATCAATAACATTGTGTAATCATTATTAATGACCAAAAGCTCCACATAACTTTCCAAGTCACTCATGTTTGTTAAGAACAAAAACCTTCATATACATTCACTTTCATGAATGATTTTCTTACTCATTTAAACATATTAAAATCTATCTCAGAGCATGGATTATTAATAATCATCATTCAATTATTATGAAATTAAAACTAGATCATTAGATGAGTTTTAATCTTCTTTTGCTCAAACCAAGTTTAACATTTCAAACATAGACTACAATAGTCAAATTTGATCCATATATATTACACCTATACAGACACCTAAAATAAACCAAAAATTAGAGGATCTTATACATAGATTCCTCTTCAACTTTTATTCTTACCTCATCATGATTTGACTTCATCCATGGCATTTATAATCCAATTTTTACAAACTAGTTTCCTTTGATAAATTTGAATTTTTTAAATTCTAACGATTACTTTTTGAAACTCCTAAGGCATCACACATGATTCCCCATAATTATTATAAACCTATAGATATATTTTATAACCTCAAATATTATATGCTTAATCACCATAAAAAAAATAATGTACATTCATACCTTTATACCTTATGATGGCTCAAATCGACCTCAAATAGGTCTCATTAACATGCTCATGCTTCTTTAGCTTGATGATTAACTCATCCTTTACTTGAAGACCTCTTCCTACTTGATTTATCAATATGCCATCACATACCTTTATTCTAGAATGTTATGTAACCAATTATACCACCTTCAATAAGCTTTATCATTCAACATGTCTTCAAGGTCTTTTTGTCTATCAACATAGATTTGATCTTTGATTTTTCTTCCACATAGTCCTTATGAGCTATCAAATGTTTCTTTTGACATTATTTCAACTTTGACTGATGTACTACAATAATCCATGACTTACCTTGGTATATATGTTGATCAATAATTATCTTGACATCCTTCTTCTCTTTAGACCACTCTTTAAATACCATCATTCTTTGATATACCATCACTGTAAACAAGATGAACATTGTCTTCCTCATACCTTAAGCTACTTAGGATCACTTATAGAATATCAAGCCTCCTTCAAAGTTCCTAATCAGATACCAAATGTTGGAATTAGATAATAATAGGGGGTGAACAAGTATCTATTAATGCACATTCAATTCTAAAACCATTCATCATACATCAATTTGATCTAGAAACATGAACATGAAAGCTTATACATTCATAACATGAACAAGAACATACATCATGTGAACACATCATATATATTGGAAACCATCATGGGTGATAAAACCCACTCTTAATAATTAAAACCAATGGAATACTATCATATATGATATATCAAATAAGAGACCTTTAGACTGACATCAACTGATCAAGGGGCACCCACCTCTCAATTTATTCTAGCACCTACTAGACCTTTAACTCGGTCCAACTCGCAAGGAGGATACAACTCCCTAGGTGATTAAGCATTCACTCATCCACCTTAGATCTGATTTCCACCACTACTCTAATGTCTTCTACACTTGATGATGACCTACTAAATCTCACACACTTGCAATCCCCTTCTCTTCTCTAAACAAGCACACCTAGCTCATTCGCTCAACTAAGTCACCCTTTAGACTATTAGGTAAAATGACTTGTTAGATCATGAACCTGATCAATAAATCATGGATGATCCTACACAACATATAATGGTTCTTAATGACCTACTCCTCTTTCAAAGTCTCTTCTTCTTCACTTTTGTCCACATACCCTCACACCTTAAAGAAGACAACTAGTCTTGCTTATATACCTTTCTCCACACCTCATATCATCTTGGTCAGCCAAGACACAATATAAGGATAAATAAAATATCCTATAAATTTCATCAATTCAACTCAAACACTCCATAGGTTTTCCATTTCCCTTAAGACCCAAAACACTAAATAGGCCTGATAGAGGCCTAAATGAATTAGGCCTACAAACCAACACATTAAAACTTGGACTCTTTGGTCAACCTTAAGTTTTCAAAAATTCTTAAAATACATTAAATATACCTTAAATATATATTTTCATACTTCCAAAAAGGTCCATAACATCTAGAACTTCAACTCATACCTTAAACCAAGACTTTTAGACTACTCATTAATAAGGTCTCACATATATTAAGTGTAAAATAAATTATTCCATACAACCATATGAATAAATAACATTAATGGGTCATAAATTACCTATAAAAAATAAAAAAAAACTATTTTTGTTTGAAAAAAATGTCTCCAAGCATCCAAAAACACCACTATCATAGGCTTACTCAATTCATGTAAAACATAGTCAAAATACAATCAAATATTTTTAACTCTTCAAACCTGATCAAGGACATACCATGACATCAAATACATTATATTAAATATTTGGGACTTATATAAAAACATAAAAATTATTGGATACCCCAATACTACTCAAAAAGCATTCGACATACTCCTTCAAATTGACCACTTCGATTACATGTAGTTTCCAATAGTACAATCATATATATAGTATTGTCTAGCACATGAAAAAACACTTTAATAACATATAATAACATTAATATCTTCTATGTGATCTCCATATCACTCTAAATTATATATTTCTCTTGTTCTATTAACATCCATTGGTTTAATAAACCAATTCCTTAGATCATTATATCACAATCTTCATTACTTAGATAAGTCACTTTGAGAGTAATATTTCACCTATGTATGAGTATCATAAAAACTTCCCACTTAATTTAAAATGAGGAATAGGTATAAAAAAAATACCCAAATCCATTTATTCATCCCAATTCACTAATTAGACATTTAAATTCCTCTTTTTACTCTTATCATTCTTTCTCACTATTTGCTCTATTTCCACCCTAACGACTAGGAAACTTTGAGGACCTATAACTTTGTCACAAATAAATTAATCTTCCTAAAAAATTCAATGGATTTTTTATACAAGTCGTAAGATTCAACAATAATCTATTATATCATCTAGTCATTCTCATAAATCTTCCTAAAAAACAAAAATATTTTTAACCCATTTTCTATGGGACCCACACACTATAAAGAGACCAAAAATACTTTATAAAAAACTTTAAGGAGTACTATTAAAACCTAAAAACATCATCATATCCATCCACCATATTTTTTAATACCTAATATCAAGATATTTCACATCGAGTCTAAGACTAGGGTTTTAACACTCAAAAACCTCCTTAGTTTCTTATCGATTTTTCATAAAGTTGTGCCTATTAAACACTAAACCAATGATTATAAAAATTTATTAGGTACCATCCCAAAATATTAAAAATATATTATATTCCCATGCAAACCCTACACATGCCAACAAGCCTGAGAAGCTTCCTCTTAGGGTCCTTACACTCATTTTTAACACCTTTTGAAGCTTGTAAACCAACTTTCTAACTTTGTAGCTCAATATTTGACCTTTGACATAGTAAAAACCTTTTACCATACTTATATAATAATGCAACATGATTACATCAGCTCATTCATATTGAAAACTCTCTTTGACCCTTTACAAGGCCTCACAAGCCCACCTAGGCCAATTAGGCCAAGAGCCAAACAACCTTGTAGAGTACTTGACACCTTTTTTGAATCATATATCCATCCTTTTATCACCATATAAATTTAAAAAATGTATATTAAAAACAAATTAATCTCCTCACCATGAAATACAAGCCATATGACTCAAAACACTATAGGCAACCATGTAAGATCAAGCCTACAAGGCATAAGCTAACCTGCACACTTCATGAAGACCATATAAAGTTAATACTTATGCATATAATACATCAAAAAAAAATTAAAAAATAATAATTTAAATCTAAATTAATCCATAAAACATCCACTTAGGACACCCATGGATACCCTTGCAAGTATCACATTGTTCTAAGTACATTAGACCACCATGATCTATCTCTTTGACCTATTAGACCACTTTGTCATCACCAATGCCACTTCACATAAATGACAACACATATACCATAAATATAAAAATAAATAAGTCCTATATTATTTTTCCTTTCTTATTTATCCTTAAAAACCATAACAACCTCTTGCAAATCCCCTTTGGCCAAGGAAGAGATTGAGTCTCGACGGGTTCACATTCAAGTAAGTATATTCAAACCTTTTTCTCCTTTTTTTCAGATAGAAGTATAATAAGTATTTTATTAAATAATATTACTAATAATATTCCATGTGTTATTTTCTTACTCATACTTATCTTAATTTATATTCTCTTATACATGTTTTTATTGGTTTACTAACCCCTTATGTTGTGCCATAAGCTTTGGTATGCACTAGATTAGATTTACTTTCTTGTTATTAGATATAGAGTGGAAATTAAACCTAGGAATATTTTAGGGTTATTTAATTATTTTTTTAGACTATAGACTTTGGAACCATTCCTATCATGGTGTATTGTGACAAGTGATCCCCCAATCGGGTCTAGCGGATCCCCATATTAGTCATGCTCTCGCTTAATAAATGTATTCCCAATAAAAAGTGTAGGTATTATCTATCTTATTTGAGATAAGATTTATTTATATACATGATTAATTTAATATTTCATATACATATTACCAACTCCACTTGAATCATTTCCACATGGAAATGGTGTTGCCACCAAGCTGCCTACTCATATTTTCTACCACTCGACTAAAATGTCTAGAAGAATACAATTAAGAAATAGATGAATTACACTCATGCACACAAGAACTTAGAATTATTTACTTCTAATATTAACCCTTTAAAATTATAAAATAAAAATACTCATCCCTAATCCTCTCTATCCATGTCAATACTGAAGATCAACCAACCATACATAAAACACAGTTAGAACAAGCACATTACACACTTTATCATTGTTACTTAGTATATCAAATATCCTCATCCACTAAACAAAACATATACATGACACCAACATGACATCTTTGACAATAATATAATAATATTCCCCTTTGTCATTGATGTCAACACTCATCAATAAATATCAATATAGAGCTTACCTTCTCTCTCTTCAAGCACACCCAAAACAATAACATTTCCCCCTTTTGACATAATAACAAAGTGGGTACCAAATGATCATAAGGACCTAAAAATAACATAAATATGAATATACCATATTATAAATAGGATTTAAATTCCTCCTTACCTTGAGCCTACTTCTACTTGTCTTTAAAACTTCCTCTTGCTCCATGCCAACACTCTTTTCAATGAAGGACTACAATCAATGAAGAAATAACACACAAAAGAACTAAAATATAATGTAACTCACCAAAAAAAATATAAGAGGGAATCCCCATAATATTTATGATCCATTACACATCTTGATCATATTTAGATATCCATACAACATGTAGAACCAAGAAATAGGCTTACTAGCCTTCTTTATATAACCACCATAAGGATCACCAACAAAACTTCATGCCACTCACCAGGAAAGAAACATTCTCTCAAAAAACTTTAGAAATATTATTTAAATAAACATACCTTTATCTTTAATAGAAAAAAAAATCACTCTTCTTCAAACTAGGCCTATTTAGCCTCGTTGTAGCCCTACTTGGAACTTACAGAGCACACAATTTTTAGTAGACACATCTCTACGACATGAAAATTCATATCTGGATAACTCTCGTATGCCCCCTTAATGATGTCAATTTGCATCACCATGATCATCCTCTGAAATATGTTGATTAATATGTAATCCTAAAAGTAAGATAGTTCTCCCAACATTGACACTTCAAACTCAATCTTCATAGTATCTACAAATTTTCTACTCATTTTATCATTTTTAGATCTAAAAATTATGTAATCAATATATACAACAACGATTGATTAATTGTAAATTTGTATCTTAATGTACAAATTACTAGCAACTACCCCTATTTTAAAACTTTCACTCAAAATATACTTATCTAGCCTATCATACCAAGCTTTAGGAGCTTGTTTAAGACCATATAGAGCCTTCTTCAATTTACACACAAAATATTGATTACTTGACATGAAATATCATTTAGGGAACTCATTGTATAATTCTTCTTCTAAGTTTCCATTCAATAATGTATATTTCAAATCCATTTGATATACCTTAAAACCTTTAAAACATACATATGCCAAAAAAAATCTAATTTCTTCCATCCTTGCCACAAGATCAAAAGTCTCATCCAAATCTATTCCTTCAATTTGAGCATAACATTTACACACCAATATATCCTTATTTCTTGTGACTTTTCCTTACTCATTCATCTTGTTTATTAAAACCCATTTGGTACCTATCATGTTTTTATCTTTTGGTCTAGGAACTAAGTCTCATGTTTCATTCCTTTCAATTTGATCAATTTCTTAGTCCATTACATAATTCTAAATTTCATATTTTTTTGATTCCATAAACATTTTGGGTTAAACCATGGATAATAGAGCCAATTCTTGTTGATTTTGATTGATCAACATTCTCTTTCTAGTCTGTAACCTTGCACCAACATTTCTAATAATCTAAGAGATTGGATGATATTTCTAAATTCTTTTAGATGGAGATTTAATATCTTATATTTCTTCCTCCTCTTGATCTTCATCATCTATTTGAACATATAACTCATCATTATTTTCAAAAACATTCTAAATTGAGTCACTTACCTATAATTTTGGGTTTTTGGCACTACTTATCTCATCTACCCTTACATTTGCACTTTGAACAATCTTGTAAAGTCTCTTGTTGAAGTATCTATAGGAAATATTGATAAAAGAATAACCTATGAATATTCTCTCATCATACCTTGAATCAAATTTTCCAAAATTATCTTCATCTCATTTGATGAAGCACCTACTCCCAAACACTCTAAAATGTTTGGCATTAGCCTCTCTATTATTCCATAACTCATAAGGAGTGTAATTACCATTTACTTTGATTTGACACTTGTTTAGGATGTACCCAAAATTATTAGCTTTCTCTTCCCAATATCCATATGATATTTTTGTATCTTGAATCATGGTTCTACCCATCTCAACAACAATCATATTCTTCCTTTTAACCAAACCATTATATTGTGGTGTTTTAATAGTATAATATTGTCTTCTTATCCCATGTTCATCACAAAAATCATCAAACTTTGAGACAAAAACTCACCTCCTAAGTTTAATCTCACATACTTGATCTTTGAATCTTTATCATTTTCCACAAGAGCTTTGAATGCCACAAATTTTTCAAAAGCTTATTATTTTTCTCTAAGAAATAATATCTAATTCATCCTAGTAAAATCATCAATGAGAAGCATGAAGTAACTATTACCTTAAATACTTTTAGTTATTATAGGTCCATATAGATCAACTCCAATGTCTTTATAGTGGATAATTCTTTGTTTATATATCTTTTCTTGGTTTACTTCCCATGATGACATGACTTGTAAAGAGAATGAGGAATCTTATAAATCTTAGGCATATGCCTTAATAACCCCTTTGAATTGATTTTAATCATATTATCAAAATTTGTAAGTCTAATCCTTCTATACTAAATCCATATTTATTTAAATTGACTTATGAAGCACTCTTCCTTCTTGGATTCATGGAATACATACATGTTATCTTTTTTGAGAACATTTGAAATTAATATACTAGATATTTCCTTTATTATTTCACATAAATCATAATGAAAATTTAAAACATTTCCTTGAATACACATTTGGCTCACTCAACATATTAAGAAGCCATAGACCTAAAATCATAAGGCAAACCACTTTTCTAGTAGAGCCCAAGACCCTAGAATATTAAATCAAATAAAGTCAACACAACACCTTCCAATCAACACCCACATATAAAATTTATTTTATATTAGGAGAGAACCATTACACATTTATGAACCATGATTTAAGCTTCCACACCATTGGGAACCTTGAATTCCTATAACCCATTTTAGGACCTACAAGCTCTTAAGCACATCTTAAGAAACTTGAGAGATAACAAAAATATCCAAATTCACTTCAACATACCTTAAAATCATAAAAACACCTAGAACATGCTACAATAGGGTTAATAGACCTTTGTATGCAAAAATATTACCTTGAAAAATCATAAATCTTCCTTTACCATCTAGGAATCTTCAATTTGACCCTTTAGACTATTCCAATTGAAAAACACCACAACAACACTTACTTCTCCACTGGAAAGGAGTCTATTAAGAAGCATAGATAGAGACACCCTCTATACCTCAATACTCTAAAACAAAATCAAATCCTCATATTACTTCTCCTCCTTACTCAATTGATACTTATATATCTTCTTCTTCTTCGTTGGCTTTAGAGAAACAACTTCCTCAACTACTACAACACTCTCCTTTTATTTTATGATTGGATTATCAATACATGGAGATAACATAGATTTATGGAATACCTTTTCATCTGAGTAATCTTCCTTACACTTTGGATCGTTATCACTAATAACTTATTCAAAAATAGCAAGATGTTTGCTTGGATCCATACTTACCTTAGAACTAGCTTCAACCAACACGTTGGTCTTTTTTTTGAGATTGAACTATTTATTATCAACATGAGAAGATAGTAATAGACCTTAAAATTCTTCATATTATAAATCATTCTCCATCATAAAAAATAGATTACTTAGACCTGTAGTCTCATCATTACTCACACTTATCACTTTTGGATTCCATGTGTTGACTTGCCTTCTTTATTGCACTCTAGAAGCCTGATTAAACTTATTATAAATTCTAGATATTTTCTTGTAGAACCTAGTAATGTGACCTCTCTAATAATAATTTTATCACACCATACTCCTTGATGTAAACATAATTTGTCTTACCATGTTTGGATATAAACTTGCAATATGTCCTTTCTTATGATAAACAAAACAATCTCCCCTTTTTTAAGAGGACTCACCTTATCTGATCTTATGTGGACAATGGTTTGTAAAATGTCCCACATCAAGATAGTTAAAGAACTTTGTTTTTTTCACACATTTTGAATGATGACACCCATCATAGTCCCATAAAAATTCATTTCTAATAGGTCTATTTCACTCTCTATCCCTATGACCAAATTGATTACATGTAAAATAGTAACTATTGAATCTTGCATACCTCATGGCATTTGGCTATTTGATCTAATTTTTATTTACTCTACCAACACCTTCATTCCTTTTTTGATGATTTGTCTTCAAATTATGATTATCTTGGTTCACATTATTCTTCATCTTGTCTTGAGTTACATTATTTTGTTCTTCTTCATATCCAAGACTAGTTCTATCACTAGAATGATTTTGACCACTCATAATGTTGTCTAGATCACATGATCTCTTTTCAAATATCATAAATTAATTCACCTTACTATATGTCTTCTCTAACTTAGATTTGAATGACTGATTTTTGGAAACATACCTTGAACATTATTCTTCTTTAGCTTTTAGGCTTGTAGATAGAATTTCCAATGGACAATTGAGATGTTTGATCATATGTTCATGTTCTTTAATGTATTTATTAAATATTGCCTCAAATACACTAAATTTCTCCTCACATTCCTTGATCTTACATTTCATCTTCTTATTTATTTTCTTCTTAATCTTCAATTCTTCAAGAGCATTCATCAATACAGTCTCATAGTCTACCTCACCTTCATCATTATTTGAATCACTCCAAGTAGACACCTTTTGATGTGAGAAAATTCCTTCCTCATCCATGAATAGAGAATAATATTTAGTAGGACCATAATTTTCATGATCATATTATGAGTCATTATCTTCACTCTCATCTGATGAGCTACAATCTTCTTTGGTGTACAGACTCTTCTTGTTCTTGAAGGATTTCTCATTGTTAAACTTTATGAATCCTTTATTCATGTATGTCTTCTTATTATTATATTGGCCTTATTCATTATATTTGTTGTCCCCCAAAAATATCACTCATTTTTGGGACAACATTTGAACTATTTTGGTCCTACAGACCAAAATTGTCTCTTCCCTTTCTGAAATTTGTCTTGGGCATTCAAAATCCTCATTTTTCAAACTTCTCAAGAATATACAGACTCTGTAGGCTTGAATCTACAAACTCTATAGGCCAAGTTCAATGGGATTCATAGGTTGATTTCTACAGACTCTACAGGTAGGTTCATTTCTACAGGTTCAAAGGCTTCTGCAGGCAGGTTCAATCAAAAATGTCCATCAGCAAGCATCTAAGAAAAAGAGGCTTGAAACATTGAACCGTTGAACCATTGAACCACTTTGGTTCAAAGGTTCAATGGGTTCAAGGTTCAACAGGTTCAAAGGCAGGTTCAAACAAATGGTTCAAATGTAGGTTCAATCAAGTGGTTCAATGCTTTGGTTCACTCAATTGGTTCATCCGCTCAGTTCAATGCTTTGGTTTGTCTACTCAGTTCATCACTTTAGTTCAATCAAATGGTTCATTAGTTGGTTTAAAGGCTTCATTTGAACTGTTGAACCAAAACTTGGTTCAACGGTTAGTTTAATGCTTTAGTTCATTCAATTGGTTCATCAGCTTGAACCATTTTGGTTCAAAGCTTGGTTCATCATCTTGGTTCAATGTTTGGTTTAACCAAGTGGTTTAATGCTTTGGTTCAATCAAATGGTTCACTCAATTGCTTTAATCAAAGGCATTATCCACTTGGTTCAAAGATGTGGTTCAAATGGAAAATTTCAAAAGAGCCTCCCGAAGGACAAGTGCCCTTGTGGAGGGCACGCGATTGACAAAAACACCCTTTGGAAGGGTCATTTTCAAAGAAGACACAAAGGTAATTCTTTCAAATTTTTGTTTAAGGCAGTCAAAAATGACTAAGGCAAGAGACAATTCTTTTAGACTTTTTGTCTGAAGGAATTCCAGTCTATAGAATTATTCTATTTTGTTCTGTTTGCCTTGGTCTTTACGAATTGCTTCATGATTTCCTCTCGTGGCTTCTTTCCTAAATTCCTTCAAACTTTTTGTCTGAATGAATTCCTTCAGACTTTTTGTCTGAAGGAATTACTTCAGACAAAATTTTTGAAGGAATTTAGGAAAGAAGCCACGAGAGGAAATCCTGAAGCAATTCGTAAAGACAAAGGCAAACAGAACAAAATAGAATAATTCTATAGACTTTTTGTCCATGAGAAATTTATATGGACTTTTTGTCTATGGGAAAATGCCTGTAGGAATTGTCTATAGGAAATATCCATGGGAAATATATGTGAGAGATTGTTGAAGATAAAAGGCCACTGAAGGACCCCGAAGGGCAAGTGTCCTTGTGGGGGACTCTTAGATGCCAACTTAAGGGACACTCCACCAAAGTCTAAGGGTCACCTTCCCTTTGGGGTGATGTAAAATAGGAAAGTCAAAGAAGGACTAAGGGATGACGTGCCTGAAGATGTCAAATTCAAGAGCAACAAACTAGCTATTGAAAATGTAGTGATGGGTGCGTGAACATCAATTTCAAAGCTCATAAAATAGTTGTTGATCCTTGTAATTTATAGACCTAAATGCATTCATAGGCTTTAAGGCCAAGAACAATAGGAAGCAAGGAAGGAATAGAATAGGAAATTGAATCCAAGACCTGATTCAATTAACCAAAAAAGAAGGAATGATGAAGAAAGATTAGATTACCAAGTGGACATCGAAAGATGCAAACTTTCAATAACATGACTTGTTTCTCTGTATTGAGAAAATCAAATGGGTGAATGCCCCTAAGTTCTAGCCTATCTTCTTAATAGATTTCATTGCAACATGATGTGTTACTATTCTTGAGTCCTTATTAAAGTGGCTATATAAGGGACTCTCTTTTATTGTAAATGGATCTCTTTTTTTGATAATCAGAATGAAACTCTACCCAAATTGAAAGGCATTACTGAGACTTTGAGTGCAGATCGTTGATCATATTTTGTTATGGAATAAGAAAGCAAGTGATTTTTTAGACTTTGTGCTGTGATATCTTTGTTGTTGAGGAAACTATTCTTATGTATTTTTCCTTAATATATCTTCTATTCATTTAATTCAACAAGTAGAATTAGTGATAGCAGTCAGGAAGGTGTCCTGAAGTCAACTATGGAGAGACTTTGTGCCCCCATAATTTCCTTTCAGTGTGTTTTCTTTTCATTTCTGTGTAAAGACCTTTGGATGACTTTGTGCCCTCATTGTCTTTCGTATCTCACTCTTGAGAAATTTAGGTGGAGACTTTGTGCTACATCTCGATTTGTTGGTTACTATGTCCCTAGTTACATTTTGCATTTACTACCAGGAGTATTCTTATGGTTTCCTGAATAGTACTTCTAAAAGAAGAGGAGTGATGTCTATCATTTCCCTTCAGTTTTCCTTTGATTTACATGCATCATCTCTAAAAAAAGAGAGATGGATGGTTTTTCCTACCCTTGAGTATTATTTCTATTTATACACACACACACAAACACACACACACACACACACACACACACACACACACACAACATATCTATAGGGAACCTCCCCTTGATGAGAGGAGAGATTAGTCCCCTTTTGATGTAGTAAACCTACACATTTGGATGACCAATCTTCCTACTTTGGCTGATCAGACCTATTTTGTTTATCAGTACGTTGATCAACAAAATATTCAACCAACATTTTTTGGTGACTCTGCTAGGGATATACATAATTCTGTACATTTTGGAACCTAAAGTTTCAGATTGAAACATCACCTATGTCTTACCCATTATCATTATAACCCTTATCCTTTATAAATTCTGGTGACTCTGTTACTTGTCTTACCCATTAACCATTTACAGCCTTACCATCTTCCTCCACCTCCATTATTTTATTTGGTTTGCAAAACCAGAGCTGCTAAGAAAGAGTGCATAGTTTAAAGCCTCAAGCTTTAACTAAAGCAAGGTCAATTCTTTTCCATTTTTGTTTCACAATTTGGTAGATTTAAGGTATACATGAAGCCAAAGGGCTAAAGGTATCATTGACCCTGTATCTAAGTCAGTACAACAAAGTGATTTTGATCTATTTTCTTCACCATCTTGTCTCCAATGAACCAAGAGCTTTCCTCTTACTAAAGTTAGATCTCCATTGCCAGATGAAGTATCTACTTCTACTGTTGATAAAGCTTTGCCAATAATTACCCCTCTAAGATTTGTTATCCCTCCTTTTCATAATCATATAATGGCAATTCAAGGCCCATGGGGTAATGCTTTGGTCCTCTCAATCTTAATCCATCTCTAGATGAGTTTCCACGTAGTTCAAGGAATAATTTCCCCAAAATCTATGGTGATGGGAAAGTTCATCCTGATGAACACATTGCAACTTTCAACATAGCCTTTGGAGTAATTAGAGTAGAATTTGAAGATGTAGCAGTCAAGCTATTTGTAGAAACATTACAAGGCACTGTTGTAGATTGGTTTTATCATCTACAAGCTTAGTTAGTAGCTAATTGGAATATCTTCAAAGATAAGTTTGAAGCTAGATTCAAACCTGTAAAAGATGTACATGCACTTTTGGCTCAACTTACACAGATGAAGAAAGAGCCTTATGAGCCTATGAGGGATTTCATAGCCAAATTTGACAAACTAAGGAACATAATTCCTATAATTTCTTGACCTATAGCTAAGAATCTCAAATGCTTCTTCATTAATTCTCAGTTACCTAAAGTATGTTTTCTTTTGAGATGTGCTGGTCAAATAGATCTTGCTGAAGCTCAACTTTTGGCCACTAAGGTAGAAGATGATCTCATCTTAGCATGGAAGATAAGAAGAGATCCAAACATAAATAGACCTTCATAATCTTCTAAATATTCATCTACATGCACCACTGATCCAATGGTGCAAAATTTGGAAAATGAAGTGCTAGCCTTGAAAAGACAAATAGCACAAGGAATGTCTTTTGTTCCTTCATACAGAGATATACCAAGGACATTTCCAAATCAGTCATATCAATGCAATGCTGCCAAGAATCAAGGGCAGGTAGATCATCTTCCTCCCCCATAAGGGAAACTTGCCCTTGAAGCTCCTCTAACGAACTTAGTAGTTGGATATTTGGAAATAGAACATGCTTTCTCTTTCTAACCTGAGTTTGAGCAAGAAAATGACACTGATCTCTTCATGGAGGATCAAGAAGAATTAGCTGGTGACTCCCACATTAGTTTCCTTAACTACTAGAAGGAGAAGATATTGATGGATCATATGCAGTGTTTACCAGGTCCAAAAACCAATCAATCTAGCAAGCTGATAAAGGGAAGACAAAGGAACAACCTCAAATAGAAATTACAATTGCTAAGCGTGGAACCACTCTACCTTTTCAATCAAAATATTTGGTGATCACCTAAAATGTAAGTACATAAATTTCACCTTCTACTTCAATCTCACAAACTAACCCTCCTCCCATCCCTCTTAAAACCCAAAAGGTTGAAATTATTTCCTCTGTTCCTAGTCTAATTCAGTCATTTGACATAATTGATCATGTCAAAAAGACCAAAATTCAAATATCTGAATTTGAATATTTGCATGCCAATCTTGATCATTTGGATAAGTTGGTCTAATGTGTCAAGAACCAAATTATCCCTACAAGACAAGAGGTTGAGAAAATAATTCTTAATTCCCCAAAGAAAATGCCCATTCCAAATAATCTTGTCATTACTCCTCCAGCTGCCCCTGGGAAAATAGAACCTTTCTATGTTTCCCTGTTAATAAATGGTTATCAACTCAACAATTGCATCATTGATTTTGGGGCATCTGACAATGTCATGCATGTTAAAGTAGCTGAGTCTCTAGGCCTCACAATGACCAAGACATTTGGGAGATGTTTCTCCATGGAGAACAAGCAAGTACCATTGTTGGGGCAAATTAAAGATGCCCAATTTACATTGGCAACCTTTCTAGACAAGATAATCAAGATGACTGTCTTGGTGGCTGATGCCCCATCATCCTATGGCATTTTACTTGGACTAAATTTTCACAAGGACATGGGAGGAGAACTAAGCATGGACCTATCTAAAGCAAGGATCCCTGTCCAAGGTGTAATAAAGAGATTACTCCCTAAAAAGGAGGCAAAATACGTGGTCACCCAAACATCATCCCCTGAAACACAAATTCTATTTGAGTCTTCAAGTAGGGGTAATTATTTCTTTACCATAGAGGATGTTCATGTTTCTACAGATGAAATTCCTATACCTAAAAATCTAGGAATTGATCCAAATAAGACTTCAGGAGAATTGGTAGGGCATAGTACAAGTAAGGAAGGATCTTCCATCTCTAATGAAGAGAAATCTGATAAGAGATCAGCTTTTGATGATGCTTCGATCCTAAAATCCAATGGCAGTAATTCTTCCACCAAAGATGGAGTTGGGACTATTTGATATCTCCTTAAGGAGATATTCTTCCTTCATGTAATTTGCAAGTTAGCAACACCAATAACACAGCTAGATGTGAATCTCTATTGCTTGGATTGAAGATTATTCAAGATGAAGAGATCAAACTCCTTCACATCAAAGGAGATGCTAAGCTGATTATTTGTTAGGAGTTTGATATGGACAATCGAATCATATGCTAGACTGAACTAGAAAAATAACCAATTATGGTAATAGACCATACTACTACAAATCAAAATCAGGCAAAGGAACCCTTCACCAAGAAAGCAAGGAGTTATGGCTTTCAAATTGAAGACCACATCCTACCATGGGGCAAGAAGAAGAAAGAGTCAATAAGAAGATGTAAAACATTAGTTTCCTGGTGGAGAGCTCCATTCACTCATCACCATTTTTGGGGACAAAATGTCTTCTTGCTATTTTACCAAGATGGCGCACTATTTTCACTATCTCTCAAAAAGTAGCATCTAAAATACTTCAATTCTTGATGTATCAGATCATTTCATCTGTACATATGTATATTTGTATAGTTTTTAATTTTGTTTTACTTTTGTTTGTTTTCATTTTTTATGCCTTCCATTTCCAGGTAGCATGACTCCATAGCCCAATGGTACACATGAAGACACTAGAGATTCTGGATTCTACTCCATTCAATTCTTTTTGTAATTGATAGAAGTTCCCCAACTAGAGCTACCTATTGTCTCCCAAAAATATCACTCATTTTTGGGACAAAATTTGAATTATTTTGGTCCTATAGACCAAAATTGTCTCTTCCCTTTCTGAAATTTGTCTTGGGCATTCAAATTTCTCATTTTTCAAACTTATGAGGAATCTACGGACTCTGCAGGCTTGAATCTATAGACTCTATAGGCCAAGTTCAATGGGTTTAATAGGTTGATTTCTACATACTTGATTTCTATAGACTCTGTAAGTAGGTTCATTTCTACATGTTTAAAGGCTGCTATAGGCAGGTTCAATCAAAATAATCACTTTATAACACTTGGTCATTTTCAGGATTGGTGCAACACCTTGGTTCAATAAAAAATGTTCATCAGTAAGAATCTAAGCAAAAGAGGCTTGAACCATTGAACTGTTAAACCATTGAACCACTTTGGTTCAAAGGTTCAATAGGTTCAAGGTTCAACAGGTTCAAAGGCGAGTTCAAATAAATGGTTCAAAGGCGGGTTCAATCAAGCGGTTTAATGCTTTGGTTCACTCAGTTGGTTCATCCACTCGATTCAATGCTTTGGTTCATCCACTCAGTTCATTGCTTTAGTTCAATCAAATGGTTCATCAGTTGGTTCAAAGGCTTCATTTGAACCATTGAACCAAAACTTGGTTCAACAGTTAGTTCAATGCTTTGGTTCATTCAATTGTTTCATCAGCTTGAACCATTTTGGTTTAAAGCTTGGTTCATCGGCTTGGTTCAATGTTTAGTTCAACCAAGTGGTTTAATGCTTTGGTTCAATCAAATGGTTCACTCATTTGGTTCAATCAAAGGGATCATCAACTTGGTTCAAAGGAGTGGTTCAAATGTAAAAGTTCAAAAGAGCCTCCTGAAGTACAAGTGCCCTTGCGGAGGGCACGTGGTTGACAAAAGCACCCTTAGGAAGGGTTGTTTTCAAAGAAGCCATAAAGGTAATTATTTTAGATTTTTGTTTAAGGAAGTCAAAAAAGACTAAGGCAAGAGACAATTCTTTCAGACTTTTTGTCTGAAGAAATTCCTTCAGACAAAAAGTTCGAAGGAATTTGGGAAAGAAGTCGCGAGAGGAAATCCCAAAGGAATTCACAAAGACCAAGGCAAATGGAACAAAATAGAAAAATTATGTGGAATTTTTGTCTAAAAGAAATTTTTGTGGACTTTTTGTCTATGGGAAAATGCCTGTAGAGAAAGCCCAGGGAAAATGCTCATGGGAATTGTCTGTAGGAAATATCTATAGGAAATGTCTGCGAGAGACTGCCGAAGATAAAAGGCCACCAAAGGACCTTGAAGGGTAGGTGCCCTTGCGGGGGACTCTTAATTACCAACTTAAAGGACACTCCCCCAAAGCTAAAGGGTCACCTTCCCTTTAGGAGGATGCAAAATAGGAAAGCTGAAGAAGGACTAAGGGGTGATGCGCTCAAAGACATCAAATTCAAGAGTAGCAAACTAGTTGTTGAAAATGTAGTGATGGGTGCACAAACTTTAATTTCAAATATCATAAAATAGCCATTGATCCTTGTAATTTACATACCCAAATGCATTCACAAGATTTAAGGCCAAGACTAGTAAGAAGCAAGGAAGGAATAGAACAACAAATTAAATCTAGGACTCGATTCAATTAACCAAAAAAGAAGGAACAATGAAGAAAGATCAGATCACTAGGTGGACATCAAAAGATGCAAACTCTCAATTGTGTGACTTGTTTCTCTGCATTGAGAAAATCAAATGGGTAAACACCCCTAAGTTCTAGCCTATCTTCTTAATAGATTTCAATGCAACATGATGTGTTATTGTTCTCGAGTCCTTGAAGTGGCTATATAATTGACTCTCTTTTATTGTAAATGGATCTCTTTTTTTGACAATTAGAACAAAACTCTGCCCAAATTGAAAGGCATTACTGAGACATTGAGATCAGATCATTGATCATATTTTGTTATTGGAATAAGAAAGCAAGTGATTTTTCAAACTTTGTGTTGTGATATCTTTGTTGTTGAGGAAACTGTTCTTATGTCTTTTTCCTTAATATATCTTATGTTCCTTTAACTCAACAAGCAAAATTAGTGACAATAGTCAAGGAAGGTGTCCTGAAGTCAACTATGGAGAGAATTTGCTTCCCCATTATTGCCTTTCAGTGTGTTTTTTTTCATTTATGTGTAAAGGACCTTGGGATGACTTTGTGCCCTCATTGTCCTTCGTATCTCACTCTTGAGCAATTTAGGTGGAGACTTTATGCTGCATCTTGATTTGTTGGTTACTATGTCCCTAGTTACATTTTGCATTTACTACTAGGACTATTCTTGTGGTTTGTTGAATAGTACTTCTGAAAGAAGAGGAGTGTTATCTATCATTTCCCTTGAGTTTTTCCTTTGATTTGCATGCATCATCTCTGAAAAAAGAGAGATGGATGGTTTGTCCTACCCTTGAGTATTATTTTCTATTTATATATATATATATATATATATATTTATATATATATCATATCTATAGGGAACCTCCCCTTGATGAGAGGAGAGATTAGTCCCCTTTTGATGTAGTAAACCTACACATTTGGATGACCAATCTTCCTACTTTGGCTGATCACACCTATTTTGTTTATTAGTACGTTGATCAACAAAATATTCAATCAACAATATTCATCATCTTTCTTCTCATGCTTATGAGGTAACTTACATTAAAAATGTCCTATCTCTCCATAATTGAAACATTTGAAGGTTAGTTTACCCTTATACTTCCCTAAGCTTGTATCAAATTTCCTAGTAATCAAAGCAATTAGTTCATCCTCATCAATGCCAGATATGTCATCCTATTTAGATTTATTACCTTGTAAATTCTTCTTAGGATTCATCTTTATCTTGAGTATATATTCCTTCTTTATTGGTATATTATTATTTTTTCTCTTCTCATATGCAGTAAGGGTGTTATGGAATTGATCCATCTTCAACTGAGTAAGGTCATGACTCTTTTATATAGTAGATACTTTTGGATCAAAATTGAAATAAAAATACATTAATACCTTTTGGACTATAGTATCCTCTTCAATATTCTCTCCAAGACCTTTGATGATGTTCATAGTCTCATCAACTCTCTACAGAAAGGATACCATCAAATCTTCATCCATCATCTTGAGACTTTCAAATTACCTTTTATGAGTCTATAATTTATCAAGCTTTAAATTTAAATCTCATTCAAAAATTATTTTGATTTTTTACCATATCTCTTTATAAATTATAAAATGGATTACCTTGGTGTATTCAATCTCTAAAATACCATAAGTGATACCATTCATCACCTTGGAATTGTTCTCAAACAACTTCTTGCTTGCAACACTAAATGGAGAAGTAATAGGAGAAACATAACCATCCATAATAGATTTACATACATAAAACCCTATGGAAATAATATATTTAGTGATCCTTGTAATCCAAAAATCATAATTAGATCCATTGAACATCAATGCTTTCTTAGAAGAGACACCACCTTGATGACTACCCATATTTTACCCTAGATCACCTTCAAGTTGTTAAGCCTTTACCAAAGGACCTACTCTGATACTATTTATTATAAGTATAATCACTAAGAGGGAGGGGGGATGAATTAGTGATCCTAAATAATATAAATTCAATTCTGATCTTTACAAATAGTTAATTAGTTACCACAAACATTCATGAAGAATACACATTATTTATAGAAATGAGAAAGAAAGATAATGTAAGATTAATCACATAACACATGACATACATGGGAAACATTCTTGGGGAATAAAACCCACTATAACCTATAATTGGAATACTATCCTATAATAAAAATATATAATTTAGAGCATCTATAAATGATCAAATAACTACAGTACCTATTTAGTGAGACTATAATAACACAAGGTGTTACTACACCTATCTAGTTAAGCTGCAATAACAACCAAAATTTTCAAAAGTATCATATTTTAACAAGGATTCAACCACCTTAGATGATAAGCTACCAAAAAAACACCTATGAACACATCCACATCTAAAATGATGTCTACAACAACTAATGATGGACCTCTACTTATCACTCTTCACCTTCACTCACACTCAATCTGCAAGAGCACTATTCTACCAATAGAATTATGACCTACATGTCATATAACTAGTCTTCAATCTATTCTACTCTTAAAATCATCCTTAGGTAACTCTAACCCTCTTTCTATCCTTAAAAAAAACATATAATCCTCTCTCAAATCTCTCCCAAGTCTTTCACATAAAGTCTAGAAACCACCAACTTTCATTTCACTATTTATAGATCAATCTAGATAATCAATACCTTGGTCAACCATTAGGCATGATTTAACCCTTAAATCATATTTCACACAAAAAATTGTCTCAAAAAACTCTTCATATCTCATCCATATCATCTACAGGTTAAACTTAAGTAACTACACCTTTCAATTAGGCCCTTATAGTCTTTATAGGTGTCATGAAGACCTATTCACCCATTTAGCATACCCTCAATCAAAAAAACAACATAATACCACTTTAAAATACATGATTCCACTCCATATGTCCCCTTATACATCCTCAAATGATCAGAGTCATCTTAGCTCACATTTACATATGTTCAAACAGCTCAAACATTAACCTAGTACATAGGAACATAATGAACGAATACATAGTCAAATTCTTAAGCATTTTTCATACTAAGAATAGAATTATCACACCTCCAAAAACCACATGTATCATCCTTATGAAATATACAACACTCCCCAATAGTCAATTTATCAAGAGACATCAAAACAATATCAAAATAACATCAATTACTATTCTTGGGACACTTGTAAAATAAGCACAAACACAGTAAATTTT
Source organism: Torreya grandis (assembly GCA_037957365.1). Classification (NCBI taxonomy): domain Eukaryota; kingdom Viridiplantae; phylum Streptophyta; class Pinopsida; order Cupressales; family Taxaceae; genus Torreya; species Torreya grandis. The sequence continues at coordinate 555,764 of JARHVA010003438.1, forward strand.
GAACATTAATATCTTTGACTTTACACACTTCCAAATCTTCAAATCAATTTCATTAGATGTACCATGGAGTCCTCTTCATCTATGGTTTTTACAACACCAATAAATCTAACTTTTATCAATATATATGGATAAAATATAGATATCTAATTTTTACCTATGTTAAATTAAGATATTTGATTAAAAATGGTCATAGTTAACCTTCAAACATAATAATATATCATTTCCTCTTAGCTTTGGATCAATCTCACACCATCAATCTTTTCTGATCTTTAACACATATTCCACCAATGCCATATGTTAAACCTCAATCAATTTGACCTCTTCTCATGTAATCTTGAAATGTTGATTCAACATGCTCCATAGATCTTTGTGGATCAAATAGGTCTTTAAATATCAATGCTCATCAATTGATCAATATGTATGAACATCAGATCACCATTGGATCTTTATCTTATACCTTTGATCAATAATTAAACATCATGTGCCTATCCTCATCTCCCTACTTTATAAATTTTTGTAGCAACATGCACCATCGATCTTACTCTAGATTTAACTTGTAAATAATTGAATTAAGTATACAAACCATTAAAATACGTCTAGAAGGCCAACTTTTCACAATCATAAATTTTACCAACTTTTCACAATCATAAATTTTACCTCGACCAATCTCATGTCTCATATTTGTACCATATGTTCTCAATTTAAAGAGGAATCTAACCATGTACCAAACTACTCCTAAAACCTTCATTTATGTGAGATATATCATCATTAAAATTCCTTCTCAAAATATTCTATCATAGAGCCAACTATTCTTAAAATTTTTTTGGGAGAACAACTTTTCTCTTACATAACTTTTTCCATTCTTTAGTGCATGATCTCAAATTTAGTACAAATCAACTATGCTCAAAACTAAATAAACCCATATGATCAGTTTCTATTGACACCTTCAAATTTTAAATATATAATTCCATCAAAATGATCACTTGGATCTTCTTTCCACATTACAAAATTAGCTAAGTATGGAAAAACATAGTCAAACTACCTGGGGGCCCAACTTTGCATAAGCATATCTTTTGATACATTTTATTGCATGATCTAAAACTTAACACAAATAAACTAGGCACAAAAATGAACAAAAATATATGGTTATATTTTCTTGACTCCTCTACATATGTGAAATTTGGCCTCATCAACATGCTTACTCCATTCTTTATGACCATATGTAAATTTGGCTAAGTATAGGAAAATAATGAATTTTGAGAAAGAAGCTAACTTTGCACCATCATATATTTGACCATAATTAGATTCATGAATTTATATCTAGTTCATAAAAACTAGGGACTAATTTGATCACAACCATATGACCAACTCCCCTTGACTCATTCCCATGTGGTAATGGTGATGTCAACAATCTACCTATTTTCTACCACTAAACCAAAATGTCTAGAAGAACATAATAAAGAATGAGATGAATTCCAATCATGCCCACAAGAACTTAAATCATTATTTACATCTTATAGGATCCTTTTCACATGATAAAATCACCATACTCATCCATAATCCTCTCTATCCATGTCAATATTGAAGATAAACCAAACATACTTATAGAAACATAATCAAAATAGAACTTGTCATGGTGGAAACCATGTTAATTCACAACACAAAAATGAATACTCTTTTAAAGTAGTAACAAATAATTTTAAACAATCACACCCAAAATATTTAGGTCAATGAAATCATGAAAACAATGTTATACCAAGAAATAGATAATTATGTTTACTTTAAGGTGTCACAATGTTTTTTTAGTATATTACAACAATATTGCTTGTGATTCATTTTAAAATTTCAATCTACTTTTGTTCATTATTGTTAATGAACTATTTTTTATGATATGATAAACATATTTTACTTTATTTGATTTCATAATAATAGAGATAATCCATCAATCATTCTTAAAAAAAATATAAGTATACTTTATTCATAGTTTAATCATACTCAAATTCTCAACCAAGTCATTCTAAAATTAGTGTCCACATGAAAGGTTTAAATTATATAGGAACTTATAAACATATAATGTTGTAATCTTCAAAAAAACATGTCACATTTAATAATTTAATTTATTTAGAGTGGTACCAAATAATAAAATCAACACAAATAAAGGTGCCTAATTTATTCATAGGTCTCAACGAATCACTCAAATTATTAAGTAAAATTTTACCATAGTCAAAGTTATTTTTCTTATCATATTAAGACCAATTACCCATTTTTAATTTGGAGGGGGTGAGTCTCTTAAAACCAAAAAATTAAATAAGAAGGGATATTTTCTATAATTATATATAATGTTAACTTCACATAGTTAAATAATGGCTAAGAATAGTAATGAAATCATCATGCACAGTCATATTTTCCACAAAAGAAATTTCATCAGGCCAAGCACATTATCTCACCCTATACACCTAGCATTGGGTTTTGTCACACCAAAATCCAATAGATGTTAAATCACATAGAAAATGGCTATGGATGGAGTTCACACTTCCTCAAATATACATCTCTCTATATATTATGACGTAGAGCTTACCTTATAGCCCAATAGGATGAGGAACAATTCGTTATACAATTGTATCTTTTAGTTGGGTGAATATTTCACAAGAACATCACCTAAATTTTACTCCACATATTCAAGTAGTGGAAAGGTAATTAAATTAGATTTTAAATTTACCATTTTCCCACAAACATTTTCACCATGAAAAATATACCAATTCACCTAAGACACCATGCATTAGGTTATATACATTTTCATCAAAAATGGTGCCATCATTGTCTTTTGTATCAAACTGATATTACTTCACAACAAAACTACATGTATTTAGTTTATCACCAAGGTGAGGATTTACATCTATCCCCTAAGGATTTCCACATTTTCCTTTCTAAATGGAGTTTGAATAATAACCTTCATTTTGTTATTAGTAGATGAGAGTAGGTATTGCATTTTAAGTCTACTAATATATCAACTGAATAATATTCTCCTCCCAATTGGATACTACATACACTCAAAAATGGATTTGAAAGGGATCCCATACAATTCTGATTCTCTCATATAGTTTTCTAGTATTCAATATATATGGATCCAATTAGTGAAAATTTCACTCTTATGGAATTTGAATTTCTTTATGTTACCTTTTTAGTTATACTAGAATTAAATCTCATGTTAAATTACTAAGAGACATATAGATCATTTTATGTGTAATTTCTTGTGAATAATTAATTAGTTTTATTATATAATTAAATTCATGATTAGATTACATCCTCATGCATAATCTCTTCCTAGAGGTCAATATTATTCGACCTCACTTTAATACCAATAGCTAGCACACTCTCATGTTACTCCAAAAATAACCAAAAATGTTTTTAACTTTATTACATCTTCAAAAATCATATAAGCATATAAATTATCAACCATATTAGAATATAGCTCAAGTCAATACATAAGAAAAATATTATATCTTTATCCATGATTAATCACAATAAAATAATATGGATGAGTTACCATGTTGGTCTATATTCATCTCAAGAACATGATATATTAAAATATTAGAACCTATAGGTTATGGGCCTTCAAGAGATAAATTATCTCAAGTTTCTTAAAATCCAATACAATGTTACACAACTTGGATATACAACACCATAATTGTTAAATTCTAATGATCTTACACCAATTCCTTTGGATACCTACTTATTATCTCATTCTTACTACACAAATGAAATTAGGGCATACATGTTAATCAAAATTAGGATCGATAAATGTCGATCTTAAACACATACACACTTTTATAACTAAAAACCATGTATGTGTTATAATGTAATGTGTAAAATGCATAGAGATTATAATCCATATGTATTAAAAAAAAAACATGTCCAAAAATCCAAACCCTCATATTTCATTTCATTGAGTTTTTTATATTCCCCCAATTATTTAACCACATTTGCATTCTCTTGATAGGAGTAAAAATACATGCCACTTGCTTCTATTTTACAATTAGGTCAACAAATTTACAATGTCAAGTGAAGGGAAAGCAATTAAATTCCTACTTATTAACACAAAATTTTGGTAATTATTTTGGAGTTGTATTATTTTTTTAAGACCAATTTTTTATTTGAATATCCCATTTAAGTGCATGAAAAGACCCTCATAATACTCCTCCTAACCTTCATATCCCTTCTAAAATTACAAGATACCCCTAGGGAATATTTGGTTTCATATACATTTGAAAATAAATACAAATTATAGATAAAATTAGGAGAATGAGGTACTTCCATTTGACTAACACCCATCATACTGATTGGGTAGATACCTTAGAGTCAATAAAAGGCCAAGTTGACTCATTAATGACTAAAATTGAGAGATGGAAATTTTATATAGAGAGATGTATGGTTTAATATGATAAAAAAATTATCATCATGTGGTGTGAATGATAACCAAATAACAAAAGATTAAATTTATGCATTATTCATGGATCCATCTACCAATGCACCTTTTACATTATTAAAAAAATGGTTCTCAATCCACTGATGCCAACATAATTGGATAATAAATAATGTTTTGTATCAATGATGGATGGTATTTGATTACCCACCTTGTAAAAACCATGAGTATTTATTATAATTTCTGAGTAAACTCTATAATTAGTTTTTCCTCAACATCATTCCTTGTTATTTAGACTACTTATTTTTTAGGATCAAGGAAAAGGATATGTATAGGATATATTAGGTGCAAAGTATATGCTGAATCAGATTTAAAGAGACTCTATCCAAAATCACTTCATCCTAATATCCCATCTATAGTGAAGGATATTATCGAGATTGACACTCTACATGCACTTCATGCACTTGTTCACACACTCATTTTGCATATGATTAATCTTTCCAACATTGATTGTAGAGAGGGTGGGCATGGGGATACTCTAGATAGATTGTATTCCCAATTTTACCCTTTTATATCATGTGTTTATATATGAATTATAACTTCATACAAGTATGGTGGTGCATTTAATGGTTTAGATGATATCCTTATGACTGATGAGTTTTTAAGACATTTATTTGGTGTGCAGATGTATACTAGACATATGCAAATATATTATGTATTTGACATGTTAAATTTTAGATATGTTTGTATTTAAAAGGTAACAATTAATTTACATAAAAAATCATTAATATATGTAATTTTTTATGTTGTAGGAAGAGACAGTACCATAATTTTCATTACTAATTTATGGGCTTTCTAATAGTGCTTAAGTTTTTGTTACTCAACCAATATATACATATATGAAGGAAATTTTTCACTATTTTTATATTTCATGTAAACGGGTATATATTTTATCAACTAAAAATCATATATTTTTTGTTTAGTTATTGACCACAATGGAGAATCCTCCATCTATATAGAGAAAACCAAACATAGGCATTATTTTGTAAGGAACTCATGGATTCAACTATGTAATAAATTTAATATTTGAAGAGTAACCATTGTCTTCATTTCCTTGATGCCCTTATCACTTATATAGAATATGGTACCTTATCTAAATAGTTTTGTAGAAATAAAATTCATATATATGTTTATATTAGATCTAATTCCCATCACCACCACTCTCAAAAAATAGGAGTCTTTAAGATATTATACATAATAACCCTTAGAATATCTAATCTAGAATTTTTTTAAAAAGAATAAAAACACCTTCAGAAAGGATTTTAATAAAATTGGTTATCAAGATTGGCATATCAATAAAACTTTTAACAAAGTTAGGATATGCTAAGGTTGCCTTAATACTACAACACACCTTGAAGGTAAGAAAGCTTTCCTACCTTATGTTTTAGGTACCTCAAAGAACGTAGAAATAATACTTAGAAGAAATGGCATAGAAATACATTTTAAACCCTTCTAAAACATTAGGGGTTTCCTAAGAAGTGTAAAATATCTATATGACCTAAAAGTTAGTAAAGGGGTTTATAAGATACAATGCTCTTGTGGTCTACCTTATATAGGTGAGACTGATAGATCCTTTCAAACTAGGTTAAAGTAACACATGAAAAACATTAACCATGGAAATATCAAGAGTTATGCATTAAATAAGAATGAATTTAAAACAAAACATGCAATGAACTTGGGTAATGCCAAAATTTTAGAGTTAGAAGATTATTGGAAAGATAGGAGGATAAGAGAAGTAATTGTAATTGAAAAACTTCCTCTTAATTTGAACAGAAATTATGAATTCAATATAAGAAAATATTTGAAACACATCATCCACAAGCTCAAACTATATTAAAACCTTTTTGTTTGCCTCTGCCACCTTCCATTTTATCTCTTTCCATTACTTGTATAATTATTTTTATTATTTTATTTTTTCGTATCTTTTTACTTTATTTTCCTCCCTTTTTGTGTCAACCTACTTGTCACCCCATTTACCTTGTCTTTTATATCATTTTTTTCTATTTATGAAAGTTTTTGGTCTCATTACTCTTTAGGCATTAGCTTCACTCTTATCTCCCATGAACATGGATCCATTAGTGAGATCCAAAATGTTAGAAATTAAATTTTATCACATAGGTGAATCCATAAGTTCCTTACACTTTAATTCACTATGAGTAAAATAATATCAAAACTAAAATAGGCATTTCTAATTAAATTTCATTTGCATTGTCACTCAATAAGGTAGGTTAAATTGTAATTTTAAATTGTAAATGTAGATTTGTTTTAATACTTTTACTCTATACTTGTGAAAATATAACTTACATGAATGTATTATGTACATAGGGTTATCTGATGACATCTAATAATCTAATTCAAATGAATATCAAGGCATCTACTAATTTTTCTCCCTTTCAAAATCTTGTACATGAAGATCAACCTATCATTGACCTTGTTGAGTGTTAGAGGAAAATTGAGTATGACTATGATATTATGGTAAGTGCATGTTTAAATTATTTTTGTATAAGTTTAAAATTAGTTTATGAACTTGGTTTCATGTCTAATATGTAATTTATATAATAATATTTGTATATGAACATGTTCAATCAAAGGTGAACTATGAATGGAAAATGACTCATAGATGGATATTGAAGGAATCTGAGGCATTTAAGGGATCTCCATCTATGATCAAGGCATTCGAGGGAGAGTTTTCTTTTAGGAAGGAAAAGATGGAGGCTTTATATGAGTAGGATATACCTTATATGATGTAATTTTTTGGTGTGCCTATATGGAAATGTATGCATTTTTAGCATTGTATACTTATATAGCATTGACATAGCATTCTATTATGTTCTTATTTTATTTTATATTTAGTCCACATTATTATTAAAAAAATAAATTTGATGCTTATATGGCCATATTTAATTATGATTATCTTTAATTTTTGCTTTGTGTAATTATTAAAATTAACTTACAATGTATTAATGTGTTGTAATTAAAACTATATGGGATAAAATCATATAATGTTTAAAACATACAATCCTTCAATCATTGTCATCTTAAAATCCAAGGTTATTATCAGTGTCCATGGTCTTCACACATAGGGAAAAGGAAATAGACACTTAGAATCAATGTCTATGGTTAAAAATATGTAGTTTAGTATTCAAGTCCATGAAATTAGAATAATAATATGTGAAAAATGGATGAGATAGAGTCATATATTAGTGTGAAATGTCTCGTTTGTTTTGGATACACCATTTTATTATTTTATTTATGATCCTTAATTAGAATGAGGTAGCATCCTTGTATATTTATGGATAGTCTTGTCTTCCTTATTAGTTTTGTTGATGATATTTTATGCTTTGGTTGGTTTGTGAATAGATATGATGCTTTGATATCTTGTGTGGAGACTTATATCTATCTTTACAATATTTGATGATCTATGGACTAAAATATTTGAGATGTTTTCATTTTATTGATTTGAGGAGATAATTAAGAGATGCCATCCTTGCTTATACTATGGATGGTCCAAATGTTTGATATGATGTTATCACTATTATATCAACCAAATGGGTACTTTGATCCTTGTAATTTTATTCTTGCTATTAGGAGGTTAAATAATTTAGATGGGAACTTACTTGGTTGTATGTTTTGATACTTGCTTCTAAGAGATTAAGGGTTGGATTAAATTTACCTAGTTCATTTATGTTATCCCCATTTATAGTAGGTTAACAATTTTTGATGTTCATTGCTATGTAAATCACCCATGATTTTTTTGGATTTCCTATTAATTAACATGTCTAACTTCAAATTAGTATTACTACTATGATTATTTTGAGGTAATTGTGGAGTTTTGGATCATAAGGTGAGCCATTTTTATTTTAGTCTAGGTCCTAGTTAGTCCACTTTTTGTATTCTTATGGCTTATAATTTCTATCTCATGATTCCAATTATGGGGAGTTATAAAATGTTGTTTCTAAAATTATAATATTACTCTTATTAGATTGTTTTTGTAGACATATAATTCCTAGCACCATTGTGTTGAAATTCTCAATCTTACTTAAAATTTGTGAAAATGCATAATTTGGGCCAAAATCACTTAAGTGCACTAAATGGTTTGAGCTTGTCATATACGAGCACTAATTTTGGATAATTTTCCATAAATGGGGAAATGCATTTTATGTGATTATTATTTTTTATCAAATCATTTCAAGTTAATATGGGAAAAATGCAATTTGACCTTCTAAATCATTGAATTATTCTAATTTAGAAACACACAACACATGCATGTGTTGTTTTGTATCAACAATGTCCGAAATGGGGTATTGGTCTATACATAACTGACACCTTCTTCTAATTCCATTTTAGTCAAATTAAAAATTAGTAATATGACATTCTAACTAGTTTGATTAATAGAGTGAAACCAATTTCCAAAGAAATGCATAAAATTTGATTAATCTCACTTAGGTAAATTAATCCAAATTAAGAGCTTAAGTGGAAAACACATGAAAGTTATTCAATATCTTTTAGTTTGAAATTGATTATTAATATTTGCATCATAAAATTACATAATTTGTGAGGTGTTATCCATAAGCTATAAATGCAAAAAATACCAGGTTTAAGGCCTCCCATGCCTCTTTCATGCCCCTTCTTTCCAAATATCTATTATGATATTTATGAATTAATTAGACAAAATTGGATTAACTCATCGCCACACATCTTTATCTGAAGATGGAATGTCAAGATTGATTCTGATCAATCTCAAAAATATATAAATAAGAGGGCTAAGACCACCATTTTAAAGCTTAATTTGTGTACACTTATTATGCAAAATTCTCTCCATATCCATCCTTTGTGTAGTGTTATTATGCTTAATTTGCAATAGGATAGCTTCAAGATAGGCATAACATTGATTTGAATATAATGAGCTTAGTTTCATTAGTGCATAATAGATGATGGAGGAGCTTTGCCTTGCATCATTGATAAATACTTGAGCACCAAATCAAGGGGAAAATCATGTTTTGAGCCACATTTGGATGATGGGATGATTTTGGAAAGATATTATGTATGTGCTTTCTTTCATTATCTCTTAATTTTCATTTTCAAAACCTCATCTAAGGAGTTGTCTTAATTAGTTATGTTCTTACACATTTTCATGAGTTTTCCTGACTAATTCTTGATCTAACTTTCTTTACATTCCATCTCGACAATTGTGGTCAAAACTACTGGAGATGTAGCTAGATCCATTGATTATTAATTTTTATTGTGAAGCATTGATGACCATTTAACACATTATATTCAATCATTTAATTTTATTGGTTCATGAGGTAAGCCTATTTTGGTTCAAACAAAATCTTATTTATTTCATTAGTTGGACTCTTATATCTCAAAACTACTATCTTAAGCTTCTTATTATGGAAATTTTAATATGTTACTATTGATATTATGATTTTAGTCTTTATTAAGTGTTGTGGTTCATAATCTAGGAGATTAAGTTAGATCCATTGATTTATAGTCATTTTTGTAGAGCACTAAATAAATTTTGATTAATTTTGCTCAAGTGTTGATCAATTTGGCACCAATACTTAAATGCTATACTAATCTCAAAAGATTGATTAATGATGATTTAGTTAAGAGATAAGTTCTTGTCCTCTAATTACTTAAAAATCCATCACTTAAAAAACATATTGATATAAAAAATACATGTGTTTTCATGACCATGAATTAAAAATACACCTCTATGCATCATTTTATAGTTACTTAGGATCACATTATAGACACTAAAAAACTGCGCATAATAATTCTAGTTGTCAACCTAAACCCTTGGACCACTCTTAGGCTGCCCTCAGGATGACTTGATAGCATTTCAATCACAAACCTAAGTCAAATTGGATAACCTTTGACCTATAAACCACCAATATTCACCCTAACCACTAATGGTTAGACTTGACTACTGATGGTTAGGTTTTAACCACCCAAATAGTTTAACTCCAGCTCAACTACAACTTTTATATTTCTATCTATCTATTTTGTGTGTGTGATCAATGCATGTTGATGATAAAAATAAATAGCTTGTTGAACTTATTATTTAAATTATTATTTTACCTCTCCTATCTTCTTATAAAAAGAGAGGAGGAGGAGGTGAAAAGGGATCAATCATCAATCTGCATCTAGAATCAGAGAAATCAAGCACCAGTGATCACCAACAATCATCAGAGCTTATTGTTTAGGTATTCTCCTAGTAAACCAACAATCATGCCAGAGATATGAAGTGCTAAGGTAGATCATCATTCAATGACCAAGTACCATTAATATACTAAAATTACTCTAGACTTCATCAATGAATTCTTAGCCACACACCTCAACCCTTCTTCAGATCAATAAGCTAAACATCTATTTTAAATATTTAGTTTACTTTTTTTCTATTTGGTAGACAACCCAACTAAAAGCCACCTTCCAAAATCTCATTTTGAAACCTCATCAACCAATTTATTAACCCAATCTAGAATCCACAATAATTGTTGATGGTCACCCCAACTGTCAATGATCAATCTAACCACTGACAATCACCCTAACCATCGATGATCACTATGTGACAAATAAATAAGAAGCTATTTTCTCCCATCAGATTGTAACCAAATTCCACTTTTGGCCTCTCTACCTGATCATAGATAATCACCCTATTTTTTGAACCACACCTAAATCATTTAACATTAATATTAATCTATTTAATGATATAATTAGTCAAATTCATCTCATTTAATCTCTTAATGTATTTGATTTAAATACCTTTTGTTATTAATGCAATCAATTTGTGTTTCATTTTTAGAAGTTGATTGTTTAAAATTTTGGATTGATAGCCTCCAACGAAGCTTGTACTTCTTAGACCTAGCTTACTAGGTAGTCTACCCTACTATCTAACTAATCAAACATATTAGGTTTTTATACCATACCATTCTTGAGTTTCTTCTTTCTTTCTTCCAAAGAATATAAGTGAATTATTACTAAAACATTTTTGTATGCTTGGTGGGACCATTGGGTTATTTCTTGGGCTCATAATTATATCTAGGTTTTTCTTCTTCTTATTTTCTACTCATACAAACAAAATCAAATTTTCATTTCTAGGCTTAAATTGATTACATCCATTATTTGATTATTTATGTTATCTCATGTAGCTTAATTAATAAAATTAATTATTCATATATTCACTCTCATTACACTCATAAGACCAAACCACTTACACTTAATCAAGAATACAAACATTGATATAAAGACTGACTGGGACTTCTTCACCTAGCAGTCACCTTTCTTGATGATTCCACTTGGATTTCATCACCAAGGGGAGAACCAACTTAGTTCATTGGTTGAGTATAATCTTTGGCAATCTGTATATCTTTGCTAATCACCCTTATCATTGTGGTGTGTGAAGTGAGGGGGTAGGCCTCAATATCCATCAACATAATGATTTCCAATAAAGATCCCTTTGAGATCCTAAACACAAATTGAAACCAACCATAGGATTATTTTATAGTACCCTCTCTACAATCCAAGTTTAGTCAAAAAATTATTAAAGCTTAAGGCACAAGCCACAAGAGACACTAAAAATAACCTTAGGATTTAATGTGCTTTAGTGTGTGTTTCATTTCCTTAACTTTTTCTTGTCTTCTCTTTATTTAAGTTGTGATATTTCTTGTATCTTCTTCTTTTCCTTATCAACATGGTTTCAACTAGAAACCAACTAAGAAACTAAGCAAATTAGGACTCACCTCCTAATCATCCATATTTCTCCTTTCCCCCATCCATGGAGTACATCTTAGATATTGAGAGTTCTCTCCATCCTTATAGAATTCCTATCATACCTTGGATGGTTACCTAAGTGATGTGGATTTTACCACCTTTCTTGATAATAACCCCATAGCCCTCTAACATTACCTTAACACCATATCTCACCATATACCTAGTTTGGTTCCAGCTATTTACCAACCCTATGACATGCCATCCCACCTAATTGGTGACACTTTTGTTGCCACCATCTCCACCCAACCATTAGTCACCTAGGTATCATCTTATACTAATAATCCTATCAACGTAACCTTTGGACATCATTACTTCTCCTATCATAGGAGTACCCTCTACTAGTGTCACCACTATTCCTTTTATTCCCAATATACCTACCTCCACTCCATTCTAGAGATTGGTGGTTTACATACCTTATACCCTTCCACCTATCAGTATCTAATTTACCACCTACCCTCTATCTACTATCTCAACCATACCTCCTACCCAACCTATGTTAATCTCATAATAAGTGACTATTCCATAAAACCTAAGCTATAACCCTAACCCATAAGGGTATGTACCTATACCTTCCACATAACCACTTATGTCCAAAAATTCATATGTGGCATCATCCTAACCACCCATATCCACATACCAATATGTGGCATCCTCTCAAACCCCAACCAACTATCCATATTATACACCTACCCAAAACCAACATTATCCACCCTATAACTATAAGATTACACAACCACAAATGGACCTTGTCAAAATGCTAATAGACAAAATTACTACTTTGGAGTCATCCATTTATGGGGATCATAATATTTTATCATATGACCAAATTTATAATGAAATAATTCACCCATCCATCCCAATTCAATCCTATCCTCCTCAGTGGGAAATTCTTAATTTTTCTAAATTTCAAAGTAAGGAAGCCCTTCAACAATACCTAAGAGCATTTAGGCACTCATGTTATTTGATTACCTATGATGATGTTCTATTTTTTTTACCATCCCCATGTCTCTATCTAGTTCAACACTATATTGGTACAATTCTATAACAAATCACTCTCTTTTCTTTCACCTAGCTGGCTCAAAATTTCTTGGGTCACTTTTCTAGAAACATCTCCAAGAAAGTTTCCATCACTAATCTTTACTCCATCTATAAATTTGATGATGAATATAGTTATGACTTTTTGGCCCATTGGAAGAGATTGATAAATGAAATTTATTTCTCTTTTCCCCAACTTGAACTAATTAAAATCTTTTATCAGGCTTGTGCCAAACACATTTCTTCTACCGTATGAGTTCAAAGCTTTAGGACCTTTGATTAGGCTTTTACCATGGTACAAAAACTATAAAATAGAGCCATCAATGAAGGAAAACTGAAGTTGAGAAATAATAACTATACCTTAAAATCAAATGAGGTTTCCTCCTTTAAACCCAACAATCAAGCCAACACTAACACCAAAATTAAGGGAACCATGAATGCAATTATATTTAAAACTGATCCTCCACCCATTATTAACCAGATCAACTCTTCCAATTCTTCTAATCAAAACACCATGAATCAAAACCATAACACCTAAAAGCAATTTAATCTATTTAGGGAGTCATATGCTTTAGTTTTGGAGAAATTATTAAAAGCCAATATCATGTAGCTCCCTATGATCAAACCTCTATAACAATTTCGTTCTTCTCATCATGTACCTAGATAGTATAAGGAAAATGAATTATTCACCTTCCACCAAGTCATTAGACATGATGTTAGTAGGTGTAATACCTTTAATCATGTTGTCCAAGCTCTCATTGACAAGGGTGAACTTGTGTTGGATAACCCCAATGCACCCCAAAACCAATAACTTGACATCTTTAAGAAATTTTTTTTGAACCACACTCCTTCCACAAATAATGAAAGAAAAGTAAAATACTCTCATAATCATGAGGGCCATTCTATCAACATGGTTCTTAGTGAACTTATTGGTATGGATACCATCAACCAAATCACCTCTTTCCCTATTCCACTTATTGAGGTAGTTAAGTCACCAACCTCTCCTTTGATATGCACATAAGAAGAGGAAACCATTCCCACTTTACCATTTTCCTGAATCATACAACAATCCATTATTCCTATAGAGATCACTCCTAAGGAAGAAACTACTTTGCCTACACTTCCCACCAAGGAATTACCTTCCCAAATGTTAGAACCTATTAATCAAGAAAAAGATAAGGTAACCATTCCTACCTCTTGATCCCTAGGCCTATTTTTTAATGCACTATCAAGGGACTTATACCCATCTATAAACCTTTCTCTATACTAGTTAAAAACTTAGAATTCATATCCAATCCTAACATAGATCAGGCCACCTTTTGGAAACAACTTGGGATCCCTTATATAACTAAGTATGATCTTTATTTATCATAACAACCTACCCTTTCCACTATCATCACAACCCAACCATCAGACACCTTTACCCACCAAACTGTAATGACACCATCAGAACAAAACTCACCCAAAGTCATCAAATTACCTTCTACCATTTTAACCAAACCCACAAAAAACCTTGGTGTATTTCCTACTCATAACATTACTTACCCTTTCATAAATTTGGATTTAATTCCATTAAACCTATCAAATAAATCCTAAACTAAGTCAACAAAGAAGTTAAAACCATGTAGAAACCCAAAACCCAAAACTCTACTTCCCTTCTCCACTTTTCCATCTATTTTTGGACCTCATACCTATAATTTAATTGGGAAACCAAACATCCCAATAAAAACCCAACCACCACTTTGGTTATGCCATCACTCCTAATTTCATCCACACCTATTTTCACCAAACCCCCATAACCAAACCTCCTATCTCCCAATCATATATAAACAAATTGCTTACATCTCAAACATATACCTCGAAACCTTCTAAACTAAATCTATAAACCTCTCTACAAAAATTGAATCCATCCTCCAAGAACATTGCTTTACCTAAAACCTATACCACTAAGCCTACTTCTAAGAACTTTCCTGACCCAACTACCAAAACCAAGACCCCTATACCTTTAACACCTTTGACCAAGTCTTATTAAACCATTTTTACAAGGTTATTAAAAGATTATTTATTGACTCTACCACCTATAAAAACATTTTACTGACACATCCCTAAACCATCTTGGTATAATGAAAAATTAGTGTGCTCATATCATAGAATACCTGGGCATGACACAAAGAACTATAAGGCTCTCAAGTCCTGATCCATAAATTATACCATGAGGATGAATTATTATTAGATGAGCCCCCTAAGAGCCTACCACTAATCAAAGAAATGGAAATACTCACCCAATGCTTACTTATTCCCCCACTCTCACCTTAGATTGAGGGCAAGCTAAATCAATCATCTAGCCTGACTCCTCCCCCAATCCATACCATCCACATGGTCACATGATCATAAGCCCAACCAAAGGATAAATTAAAGACAAAAATATCCATTACATGTACATATCCCTCTTCCACCACCCAATTACCTGGCCAACACCAAGTGCCTTTACGTTCAACCAAACCTAAAGTGTCCATCTTGGGACCCTCTCAATCCAATCTATCTGAATCAATCCAATGAGTAATTTTGAAATAGCTTCACCAAATAATGATGAATATGAGTTTATATGAACTAATCAATACCTCACCTCATCACTACCAAGCAATGATATAAGCTTTGAAATTAATAGTGGTCAAACCAAAACACATATAACCTCTAGTAGCCTTTTTTGGAGTCCTTCAACTTTCCAAACTTGTAACCTTCAAGGATTCAAAAATAACCTCCATCTATCTAGATGATATATATCCTTCCCTCTTCATTAATACATACATCAACCAAACCCACATCAAGAGCATTATGATTAATAGGGGATATAAAATCAACATTATCTCCTCCGATGCATACAACTAACTCAAATTACCTGAGAACATAATGTCCAAAACCTTAATAGTAGTTTGATCATTCAATGATACCATGGACACAACTTTAGTAACTATTGTCCTTCACATATTTCTAGGATCCCACACACTTCTTGAGCTCTTTTACATAGTAAAAGGAGAGTTCTAGTACAATGTTTTGATATGACACCCTTGGATTGATTATATGGGTTGTGTGTCATCTACCCTACTCTAGTGCATCAAATTTGATCATGAAAGTCATGTTTTAACCATCCAAGCTGACTTAAGTCCTTTTACATAATGCAAAATGATGTATCAACCCAATAATGTGCTCTTTCCTTTACCTAACAAGCCCTAAACAATTAAATATGAATCGCTATCATCTTTTACTAGCAAGTCATCCACTAGTTCATCCATCCCTTCTACCCAAATCCCCACAATGGACCCCTTGGAAGCAACATTCCAACATGTCTTAATTGGGGAATATCACCTTCTAACCCCTGACACATTCAATACTCCCCAAGAGTATGGGAAACTTGACCAATAACCTAGGTATGATCCTAATATTGAAAACATTATTCCTTTCAAGCCCTCAATATGTCAAACCAATTTTATTTATGGAGGACATAATTAAAACCCCTTAACACTTCTACTACCTCTTTTTAACCTTGACTATTCACCTCCAATTTCTCCTACCTAGATAAACTAGATTTTACCTAGACCTACCTTTATAGGTTTACTTGGAAGGGATTTGGTCTAGGCCAATATGAACATGAATTTCATGAGTTGATTCCAATCAAAACCCAAAAACCTCACAAAAAACATGGCCTTGGTTTCATGCCACCTAAATAAAAAACCAACCTACCTCCTATTACTATCATTGATGAGGACATCCTATCCTCACCATCCATTCCACCATCAATAACTAATGATATCAATATCATCCCCCTAAAAAAAATTTCCATCATCATGATCAGTCTCATACCCCTAACTTATCAAAAAGATCGGGTGAAAATAACCATTCCTTTGACCCACCCTATGATGATAGGAGATGACTCTCCTACCATCAATACCATTCAATGTCAAGATGATGATTCCATTCTCACCTACCTTTGTGCAAAGTATTCCTCTATCCATAAATCTCTTCCTCTTGAGACTTTAACCATGTTGAATGAATCCACCATGGATATCAACTTAGGCACTCTGGATAACCCGTGCATTGTCAAAATTGGCCAATCACTAAATTCTAAGGAGCTTCAAAAAATTTCCTCCTTTAAAGACTAAAACATAGTATTTTCTTAGTCTTACAATGATATATTAAGAATATACCCCTCCATTTTTACCCATAACAAAGTCACTAATTACAATGCCAAACTAGTTAATCAAAAACTTTAACAAATGCACCCTCGAATAGCCCTTCCCATCAAAGAAGAGCTTATATGTCTCCTATTTTTCAATTTCATCCAACCCATTGACTATCCCTAATGGGTATTTAATGTCATACTTTTCACCAAATCCATATAGGTACTTCGCATTTGTATGGACTTCCATGACCTTAACCTTTTTTTCCTAAAGGATGGCTTTTCTTTGCTAAGCATTGACCAACTTATTGATCTTACTACTAACCATGAGATGTTATCTCTTATGGATAGGTTCCTGGATTATAATCAAGTCTTAATTACCCCAAAAGATGAACATAAAACTTCCTTTATCACCCCATGGGGAAATTTATACTATAGGGTCATGCCTTTTAGACTAAATAATGATGGTGCAACGTACCAATGCACTATAACCTACATCTTCCATGAACTTATTCACAAAATCATCAAAGACTATGCCAATGACCTTCTTAGGAAATATAAATGTTGTAAATATCATTTGGTCATTTTTAAGATTATCTTTGAGTGCCTCATCTATTACTATGTCTACCTTAACCCTAAGAAGTGTATTTTTGGGGTCTAGTCAATAAATCTCTTGGCATTTATTATCTCCTTTTGGGGAATTGAAGTTCATTTGGCCAAAATCAAATCAATCCTAGACATGCCTCCTCTTACCCACCTAAACCAACTCTGTATCTTTTAGGGGAAGATCCAATCTATTCATTTTTTATTTCTCAACTCTTGGATTGATGCCAATATTCACACCACCTTCTTAAGAAGGATGCATCTTTTAAGGGGAAGATCCAATCTATTCACTCAAAGAGTACCTTTGGACTCCACCTATCCTCATTCCTACTAGGGAAGATAAACATTTTTACCTTTATATTTCAACCATTGGCCACTCCTTAGAGACAAAATAAAAGTCAATCTAATACATTATTCATATATTATTATAGTATTAGACTTGATAAAACCATACTAAAAAACTTTTCCTAGACTTAGTCTTCATGGCCACCAAACTTTACCACTACCTTCTCAACCACAAGACCTATGTCATAACCAATACTAACCCACTTAAGTATATGCACACCAAGCCATAACAAAAGCAAAATATAACCAAGTGGCTCATGATTTTGGATGATTTTTACCGTGAATTTCTTTATCAAAAGCTAATTAAAGGGTAAGGCATTGCTAACCAATTGGTTGAGGCACCATTAGTAGACAACTGACCTCCTCCTCTTGAGTTTATATATGAGTCCATTGTGACCCTCTCTAAGGAAAATTTCACCTATAAAGTGACCATGTTATTTGATGAGTCAAAGTGTCAACATGGTAGAGGATTTGGCATCATCCTTATCCCCCTTCATAATGAACCTTCTACTTTATCCTTCAAGCTAGATGTCAAATGTACCAACAATATGGCTAAGTACAAAGCCCTAGTCATAGATCTCCAAATTTTATTAGCCTTGGGAGTCAAAACCATCAAAATTTTTAGTGAATATCAACTCATGGTCAATAAAATAAATGGCTATTATCAATTTAATAATGATGTTTTTCAATAATACAAATGACTAGCCACTATAGTCTTAGAATCATTTAAACACTACCACATCTAAAACCACTCCATGATATATGAACAAGTTTGCTGATAAGATAGCTTCCATTGATTCCTAGATCCCATATACATCCTATAACTCTAAGATATCCATAATTATCCATCAAATTGCCAATCCCTCTTATGTCAAATTAGACTCTCCCACCATATTCACTATGGAGGAAAACCAACCTAACGTTTGGTATTAGCAGACCTTCAACTATCTTAACCTTGATATCATTCCTTTTTGGTCTCCTTAATAATTCTTAAAGAAAATTTATCTAAATCACATCACATTATATGATACTATGGGGAATTATTTATAAACATGGCTTTTATGGTCTCCTATGTCATTGCCTATGTAGTCATGAAGCCTCTCATGCTATTAGGGAAACACATGATGAGATCGATGGGGGATACTTTAATGTCCTAACCATTTCTAAAAAAATCATTCACCTTGGATATTATTCACCTATCCTTAATAAATATTTCTATTATAATGTGAAAAAGTGTGTCAAATGTCAACAACATGCCAATTTACATCACGCACCTAGCCATAGCCTTCAAATATCTAAAAATTTCTAGCCCTTCTCACAACAGGGTCTAGATCTCATTTGATAAATTAACCCCAATTATTCATATTGACATCATTCTATCATCACCATAATAGAATATTTCATGAAATGGGTAGAGGATATTCCTCTTATCTTAACCAAATCTGAAAATATTGTCAATTTTATCAAGCATCACATTATCAATCATTTTGATGTTCCTCACAAAATTATCATTGGCAATGGTAAATACTTCAAAAATAAACAATTCTAAGGTCTTTGTGATGCCTTTGATATCAAGTTAAGTTTCTCATCACCCTATCATCCATAAACTAATGGACAAGTAAAAGCCTCTAACAAAACTCTCAATAACATGCTAATTAAATTGGTTAATACATATAGTTGGGATTATGATTTACACATCCCCTTCACCTTATGAGCCTATCATACTAGAATTAAAACACCTAAAATTTCTGCCCCTTTCTCTCTAGTTTTTTGAGTAGAGGTTGCCTTGCCTCTTGAAGTCTAAATTACCTCTCTTCACATGTCCTTGCAAGATCTCATCTATGAGAGCAAGTATCATCAAGAATGTTTAACCCAACTTGAACTAATTGATGATATTTTATTTTGAATTTCTCACTCACCTTCATTCATATCAATTATTCATCAAGTACACTTATAACAAATTACCTTAAAGTGTGAGAATTCAATATCACAGACATCATCCTAAAGTAAAATCAACTATCACCAATATGGAGAAAAACAAGCAAGGCAAGTTTGTTTTCAATTATCTCATACCTTATATCATAATTCAAAAGTATGGATCAAGATCTCACCAATTATCCTCTCTTGAATGAAACCTAGAACGTGAGATCCTCAATGACTCACATTTTCATCTTTTCTTTTGTTAAAATAGGATCAAACTCACCATTTTGTCTTAGGATCATCCCTTATTTTAAAACCACATTCATCTCTTTATTTTATTTACTACTATTGAAAACTAAATCATGTGATTATCTATCACAATCATAGTCTAATATTAAATAATGAGTACTATAGATCTACTCATGGCATGATTCTCATGGTACTTTCCACACCTTTTATAGGATAACTTCCTATGGTCATTGTCACTTAAACCTATTTTACACCTCATCAACCTTCTTGTGATTTAGTTTTACCTTCATAAAAAGTGAACCTTTAGGCCTATATAAGCAAGTTCATGACATCAAAATCAAACATCAAATAAAAAATAAAAAGAACTCATATGGGTCACTCTCTAGCATTTATAGACTGCTCTCTCGAAGGACATCTACCAAAAACATATCAAAATTGATCAAAATAAGGTAGAATTATCCTTTGAAGGACAAATATCAATATCCTTAAGCAAATCACACAAATATAGACCACTCCCTTGAAGGATGGCTGAGTAAAGCATTTGTAAAAAGCATAGTAATTTTTTGGAATCTTCCTGCATGGATTAACTTACCCAATCTCTCAAAACAACAAAAAAAAAGACCCATTATCAAAATTTCAAGATACAAATATAAATTGAAAGCCACAATAAACTTTCATAAGTACACTTCCCACATCAATCATTCTACACCTTATATGACATGGGCTTATTTATATTTACTCTTTGGTAAACTCTAGAAGAGGCATGCTAGTCTCATAAGAAGGTCCCACCTTTATCCATCTCCCATTTATAAACTATAAGCAAGGGATTGTAAGCTTATTTGACATTATGAAATGAAGACATGTTTTTAACAAACTAATGAATACTATTACAAATCATTCAAAGGGATTACATTCATAATCCGATCCAACTTCATCTTGTTTTAATCCTTGCAAAATAAGAAGAATCATGCCTTCTTCTTATTCTCTTATCTTGCTTGATATTTTCATTAAGAAATTTGTCTTTTTATTATCCTATCTATATTCTCTCACATTTAAATTCATTATCTAACCTACTCTTTGTGTTTCTACACCTTCATCATAATAAATACATTTGACCATGTGTTTTTCCCTTATTGGTTTAATTATCTTCTACTATATGAACATTTTAATAAATTAAACATCTCCTACACCAAACATCATCTAATGGTTAATAATATCCACTAATCCATCTATCACAACTACCATAATCCAATCATACATCAAAAATAAATGAGTCATTCACACATATTATCCATCACATGTCTAAATCTAATTAAAGAAGCATATATTAATTATAATTAATCATGAACATAATCATCACTATCATCATAATCATCCATAAACCATAAAAATAATCACATCATAACCATGTCCACCCGCACATAACTAGTATTCATAACCATAGTCATATCAATATCATAGTCATGATCATCTTAAACATAAATTAAATGATCATCATCAATAAAAAACATCATTATCACATAACAATATAAAAAACATCATCATACCATCATCATCATCCTACCATTTATCACATCCATAGAACTATGACACATAACATAGAACCATAACAATAATCATAAAACATCATAAGCATCATCATATCATAAACAACATCTAGAAAATATCTACCCATCACATCACATGCCTCACTAGGTAAGTCCACATTAACCATCACATCATAATCACATTATAAACATCAATCCACAATCATCATGAACATAGATAAAAAAATCCATATCATCACATGCCTACCTAGGTGAATACACATGAACATTATCATAGACATAATCATGTCAACATAAATAGCATGAACACCATACCCATGGACCACAATCCATAAACAAGGTTCACATCTATATCTCATAAATAATCATCATTATAAATACAAATGTATATATATATATATATATATATATATATATATATATATATATATATATATATATATATATATATATATCACTACATCAGCTCATAAGCTAGTATCAAAATCATAAAATACATAAAAAATATAATTCCTCATAATCAATCTACAATCTTGAGGCACCACTACCTCCTAGATTTGGCCCTCCTACACCTACTTATCCTCCTACAGATGTAGGCCACTAACTTGGTGTCATCATACCAGTACCTCCTACAATCATGGCTTTATACTCACCCTATCAAGGCTCATCTAGATAGTTCCTAAAGACTAAGGCCTCATAATACCATAGTTCCTCCATAGTCACTACATATCTTTACATTAAGATAGTCCCTACTAGTCCCAAAAATACTTGTATTCCTCTTCCTACATAATATAAGGAATCTCTCTCCTACATCACCATGGATATATAAGACCTAACATGATCTATCTCTCTAGTAAGAGTGGCCACCTGACCCTATTCTATTTCCAAGGATGCCTATGCTACTGCTAAAGATGCCTGAGATATGGCTAGAGCCACTCAAGCCAATTCCCTCTTAATGGTCACTAGTTGTGTATCTAGGGGAACCCCCTACATCTGAGTCTATTAACCATCTCCCCTTGCATCAATATCTATGTCCTATGATATACCATAATCACCTCTAAAGTTAGCTATGGCATAGTCTACATATTACCATGAAAGATATCCATTTGTAACACCTACACCATCCATATCTATGCTCACAAGCAACTCCTCATGGTCAATGAAATCATGTAATGGCTATTGAGTGGGAAATGAAAACTCTATATCCTCCCTCTTATACCTTGAGAATGCCCTGAGTATATCCTACATGAGGTCAAACTACCTTTGTACCTTGTCAAATATAATGAGGTTTATCTCGTGATCTTGCCTATTGTAGATCCATCTATAGCTCTAAAGAGATAGATTATGTCTCTTATAATGTGCCCAACCTAAAAACCTAACATATGATCTCCATATCACATTTCCCACAACTAGAGGATCAAGTTAGTCCCTTTACCAATCTATTTTATGTGCCCCTCCTCTAGGTCTTAAGAGGGAACAGTCACCTATCCACCTCATATATCCAACTCTAAAATCCATATGCATAAAACCCTCCCATATTATCCCCATAGGTATCAGTACCTAGATGTGTTTTTAGGCCCAATAATGGATGACAAAATTGACACTAATCCTATATCTCATATGGGTGAAGAATCCCCACATCTCTTGGTAGATCCATACTAATAACATAAGAACCCATGCAGACATTATGTGACCTAAAAAAAGATTAACAAGCACCCCTATAAACAATTAAGGGAATCTCCTACTATTAGAATTTGGTAACACATAACACATGATTGTTATCATTATCATAGTAAATAAATGCCTTACATCCTTATCCATTTAGTACAGAAACATGTAGTGGAAGCCTCTAGAATTCCACCTCATAAAATCAAGGTCCTCTCCATAAAAGAGATCTATTTTCCCATCTTTCTCATCACTCTCAATGTGGTAGATCTACTCACCCCATATGGGTAGCCACATGATCCTATGGATATCCTCAATCAAGATAGTCAGTCACCTATAAGAGACAAGAAGTTATTAATGGTAGGGTCCCATATCTCAATGAGTACCACTAACATCACCACATCCCATGGTACGTGCTGATAGTACCTCATGACTCTAAGGCCCACATCCTTCAAATACTCTTAGATACATCTACCATGCCTTGCTAAAGCTTATCTAATATCTAGGGCACTCTATCCCTCATCTATATCCTCTCCCATGCTTATAGGGTTTGATATAAAAATCCTTAGTTCATTGACATATTATACTTATTATTTATACCACTTATACCCACCTCCCATTATAATCTATCCAACTCATAACATTTACATGATATGACCTATACCTATTACTTTCCCCCATCATTCAACCTTCTTAACCTATACACAAACCTTCACCTAACCTTTAACCTAACCCCTTGATCTTACCCTAGTACCTTAACCTCAACTATGACCCATTATATATTACCTAACAACCATTAACTCTTAAAAATTTTAACACATCCATCGATCATTGAAAATTGACTATTCTTATAGTTGATCATTGATGGTTAGGTGACCAACCATTGATGGTCACCATAAATTAACCTATTGATGGTCACATATCAACTATCTATGGTCAATAATGACCACTGATAGTTGAAAATGACCATTGATGGTTCATAATAATTATCGATGGTCACTATGTAGTGACTACTAGTGATCAAACCAAAACATACCCCCTAAAACTGCCTACTAAGAACATTAAATATCTAAAATAAACTTTCTTAATCTTCATTCTACCATCCTGTATCTACCCTAACCTTTCCAATCTAACTCTAAACTACCAAATTCAACCTTAGAACCAAAAACACTATCAATAAACCTATCCCTAGGTCAACACCCACCCATATAATAAATAACTAATAAATTCAATTAATCATTCATTTGTAAATTTGAAACTAATCTACCAATTCAAAACAATACCTACCTCATTCCTTGACCACCATCATAGAGGTACTATAGGGACCATTTCTTGACCTCATGTTCTCCCTCATCCCCTCTGCATCCTTGATCATTTGATCAACCTCAAATCAATCCACTCAATCTAACACAATCAATAGCTAGTTAACTATCACCAATTTTTTGCTAAAAATTCCAAAGAATGAAATTATCAAGGGTCAAAGTTCATAATGAGATAATCAAACTTGTAGTGGCTCTTTTATCTTCACCCTTTTAAGCTTGAGGTACGACCTCCAATGATTAGGGTGACCGCTGACAATCAATCCTAATTATTGATAGTCAACTAATTTAGGGTTTTCCCTCCCACCCACAACTTTTCCAAAAAAAATCACCTAAAGCCAACCACTATAGATAACCTTCTTTGACAACCCCCATAAACTATGTCAATAATCAACTATGGTCTTTTTTACCTAACATTCAAATATTTTAAAATGACCTTGTTTTATTCATTTTGACTATAGTAATTAAATTTGCCAAGTTGAAAATTTTGGACATGCACTACCTTACATGCAACTGATATATTATGTCTTGTTGGGACCACTTCCTACCTTGGATACCTATAAAAACACTATCCTTAGGTAATATCCTTAAATTTACAAGTGTAACCTAAATTCCATACCTAAATGTATTCATGTGGTCTACTTTTCACTTTTCCTTTTATTGATGACCTTATTTTTACCAACCATGGCAACCTAGTTAATGCATGATATTAGCTATAACACTTAGTTACACTTTATGTGCATGTTTACACTTCAATTCCCAACCTATCACCCACTTTATCACCAACTTACCCAATTATCAAACCTATAACTAATTCTATTTCACCTCATAAAATCCCAATTTGAGGGGAAACACCTCCTCCCATACTTGGGGCAGCATAAACATTGACCTACAATCCATTTTTGTTTTGTAGCTTGTTGATACAAACTATATAACAAATAAGGGAAAAATGTAGACACTAAAAAACCTCACATAATGGTTTTAATTGTCAAACTAACCCCTTGGACCCCCCTTGGGCCCCTTTTAAGACCACTTGACATCCTTTTAATTACAAACTTAAGTTAAATTGGCTAACCTTTGACTCAGTGACCACTGATGGTCACACTAACCACTAATGGTTATACTTGAGCATTAATAGTCATGTTTTAACCAACTGAATAGTTTAATTCCATATCAACTACAAATTGTTTTTTAATTTTATCTATATTTTTTGTGTGTAAAATTGATGCATATTTATGCTAAAAATAAACATCTTGTTGAACCTATTATTGAACTTATTATTTTACCTCTCCTCTCTTCCTATAAAAAGAGAGGAGAAGGAGGTGAAAAGGGATTGATCATCAATCCAAATCTAGAATAAGATAAATCAAGTATTAGAGATCACCAAAAGCCACCAAAGATTTTGCATCAAAGCTTATTTTTTATGTATTCTCCCAGTGAACCAAAAATGAGGATAAAGATCTGAAGTGTTACGATAACCCATCATTCAATGACCAAGTATTGTTACTCTACCAAAATTGCTTCAAATTACATAAATGAATTCTCAGCCACATACCTCAACCCTTATTTATATTTTTAAGTTAAAAATCTATTTTGAGTAATTAGTGTACTCTGTTTCTATTTCACAAACAACCCAATGCAAACCTACCTTCCAGAATCTCATTCTACAACCTCATCAAACAATTTCTTAACCCAACCTAAAATACATAGTAACCATCGATGGCCACCCAAACTACTGACAGTCTATCTGTAATCATTGATGGTCAATCTAACCAATAATGGTCACCCTAACCATCAATGGTCATTATGTGCCAAACAAATAATAAGTTATTTTCACCCATCAAACCTCAACCAAATTCCACTTTTTGCCTCTTCGCTTGATCATAGAGCATCACCCCATTTTTTTAACCACATGTAAATCATTTAACATTAATATCAATTTATTTATTGATATAATTATTCAAATTTATCTCATTAAATAACTTTGTGTATTTTATTTAAGTACCTTATGCTATTCATGAAAGAAATTTATATTTCATTTTCAGAACTTGATTGTTTAAAAGTGTGGGTTGAAAGCCTCTAAAAAATCTTGTGCTTCTTAGACCTATCTTGCTATGTGTTCCACCCTACTATCTAACTAATCAACCATTTATTTAGTAATTTCTTATCTATAAGTAATTCCTCCCAAGACAAAGAGGAATATCTAAAACCATCTAGATCATTAAATACACAACATATCAAGTTTTTTCACCATACCCTTCTCAAGTTTCTTCTCTCTTTCTTTCAAATCATATAAGCAAAATTTTATTGAAGCACACATAAACACTGACAATAAATTTTTTCAATGTTTAAGTAACAATTTGATATATCCACCTATGGTTATTCATGGATAAAAATTTGAACTAACACCACATCATATGTGGTGAATAACATCTAAGACTAAATTATTGTCCTCTAATCATGCTCAATCAAAATATGGAGTACACCTTTCAACATTTAGAATGCCCTTCCTAATATGAGAAAACTAATTTTTTTTAGGTGAACTTGATACCTTACAAAATAGAAGATGTAACTCATATTTGAATGAAATAAAATAACCCTCACATGAATGTTGAATCCATGTAATTTAACCCTATATAATGGTATATAATCTAGGATACAAATCTATGATAGAAGTCATAGTAATTAGTGTTGAAATACATTATTATGTAGTCAAGAGAAATGTTTTTATATTATAAATAAAATATTCACCTCTAGGACCTCCACCTAAAAATAATCATTTACAATAGATATAGATAGGGAATCTTCACATTCTCATACAACCACAACTTCAAAATCCACATTGATGCATGTTTTTATAAATGTTAAGGAGTATAAAAACACTAAAAAATTATTGTCAATGTTGAAGCGATGATTGGAGATTTCAACCTCCAACACTTTGTGCCTAAAAAATATAATAGACACACATTGATGGTTGATTATAAAGTCTAGGATTATGTTCTTGGCCTATGATCATTCCTAGTTAAGAGAAAAATTACCCATTCTAGCCTCAATAATCCCTTCCCAATATGAAAAATTGTAATTTTTAGATAAAATTTAGATACATGTAAAATAGAAAACATAATTGATTTTAAAAACTAAAATAACCCTAACATGTGTGTCAAATCCCTATTATTTCACCATAGATAATTTAAGTTGAACCTTGGAGACAAATTTGTGGTTGATTCTGTAGTAAAATGATGTAAGGGCATCTACCAAATTCATGTATTCAATGTGTTTTTGTTATTATTTTGGTTAAAGTGGTATTATAGGTCCTATAGGGAGCCATTTAATGGGTTATATTCATTATTTAGGTTGGAATTGGGTGTTATTGACCTTGGGAGAGTTTCCTGCCAAAACTCTTGGCAATTTGATTTTTTAAAATATTGTTAGTGTGTTAGGAGCATTTTGATGTGTTTTCAATTAAGGTCATATAATAAATTGTCATTTTAAGTTCTTAAAAAATTATAGGTAGGTCATAATATGTTTCTAAAAATATATTACATAATTCAAACAACTTGGACAAAGGTAATTTAATATAACTATCATATGAGAGTTGGTTGTTTTAAAAATAGTTGCAAAGGTAGTTTATTTCATAGATATAAGAAGTTTTAAATAGAAAATGAGTTATATCGCATAAGAGAAGTCAAGGTAGAAGCTATAAAATTTAATTAGAAATGGCGATAAGAGAGGTATGGAGGGAATTTCAAGAATGAATGAGAAAATATTGTAAAAACCTTTGTATTCTATCTATGAGATAGAGAAATTAATGTATATATACAAGAAAATAATAAAAGTTTAAAATGAGTTAGAGTTTTGCTTTTAATTCTTTATGTTAACAATGTTTCATGGATTTATGTTGAAGTGGTGATAGCCTTCAAGATATTGGATCAATTTTTTGTAATATTGGTTGCAAGAAATAAGGTTATGTAGGCTTATGCCAAAAAACCAAATTGCATTTGTTAAAGTCTACAATCTAATGGAGGAAAAATCCTCTCTAAGTGGAAATGTTTATGTGATCTTCAAGATTAATACCTAAGAAAGTTATTATTCATACATTATTGATAATTGATGATTTCAATAAATAATTATGCCATCAGGTAAATAACTTGTGTATGTACCCTATGTATACAATCAAAGCCCATCTATTTGGTTTCACTTATAAATAGGAAGTGTGATGAGGATTTATGAAGAATAATTATGATGAGAAAGACATAATGAAAGATTCAAACATATTAAGGAATATTTTAATACACTAGGTTTAAAAAAATGAATTGAGACCCCTATTTCAACTTCATATATGCATAATGTGTGTGCTCTTTTTATACAACATAGTCAATTAACCTACTTGAATGTTTGGATAATGTGTGGTATGGAATTGGTGTTAGCATAGAGAGAAGTGTAGAAAATCGATTTGGTGTTAAAATTTCTATGGAAATAATCATATAACCTTAGATGAGCTAAAACACCTTTAGGACCATATATTTGTTTATACACAAGCAGTCTATACAAATAATGTTATATAGGTTTCATTAATTGGAGAGGAATAAACATAGATCAAGAGAATTTAAATATTTTAAAATTTGGTAATAGATGGTAAAAATCTTATTCTAGTCTTTTGGTAGTTTGAAGGCCTTTAGTATTCATTCAAACCCATTTAATAGCCTCTCAGGTCTACACAATGTTCACAAATCCTAGGTTAGGGCTTGAAACATACAAAGTGGGATATTTGACATTTTAACCACTATAATTTGGAGAAAGTTTGTAGTTTTAAGGAGTTATATGCAAGGAAGAATATTTTCAAGTTTTTAGGGTGGTACAGTCAATTTCCATATCAATACAATTGACTGTGGGTGTAAATGAAGTTAGGAGACCTAATTTGGTCTATAATAATGTTGATAATGGTATTTAGGAAATGAATTAAGCTTTGAAACTTTAATAAAAGATAGAGGATGATAGAGGGTATCAATAAATGTAATTTTTTTTCTCAAAACAAGATAGTACCAATCCATATAGAAGTAAAGACTCAAAAAAAGTTTATAAAGGTTAAAGTAAAAGAGGTGAGAGTTTTCTAAAAGAGTTTCATGACTGGGGAAGGTTTGGATCCAAGGTGTGAAAGTAATATGTGATCCTAGAAACCTAAATATACCTTTGATATGTGGCAAGAAACAAAGTAAAGACTTTGAAGGGTGTTGAGTTTGAAACTTATATCCTATATAAGGCTAGTAGAGAGTGAGATGAACTCAAAGGATTTAGTAGGTGAATGGAATAAGGAAAATAGAAGAGTTGAGATATTTAAATATAGAGTGTATGAAATCAAGAAGCCTATACTATAGATCTAAAGAGAGGATGACATGAAACTAGAGAGAGAATTGGAAAAGTAGACACGACTGAAGAGATTACATGCATAAGGGTTGTTTGAAGGTATCAGAGCTTGGGACTAGAGTAAAGTATGAAAGAGGACTCTGTATCATTTGGTATCAAAGCTCAATAAGTTCATGGGAAGAAGAGGAGGCTAATAAAAAAATCAAAGAAAAGGTACATGTTAATTTTTTAATTTGAATTTTGATGCATTGATGAGATAGTATATAGTGTGAATGAAGGTAGATTATGGTAGGTAGCCCTAAGATAGTGAAGGATTGATAAAGAGATAGAGTTATTGGACATCTCAATAGAAATATCTCATAAGTGAGCCCAAAGAGAGATAAGAGTCCTAATGAAAGGATAAATGAAGATTGAGATACCCAAGTGTGATGTTGTAGAGAAAAAGACCCAAGTGAATGGTCATGAAGTGGAAAGTGAGAGAAGGCTTGTCAAAGATAATAAGTCTAGATGAGACTAAAGAGTTTATAGACATCCTATTTAAGATGAGGGAAAAAATATAGAAGAGAAAGTAAGTCTAAGTTGATGAGAGATACAACAAAGAGAAGGCACAAGAAGACATCAAGAAGAGAGAGATGGAAAAAGAGATAAGTGACAGAGGTAATAGTTGGATGAGATGATGACCATGGTAGAGAAGAAAAGATAAAATGAATAACCGCACCTTAGATGGGTTATGATAAGAGATACATCAAGTTTTAAATCAAACAAAAGGTGAATAAAATAATAATGCAAGAAAAAAGAGATGATATAAGATAAAAACAATTGCTATGCAAGCAAGTTAGGAGAGAGATGATGAGATATAGGATGAGTAGGCAGCCAAGTGAGCAACATAGTGATGAGGAAAAATATTACCTTGAGATGGAAGAGATTGAAATGAGTGAAGAGAAAGAAGATAGTTATATCCATCTAGATGAAGGGAAGAATAAATAATAAACATATCAGTTTTAAGGCTTATTGAAAAGCTTAGAGAATGAAGTACAATCAGCTAACCAAGATAAGAAATATGATTTCAAGTTTGTAGATGAAATTAGCACGAAATTAGAGGAAAATTTGGGATCCTTGGAGAACTATTTGCATGGTTAAGTGATGTAAAATGAAGAGTAATAATAGGTTTTAGCATTTGAGAATCTTGTGAAGGAGGACAAGAAGCATAGAGAAGGAACATTTCAAGTAGCAATAAATTAGGTTGAAGATATGAAGACTTGTAGAGGATTGAAAACTATGGAGATAATAAGTATAAATGAAATTGGATTATTTTTTTACAAGGTATGAAGATTGAAACATGTTCAAGTGAGAGTATAAGTGTTGAAGTAGTTTTTGGGGGCATATACATCCCTTATGATAGAGAAAAAAATTCAAGTGAGATTGCATATCAAGTGTTGATTAGAGAAAGCAAGAAATAAGGTAGAATTATCTATGATAGAGAAAAGTGATAGATCAAATTGGAGCAATTGAGGCATGAAATAACAACATCAATAAAAATGGATCTAAGAGAGATGAACTAGAAGACAAGGAAGAAGTAATTACAGTTCAGATGGAGTCTAAATTCTTTCTCCCTCATAAGTATGATGCAGGGGCATCAACTAAATTTATGTAATCAATGTTTTTTTATTGTTAATTTGGTTAATTTGGTCTTATAGTTCCTATAGGTAACCATTTAAGGGATTAGAGTCATTACTTAGGTTGGCATTGGGTGTTATTGGCCTTAGGAGAGTTTCCTACCAAAACCCCAATTTGAAATTTTAAAATATTACTAGTGTGTTAGGAGCATTTTGGTGTGTTATCAAATAAGGTCATGTAATGAAATGTTAGTGTAAGTTATTAATCAAGTCTAGGTAGGTCATAATAGGTGTTTTTAAATACATGACATAAGTCAAATATCTTGGACTAAGTTCATTTAATGTAACTATCATATGAGAGTTGTTTGTCTTGAAATAAGTTACAAAGGTAGTTTCTTTCATAGATATAACAAGTTCTGAATAGAAAAATATTTAGATCACATAGGTGAAGCAAAGATAGAAGTTATGGAATTCATTTAACAATGGTGAGAAGAGAGGTACTAAGGTAAATTTAGGAATGAATGAGAAAATACTATAAAACCCTCTATATTATATCCATGAGACAAAGCAGTTAATGTGTATATACAAGAAATCAATAAAAATCAAAAATGAGTTAAAGTGTTTCTTTTAATTATTTGTGTTAAAAATGTTTCATGGATGTATGTTTAAGTTTTGATAGCCTTAAATATCTTAAAGCAATGGTTTGTAATACAGGTTGCAATAAATAAGATTTTATAGGCTTGTGACCAAAATCTAGTTTGCATTTATTTAAGTCTAAAGTCTAATAGAGGAAGAATCATCTCAAAGTGGAAATTTTTGTGTGATCATTAGGATAAATACATGATTAATTTTCATAAATAATTAATAATTCATTATTTCAATAAATAATTATGCCATCAAGTAAACAACTATGGTATGTACCCTGTGTATACAGTCAAAGCCTTTGTATTTAGTTTCACTTATAGATAAGAATTGGATGAGGATTGGTGAAGGGTGATTATGATTGGAAGGAAATAATTAAGGATTAAAAACTATGAAGGAATTTTTGAATACATTAGGTCAAAAACACATGCATTAAAACTGCTATTTCAACTTTATATAGGTAGAATGTGTGTGTTCTGTTTATTAAACACAATCAATTAACTTGATTGAATGTTTGGATAATGAATGGTATGGAAGTGGTGGTGGAATAAATACAAGTTTATAGAATAAATGTGGTGGTAAAATTTATAGATAAATAATCAAATAACCATGGATAATCAAAAATACCTTTAGAACCCTATACTTGTTTGTGCACAGACAAATTATGTAAACAATGTTATGTAGATCTCATTGTTTAGAGAGGAATAAACGTAGATCAATAGAAGTTAAAGATTTTTAAAGGTGTTAATAGATGGTATAAATCTTATTCTAGTTTTTTGGTAGTTTTAAAACCTTTAAGATTTATCTAAACTCATTTAATAGCCTCTCGAGCCTACATAGGGTTAAAAAAACCCTAGGTTAGGGCTTGAAACATACAAAGTGGGCTATCCAGAATTTTAAACCATGGAATTATGAGAAAGTTTATATTTTGAAGTATTTGTATGTGGTTAGTTTATATATGAATATAGTTGACTATGGGTTCAAATAAAGATAGGAGACCTAATTAGGTCTATGATAATGTTGGTAACGGTATCTAGGCAATGAATTAAGCTTTGAAACTTCAAGAATAGATAGAGGATGATATAGGGTATCAATATATGTAATTTATTTCTCAAAAAAAGATAGTACCAATCTGTACAAAAGTAAAAACTCAAATAAAGGATATAAAGGTTAAAACAAAAGAGGTCAGAGTTGTCTAAAAGTGTTTTATGACTGAGGGTTGGATCCAAGTTGTGTAAGTAAGATGTGATCCTAGAAACCTAAAGAGACCTTAGAGATGTGAAAAGAAGTACAGTAAGGATTTTTAAGGGTGTTGAGTTTGAATTTTATATCCTATATAAGGATAGTAAAGAGTGAGATGAAATTAATGGAGTTAGTAGGTGAATAAAACAAGGAAAATATAAGAGTTGAGATGTTTAAAGACAGAGTGTATGACATCAATAAGCCTATAATATATATCTATATAGAGGATGACATGAAACTAGAGAGATTATTGTAAAAATAGACATGATTTAGGAGGTTTCATGCATAAGGGTTATTTGTAGGTATCAGAACTTGGGACTAGAGAAGAGTATGAAAGAGGACTCTACATCATAAGAAGTGATAAAATGTAACTTTTATGCATTCAAGAGACAAGTTATTATCCTCCAACTAAAATTTATACCTTGGGGAAATTAACTTAAAAATACATAACTTAAAACATTTATTGATAGGTAAATGACATTTTCTCCCACAACCACAACCTACAAATCAACTCGAATGCATGTTTTTATAGTTACTCAGGAATACATAAACATTGATAATAAATGTAGTCAATGTTGAAGTGATAGTTGGAGATATCTATATTAGATGTTGTGGATAAAAAATAAAACTTACATCACATCAAGGGTGGAAAATAACATCCAAGACTAGGCTCTTGGCCTCTAATCATGCTTGGTAAAGAGATAGAGTACTTATTCCAATCTCAAGAATGCCCTTCCCAATACAAGAAAAGTGTAGTTTTAAAGGAAAAATTCAAACATGTATAAAACAAAATTATAATTCATTTTCATAAATAAAAATAAAACTCATTTAAATTAAAAATTATTATAATTTCACCGTAGATCACATTGATCAAACCTTAGAGATTAATCCGTGGAAGCACCATAGTAACTAGTTCTTTACTATAGCTTTTATGTAGTCAATAGATAAGTTCTTATCCTCTAACTAAAATTTCTACTATAGGACTTCAACTTAAAAATACATCACTTAAAAAACATATATATAGGAAAATGACACTTCATCCCATAAACACAACCTCCAAATCCACCCAAATGCATTTTTTATAATTTATCAGGAGTATGTAAACACTAATTATAAATGTTGTCAACGTTGACGTAACAATTGGATATCTCCACCTCCAGTGCTTCATGGATAAAAATTGGTACTGCCACCACATAAAATGTGGAAGATAAAGTATAGGACTAGGTTATTATTCTTTGACCACCCCTGATCAAGAGATAGAGTACCTATTTCATCCTTAAAAATTCCCTTCCTAATAGAAGAAAATTACAATTTTTAGGCAAACTTCAGATGTGTGTGAAATGAAAACCATAAATTATTATCATGAATTAAAATAATCCTCACTTGTAAAATACTTTTAATTTTGCCATGGATCACTTCAATTTAACCTTAGAGATGGATATATGGTAGATATCATAGTAATTAGGGCTAAAATGTAACATTTATGCAATCAAGAGACAATATCTTGTCCTCCAACTGACATTTACACCTTTAGAACCTCATATTTCAAATCTATCATTTTAAACATCTATATATAAAAAAATGAATAATTATAACATTATAAAAACCTATAAATCCACCAAAATGCATGATTTAAATTTTTTTTAAGAGCATGGAAACATTGACAACAAATGTTGTCAACATTAAAGTGACAGTTGGATATCTCCACCTTTGATGCTCTGTGGATGAAAACTAGCATTGAGACCATGTCATGCATGAAATATAACATCTAAAAATATATTATTAGCTTCTGGTAATTCTTTAAAAATGGGTAAAGTACCCATTCTATCCTCAAGAATGCCCTTCCCAATATGATACAATTCTAGTTTTTAAGGATAACTTCAAACACATATTAAATAAAAACCGTAATTAATTTGCACAAACTAAAGAACATTCAAATGTATGTAAAATACACAAAATTTCATCTTGGAATAGTTTAATATCACCTTGGAGAATAATTTATGTAATAGTACATAATAATCAATAATAAAACATAACTTTTATGTAGTCAAGAGATTAGTTATTGTCCTCTTATTATCAATCTAGATTGCACCTTTGAGGTAAAGAATTTTTAGACCTATCTCATGTAGTTTATATAATGGAATCACCTCTAGGTTTAGGTATCATAAGAGTTTGAGTCTCTAATTTAGGTCCAATCTCCCTTGATGCATCATCTAAGCTTAACTACTACTTAAACCTACTTGTCTTGCCAATGAAAAGGGATAGAAAGGACATGAAATCAAACACTATACTATAGGAGATGATGAACCAATATACTATATCTCATCTAATTTATAATTGTATGAACTAAATTTAGACATGAAAATAAATTAAACTAATTCTAATCTAAGCTAAATTCAAACTATAGTAGATCAACAAATAAAGAAAATAATAATCACAAACATTATGCTTTGAATGCACAAGCTTTCTCCATTATGATACACATTAGATTTTCTATTTAAAATATGAGGTACTACCTCCTCCAATGAAAAAGAGAATGGGTAGAGTTTTGGTAAAAATATGAAGTCTCTGATTCACCTTATTGTCCTTTGATTCACTGTGTGTGGAGCTCTTTTAGCATAAATTTGGATTCTCTAAGATATGATTTTAAAACTTTGTACACTCTTGAAAATGGACATTTTAAAGTATATTTATATATTTTTTGAGAAGGATCAAATGTTGAAAAATCATTTGAAAATTTTCAATAATCCAAATAATCAACTATAGCTAATGAGTCCTCACCCATGAGGATGAAGATAATTTTAAAATGGTTGAGAAAAGCATGGGGTTGGTTAGATGACTGAATAAGACTAAGTCAAATTCCTTGAAAACTCAAGGAATGAGTCATAAGATGTTGATAAAGTTGTGTATTTAGTTGGGATTAGGAAGAAAAAGGTGGGAGATGTTTGGATGAGTTGTTCCAAATTTTATTATTTAAAATAAGGATTTAAGTGTGCATAATTGCCTTATTCAATATTTTGAATTATTCAATAATTTGAATTTAGGAGGAAATGTGATATACTAATTTTTAAAAAAAATTATTAAATAGGTTTAGGTGAATTTTGTCACTAAAGGAAATTTAGGTGTCTACATTTGCCCCTCTTTGAAATAGTGTTATGAAGTAATACTATTTCAAGGAATAGTAAAATAAGTAGAGTGTTGATGATAAAAGAAGGAAAAAATTTCCCCAAAATGAATGGAAATGAGTGTGATTATGCTCGCTTGAGGGTTTGTGTGAGAAATGGAAAAATTCTCAAAATTAATGAAAATAAGTGAAAGAAGAAATGTCAGGGAATGATAAATCAATTTATGTTAGAATTGATGTCAAATTTACAAGATGTTGGTTAAATAAAAAGGTTGACCATACTTAACGAAAACTTAGAGTATGGATTTGAAAAAAAATAGTTTAACCATTGAGATATTTCATGCTTACTGTTGTTGTTAATGATGTAAGGGTTAATTGAGCAGGTATGGGAAAAATCTATCCCAACAATAATAAACTATAGATCTATAAATATAAATAATATATTAAATTTGAAAATGATTTTGTTGATCTTACGGTGAGAGTTTATTATAAATTTTTTAATATAAATTAATAATAAATTGATTGAATGTTTCTTGAATGTTCTAAATGAATGAATAATGGGTTGGATGAGAGGATGGGGGAATATTTGGTAGTATCAAAAAATATAAGTAGAAGAAATGGTGATTAGAAAAATCATTTGTGTAAATTGATTTTCAAGGTTAGTAACTATGAATTGTGTTTTGAGATCTTTTTTAATCCTTGTGAGGAAACATGGATCATATTCCACACCATAAGAATTGAATAGAGCGAGTGAGATGATTTAATAGACCTGAAAGGAGTGGGCCTCTAATAATTGATTTGATGTTTTAAATTTTTGGAATTTATTACTTTTTATTAGGGTTTAAAGTTAGAGAAAATAAAATTATTGTTATGAAAATGGTGACTTTGGCATCAAAACCAACATTTTTGTAGGGGTAAATAATGATTTTGCTAAAATTGGAGGTAAAATCATCAAATAGGGTAGCAAATTCATTTAGGGGGAATTTGACAATATTTTTATTTGGGGTTTTAGTGAAATCATTAAACATGGTAGTGAAATCATCTTTTTGTGAAGCAATTTTGAAAAGTTTAATAGTGATTTTGTAAATTGTAGTAGTAATTTTATAGAAAATGAATGAAAAAGGATTGAAAATTCAATAAAAAAATATTTGTGTATTTTTTCGTTAAGGTTTAGTATATAGATGGTAAGGAAAATGAAGAACATTATTATGCATAAAACTAATAAAATTCTAACATTTATGAATTTTAGGAGGTATTACCAATGATTGTAATGTGGGAGTGGAGATCTACAAATAGGTGCACATGGATAACTTCATTAATTATGAGTTTTACATTATAGAGGTAAATGGTTTATCCTACATTGCATAGATGTTGGAGTTTTGAGTGAATAGAGATATATTGACAACATTGACAAAGAGGTGGCATAGTGAGATGAGCACATTTCACTTCCCTACTGAGGAGATGACTATTACACTTGAGGATGTGTATCAGATTTTGGTATACCAATACAAGGTAAACATGTTTACCAGTGGAAAGGTCCTTAGCAGATTACTTTATATCAGATTTTTGGTGATGGTTTGGTCCTGATTGTTAGTGGTGTGATCGATGTAGACTTTTGCATTGATTTAGATATAGATTCTCAACTATTTTACTCATGGTTATTTTCATTGGCATTTTTATTCTTGACAAAAGTGGGAGACTATGTCCTATTGGCTTGTTATATGTTATTGGAGATATGATGGAGATGGGAGAGAGATTCACATGGGGACCATGCATTTTAGCACATTTATACTATGATTTACATCATTTTGTGTATTCAAGTTGGGTAGAGATAAGGTCTTCTACTTTAATACATGTGTGGTACTGGGATCACATTATGATTGAGAGGATAGTTGGGCATTTGAGCACATAGTCTGAAGATGAGCCATTGGCATATGGATGGCATATGATTATTGGGGTATGCAAACCACTTTTAATAAAGATGAGGTCAGTGATGACCAGATCAATTAGAGACCTTATAGAGATATTGTGTTTCAATGGGTTCATGAGGATATTCATATGGAATACATTATGAATCCTTACTACATCATCAGGAGACATGACTATACTATATAAAGATATCATAAATATAACACATGTATTTATATTCTCTATGAGGGAGAGACCATAGTGGGCTATGATGATTGATCTAACCATTGTTAATCATAGTTGGACACAACTATAGATGATTAGATGCAGTGATAAGAGATAAATAATTAATGTTGGAGTGGTTGATGGGTATGTAGATTGGTGGGCTTGATAGAGACCATTGAGATTGATGATGTCATATGCATGACCATAGACATGGTGGTATAGGTTAGTGAATAGCTTGAGTGGGTAACAATGAGGTAAATGTGTAGGAGCCTTGATTAAGAGAGTTGTTATAGGGGATAGAAGATGATCGTGAGCATGAGTATAAGGTAGAGGACATGATGGGGATACTAGTCATCTTCATGATGTGTAGATAATAGATGTGGATGACATTGAGATTTTATGGGAGGTAGGGATTGAGATGGATGTTGATATAAAGCATAGGATTGGAAGAGATATTAAATTGATAGAGGTGAAGAGTGAGGATGATTATGTAGGATAGGATATTACCATGATAGTAGTTTAGGTTGCACATGTAGAGAGAGGGGATGTGGTTGGCTCTTTACATGATATGAGATCTATAGAGGAGAATTCACTTATTGATAGACTCTGAGAGGAGATTAGGGATTGAGATAGAGATATATATGGATTTCACTAAGAGGTATCCAAGTTATTAGGTCTAGTTTATGGTAGAGGGGATCAGACTATAGAGATTAGGCAATTATAGTCTAAGGTAGATAGGTTATAGGTTATTATTGATGGGATGGATGGGGGTGACATGGCTATAGTATTGGATGCTCATGATGTAAAGACAAAGATGCCAGAATATATAGTGCTCACACATCTCTATAGATATGAAAGGGACACAACTCATATTGATATTGTAGGGGCTAGAGTAAAATTAGCCAGAAAGGGACATAGCTCTTTTAGATAGCATTATGTGAGCTATGGAGTAGGATACATACTATAAGAGATTATATGAGGGTGTTATACCATAAGACTAGAGGGAAATATCATTTAGAGAGTAATCTATGAGATGATCATCATGTAATAGATTCATTTAGCTAATGGAGTTAGAGAGTTTAGTAGGATAGGTACCAAATTTGATGGGTCCTCTATGAGGTACACCACAGTGTGGAGAGATATTCCCATGACTGGATACTCCATCTGAGGGATAAGATGAGACATAGATATAGGGGATATTGTGATAGATGGATTTCATTGATGTATACATATATTGAGATATACCTTTTTATATAGACACATGTGATATATATATATATATATATATATATATATTAATGATTATTGTTTTGAGTTTTATATTATGGACTATGGACATTGATGGATTACTTATTGGTTTACATGGATTTTATGGATATATGCATAGATAGATGATAACACTCATTATATTTACTACATTTTGATTTACGTTAGCATGTATTAATTATTTTAGCATAGTTACTATGGATGTATGACTTACATATGATGGGATAATGTGCATGGATGTAGAATGTGACATTGTTTCATATATTTTACTTCCATTATTTTGCATTGGATTTCCATAAAAATTTGAGTTTTTTGATAAACCTAATTTTTAATATAGCATAAAATATAGTACCACCATTGATATTTAATAATCATGATGAAGGTTGTTTTTTTAAGCATTGGAACCAAGGAAAGAATAAATTATGTTTTAGAAAAGTATGTCATTATATAGTCATAACCATACTATGTATGCATTTGTAAAATTAATCTTTATAAAAATATAAAAAAATAAGTAAAAAGAATATATCAAAACAAAAGATTATAGCTAAGTGATTGAAACACACACAAAATGTTAATATAAAAAAAATCTAATCTAAAGTATTGTAACAAAAAAAATGTTGTATTTGTAAAAAAAATTGGAAACAAGAATGACACACGTAATGAAATAAAGAGTAACTTTAAAAAGTGAACACACTTGATAAAAGATAGAAAAATAAAAAATGAAGTGAAATAACCAACTTAATGGCTAAAGATATAGAAAAAGATAAAAATAACCATGCGAATGGCTATAGATAGAAAAAATAATAATACAACAATGAAAAACAAACAAATATAAAAGTTGAAAAGTTTGAAAAAGTTGTAAACAAAGACAAAACTAAACAAAGACTAAATAATTGTAGCTAAGAGTGAGGCTAAGGACCAAACAAGTGAGGGATAAGTTGAGGGATGAGATAATCCACCTTTGGGGAAATGGATGATGGGGAAGGTAGTGGTTGAGATAACACTAGAGACCCCATGTCTCTAAGTTTTGACTACATAATCCACCTTAGACAAAATCTATGTGGGGATATTAGGCCAGATGTAGTTCTCCTAATATGGGAAGTCATGAGAAAGTGGATGATTGATGAAACATGTTAGAAATTTTTTGATTGAAAAGGATGCACAAGTGACACACCCAAGAATAAGTGAATGATGTAGAAGATAGATGTATGTGATAAATGCATGTAGATTGATACACTCATAATGTTTTGGTTGTGTTTTTATGTTGTTTTATTTTTATTTATTTTTGGTGACTGTTATGATGTTTTTATTTTGTTTTGGGTTTTGGATTTTTTGGTTTTTTTAATGATTTTTGACATAGTTTTTGGGTATTATGTGAAAAATGTGTAATATATTTTCCATAATCATTATCAATAATTTAGGTTTACATAAAAATAATAACAAACTCAAAATCTAGCATTCTATAGTGTAAATGACTAACAATTGACAAAATGACACACTGGAAAATATATAATAGATGACTGAATAATGATGCCCCCAATTGATTAGGGTAGTTATAGACATTGGTTTAAACATGGTGTTAAAAGCTTAGTTTTCACCAAGATACTTATCCAAAGTGCCAATAATCTAATTTTCATGTTTGGATGATTTATGTACACATGTTTTATTTTTGATTTTTTGCTCTTTTTTTAGTTTTTTGATCTTTTTATTTTTTATTTTTTTGAACTTGGATATACCAATAATAAAATATAGAACCAATTTAAGGATAGAAAATTTAAAGGTACATCATGTTCATGTGTTCATCAAGCTCCTTTCCATCTTGTATGGGTGATTTGTAAGCTCTTGATCCATATTTTACAATAATGATATATGGACCTAACCAATTAGGTTCAAATTTTGCCCTCCTCTCTTTCAACAGTAGTGTTTCTTTGATTCTCCTTGAGAATAAGATCTATAATTTCAAATTCCATGGATTTAATCTACTTATTATATCTAATGTCAAGATGATTATGGTAAACTTGTAAGAGGTTCAAATCATTGAGTCTTTTCTCATCTAAGAGGTCAAGCTCACTTAGATGTGATGTTGGATATGATTCTTCATCTATGATTTGTTGCAAATATATTCATAAAGATGGAATATAAACCTCAATGGTCAAAATAGACTCACTACCATAAACAAGTGAATAATGGGTTATCCTCATGGGTGTATAAATACTAGTACAATATGACCAAAGGGTAGTTATTGAGTATGACAATCATGACAAAATGTATTTAAAATTATCTTAAGAATGTGTAGATTTTTTTAATTTTTTGCCTCAACTTGGTCATTTCCTTATAGGTAATAAAGAGTGGACCATGTTTGCTTCATATGATAGGTGTGGCAATGATTCTTGACATCTTTATTTTTGAAATCATTTCCATTGTCAAAAATGAGAGTAGAGGGAATACCAAAATGGTAGATAATGTGGTTAAGAATAAACATGGAAATTTTCTTTTTAGTCACATAGGTAAGTGGCATTGCTTCTACCCACTTGGTAAAATACTTGATTGCAATTGTAATGTGCTGATATCCATAAAAATAACTAGGATTTGTTTTCTCAATGAGGTCTAACGCCCATGTGGAAAATGACCATGGTGTTATGATAGGTTTTAAATTTGTGAAGGAGTATGGATAATATAATCATGATATTGATAGGGTATACACTTTTTGATATAAGTACATGAAATATATTCCATTTTTAGCAGAAAATAACTAACTTGAAAAAGCTTTTTCATAAGGATCATACCACTTGAATGCACTCCACAAATTCCCTCATGAATTTCTCTAATTACCAAGGTAGATTCTTTAGATTTAAATAATAAATAAGGGTTATATCATATCCATGATGATATAAGGTGTTTCCAAGGCTTGTATAGTGATATGTGCATTGAATAAAGGATTTACATTGGTTATAAGATAGATTATATGGAAGGATAGGGTTATGAAGGTATGTATAGATATTGGAGTACCACATAGAATTGGGACCAACCACCTTACAAACCATATTTTATTTTGATGTATCATAAGTAGGCATCCTTAAGTACTTAACCAAAAATTTATTGTGTTTTGTGTTGAAGTATAGTAAGGATCTAGTTGTTACCCAAGCATCTACTACTCTATTATTTATTCTAGGCACTTGTTCAAATTGGTTGTATTCAAAATTTTTTTTTAATATGTCCACCATTATCTTGTAAGGTATTATATTATCATCATGTGCTTAAAATACATTGGTTACTTCATTGATGATGAGTTTGGAGTTGCCAAAAATAAGGAGATGTTGGATCCCCCACATAATTACCATATTAAGGCCTACTATGTTACTTTTATAAGGGAATTCAATTTAGAACACCTTAGGAATATAATCTATGTCAAGTGTTACTAATAATGAGATTTGGGAGATTATTCCTAATTAAGGGCTCAAACTTAGGGTTAATTAGACTCTAATTTTGCCTAACTAACCTGGTATAAAGGCCAAGCTCAATAGTATGTTATGCTAAGCCTAGATCAAATATTCTAATGTATCGATAAATCCATACAAATATATCATCATATATTTTGATTAACCTATTTAATTATTAAATTTTATATTAAGATCATAACTTTTCAACCTTAAAAATCTTGTCATTAGATATGGCCACTAGCTTGAAGATTTCCTCCTTCACTATCATGTTTCTCTTCTTGCCCCTAGGTTGATTTTTAGAATTAAAGATGCTTTCTAGTATGACTATAACTTTAGGTAGTTTATTTTCACTAATTAAAATTATCTAATCCTCATATTGATTTTAAATTCATAGTTGATGGTTGACAAAGAAATAAGCCTCATCTTATAGGAAGTTTATAATTTATTTGTCACTTTTGAACAACTATCAATTGCTTGCATTTTTTGGGATTGTCGATTTGACTACAAGTTTTACAAGATGTTAAGAGTCATTCTCTATATTATGTGAGAGGTCATAATTTTCACCCATGGTTATGAGCCTATAAACATCATCATAATAATCCTTAGTATTTATTGGATATTAAAAATATTGAA
Organism: Torreya grandis; assembly: GCA_037957365.1. NCBI lineage: Eukaryota > Viridiplantae > Streptophyta > Pinopsida > Cupressales > Taxaceae > Torreya > Torreya grandis. Next base: position 600,343 of record JARHVA010003438.1, read on the forward strand.
CTCCTTGATTATGTCCCACGCCTTATGTTTGTAAGCTCGTAAAAGACTTTTTTTAAAAAAAATTGTATACTTTAACATAGTTTACTACTAATTTGATTTATATAAAATATTTAAACACCTTGATTCATCTTTTATGTGCCAATGTGAGACCCTATAACAACACCTCATATTCGACAACATTTTGTGTAGTTAAACCAAAATCTAAATGCATGGAACTATGTAGCTTGCTAAGAGGATATCACTACAAAACTAGACCCTATGACATTTTTACTTTGGGAAATATTGAAGTATAACTTCCATATGCATTTTAGGTCATATTGTGTCTTTATAAGGTTAACAAATAAGGTTTCCTCATCAAGAATGAAGTATGTGCCTAATACTATTTCCTCCGCATTGTCATGGGTCAAATTTACAGTGATCCCATACCCATTCATCAAGTAGGTTATCTAGAAATACCTCAAGAGGAATGGTAGTGTCATGAACAATTAAATTATTATCTTAGATGAATAAGTTGAATTTTGTATCAACTAGGCTAAGAGTGCATGTCTCTATGTGAATATTTGAAATATGCTCAATCTTAATTATCACCTTTATCCCATATCTGGTCATAACTATCATGTGGGACCAATCTGAGGATATATATCTGCCCACCTTCACAGTTAAATCCCTAGAGAGGCATATAAAAAGATAAGGGGGAAATTCAATGGTTGTGATATATAACACAATGGAAAGACTCAAACATAGGTATAGAGTGAGACTCATATCCTTGACAATTCCTACTATTCGATCTAATTTGATAACCCCTTTTGATATGGGATAATATGGTATACATATAATATCTATGATTTTATTTAACATCATTGAGCTATTCATGCTCAAATCTATCATACAATTATGTACAAGATTCTTACCTATAATAAAAGAAATGTAGAATGGGGGAGGTTTTCTATTTATATTCAACCCCTCCTATGGTTGATATAGACTTTTGGGCATAGTAGGAATAATATATGGTGGATCATGAGATTGGAATCTCCTTAGGGTGTCCTACAACAAATTCATTAGGGAAAGAGTAGCAAAAGCATCCCACATGGTAACATTTAGGTTGGTCTTCTTCATCTCTCAACTATGTTAAATGGGATCTGAATCCATTTAATCTATAAATTTTGAGTGCCTACCTTCTCTCATAGTTCCTTACCAATTTGGGGTTAACTCTATTTCTACATGGTCACTTCTATGTGTGCCTAAAAACATCATTTAGGTGATCTACCATATATATACATGTCCAAAAATTAGGTGGAATTTTTTGAGGATGATGAAGGGAATAACTATATTTGGTTATCTCTTTATGAATGTTATGTTAAAATCAACTAGGCTTTTTATTTCCCTTGGTACTTAATTTTGATTCACATAATTGAATTCACCCTCCTACTAATTTAGGACTGTAGATTCACTCTGCTCTTACATTCACACCTACAGTTCATCCCTTAGTTGATCTAAAGTAGATGGAGGATCCTAAAATGGTGGAACATTTTTCATTTTAGGTACCTCATTCATTTTTTCTTTCTCAAATGTAGTTTGATCATGCGAGTGATTGCATAAGAAGCACTGTTTATAGTCTTGTGTCATATTATTTTACATAAGAATGAAAGTTCTAGAGGTGATCATAGTGTTAGAATTTAGTTCTAGAGGTGATCATAAGGTGGTATATTTTATGTGAAATGGTTTTGATCCTATAAAAAATGTTGATAGGTGTTGACATTTGTCCTTACAAGGCCAAATGTCAGACCTTAACATTAAAAACTTTCATAGGACCCCACTCTTTAGCTTATTTGCAGTGTTCAAGCTTGTCATGATCTCATGGATGTCTTTTGAGAGTCTTTATGTCTTGTGAAATTTATTATGTTACCATATATCCTATTTGTTTCATGAGATATCATAGTTACATTATGATTATTTGGTGATATGATAGTGATCATAGTGCTCATAGAGTGATTAGGGAGGTTATCTTGGTCTTAAGTATGATATGATTAAATATCCTTAGCAAAAGTTTGGATAATTTCAAGGTGAGTGTAAGATATTTGGATATCTATGGTAGGTTTTTTCATTGATTTATAAGATTCATTAGCAATGACAAAGTGGTCTAGTAGGTCAGAGTGATGGAACATGATGACCTAGTGTGCTTGGAGCACTGTGATGCTTACATGAGCGATCAAGGGTGTCCTAAGTGAATGATGTATGATGGATTGGATATTGGTATGATGTTTTGTGACATGTTATTTTTGTTTTATACTCTCAATTTTTGACTTCATATTGCCTTCATAATGTATGCATGTTAGTTTGTGCCTTGTAGGCTTGACCATGTATGGTTGTCTAAGGGATCTTGAGTACTTTGGATAGTATGTCATGGCAAGGAGCTTAGTATGATTTTAATATAAATATTGGACATTTATTTTATGTTGATAGGTCATATATATTGTTTTTATGAATTGGTAAGAGGTCTACAAGATAGTTTGACCATTGGCCTAGTTGGCCTAGATGGGCTTGTGAGGCCTTATGAAGGGTCAATGAGTGATTTCAAGGTGTTTTAACCTATATATTCAGTATATATTATTTATGTGTGTTAAAGTATAATTACCAAGTGAGAGGTTATAAGATGAGAGATAAAGTAATAAATGCCTTCATGTACTTCAGAGGGTGCTTAAATGGTGCATATTGAGCCTGAAAAGAAAGTTATCACACTATTTAGCTAATGTATAATTTTCATGGGGATATGATCCTTTTTAATATATTGGGTAATAATATTAAGAAGTTTTTCAAAGAATTATTTCATGGATTAAGGGCTTATTCTTTATGAATGATCTCTAAGAAGGTAAGCAAGTTTTTATGTGTAAAAACCCTAATCTTAGGTCTAATGTTGAAGATATTTATTGGTGATGATTAATAAGGTGGTACATGGATATAATTATGTTTTTATTATTTATATGACACATATATTATTATAATTATAAACTTGGTTAGTCTTGACTATTTTTGGATCCCATAGAAAAGTGCTTCTTAACAGTGATTTTGATTTTGAGAGAAATTTGTAAGAATGACTAGGGGAAAAAATGTGTGTGTGATGAAGCTTATAAATTGATTAAAAAAATCATGTAATGAAGCTTAGTCTAATGTTGAAGCTTAGTCTAATGTTGAAGATATTTATTGTTGATTATTAATAAGGTGATACATGGATATAATTATGTTTTTATTATTTATATGACACATATATTATTATAATTATAAACTTGGTTAGTCTTGACTATTTTTTGGATCCCATAGAAAAGTGCTTCTTAACAGTGATTTTGATTTCGAGAGAAATTTGTAAGAATGACTAGGGGAAAAAATGTGTTTGTGATGAAGCTTATAAATTGATTAAAAAAATAATGTAATTTTTTAGGAAGATTAATTTCTCTATGTCAAATATCTAAATCCTCAAAGTTTCCTAGTCGATATGAAGGAAAGGGTGCCATGAGTGAGAAAAACCAATCAGAGTGAGAAGTGGAATTGGAAGGCCTAATCAGTGATTACGGATGGGTTTGAGATCTTGGAGGTGATTTAAGAGATGTATTAAATTTTTACATGTAAGTTTTATTTTACCTATTCACTTCGAGATGATTGAATGGTTGGCTCATATTTGACCATGATTTTTTTTGCTAGCAAAAGGAACCTAGTTTGAATGATTGAGGTTTTTTAGAGGGAAGTTGGTCAGATCAAGTGTTCCTAAGGATTGGAGAGTGTTAAAGAATTATTTAAGTAAATTTTTATATATTTTTAAGTTTTTAATAAACTCATATTAGTCAAACATGGTCACACATGTGGAGCTATGCTTTGTTTGTGAGGTGTTTATGACACGAGCTCATGGTATGGACTAGAAAGTTTTTGTAGAGGTTCATGGCTAACCTTGGGAGACATAAGTGATTCTTAATAAAATTTTATAAGGTGAGATGTCTTAAAATAATTGAGAATGGTATATATAAAATATATTTTATGCCCCTTTTAGTGGGAATCAAGCTAAACAAGCAAGTGTTTATGAAGATATTTTTGAAGACCTTATGCAAAGGTTGTTGAGGGTCTTGGAGACCAGAGTTCTTGAGGGTTTGATTTAATAAGGGTATAATTATAATAAATATACTTTTATAATTATATTGAACTTATTTTTGAGATTTATGAGTGAATATTTTCAAGTGTGAGTAAATGGCTTGAGAAGGTATTATTACTTATGTTGGTGAGATAGCTTGATGTTAGTGGCTTGTGTGAATTTTAAAAATTGAAAAAGGGTATTTTGCAAGTATATTAATCAGAGGTTAAAGACAATATTTATTCAAAAAAAAAAATTCCTTTTTAAGTTTCTTGATTGGGTGTTCATTCACCTTGGTTAAAAGGACTTGACCAATCTAGGAATAGGTGTTCCATGTGAGATAGGTGTCTCACTAAAGACCTATTATTTGATCCATATTTATAGGATAGTAATCCTTCTATTTTTAGGCTTTAGGGTGTGTTTTATTCCCCTTGAGGTATTTTTATATAATTTTGGTGTAATCATTGTATGTATGATTGTTCATTTTTACATCTTACTTTGAGTTTGCTTATACTACTTAAGAGGTTTTGAAGAAAATTTTTAATTGGTTTACTAGTGATTCACCCCCCCTCCCTCTCAATGGATTATAATCCATCAATTTCTATCAAAGTAGATCTTTTTTTAGGCTTAACAAATAAAAAAGGTGATTCTAAGGTATAATGACAAGTCAAGGTATGCAATTTGGTTTCTCTTCCAAACAACCTCCATTGTTTAATGTTTCTAACTATGCCTTTTGGAGTTCAAGGATGTAGAATTTTGTCATGGATCTACGATTTGATGTTTGGTAGATATTTGTTTATGGATATGTTATTCCTACTACTTATCTTACTTGTGTTGCTGATAAGAAACTATTTGAAAGCAATTAACAGGCTATGAATGTTATTTCTAGTGGTCTTTCAGAGACTAAGTTTTCAAAGGTCATTCAATGTCAAAAATCTAAATAGATGTGGACTAGGTTGAAGATAATATATGAAGGTGACTCAAAGGTCAAGATATAAAAATTAAAAAAAATAGAAGATAGTTTAAGAGTCTCAAAATGAAGGAGGAGGATTATGTTGCATCCTTCTTGAATAGAGTCGATGATGTGGTCAATATGATTAGGGGTCTTGGAGAAGATCTCAAAGAGGATGTTATTTTTAAAAATATATTAAGAACTCTATCTTATAGGTTTGAATATAAGATATCAATAATTAATGAAAGTCATGATCTTACATTGATGAGGATGGATGATCTTTATAGATCTCTCACTACTTATGAGATGAAGAAAAATGAAGACAAGTCTCCTAAGAAGGACATTACATTAAAGGTAGAGAACAAGCCTAAACAAAAGAAGACACAAAGTAAGGGGTCTCAAGGTAAAGATGTTATGTTAGATGATATATCTAATGATGAACTAATTACTTTGATTACAATCAAGTTGAAGATTGGATAAGGTAAGTATAGAGATAAGCTTCCTTTTAAATGTTTCAACTATTGTGAAGTGGGTTATTTTCCAAGCAAATGTCCTCATAAGCATAATAAAGATGAGAATGAGGATCAAATAGTTGGTAAGAAAGGAATCGGGTCTCATAAAAATAAGAGATCATTCAAGAAGTTTGATAACAAAAAAAGTTCCATAAGGACAAAAGGATCTTATACATAAAGAAGGATCATAGTGACTTAGAAGTGAGTTATGATAGTCAATCTGATATCATTCATGATGAGAGTGAAGTTGAGGATGATGAAGTTTTTTTCATGCTAGTCAATCCAGATGATGAAATTGAATGCTCATATTAAATTTAATGAAATTGGAGTGGATTAGATGAAGAAGATGAGAAACCCACTCAAGACTATGAGAGTGAACTAAAAATTGCTCTTGAAGTTTTGAAGATTGAAAGAAAGGTATGTAAAGGTTTGAAGACAAAATTGAAAGAATATGAAGTTTAACTTAGTATTTTTGAATATATTATAACTGAATATAATAGGGAACTTGATGGAGAAATAATATTCTTAAATTCCAAATTAGAGTCTATATCTTGAAGTCTAAAAGGTAAGGAAGAAGAATGTTCCAAGTTGATTTTAGAAAGCAAGATTTTGAAAAATGAATTGGAGAAAAATTTGAGTAAGGATAAGTATATTTTTCCAAGTATGATAAAATCATAAATGATCTTGATAGTCTCTTGATGAGTCCAAATTATTCAAGTGATAGAACATGTCTAGGTTTCATTGAGAATTCATTAGTAGTATCTCAAGCAAAGGATAAAATCATGGAAGAGAAGGACAAAACTACAAATATCAATACTAAAACTATGGGTGTTATCTCTAATAAAGTAAGACATCCTAATGCCATAAATTTTTTTAAATTTAATGGATACTATCATGTATGTCATGAGTTTGGTCATAGAGTTAATGAATATAAAATGAAGGTTAAGAACAAGGAAGTTAGCTAGCCTAATGAGATAAAGTGCTTTAAGTGTTTAAAGATGGGACATTTAGCTAATCAATGTCTAAAGAATATAAATCAAGGTGAGTTTACTCCTAATAATGTAACATGCTTCAATTATCAAAGGAATATCCACTTAGCTAAGTTTTATTAGTATTAAATAAGGATTGCATGTTCGAATTTCTAAAGATTTGGTCATATTGATAGATTTTGTAAGCAAAAGGGGGATCTTAATCAAGTCAATACCAATCAAACTCTAATTTTTAAAGAGAGGATGAACAAAGTCTTATACAAGCCAAAGGTAGAAAAGAAAGTGATAGTTGATATGTCTATAGATCAAAATAGTGTGTTTGTTAAGGTAGAGAGTGTTTATTTTATTGAGGAATTCTCATTATCTGCTCTTAATTTCAATGAAGAGATCAAAAATAATGAGAAATTGAATAAAGGAGATAGAGATAGCCTCAAGATGAGTGTTGATCATTCTATAATTATAGATGATAATGTTTCTTGTATAGATCAATCATTTCCAGATCTTGAAAGATCAATTTAGTTGATAATGTAAATCAATACATTATGGCATCCTCTTTTGTTGCCTATTCAAGTCTAAAAGAGAAGGATAGAATTTCAAGGACCAAAAAGTGGTCTCAGTCAAGTCAAAGAAGAAAAAGAAGAATAAGATTATGTTGACTAATTAAGAAGAAGAATATGAGAATGTGTATCCTACTCCAGGGCTCACACTATTCTAGAACAATATTGAGGGATTGGAGGTCTCTTTTTATGCTTCATAAGAGACTCCTATATTTGAAGAAGCAAGAATGAATTTTAAGAGGTATGTTCAGGTCTTTTAGTCCTAAAGTGCATTTTTGATGCCTTGGTTTAGTGGTGATTTGAAGGATAAGGAAGAAGTGGTTTGTGTGAGGACTTGTGGAAGATTGTCATGAGTCATTCCCAGGTGGTTTGAGTCTTTGATTTTCTTCGATGTGAGTTTTTGTGATCAAAAGTCTAAGTTAACCATTTTTGGTAGTGTTGACTACCTAAAAAGTGCCAAAGTTTCTCATATAGTGTTCTAAAATGATTTAAAACTTGATAATGGGTGATTAAAGTTTTTTTTTATATGTCAAATGAGGGAAGATGGCTTGGAAATGCTGATGAGGTACTTAGATGTGATTTTGACCATTTGATCAAGGTGCCTGTTATAGGTTTTGGTCTATATACATAGAATGCTTGGTTTCAAAGGTCATTTTAAGATTAGAGATTGTCATGAAGTGTTTTTTGTTTAGGAAGGTCTTTACATATGATTGAGACATGTTCCAGGTGGTTTCATAGGTTGATGAATTATTTTGTGTTAGGTCTAGCATTTTGAGTGTCTGGCTCTTCTTCTCAAGAGCATGTGTTTAAAGGCTTATAGGAAGTAAATGTTCTCAAAGGTTTGGAGGCTCAAAATTTGGCATGGAAGTGATTTTTTTTGGTCTCAAAGTGTGGTATATAGATCAGGTATTAGTGTTGACTAGAGGTTGACTTTTGACTAAGTGTTTGTTTTGAATCCCTAGTCATATGGGCATGTTTGGAAAAGTGGTAAAAACATGGAGTTGAAGGATGGAAGCTTTGAAATAATTTTAATGGGCTAAATGTGTAGTTTAATAAAGTTTTATAGTGGTCTAGAAGTGAGTATATTTCATTTTATTCAAGTTTTAGCTCACTATGAGGCCTAATTGGCTAGTAGGCTATGGAAGGAAGTATGATAAAGAGGATTATTTAGAGGCTCCATTTTGGTATGTCTAAGTTGTCATGGTAGTGGTCTTAAAATATGAAGTTTCATGGCTTGAAATGATCAGGGTAGAGAGTTATGAGGTTTGTAGTGGCTAGATATGGTTACAAGGGGTCCAAATGGGCCTAGTGAAGAAAATGAATATTTTTGAATAAATTTCAAAAGGAGGATAACATTTTTGGTTCTAGATGAGCATGTTGGACTATTCTAAATGTGTTACAAGTGTGGTGCTCTACTTGGAGTATCTTTGGTGGTCTTTAAGGTGTCTTAAGAGTAATGGTAAGTGAGTTTGTATGATAGTAAGGTGCTCATGTTGATGTTTGATTTGGTGGTTGTTTTTCTTGGAGGTAATTTAGGTGTGTATTGGTTGTACAAATTGAGGGGGATTATTCAATGTGGAGTAGGGTCCTAGGTGGAGCTATGGTACTTTGTATTTGTTGACAGGTCTAAGGATCTTAATGGTTCAAGATCTTTTTTGAATAAGTACAGTTTCCAAGGGGGAGTTGTGCCCATTTGAGGTCTGAATGGTTCATTTTAAAAAATAACCATATAGGTGAGAATGTTCTTATGAGTTTCGTTTGATTTCTATGGTGCTCAGTGTTGAAGACTGCCCATTTTATCATTTTGGCAAAGGGGAAAAAAAATTGGTGTGTTTCCATTAATGAAAAAGGTGGATATTATTTGGATATTTATGGTTTGTATTTTCATTTATGTCTAAGAGGCATTATAAATGATAAATTGGTCTATTAGGTCGAAGTGATGGAACATGATAGCCTAGTGTTCTTGGAACAGTGTGATGCTTGCTAAGTGAGCATGGGTGTCCTAGGGTAATAATGTATGATGGATTGGAGTTAGTATGATGTTTTGTGACATGTTACTGATGTTTTATATTCTTAAGGTTTGACTTCATATGGTCTTCATAATGTATGCAGGTTAGTTTATGCCTTATAGGCTTAACCTTGTATGGCTACCTAAGGGATCTTGAGTACTTTGGATTATATGCCATGGTAAGGAGTTAAATATGGTTGGAATATACATGTTATACACGTATAGTATGGAAATAGGTTAGATAGACCATTTTAATAAGGTGGCAAGAGCTCTGTAAGATAGTTTGACCATTAGCATAGTTGGCCTAGATGGGATTATGAGGCCTTGTGAAGGGTCAATGAGTGATTTCAAGGTGTTTGACCATATATATGCATGAGATATGATAAAATAGGTGTTTTAAATTATATTTACCAAGTCAAAGGTCATAAAATGAGAGAGAAATACAAAAATGCCTTCATGTGCTTCAAAGGGTGCTCAAATTATGCATTTTGATCCCAAGAGGAAAGTTCTCACATTCTTTAGATCATGTAGAATTTTCATGGGGATATTATCATTTTTAATATATTTGGTAAGGTTATTTATAATGTTTTATAATTATTATTTATTGGATTAAGGTCTTATTATTTATGAATGATTTCTAAGAAGGTAAGTAGGTTTTTGTGTGTAAAAACCCCATTCTTAGACCTGATGTTGAAGATATTTATTATTTATGATTAATAAGGTGGAATATGGATATAATTATTTTTTTATGTTTAATATTACTCCCATAGGATTATATATATGGTATTTTTTCGTCTTGACTATTTTTAGGTCCCATTGAAAAGTGCTTCTTAATAGTGATTTTAATTTTTAGAGAAATTTGTAAGAATGACTAGGGGAAAAAATGGGTGTGTGATGAATATTATAAATTTATTAAAAAAATTCATGGAAAATTTAAATAATATTAATTTATCTATGTCAAATATCTAAATTCTCAAATTTTCCTAGTCGATATGAAGGAAAGGGTGCCATGCGTGAGAAAAACTAGTCAGAGTGAGAAGTGGAATTAGAAGGCCTAATCAATGAGTAGGGATGGGTATGATATATTTGAAGTGATTTAGGGGATTTATGACCTCTATAAATGTAAGTTTTATTTTTACAAGTCACTTGTATATGAGTGAATGGTTGACTCATAGTTGACCATGATCTTTTTTGCTAGCAAAAGGAACCTAGTTTGAATTATTGAGGTTGTTTGTAGGGCAATTGGTTAGATCAAGTGTTATTAAGGATTAGAGAGTGTTTATGACTCCTTTAAGTATTATTTTAGATATATTTAATGTGTTTTATTAAAACATGGTCACACAAGTGCAGCTATGCTTCATTTGTGAGGTGTTTGTGACACGAGCTCATGGTATGGACTAGAAAGTTTCTACAGAAGTTCATGGCCAACCTTGGGAGACATAATTGATTCTTCCTAAAATATTATAAATTTAAATGTTTGAAAATAATTTATAATGGTATATATACAATATTATTTATCCCTTTATAGTGGGAATCAAGCTAGACAAGCAAGTGTTTATGAAGATATTTTTGAAAACCTTATACAAAGGTTGTTGAGGGTCTTGGAGACCAGATTTATGAGCATTTGAGTTGATAATGGTGTCATTAGACTCAAAACATTTTTTTATTCTATTCAACATATTTTTGAAATTTATGAGTGAATATTTGTAAGTGTGAGTGAAGGGCTTGAGAAGGGGTTATTGCTTGTGTTGGTGAAATAGCTTGATGTTGGTCGCTTGTATGAATTTGAAGAATTAAAGGGTGTTTTTATAGGGATATTAATAAAAGGTCTAATACAATATGTATTTAAAATTTTTATCTTTGTTAAGTTGCTTGAATGTGTGCTCATTCACCTTATTTAGAAGGACTTGACTAATCTAGGAACATTTGTTCTGTGTGAGATAGGTGTCTCAGTAAAGGCCTATTATTTGATCCATATTTATAGGATAGTAGTCAATTGATTTTTAGGCTTTATGGTGGGTTTTATTCCCCTTGAAGGTTTCCCATATAATTCTACTGTAATAATTGCATATATGATTGTTCATTATTACATCTTTCTTTGAGTTTGCTTATACTACTTAAGAGGTTTTGAAGAAAAGCTTTAATTGATTTACCCTTGATTCACCCCCCCTCTCAATGGATTTTACCCCATGATAAGAATCAATATAAATTTGAAGGATGTTCAAGCCCCTTTTGGTTCATGATATAAATCCTAGTGAGGTGTGTTAAATCCATATCCCATGGCCTTTCTATTCAATTCTCTCATAATTCCTCATTATCCCTTTCAAGACCTTTAAATTCACCATATCAGTCAATTTATCTTATAACATATTAATAAAAGAGGAATTGTATAGCATTTCCTTATTTAAAAGAGTCTTAAAAGGCTCCCATAAGTCACCATTAGGTGTTTAACATCACATAAATCCCATTTAGGACCCATACCCACATTATCGCTAGCCACATGGGCCCCACACATGATAATAGGTGTCATTTCAGCTTCCCTCTACCATACCATCAATTTGAGATGCCATATGACTTGTGTTTTCCCCTTCTTTACCCTAAAATGTTAGTTTAAGGTCAAATCATGCAAAAAATGGTGTTTTAGGTGCTTTTGTGAGTTGTATAAAACTATATGGTTAGTACATACAAAGTGGGAATAAATTACCATATATAACTTCAATTTAGATTTAGGGAATAAGTTTTAGGGTTAGAAGAATTAAAACTAGTCTAAAATCATTCTCCTCTCTTCACTAGCTTTCTTGGTAGACCAAACATCCTTTAGGTTTTATTATAGTATGGGTATGAGAGATAATATCATGAGTTGGTCTCTTGGGAAGAGGAAGGGGGTCCCTTAACCTTTAATTAATTTGTATTGGTAGAATTTTTAGTCCCTTAATCTCTATGTATGAATGCTAAGAGGTTAAGTAATCTAGTCACTATCATCATTTATAAAGGAAAAGAGGAGGACACTTTAATTGAATTCCTTCTCCTTTTATCAAAATACTAGCTATTTTTGGTGATTCAATTCTTTTAAAGATTATTTATGTACCCCTCAACATTTATTTCACATGTGTGTGCATCTAGAAGTGAAAAATGTCTAAAATACTCATATTTGTAGGCTGTAAGCAATATTTTTGTGGTGAGAGTGAATACTCAATGTTTAAACCTAAAGGTGAATGTTATTGAAGGTTAATTAAAGTTTATTAAAGTGATTACTACTTCCTTGATTTAAAATATAGATATTTATGTAAACCTCTAACTCTCATGGTGTCTTCAAGACTACCTGTGTGTCTAAGTTTACTACAAGAGAAGGTAGTGTACTATGTATGGTGAATTTAAGGTTATCAAACATAATAAAACATGGCATGGGATGTTACATCCATACTAAACTATTCTTATCTCAAATATTCACAATATTAATCATATATCAATAGTCTAAGGAGTCATCATCTACCTTCCCTTAAGCACCTTCACAGTCCTTTTAGCATTTTTTGAGGTTGTTTAGTAAATGTTAAAGTTTTTATAGAGTCTTAGGTTTCTAATTTTCACCATATATGTTCCATTAATTCTCTAAAAAGATTATGTCATGCTAGATATGTATATGTATATGTCTAAGGCATTTGAAAACCTTATCAGGTATGAGTTTATGTTCCTTTTCAAGCCCTCAAATAGCCTCTTCATTTTGACAACCCCATCACTAGCATTTAAACCTAGTTTGAGCCCTATCTTCAAATCTTAAGCCATATTTGATCTCATTAATCATCGTCCATAGGTATATATTCTCCTTGAGGTTATCAAGTGTCATCAAAGATATGAGATAATAACCCATGCAACTAGATACCTTATTGATGGATTATGATCATCATCTATAGGCCTTTGTCTAAGCAAGGAGATGAGGTGTTGACTAAGGAGGTTATATGAGAAAGATGTTGAAATCATTCAAGGACATTAAATTGTCATGATGACCATACATAGCATGAATTTCATAGTAAAATGGAGTCTATTGTTTGACAGATAAGGAGAAAAATACCTATTTCTCATTTTAAATAGGTTTCATTAATGACCTACAAACAAGGTACTCCTTAAGATAGTCTATCCATACATAAGGATAATACATCCACCTACAATAATCTATCTTGAATATTTTTCAAAAATATTTGATTAATCATGGATATGATTTTAAGTGGAAATATGTCTTGGTATACTTATTATATATCTTACCTTCTTACCTACACTTGCACAGTTGAGATTTCAACCTAGAGAAAGCACCAAAAGTAGTCAAATGACTATCTATAGCTACACCCTAAGAACTCCATATGATCTAACTATGTAAAAGGTTTAGTAATTTTCCTAGAGTTAAGGAGTGACATCTAGAGTTGATAATAATATATTGACAAATATATTGATATTTTGAGTTGAAGGGTGCCTGAATGACCTAATTAGATCTAGTCAAGCTTGAGTGAGTACTTAAGGACAAGGTCAGATAAGAAGAGCTGAGTGTATCCATACAAAAAGGTAAATCATGAAGTGACACAAGATAAATTAATTAGTATAATAGATTATTTCAATACATTATTTGCATAATATAGTTATTTTGAAGGATAAAAGATAGTTTAGGCCTTAGAGGGCCTCAATAAGCCTGTGTATGCTTTTTTAGACCTTAAGCATTACTTAAAGATCAGTTGAAGGTTAACATCATCTTAGAGGGGAGGTAATAAAATATAATAAAGGTATTCCAATGATAGTGGACTTAATTTAGCAAGGATTTATAAAAAATACCAATCCACCTAAAATAGAGTCAGTCATGTGGAAAAGAGCTTTTAACTCAGCTATTTAGACTTAACTATCTTCTAACTAGCATAGTCTTAGAATGGAAGGTGAGGGATGGTTGATGGAACTTTATTAATGGAGATATTGTAGAAGGGTAAAATTAAATTTTGATATATCTCCTAAATTTCCTATCTCACCTTGAATGTTAACTTATCAGATGAAATAAGGAGCCTAATGGTCTAACTCTTGTGGGCCTAAAACTAAGACAAATAGGTCTATGCATACATTTTAGGACCATTTGTTAGCTTATAAGTTTGGTAAATATTTTAAAACACATTATTATAATGGTAATATTCTTTGATAAGGTTACCAATTGGTAAAATCCTTAATTAAATAAGGGAATTTTCTAAACTGAGCCTCTAGTGTTATGTAAACAGGAATGCTAAGAAACCCTAAACTCAATGTACTATAATATGTAGGGGTAGAGTTGAGAAAAAAATTTAATTTGAGGGAATTTATAACTTTGGTATTATTTTTTATAGGTCCCTAACTTTATAAAAACCTATGAAATGAGGATATACTTATACCCTAAACAACATACAAATCAGATTATATAAAATTATGCCTATAGGCAACCCTATGTGGGAAAGTGAAGACAAAGTTGGCAAATGAACATCTAAGGGAGAATTTAGGAGATAGGGACTAAGTTATAAATGTTATAAAATTATATTTAATCCCTAAAAGTCACTAAAAGTTAATTATATCTCTAACACTTAGCCTAAACATGTTAAGCCTAAAACATTGAATGGGCCTAGAAACCCCACAACACTATGAAAAACATTCAGAACCACCTTAATCAAGATTAAAACCATGATGATGTTTGATATGATGATTTATTTCATAAAAACAATGTTTAAAAAATAAAATAACAAAGAAGGGTCCATTTAGGACTCAAGGACTAACTTGAGTCACTCAATCCTACACAATCAGTTCAAACTATATATTTAGTAGATCATATCCCTCATCACAAGACTTAAAGAAAATACTATTAGGGTGAGTTATGAATCCCTATGGACTAAATAGCCATGGTAGAGGGAGTTTTATTTAGGGACACACCTTCATGATAGAATGCTAAAACTACATGTATATCTAGAAATCTTGTAGAGTACTACAATTCTATCATCTCACATTCATATCTTCACACACCAGCTACATGGGAACCTAATCTTGTCAAGGGTTTTAGGGGGACCTATAGAATTGACATCCATGCAATAAGTTTGGGGTTGGAGGCCTAAGATTTATGAACCATAATTAAGATGTTAAACCTCCTTAAACCCTCTTAAAACCCTATTGACACCTAGTTATAATGGAATCATCCTAGAAATACTAGAAACATATATAACACTTAGAGGATAATTTGTTCATGGTTTTTATTTGTATAGACACTATATGAAGGTGTCAAAAATTTATAATTTTATAGGATTTTGAGAAAAATAAGAGTAAAAAATTATTTGAGAAGCTTCCAACTATTGGGGTGGAGGTTTAACACTTATTACACCTTCCCAAGTCATAATATGCTAAAGGATATTCCTAGAAACATCTCTACAAGTTTTCTCAGAATAGCCAATCTACAAATGCTAGAAAGAGGTAGACTAGTCAGCTAGGAGATGTGAAATTACAAGTGCCTAATGCCTATATAATCTTATGTTATGGTTGATTATGTTGGTTTAGGTCTAAAACTCACTAATCCATAGGTTTCGAAGGTTTATTTTAGGTTTCATGGTAGCTAACATACATACAGTCAGGCTACTAGGCCTAATTAACCTACTTGGCCTACATGGTCAAAGAGAGTTGAAATAATGACATAGAAGGGATAATGGTAGGAGTTAATGTAGGGTAACTTCCCCATGTAAGTCGTGCTAAGTGTGATATATAATCCTCATGGTCATTATAAGAGATGGGAACAATTTCTCAAGGTTATTCAATGTGCATGAGAGGGATAATAGGTTACTCAATTCCTCATGGAGGCTAATTACACTCCATTTGCACTTAGTATCTAACATTAAAAAGATTTATGGACTATTTTGGGTATTTAAGAACCTTTTATGATTATAATAAAATCTTATTTATCCTCTCTTACCCCACTTCAATGTTAAAAAGAGCCATTAAGGAAGACCAATGCATGGGAGAGTTGAAGAAGGATTGTTGTAATAGATTAACTATAGGCTGAGTGGAGCATGGTCATTGATGACCCATTTATCTCACCTCTATGAAACATTTTCCTCCTTTTATCTTCCTATTTTTTATTTATTCAATCCTTATGGCCTTATATTTTATCCCTCTATTAGGCATGAGAAAACTCTACCTAGTTTGTACTCTATGAGACCTCTTGGATAATTAATAGATTACTTCAACTTCTTTATTATCAGTTTCTAGTGTGTGTTTTATTGTTTTATATTATTAAGTGATATAATTTCCATTATATAGTATAAATGCCTTCACTTATATGCTAACAAGTTTTTTATGTAGGTTGGTATTGTGTTAGAATGTTGATGGTTGAGTTTATAAGTGGAGATATAACTGTAAGAGTCTAAAATCAGATATTTCTCTCACTTCCCTAATGTTTTATCCATCCAATATCAACCTATAAATTAAATCTTGATGTTTAGAGACCATTGGAGATATTGATCTAATCCTTTTCTTACTCCATTAGTGTTGTTTGTGTTCAAGTTAAGTAGCTAGAACTGTCATATTGGCGGATCACCACTTTAGTTTCAGTTTAATCTATGCAATATCTTTTTCATTTCCATCCCCATAATATTAAATACTATATAGAGAGATAATTTAAGACAAAAATAAGGGGATATAACCCCATAAAAACTAGAATTTTGACCTGCACCTTACATAGCCCATAAGTCAATCCCATGTTAGTCTAGGTTTGTGGAGGGTTTGAATAGTCTTCCTCAATAAGGGTGAAACCTGAATAACTAATAGTTTTGGCATTATTGGTGAGTAGATATTTAAAGTTCCTTAAGCATTCATTTTTATCCTTGGAGGACATCTATAAGATAAAGACATTTATTAGTAGCATCTATAGTTAGGAGTCATAATAAATTTTATGACAAGTCATCACTTCAAGGGTGAAATAAAGGTTAGTGTTTAAAGTTTCATTGTTATACATGTAATTAATGAGGATTCATGAATGTATATAGGGTATAATTAAGTTTTTAAATCCCTTATGAGAATCCCCATGATCCATTCCAACTTCATCATGATTCCTACCCACACTATTCTAACCCCATCAGTCTTATATTTACCCTTGTTAGTCTTATAATGAGTCTCCTTATTGCCAAGACTATCAAACTTACTATAAATTTTATATTCCTCTTTAGAAAAATTATTACCAATATTATTAGTCCTGGTAGTAATGTGCCATTCTTTACCAAACCACTCTTTCCCCAAGTCAATCCATATCTAGCCTTAAACAAACCCTATTTGACTGTGAGAGTCATATGGTAAACATTGACACACTAAAAGGATATGGGCATGAAATTCATAATAATGTGATTGAGGGTGTTATAATTTTAGTGCATCAAGCCAAGGAGGAATATATGTCCTTCATTAGGAAAGGTCATTCAAGGGTAAATAATGATATGTTAAATATACAGGGTCTAATTTCCAAAGTTGAAGATAGGTTGATAGTTTATGAAGGGCAACAAGATCACCAACCTCAACATTTTTTCCCCTCCTCCACCCTATATTAGTCTCATGATAATTTTCTAATAAAACATTAAAATATTAAAATAATTTAGTGTAAAATCTGTCTGAATCCTTCAAAAACCTTGCTAACATTTCCATCTTGTAATTCTATCTAAAAGAGAGTACAAGCAGAGAGAAGGGTGTGCATTAAAGGAGCTAGTTATCACGAGCAAACCCTTGATTAGTCAAGGATTAATTCTTAATCCTTCCATACCAAATAAATTTAGGATGTAGACAATAATATATATTATTCCATATCATCTACAATAATAATGTCATCTTAGTTTCAAACATCTCTATTCATGCCCCAAGCAGTAGTGCACACTATGTAAGAAACTCCTAAACCTAAGTTTACATATTGGAAACAAGTATTATATTCAAGGGAGAGAGGAAATACACCATTAATATATGAGATCATTAATTATTCTAAATAATTTCCCTCATGGAGATCCATCTAAAGCAATTTGCATAAGAATGAGGGGATGATGATTATTGTAGACAAGTAGATGAATGAAGGAAATGAGGCACACATGTCATCTCTCTTGAAGTCACTCCAAGAATATCATATGCAACTCCTTAAAAAGGTAAACAAAGAAAATCATATTGATTTGGTAGTTGAGGATGATGAATTGAGTGAGATTGAGGATAAGCTTGTCATAGGGACACCCTTTGGCAAGGAAAGACATAATTTAACCTTCAAATATGTAGAAGAAGATGGGATGCAAGGACTAGATGAACCATAAGAGAGATATGATTTCATTATGAAATTTGAATATGACTTCTAGGATATCCTTGATAACATGATAGCTACCCTTCATCATGGTAATCTTCAAGAGCTTTTAGCAATTGTGAGAGAAACTTGTAGATTCACCATTGAAGATGGAGAATAAGGCAACTCTAAAAGCTTGCAAAGTCATCAAGTGGTTATTGAGGAAAAAGGAATATCAAAGGATCAATCAAGTGATTTGTATGAAATCATATAAGAGTGATAATCTCCCCTTGAAACATGTTATGATCTGGTCTATGTTGAAAAATCCAATGTCATCAATCAAGAAGGAGGCAACCATTTAAGCATGCCACTCTAAGAGACTATTCCATGTGAAGATGACTTGTTTGAAGAATTAAATTAAGGTTACCATCCATTTATTTTTTAATATTCCTTTCCACTCTTTTAGGATAAAACTTAAATTAAGTGGCCTCAAGAATCTATCAAATAAGATCCACCTACTCTTGAAAGTAACCCAATAGGCATAATGTAAGATGTGCTTCAAACTAAACAAACCTAATTAATAAAAGTATATAAATAAGGTATAATTCATGATGTTCATATAAGTAAAATGATTTTATGAGGAGTATGATTGGGTGTTTGAATCACCCAACCAATCTATACACTTTAGATTTGATCAATAGGATTCATCTACCTTCTTAAAAGGCCATGAACATGATAGTTCCTTTAGCTTTAAGTGGGATCCTTCATTCAAAATATAATACATGATTTAAACTCTATCATTAGGTGCCAAATTGACCTCATGGAGCCAACTTGATTAAAGGATTTTTCCTTTTGATCCTAAAGGAGAGATAAGGTGTGTCTTAGTTAGTATTTTCTAGTAGTTTCTTGTCATGTCTCAATAAGTGTTGCATACACATTGTTGGGTGAATATTTTTTTGGCCAGGTAACTGGTGACCAAAATAGTTCCTATCACCATAGCATAGGGAGATGGTCATCCTGGTGTGTAGGTTTACTACATCAATAGGGGACAAATCACTTCTCTCATCAAGGGGAGGTTCCCTATTAAATATGTGGAGGCTATATATTATATGCATAAGCAGAAAGTAAGACACAGGGGTGGGATAAACCATCCATCTCTCTTTTTAAAGAGATGATGCTAACAAATAGAGGAGAAATACTGGGTGATTAGTGATGGCACTTCTCTTCTTTCAGAAGTAACATTTAGCCAAGAGCTAGATCCCTTCCTAGATAGTAGAAACCCTGGTGAAGTGATAGAAGGCACTTCTCTTCTTTCAGAAGTCCTTGTTCTTGCAAACAGCAGGACACTTTTTGGCAATAAGTGATTGGTAACTAGGTCCAAAGTAACCAGCAATCTAAGATGTAGCACAAAGTCTCCACCTTGACTACCCTAGAGGGAGATACAAAAGAAAATGAGGGCACAAAGTCATCCCAAGGTCTTTTACACAAAAACAGAAAAGAAAAACACACACTGAAGACAACTATGACAACACAAAGTCTAAAAGTAGTTGGCTTTAGGACACCTTCCTTATCACCTCCACTAGTTCTACTTGTTAAATAAAATAAACAAGAATGATTTCAAAAGATAGACATATGAACAATCTCCTAAATTAGCACAAGCTATAATAGCACAAAGTCTACAAGTAGCTTGCTTTCTCATTCAATCAAAGAAATATGAACTACAATTTGAGCTCAAAGTCTTAGTAATGCCTTTCAATTTGGGTAGAGTTTCACTTTTGGTAAGGGGAAGATCTCCCTTAAAATGATACAAGAGATTACATTATATAGAGGCCTGAGAGAGGCTTGGCACATTGTCCCATGGAGTGACCCATTCAGCACATTCAATGCCTTGGACGCATTCTGGTATTGTCAAGAAGGGCCATACTAGAGTAGGGTGGCTGCCTTAACTATGACATGTCAATTCATCTCTAGTGCCTCCTCTGAAGCTTGAATCTCTAATTCCATCACTTTCTTAGCTATGCAACTATCTATTTTACCTTTATCTCATAGGGGACAAATAGATGGTGCTTTCAATGTTTATAAGCCCCAAATATCTACCCGATGAACTGCTTTACCTACTAAAATTAACTCTTGCTGAGTTTACCTCTTTGTCTCTTCCTTCTCTTGGTCTTAGCCTTAGGATCTTTTGAATGCATTTGGGTCCATGCTGTAAGTCTGATAAAATCAACAGACACTTCATCGTGACAAATTTGATGTTTGCAAGCCTATCATTCTTCATAGCAATTTTCCCATGTCTTTCTCACTTACTATGGTTGATTTTTGTTGTGACATGGGTGTAAACATGTGGTAGCATCCATGCTTTGAGGCTTTATTCAAATTGTGTCTCAGCTTGTGACACTTAATAGCTTCTGCTACTCTCTAAGGCTCAAACCTTTTCCAAAGGGAACATGCCCTTCAGTGTCTTCTAAGTGGCCTTCAAGCTTTGATTCTGTAGCAAGCTATCATCCCTTTCATTTCCTTCAGATAATTCATCTGAAGGAAACCTTTCCTTAGCTCTATATGTGCCTTTATATTGTGAGTGCCCCTTTCCTTTGACACGTGGTGCCTTCCACTCTTTGAACAAGTGACATGTGGCATCTTCCAATGGAATAGGTGAGGACACGTGGCATCTTTTGCTATTGAAACTTGGTAGAATCCACCTTCTCAGGCCTTTACAAGATCATAGAAATGTTTGGGGCTCAATTAGGCTCTCATGGATGATGACACTTATTGGCCTCCATCGATCTCTACAAGGGACACCTGGCACAATTTGAATACATTTGTTAGTCACGTGGATGTAGACACTTGGTGCATTATGCTTCATTTAGTCACTCATCCTTGGGCCCACCATGGTCTTTTCTCAAAATAGTGAAGCTAAGGGAAGAGACTGTGGATATTGACACTTCGAGGCTCCCAACAAGCTTCAAGAGGGACATGTGGCAATATTTGCCAATTCATAGAAACAAAGTTTAGTGGGGCTCAGTTGTTGACACTTGGTAGCATTTGCCTGACTCTTTATTTTATGTGCACTTCTTTTCTTAACTAAGGTGGCCTTTAAACCTTTGAACCTAGTGTGTTGAATTGATTGAACGTTGAACAGTTGAACTAATGAACCTGCTAATCCTTTTACCAAAAAGTTGAGAAAATGATGAAATTGAATGTTTAGAACAATTTTTTGGAAAGGGGATAGATAATTCTGGCCATGCAAGACCAAAATAGTCATATGTTGTCTAAAAAATGAGGAGTCATTTTTTAGGGACAACAACTGGCTCCAGTTGGGGAACTTCCTTCAGTTGGAAACTTGAAATAGCTTAGGGGAGTAGAAACCAAAATCTCCAGTGCCTTGAAGTGTGTCATTGGGATACAGAGTCATGCTACTCAAAAATAAAGGCTCCAAAACAAATAAACAAACAAAACAATGTGGAAACAAAAACTATACAAATATACATATGTATAGGTGAACTCATTTGATACTTCAAGAATTGAAGTACTTCAAATGCTGCTCATTATGGGACAAAGAAAAGGGGATGTAATCTTCATAAACTAGCAGGAAACCATTTTGTCCCTAGAAATGGTGGCAAGAGAATGGATATCTCCACTAGAAAACCAATTTTTTGTGTCTTCCTATTGGCCTTTTCTTCTTCTTGCCCCATGGTGGGATGTGGTCTTCCCTCTAAAAATTATAGCTCCTTTCTCTCCCTACAAAGAGTTCCTTTTGTGGACTTTGGAATACAACAGTATGGTCCACCACCATAGCATGTTGTTCTGTTGGTTCAATCCAGCACATGCTTTGATTGTCAGCCTCAAACCCCTGACAAACCATCAACTCATCATCTCCTTTGGTGTGAAGGAGTTTGACCTCTTCATCCTGAGTAGTTTTCAACTTGAGTAATAGAGATCTGCATCTAGCTATGGAATAATTGCTGCCATTGGATTCCAAGATGCAAGCATCATCAGGAGCTGATCTCTCATCAAATTTCTCTTCATTGGAGATGGAAGATCCTTCTTGATTTACACTACACCCTACTAATTCTTTTGATGCCCTATGTGGATCAAATCTTGGATTGTCAGCTATGGGACTTTCATTGGCTGAGACATGAGCATCCTTTATGGTCAAGAAGTAATTACCCCTACCTGAAGCCTCAAATAGAATTTGAGTTGTAGGGGCTAACATTTGGGTGACCATATTTTTTTCCTTAGATAGGTCCGCACCTAGTTCTCCATCAATGTACAATTGCTCAGGATTGGCTTGTAGGGATTCAAACTCAATCATTTGAATTTTAGATTTCTTGACATGATCAATTATGTCAAATGATTGAGATAGACTTAAAAGAGAGGATGGGACTTCATCCTTTTGGTTTTTGGGAATGGGAAGACTAGTCTATGAATTTGATGTAGAAGGTGTAGAGATATTTGATGTACTTCTTTGGAAATCACTAAGTCCTTTGACTGGAAAGGGAGAGGGGTTCTATGCTCAGTAATTGAAATCACTAGTTAGGGTCACTCCTCTATCTTTTCTTTGTTAGTTTGTTGGGTTGACTAATTCTCAGACTGGGTGAATACTGCATTTGATCCTTCAACTGCTTCACCTTCACTCCTGGGTTCATCTTGGTAATTCAAGAAACTAATGTGGGATTCACCAGTTGATTCTTATTGATCCTCCCTAAAGAGATCAGTGCCATTTTCTTACTCAAACTCAAGTTGGAAATAGGAAACATGTTTTGTTTCTAAATATCCAACTGTTGAGTTGGTTGGAGGTGCTTCAAGGGCAAGGTTCCTTTATGGGGGAGGAAGATGATTTGGTTGCCCTTGACTTTTGGTAGCATTGCCTTGATATGGATAATTGGGGAATGTCCTCCTTGGTGCATCTCTATATAGAGGAGTAAAAGACATAACTTATGCCATTTGCCTTTTCAAGGCTAGCAATTCATTTGCTAGCTTTTGGACCATTGGGTCAGTGGTGACTGCAAGTGAGTATCTAGAAGATGAAGAAGGTTTGTCTCTATTAAGATCTTTCCTTATCTTTCCTTCCAAGATAAGGTCATATTCTACCTTAGTAGCCAAGTCTTGATTAGTATCAAGGTCTATGTGGGCAGCTCCTCTCAGTAGAAATCTCACTTCAAGCAGTTATGAGTTGATGAAGAAGCATTTGAAGTTCTGAGGCATATGTTAGGTGACCATGGGAATCTTGTGCCTTAGCTTGTTAAACCTGGAAATGAAGTCCCTTATAAGTTCATGGGGCTCTTTCTTCATCTAAGTGAGCTAGGATAGCAAGGCATGTGCATCATCTATAGGCTTGAACCTGGCTTCAAACTTGGCTTTGAGTGTATCCCAGTAAGTCACTAATCTAGCTTGCAGATGGCAGAAGTCTGTAGCAACACCTTGTAGGGTCTCCATAAAAATCTTGAATACCACACCTTCAAATTCCACCCCTATCACACCACAAGCTATGCTGAAGGCTAAATTTTTTTCATCGAGGTGAACTATCCCATCACCAAAGAATTTGGGGAAATTCTTTCTTAAACTATTTGGGAGTTCATGCAGAGGTGGAGTCAAGTTAAGTGGACGAAAAGAGTTACCCCAGGGGCCTCAAAATACCATGATTTAATTATGAAAAATAGGGATAAAAAATCTAGATGGAGTGGCTAGATTTTAAAACAAAAATGGAAAAAGACTGGCCATGCTTCAGCTTGAGGCTTGAGGCATCAAACTGGACACTCTTTCCCAACAGCTCTAGTTTTATAGACTAGATAATATAATAGAGATGGAGGAAGATGATAAGGCTATAATTATTATGGGTAAGACATGGAATAGAGTTGTCAAATTATATATAATGGATAAGGGAAGGAACTACATTAATCTAAAACTTGAGGCTTCAAACTCCACGTTCATCCCTAGCGGAGTCACCAAAAACTATTACTCAAGGCTGGGGAGGAAAAATTAACAATGGGAAATCACTAGAGCAGTTCATTCATCCACAATGGAATGCATGGATAAGGTTGTAATGATAATTGGTAAGACATAGGTGATGTTTCAATCTAAAACTTGAGGTTCCAAATTGCATAAAATTACTATGTCCCCAACAGAGTCACCAAAAACTATTGGGTGAATATTTTATTGGCCAGCTAACTGGTGACCAAAATAGTTCTTATGACCAAAGCATAGGGAGATGGGTCATCCTAGTGTGTAGGTTTACTACATCAACAAGGGAAAAATCTCTCCTCTCATCAAGGGGAGGTTCTTTATTAAATATGTGGAGGCTATATACTATATACGTAAGCAGAAAATATGACACAAGGGTGGGATAAACCATCCATCTCTCTTTTTTTAGAGATGATGTTAATAAATAGAGGAGAAATACTAGGTGATTGGTGATGGCACTTCTCTTCTTTCAGAAGTAACTTTTACCCAAGAGCTAGATCTCTTCCTGGATAGTATAAATCTTGGTGAAGTGACAGAAGGCACTTCTCTTCTTTCAAAAGTGCTTGTTCTTGTAAACAACAGGACTCTATCTAGGAACAAGTGATTGGTAACTTGGTCCAAAGTAACCAACAATCTAAGATATAGAAAAAAGTCTCCACCTTGACTACCCTAGAGGGAGATACGAAAGACAATGAGGGCACAAAGTCATCCCAAGGTCTTTTACATAGAAATAGAAAAGAAAAACACACACTAAAGACAACTATGACAGTGCAAAGTCTAAAATTAGTTAGCTTCAGGACACCTTCCTTATCACCTCCACTAGTTCTTCTTGTTAAATCAAATAAACAAGAATACTTTCATAAGATAGACATACAAACAATCTCCTAAAGTAGCATAAGCTATAACAACACAAAGTCTACAAGTAACTTGCTTTCTCATTCAATCAAAGAAATATGAACTATAATCTAAGCTCAAAGTCTCAGTAATGCCTTTCAATTTGGGTAGAGTTTCACTTCTGGTAAGGGGAAGATCTCCCATCAAATGATATAAGAGATTACATTATATAGAGGCCTGAGGGAGGCTTGGCACTTTGTCACATGGAGTGACCCATTTGGTGCATTCAATGCCTTGGATGCATTCTAGTCTTGTCAAGAAGGGTCATGCTAGAGTAGGGTGGCTACCTTGACTTTGGTGTGTCGATTCATCTCTAGTGCCTCCTCCCAAGCCTAAATCTCTCATTCCATCACTTGCTTAAGTGTGCAACTATCTATTTTACCTTTATCTCATAGGGGACAAATAGATGGCACTTTCAATGTTTGTAGGCCCCAAATATCTACCCGACAAACTACTTCACCTACTGGAATTAACTCCTATTGATTTTCCCTCTTTATCTCTTCTTTCTCTTGGTCTTGGCCTTAGGCTCTTTTGAATGCATTTAGGTCCACACTGTAAGTCTACTAAAATCAATAAACACTTCACCATGACAAATTTGACATTTTCAAGCCTATCATTCTTCTTAGCAATTCTCTCGTGTCTTTCTCACTTACTATGGCCACTTTCTACTATGACACGGGTGTAGACACATGGTAGCATCCACACTTTGAGGCTTTATTTGAAATTGTGTCTCAGCTTGTGACACTTGGTAGCTTTCACTACCCTCTGAGGCTCAAACCTTTTTTGAAGGGAACATGTCGTTTAGTGTCTTCTAAGTGGCCTTTAGGCTTTGATTCTTTGGTTGGCTATCATCCCTTTCATTTCCTTCAGACAATTCATCTGAAGGAAACCTTTACTTGGCTCTATATGTGCCCTTGTATTGTGAGTGCCCCTTTCCTTTGACACATGGCACCTTTCACTCTTTGAATAAGTGCCATGTGGTGTCTTCCATAGGTACAAGTGAGGACATGTGGCATCTTCCAGTGTTGACACTTGGCAGCATCCACCTTCTCGAGCCTTTGTGACATCATAGAAATATTTGGGGCTCATTTGGGCTCTTGCAGATGATGACACTTGTTAGCCTCTATCGATCTATATAAGGGACATGTGGCATAGTCTGAATACATTTGTTATTCGCATGGATGTAGACACTTGGCATGTTTCACTTCATTTAGTCACTTGTCCCCGAGCCCACCATGGTCTTTGCTTGAAACATTGAAGTTAAGGGAAGAGACTGTGGATATTGACACTTGGAGGCTCCCAATAAGCTTCAAGAGGGACATGTGGAAATATCCACCAATTCATAGAAACAAAGTTTAGTGGTGCTCAACCATTGACACTTGGCAGCATCTACCTGACTCTTTCTTTTGCATGCACTTCTTTTCTTAACTAAGGCGGCCTTTGAACCTTTGAACTCGATGTGTTGAATTGATTGAATATTGAACCCATTGAACTAATGAACTTGCTAATCCTTTTACCAAAAAATTGAGAAAATGATGAAATTGTATGTTCAAAACAAATGTTTGGAAAAGGGATAGAAAATTTTGGCCATGCAGGACCAAAATAGTCATATGTTGTTTGAAAAATGAGGAGTCATTTTTCAGGGACAACACACATGTTGTAGTATGGTTTCTTCTTATCTTAGTGTCCTTATTAAGTTTTATTATTTGATTTTGGTTTGATTTTTAGGTGTTAGGTGTGTTTTATTTAGTTGTCCTTATGTGTATTTTTTTTGTTGTATTCATAAGAGTGTCATAAAGTACAAATTACTTGGCAGTCTAAGAAAGGTCTTTCAAGTTATAATGTTATGTTTGGTTTGTGATGATCATAATAAATGTTTGGATTATCTTTAAAAGTAGGTTGGTCAACCCTTAGAGTCACCAAAAATGTTGACAGTTTATCCTCATAAGGACAAATGTCAACCCCTACCATCAACAACTTGCATAATACCCCCTATTTAGCTTACCTATAGCACCCAATCTTGTCATGATTTCATGAATGACTTTTGAGTCTTTGAGTCTTGCAAGAGGCCTTATGTTACCATGTATCTTATTGGTGTCATCACATATCATAGTTGCATTGGGATTATTTGGTGATATAACATTGATCATAATGATTACAAAGTGATTAGGGAGGTTGTCTTGGTCTTAAGTATGATAGGCTTAAAGATCCCTAGAAGAAGTTTGGGTCATTTCAAGGTGAGAGTAAGCATCACTAATAATGTGAAGGATGTTCAAGACCCTCTTGGTTCATGATATAAATCCAAGTGAGGTGTGTTAAATCCATATCCAATGGCCTTTCTATTTAAGTCTCTCATAATGCCTCATTATCCCTTTCAAGACCTTTAAATGCACCATATGATTAAATGTACCTTATAAAATCTTCATAAAAGGGGAATTTTCTAGTGTTTAATTGTTTAAAAGAGTCTTAAAAGGGTCCCATAATTCACCAATTTATGGAAGTAACTACTTATAGGGGTGGTGAATTAGTAGTTAATAATGCACATGTAATTCCATAAATTCATTCATCATACAATAATATGAACATGAAAGCTTATACATACAAAGAATGAACAAGATCAAACATCATATGAACACATCATTTATGTGTGAAACCCTCTAGGGGAGAAAACCAACTCTCAATCCTATAAAATAATGGACTATAGTCCTATAAGGATAATACAAACATGAGACTTTAGACCAGCTCTAACTGATCAAGGAGCATCCACCCCTCACTTTAGTCTAGCTCCAACTATACCTTTAGCTAGCTCCAACTAGAAAGGAGGATACAACCCCATAGTTAATTAATCACCCACTCAACCTCCTCTACTCCAATGTCTTATACACCTTATGATGACCTTTTGGAAGCTCATACACCTATAATCTACTTCTCTTCTCTAATTAGGCACACCTACCTCATTTTCTCAACCAAGTCACCCTTTAGACTATTAGGTCTAATGACTTGTTAGCTCATGAATATAATCAAACAAACATGAATGATACTCTAAACCCTCTCATGGTCCTTAATGACCCATGTTTTCTCTTTTAATGATCTCTTTCCTTCACTTATATTTACACTCACTCTCACTCAAATAGGCCAAATACACCTTGTGTGTGTGTGTGTGTGTGTGTGTGTGTGTGTGTGTGTGTGTGTGTGTGTGTGTGTGTGTGTGTGTGTGTGTGTGTGTGTGACTCTTTCATCTAACCCATCTCATTCAGACAAGATATTTTCACACTTATATTAACCTTATAAGATATCCTCATACACATTACATTAATGAAACAATATATCCATAGGTCATCCATAACCCAAAGCAAGCTTAATCCTCCTTTAGATCTCAATTAGGCCTAATGCATTAGCCCTTCATTAGTACTTGTTACACCTTGAACTCATTGAACCATATTTATCCTTAAAAAATAGATGAACCACATCAAACCTAACTCCAATATATCATTTCTCACTTCTCTAAGCGACCAAACTACTTGGAACTCCAAACCACTACTCCATCCAAGCCATTCTCTATCTCAATCCAAGTCTTGTAAATACCCAAAAAATACTACCAAGAAGAACTAAGGAATACTATTTATTTTATGAAAAAATCACCTAAAAAATCATATTTATTGGTTGTACATGACATAAAAAAAACCTTAAAATCCTTTTTTCACCTTCACATAGCTCACATAGGTCCAAACCAACTCAAACTAGTCATCCACACTAGAAACATAGTCAAAGATATTCAAATATTCCAACCAATATGAAGAAAAAATCCATGTAATAAATAAATGAAACTTATAAAATATTACCAAGCTCTCACTCACCTCAAAATATACTCAAAATAGCTCAAAGTAGCCTCTCAAAATAGGCCAATCCAGAATGCCTACAAGCTCCAAAAACTAGTCATGATGAACATGACATATAACACTTATGGAAAAAAATTATTGATCTCAAAATTCATTCATTTTATCCTCCAACAACCTTGTAACATTTAAAATCTCAAAAATATATAGGTCTAATGTCATTTATGAAACATATAGATCATTCTACGAGACATACTTCTTTACTATCCTCATTACTCAGACAAGTCATCTTGAAGGCACCTTCTTGCATATGTATGATCATAAAAGTCACATACCAATAAAGGTAATATAATTCATAGGTATTAAAAAAATATCCAAAACCATTTAATTCGTCCCTACTCACCTACACACCATCCCTAAATGGATTCTCACTCATATTAGCTTTTTGTCACTATTTTCACTGTCTAGCAAATTAGTGATAGTGAACCTTTATTGAATTAGATAATTAAAAAATAGACCATAAATTTCACAACCGACTTCATATACCTCAATAAAAAAATTTGAACTTCAAGATCCAATGACTCTCATGTGTTGACTTAGTCAACCCTACCTGTAGTAATAAAATTTGTAAAAATAAACATATTTTTATACCTTTTACTTAACTGACACACCATTACCACTTGGAGATGCCTATAGGAGTAATCTTAACTTACAATAGTCTAACTTAGTCAACCAATCCATTATAGGCTCTTTCTATCAAGTTCTTTCCAAATGCTCTATTATGAGGGTTTATAGAGGGTTTTGACCAGTTTACATTCTTAATGAATGTTCATAAAGATCTGCTCATTAAATTATAAACCAATGCTTGGAAAAAATTCTTAGGGACCTTCCAAAACTACTCCAAATATCTCATATTCCCATGAAAACCTTGCAAGTGCCAACAAGCATGAGAAACTTCCTCTCAAACTCCTTGAACTCATTTTTAGCACCCTTTGAAGCTTCTAAACCAATTTTATAACTTTTTAGCTCAATATCTAACATCAAAAATTATAAACACACATGAAAAAAGTTTCCTATCCATCTCTCATGTAAAAAAAATCTTCACCAACCTTAAAAAACACTTTGACCCTTCACAAGGCCTCAAATCCCACCTAGGCCAACAAGGCCAATGGCCAAACTATCTTACAAACTACTAGACACCTCTTGAAAAACATACACATAACCTCTTATAACCCTATACATGTATAACATGCATATTCCAAGTATAATAATCTCCTCATCATTATATATCTCTCAAAGTACTCAAAACCCCATAGACAACCACACATGGTCAAACCCACAAGGCATAGGTGACTTTCAATCCACTTGAAGACCACATGGAAGGACTCCAATTGCTATGTAAAACATATGGACATACCATTTACTCTCTCTTCATGCTCCATTCCATCCACTCATGCTTTCACTAGTAACAGTAGACTAAGCTGAGCACTAAGATCATACATAGTAGACCAAGAACACTCTCATGCCACTTTGTCATCACCAATGCCACTTGAAATCAATGAAAAAACATCACTTCCACCAATATCACAACAACAATTAGGCATTTCACATCACATAAAGCCCTTCTAGGACCCACACTCAATATCTCACTAACCACATGGGCCCCACATATAATAATAGGTGTCCTTTCAACTTCCTCTATCATACCATCAATTTTAAATTCCATATGACCCCTATTTTTTCCCCTCTTTAAAGGTTGGTTGGTTCTAGTTTTTGTGTACTTTTGTGATTTGTATAGAATTTCATGATTATTTCATATTAGAGGGAGTCAGGTACTATAAAGGAATTTAGTTCAGATGTATGGAAGAAGTTTTAGGGTCAAAAGAATCAAAATTAGTCCAAAATCATTCTCATCTCTTCACTAGATTTCTTGGTAGACTATATACGCGTTCAAGTTTATGCATAATATAGGCATAAGAGAGAAGATCATGATCTAGTCTTTTGGGAAGAAAAAAGGGTCCCTATATAATCCTTAATAGATAACAATCAAGTGTTGTAATAGCAAAAAATACACTTGAATAATGGATCAAAACCTTAAATTCACAATTTAATAAAAATTGATATTTTAAATGATTTAAGAGTGCAATAATGATACATGAGACAAATTGATAGAAATACCAAACTGATTTGATAACAAAGTTTGACACAATGGCCTACATCTCTGGATCCACTCAAAGAGAGGATCACTCCATTAAATTATCAAAAAATAGCTTTACAATTTATTTATAAGTCTCTAAAATCATATTTACGAGCTTAACTTCATCGAAGAGATAATCTCAAACCAAAATTATATAGCTTGAGGCCTTTCAAAATATCTCTATGGCTCTATAGCACTCAGTATTCAAATACATTCAAAAATTGATTACAAAATGAACCCCTCACCCCTTTATATAGGTTCACAGGTCCACTAAAGGTGGGCTTGGATGATTATACTTTCCAATTTCAAATAATATTCACAATTATCCCAAGACCATTATTTGTGGGATTTAACATTATCCCCTTTTTTAATAATATTTATCTCCACCCCTTTTTTATGGGATTTATATTATCCCATTATAATTTTGTATGGACTTTTGATAATATCCCACATATTTAATTTGTGGGCTTCCACATAATTATAAAAATACCAATTAATTATAATATGTGAGGAAGGAGTGAATTAATAAGCTAGCATTTAATTGGTCCCTATTCCCACATCATCATTTGATCACAAATTTGACTAGCGATAATTTTTGCATATGGACTTAGAATTGGTTCATTCAAAATGAGCTAAATTGTTCTTGATGAGATCTACATTATGGTAATGATCAATCTACAATTTGATGACTTCATTTTTGGAGCATATATGGATCCTCCTAGATCAATCCTCCCCACTAGGAGATTTTGGACCTACAAAAGTTGATTAATTGGTAAAGAGGTGAGGGTATTTATCCCTCACTTTTTTTATCTTCCATCTATTTTCCCTTGTTTGGGTGCATCCCTTTGAGACCAACTCAAATATACACATCATATCCTCTTCATGAAGTCTGGACCTTACTATCAAGAATTATATCTTCCTATAATTTTGTTAGATACTCAAGAGTAAAAGCAACAATAGAAGGAATGGATACACTATCATCATGATCTATAATCATCATAGGCTCATAAAATTTCAGATTTTCCACATTCACAACTAAATAAATATGCATATAAGATGGAAAATCTAACCAAAAATCATTTTTACCAATCTTTTTCATAATCTAGAAAGGACCACACTAGATTGGTTTCAAACTTTTACCTTCACCTATTAGCCTTTCCCTACTGACGTGAAGCCATACCAAATCACCTACAACAAACTTGTGATCAACACGATGTTTCTCATGTCTTTCTTTATACTCTACCTGACTTTTCTCCAATTGATCTCGGATAGTATAGTGTATCGATTGTATCTTTTCAATGAACTTTTTAGCTTTAACAACACCATTACATTCATCATCAGCTAAATCCTATCCATAACAAACATTTAGAGGAAATTTAGAAAAATATCCATAAAAATTTTCAAAATGAGATTTCATATTATAATAATGAAGTGCATAGTTGTAAGCATGTTGAATATAACTTAAATGTTCATCCCACAACTTGGGATGCTTACTGTAATAACCCCTAAGTAGGTGTACCACTATGTAGTTTACAACCTCTATCTGACCATTCATCTATGGATGAAATGCAGTTCTCTTATTCAACTTAGTGTCCATTAATTCCCAAAGTGTTGACCAAAATTCCCCAAGAAACTAAGAATCCCGATCAGAAACAATAAAAGTGGGCAACCCAAAATGAACCCATATATGTTGAAAGAATAAGTGTGTTTTACTTTCCCCTATAATCTAGTTAGTGTAAGGAATCAAAACACACATCTTCCTAAATCTATTCACTACCACATAAAAGTAATCATGTTTCCTTCATGACATAGGCAAACCCCCTACAAATTCTATGGAAATACTTTCCTAGGGATGGGTAAGAATAGGTAAGGGAGTGTAAAGTCCTAGTTTCCTATTACTAGGCTTGCTTGTGGTAGAAAAAACACACCACTTGATATATTTAACAACATTTTCCTACATACAAGGCCAACAAAAATACATTCTCAAATGTGTAACCATTCTACCTTCTCTAAAATGACTAGAAATAAGAGAAGTATGTGCTTCCCTAATCATGTCCACCATTTCATTTTGAGGAATGCAAAGTTTACCCAAATGATACAAAAGTCCATAATTCACATGATAGTTTGATTATTCTACCTATTTACCACTCATCAAGACTTTATACAAATCCTTAAAGTCAATATCATGATCATACTATTCTTTATAACTTTCATGAGTCAAAGAACTATGTTATAAAAGAATAGATGAAACTACCATAGGAGGTATAGAAAGCATATCAGCAACTCTATTTTGAATACCTTTCTTATACCTAATCACAACATAAAACTATTATATGAAACCCATCAAATGAAAATGACTAGACTTTTTTAGCTTGGCATGTGACTGGATATACTGAAGGGGATGATGATCTATAAGTATCATTATCTCCTTTCCCATCAAGTAATTTTTCCACTTCTTAACACTCTAAACCAATGCATATAATTCCTTATCATAAGTTAGATAGTTTCTTACCACACCTATGAAGGTCTCATAATGATAGCATAATGGCTTCTTTCCTTGCATCAAAACAACTCCCATAGCATAATCACTTGCATCCATCTTGATATCAAATGGCTACTACAAATTAGGAAGTGCCAAGATAGGATCAATACTAATCTTTATCTTCAAAGTGTGAAGGCCCTTTGTTGCTTGCCTTCCCACTAAAATAACTATTTTTTACTAGTTAAAGAATGCAAGGGTGATGCAATAAATGAGAAATTAGCAATGAATTTTCTCTAATATTATATTGTACCATGAAAAACTCTAACATCAGTTACATTATTGGGTTTAGGCCATTTAACCATAACCTCCACTTTTGTAGGATCAATTTTCAATTCACCATGACCTACAATATAACCCAAGTAAACCAAAGAGGTCTTGTTGAATTCACATTTATAAAATTTCAAATAAAAGTTTTCCCTTATCAATGCATCCATGACATTATTAATATGGATCACATGATCTTTCCAAACTTGAATGGTGATCAAAATATCATCTAAGTAGACTATAACAAAATCATCAAGGAATGTTTTGAAAACATCATTCATCAAACACATCAATGTAGTTGGTGCATTACACAATCCAAAAGGCATGACAAGCCATTCAAACAATACATGTTTTTATCTTTAAATTAGTTTTCCAAATATCACCATCATTAATCCTAACCTAATGATAACCACTTTTCATGTCTAACTTAATGAAATAGATAGCATTTCATAACTGATCTAGAAAATCATTAATATGAGGAAAAGAGTAACAATTCTTAATAGTAATTTTATTCAAGTCATGGAAATCAATAGACATTCACCATGTGTTATATTTCTTTAGCACCAAAATGATAGGAAATCCAACAAGAGATGTACTAGGATGAATAACTCCCTTTTCCAAAAGTTCCATTACCTACTTTTTGATTTCCTCATTTTCCACCACTAATAACCTGTACATGCCAATGTTAGGGAGATGATAATCCTGTAACAATTGAATTTCATGTTGAACTCCCCTTTTAGGGGGTAACCCTTTGGGATTCTAAAATACATCATCATAAATATAAATGATTTCAACCAATTCTTTCTTATGTATAGGATCACAATTTTCCATAGCCTAGGAATAAACTTTTTCCTTAGACTTAATCAACATAAGATAAGTACTCTTTCTTGAATTAACTAGTATTTTCATTTTCCCTACTATAACCAAGGAAAGACTCATCATAACATGATGTGTTATAACTATATATTTAATTCCATCCTTAACAAGTAAGTAATTACTCTCCTCCATATAGAATATTTATTTCATATCATAAAGATAAGGGCTTCCTAAAACAATCCCGCATATGTCTAGAGGGACTACATCCAGATCAACCTCATCCATGAATTTTGTTGTGATGACAAATTTTAATCTGTAATTTTTGGTTACTTGTATTTTTGCATCATCACATACCCAACCAAGTGGATATGGTTTTGGATGGGGTTTTTTTTGTAGGCCTAGATTTTTAACAATCTTTTCAAAAATCAAATTTGCCTATGGTCTACTATCAAATAAAGGGTCAATCTTAGTATTTTTTGATATAACCCTAATGTGGAACAACTCATCTATTTTTTATCATCATGCACAAATTTTTGTTTTGAAGAGGAAGAAAAATTAGATGACTTAGTGTTATAAATATAAAGATAAGAATAATTTTTAATATTAATAGTTGTGATCTTAGTCTCATCCCCAAAGTCTAAACCTAGATCTTAAACCACAGTATTAATTTTCTTATCCTTGTTCTTAAACTTGTTAAAATTTCTTAACTCAGGATTGTAATTTTTAATAATTAGACTCATCATGATTTTTTTTACAATGATTTTAAAATGGCTTACCCTCTTCTTTATGCATAGTAATAGAGAATTTGTTTACCCTTTCCATAACTCTACCTTTAGAATGCTTAACATTAGATTCTTACCTTTAACTTTAAGAACATATTCTTTTGTCTATTTCCCTCTAGCCTATAAAAGAATGGATTTAACACATGCTGCATCTAAAATAGTGGGATTAAGAACTAGAATCATGTGTTTCAAGTAGCTATGCAACCCACCTATATACTTAAGAAATGTTTCTTGTGTATAAAGAGGAATATTCAAAAGTAAAGCATTTTTCCTAAATTTCTATGTATAATCTTGAACACTTTGTCCTTTAGTTTGTTTGAAATATTTCCAATACATCATGGCTTGTTGCATATATCCTAAAGGATAAAATTTCTTTATGAGTGCATCAAAAAATTCACTCCAAGTGGAAATTGAGTTACATGTATTAATACCACTTTCCTTCAACTTACTCTCCCACCAGATGAGAGTTGTGCCTCCCATTCAAAGAGTAGCTATGTGAATTTTAGCCTCAACATTTGCAATCTTTTAAACCCTAAAAAATTCTTCAATTTTTGTTATCTAGTTATCTATTTTTTCTGCATTAATCTCACCATTAAACATTGGCAATTCAAACTTAATATGTAGCTTTAGTGAAGGGAGAGATTCAATGGCTTTTTTGTCTTTACCATCATTTGAAGAGGAGGAAGGTTTCTCATATTTTTTACCACCTTCATTATGATCCATTTTCCTTCATCTTTCATGGTAAATATAATCCACCATATCCTTCATTTCCAAGAAGGCCTATCAAAAAACTCATTTAGACGCGAAGTCATCTCCCATTTTCATAGTACTTCTTGATCCAACCTCTAGATTGTACTTAGCCAATTCTCTTTCACCTTGCCTAGATCTCAACCTTATCAACATACACTAGAAATACACATGGATAAAAACCAAATTCCACTCTAATACCAAAAACATAATCCATAATTGATAACAATAAAGTGTTGTAACAATAGAAAACACACTTGAATAATGGATCGAAACTTTAAATTCATGATTTAATAATATATTTTAAATATCCATAATATATTAAAACTTAAGAGTGAAATAATAATACTTGAGACAAATAGATATAAATACCAAATTGATTGGATAACAAATTTTGGCACAATGTCTTACGTCTTTGGATCCACTCAAAGTGAGGATCATTCCATTAAATTGTCACAAAATAGCTTTACAATTTCTTTAGAAGTCTCTCAAATCATATTTATGGGCTTAACTCTATCAAAGAGATATTCTCAAAGTAAAATTATATAGATTGAGGCCTTTAAAAATCTCTCTATGGCTCTATATCACCCTTTTACCAGTCAATCTTCAAATACATTCAAAACATGATTACATAATGAACCCCTTACCCCTTTATATAGGTTCATGGGTCCACAAAAGGTGGGATTGGATGATTATCCTTTAAAATTTCAAATAATATTCATAATTATACCAAGACCATTATTTTTAGGATTTAACATTATCCCCCTTTTTAATAAAATTTATCTCCACCCTTTTTTATGGGATTTATATTATCCCATTATAATTTTATATGGAATTTTGATAATATTTCATATATTTAATTTGTGGACTTATACATAATTATAAAAATACCAATTAATTATAATATGTGAGGAAAGAGTGAATTAATAATCTATCATTTAATTATTCCATGTGGCCACATCATCATTTAACCACAACTTTGACTGGCAATAATTTTTGCATATGGACTCGACATTCGTCAATTCAAAATGTGTTGAAAAGCTCTTAACGAGATCTATGCAGTGATAATGATTAATATACAATTTGATGATTTAATTTTTGGAGAATATATTGATTATCTTAGATCAATTGACATTTTAGTCATTGGCATTTGTTGAAATTTTAGTCCCTTAAGCCTTATAAAAATTTGTTAAGAAGTTGAGTGATCTAGTCACTATCTTCATCTAGATAGGGTAAAAGGAAGAGGATCATTTCATTGAATTCCTTATATTTTTATTTAAATTAATGGATATTTATATTTATTCAAGTCTTTCATAAATTATTTATGGAATATTCAACATTTGGTTCACACATGTGGGCATATGGAAGTTACAAATGTTTAAACTACTAATGCCAATAGGCTACAAGCAAGATTTCTATGGTGAGAGTGAATACTCAGTGTATACACCTAAAGGTGAACATATTTAAGGTTAAGTAAAGTGTCTTAAAGTGATTCATGCTTCTTTTATTAAAAATTTATCTATTAATGTAGACCTCTAACTCTCATGGTGTCTCAAAGATTACTTGTGTGTCTGAGTTTACTGCAAGAGAAGGCAGTGTACTATGTACAATGAATTTAAGGTTAGTAAACATAGTAAAACATGAAATGGGATGTTGCATCTATACTAACTTAATCTTATTTAAAAGTTTCAAAAGCTTAATCATATCCCCCTAGTCTAAAGAGTCATCATCTACCTTCTCTTAAGCACCTTCAAAGTCCTTTTAGTAGATTTTGAGGTTGTTTAGCAAATGATAAGGTTTTCTAAGAGTGCAAGTTTCCACTTTTCACCATATATAGTTCATTGATTCTCTAAAAATGGTATGTATATATATATATATATATATATATATATATATATATATATATATATATATATAAGGTATTTTAAAACTATCTCTAATATGAGCTTATAGTTGTTTTTAATCCCTCAAAGATGCTCTTCATTTTGACAACCCCGTCATTAGAATTTCAACCTAGTTTGAGACCTATCTTCTAGTCTTAAACCATATTTAACCTCATCATTCATCATTAATATGTCTATATTCTCATTGAGGTTTTCAATTTTTATCAAGGATATGAGATAGTAAATCATGAAAATAGATACCCTATTGAGGGATTATGATCACCATATATAGGCCTTTGTCCAAGTAAGGAGATGGGGTGTTGATTAAGGAGGTTATATGAGAAGGATATAAAAGGCATTCAAGGACATTGAAAAATCATGAATAACATACATATAATTATGGTAATAGTAAAATGGAGTCCTGTAATTGATATAAAAGGAAGAGGATACCTAATTCTCATTTCAAATAGGCTTCATTCATCACCTATAGACAAGGTACTCCATAGGGTACCCATTCTGTACATAGGTATAGTACATCCACCTACAAAAATCTCTCTTAAATATTTTTAAACAAGGTTTGATAAATCATGGAGATGATTTGAATTGGAAAAAGGTCTTGGTAGACCTATTCTACATCTTACCTTCTTACCTTCAGTTTCCAAGGTGAGAGTTCAACCTAGAGAAAACAACTACAATTGTCAAATGACTATCTACAACTACACCCTAAGAACTCCATATGAGTTGTATATGTAAATTTAATAAATTTTTCAAAGAATAAATGAGTGAAATATATAATTGATAGTGATATATTAAAAAATATAGTGATATGTTGACTTGAAGGGTGCTTAAATGGCTTAATTAGATCTAGTTAGGCCTGAGTGAGTACTTAAAGATAAGGTCAAATAAGAACTAATTATATCCATAAAATAAGATAAATAATGAAGTGAAATAATATCCCTTACTTGGTATACCAGGTGATATCGGTATCTTGTTGATATAATTATGTCCTTTTGAAGGACAAAAGAGCTTTCAGGCCTTAGAGGACCTCAATAGGCTTGTGTATGCATTTTTAGACCTTGAGTATTATATGAAGATTAGTTGAAGGTTAAGAACATATTAATGTGGAGGAAATAAAATTAAAAAATGTCTTAAAATGATAGTACAATAATTTTATTAATAAGGCATAATCCACCTCAAAGAGACTCAATCATGTGGAAAAGACCATTCAACTTAGCTATTCAAACCTAACTCTCTTCTAGCATGCATAGTATTATAATGGAAGGTGAGGGATGGTTGATGGAATTTTATTAGTGGAGATATTTCATAAGGGTAAAACGAAATGTTTAAATATATCCTTAATTTATTATCTCACTTTGAATGTTGACTTATTAGATAAAATAATGAGCCTAATAATCTAACTCTTATGGGCCAAAAAATGAGACAAACAAGCTTGCGCATACATTTTAGGACCCCATGCTAGATTGAAAGTTTGGTGAATATTTTAAAACACATAATTATAATGGTAATATGGTATGAAAATGTTACCAGGTGGTAGAATCTTTAGATAAGGTAGCGAGTTTTCTAAACTGGGCCCATAGTGCTACATAAACATGAATGCCAAGAAAATTGAAGCTAACTGTATTGTCTTATGGAGGGGAGATATTGAATAAAAATTTGAAATTAAGGAAATTTATAACTTTGTTAATGTTATTTATAGGTTCCTAAATACATAAAATCTTAATAAAGTTGGATAGAATTAGGCCCCAAACCCCATACAATTTAGATTGCAAAAAATTGTGTCTATAGGTAGCCCTATGTGGGAAAGTGAAAATAGAGTTGGGGAATGAGTATCTAAGGGAGGTTTAAAAATATAGGTAATGAGTGATAAATTTTATGAAATGAAATTTAATACCTCAAAAACACTATAGGTTCCTTATATTTCTAACACTCAGCCTAAGCTTATTAAGCTTAAAACATTGACAAGGCCTAGAAACCCCACCACACCATGGAATACATTCATAACCCCCTTAAGAAATTTTGATACCATGATGAGGTGTGATATGATGATATAGGTCATAAAAAGGATGCGTCAAGAAAAAAAGGCTTAAAAGGGTTAGTTTAGGCCTTAAAGACTAACTCAAGTCACTTAGTTCTACATAGTGAATTCAAACTATACTTTTGGTTGATCATATCCCTCATCATAGAAGGACTTAGATAAAATGATCATAGGGTGAGTTAGGAACCCATATGGAATAAATATACATGGTAGAGGCAGTGTTTTTTAGGGCCATACCTTCATGAGTAAATTTTAACAATATAGGTCTTTCCACAAAGCTTGTAAAGGACTACAAGTCTATCATCTCACATTCATTTATTCCCACACCAACTACATGGAAAACCAAGATTTCCAATTGTTTATGGGTCCTTTGTAATTAAACTCCATGTAAATAAGTTTGCGATTGGAGGAATGAGCTTTATGAACCATATTAAATATGGTAAGCCTCCTTAAACCCTCTTAAAATCCTATTTTAGACAAGTCTAAAAACATTATTAATAATTTGCACCCAATTTCAATGGAATGATCTTAGAAACACTTTAAACACATATATAACTCAAAC
The DNA here is from genome assembly GCA_037957365.1 of Torreya grandis. Classification (NCBI taxonomy): domain Eukaryota; kingdom Viridiplantae; phylum Streptophyta; class Pinopsida; order Cupressales; family Taxaceae; genus Torreya; species Torreya grandis. Next base: position 641,295 of record JARHVA010003438.1, read on the forward strand.
GATAACCTTTTCATGGGTTTTATTTATATGAACACTATAGAAAGGTGTCAAAAATGCATACTTTTGTTGGATTTTGAGCAAAAATAAGGGTACATAACTATTTGAGAATCTTCCAACTATTGACGAGGAAGGTTTAACACTTTCTACACCTTCTCAAGTCATAATATGCCAAAGGATATTCCTAGAAACATCTCTAAAAGTTCTATCAAAATAGCTTGTTTACAAATGCTAAAAAGAGGTGGACTAGTCAATTAGGAGAAGTGAAATTAAAAGTGCCTAATTCCTATATAAGCATATATTATGGTTGATGATGTTGGTTCAGGTCTAAATTTAACTCATCCACATGTTTTTAATGTTTTTGGTAGGTTTCATGGAAACCAACATACCTATAGTCATGCTATTAGGCTTAATTGGCCTACTTAGTCAAAGAGAGTTGAAACAATGGTGTAAAAGGGATAATGAAAGGATTTAATTTAGGGTAATTACCTAATGTAACTAATGATAATTTGATCTATAAACTCCTCATGGTAACTTTAGGAGATAGGATCAATTTCTCAAGGTTATTCAATGTGCATGAGAGGGTTAGTAGGCTACTCAATGACACATAGAGGCTAATTACAATCCATTTGCACTTGGTAACTAACATTGGAAGGAGTCATGGAATATTTTGGGTATGGTCAAACCTTTTATGAGGATAATTGAAGCTAATTAAGCATCTCTTACCCAAATTTAATGCCAAAAGGAGCCATTAAGGAACACAAACACATGGGAGAGTTAAATAAGGATTATTGTAATTGATATAACTATAGGTTGAGTATACCATGGTAATTAATGACCCCCTTATCTCACCTGCATGCCACATTTCCCTTCATTTCTCTCCTCATTTTATATTTATTCAAGCCTTATGGCCTTGTATTGCACCCCTCTCTTAGGCATGAGGAAACTCTACCTACTTTATACTCTATGAGACCTCTTGGATAATTAATGGATTGCTTTAGATTTTTTATGGTAATTTTCTAGTGTGTGTCTAATTATCTTATATTCTTAAGTGGTATAATTTACCTTTTATAGGTCCATTGTCTTCACCTAGATGCTAACAATTATTCTATGTAGGTTGTGTAGTGTGTTCGAATGTTTATGGTTGAGTTTATGAGTGGAGATATGACTATAAGAGTCTAGAATCAGACATTTCTCTCATTTCCCTCATGATTTATCCATTTAATGTCAACCTCTACATGAAATATTGATGCATAGAGACCATTGGATATAGTGGTTCAATCCTTTTATTAATCCATTAGTGTTATTTGAGTTCAATTTGAGTGGATGGAATTACCATATTGGTGCATCACCACTTTAGTGTAGGTTTCATTTATGTAATCTCTTTTCCCTTTCCATCCCCATAAGATTAGGTAGTAAAGAGAGAGAATTCAAGTCACAAATTAAGGGATCTCCCCCATAAAAACTATACATTTAACCTACACCTTAGGATCCCACATCCTATAGGTGAATACCATGTGTAGTCCATGTTTGGGGAGGGTTTGAATAGTCTTCCTCAAAATGGGTAAAACTTAGATATCTCACAATAGGGAGGCATATTTATTTGATGTTTTTAGTTGGAAGGTTGATAAAGTATATAATGTTGTGTTTTCTACCTTTTGAATGATACTAGATCATTTCGAAAGATCTTAAATAAGGACTTAACTTCATGCATCTCACTTAATGGTGTTGATGGAATTGGTAGGTTAACAACAATGAGAATGGGGTCTAGAGTTAGAATGGGGGGAAGACAGGTGAACTTGTACATGTATGATTAGGATACAAAGGTCTAGGAATAATGTTCATCACTTAGATCAATAATTTATATGCACACACATCAAACTCATATGCATATGGTAATACTACCCTTTCTATAGATTGGCTAATCATGACCTCATCATTGTCCATGATTTCAACAAAAATATGAATGTAGTGTGAGGATTTATCTTTAACAATAGTGGAACTCAATCCCATTTCCTCTAAAATATTAAATTTAAGTTGACCATCTACTCATGTGGATCCCTTTTGATGTTCATGAACTACTCTATTAATGACAAATGATCACTTTTTTCTTCAAAATATCTACATAAAATAGTGCCTAAATCATCCCAATTTTGAATAGTACTTGGCCTTAAATTTTGTTACCATTGGAGAACTTTTATTTTCAAAGAAGTAATGAGTGACACTATGATGTTGTTGTTGACGCTGGAAAGTGCACCCAGTTGGCAGGAAAATGGATTCCTGCCCTCTCCCCACAACATGGAAACTCCTCTCTCACCTGTGGGACGATGAAGTAGGAGAGGAGAGTCTCTAGGTATGGGCTAGTTCCCTTTGATGTATCTTGTTTGTTTCAGGTAGCAAAATTTACGTACATGTACGTATATATACACAGCTAAAAATTGGGGGGGATGAAAAGGGAGAAGAAAAGCATGAAAACAAATAGCCTACTCTAAAGAGGTGATACACTAAAAATGAAATGACCTTCTCACCTCCACTCTCAAGATCAAACAAAACATACATATACTAAGACTTGGTAGAAAGACCAGGCTACAAGAAATGACAAGGAGGTTCTTATGGAAAGCACAAGAAATAGGGACTCACCAAGGTGCTGATAAATACACACTGTAAGTGACCTCTCCTGTTCTATACCTCCAAAATAGAACTCTACTCCTGGCAGTAGCAGACGATGGTGCTTTGTAGATCACAGGTTTGCTGGTGTTGGACCTGTGAGAGCATCAAGAGACAATGACTAGACACAGACCAACATTCAATTCATACTCTACACAATCCATCCAAGAAAGAGGTAAAACTATCTTTTATTGATTTAGGTGGAAAATTTGGAGAACAGTGCTCTTTACAAAATTGGAGAAGATTCAGATCCTTTAAAATGACCAAGTCTGCGTATTTATATGGAAAGAGCCAAGAGGAGTCAAGGGGCAACTTGAGTCTCCATTAGGAAGAGAGAAAACACTATTTATGACATCATAAGTCTACTGGGACCATGCTTGTTGCCTCATTTTGCATGTTGGTTTGCTCCTCTGGCGGCTGGGTGGGCCTTTTCTTATGTTCTATAGGGTTTTTTTGCTGCTTGATGTTGTGGGCAGCAAATTTGCTGCCCATTACTGTGGACTGCGTGTGGTAATTTTATCGATGTCAGTTGATTTGGCTGCCAAGTGCGGTAATTTTGCTGATGTTAGCCAAGTAGGCTATCGAGCGCAGCAATTTTGCTGACGTCGGCCGATGTTGACGGTCTTTTCCTCCACTTGTGTTGTGAGCAGAAATTTTGCCGCTGACTGCATCTATTTGCGGTCTCTTTTTACCCGCTGGTGTTATGGGTGGCAATTTTACCACCCGTTGCATTGTTCTTGTAAACGTCTACCCTCCTTTTGCCTTAGTGTTAAGTGCCCCGGCTTTTCCTCTCCTCTTTTGTGAACGTTTGAAGACTCTGCCTTATGCTACCGTGAACGCCAACGAATGAGGCTAATGAGCCAATGCTTTGAAATGGAGCTGTTTAACCCTGAAAGTGGACCTTACAACCCAAAATTAACTAGCCATGTAAAGCGGGTGTAGGAGGTGACTAAGATTTTGCTAGAGGGGCAAAATTGGGTCAACAAATTGGCGACTCACAAGGTAAGCGTGCCTGTTATGCTTAGAACCCAGTTGCCTTACATTCCATTGGGTGCGGAGTTGGATGGTGATTTTGAAGAGAGTTCACAACAACTTTGATAATCTCAGAATTAAATACATAAAATTTACCCCCATAACGAAGGAAAACACACAAGGCTAAAAACAACTACCTATGTAACTGCACTTAGGGAAAGTAGGATAAAAACTGAAAACAAACTATTATATATAGCTAACCAGGGATGTTCGCATCCCTCCTAGATCAAAAGGAAAAATTCTTAAGTCCCCTTCCTGGTGAGAAGACTTATGGTGGAAGGCAAGTAGCTAGAAGAGAACGAGATTTGGTGACTTACTCTTTCTACCTGTCACTTGAGTTGGCTCGAAATCGAGGGAAGCAAAATCAAACATGCCTCCAATATATACGTATTTTGATATTCCATGGAGGCTTATTAAATGCTGATATTTGATATTGGTGCTCCTTACCAAGAAATCAATTACTACTGACTCATCACCGTCAGCTTTCTGATCTGCACATTCCTTCTGCAATGCATCATAGTCTGATTTGTTTCCTTCTTCCTCACTAAAAACTTTGTTAGACTCATCCTCTGCTTCCTCTTGGCCTTCTTGAAGAAGAGCGAATGTGGTGATGTCTAAAATGGACTCACAAAATGATTGCTCATCCCACAAGACTTCACTTTCCTATTTAAAGCTCAGTTCTTCAAGGCATTCCTCCTGGAAAACAAACCTCTCCTTTTCCTCTTTGCTGATCAGGCTCTCTAGATTTTCAAAAATATTCTCCTGATCCTCCTCTAACTCAGGCTCTTCAATGTAGTCATCTTCATCAAAATAGCAAGGAAGTTCATCAAACTGAGGGGAAGAGAGCTTACCATGCATTTGTTCCTCTTTGAATTGCTGGAACATCTGCATATACGCAGGGCCTGCATCTTCTCCACTGCTGATAAGGTCTTCACAAGGAGCATCAATGATGATTTCTTCTTCATTATCGCTCATGACAACCTCCTGAAGGATTGCAGATTGGATCTTTTGTTCCTCTCTTGCCCCTTGTAAAATAGGTTCTTCTTTGAGAAGGGGTGAAGTGGAGAAAGCATGTGGAAGAGGAAGCAGTCCTTGAGCTAGAATCAAATGATTCTCCTCTCTCCACTTAATCAACACTTCATCTATATCAAGCATGGCTTGATAACTCTCTTGGAAATGTGTAGGTGGGGTGTGTTCAGGCATGGAATGTGCTATTTGGTCTGAACAGTCCACCACACATTGGCTAAGGAATTTCTCTTTAGACTCCAACTCTGCAATTCTCCTACTCAGATCTTCTTGGAAAAGCTTTTCCTAGAGGTTGCCAGCATCATCATAGGTAGGCGTAGCTTCAGCTTCTTCAAGGTTTTGAGAAAAACCTTACTTTTCTTCTTCTTCTTTGCTGCTCCATGATTCCACTGTCTTCCCCCAATTCAGGATCTCTGAATTAAAATTCTGCCCCTACGAACAAGGAGCAACTTTGTTTTCCATGAGGTCCTGAGGCTCCTCCACAAGGTCTAGAAATTTTATCTCTTTTTCAAGGAGCAGCTTCATCCTAGCCTCTAAATCTTCAATTTGTTTGGCTAGGTTTTCCTAGAAGAGTCTCTCTTGGAGGTGGCCAGCATGATCCTCTTCAAAGCTTTGAGCTGGTCCTTGGCATTCCTTCCTCTAACTTAGAATTTGCACGTCATGCTAGAGAACTTGGGGAGGCTGAAGAATGCAAGGAAAACACTGTTGGTGCATTGGAGGAGCCTTTAGAAGAGGGACGTGTTGGCTAATGGTACTTTTCTCAATGGAAGATTCCTGATCTAAGGAGTTGAAAAGATTGATCTCCATGGGAGGTTGCTCTGATACCATTTGGTGTCGAAAAGCCAGGTGCATAGGATTGGGAGCAGCTATATTTGGTGAGCTGGAGTGAGCAAGTGTAATTTGATAAAATGGATTTGGTGCAAAAGAGAGGGTTTTATTTAGGGTAGGAGGGGGCATGCAAGGTTTACTACCTTAAATAGATGGATTTCTCCATTTTGTTACCTCCTCCTTCATGGATTACAAAGCATTTGATTGCATAAATAAGCACTCCTCTTTATACATCAGCTCGTGTTGATATTTGTACTACTCTTCCAGCTTGTCGATTTCCATTATCTGTCTCTCAAACTCCAACCTCACCCCCTTTATCATTGTAGGGCAACTAAGAGAGCCACTTGAGGGGATTGCATAAATATCTGAAGTCTGATCACACTCACATGAAGAAAAACAAGACCCATGATTTTGACCAAAAGAAGTATACATACAAGAAATGGATTATTTTTGATGGCACCAGGCTGCTTAACAAGCAGATTTACTCAGAGTCACCAGATGCTGAATAAACTTGATTTGTTGTAACAGGACCATCATCAATCTTGAAACCTTACTGCGTTAAAAACTTGTGGTCCCACTGGGCGTGCCAAAATTGTTGACGCTGGAAAGTGCACCTAGTTGGTAGGAAAATGGATTCCTACCAACTCCCCACAACATGGAAACTCCTCTCTCACTTGTGGGATGGTGAAGTAGGAGAGGAGAGTCTCTAGGTATGGGCTAGTTCCCTCTGATGTATCTTGTTTGTTTCAAGCAGCAAAATTTATGTACATGTACATATATACACACAGCTAAAAATTGTGGGGGATGAAAAGGGAGAAGAAAAGAATGAAAACAAACAACCTACTCTAAAGAGGTGATACACCAAAAATGAAATGACCTTCTTGCCTCCACTCTCAGGATCAAACAAAACATACATACACTGAGACTTGGCAGAAAGACTAGGCTGCTGGAAATGATAGGGAGGTTCTTAAGGAAAGCACAAGAAATAGGGACTCACCAAGGTGTTGAGAAATACACACTATAAGTGACCTCTCCTCTTCTATACCTCAAAAATAGAACTCTACTCCTGGCAGCAGCAGACGATGGTGCTTTATAGATCATAGGTTTACTGGTGTTGGACTTGTGAGAGCATCAAGAGACAATGACTGGACACATACCAACATTCAAGGCATACTCTGCATAATCCATCCAAGAAAGAGGTAAAACTATCTTTTATTGATTTAGGTGGAAAATTTGGAGAGCAGTGCTCTTTACAAAATTGGAGAAGATTTAGATCCTTTAAAATGACCAAGTCTGCGTATTTATATGGAAAGAGCCAAGAGGAGTCAAGGGGCAGCTTGAGTCTCCATTGGGAAGAGAGAAAACACTATTGATGACATTATAAGTCTGCTAGGACCATGCTTGTTACCTCATTTTATGTGCTGGTTTGCTCCTCTAGCAGCTGGGTGGGCTTTTTCTGATGTTCTGCAGGGCTTTTTTGCTACTTGATGTTGTGGGCGACAAATTTGCCACCCATTGTTGTGGACTGCATGCAGTAATTTTACCGATGTTGGCCTATTTGGCTACCGAGTGCAGCAATTTTGCCGATGTTGGCTGAGTAGGTTACTGAGCATGGTAATTCTACCGACATCGGCCGATGTTGATGGTCTTTTCCTCTGCTTGTGTTGTGAGCAGTAATTTTGCTGCTGACTGCATGTGTTTGCGGTCTCTTTTTACCCATCGGTGTTGTGGGCAGTGATTTTTTTGCCTGCTGCGTTGTTCTTGTAAACATCTACCCTCTTTTTGCCTTAGTGTTAATTGCCCCAGCTTTTCATCTCCTCTTTTGTGAATGTTTGAAGACTCTACCTTATGCTACCATGAATGCCAACGAATGACATTGATGAGCCAATGCTTTGAGACGGAGCTGTTGAACCCTAAAGGTGGACCTTGCAACCCGTAATCAATTGGCCATGCAAAGCGGGTGTAGGAGGTGATCGAGATTTTACCAGAGGGGCAAAATTGGGTCAATAGTTGTATCTATAATATTATGGATAGAACAAATATTTTTTATGTCTTGTATGTTCTTTATGAGGATAGTAAAATTTTATATAGTAAAGTAGGGGATTATCTTAAGAGTAAATTCAAGAATATCATCATAATAGGGAGGTATGAATGGGTTTCCTCTATTAAATGTAACAATGGGTTGATTTTTAGGATCATCCATGAATGGGATGGGGAAAGTCTTACTCTATGTGTAGTCATATAAAATGCAAAAAATGGTATATTGAGCATGGCTAATGGCACCCAACCCTTATGTCCTTCTTACTTTCTCTGAAAACCCTCATAGGCATCTTTTCACTAATTTAGAGTAATTTATAGCCTTATATATTTGATATTGGCTGATCTATAATCCTCTTTCCATGATATATCCATCCCCTTAGTTATATCTACTCATGACAATAACACCACACTAGGACTATAACACTAATTCCACTCATATCCACTTTTGATGCTCTTATCCAAGTCTATTTTTATCCCCAATGGTCAATTTCTTATAGTTCCCCATCCTTCTCTTTTTCATCCTAACGTGAGTACATTTAACCCATGACCAATAAATCCTTATAAAATCCCATTCAAATTTCATTTGGAGAGGGCTAGAAAATATCACTAAGCAAGAAAGAATACAAGCAAGACTACTTAATAAATCTTCCCTATTCTCTACATACAGCTAGTTAATATACTTACAATATTATTCAAGTCCTTACTCTAGTCCCTGTCCATATTAAGTACATCTTGTTTATAATTATTGCATATACATACACCTAATTTCACAATGCACATCAAGTGGGAGAACTACATATGGCTTTATCCCTCCTCAGAGTATTGGTATGTAGGTAGCATGCCCACACAAGGAGTGTGGATACATGTTTAGTGAATATTACACACGTTAACCACTCTCTTTCTCAAAATTGGTCAAATCACAATGAAATATAGGGTTTTAAATGAAAATTTTCTCTACAAGGATCTCTATTAAATTTCAACTATCAAAACTTCACAGACAGGGTCATATAGAGTTGGCGAACAAAGCCTAGAAAGTTATAATCCTTAGTAAAATAGTGGTAGAGGTGGAATAAAATGATAGTGCCAATCCTATCCACTTCTATCACTCTTGTACAATCACAAAATTAAGGATAGATCTTAGTTTATGATAGTGTCCCAGTCCTGCATAGTGATTTCTAACCTCTATCTTAGTCAGATCAGCTAGTTTTTAGCTAAGTCTTATTTTCTCCCTCTTATTACTATTTTCAGAAAGATCAAAATTGAAATATAATTTACAAAAATTAGTATCTTAATTATTGAATATTTATTTACTAATTTTACTACTTAGACCCTTTAACTAAATTAGGAATAATACACTAATATTCCTAGAATTGTTAAATCATTTGGTGAACTTGACTTACTTCGTTTAAGTATAAAAACCCTAGAACCCTAGGGTAAATTTCCTACTAATTTATCCTATATTTTCCTATTTTTTTACCTCCATAATAAAATTATAAATTATCATTAAATTTTAAAATTTTATAGTAGATTTTAAAATAATTTTCTTTCAAATCTTAATTACCCATACTAGGTCCCAATATTTTCTCAGTAATTTTCTAGTAGTTTTCTAACTTTTTAATAGTATATTTAAATTAAAAAATCCATTTAAATTTCAAAATTCAATATTAATTTTCAAAATCATTAATTTTTTGAAACCCTAATTGCATCCACTAGGTCCTATTAAATCACAAATTTTCCAGTAAATTTCTAATTTTTTACTTGCATATATAACTCATAAATTCACTTTTAATTTCAAATTTTTGTAGTCAATCTTAGAATAATCATCTTTCAAACCCTAGTTGCATACACTAGGTCCTATTACCTTTTAAGATATCACTTTACATTCTAAAATCAGATTTCAAAAATGGATCTCACTTATTTACAAATTTTTCTTACATTTCTTGAAAAAAATAAGGAGACCATCATTGGTCCTATCATGTACATGAAAGATAAAGTTTACCATATGTTAGTGCAACTATTCATTCTTTGCATTTCATGCTTACTTTTTATAATAAGGGAAGATATCACAAAATTCATTGCTAAACATGCAAAAACTTTCAATATTCCTTTTACATACTCTCTATCACTCATGTGGAATTTTTTTAAATTTTATCATGTTAAACATGTTATAAATGTTATGATTCATATAAAGAATTTATATACATTCATGCATAATTTCATATTCTCTATCCCTTGCTTTCTATCTTCTAGATGGATCTTTTTTAAGATTATCATGCTAAACATGTTAGAAATGTTATGATTCATGTCAAAATCTTCTATAAATTCATTCACAAATTCATACACTTTATCCCATGCATGTTATCTCTCCTATGTAATGCTTGTTATAAATATATTATTATACAAATAATTACTCACATTTCATGCATTTGATTCCACATTCATGCTTTCCACTTAGATGCATATAACTCCTTCACTAATTTTGAGTATCTCCCTATCACTACTAGACACAAGAAAACAATAGAATTTATATCTATCCTTCCTCTTTTAAAAATTGGTACATTTGGCTTGTATTCTACACCTACTACTAGCTCTATGCCTATACTAGATCACATAGTACATGTTATTACCCAAGTTTCATAAGATAGGCAGGTTGATTACACCCATGGATATAGATTTATCACTTAGGTTATCACCCCTTCTAATACAATTTTAGTTCTTGAGCTCCTTTAGTAACCAGATGTTTACAAAGATGTGTTATATGCAGCCCTTCACAATACTAGAATTCCCATTTCCACTGAACCAGCTTATGTTGCATTTATCATCAATACCATGCAATACATTGAAAAAAATATTTCCTTTGAAAGAGAGGATTTACCCCCATGCCACATTATTGAATAAAATATACCTTTGTATATTCAATTAAGAACTAATGATGTGGGGGTCAAAAGGGTATTAGTTGATAATGGTTCTAGACTCAACATTTAAAACATTTATTTTCTTAAATGTCTTAATATACAACGTCAAGATCTTGACCATTCTGATATAACATTAGAGGTTTTGAAAATATTCCATAAAAATTGATGGGTCAAATAACACTCAATATTACCTTAAGGCCTAAGACACTACCAAATACTTACCAAGTCATGCCAAATGAGCTCAACTATTATTTATTACTTGGTCAGCCCTGTATTCATGATATTCCTATGGTCCCTTCTACACTCCATGATTATTTAAAATTTAGTCACAAAGGATACATCTACACATTCCCATTATATAATGAACCTTTTATATACTATAAAAAAATTTAAACTCCACAAAATTATATTTTGTATCTTAATCCTAATAATATAACAATACAACCTATTATTCACAATGTACCTTTTGACCATACAACACATCAACAAACTCTTAAGTTATGAAATAATATCAATACCAAATCACCAATTTACTTCTCCTTTCACATTTAAATATCTCAATAAGATGGGATATCATGGCGAAGGTCCAGGAAATCATGAATAAGGAATCATTAATATTGTTGAGACATCTATATAACATGGAGCACAAAGGCTAGGATATCAGTTTACCCACCTTCATAATAAGCCTTCTTCCACCACTTAAAAACATATAATTTTTTTTACACCCACTACACCAATATACCACACCAATAATCATACTTTAAAATTATCATTAATCTATCATGATCTCATTGATGATGTAATTTCACCAGCCATGCTCACATTAGTAAATTCTCCAATGATGAATCCCTGCTACAATTTATCATAGCATATGAGGACCTTCCATCTTGCTATCATAAAAAAATATTTACTCATCACAAAAATTCCTAATCATACTTCAATGAAAGTATATATTCTCCATAAGACATACCAATTAATTCATATGATACTATTCCTACCACTCCCTACACACTGGATCATTCCACAGTGCTTAATGAAAAAATAGTTGATTTCAATTTTGGAACTGATTAGGATGCCCACATTATTTTATTATCCATTTCCCTATAAAAGGATGAATATATATATATTCATCAAACCTTAAAATATTGTATAGAACTCTTTATTTGGTCTTACTCAAATATGTTAGGAACTGATATATCCACAGTAGTTCATTAGATTCCTTTATACCCACATGTTAAAAATGTTAAATAAAAAATTCACAAAATGCATCCTAAGGTGGATCTCTTATTCAAACATGAGATCTAATGCCTCTTAGATGCTAATTTCATTTAAACAGTAGCACATCTTGAATGGGTTTGTAATATAGTACCCATGGTCAAACCGAAAGGATAAATTTGATGTTGTTTTGATTCCTACAATTTAAATAAATCATTCCCAAATGATGATTTTCCTTTACCTAACATTACCATGATCGTTGATTCCATAACTAGATATGAAATGTTATCATTTATGGATGGTTTTTTAGGATACAACTAAATCAAAATTATTGAAGAAGATCAAGACAAAACATCTTTTACAACATCTTGGGGTACATTTTATTACATTGTCATGCCTTTTGGATTAAAAAATATTGGAGCCACATACCAACATAGCATGACACATATATTTAATGATTTGATTCACCATACTATTAAGGATTATATCGATGATATCTTAGCTAAATCCAAATAATGATAACATCACACTATTGATTTACAAAATGTATTTCAAATACTTAAACAATATAATGTTTGAATGAACCCAAATAAGTGTATCTTTAGAGTTACATCAAGCAGACTCTTAGGTTTCATTATTTATTAGCATGGCATAGAGGTTGACCCTAAGAAATTCAAAGCAATTATTGACATACCACCTCCTACAAACTTAAATCAACTTTGATCCCTACAGGGTAAGATTAAATTAATCCACCCTTTCATAGCTCAACATGTTGATAAAACTCTGTCATTCACTTAATTACTAAAGAAGAATACAAAGTTTGTCTGGGACCAAGCTTATCAATAAAGCTTTGATATAATCAATTAATATCTTCTCAACCCACCTATCTTAGTACCACCTATCCTTTTTAGGTATTTCCTAATGTATATCTTAGTAATATACCATGTATTAAGAGCAATCTTATCACAACATGATGATTAACACATTGAATGAGTAGTTTATTATATCATCTACACACTACTTGATTATAAAAATATACTTTACAATAAAAAAGTTATGTTTAGTTCTAGTTTTTGCCACATAAAAATTCCAACATTATATATTAAATAATGAGACTCAAGTTATCATAAAAGTAGATCCATTAAAGTTTCTCATGGTAAAACCATATCTCTTTGATTGCATCATAAAACCAGATTTGATTGTATTATCCATTTTAGCCACTACATGCAGTTCTACAACTCCATAATGGTTCTTTGATATCTATAAATTTGAAAACAAATCTATTACACTAGACACTTTTTCTCAAAATGATAAGCACAAGTTACAAAAATAAGCACTCTATTATGTAATCATTGGTAGAGACCTATTTTAAATGATCCTTTAATGGATAATTGCTTCGATGTTTGACATCAGTGGAAGCAAAAATTACTCTTACAAAAATACATAATAGTGAGTGTGGTGGCCACTTTAGTGGAAAAGCCATGTCACACAAATTTATTTGACAAGGGTAATGCAATCCCATCATGGAAGATGAACGTTTACAATATGTAAAACTATGTGATAAAGTTTAATGACACAGTAACTTACAAAAAGCACCATCACAATAATTACAACCTATTATCTTTCCATGACCATTCATGTTATAGGGATTTGATCTTATTATAAAAATTAACCTTAAATCTACTAATGGACATAAATTCATAATCACAACCATAAAATATTTTATCAAGTGGTAGAATCCATCCCACTTCAATCTACTACAAGTGAGGACATTTACAACTTTCTCATTACTCACATAATTTTTGATAATGGAACATCATTCAAGAACAAAACTGTCAATTTTTTTCAAAAAATATAAGATTAAATTCACATTCTCCACTCCATATTACCCATAAGGAAATGGTCAAGTAGAATCCACCAATAACATCATCAACATGTTGAACAAAATAATGACCAAACTTGGAGATTATTTGCACAATAAACTAGTATTTTCATTATGGACATATTACACAAGTATCAACATACCAACATGATCCATTCCTTATTCACTTATGTATGGCATGGAAGTAGTTTTACCATTGGAATTAGAAATCTCATCTCTTCATGTCTCTATTAAAGATATTATCACTGCTGACTAGTATCATAAATAGCATCTACACCATCTTGAGTAGTTAGCCATATATGTATTCAAGTAGAAAAACATCTCAGAATCTACCAATAATTTATACAATGATCCTACAAAAAATTAGTTAACACTAGAGTATTCAAAGTTAATGATCTCATTCTCAAAGAAAATCTTCACAATGTCAGTGCCAAAGAAGAAACCAAAGGAAAATTCAAACCAAATTCGCTAGGTCCATACATTATTACCAAAAAATATTATCCCTAAAGTGTATCATCTAGCCTCACTTGAAGGAAAGAAACTCAAAAATCTGATGAATATTGTGCATCTACACAGATTTCATGTCTAACATTTCATTTCACACATTGTATTGTACATAATTCTTCAAAATTACCTATACATATTTTTTTTTCTTAATTTTACATAGTAATTTTCAATTCTTATAAATAGTATTCATGTTATTGATTGTACATATTTCATAACATATCTAAAATAAAAATATATATAATATATCAAAAATGCAAAAATTATGAAATATTTCAAAATACAAAAACATGCAAATAACTCAAAAACACCAAAAATATTTTGATTTTATGCATTATGTTAGGAATAAGTGATTAAAATTAATTAATTATGAAATAATATTCAACACATAAATCATTCCTCAAAATCACAATAGTAGAGACATATGGAAGAAAAATTTAGATTTAAGAAAAAATACACACATAATACTGATATAACATGGTTCACCCAATGTGGGCTATGTCCACCAAGATGATCTCAATAATATTATAAACAAGCATAAAAACAACTCTAAATAAAAATCCTCTCAAAGAGATAAATTTCTCTAGTCCAAATTCACACCATAATTCTTGAGATGTAAAGCTACACCTCAAAACTGATCACACTGACTACAGAGCTAAAAACTCAATGCAAAACACATTGAATAATGTGTTACCCCTCTCCCCTATTTATAATTTTCAATATCCCTTGACAAATTCACCATAACCATAAGGATAACCATATCCCCACAAAATAGGGCACAAAATAAGGGAGGTTTGAACCATATAATCCCTTGATTATCTCAACACCTTTGAATCATACGCACTTCTAAAAAACATGCCACAAAAAAGGTGAGTGGTTAAAATTCATCCCAAAATTGCAAAGTGTAAATATTTCATGTTTAAATTATCTTGGTAATTTTATTTTTAACTTAGGGGTGTTAAAATTAACTCCACATTTAACAATCTACCACTTGGAGTTCATTTTCCCTTGAACAAAATTTAACACTCCTCCATGATCTTCATGAATATCAACCAAAGTTGAACATAACCTAAACTTATCCAATGTGACTACCTTAGTCATCATATCCATAGGATTCTGACTCATAACTATCTTCTTTAGTTTCTCCAAGTTTTCCTCAAAGCTATCTTGATGAAATGATACCACAACTGTATGTGCTTCATCCTCGAGTGGAAATCAAAGTTATTGGCTAAATGTATAGCACTATAACTATAAATATGTAGTCCCCTAACTTCCTACTTATGACCCAACTCATCAATTAACTATTGTAACCAAATCATCTCCTTGTTAACCTCTATATTAGAAACATACTTAGCCTCTGTGGTTGATAAAGCCACAACCTTTTATATATGAGAAATCCAACTAACCATTGTATCCCTGATAGTAAATACATAACCTATCATACTCCTCCTACTATCAACATCCCCATCCATATTCAATTCCATATAACCATGCACAGTGGTGTCTGATCCACAAAAACATAATGTTGTACCCATTGTTCCTTGTAAATATCTAAGAATCCATTTCACTACTTACCAGTGCTCATAACTTGGATTACTCATGTACCTACTTACTACTCCCACTACATGGGTAATATCTATCCTAGTACAGACCATAACATACATCAGGATAGCAACCATTGATGATTAAGGTACCTTGGATAGCTTTAGTTTTTCTTCTTCTATCTTGGGACACTACTCCTTTGATAATCTAAAATGCCCTGCCAAAGAAGTCCCAACTAGCTTAACATCCTACATACTAAACCTATCCAAAGCTTTGTTCATGTACTCTTCCTAGGATAATATCATTTTCTTCTCCTTCCTATCTTAGGTTATCCTCATACCAAGGATTTGCTTTTTTGTACCCAAATCCTTCATAGAAGAGGAATCACCAAGATTCTTCTTGAGTACTTGAATCTGTTGCATGTTCTTTCCTAAAACCAACATGTCATCTACATACAATCATAGGATAATATAATTACCATTCTCAAATCCCTTGACATACATGTAATGGTTAGAATGACACCTAAAATAACCCTATTCTAACATAAAATTGTCAAACTTTTTATACCATTGTCATGGAGCTTGTTTAAGGCCATACAATCTCTTTTTTAGTTTACACATCAATTTCTCCTTTCCTTTGACCTCGCAACACTATGGTTTTTTGATATATAATTCCTCCTCCAAATCACCATGAAGTAATGAAATATTCACATCTAATTATTCTAAATGTAAATCCTCTACTACAACTATACCAAGCATAGTTCTAATATAAGTCATTTTAATAATAAGAGGAAAAATCTCATCAAAATCAATATCTTTCTTCTATGCAAACCCCTTCACCACAAACTGAGCATTCTACCTTTTCCTTCCTCCATCTTCTACTTTGATTTTTTATACCCACTTATTCTACAATTCTTACCCTTGGGTAGCTTCACCAAATCTCATGTTTGGTTCTCATGAGATAACTATGTTCTTCTTCCATGGCTTTCTCCCACTTCTTCCTAGCATTTTCCTACATTGGTTCTTCAAAACATTCTAGATTTCCACTATCAATAAGTAAAAAATAACTCAAATATAAGGAAAAATGTTCAAGAGCTTTTCTTACCCTAAGAGACCTTCTTACTATAGGAGTTTGGGGTTCATGTGTAAGAGGTTTTTGAACTATCTCTTTGGACACTTTACCATTCATAATATCATCTAACACTATGTACTCTTTTTGTTCATGTTCCTACAATTGATCCTTACACATTAGTTTTTATTTAAAGATAACATCCCTAGACCAAAATATTTTCTTTTTTTTAAGACTCCAAACTTAGAAACCAAATTCATCCTCACCATAACTAATAAAGGTGTATCTCTCAGACTTAGCATCTAACTTGGTCCTATCCTTCTTGGGAACATGAACCAATGCCTCACATCACAATACCTTTAGAAAATAATAATTAACTTTCCTAGCAGACCAAGCTTCCTTAGGTATCCCTCCATCCAAAGGCACTAAAGGTCCTCCATTAATTAGATATACCATTGTGCTAACTTATTCTATCCAAAACATTAGGGTCATCCCTTCATGCAACCTCATACTTCTAGCATGCTCCATGATTGTCTTGTTCATCCTCTCTGACACTCCATTTTCCTATGGTGTCCCTGGAATCAACCATTTATTATGAATTCCATTTTATGAAAAATATTCATCAAATGCTTTGATATAATACTCACCTCCATTATCCAACCTGAGACATTTCAAATTGAGACCTGTTTTATTCTCAACTAAAGCTTTCCATCTCTTAAATGTTTTAAACACATCAAATTTCTTCTTAATGTAATAAACCCAAACTTTCCTAATTGCATCATCAATAAATGTAGCATAATAATTTAAACCACTAATAGAAGATACTTGAGCTAACCCCCATACATATGAGTGAACTAACTCCAACTTATTTTCCTTCTTTATAGGTCCAACCATCAATAACTTGACTCACTTCTAATTCCCATACACACAACATCATAGAAGTCCAAATTAACCTATTTCAATTTGGGAAACTTGTCTTTCCAGATTCCATGCCCTTATGGCTCATATGACCAAACCTATAGTGCCACAAAGTTATATCTCCATATGCAATAACTAAATTATAGTGGTCAACACTACTAGTCAAATACAAAGTGATAATTTTCTTACCTCTCACAACTACAAGATCACACTTGGTAACTTTCCAAGAGTCTATTTAAAATATCATTGAACAACACTCAATTTCTAATTGCCCCACTAAAATTAAATTTGACCTTAACTATGGGACATGTCTAACATCCTTTAGTAGCCATGTGTTTCCATTCTACATCTTCACTTGAACATAACCTTTCCCTACTATACTACATGGTTAATCATCACCAAGATAAACATGTCCAAAATATCCTTGAACACAATCCATAAAATGATGCCTATGTGGGGTGGCATGAAAATAAGCCCCTCAATATAATACCCAAGATTTAAAAACATTATCCAAGGATAGAATTAAATAATATTGACTAACATTAGCTATGGTCATTTTTACCCCTTTGGTCTTCTTGTCCCAAAGTTCCCAACATTCCTTCTTTGTGTGTCCACTTTTCCCACAATTCCAACACACCATCTTGGTTCTAGATTTAGATCTTCCCTAACCCCTTGCCTTTCCATGGTTTCCTTTACTTCTATCCTTTTTAATCCTTATAGTCTCCACCATCAAAGCATTCCCTAAGGATGATACCTTGGTGCTCTTTCTTCACATTTCCTCACTAAAAATCACACTTATAACATCCTTAAACTTTAAACTTGCCTTAGAAAGAATGACATTACTCAAAAAAATTAACTAGGCTATCCTAACTATCTGGTAAGGAGAAAAAAATCAATAAATCCTTAACTTTATCTTCAAATTTAATACCAATAGAAGTTAACATAAAACCATTTTCAAACATTTTCATATTAAATAACATTTTCATCAAAAATATTTTATTAGAGGCAAAATATTTTTCATTAAGCTCCCCTAATTTCTTCGTTAGACCAAATGTAGTCATCTCCTCTAAAATATTGAAGGCAATCAAAGATACAAAGCACAACCATATGGCTCCCAATTCTTTCCTATCGAGCAAATTCTAATCTACATGATTCATACCTGGAGATTGTTCTATTTTCCATATCAAAGGGAGACAAAGATCCTTTTGGAATAAGTAATCTTCCATCTACATCTTCCATAATTTGAAATTCTACTTATTGAATTTTTCAACTCTAGATTTTCCATTATCTGCCATAGCTCCCACTCAAGTTAATATATTTCCCTATAATTCACCACTTTAGCAAAACCACTAAAGCTAGCTTTAATACCAATTTTTAGGAATAAGTGATTAAAATTAATTAATTATGTAATAATATACAACAAAAAAATCATTCCTTATAATCACAATAGTAGAGACATGGAATAAAAATTTAGATCTATGAAAAAATACACATATAACACCGATATAACATGGTTCATTGAATGTGGGCTACAACCACCAAGAATATCTCAATAATATTATAAACAAGATTAAAAATAACTCTAAACAAGAAACCTCTCATAGAGACAATTATCTCTAGCTTAAATTCACATAAAAATTCTTGAGATGTGAAGCTACACCTCAAAACTGATTACACTGATCGTAGAAAGAATGTAGAGCTCAAAAATCAATGCAAAACATAATGAATAATGTGTTACCCCTCTCCCCTATTTATAATTTTAAAAATACCTTGAAAAATTCACCATAACCATAAGGATAACCATATCCCCACAAAATAAGCCAAAAAATAAAGGAGGTTTCAACCACATAATCCCTTGATTCTCTCAACACCTTTAAATCATACCCACTTCCCAAAAATGTGCCAAAAAAATTGGAAGTGGTTAAAATTCATCCCACCATTTTAAAAGGTAAACATTTCATGTTAAAATTGTCTTGATAATTATATTTATACCTTAGGGGTGTTAAAACAAACTCCACATTTAACACATTATCCATGATTTACATTTGTACTACTATATTAGACTTACATTTATTGTTCAATGCTATTTTTGTCAGTTTATCTAAATTACCATATTTCACTTGATCTTATTTGAGTGTGTGAATTGACATCTAACTCTTTTATTCCTTCACTCTATGCATTACAAAGGCATCCTACTTGTATATTGAGACACACATTGATATACATACCCATTGGGGGCTTCTTCTACATGACTAGATATGATTACATTTCTTAGTTCCTGATTATCTCTTGTATGTGCCTTAAGAAATTTTATAATATCCTTTGTTTCAATGTATTTTTTGTGCCTTAGGACATTTTCCAATGTCTTTTTCATGTACTCTTCTATATGATTTTGGATTTCACACTAGCTTTGCTTAGTTCAGTTTTATGTATATGTGGCATTTGAACATACCTTGTATGCTTACCTTACAATATGAGTGACATGTGCCCATGTCCCTTATTTATTTTGCCCCTAGGCCACCCTTGTATTCCTCTTTCTTCTTACCTTCTGTGCTTGTCGATTGTTTGATTCTCATTGTTTGTAATGCCATGATCCACATCATGCACTATCTTGATTTTTAGGGTGTCATGATGAACACCATGCTCCATCCATCTAACTAAAAACTAACCAAACTTTCATTTCTATTTTAGTACATTGCACATGTTATTACATTGTTATATCTATCTAGGTATACCCCTATTGATCTAAAAATCTCTTAATATAAATCATGCTATATCTTGAGATATCTTATCGATTACCAAAACTATATCATGTATCTTTGTACCATAATACACTTGAAGGGATATTTGTTTTGATTGAAGTCATTTAATGTATTCATTCCTACCCTCATAAGAGGAGGAAATAAATAGAGGTTTTGACATAGACATTATAGCTCTTAATGGTAAAAAAATTAGAATTTAGAACACCTAAAATAACAATTAGCTATCAAACTAGTCAGAACAAAGTAAGAAAATAGTGAAAATATTAGAATAGTTATGATATTTGGCCTAAGACAATAGCACCCAACTTGGACTACAAAACTGGTGCCACTAGTATCCACTTTTGGCACTCTTATCTAAACAATAAAGAAAATAGATTTTCTAAAAGTAGGTAGAAAAGTTTGTTCAACTATAGTTTTACATAGTCATACCAGTTTAGAATCAATAGTTTTCAGCACACTCTTTCTCAAAAAATCTAGATATAAGGAGCATCATACACAAGGTGATGGCTCTCACTTTTAGTTTCAGATTTAGTAGTTGGTATAACTTATAGATTAAAATCCATGTTCTAGACACTAGTGATTGGGGGTAATGTACGTGGCACATTTATTTTCTTTTCTTTTTTGAATTCAATATTACCTAGGCATCCTTAGTAGTTATGTGCCTTATTCCATCTATAGGTAGTTGGCATCATTTTAGAGTGGCTTTCATACAATCCTAACCTCTACATTTTGGAGTGGTTTTCATATAAGCTTAGTAAACCAATTTAAAGTGGCTTTCATACAAGCCTAACATCCATCTTTTGGAGTGGCTAAGAGTGGCCTAGTTTTTAACATACATTTAGCTGTCCATGCCAACATTTTTAGATCATAGTACATTTTTGGGCTTCAGGATCCATCTTATACAACAAACATTTCATATCAGTGTCATTTCTTAGCCTCACTTCATAGGGAAATGATGGACCCAAAGGACTACCTAGCCTTTGTATTATTGAGCCACCTATTTAGAGGGAGTGAACACATATTCCAAACATCACTCAACACATGCATGATAACCTAGCTCCACTTAGTGGGTGATGATGGAGATAAAGGGATATCCTTTGCATTCTTGATGCATTCTTAGGGAATTGAGCACTCAGCTTTGTTCATGATATTAATCTTGGTATAACATCATCCATCATTACTCATCATTAATCAACATCACTTACCATCATAATAGGTTTTGTATTGGTCCACATACCTAGTGAGGTGTATTCATTCCTTTCTCTTCCTCTCTCTCTTACCCAAATTTATACATTCTTATTTTATATATAACATATCTAGTAAGAACTGATCTACTCCTTATTTTCCTTATAGATTTTCACTTTACAATGTGCTCTCTTTATGCACACCTAACATCACATAGCCTCATGATATTCACCCTTATAGTTAAGTTTAGGTATACTTTTTATTTTTTCCTTTATCCTAGTTTTTCACTTTGTTACATCACTAGAATAAATGGGGGGAAAATGTAGTCATATAAAATGAAAAAATTGGTAAATTGAGCATGGATAATGACACCCAACCTTAGGTCCCTCTTGCTTGCTCTCACAACCTTTTCATTGATTCCTAATCATCCATAGCCTTTTAGACTTGATCTCAACTGAGCTAGACTCCTCTTTAAATGACATATCCATCCCCCAAGTCTCATCTACTTAGGACAATAGAACCATACTAGGACTATAGTGCTAATGCCACTTTTATCCACTTTTAGTTCTCTTGCCCAAGTCCATTTCTGGCCCCAATGGTCAGTTTCTCTTGGTTACCCATCCTTCTCCTTTTTAGCCTAATGTGAGTACATTCAACCCATGACTAGTAGATCCCTATAAAATTCCATTCAAAGATCATTTGGATAGGGTTGGAAAATATCACTAAGCAAGCAAGAATACAAGCAATACTACTCAAGAAGTCTTCCCTATTATTTGCATATAACCAACCAATATACTTACAAGCTTATTTAAGTCCTTACACTAGTCCCTATCCATCTCAAGTACATAAAATTTAGCATTTTTTCATATTCATACATCTAATTGCACAAATCACATCATGTGGGAGAACTACGTATGGCTTGATCCCTATTCAAAGTATTAGTATGTAGGTAGTGTGCCCATCTAAGGGGTGTGGATACATGTTCAATGAATATTGCACACACTAACACCCCCCTCTCTTTAAATTGGTCAAAACCAACTAGAATATTGTTTTTGAAGAGATAATTTTCTCTATATGAATCTCTATAGACTTTCAGCTACCAAAACTTCATAGATAAGGTCACACAAATCTGGTGAAAAAAGCCCAAAAAGTTTAGATCCCTAAGATAATAGAAATAGAGGTAGAATATAGTGCTAGTTCCACTCTTATGTCCAATCATAAAATTAAGGTCATATCTTATTTTGTGATAGTGTCCCAATCCTGCATAGTGAATTCTAATCTCTATCTCAGTTAAATCCACTAGTTTTTAGTTAAGTCTTATTTTCTCCCTCTTATTACTATTTTTGGAAAGATCAAAATTACAATATAATATACATAAATTAGTAGCTTAATTATTTCATATTTATTTACTAATTTTACTACTTAGACCCTTTAACTAAATCAGGAATAATACACCACTATTCTCAAAATTGTTAAATCACTATGCATAGGGAATCTGCCAATTAGAGGTGTAGACTGAGCCTTTAGATAATCTTGACTTGGATCTCTAGTTATCTTAATTGGAGACAAGGATACTATAAATCCTCTTTTTTAATTAATTATAGTTATCTCAATGAAATGATAATTAGTGCCCCTTGGAGATGATTTCATTTATCTTGGAATATATATGAAAGGTTGATATAGCTTAATGAAATGAGAATCAATTCCCTTTAGAGATGATTTCATCTATATTGGCATCTATATGAAAGGTTGATATTTATGAACCATGAATTTTTAGAGTTACCAGGTGATATTTAGAGTGTATTTAACACTGTCAACTAATAATTGCACAAAATTCTTAGTTAAATCTCTATAGGGTCCCACTAGGTATGTCATACACTATTATCACTTGAAACATAAACATGTATATGAAAGGATATCACATTCATTCTTTCATAAAACACTTCCATGCCTATAGCCTTGGATTTATGCATCAAAGAGTGATTCAGTGTCTCATTATAGTAATGGGATCATCCCCTAAGGTGTGGTACTCTTTCACTCCTTGGGATAAACCTATGAAGAAGGTCAAATTCCTTCTATTCTAAATGCACCTTGTTTAGGAATAGTGCATAGACCTAAAAAGAGAAGTATAAAATCTACCACTAGCATTAAACCTAAACATATATAAGGTGAAAATTGAGAGAAAATATAAGAGGGTTGCCAAAATGTAAAAGGTGATGCACTAAGAATAGAGTGAGAACCTCACCCACTTAATAACATAATAAAATTAATAGAATGGATATAAAATATTCAAACTAAGCACACTACATAAATGTTTTGCATGGAGGTAAGGGAATATAGTGCATCATACGAAGGGATAAAATGGTACATAGATAATGCCTACATAGACCCATGTATACAAAACATGTGACATATAGATACTTATAGTTATATGTAGAGGTATGAAGGGAGGATGACAATGAGAGTGAAAAACATACATAAACAAGGATAAATAACCATGAATTCACCATAACATAGAGCATGAAAAAAAATAGTTTTTATTAATCTCAAGGTCTAAGTAAATATTAAAAAATTGAATTAGAAAATATTTTTTATACTAGGAGAGGGCTCTTGAAGGGAAAATTTTGGTAGTGTTACGATGCCTAAAAATGTTAACCCTTTTACAATTAAAAAACAAGTCTTAAATAGTAGTGGGTAAGGCATAGTGCAATAAATTAATAATTGTAGGTGGTAGGTAGGAGTTTGAATTCAAAAATGGAACTAATATAATAATGACACTTAAGAGCACTAAAATCTTTGAAATAATTGATACAAGTGATGCTCATTCAATTTAAGTCTGAAAATTTGATCATGAAAGTAACTGGGAGGTCACTCATGGATCCATGTGTACATATAAGAATGAAGGGAATTTAGGCTACCAAGGGAGGTTTGTGGTCATGATATGATAATATGAAAACCATCGTTACATTCAAATTTATTCAAGTTTGGCTCCTTTGACATCCAATCAGGGTCATCTACCACCCTTATTCATGGATGTGACCTGTCAATCCACATAGACTAGCCATATAATTTCAAACTATGTAGACATATCTTTGGGTTATACTAAGTCATATTTCACATGTGGTCAGTTACATGTATCATGTGTAAAGGGTGTGCATTGAAGGTTGTGCATAGAGTTGGATGTATAGTTAAGCTACAAGCTTGTGAAGGGTGATGAAGGAAATATTTAATGAAAATGTACAAATACCTAACTCCTTTTATTCCTAGTCCTTCCTGATGGTCTTCATAGTCTATACCTTCTATCTATAATGTATATTGGTCAATGAAGGATAGTATGTGTAAGATAGATCATAATCTACTTTTCTCAAGGGTGCAGATGTGAAACCCAAAGACCTGGTACACGACTTTACTATTCAATCATATGGAGGCATTCTAATAAGAGTGTATAAAAATATTGAATATCTTGAGTGTGTTCTTCATGATTTGGAGTTTATTTTTGTACAATTATTGATTTTATTTCTTGATTTATAGACTGGTCACATACTTTGATATTTGTATCATGTTATTATGATGAAGGATATTTATAAGGGGAATGCATTTGGAACTTATCATAAACACTTATTTTATGTGTGAAATCATGTTTACTATTGAATATAGGTTAAGATGGGAAACATTTGTTCATAGGTTTACTTTTAGCAAACTAGACACTGTATAAGTGTGCAACCTCTTATACTTACTTGATAAGTTAAGTACTTATTGGGTATGACTTGGTTAGTCAATATAAACTAAGGTTAAAATCAACCATGAATTCATAGGGATCTCTCTTAATGGTAGTAAATTTATCAAAAAGAGTGAGGTGGTCTAATTTATCCTCAATTTTTTTCAAAGGGCTACTCCTAACTCATCCTAGGCTAAAATGGAATTGAGAGAAAGGTGACTATACCACTACATATATTTTCATTTTAAAGATTCAAAAAGTAATCTAATAGATACATTTTATTATATTACATGATGTACAAAACATAGGTTAGCTACATCTATAATGTGTTATACAAAAATGGTTTGATCTTCTCCAATGAATAAAGGTAAATTTTTTAATGTTAAGGCTATAATATCATTGTATTGGGAAAGATTTAAAAGGATTCCACCATCAAAAGTAGCATAAAATTGGATTTTAGGGACAAACATGCTAAAATTTAGTCTTGATATAGGGTTTTTATAAGGTAAGTTATGATGTATAAAGGCAGAAGTGTGTTTGGTGTATAGCCTAGATTTCAAAGACCTCTTTATTTTTGGTGAATTCATATGTAATTTAATAAAATTAGAATGAGTACCTTTTTTAGCTAATCTAGTTATGATTTTTGGCATGAAAACTATACTAATATACTAATAAGATATTTGTATACTTATCGAGTCACTAGATATTGAGTACCTCAATAATATCTCTATTGTAAATTGCTAAAACTAGCACCAATCTTGAGAAATATTCTAAGTTATATCCCACTAGGCATGCTAGAAACTATTGTCACTTTGATTTTCACCCTTGAGGAAAGTATTCAAGCTTCCTTACATAATTGACATAATGGGATCACTTCCAAGTTGTGGGTGACCTATAATGTAATTAAACCTATAGAGAGTGTTGATTCCTTAAATGTATCACCTTTATCCTCACCTAAAGTACCTTTTGATAATGAAAAAGGAGATAGACACAACTTTTTGTTATATGTTAAACTTAATTGTAGACACTAAAAAATCACACATAATGGTTTTAGATGTCAAAGCACCCCTAAAACACCTCGAGACACCTTAGGTACCATCCCACAACCCTTCAAACACAAAACTAAGTTGTGTTAGCTAACTAGCTAACTGACTAATTAAACCTTTTACCAAACTTGACCTTTGATCCTTGATCATCAATTATTAGGTTCCAACCCCCTGAATACCTAACTCCAAATTTAATTCAGCCTTGATATTATAATTAGCTTTTCTAATATACTCATGGATCAGTGCATGTTGAAACTAAATTTGGACAACAAGTTAAACCTGTTATTAAACTACACTTCCACCTCTCTTATTTTCCTCCTAATAAGTGTGTGATTCCCAGATCTAGCTCATGTTATTAAATCCACCTAGCTACCCATCTAATCAACCATTTGATTTAGTGCTTTCTTATCTATAGGTCATTCCTCATGAGCCAAAGATGACTAGCTACAACTATCTGGATCAACATGCACATAATGTATCATTTTTTTATACCATACCATTCTTGAGTTTATTTTCTCTTTCTTTATAATAATATAAGTGAAATTTTTATAAAATATTCTATCATGCTCGGTGGGACCCTTGAGTCTTTTATTAGGTTCATAGTTGCATCTAGGTGTTTCCTCTTCTTATCTTTCTACTCATACAATGAAATCAAAATCTCATTTTGGGCTTAAAATTAATTGCATGCATTGTTTGCTTGCTTATTTTAGCTCACATAGCTTAATTAACCAAGTTAATTAATTATATATTCACTCTTATCACACACACAAGACCAAACCACTTACACTTAATCAAGCATAAAAACATTGACATAAGGCCCAACTGGGATTTCATTACCTAGTAATCACCTTTCCCAACCATCTTACTTAGATTTCATCACCAAAGGGAAAACTAAATCAACTCTTGGGTTGGGTATAATCTCTAGTAATTGGTATATATTGGATAATCACACAACACCCTTATCATTTCAATATGTGAAGTGAAGGGATAGGCCCCAATATCAAGCCACATATTGATTTCTAATACAAATCCCTTTGAGAGCCTAAACACAACCTAAAACTAACCATAGACTCATTTTCTAGTACCCATTATAAAATCCAAGTTGAGTCCCATAATTCTTAAATACTAAGGCATATGCCAAAAGAGATACTAAAAATAAACTTAGGATTTAATGTGTTTTAATGTGAGTTTTATTTCCTTGACTATTTATTGTCTTCTCTTTGTTTGAGTTGTGAGATTGCTTGTATCTTCCTCATTTCCTTACCTACATGGTTTTAATTAGGTAACAACTAATAAACAACAAACTAGGACCCACCTCCTAATCATCTATCTTCCTCTACTCCCTCATCCATGGAGTACATCTTAAATGCAAAGAGTTGCCCCCATATTTTTGTAAGTCTTACCATCCATCATATGGTTGACTAAGGTGATATATATTTTACCACCTTTTTGGATAACAACTCCATAGCTCTTCAATATTACCTTAACACCATATCCCATCATACCCTTGATTCATTTCTACCTATTGGCCCTCTCTATGGCATACCATCCCACCTTGTGGGTGACACTTATGTTTCCACCATCTCCACCCAACCTTTAGTCACCTAAGAGTCATCCTCTACCAATAACCCCACTGATACCACCATCGAAAACCAACCCACTCAATCAAACAATGCCCAAACACCTTCTTCCCTAGCTAATAACCTTCTTAGTATTGGATCAACCCAACCTTTGGGCACCAGCACTCCCCTTGGTGTCATTTTTATTCCTCTCACTTCCAACCTACCTACCTCTACTCCATTTTAGAGCTTTGTGGTTCTCATACCTTCCACCCTTTTACCCATTAGTACCAAAACCACTACTTACCCTCTATCTACTAACCTAACCATACATCCTACCCAACCTATGTTAATGTATCAATAGGTTCCCATGTCACCAAACTTGATCTATGTCTCTAACCCATAAGGGTATATACCTCTACATTCTACCCAACCACCTATCTCCACATATTCATATGTGGCATCATCATAACCACCCATATCTACATACCAACATGTGGTAGCCTCCCAACCCCCCACCAACTATACATTTTTTACACCTACCCAAACCCAACATAACCTACCTTACAACTATGGTGGTGTACAACCCCAAACTAACCTTTCCAAAATGTTACTAGACAAAATGACTAATTTTGAGTCATCTGTTTTTGAATCTCATAATATTTTATCATATGATGAAATTTGTAATAAAATAATTCACCTATTTTTCCCCATTTAACCATATCCTCCTCAATGGGAAATTACAAGGTTCTCAAAGTTTCAGAGTAAGGAGGACCCTCAACATCAATTAAGAACATTTAAGAATTCATGTTATATGATTTCCTATGATGATGATCTCCTTATTTGTACCTTCCTCATGTTTGTATCAAGTCTGACACTAGATTGGTATAGTGATATTACAAAGCAATCCATCTTTTCTTTTTCCCAATAAGTTTAGATCTTCTTAGACCACTTTTCCATAAATATCTTTAAGAAAGTCTCCATCACTGATCTCTAATCCATTCAAAAATTTGTCATGAGTCCATAGCTGACTTCATAGCCCATTGGATAAGCTTGATAAACCAAGTCTCTTTATCTCTGCCCTAACTTGAGATAATTGAACTCTTTTATCCAGGATTGTGTTAAACACATCTCCTGTACTTTATAGGTTCAAACCTTCAAGACTTTTGATGAATATTTCACCATGTAATGAAAACTAGAGAAAAGATCCATTGATGAAAGGAAGTTAAAATTGAGAAACAAGAATTCTAATTTCAAATCAATTGAGGCTTCCCCTTCCAAACCCAACAACCAAACCAACACTAACTCTAAAAACAATGGAGCTATAAATGTAGTTATCCTTAGGACTGCGCCTCCACCCATTGTCAACCAATTTAACTCTTTCAATTCCTCTAATTGAAACACTAGGAACCCTAACCATAACACTTAGAAGCAATTAATTTGCTTATATAGTCATATGCTTTGGTATTGGAGAAAAATTTAAAGGCTAATATCATACATCTTCCCCTAATCAACCCTCTATAGCAATTTAATTCCTCTCATCCCATACCTAGTTGGTACAAGGAGAAAAAATTATGTGCCTTCCATCAAGTCATTGGACATGACATTAGTAGGTGTAAAACCTTCAATAAAATTATCCAAACTCTCATTGAAATGAGGGAACTTATGTTGGATAATCCCAATGTACCCCCAAACTAATCACTTGACATCTTTAGATAACTATTTCCCAACCATGCTCCTTCCACCAACAAATAAAACAAATTAGAATCCTCCCATAATCATGAGGCCCATATTGCCAATATTATTTTTGGAGAACTCATTTCTAAAGATACCATTGATTGAATCACCTCTTTCCCTCCTCCACTTATTAAATTATTGGAGTCACCAACCTCTCCTTTGATATTTACATTAGAGGTGGAAACCATTCCCACTTCATTATTTTCCTCAATCATACAACAATCCACTCTACGTTTAGCAATCACTCCAAGAGAAGAAACCCCATTTCCTACACCTTCCACCAAGGAATTACCTCCCCAAATCTTAGAACTTGGGAATTAGGAAATGTATGAGGTAATCATTCCTCTCTCCCGACCCTTGGGCCTATCCTTTGAATATAATACCAAAGGGCTCATACCTTCCTACAAACCTTTATCTAGACTAGTTAAATACTTAGAATTCATATCCAATCCTAACTTGGATTAGGCCAACTTTTGACAATATATTAGGCTACCATATAGAGCAAATCAAGATCCTTAATTATCAAAACAACCTACCCTTTCCACTGTCAAATCCACTAACATCACAAACTAGCCATTATAAACCTTTACCCATCAAAATATAAAAGTACCATCACAACCAAACTCACCCAAAGTCACCAAATCACCTTCTACCATTCCAACAAAACCCACTAAGAACCTTGGCATATTTCTTATTCATAACATTACCCACCCATCAGTAAAGTTAGATTTTATCCCACAAAACCTATCAAACAAACCCCAAACTAAGCCAACAAAGAAGGTAAAACCACCTAAAAACCCCCAAAACCAAAAATCTACCTCCCCCTTTCTGCTTTACCCTCTATTTTGGGACCTTTTCGCTCTACCTTAATTTTGAAACCAACCATCCCAATCAAAACCCAACCACCACTTTTGGTTACATCATTACTCCTACTTTTATCCACACCTATTTGACCAAACCACCAATACACATACCTCATATCTCTCAATAATCTATTAAAAAACTAATTATCTCCTAAATGTATACCCCAAAACTTTATAACCCCAAACTATCAACCTCTCTACTAAAACTAAGACCATCCACCAAGAATAATAATTTACCCAAAAAACTCTACCACCATGACCACTCCTAAATGGGCTTCCAAATAAACTCCCAAAACCAAGATCCCTATAAATTTACCACAATTTCCCATGTCTTACTCAACCATCCTATAAAGGCTATTGTAAGCATCTTGCTTAACCTTACCACCTATCCGACCATTTGACCCACATAGTTATAAACCATCTTGGTACAATGATAAACTATTATGATCATACCATAGTGAACCTAGGTATGATACAAATAAATGTAAGGCTCTCCAAGTCCTATTCCATAGGTTTTATCATGAGGATGACTTATTTTCAAATGAGCCTCCTCTAAACCCATCACCAATCCAAGAACCAACAACCATCAACCAACATCTACCTACTCCACTCTCACCTTAGAGTGAAGAGGAACTAAAGAAATCTTCTATCCTAACTCCTCCCCAAAACCATACCATCCATATGGTCACATGATCACAAGCCCACCCAAAGGATAAGGGGAAGGCAAAGGTGTCCACTCTATGGACATATCCCTCTTCCACTACCCAACAACCTAGCCAACACCAACCACAATAAACCAAACCCAAGGTGTCTATCTTAGGTCCCTCTCAATCCAACCCATATAAATCAATCCAATCAGTAGTTTTGAAATATCTTCACCAAATGCCAATGAAAATAAGTTTGTATGAACTGATCAATACCTCACCCTATCATCTCTAAGAAATGATAGAAGTGTTTCAATCGATAAAGGTTAGGTTGGAGGACCTTTAACATTTGGTAGTATTTATTAGTCTCTATAGTTTTCTAACCTTGTTACCTTTAAGGATTCATAAATATCTTCCATTCATCTAGATGGCCCAAATCCTTTCCTCTTCATTACCGCATATATCAACCAAGCTTACATCAAGTGGGTTATGATTGATGGGGGAGCTAGTATTAACATTATCTCCTCCCATGCATAAAATCATCTCAAATTACCTAATAAAATTATGTTGGAAACCTTAGATATGATTCAATAATTTAATTATACCATGTTCATGAGTTTAGGAACTATTGTCCTTTATAGTATTTTAGGACCCTGCACACTTGTTAGGCTCTTCTATGTGGTAGAAAGAGATTTCCAAAGCAACATTTTACTGGGATGCCCTTGGATATGTTCCATGGGCTATATGTCATCCAACCTGTACTGATGCATCAAATTTAAACATGAAGTTCAATTTGTTACCATATAAGCTAACCTCAATATATTTACATCATGCAACATGGTGTACAGACCTAACGACTTTCTCCTTCCCCCATCCAACAAACCTTCACCAATAAAAGATGAATCCCCATCTTCTTCTACCACTAAAGCTCCCATAAGTTCATTTGTATTTTCCACCCAAATCCCCATAATGGACCCTTTAGAATCAGCCTTCCAACATCTTTCATTGGGAGAGTATTGCCTTCTCACCCTTGACACATTTCCTACTCCCTAAGAAAATGGAAAAATTAACCATCGACCCAGTTATGACCTCAATATCAAAACCATTATTCCTTTTGAAACCTAAATGTATCAAACTAATTTCATAAACCCCTTGACACTTTTTCCACCTATTTCTCACCTTGACCATTCATCTCTAGTTTCTCTTATCCAAATAACCTAGAGTTTGCCTAGAACTACCTTTATTGGTATGTTTAGAATGAATTTGGTCTAGTTTGGTGTGAACATGGGCTACATGAGTTGATCCAAATCAAGAACCAAAAACCCCATAAAAAGCATGGCCTTAGTTTCACACTACCTAAGAGAAAACCAATTTACCTCTCATCACCATTGTTGAACAAGACATCCCATCCTCACCATCCACTCCACCATCGACAACTAAGGATTCTAACATCATCCCCCCTAACTTTTTTTCATCAACATGATCAAATTTGAACCCTTGATTTATAAAAATTATGCAGCAATCATAACCATTCCCCTGACCCACCCTAAGATGATAAGAGATGACTCTCCTACCATTAATACTATTTGGTGTTAGATGATGATTCGATTCTCACCTATATTGGTGAAAATAATTCCTTTATCCATAAATATCTTCCTCCTAAGACTTTAACCATATTAAATGAATCCACCATGGATATCAACCTTGGCACTCTAGATAACCCACAAATTATTAATATTGGTTAATTGCTAAACTCCAATGAGCTTAAAAACTTCCCTTCCTTCCTGAAAGATCACACCATAACCTTTGCTTGGTTTTATAGTGACATGATAGGAATTGACCCCTTCGTCATTACCCACAACATAGTCACCAGCCTTAACTCCAAGCTCATTAGGCTAAAAATTTGATGAATACACCCTTACATATCCCTTCTCATTAAAGAAGAACTTTAATGTCTTTTGTCCATCAATTTCATTCAACCCATTGTCTATCTACAATAGGTCTTAAACATCATACCTATCACCAAAGTCACAGGGGGACTTTACATTTATGTAGACTTTCATTACCTTAACCTTGCTTTCCCAAAATATGGCTTTCTTATACCAAACATTGACCAACTAGTTGATATTATAGTTGGCCATGAGGTGTTATCTCTGATGGATGGATTCTAAAGTTAAAATCAGATCCTAATTGCCCCTAAAGATCAACACAAACCTACCTATGTCACACCATGGGGGACTTTATCCTATAGGGTCATGCCTTTTTGGCTAAAGAACACTAGTTCAACCTACCAATTCACTATTACCTAAATCTTTAATGACCTTATTGACAAAATCATTGAAGATTATGCTAATGACCTCCTTAGAAAATCCAAATGTTGTAAATACCATTTACCCATTCTTAATATTATCTTTGAGTGACTCATACATTACCATGTCTAATTTAACCCCAAAAAGTGTATTTTTGGGGTCTTTTTAGGAAAAATCCTTGGTTATATCATCTCCCTTTAGGGATTCAAAGTTGATTTAGCCAAAATAAAAATAATCCTCAACATGTCTCATTGTACCCACCTCAAGAAAATATTTAGCTTATAGGGGAAGCTCCAATCCATTCATCACTTTATCTCTCATCTCTTGGATCAGTGCCAACCTTTTCAACGCCTTATGATGAAATATGTATCTTTCAAGTGGAAAAATGACTATAAAAAGGCCTTTGATGTGGTTAAAAAGTTCCTTTTGTCTCTACCTATCCTCATTCTTCCTAAGGAAGATCAACCTTTTTACCATTATATCTCTACCACTGACCACTCCTTAGGGGAAATGTTGGATCATCATGATTATAATCATATATACCAATCCATATAGTACATTAGTCACACTCTTTTAGAGTACGAGACTTAGTACACCCATATTGAGAAACTTTGCCTATCTTTGGTCTTTTTGGTTACCAAACGTCACCACTACCTTCTCAACCACAAGAACTGTGTCATAACTAATATCGACCCACTCAAGTATATGTTCTCCAAGACATACCAAAACAAACATATGGCCAAGTGGCTCATGATTTTAATTGAGTTTGACCTTGAGTTTATTCATAAAAATTCAATTAAAGGTAATTTCATTGTCAACCATTTGGCCAAAGC
The DNA here is from genome assembly GCA_037957365.1 of Torreya grandis. Classification (NCBI taxonomy): domain Eukaryota; kingdom Viridiplantae; phylum Streptophyta; class Pinopsida; order Cupressales; family Taxaceae; genus Torreya; species Torreya grandis. The sequence goes on from JARHVA010003438.1 coordinate 675,585, forward strand.
ACCATTAACAGACAACCAACTTCCTCCTCTTGAGTTTTTAGATGACTCCATTGTAACCCTCTCTCAGGTAGACTTCACCTATCAAGTGAACATATTATTCAATGGATTAAAGTATCATCATGGTAGGGGAGGTAGGATCATCCTAATTCCCCTTCATGATGAACCTCTTTATTTATCTTTCAAACTAGATTTTTAATGTACCAATAATATGGATGAGTATGAGGCTCTAGTGATAGGTCTCCAAATTACATTAGCCTTGGGAATCAAAATCATCATCTTTGGTGACTATTAATTTATGGTCAATCAAATAAATGATACTTATGAATACAATAATGATGTTTTATAATAATATAAATAATTATTTGATGTACTCTTAGCATCATTTAAACACTACCATATCTAAACCAGTTTATGATCTATGAACAAGTTTGCCAATATGATGGCTTCCCTTGCTTCTCAAATCCAATTTTCACCCTCTAAATCCAAGATATATATCATTATAAATCAACTTACCCAACTATCTTGTGTCAAATTAGACTCTCCCACCATCGTCAATGTGGAAGAAACCCAACTTGACCTTTGGTATTAGTAGATCTTTGACTATCTCAACCTTGCAATCTTTCCTTTTGATATTTCTACAAATACTCAATGAGATTTTATCCAAATAATCTCATGTTATATCATAGTAGAGGGAATTATTTATAAACATGGCTTTGATTATATTCTCTTATCTTGCCTACATAGTCATGAAGCCTCTCATGCTATTAGAGAAACACATGATGGGATCTATGGAGGACACTTTAGTGGCCTTGCCATCACTAAACACATCCTTCACCTTGGCTATTATTGGCCTAACCTTAACCAAGACTATTATGATTATGTGAAAAATTACATCAAATTTCAATAAAATGCTAATTTACACCATGAACCTATCCATAGTATTCATGTAGCCCAAGATTTTTAGCCCTTCTCATGATGGGGTATAGACCTTATTGGTGAAATTAACCCTCATTATTCATAGAAACATCATTCTATTATCACTATGATTGAATATTTTACCAAATGGGTAGAGGTTATTCCTCTTATCTCAACTAAATATGAAAAAATTGTGAACTTTATCAACCATCACATCATTTGTCTCTTTGGTGTTCCTCACAAAATTATCACTGATAATGATAAATTCTTCAAAAAAATAAGTCAAAGGCCTTTGTGATGAATGCAGTATCAATCTAAGTTTTTCTTCACCTTATCATCCACAAGCTAATGGAAAAGTAGAAGCCTCTAACAAAACTCTTAATAACATGTTAACTAAAATGGTTAATACATCTGGTTGGGATAAAATTTATGCATCCCTTTCACCTTATGGGAATATCATACTAGTATTAAAACCCCTACAGGTGCCACCCCTTTCTCTCTAGTTTTTGGAGCAGAGGTTGTCTTTCCTTTTAAAGTTCAAATTCCCTCTCTTTGCATATCCTTACAAGATCTCATCTTTGAGATTGATTATCATCAAGAACATTTATCCCAAATTGAGCTACTTAACAAGCATCATTTAGTAGCACTCACCCATCTTTGTGTCTATCAAGAATAAATCAATTATGATTATAAAAAACACTATAAAGTATGAGAATTTAATATTGGAGACCTCATCCTCAAAGAAAATCAACATATCACCAATATGGATAAAAGAAAGTGGGGAAAGTTTGCTTTCAATTGGCTTAGACATTATATCATCACACATAAGTATGGATCGAAAGCTTATTGGTTATCTGCTCTTGAAGAAAACTGAGAACCTAGGCCCCTTAATGCTTCACATATGCATCTATTATTTTATTGAAAAGGATTAAACTCACTCTTTGTCTAACTTAAGCTCATCCCTTTATTCCAAACCACATTCATCTCCTTATTTTAGGGACAATTGATTAAAGTTGAATCAAGTGATTATCCATCACAATCATAGCCTAATATTAAGCATGGGTACTATGGGTCTACCCATGGCATGGTTCTCATGGTACTTTTCACCCCTTTTATAGGATGGATTCCCATGGTCATTGCCACCTAAATCTATTTTACACATCACTAACCTTCTTATGATTTTAGTCTTTAATTCATAAAGGTCAGCCTCTAAGTCATTATAAGTAGGTCTATGTCATAAAAAAAGTCAAAATAAAAAGCAAATATATATATATATATATAAGAAAAGATAGTTTTGGGTCATTCTTAGCATTCTTGGAGTACTCCCTTGAAGCACAACTACCAAAATATATAAAAATTTCTCAATATAAGTTAGATTGCTCCCTTGAATGACAACTATCAAAAGCCTTACATAAATCACACAAATTTGGATTACTCCCTTGAAGGATGGATGAGTAAAGCATTTATCTAAGCATAGAAATTTCTTGGAAGCTTCCCACATCAATTAGCTTTCCTCACCCTCTAAAAAATAGTAAAATATTGAAGGACCTATTATCAAAATCAAATAAAAGAAAAGTAATTTAGAAGCTACAATCAACATTCATAAGTAGAATTCCTACATCGATCAGTCTACACCTTGTATGACATGGACCTATCTATATTGACTCTTTGGTAACCTCCATAAGAGGCATGTTAGTCTCAAAATAAGGTTCCATTTTCATCTATCTCCCCATTGTACACTATAAGCAAGGGATTTTGAGCTTACATGGCATTATGTGATTAAGACACCTTTTTAACCAACTAGCACATGCTAATGTGAAGCATTCAAAGGGATTATGTTCCTTAAATTAATCTAACTTTGGTTTTTTTTTAATCCTTTCCAAAGGAGAAGCACCATGTCTCCTTCTTAATCTCTCATACTTGTTGATACATTCATTTAGACATTTGTCTCTTGAATGTCTTCTCTTTCTCATATCTAATTTTTTTCTTTCACTTAATTTTATGTGTTTCACCTTAATCTAGAAAAAATGACCATAATCCTAACCACATCACATAATATCATCATCACCTCATAAACCAAAATAGACATCATTAGCATAATAACCACCTCCATAAACAAATCAACTATCACCATCAAATAGTAATATTCACATAAACCATATCTACCACATGTCTAAGTCTAAGTGAGGAATCATATATTCATTAAATTTTAGCATATACACCATAATCATAACCATTTCCTAAACATCATCAACATATTACCATTTATCACATCCATATACCTATGATCTATCATCCATAAAAATCAAAATGATCATATCATATCAATAACCATTACCCATAACCATAATCATATCAAATAAAATAAACATGATCATCTCAAACATGAAATTGAATGCTCACATCCATAAAAAACACCATAAAAACCATAATTATAATTTCATAACCATCAAAAACATCATATTATCATATCAGGATCATCATAGTCATCCATAACCATCACATCATAATCCCATAAATAATATGCATCATCATGAATATAAATTTAAAAGACATATCATCACATGCCTAACTAGGTGAGTCCATATCAACATCATCAAGAGAATAACCATAATCAACATAACATCATAAATAATCAACATGAACATCATAATCATGATCCACACATAATATGCAAAAATCATATCTATAAATTGTGAATCTATAATTAGATGATGATGATCATCATATACACTAATATACATAAATCTAAAAATATACATCTCATGACATCAACTCATAGGCCAGTATCAAAATCATATGACATATCAAAAAATTATATATAATGTCTCATAAAAAACTATAAGATCCTATAGCACCATTACCTCTTCGGACCTATCCTCTTGTACCTGCTTAGACACCTATAAATTCTAATAACTAACCTATTGTCATTGTACCTATACTTCCTACCATCCTATCTCTATACTCACCCCATTAGGGCTCATCTAGATAATGTCTAAACACCAAAGCCTCATATTACCATAGCTCTTCCATAGTCACTATGTATATCTACATAGGGATCATCCTTAATGGTCCATATCTATTGGTACTCCACCTCTTACCTATTAGAGAGGGTCTCTTTCCTACATCACTAGGGCTAGTTGAGCCCTCACCTAACCTTTCTTGCCTATAATAGTGAACAACTAACACTATACTACTACTAGTGATGCTTGTGCCACTTCTAAGGATGTCTATGCTATGGCTAATGCCCTTTATTCCTAGTCCCTCTAAGCAGTCATTACCTATATATTTAGGCTACCAACCCCCTACACCTAAGCCTACCGACCACCTCTCCTAGCTAGGTCAACATCCATAGCATGTCAATGACCATCATCACCCCTAAAATCCACCACAACATAGAGTGCCTAGTACCATGTAGGATAACCATTTATGACACCTACATCATCTATCTCTATCCTCACTGATAACTCTTAATGATCAAAGATTATATGAATTGGTTGTGGAGTAGGTAGTATGAACTCTACATCCTCCCTCCTATACCTCAAGGACACACTATGTATATCATGCATGATGCTAAACTATCTATGTACCCTATTAAATGATATCAACTCTATCTCACCCTCTCATCGACCATATACCAATTGGTAGCTCTAAAGATACAGTGTCTCTCATAATGAGCCCATATTAAAAACATGAGATATGGTTTCTAAATCACATTTCCAATGACCAAGGAACCTAATAAGCCCCTAAACTAATATATTCCATGTACCCCTCCTCCTAGTATTGAGAGGGCATACTCACTCCACTACATGTATCTAACTTAAAAATCCATCTTCTCATATCCCTCCTATGGTATCCCTATTGATCTTAGAACTTGGATGTGTTCATAAACATAGCAATATAAAACAAACCCAACATTGATCATATATCTCCTATGGGCATAAAATCACCATAGCTATCAATAAATATGAATAAGTAGTAGAATTATCCATGCAAACCTTAAACAACCCAAAATCATCTCCATGATTACCCCCATCAATAAGTATAGAAACCTCCCACTACTAGAATCTGGTAATGCATAACACAACCACTATCATTGCCATAAATATCCACCTTGCATCCCTATCCCTCTAATATTATGTTGTGTAATGGAAACCTGTAGAGTGTCACCTCATAAAATCCATGTCATCTTCATATAAGAGTGCCATAAATTCATCCCTCCCCTCCCTCTCAATATGGTCAATTGGCTCCCCCTGTATGGGTAGACACATGATCCTATAGATGTCTTGAAGAAAGATGGTCATCTCCCCTATAGGTAGTGAGAAGGTATTAATGGTAAGATCCCATCTCTTGATGAGTACCACTATCATAACCACATCTCAAGGTATATTTTGATATTACCTCATACCACCAAGACCCACATCCACCATATGATCCCAATCATCATCAATCCTACGTCTTTGAATCTCATCAAATATCTAGGGCACCTGGTCTCTCATCTATATAATCTCATGTACCTACAGGTTTTATAGAAACATCCTTAGTTCACTAAGAAATTTTTCCTATGAGCTCAACCTTTTCTACATACCTCCTATTCTAATCTATTCAACTCATTTCATTTACTTACTATGACCTATACCTATGACCTATCTACATCAATACCCTTAACCTATTTGATCTAAATAATCAACCTTTAACTATTAACTATTACCTATTAACCTTTAATAATTACCCAAAAATTCAAAGCATTGACCTTAATTAATCATAACCCTCACCCCTTGAAACTTTACCACTAAATTTTACACTAACTCTTAGTTATTACCTATCAAATCATTCACTATCTACTATTCATAGAAACCTTTACCTATAACATGTTACCTTTAACCTTGAATCTATCCATTCATACAAACTTTTAAAACATATCTAGCTTCTACTGATCACCGATAGTCAGGGTGACCACTGATGATTAGAAAAACCAACTATCGATGGTTCCCACATAATGATTATTGATGATCACTTATCTACCACTGATGTTTGGTAGTGATCGGTGATAGTAAGAAAATTACCACTGATGATAACTGTAAAGTGACCATTAATGTTCAAACTAAACCCTATACACCCAAAACCCCTAAAAATTTCTGCCAAAATACCCTCTAACCTACCTTACCCTATCCTACCATTTCCAATCTAAATCCAAACCCCCATTTCAACTTTAAATTCTAATAGATCTATCAAAAACAAAACCTAGGTTAAACCATACCCAACCCACCCACAACCAAACACCATGAGCAAATTCAAATCAATACATTTGCAAAATTAACACTAAGATATCAATTGAAAAATAATGCCTAACTTGTTCCTCAACCATCATTATGGAGTAAATCTAAAGGACCAACACCTTTCCCCATTCCCTCCCTCATCCATATTGCATCCTCATCAAGTCACCCCTCTAATTCTCGATCAACTCAATCTACCTCACTGATAAAATCAATCACTAGTAAACCTTGACTATTTTTCTCATAAAATACCAAGAGTAAAGTCTCTATGGGTCAATATGCTCAAATTAGAAAATACAACCCCCAACGGTATTTTATCTTCCCCCTTTTAGGGCTAACATTTGACTATTGATGGTTAATGTGACCACTGATGGTCAACCTCAAGGGTCACTCATGACCATCAATGGTCAAAAATTTTGGGTATTTTCCTTCACCCACCACTTTTTACACATAAAACCCAATCCACTACCAACTAATAGAGATTAAATAATATGGTAAACATAATTAAATAATGTCAACCTCACCATTGGCCATTTTGGCCTAAATTTTACACATATTACGATGACCTTGCCTTGGTCTGTTTGATTGTACCAACTAAATTTCCATGTTGAATAATTCTAAAATTACATTACCTTGTCCACAACCAACCAATTTATGTATTCATAAGAGCACTTCCTAACTTAAATACCCATAAAATCACTTTGTCTAAGAGACTTGCATTTACAAGTGTAACCCAACCATCACATATGGTCACATGTTTCACTTGTCTCTTGTCCTTCTAATATTGACCTTTATTTTTACCAGCCATGACAACCTAGTTATTTCATAATCTTGGCTATTGTAATTAGTTACACTTTATGTGCATGCTTACACATCAGTAACCAACCTACTACCCACTTCATTACCAACTTACCCACATATCAAACCTGTACCTGATTCTATTTCACCTCATCAATTCTTGGTTTGAGGAGGAACACCTCCTCCCTTAATCGAGGTAATGAAACCTCTGATCCAAAATCCACTTTTTTTTCTAGACTATTCATATAAACTACATAACAAAAATGACAAAAATGTAGACACTAAAAAACCACACATAATAGTTATAGATGTTTAAGCACCCCTAGACTACCTTGAGACCCCCCAAGGACCATCCCAAAACCCTTCAACCACAAACTTGAGTTAGGTTAGTTGACTAGATAACTAACTAACTAAACCTTTTAACAAACTTGACCTTTGATCCTCGACTGCCAATGGTCACCCTAACCATTGATGATTAGGCCTAACGACCAATGGTAAAGTTCTAACTACCTAAATAACTAACTTTAATTTTAAACCCACCTTGATTTTTTATAATTAGCTTGCCTAATTTACTCATGGATCAATGCATGTTGAAATAAAATTTAGATAAAAAGTTAAACCTCCTTGAACCTCCACTTCTACCTATCCTATTTTCTTATAAAATGAGTGGAACAAGAGTTGAAAAGGGATTCAAAAATATCAAAATATTCTTGTATTAGAATTTATTTGGTAGGTCATTCTTACAATGAACCAATGAACTAGTAAGTGCAATATAGATCTAAAGTGCTACTGCTCATTGGCCAATGGCTAAGTACCATTACACTACCAAAATTGATCCAAAATCTATCAGTTGGTTTATCAACCAACTACCTCAACCATTATTCAAATCAATAACCAAGAAAACTAAGTATCTCTTTTCAGTAATTAGTTACATTCTTTCTATTTTTCAACTAACCCAACCTAAACCCACCTTCCAGAATCTCATTTTATAACCTCACCAATCAATTTTTCTTAACCAAACCAAAACCCACAATAACCATCAATAATCACCTTGACTGTCGATAGTCTGACCCAAACACCAATGGTTACCCAACCATCGATGGTCTATCCCAACTGTCAATGGTTACCCAACCATTGATGGTCACCCTAACTATCAATGATCACACCCAACCATCGACAATCTCTATCAAAGAAATAAACAACAAGATATTTTCACCCACCAGACCTTAACCAAATCTCAATTTTTTACCTCTTTTATGATCATAGAACCTTTACTTATTTTTTTTTACTATACCTGATATATATAACATTAATATTAATCTATTTATTTTTATAATTAGTCAAATCTATCTTATTATATTACATTTTAGTATCTTCTATTATTTATGCAAGTACTTTATCTTTTCATTTATAAACTTAACTATTTAAAAGCATGGATTGATAGCCTCTTAGGAAGCAAGTGCTTCCCAAATCTAGATCATACTATTCAATCTACCCAACCAATCAACCATTTAATTTAGTGCTTTCTTATCTATAGGTCATTCCTCCTAGCCAAATAGGAGTATCTATAACTATTTAGATCAATGCACACACAACATATCAAGTTTCTCTAGCATAATCTTATCAATTTTATTTTCTCTTTATTCAAAAGAATATAAGTGAAGTTTTTTTGAAACACTAACAATAGGGTGATGTACCAAAATTGGTTACTTCAACTTGTTTGGACACACAAAAAATGAACTCAAGGAGAAATCACACATACACAACTCATAATTCACTAATGAATATTTGGCATAAGTGTTTTTATAAATTATTTAGCTTATAATAGTACCTATAAGGATGACCACTTCTCTTATGAAGCTCAAATGGCATTCATCACAACTATGAATTGCATAAACTATAAGAGACACAAACTATAGCCTAAAAAAGATTGAGTTTACTACATAAAGGTGCATAAAATTAGAAATCAATCAAGGATAGGTTGTAATTATCATAAGATTACATAAAAAAATCATAATTTTCTTAGTAACCATCATATGAGAAGGTAAAACTAGTTTATTTATTACTCAAGAAGGTGTTTAGAAATATAAAATTTGGTAGGGCTGAGCCACAACCAACTAGAGGTATATTTAATTCCTTAGAAAATTCAATTACATATAGTGAAATAAGTCTTTAGTGAGGGTGAAAACATTAAAACTTGTCATAAATTCCCTCATTAAGTCCAAAAACTAAAACATGACTAAATTCTAACTTTAATTGACACCTTCTTCCTTATCCAATGTATCACTACTTGATTTGAAATCTCCAAGTTGTGAGGGGGTCATATAAGTCCTTATTGGAGGCTCTAGATTGTCAAATCTCATGAAATTCGACCTATTTTTGAGGATATTTTTCTCTTAGACTTTAAATCTTGACTTATTATTCAACTAACTTTTTCAATCTTGTATGATGAAACTCCACTTAGTCTTCAACCAACTTTTCCAATATGGCATGATGAATATCCTCTTAGAGAAGTCATTGTTTGATTTGAATTAGTATATTTGATTTTGTCATATAGGTAATATATGATATTATTTTTAATGGCCATGATTTTGATGCATTGATAATGCATAAATTTAACTCCTCATTTGATGACTTATTAACTATGTTCACATTCTTATTTTGCATTCAAATTTGCATGAACATGCTTTAAGATCTAAAAAATTACATGTAAAGGTTAAATAGTGAAACATGTATTATATAATCTACTTTGAGTCCTTTTATAATTTCTTTCATGACTCTTGAAGATTACTTAGTTCAAATTCATAGGTGTGAGATCCATTGGTGCTTGAGAAGCTCTTGAGAGAGAAAGATCTCTAACATTAAATTATCTCATAAACGTCTTAAAATGGTTCAAAATAACTTTATTTCATTGATACAACCTTGTAACACATACAAATCTTCAAGGTATTTAAATCAATAAAACATGATTTTTTGCACTTTTCTGATTCTTGAAAACTAATTTTCAACACATTTGAATGCATATGCCTATAATTTTGAATTTTATGTATCCTTGAGAACTATATAAACATTATACCACAATAAAATATTATAAAATATTTATTTCCATATTAAATTCGAATTTCATAGGTTTTTGATCTATATAACTCAAGTTATGCTCCTTTTTGTGGACCTAGGATCTTTGAGGGTAACAAGAATGTTGGTTTGGTAAAATTTTCATATTTTGAGCTATACATGGTCTCTAGACATAATTATTTTTTTGAAATAAATGTATATAATACCTATACATATTATAATAATTTAAATTTCTTGTTCAATTACAAAAAAAAATCCAAAAATACACTTTCAGGTCTAGAATCCTATAGGTGCTCATTTCTCATGTATGCTTATCATCTAGATCCATTTTTTAGGTATAAAACCTTTGATAGTTATTTTAAATTGTTATAAAAAAATTTATCTCAAGGATAGGGAATACAAAATATTCTTCATGCTTTTAAATGTTCAAACCAATTCAAAATCTCAAATTTGTAGGTTTCATGCTCTCTAAATAGGGTTTTGAAGCAATTTTTGTTCTTAACAATTATTCATAAAGTTAAAAACTTATTTATAAGAGTAAAAAAATTATATGGGAGTAAACCACCCTACTCAACCCTCATATCAACCATTATGATCCATGAAAACTCTCCATGAAGTTACCATGTTGGATTTGGGGCATTTTTAAGCTTGAAAATCAATTTTGAGGGAGATTTGAGCTATCTTAGCATAATTAAAGCATAGCTTGATTTCCTAATAAATATAAAATTTCTTATAAAGATAAATAAAGTTTATAAATATGTTAATAATCATTTTCTCAACTATGAACTAATAAATATTGAATTTTTAATATTGAAAATGTATGAAATTGGCCATACATCCTTCCATATGCATTGGACTAGAAAAATATCTTCAAAACTATTGTATATGCATGAATAATATCTCAAAATCCTTGATTAAATTTATTAAAATTATTATTTACCTCAAAATATGTGCCATCCTTCATTTTATTTTAATATTTTCTTTAATTTCCTTCACCTATGCCTTGGCATACTTTAAAAGTCTGAGATGGTCAATCAAGAAGTGGTTACGAAGAAAAAAATCAATTAAGAATCTCTAGGGAATAAATTAATGGGAGTTTTTAAAACAAAATAAACCTCATTTAAAAAAAAAATAACTTTACTTTTAAAAATGAGTCTTAAAACATACTAAGAGCACATAGTAAATGCTTAATTTTTGTAATTAATCTCCTAAACTAAGGGCATATCTAAATATAACCAAAATGTGACTTCACTAGGCATATTGGAACTAATGAAAGGATGAAAATTATGATTAAATAACTTATTAGCTTAAACATAATTAATGATAGAAATAATGGTGATTGAAAAGGTCAACATTCTTCACAACCTCTACAAATTTGCTTGCTTACTAAGTAAAAGACCACCGACCTTATGAAATCCATTGGGTATGGAGTGATGAAAATCATCATCAAATATGATTTGAACATGATAAACACTATTTTATCTTATTCATTAAAAAATGAAACCAAACAATGAGTCCACAAAATAATAATAATAATAATAATAATAATAATAATAATAATAATAATAATAATAATAATACTTGTGCAAGAGCACTTACGAGATTAAAAACTATTACAACTACCAACCTACCAAAGATCAAGTTTGTTGCATAAATGTGCATAAAATTGGATAAAAATAAAGGATAGGTTGTAATTATCACAATATTACATCAATTATTCATCAATTTCACATAATAACCAACATATGATAAGTTAAAATCAATTTTTTTATTTCTCAAAAAGGTGTTTAGAAGTATGAAATTTGGCAGGGCTAAGTTGTAACCAACTAGAGGTATATCTAAATCCTTAGAAAAATAAAGTAAATATATTGAAATGAATCATAAGTTTGTGTAAAATCATACAAAAATGTCATGAATTTCCTCATTAATGTTGAAAATTAAAACATAACTAAAGTCTAACTTTGTTTGACATCTTATTCATTCTCCAACATGTCACTACTTGATTTGAAGTCTCCAATTTGTGAGGGATGTGTATAAGTCCTTTTTGGAGGATTGAATTTTTAAAATATCAATAAATTTTACCTAATTTAGATAATGTGTCTCTTATAATTTAAATCTTGACTTAGCCTTCAACTAATTCTTCTAATCTTGAATTCAAAAATTCTACTTAGTCTTCAACCAACTCATCCAATCTTGCATGCTGAAAATCCACTTCAATAAGTCATTATTTGATTTGAATTATTGTCATTTATTATTTCATATAGATAATATATGATATTATTTTGAGTTACCATGATGATGATGCATTAATAACAAATAACTTTAGCTCCTCATTTTATGACTTCTTGACTATATTCACATTACTATTATTTTGTATTAAAAATTGAATGATCATGATTTAAGAGATAAAAATATTAAATTAAAGTTTAAATAATGAAAAATATACCTGATATCATCTACTTTGAGGCCTCTTATAATGTCTTTCATGGCTCTTGAGGATGACTTAGTTCAAATTTGTAATTTTGAGCTCTATTAGCACTTGAGAAGCTCTTGAGAGAAAGATATCACTTCTTAAATTACTTCATGGATGGATTAAAAAGTTTTAAAACTATATTAAATTGATACAACCTTATAACACCTAAATATAAAGTTTTAAGGCATTTGAATCACTAAAACTTGAATTCTTGCACTTTTAGGGTTCTTGAGAACTAGTTTTCAACACTTTTGCATACACAAGCCTATAATTTTTTTTATCTATCCTTTATAAATTTATGTAAATTATACCAAAAAAAAGTTATTAAATATTACCTCCCACCTTTAGTTCAAATTTCAAAGGTTTTGGATTAATATAACTCAAGTTATGCTCCTTTTTGTGGACCTAGGATCTCTCAGGGTAGCAAGCATGCCAATTCGGTAAATTTTTCATATTTTAAGCTATAAATGGTATCAATAGATAATTAAATTTGTGAAATGATTTTATTTTTTGGTTTCTCCAAACTACAAGTGCATAAAATATCGGTGATATTGGGTATTCCTTAAAAGGGAAGATGGGGATGACTACGAACTTTCATCCTTCATCTTAGGACTGATCAGGGATCAACCCAATGCATGACTATGGGTATTTGAATTAATTAATGGAGTATCCATGGATATTATCTAATATATATTAATGGATTCTTCATGAATACTCTCCCAGATATCTGATATCACCATTTAAAGTTTAATATGAAGTTATTGTGCACATATTTAATTGTTAAAGGTTATTATAGGATTTAGTATATTATTCTTCTCTCTTTATAAATACAAAGGGAGAATGTAGTTTAATATTATTATTTTTTTTAAAAAGGTAAGATATATTAAGGAAAAAAAGGGAGCCTCTTGATCTATAATGAACACAATGCATTGATCATCAAACCAAGTTCCCTTACTATAGTTATAGCACTGTAGACTGAGTTTCAATAAATTTCTACCTACAAAAACACATAGTGGGAAGAGTCTAATGAAATAGGGATTATTCCTCAAGTATGATCCCTCAATAAATATGAGGACTAATAATTTATAGTAAAGTACACATAAATACCCAATGGTAATTTGTATATTAACACATAATTAAAATTACAATGTAACAAAAATGAAAGAGATCATACAATTATTATAATATCCAAACACATCATAACCATAACACACATGAAGTACCAAAGTATTAATCCAATTAATATATCATTAAAAAGAATTCAAAAAGGGAGATGAAAGATAATTGAGATGTAGAATAAACCCTTTGTTAAAAATAGGAATTATATTCATTAAAAGAGTGTTATTACAATAATCAATTTTGGACAAATCTACAATTTAAAGAGATGAAGGAGAAAGTATATGAAACCTTGGATATAGTTTGACAATACTTTTGATCAAGTTTTTAGTCAACCTTTATATTATAATACATATCTATCTTATATATATGAGGATGGGATTTACCTCCAAATAACATGAGATTCCCATCTTATGTGATGATGGCCACTCATGGCAATTACAACCATAATTAAAAATTAAAAATAAACAAATCCCCTTAAACCCATAAAAATATTTCTGAGGGACCACTTAGTTTATACACAAATGTGTCTCTAAAGGTCTAAATCCCAACTGCTTTAATCTTGCATCTCCAGCCTCTAACAAAACCTTTATAATTTTGAATTTCTTGTTTAATGTAGTAAGGTTCATTGGTGGCTCCCTAAATATCACCTTAGCTTGAGTCACCAACCTATGGTAGAATTAGAAGTTTGCTTCCATTGACACCTAAACTCTAGAGACCTACTTGATGTTCATTATGGATTATGTTAATAGCTCTATAACTACCCAAGCCCCTTGTTTTCTTTTAGTGACCTTATCCCTCATGACCTGGTTGAATTAACCTAGGTGGAATCCAAATTCTCACTTATTTAGGAAGGTTCCATATGATTGGAATAACATAGAGATATTGACCCCTTTGAAGTAGGTAAATATATTATTCTTGTCCTACTCCATGGGTCTAGTTATAGTATGATTTGTAACTAATCATTCCTCCATAGTCACCTTCATGTTCCCAGTGTACATATGATACAAACTCAAGTCTGAGGTTGGAATTAATTTCAATTATAGGAACATGCCTTTGTTAATCACCACCAAGAGCTTCCTACACTTTATGTCTATCTTTAAAATCTTTTTTAGGTAAGCATGAGTCCATTAGATAAGCACATTACTCTCAACTAGAGTCTCCACTACCTTCTTAAGAACTGAGAAGAGTATTAATAAGGTATCCTTAACCTTTCCAATAAACTTGATGGGTAATGATATCTTCACCTAGGCCTCTAAGGTCTAAACCTAGTTGTACATGTTCTTGAGGAGCTTATATGCCATATCATGAGTTACCTAGAGAATAGAGAGTGGATCCTTAACCATCCTTTCTTCCTGAGTGGAGGTACTCAAATTAATAATGGAAAATAGATCCTAATAAGTCTATCAAAAAATTAGGTTCCATTTTTGGATAAACCTTCACATTAGAGTACTTTTCATGATCCTTAATGTTTGATTAAAGGTCCACTATACATTTAAATCACCCTAGATAGTCATCTTTATTCCTATAATCTTGGGACTATTTCTCAAGTTTTGATAGGTATAAGAGAGGTGTCCAATATGGTGGTGAAGGGTAGAGGATGAGGTGGAGGGGAATGGAGGAAGTGGAAGGTATAAATAAGGAAAATAATTGAGGTGGGGAAGAATTCACTAAGGTATAGTGGCTAGGGCCATAGGAATGATTGAGGCTAGTGGAAGAGGTTTGATTAGAGTGGAACTAATTCCAACTGAAGCCTACGTGTGAAATACCTTCTCTTTTTTCTTGGGCCTCTTACTCAGGTCAGCTCTTGATATTTCCATGGAAGGATTGGTTGAAATAGCATGAGCTATGAAGATTGATGGTAAAGGAACTAGAACTACCAAGGGAGGTAGTAAAATGACTAAAAGTGACACTAAGATAATTATTTACACTAGCATTACACTCTTGATGGTACTTAGAATAAAGGCAAGCCTAAAGAAGTCACTAAGAAGGTTATGTATTTTAGAATGGATATGATAGAGGGAATGAAAAGGAAAGGATGATCAAGAGGATCGAACCTAAATGTACTTGGGTAAATGATGGAGGGAGTGTATTGGGGTAAAAAGGAGCCACCACTTTGGGAGCTTTTAGTAGTGAATCAAAACTTGTGGGTGCCAAGACCAAAAGTTGGAAAGTAATGGGAGTGAGGGGTTGAAGGGAGATGGAGGAGATAAAATTTAGAAATTGAAATCTTACCTATTGGTAACCTCATTCTGGGCTTGCCTCTATATTTATGGTTATGTCAAACCTCAAGTTCTATATAGCCTCAAGTCAAGGTGTTTATGGTTGATTTAGTTATGCCTAGGATACCTTATATTGAGTAATGTAGGTGTAGATCAATTTTACTTAGACTATTTGGGATACTAAAGGAGGTAGAGGTGAATTCTAGGTGTGAGAAGTGACTGGATGAGTGAGTGTTAGGACATAAGGAGTAGGAGCCACTTGAAGAGGTGGAGCTAAAACTAGGGCATGAAGAGGAGAAGGTAGTATAATGCCCTATAAAATCTTCCTAGAGATACTAGGAGGAGTTAAAGTTAGATCTTCCATATAATGAGTGGGAGATAGAAAGGGAGTAGATGGTCCCACCTAAACCTTATTTCCTTTATTTTTCTTCTTAATCATGATCCAATACAATACCACTTTATCTTTAATAGAATCCAAGTATAACTCATCATCATAATCCATTTGATGACTATAATTTATATTAAGGTGGGATGAATACCATAACAAGTGAGATATGATCATCCCTTTAGGGTCCTAATACCATATCTCAGCTATCCCTAGGGTGAAAGAATCTGTATGCAATGAGAAATGCATCATGTCTATAAATCAATCCTAACTCAGAGAAGATAGATCATCCCTACACTTTCAATTGGGGATATATTAGATAATCAGAAACATGACCAATATGGAGATCTAATTGATCCATTTAGGGGATCTCTTACCATAATAAACCATACTAGGTAGGGTTCCAAAGCCTCCTATCAAGCACAATCATGTAATAACCCTGACTCAACCCCATTTTTTCATATTTCACTAAAATAATAACACTTGTGGCACAAAGTGGGGGTAGTAAACAATAATAGTAAACATGCATAAGAGACATATATTCATGTCAATGTATATATAATCTTAATGCATGGAATATAAGTACAAATGAATATTTATCTACTTTCATAAAGGAGTAACAAAGTTAGAAATACTTACCTTTGAAGATGAACCCATCAAGCCTCAATCTCTCCCTTGGCTAAGGAGATTCACAAGAGGTTGTTTTGGTATGTAATCATGACAAGGATAAATCATCTCTAGGATACATAACCTATCCATGCATCCAAAATAATTATCCACAAAATAAGATTCATATCTCCAAAGGAAGTATGAAACCCTAAGCTTTCTCCTCAAGTAAAATGGTGGATAAGTATATGCATAATATCTCTTACTTCTTATTCTCTTATCTAAATAATGGTGATGGGACTTTTTATATATAGTATAATTTAACCATAATCCCTTATAAAAATTTTAGCTAAGAGGGTTGACCTAGTCAACCTAGTATAGTTATGGATAAAAATTCACTAGGTCATGAGCTAGGTCGGGCAAGATCCAACCTAGACCCTAAAGGAATTTTACCCAAAATGGTACATGGTCAACCTAGTTGACCTAGTATAGTGAACATTCAAAATGGTCATAAGGTTATGAAAATGGGTAAAATAGGTAAGAAATGATTGAAGAATGTGTAATAGAGAATAAAAAACTTACAGATTGGTTTTCAAGAGACAAATGTGTAGGTAACAAGTGGTAAAAGGGACAATAATCCTATGAAGCACTAATGTTTTACCACCCCTTTCCTAGTACACCCATTAACACAAGTGCTTAGAGAGATTGAGACTTAATGGGTTGATTAAGGATAAAGAGTATTAGTACGTGATAAAATTTCGAAAATATTATGTGTATATATATGCCCCACTTGAAGCTCACTATGTATCACGTGAGTGCAATGTTGGATGGTGCTTCAAGAATATAACATGAAAAGATATAATGTTGATTATAAGTAAAATGAATTGAGGATAAAATAAGATAAATGAAAGGATATAATTAAAAAAACACATACCTTTACTTACCTTAGTGATATAGATAAAAAGTGAGATTGTGAGAGAAGTGAAGGCATCCAATGTGAAGAACATTAGGTGAACCTATAGAGATTAGTGAAAAAAAGAAGTGAAAATGTTAATTTTTGAAAAATCTAGGCATTTAATAGTGGAAATTAATCTATATTATTTCATGATTCTAGAACTTTTTATGGTTTGAAAAACACGCTAATAAAGATAAAGATATGAGTGTCTTAGGAAAATTGGCAAATTAGGATTGTTAAGGCAAGGATAGAACCAAAAGATAAAAAATGAATGAAAATTGATGGAAAATGAATGAAAAATGATGGTATAAAATAATAAATCACATTGGAAATCATGTAAAACATGAATGACAAATGAAATATCATTGCAAGATAAATCTAACAAAAATATGGAAGTAAATGACAAGTAACCCCATGTAAGATAAGTATGTCAAATCAAACATAAAGATAAATAAAAATGACTAAAAATTAAATTTAATTCAATATTGAATACAATCATGAATAATTCATATATAAATAAAACATGTAAGAATGCCAAATGTAATATGTAAGGTAAGTGAAGTCCACAAAAATCAAACAAGAACATGATGGAGAAATGAAAATCAAAATTCTCTAAAGAATGAAAACTCAAAATTAGTTCTTTTTATATGATGCAATGTAAGAAAAAAATAAGCATCTAATGACATGACTAGTATGACAATGATATGGTGTGGTAAATGGTGTAAGTATGTTGTGAGGAAGTCCTGATCTTATCCAAAGTCTTATAATGCAACTCATAAACTATAAACCAAGAGGTGTAATAAGGTGGACGTGATCATCTAAAACTAATATCCAACAAAGGGAATATAAGGAAAATGTGATGTAAATAAGTAATTTTAGGTGCCACATGGGTGATGTGAGCATCCTTATCAAGAATGAGACAAACTAGGCAAGTGAGAAAGGCTAAGAACTATCAACACCAAGGACATAGGATATTTTGACTAATGAAAACAAAACTTGGGATAACAAGTGAAGTACATAGATCAACCCATGAATTATATATGCATGAGAATTAAAATGGATATCTTCCCATAATATGTTCTCCATTCCTCATCACCCCTTATATAAACATCAGTCTACCATGAAGATTGGGTACTTATGTGAGAAACTAGGTAGCACTAAAATATTTTTTTATTCTAGTTTTCTAATCTATTGGCCTACCATATCCCAATGGAATTTGTCTCTCTTTTGAGGGAAAATATGGACTTTAAGCTTCATTTATATAAGGATATGTGCTTAGAATCATGTCTTTTAATGTGGCTTATCTTTTGGAATTTTTAATGTTTCCTTTTAGATCATTACCTTTTGTTTGTACTTTATGATTTGTCTTTTGAATGTTTATATGGAATTTTAAAGATTCTTCCTCCTCCATACAGATTCATAGAACCAAACATGAGAGAAATAGATGACAAACATAATGGATCTTACACTTGGTCACTATAGAAAAGGACCTAAAGACTCCTAGACATGCTCATAAGTAAGTGTGCAATCTCAAAATTGATCGATGTGAGCCTCAAATAAAAATAAATAATGGAAATATAGGGATCATGAGAGATCCATATATGTAATAATTAATACAATGATGAATATGTTTTCAGCTAATCACAAGGAGGTAAAAGAGTTTTATTAAAGGGATGGGGCTATGGAATGATAGTCATGTCACTAGAGAAGCCATGCTAATCTACAATGAATATAACATAAACACAAATGAATGTAGTATTAATCCTAAAAAGTGTTTTGAAGATGTTTTAAAGTGGTTGATTTATGAGGAAGGCTAGGTCCTATCCATGGTATTTCTCTACAACTCGCAAGGTGAACACCAATGAGGTGAATGCTAAATAAGGGGGAAAAAACCATGAAGTTACTAAGGAAAATAATGACATAAAAATACAAAAAAAAAAATGCCAAATGTAATGTGTAATAAAACCAAAAAACATAAAAGAAAATAATGATGCTTGTAAATTGAAACTAAAAGAAGTAAAATGCACAAAAAAAACTAAAAATGAGACAAAAATATAATAAGTAAGATCTATGCTAACATTTGTATCAAAGATGAGAATGTGAAATACAAGTATATAAGTCTCTAAAGGTTTCTTAAAGTTGATTTTTTTTGTTATTATTCATTGTATAATAAGAGTGGGCATCATAATATACCCCAAAGGGTAAGTGGATATAAGGATGGGCATCGAAAGATGACCCAAAGTCTGAAGGGACATGTGGATGGGAATTAAAAGATTCCATAACATGTGAGGTGGAGTGAGGGAACATTGAAATTTTAGAATGATTTACATTGTTCTAGTAGGTGCATTTGGAGAAAGGTAAATATGTTGGTTTACTAGATTTTATGGATGTTGAATGTGACATAGGATGTGTAGCATAGGTATGAAATGTTAAAGGAGGTAAATGAGGACCATGCATGATATGCTTTTGAGTAGGCATTTGAACTAAAAAATCATTTGGTTCATGTGACCTACAATATTAAGGTTCAATATATACAACTATATGTTTCAATTTGTTCAGTATAGCTATCCTTTCCTTATTGGTGCAAGAAGAAGGATTAATTATGGTTTTAAAAACATTAGTGGATGAGGTGTAGGTATGAGATACTTGTTGTTCATTAGGTACTTGATGTTGATGTGATTGTGGTTCTTGAGACTGAATTTGAGAAGCATGAATATAGTCTTCATAATGTCATTTTGATACAATATAAAAATTAAAATATGGACCAAGCAAGGAATAAATAAAAAATTAGTGAATATCATGACAAGACTCATGAGAATGACCTATAATAGCTTGCCACCAATAAAAATAATCAAGATTGTACCATTTTGGAGGATATTTGGAAGGATCAAAGCTCATGGGTTTAGAGGGTGGTAATTTATTCTTAAGTTGTTCTAGACTCAAGGGAGGATGGGTTGGGTTAAAATTGGTTGAATTGGATGTTCCATTTTGAGTTTGGAGAGGCCTAGATGAATCAATTTTATGAGAAAATTATTGGAAAGGATATTTAATATTTGTTTTAGGTATTTCAAATTGAGTCATAATAAATTATTTCCTTTTTTATTGGTCTAAGGATTATTCTAAAGTTGTAGTGGAAAATATTTGAACTTTAGATTGAAGGGGAGATTTAAGAGTAATAATAAATAGTTTTAAAAGAGTATCATCATTCATGTTATGGTCCACTTGTGAGATATAAACTTCCATCATTTGATTAAAATGTGAGTGGATTCATTAGGAAGGTTTTTGGAATTGATTAAATAGCTAAGGTAATTTTTAGGAAGGTCATCATTTTGGAATTCCTTCACTAGAGCATTGACTAAATCCTCTAGTTTTGAGATGGAATGTCTAGGAATTTAGTTGTACCATTCAAGTGCATCACTAACAAAGTTTTTGGATAAAATTTTGGTGGTACCAAAGGTGTTATTTTGGACCCATACCTTATATATATTACCAAAATACTTAAGAAAGATAGCAGGGAACTTAGTCCTATTATATGTGATAGTTGGAGAAATGTTTCCAATATATATGGATATAATGAATGGGGCTAAAGGCTCATTTAGAAGATCTTGAAGCATTTTGTTATTCATTGGAGGTTGAGGGATGATATTACCATTTTCATATCTAAGATGAGGAGGGAGATCTTTTTTATTTGGTTGAGACATGATGACTTGAGGTGGTTGACTAGTCATGTGTAATAAGTGTTGTTATATGTGCATCATTCGATAATGATTAGTTGTTTTTATGATGTTCATTTGTTAAATGATTTATGAAATAATTTGGGCTATGGCAATTTGTGCATTAGTATTCAAATATGGGGTATTAGTGTTGATATGAGAGGGAATATTAGTATTGGTATAAGGAAATGTATTGGGTAGAGGATTCCCAACATTGGTATTGGGAGGAGTACTAAGACAAAGGACCTCAACTACATAACATTATGTAGTGATTGGATTTGGATTAGGAGAAGATGAAGGGAAAAAGTGAATAGTTTCATCTAAAGTAATAAAATAAGTGAGGTTATGATATAAGGGAAGGATGCCAAGATGACATCGTTATGAGATAAGACTAGATAACCACACATAGAATAGTTTCAAAATCAAAAAGGTAGGAAGTAACATATAAGAGTACATAGTTGATTGGGTCATACTAGTACTATAAACATATTCTAAAAATTAATAAAATAGAGATAAAAAGTTGATAGGGTGAACCTAGTTTTGTAACATGGGCAAAAAGTAGGCATACAAAGATACATAGTCAATAGGGTTAACCTAGTACTATATCCTAAAGAGCAAAAAATAATATTATGTCAATAATGTCAACTCATTACAATAATTAGGGTAATAGATAGTCTATAAGAGACTATATCTAACATAATTAATATGTACTAAAATAAGAAAATAATTGTAAGTACTTTTGAAATTAAGAAATGAAAAGAAACACACAATCAATAGGGTCAATAAGGTTGATCCAATTTGAGAAACACAACATAGAACCTTGCACCAATGCTAGCCAATGCACATTCTTTCAATAAAACTTACAATTGAGAAAAGAGAAATAAGTCAACTTAGAAAGTAAATGATAATAAAGTAGTCATGTTGAATGTTGTTAGATTATTAAAGTTGATTTTAAGTGTGATAGGAAGTTGCTTGTGAGTAAGGAACTAGAAAATAATCTATAGATCATTTCAAGATGTTTAGGATGAAATGGATATGTGTTGGTAATGGTACTATCTTGATATTGGGGCCTACCCCCTCACTTCACACACCATAATGATAAGAGTTTTAGGTGCTTCACCATTATATACCATTAACCACATCTTTATACTTGGATATAAAACCAAGTTGACTTCCCTTATGGCGATGAAATCCAAGTAGCTAGGCCTTGTATAGAGAAATATTTAAATACATTTTAAGATTATGTTAATTTGTAGTGTTTGAAAAAAAGGAAAAAATAATTCAACTAAATTATATATTTAAAACCACCTAATTAGACTATGTGATCTATTTTAATCATGCAAGCAACTAAAATTGAAAGTGTGAGCTAATTACTAACATATAAGTGTTAATTCCAACTTTGAAACATAGTAAAATGTTAGTTTAGATGATAATATATGAAGAGATTATATAATAGAGTCAACTGTGTTAGTAATGTATTGTTAAAGCAAGGGTCTACTAAATAACTACATCAACAATGTCGACCTAGTCTTCCAGATAGAAGACAAAATATAGAACTAGGTCAACATAGTGGACATAGTTTTTTATACAAGGTAGTTTTAAAGACTAAAAAATGAGAAAAATAGAAATGTAATGAATAACTAAAATGATAGATAAAGATAGAAAGGTACCTTAGTGGTTGTAAGATGTAGAGGAAAGTAAAATTGATGTTAAAGTGCCTTAATTTTTACTTGTAATTTTTGCCAACTTTGTCGACCAGGTTGAGCTAGTTTTATAGTTCTTTATTTTCTAAAGTTTGTAAAGATTACTATGCCAATAGTGTTGACCTAGTATGTTTTTTGGAAGTATAAAATTATATTGTGTTGATAGGTTTGACCTAGTACCATCTCTAGAAGTGAAAACTTGTATTGTGTCGATCTGTTCGACCTAATAGTATATACTTGATGAAAAACCTAAACAAATAGAGAAAAGTAAATTTAATGTGACTATGTTAAACTTGTGTAAAGAATTTAGAAACTATAACAAAAATATCAACCTATTATTTCAAATATATAAAAATAATTAATAAAATGATAAAATAATGAAAAACATGAAATAAATCCTGTAATGGTTAGATTCACATTAGGTTCACTAGAATGTATGCATTCATAAATGCATTATGTCTATAAATCAGTCCTAAATTAGAGAATATAGATCATACTCACACTTTTGATTGGGGATACATTATATAATTGGTAACATGACCAATATTGGGATCCACTAGACCCAATTATGGGATCTCTTCCATAATAAACCATGTTATGGAGGGTCCCAAAGCCTCCAGTCAAGCACAATCATGTAATAATCATAACTAAGGCCTATGTTTTCATATTTACCTAAACTAATAACAAGTAAAGTAAAGTCTAATCTAGTGCTCACCAAATCTTGTGTCACAAAGTGGAGGTAATAAATAACAAAATGAAACATGTATAAGAGACATATACTCACTTCAATGTATATAGAGTCGTAATGCATGAAAGAGAAGTACAAATAGATATCTATCTATTCTTACAAAGGAGGAACAAAGTAAGGAGTAATTACCTTTGAATATGAACCCACCAAGTCTCAATATCTCCCTTATCTAAGGTGCTTCATAAGAGTTTGTTGTGGTATGTAAGGATGACAAGGATAAATCAGCTTTAGGCTACAAAACCTATCAATGTATCCAAAATACTTATCCACAAGACAATATATGTATCTCTAAATAAAGTATGAAACCCTAAGATTGACCTTAAAGTAGAATGGTGGATAAGTAGATATATATATATATATATATATATATATATATATATATATATATATATATAGATATATAGGTATATTTAACCCTAAGCCCTTCCAAAATTTTCAGCTAACAATGTTGACCCAACTAACCTAGTACAATTATGGACACAAATTCACTAGGTTATGGGTTAGGTCAGCCAAAAGCTGACCTAGACCCTAAATGAAGTTTACCCATAATAGTACAGGGTCGACCTAGTTGACCTAGTATAGTGAATAGTCAGAAGGGGATTAAGATCAAGAAAAGGGAGAAAACGGTAGTAAATGATTGAGGAGTGCGTAATAGAGAATAACAAGCTTAGGGATATGGTTTTTATGAGATCAGTGTCTAGATAGTAAGTGGTAAAAGGGACAACAATCTTGTAAAGCACCAATGGTTTTGCCACCCCTTTCTTGGTGCACCCCTTAAGGTATGCACTTAGAGATATTGAGACTCAATGGGTTCCTGCAAGATAGAGAACATTAGTAAGTGATAAAATATTGAAAATATTATGTGTATGCAGAGTCCTACTTAGATACAATTTTATGGAAGGGAGGGAAGGCCTTATACACATGGTGCTTAATTATGATTAGGAATAGTGGACAAGCCTTTTTTTGGTGGCCTATAGGAAATCCAAAGATACCCTCCACTAGCTAGTAGGTGATCTCCTACTCTACTAGATGATTTGAGACCAAATATGACAAGTAAAGGGGCTAATTGAGGACACCGACAATTTATATCATGATCTCTTATCTATAGTAATAGTAGTCCTCAATGGAAATGATGGAATCCTATATTACTTGTGATACATGGGGCATTGGGGCCTCATTGATCATGTTGTAAACCATTGGATATAAAAGTTCATAGATGTCCTAGATGTGGTCATAGTATTGGTGGCTAGATATTTTATAATAACCTGCATGGACTAATGAGCCCATAGGAACCCATGTAACAAAAATTGAAGGTTTGAAGGAGAACATCCCTTAAACTATGTCCACAAGGTATCTCATCATATATAAATTTCCTCTAGCTCAAGCATCTATGATGGCATTAACCAACTTAAAGTTGATCGATCCTCCCATGTCAACAACTTTAGAGTATATGAGGATCATATGGAGGAGAGGAACCCATAATTTATTAATGTGCAAGTAGTCTTAAGACCCAAACAAGCAATTCAATAGTATCATGCCTACCCATACTTCCTCTTATAAGTTGTTGACTATGTATGAATTTATTTCCTCCTTGATGACCCATTTACCGTTTGGGTTTTCAGCCCAATCTCATAAGACATCATATATTTTTAAGGTCTCCATCCAAGTCTTTACCATTATAACATCATAAGAGAAGGTGAAATCTAGGAGGAAGTAATATGCCTTATAGGCATTCCCAGAGATATCGATGATCTGGCATTGAGAGTTAGTGTCACATATTGATTTTTATCTATACTAAATAACCTATTTTATGCATGAATTATCATGTTTGATTAGTTCATTAACTAACATTTTATTATTATTAATGACATATGTTGATTATGGTATAGTTTGTTTTGTTTAATTTATATGATTAGTTGCTATGAGTTAGAAATATTTTTACATTCAATATATTATTGTCATGTTTGATTATTATACCACATTATTTTATGGATATAATGATGTTTTGAACTAACTACCTTCATTGTTGTGAGGTAGATGTAGGATATATTCCTACCTCGAAGAGTGATGTAGGGAGTGAATTATTAGAGAGGGTGGTTTAGATGGAGACATTGGGGGTTGACATAGAATGAATATTCAAACCCTTGTACACCACAATTATATTTCATGATTGTATTATTTGATAGATAGTTATAGTATGCTTTGTTTTAAATTTAAATGACTATTGTTTTATTTTATGTTTTCATTAAATTTAGTTGCTATTAATGATAATGTTGTTTTATTTGAGTGATTTCTCTAATTTAGTGATCATGCATAGCTTATCTTGTTTTACATAATTATTTGGTTGAATGAGTGGAATTGTACATGTTATGTTTACCTTACTATCTTATTTGGAATGGTTTTGTAGTATTATATATTGATGTTATGTAGGCATTAAAAATGTATAAACAAATTCTATTGTTGTTGATCTAAATGATATAGGTAATTCTAATTAAATATTATTATAATGAGATATCTATATTTTTTTATTATAATGTTGAAATATAAATAAAATTGTTTTAAATGTCATTATAAATGAGTAAATTTAATGGAAATCATTGTGTTGCCAAATTTGTTTGGGATGTCATGTTAATGTTAAAAAATAGTCTTGATTTCAAATAGTATTGCCATATTATATAGTTGATATGTTACATGAATGATAAACTTGTCATGAAAATTTGAATCAACTAATTTAATGGACATTGCATGGCATATCATGAAGATTATATTTTTGATTATTATTTTCATAGTTTTGAAATTTGAAGAGGTAGTAACTTAATTCAATAACATGTGTTTATATTTAGATTATAAAATGATTATTTTAATTAATAGAAAATAAGTTTTGAGAGATTAGGGTTAATAACCACTCATTTAATTTGAGTTAAGCATAATTTTGGAAAATAATGGATTTTAATGGTTATTTTCATAGTGGCAAATGGAAATATACAAGGATTTCTATTGAGATATTTTTTAATTTAATATTTAGTTAGTTGAAACGGTCATTAATGGTGGGGAGGAGGTTGATGGAAAATTAAAAAAAAAGAAGAGAATGCAGGATGTGAATGGGAGGACTAATGAGATACAGAGAGGAAGAGATAGAATGAAAATAAGGTGAATATGTGTATGAAAAAAGAAGTTGTTTGGATTTCTTGGCATTCGTAAATACACAGGTAGGTTTTATAATTAAAATTATTTAATGCAATATTAAATGGATTTTCAAACTTGGTTACTAGGTTTATCTGTCTAAATATTAGAATATTTTTTGGAATTACATATACTAAGGGGGGTATGAATCATTTGACTTAAAAAAATCCTTAAATTTCACTTAACATCCATGAAGTAATCATTCACATACATACATTAACCAATGCATACACAAGTATCTATGAAAGAAAACAACACAAGAACATAGGATATATGTGGGAAAACCTATTGGAGGATAAAATTAACTAATACATAGATTTTAATACATTCCTATAAGTAATTAATCAAACTTTTAGTGAGGCACGAAACCCATGAAGAGCACCAACTCAACTAATCCTTTAGCAATCACCAACTTGCAAGGAAGAACCAACCCCCTAGGTAACTCTACACCAACTCAGATACCTTTAATATATTTTCACCCTTTGGCACCTTATTCTCACTCAACTAAATATTAGCACTTTCTTTTCCTCTATTCTGTATTCTATCTCTCTCAAATAACCTATTAGGCCTTCTCACTCATTTAACCCTTTTCTTGGCAAAATTAGGTCATATGATCTTGCTAATCACCTCAATAAATATATTGAGATATTAAAGACATATTAATCACTCCAATTTTTTGGTCTTCAATCCTTTTATCTAGTTTCCAAAACTCTATATCATTCACTCATGTCCTCAACTAACCGAACTAGTCAATTAGGCTTATTAGACCTTCTCTTTATACTTGAATCTTGCTCTTACCCATCTTGGTTAGACAAGAAACTTCCCATACTTGGATCACCATTTTTATATATAAAATGAAACATTTAAAAAGTGAAAAAAAACCACTACATAGGTCAGTTATTACCCTTAAGTGCCAAAGCCACCATTAGGCCTAATAGAGACCTAATGCAATTAGGCCTTCTCTAAACACACGTTTCACCATGACCACCATGGAACACCATGACCCACAAAAAATAGATTTAAAAATTAATAAATTACTTAATTATACCCCTTATTATATTACCTTAATTCCCAACACCATTTATCTCATTTCACTTAAACCACACAATTAAGTCTACTCATAATTAGGCCTACTCACTGCCAGAAAGTCTATCTTGAAAATTTAATACATACACTCAACTTTGACACATAAACCAAACAATAAATCACATGGAAATAATATAAATTACATCATTTTTAACATCATGCTCATTATAGTTCACCAAGTATAAGACTTCAAATCAACCATTTTCATATGCTCACACACAAGCTTTAAAAACCCAATCAAGAATGTTTAAATTTTAAAGCTTCATAGGAGTTTTTAATGAATGTAAATTCATTAAAAATAATATATTAGATTTATATAATAGTATAATTTGAATTTTATTATTCAAATATATTTTAAAATACTTACAAACATCATTCTCACTCATACACAAAAAACTACCTATAGCTCTAAAAACATAGTCATGGAAACCAAGTCTTAGAACACCTATGGGAACACTTTTATGAAATTATAATGGGTTTAAATTATAATTAATAATAATTATAACCTATTAAAATATATATATTAAATTCTTTAATATCAATATTGGTATTTTAGACCAATCTCATGTTTTCACCCTATAGAAACCTCACTATATTAGACATGTCACTTTTAGAACAAATTTTTTCTTGTTTATGTGCATCACCAAAAATTATATTCAAGAGGGGAAGGGGATATAGGTATCTAAAAATCATCCCGTGCATTTATATCCATCATTAATACACTTTAACCAATCCCTAATCTCATTCTCACTTTTGCCTAGTTTTCACTGTCTTCCTCATTAGGCCTATTTAGTGATGGGTCAAATTTCATGAATGATTTAAAACATTTTAGGCCTTCAACCTACTCATAAAATTACATGGGAATAAAATATGAGTCTCACACATTGTACTCTAACTATTTTCATGCTTTTACCTGGTCAACCATGTCTATACCATTAAAAATATGATAAGGGTTTTTTTGTAGCTTCCACTCACTCTTCTAACAAACCAATGCCACCTAGATAAACCTAGAAGAGTCATATAAATTTTAAAAATATAAAACTAGGTCATCTAATCCATTTTATATCATTTCCAATAATATATTTATTATTAGGTCATAATGAGGGGTTTATGAGGGTTTAGACTACTTTTCATTCTTAGCAATCATTCATAAAGGATTGACCCTCAACTCTAAAACCACTGCTATAAAATTCAAGATAGGACCCTTCCCAAAATTAAATGAGCTTATCAATATCTCATGAAAATTTTCACATGCCAATGAGCATAATTAAATCTTTTTTAGATCTATAATACCCCAATATATACACACATAATACCTCAACATCAATTTTCATGCCTTCTATTTCAGAATATGAACTCACACTTGGTCAAAACACTTAAAAAAACCTATCACACCTATGAAAATATCATTATGAGCTTTGGCACCTTGGGAACTAAAATTGGCCCCTCATAAGGCCACACTAGGTCTCTTTGCACACTAGGCCTTAAACTATCAGTCATACATAGAACTTCATCACACATTAAAACCTTTTTTACTATTTTTAAATCCTCACCCTAATTTCATACAACCTCATATCATGGTCACACACTACCACACATTATCTCAAAAGCCTTAGATTTCTCACCTTATCATGTTACCAAGCCTGTACCTTCTCACTAGGTATTTTCATATAAGGACTAAGTCTCAAAACTAACCTTATAACTCTCTAATGCTTTTACTAACATAATTCACCAATAATCACTATGTTTCATGCATACACCTTCTCTTAGGGATAAAATAGGCTTCTCAAGACACCTATTACTCAAATTAACTTAACTTATATCATTATCTTAACCTTGACATGCCATAACCCTCAGAGGAATTACCATGTTGCTTCCAAATTATCTCGTAATATATAGATAATAGGTTGAATTCAAATTGTATCTTGTCATAAGACTTATTTGTCACATACCATTTCACCATGCATGGCCTCAACTCTGACATTGATATTAATGACATCTATCTTGATTTTGACATCAATGATAATAAAAATGCCTCAATACCAAAAATAAGGCCATAACTCAACAATCTCCCCCTTTTTCACTGATGGTAAACATTGACACAAAACTAATCATTCACAACTCCCCAAGCTAGATCTTCAAACTATCATTTCTTCTAAACTTGAAATTTCTACCCCTTTGACATTAATCACAAAGGGTCATATTCTTAACAACTATCTAATCTTTGGATCTAATAAAACACAAATTTTCTCTCCAAATAAATTCATTATCTGTCTTTGACAAAAACTCAACATAGATCAAGATCACATACCTACTCTTAGAGCATGATTGGCTCCCCTTACCTTCATGATAATTTTTATACATTATCAAGACTATGACTTGGTTTGATCAAGTCATCATACAAACCCTTTATGACCTATCTCTTTTGATCACACCTATAGTAGACTCTTGACTGAGCCTTGAATTTGAATGTCAAAAAAGAACACAAAACTCCCCTTAATACCAAGCATCCTTCATGCTTCTGCTCACTAGCTGGGTGCCTCCATGAAACCTAATAGAATCACATCTTCTCTTTTTATTACTAAAAAAACCTAAATTTATGAGTTTCCTATATCTCCATGTCCTTACTTTACTAAAATTTCTTCATGATATTTTACGTTTAAATTCTTTAATCTCCATTTGAACACCATCATGACTTTGTATATTTGACATGAGTAATTCATCCATAATCTAAGTTAATAGGGAGAATTACTGACAACTTTTTACATCTAAACTATACTCCACCATGGAAAATAGTCTACTTATACTTACAAAATGGTAATTATTCATCTTAGCTACCTTTGGTTTCCACTCACTATCTTCTTTTCTTTCTTGCATTTTAGGAGTCTCAACTTTCTTGTTTTGGCTTGAAAATCCATGCCTATAGTACTTTGTAATATGACCAACCTTTTTAAAATTGAAATAGACTATTCATATTGATGGAAACAGATCATGACCCATACCTCTAGACTGATGAATCTCCTCATAGTTCCATGCATATTCATTTTTGGAGGGCCTTTTATAATGCCTTTATCTATGACCAAATTTGTTACATGAATAATAATAATGATTTAAAGGGTTAGCATAACTTATAATGCTAGGATTCTTGATAATATTATCCTTCATTATTCTAACACCATTGTTCTTTTATTTATCATTAAACTTCTTGATCACATTAGTGTTCTTCTTTTGGTATCTATTGAAACCAAAGCTTTTTTTATCATTACTAGTCTTTTGACTACTTAGAATATTATCTAGATCATTGGTAATCTTTTCAAACCTCATAAAATACTTAACCTTAATTGATTCCTAATTTAGTTTACCTCTCAAAGAATCTAATTTAGTTATATACTTTACACATGCTTCTTCTTTGGTCTTTAGGCTTGCAGTGATAATCTCACAGTTATTATCCACCTGTTTGACTATTTCCTCTTATTATTTAGAGTTATTACTTAGTCTATCTTCAAACAAGTTGATTTCATCCTCATAGTATTTGATAAAAGACCTCATTACCTTATTATTTGTCTTCACCATCTTCATTTATTCTAGAGTTTTCATCAACTTAGCCTCAAATTCTACCTTATCTTCATCTGAATCACCAACAACAACTCCAATCCACATAGAATCTTCTTGATTTGAAGAAATTATTTCCTTAGCCATGAAGATTACTTCATTGAAATTAGGACCATACCACTTATGGTCACTATTATAATCAATTCTCTCACTCTCATCAGCTAGGCTACAATCTTCCTTGGTGTAAAAGCTTCTTTTATTCTTACAATTTTTTTTATTATATTCATACCTTTTAAATTATTTTTTGCTCTTATCAGACCTATAAGAATTTTCACCATCATCAAGAGTTTCATCATTCTCTTCATCATAATTTTCCTTATGCTTATGAGGTAACTTTTTGGTAAAGTGTCCAATCTCTCCACATTTAAACCATTTAAAGGGAAACTTACCCTTGTATTTACCTAAATTGGTTTTTAACTTTTTTTGTAAACATAGCTATGAATTCATCATCATCAATATTAGATTCATCATTGTCTTTGATTCATTTATTACCTTGTGTCTTCTTCTCTTTTGATTTATTTTCTACCTTGAATGTAACTTACTTATTTGTATGTCTTCCTTCACTTGTCTTCATATCATAGGCTATTAGGGTGATATGAAGTCCATCCATTTCTATCTTGTTTATATCTTGCATCTCTTCAAAAACAAATACTTTAAAATCAAAATTTGGAGTTAGATATCTTAAAACATTTTGTAAAACACTAAATTCTTTCAATTCTTCACCTACGTCTCTTATGAAGTTGACCACTTCATCAACCCTCAATAAGTAGGTTGCAATGGTCTCATCTTCATTCATATTTAGTCTTTTAAATTATTTTCTATGGGTTTTCAGCTTAGCCAACTTGACCATAGAGTCTCCCTCATGAATAGTCTTCAACTAGTCCCACATTTATTTATAAAACACATATTACATCACCTTAACAAGTTCTGACTCTAATAAACCACACATAATACCATTAATTTATTTTGAATTATTACCACTAGCCTTTTTGCATGATTCATCTATGAGAGGAATAGGGGTGTAGTATATCTATCCAATACTAATTTATAAACATCATAATCTTGAGACATCAAATATGTCCTCATCCTAAAACTCTAAAAAACATAATTGGATCTATTAAACAATGGATACTTATATAAAAACTAGATTGTGATTGAAGAGCCATATTTGCTTGCTTAGGATCTCCTTTAGGATATTAGTCCTCCTTCAAAGGACCTACTCTAATACCAAATGTTAGAAAGAAAATATTGATATGGGGGTCAATAATTTTACTTAAAATAACCCTTCAATTTTGCTTAACATCTATAAAGCATTCATTCACATACATACATTAACCAATGCATACATAAGCATTTATGAAAGGAAATAACATAAGAACACAAGATATATTTGGGAAAACCTCTTAGGGGATAAAAACCATTGATATATATCTTATAATATAATAAATCAATAAAATTTTTAGTGAGGCACCAAACCCATAAGGAGTACCAACCCCTCATTAATCAAGCACCAACTTGCAAGAAAGCACCAACCAGCTAGGTAACTCAATACCAGCTTAGCTAAAATGAATCTATTATCACCCTTAGACACATGTTTCTCACTCATATGAGGATGACCACCTTATTTTTCTCCTTTAAATCTTATTATTTTTATAAAATTTGTCTATTTCAAGTCTAAATTAAAAAAAATAATGATAGGGATAAGTGATTAAAATGAACCTAGATTGGTTTGTGCATCATATCCAGACATTGTGAGCACTCCTCTTTGGCTAGGGAGGACTACCTAAAAGTAAGAAAAAACTACCAAAAAATGTTTGTTAGTAGATAAATTAGTGGGTTTCCAAGCTACGTGTTTGTTTTAGGAAGTGTGAAACTTCCTTAGAGATGACATCTATGAAGTGTGAAACTTCTTTAGAGATGACAGTCCACTTTTGAGAGATAAAAGATTAATAAATAACTAAAAGAGAAGAAAAGAGAGAGTACAAGAGAGATAATGTTACCATTATTTGTAACCTAAGTGCAGTAAAAATTAATAGAGTGTATGTGGTATATTCTATTTATATTTTAGAAGTTGTTTGGGTAGGTTTTTGAAGGGTTAGGAAATTCACAGTTGCCAACATCAGTAAGGAAGTGACCGATATTATTTATGCTATCGAGGTCAGTGGGTCAAAGTGATTGATATCAGTTAGGCTACCAAGGTCGGTAGGGCAAATAATTGCCTAGGATCTAGTAGAAGGATTTTTCAAATCTAAGAATTGGTTTTGGTTAGGTTTGGGAGGTTGGAGAGAGTTTTGAGAGAGAGAGAGAGAGTATGGTTTATATGGATCTAGTCAAAGGTTTCGTATGGTAGGTCAAGGACAAACAAGTAGGGAAGTTTTATAACTCCCTCATGGGGGTTCAATTAATAATTTGCAAAGTAATAAATAGTATATGTAAAGTGATAACAAAGTAACTACTTAAAAGACCTAAAAAATAAGTGTTATACTTAGCTATGATGGTGACTGAATAATAAGTGTCGAATGGATTTCTCCTATCAGGTAGTCTGAATTGATGCCCTAAACAAAGAAAAAAGGTGGGTGTCATTGGTTCTCAAGAGCTTAGTTCCTAATTTAGATTGACTTCCATAAGATAATAGTAAGCTAGGATGTCAAAATTTGAATGCCAAGAGCTTGGATACAAATAAGGAGTTTTATTCATTTCTATTGACCTAAACATTAGGTTAGAATTTAGCTTATATAACTGATGTCAGTGATCTTATTGATGTTGGTTGTGGGTTAACTAATGTCGATAGCCTAAAAATAGGTAAAAATACTATATTTGGCTAGTTTTCTATTTTCCCTCATGCCAAATGTGTCACCCATTACAAAATGGTAAAACTAGGAAGCTAAGAAGGATGTTGTTGATTAGGAATTTATTTTTGAGGTGAGACTAAGTTTTGGATAGTTAAGATAAGAGGACTAAGTCTTGAGGTGACTCATCAAGTGAGAATCAGTCTTAGGATGAGGTGGATAGGTAAGGTGGAATAAAGGGTTTTTAATTAACTTAATTAAGTATTTTAAATTAATTACATGTGTGAGGTGTAAAAGCTAGGTTAGGGAAGCTAATTATTATTATTAAAAAATGGGCTTAAGGGGGGTTTTGACATAGGGAGTTACATATGTGTGTGACTCAATTTTAGTGTCTATATTTACCCCTTTTTGTCTTGTAATTTTCACTAACAAGTTTCACGATAAAAAAAAGAGCTAGATGCTCCAAGTATTGGATGAGGTATTCCCCCTAAAAATGGGAATTGATGGAGGAGAAACTAGAATCGGGTACCAATTTGATAAGAAGTGAATTGGGTGAGTGGAGGAGAATGTGGTATCACTATGTGTGCATATACTACTATGAGCTATAGTTGATAAAGTCAAGAATAGGTAAGGTTGAGGAGGACTCAGATAGAAATAACCCAGGCATAACTTCTAAGCGATAGCTGAGAAGGTCAAAATAATCAAATTTGTAGCTCTAATGGTCTATGTGTCCTAAGTATCCAAGGCATGAAGTGCCCTTGGGAAACACAAAAAGTTTATAAGTGACAGGATGAGCTTGGTCACCATCCTAAACACCTAATATACATGTGTGTGTATAATAGCCAACTATAGTGCAATAGCATAAGTGGCCGAGACTAGCAATGTAAGGTTAGTGTAAAAAGGGTCAATGAGCGAGGATATATTCATGATCTTTAATAAAATTAATCACGGTTTGATATTTAAGTGATCTCTAAGGGTGGTTGTCATGCTTGGGGAGATATATGTGATCTCCAAGTTGGTAGTCATGGTTAGGGAGATATACATGATCTCCAAATTGCCCCAAATTATGGGTAAAGTCTAAAAAATTTGGGATTATTGGTGGAAATGTTAATTTAATGGTGTTGACATCGATGAAATCACCAATGTTAGTAGTAAATAATTTTGATGTTGGTAACTTGGGGTAAAGTTTCCTATATTATAGGGCTTAAGTGCCAATATTATTGGATTACATCAAGGATACTGACATTAATGACTAATAAAACATGATAAAAGGGGGTTTGGTAGCCAACCAAACTCATTTGAAACTTTTTATTGGATAAAAATAGAGCTCTGATTGTGATCAAGATGACCAAGATAAGAGGGGACCTAATGGGAGGTGTGCCATTAGAAGAGCTAGTTGTGCAAGCCTAGAGGAGATGAAGAGTCTCTGTGATTTGGTTTTAAATGAGAATTGGTTAATTTGAGAGTTAGGGGGGAAGAAAATGTTAGTAGAGAGGTAAAAAATGGGGTAGGGTAGGTTTAGGGTAAGTTAGGAGAGATTTAGGGTAAATTTTAGTTAAAATTTTATATTTTTGGGGATGGGCCATTTAGCCCTAGGGCTAAATCAGTCACTAACTTTGATGGGGTTCACCAATGTCAACCAACATGGCATTGATGTCGATAGGTTTATATCAACATTGATCAACACCAAGCACTAATGTCAACATTAAAACTAATTTCAATGACTATGAAGAACCAAAAAATAGGAGAAAGGGTTAGTTCGGATCCCTAATATAAGTAATCAACTAACCTAATGGCCAAGCTAGCCTTAGAAGACCCCATGTTGATTGAGGGCCTCATGCCAATGTAGTTATCCTAATTCTAGGGAAAAAGGTCTAAGGTATGGTTAAAAGTGTGTTAGGGGAAATGAGTAAAAAAAGGTAGGTTAAGATAGGTTAGGAGGCCTAGTGCTTAAAATATAGGGCATAGGATCAAGGGTCAGAGATATAGGTCATGAGGCCTAGAGTTATGATAGTAAGTTAGGCCTAAGCAATGAATCCTAGGGTAGAGAGATAAGATGCAATAAATCCTAGGGTAGAAAGAGAAGAGGTATTGAAACCTAGGGTAGAGAGAGAATCAATGAAGCCTATGGTAGAGAGAGAAGAGGCAGTGAAACCTAGGGTAGAGAGGGAAGAGTAGGTTAGATAGTGAGATGGGTATATGGATGAGATAACCTTAGAAGACCTTGTATCAATTGAGTGATACCTATATATCCTAGTGGAGGGCCTTAGACAAATGTAGTTTTCCCAAAGAGAAGCGAAAAAGGTGGTTATAGATTATATTAGAAAGTATGTGACTTGAGTTGTGTGTGTATGGATGCAAGTGAGGTTGGAGTTGACATTTTAGGATTGCCTATTAAGGCTATTAACATGAATGAGAAGGGACATTACCCCAAATGATTGGGATCATATGGTAGATGTGGGGTTAGGAGGAGTGTGATGATATTGGAGAGTCACCCAAGATGTGAGCCTAATGATAGCATTGATCAAGAGGTGGGATCACACCACCAACACCTTCCATCAATCAATTAGAGAGTTAAGAGTGATGTAGGAGGATGGATATAGGATATTAAATTTGCCACTTTAGGGTGAGAAGCTCTTCACATGATCGAGAGAGAAGCATGATATACACATGCTGGCATTATATGGTGAGCATGTTAGTGATGTGACCTATCATTTAGTGAGTTTTACTTATGAGCCACTATATATGGTTTATGAGTAGTATTGATTAAACATCTTGATGGTGATAGGGATCATAGTGTATGAATTATTATATGTAGATGGTGGGATATTTATGATTGTATTGATGGGTTTTATGGCACAGATGGTTGAGTAGTGGACTATTTTTGCATGGAGACCAGTGTTTTTGGATTAGGTATATAGAGAGATATGGGGTTTGAAACTACAATAGTGGTATAGTTTATGTGTCAATAATTTATTTTACTATTAGGCATATGATAATATCATGGTGACATGACCATTGGGGTTACCTAATATGATTCTAGCTAGCTTTATGGTGAGTTCATATGGTGTAGGGATGGTATGGCATAGACTTGAGTAGATGATGTGGTGCACAACATTGTTTATTATAGGTACATGATTGAGGGTTTCATCCTTGTAGACATTTTTTAAAGACCCTACCTAACATACCCCATATTTAGAGGATATGTACAATAGCTTATTGGCTTATAGAGTTCATTATGGGTTAGAGGGAGATGAGATAGTGAGGTACAGATATTACATGTGGCATAGATCAGGAGGTAGTTTGGATTACTATAAGATGTAACACCTACCTTCCCTCAATATAGGAGGGATGATATAAAGGAAACCCTACCTTTACCTCAAGAGATAGATGGGCCAAATTTTTAGGAGCTACCAGTAGGGCTAGGCATAGTTGATCCAAGGTGTACAACAACATATATGGCTTGGTGGGTAGGTTTACATCTCATGGTGGAGGTCAGGAGGCCACCACTAAATTTACAAGGGTTGGTGAGAGAGAGAGAGATGCAACCATACAAGCATAGGATGTAGTAGTGTGGGCTAGAGATGCAGCATAGGCATAGGTATTAGCCTTATATGGATAGGTGGAGACATTATAGGGTTAGGTGGGGGTACTATAGGGAAAGTTTGGGACATTACAAGTCTAGGTCAAGGTGTTACAAGGTTAGGTTACTCTATTTATAGTGAAGAGGGTTAGTTTGAGAGAAACAAGTTAGGCTACTCCTCCTCCTCCACCATGGGGACCAGTATAGGCTGGGCCTTTATTTAGTGTGATGGGATTACCATAGACCATATATCTAGTGAGATATACTATTACCTTGGATGAGATTTCCTATTATGAGAGGGCCATCAAGGAGTTCCCATAAATTCAAAGATATTCCAAGTTCAGAGAGTAAGAGAGATCTATGTCACATGTCATAGCTTCTAGCTCATGCAAATATAGATGGATGGAGAGTTGTGATGACACTGCTTCTTCATGACCACATGAATATCCTTGAGGAATCTAAGTTCTAGAGTTTTCTTTATTTGGTTATATAAAATATATACACCTAGCCTATGAGTCGAAGATGAGAGATGTATATTTTGAGAGAGAGGTGATATTATGATGATGTATTGATGTACATGTATATTGATCATATATATATGAAATGTATATTTATTATGATTTTGAGATGCATTT
The DNA here is from genome assembly GCA_037957365.1 of Torreya grandis. Lineage (NCBI taxonomy): Eukaryota > Viridiplantae > Streptophyta > Pinopsida > Cupressales > Taxaceae > Torreya > Torreya grandis. The sequence goes on from JARHVA010003438.1 coordinate 714,458, forward strand.
ATGATGTTGATGTTGATGTGGATAGTTATTTTTATGTCATATTAATTTGAGCATGTTAGTTGAGTTAGACTAGAATTTCGCATATATGTGATGGTATATGCATAGTTGGTTTGTTAGCTTCATCTTATCATTTTTCCATATTCGTGATGGTATATGTTTAAAATGAATAGGCTGATTATAATATTTTTTTCAGAATTTTTCCATATTTGTGATGGTTTATGCTTAAAATAAATGTAGTAGGCTTGATAGTGCTTATATAACATTTTCATCTTAGTAGAGAGATCAACATGTGATTTAGATGGGAAAATAAAGAGGTAGAATGCTCGTGTATTGGAAAAGACCATAATCATAACATAAATAGGCTCAAGAATATGAGCCTCTTTCATGCTTTGCATCATTGGACTATTTTTTTGTTAGAGAAACATCATGTTTACCTTGTGTTAAGTGAGTTCAAAGTCCCTTAAAAGAGTCTGAGGGAAAAAAGGGTAAATGAGTTAAAGTGTTAGATGTAGCGTAACCTTCGAAGTGGAGATGATATGCCCCTATTTTGGGTGACTCAAGACCTAATATAGGCAAGCCCATGACTTAAATCTTTTTTTATGTGTAATTTGATCAATGCAATAAGCCTATAATGGGATTGTGTATGTGTAGAGGTCATATAAAGCTGATCAATATGAAAAGATTTTCATTTCTATTCCTTTTTGAGAACAAAGCTTAGCCTAGCCATCCTTTAATGGAGTGGTTTAGGAATTTTTTTATTTTCAAATAATTATCCTTTAAGGGAGCAGTCTATTGATATTAGCAAAGAGAAGTTACATAGTTGTCCTTCAAGGGAGTAGTCTACATTAATAAATAGGACCTTAGAGATTATAACTTGTCTACATATCCCATTTTTTTTAGCTTTTAGTCATAGACTAGTCTATATATGCCTAGGAGTTTTCCATGTTGAGGGCAAAACTATAACACCTCATAAGTTAACTAAGTGTGTAGGAGTAAGGGTTAAGAGGAAGGGAGATGAATGTAATAGGGGTTTTTAAGGGGAAAGCTCAAGTTAAACATGAGGTGAAGTGACACTTATTTAATAAAATAATGGTCATAGGTGTAAGGCATTTAAAGGCTTGAGTTCTTGCCTTCCTTCAAGAGAAGACAAGTGATAATTTCCTGAGCCATACTTGTGACTTATAATGTAGGGTCGAATATAATTAGGAGAAAACTTACCCAATTTGCTTTTCTCCATGTCCATCACATGTTGATTTTCTTTTAAGATGAGATCTCTAATATTGAAATCTCGTTCTTTGAGGTTTTTTTTGTAAGCACATTTGATATGCTCTTGATAGATTTGGAGATGGTTGAGGGTTATGAGATGGCACTCATCAAGAAATTTTAGTTGAGCTAAATCTTCTTGGTGAAAGTCATTGTTAGTAAGTATGTCTTTTAAAGAAATATGAAGAGAAGGAATTTAAACCTCAAAAGGCAAAATAGCCTTTATCCCATATACCAAGGAAAAATGTGTAGCACCCGTAGGGGTTCAAATGATAGTACAATAAGCCCATAAAGTAAAAGGAATGTGTGTGTGTCAATCCTTGCTTGTATCATTGACTACCTTTATGAGAATTTTGGTCAATATTTTGTTAGAAGTTTTTACCTATCCATTTACTTGTGGATAGTATGGTGATGAGAAGCTTAATTTGATTCTAAATGTATCACAAAGACTTTGGATAGTCTTGTTTTTGAAAGATTTACCATTATCTCTTATAATTTTATGAGGGAAACCAAAATGATAGATGGTGTGATGGTTGATAAAGTCAACAATTTTGTCAGCCTTAGTGGAAATGAGAAGAATAGCCATGACCCACTTAGTGAAGTATTCAGTGGTAGTAATGATAAAATGATGATAGAAAGATGAATGATGGTTAATCTCCTTGATTAAATCCAATCCCCATTGGGAGAAGGGTCAAAAATCTTTGGTGACTTGTAATGCATGAATCAGAACATGAAGGAGGTTAGCATGTTGTTGATATTTGATACAATGTTAAATGTAATTAGCATAGTCTTGATGGAGTGTGGGCCAATAATAGCCAAGTCAAAGGATACACTTGGAAAATATTTAACCATTGAAATATCATCCATAAATCTCATCATGGACCTCCTTAATAGCAAAGGGAATCTTAGTACTAATGAGGCATCTAAGAAGGAGACCATCAAAACCTCGCTTATAGAGAAGTCCCCCTAGCATAGTATAATGAATGACATGTTTTATGAAGGTGCATCTCCCATTATTGGAGAGATTAGAAGGGATAATAGAGAAGGAAATGTAATCCATGAGTTACTTGTACCATAAGTCATGTGGGTTGGATGTTACATTTTTGATAAAGAGGATGTTAGTTGATACATAAGAGGGTAATGTTAAGCGATGCACGGTGACATATATTTTTGAGGAAGAGGATGAAGAGAATATGTGGGAGGTAAGTGAAGCTATTATGTTAGTGAACTTATTTTTAGATCGAGGAATAGTTTTTAAGAGATAAGAGTCAAATGATACCAATATCATATCTACATGATGTTTATACCATTATAAAATTTCATTTTTGCATAGGTAGGAACCATTAACATGGTTAACCACTAGCTGAGAATCACCAAAAATGGTTATGAATTTAATACTAAAGAAGAGAGTCATTTGAATCCCTAAGATCAAAGCCTCATATTTAACCATGTTGTTAGTACATTCAAAATCTAGTTTAAATGACAAAGGCATAGGCTCACCATCTAGAAGAATAAGAATGGCCCCTGCACCCCCACCATATTGACATTTAGACCCATAGAAGAACATCATAATTTGATAGGATATGCCATTAGTGAATACCATTGTGATGGATTCATCAAAGAATTTGAGATTTGAAGGTTGGTTATTAGGCAAAATGGTGGTTGCTAATTGGTCAGTGATTATTTACCCCTTAATAGACTTTTGTTGAATAAACTCCAAGTCAAATTTAGTAAGGAGAGTGAGCCACTTAGCTAATCTTTGGTTATGATATGGTTTAGAATATATGTATTTTAGGGGATTAGTATGGGTGACCACATAGGTTTTATTATTTAGAAGATAATGGCAGAGCTTAGAGGATAAAAAGACCAACATGAGACAAAGTTCTTAAGTATGGGTATATCAAGTCTTATAATCAATAAGTCTATGGATTATGTAGTAAACCACCTATTATGAATGGTTATCATCTTGATGTGAAATCATAGCACCCAAATAATGGTCTATTGTAGAGATGTATAGGTAGAAATGTTGATTTTTCTTAGGTAGAATAATAACTTGTGGGGAAAGGAGAGATTGTTTGAGTGTATCAAAAGCTTCATGGCAATCTATATTCCAATGGAAGCAAACATCCTTTTTGAGGAGATGGTGAAAGTTTTCGCAATGATCTAAAAATTGGGAGATGTATTAATGTATTGAATTAAGTTTGCATTGTAGGTTGTAGAGTTGTTTGATATTAGTAGGTGGAGACATCTGTAGTATTTTTCTAATCTTAGCAAGGTCAACATCAATACCACAAAGATAAATGATAATAACCTAAAAGCTTAACGAAAAGAACACCAAAGACACATTTCTTTGGGTTTAGTCAAATGTTATATTGGAGGAGATGAGAAAATATGATTTTGAGAATCGTCAAGTGATCTTAGAGAAGTTTAGACTTATCGAGTAAGTCATCCACGTAATCTTCCATAATCTTATGTAGGAGATCATAGAAGATGTAAGTCATAGTGCATTGATAAGTGGCACCATCATTCTTTAGAACAAAAGGCATAAACAAATAATATAAAGTTCCCCTAGGGTGATGAAGGTTGTTTTATGTTGATCCTTAGGAGTAACCAAGATTTGATTATATCCAGAGAACCTATCCATAAGTGATAACATCTCATGACTAGTTTTTAGATCAATAAGTTGGTTGATACTTGGTAATAGAAAGTCATATTTTGGATAAGTGAGGTTTAAATAATGATAATCGAGGAAAATCTGGATTATTTTGGTTTCTTTTTTTATAGGAACATTATTGGAAATCCATTTTAGGTAGTTGATGGGTTGGATAAAGTTAATAAAAATGAGGCATTGAAGCTCTTCTTTGACAAAGAGAGCAATATGAGGATGCATCTTGTGAAGCTTTTGCTTAACAGGTTTAACATCTTGATTAGTGAAAATTTTATGGGTGATGATAGAGTGGTAAATACCAGGCATGCCATCATAATACCAAGAAAAGGCTTTGCTATGATTATTAAGAAATCTGGCATAATCAACTTGCTCAGAGGAATCCAAAGATTGACCAATCCTGAGGACATGAGGGTTATCATGAGAGGGTAGATTGATGTCAATGGTTGATTCATTTAACATAGCTTGTGTTTTGGATGGGAGAGACCATTGGATATAATAATCATCTACACCCATGTATGTGAGAATTACATCATCATCTTGACATTTGAAAGTGTTAATAGTGGGAGAGTATTCATCAATTATTTTAGGATGACTGAGAGGAATGGACCTTGTTTCCTTACCCTAGCGATAGGTGAGAGGCCCCAAATGAATGGAATTTATTTAAAGAAAGAAATTTAGGGATTATAAATACCTCTAATTCTATAGGTGATGGTGGAGAAGAAGGTGGAGAAAGAGAGATTGGTTCTTCAATAATTTGTACATGGGAAGTTTTAGTGAATTTTCTTTTTTTGTCATATCCCACCCCATGCCTCTTTTTGGCATTTTAAATGGTTTGGATAGTGGGATATTCAATAGGTCTATGGACACCTTTCTCATAATGACCCAAACCAAATCCTTTCTAGGCACACCGATAGAGATAAGTGTGTTGAAACTAGGGTTGCTCAAGGAAGAAAAGTCACAGGTAAATGTTTGTGGCAAAGAATATGGATTATCAATAGTAGGAGCTTCATCAATTCCCCCATATGTGAAATTAGGTTGAAGGTTAGGGGGGCATAATAGATGACCATCCTAATGCAAAGATGATAATTTGGGTGCATGTGAAGCTTTCCATACTCTTGTGGAGTATATAACATGTCAAGCATCAACAAATGATATTCATTGAGTGATAAAAATTGAAAAGTTTCCTCCATGGGATCCTTGTTAGGAATTTCTATTACTAGTATATGTGTAATCGTGGGAGTGGAGCTTGTGGAAGCTTCAAAAGTATCATGTGGAGTAGATGATGTTTTAAATGGAATGAGAAAATCATTGGGAATATAAGTTATGTTGCATGTTTTAAATAGACATGGGTCAGTGGGTATAACATGCACTTGCCCATCATGTTCAAACTTGACACAATGGTGAAAAGTTGAGGGTACACATGCCATAACATGTATCCAAGGTTGTCTAAGTAGGATGTTATATTTTAACTCTCTTTCTACAACATAGAAGAAATCAAGAATTATGTGGGTACCTACATGGATATGTAAGACAATATTGCCCATCATAATAGCTATGGTATCATTAAAGGAATAGAGTACCACATTGGTTGAGACATGCACAAGAGCTAGGTATTTGTAGGCATGGGTGGAGATAATATTAATACTAGCTCCCCCATTGATCATGACTCTCTTGACATGAGTTTGATCAATATATGTGGTAATAAGAAGGGTAGAATCTTGATCTTCAGGGTCTTGGAGTGTAATTTCTAAATTACTAAAGGAAATTAAGGAGATGGAATTAAGGGAGTTATCCAAAGCTATAAGAAATTAGGGATAATTAGGTTATACCTCAATTGATTTCAAGGCACTAATCAATGCTTGACAGTGTTGGGATGAGTTTTAGATTAACTCATATAAGGACATTTTCATAGGTATTTGGTGAAACTATTTCATCATCAAACTTTGAATAATGTCTAAAGATGTTGGTTTCAAGACCCCTAAGATGGAAAACTTGGGATTTGGGGGAGGAGTGTCTTTGGTGAAGGGATGAGACCAAGGATTAGTGACCTTTTCTTTAGCTTTATCCTTTTGGTTTTGTGACCATGTGGCCACATTAATTTTGTTGATATGAAATTTAGGTGAAGTGATAAAGGGGGTACGGCCTCATCTTTGGGTTTGAATATAGGTGGAATAGTAGGAGGCATTGTGGATGTCAGAAGTGAAATAATAAGAAGGCTAATGAGAGTATCAACAAAGAGAGTGTTGACATCAAAGTTTTATTGAATGATTACTATGAGGGCTTTAAAACTCTCAGTATCATGTCTAGGTAAATGATGATATAAACACACTTGTGTATCATTAAACCAAGATGGCTTCATTTTAAGAGGACTACAAGGCTTAATGGGTGGAAGAGTTATTATTAAAGATTGTAACAATTAATGTAGGAAAAAGCTCTAATAGCCTATGAGTAGGCTCAAATTTATTATGGTAATAGGAGTGGACACCTTCTTTTGTTTAGCAGTCACAGAGGTGATTTTTCATGGTGCCTTATTTGGTGGTGGTAGAGTTACATGTTTTGCTGACACTATCTTGGTATTAGGTATTTTTGTGTCAGATGTGAAAGGCCTACCAAGTGGAAAAAGTAGTAGTGGATATGACTTAACATTATTTTTGCTTAGGTTGGAAATACTCCAACTAGAGTAGAGGGGTGTGGTCCCAAAATTGATGGTAAAGTTGAGGGTTGAAGAGGGAATCGACAAGATCTATGAATCTTAACATCTTTTTGTAGTTTAGGCTATGAAAATCTAACTTGTGGTTGAGGAGTTAAATCTATTTTCACCTGTGGATGAATTAAATTAGAGATAGGTCATAAACCTAAGGGCTTGATCTACTTTAATGTGGTAGATGCCTATGAGGGTGAGGGTTCTAACATAGATGGATGAGCTTCTAGTGATTTTGGTGAAAAATCTCTAACATTTTTAGAGACCTTAGGGTAAAGGGTAGTGAGAGGGTTGGTGGTAAAATTTGACACTCATTGTGTTGGATAAGGATTTTTAATCTGGTCCCAAAATGTTGCGTGATCTGGCTTGTGGATTCAAGAAATGTTTTTTTAAAATTTGTCTATTTCAAGTCTAAAGAAAAATAAAGAAGAATGAAGGGATAAGTGATTAAAATGAAGCTAGATTGGTTTGTGTTCCATATCCATATGTTTTAATCACTCTTCTTTGGCTAGGGAGGACTACTACAAGTAAGAAAGCACTACCACAAAAAAAATTTAGTAGATAATTAAGTTGCCTACCAAGCTATGCGCTTGTTCTAGGAAGTGTGAAACTTCCTTAAAGATGATAGTCCACTTTTGAGAGAGAAAGAAATAATAAATAACCAAAAGAGAGTCAAAGAGAGTAAAAGAGAGATAATGTTATCACTATTCACAACCTAAGTGCAACAAAAAGTAACAGAGTGTAGTTGGTATGTTCTATTTGTATTTTGGAAGTTATTTGGGTAGGTTTTGGAAGGGTTAGGATATTATAGACTTTTCACCAACCATGAGAAGGATTTAGGTGAAGTTGATGTAGGCCTTATGGTTATGTCTTTATAAGGTTGAGGTGTTTGGGAAAGAGGGAAATTATTGGTCTCTGATACTTCAGGCCAAAGATGAGAAAGAACTACAATAGGGTCTTATTCAACAAAGGTGAGAGAAGAGGCATGGTATTCCATGGGTGGAGGAGAGGTAGGTGAAGAGGGTTCCTCAAAGGGGTAGAGCATAGGTATAATTTTTCCCTCAATATGTGGGTGAGAAATAGGTAAATTATGATCCTCCATATGCAAAATAAGGGGTAAGAGTGGTACAATTAGAGTAGGCATAATAGGTCTCTCATCCAAAGTAGGAGTGGATAACACTGACTATTCAAGGTACAAAGGTGTAGTAGATGAGGTACTACTCTCTATCAGTAGAGAAGAGGTAGGCAAATAAGGTTCCTCAAGTGGGTATAATATAGGAATGATGTTCCCTTCAACATGTGGCTGTGGAATGGGTAAGGCATGGTCTTTAATAGGTAAGAGAAGAGGTAATATTGGTGCAAAAGGAATTGGTATTAATATTTTTTTTGGTGGAAAAAGAAGTGGTAAAGGAGGCTCTTCCTCATGTTGGAGTGGAATTGGTAGGCTCTTTTACATTGGGAGTAATAACAGCCAAAAAAATGCCATTGACTATGGGGGAGGAGTCAATAACATAGGTGCCTCTTGTTGAGGGAAAGGTTGAAATAGAGGTAAAGGAAAGACCATATTAACTATATGGATCACCTAAGCTAGTTATGATATGAACAATATTTTTATTGGGTGAATGGTTAGGAAAAGGGTGTTTCAACACATCCATAATTTGATTAGGGGGTGCATTAGGATTATCCAAAATGAGATCACCTCTATCAAACATGTCTTAAACAATGTTCTTTAATGTATAATAGTTATTAAAATTATGGCATTTAACTTGATGGTAGCCATAAAACTCATCTTCCTTATACCAAGCTATAATAGGATAGGAGGGGTAAAATTATATAAGAGGTTGATCTGAGGAATGGTTATGACACCTTTTTGCAATAGTTTTTCCAAAATGGATGTATATGACTCCCTAATGGGAGTGTATTGTCTTTGTTCATATCATTGTTGGAATTTCTTGGTCAGATTTTGGGAAGTCAATGAATTAGATTGGTTTGTGGTTTTGGAAGAAGCTAACTTAATGACCACCACATTGGTGGAGAATTTAGATTTTTGGTTAGAAGGAGAAGTTTTAGAAGAGGAGTCATTAAATTTGGAATTGGGATCCTTACTATGCAACATGACTCTACCTATGTCTATAGCCCAAATCTTGATTTTTTGTGCCATTTTAAAAGCCTCATTAAATGTGCAAAAAGTTTGTACCTAGAGTGTGGATGAAATGTGTTTAGCACATGCCCTTGAAAAGAGCTCAATAAGCTCAGGTTGGGGTTAGGATAAGGAGAGTTGATTGATCAAGCCTCTCTAGTGAGTGACAAAATCTACAATAGACTTGTCATCAAATTATCTAATGCAATAAAGGTCTATAATAGAAACCCTTTTAGAAATGTTAATCAATAAATGGTCTAGGAATATTTATGAGAGTTGGGTAAATGAGAAAAGGGAATACTAAGTTATAGAGCTATACCAATCCAAGGAAACACTTGAAAGAGACATAGGGAAAGTGGAAAGTAGTAATTCATCATCATGCCTTATTAAATAACAAACATGTCTAAATGATCACAAATGTTATTGTGGGTCCTCTTTAGTCTAGAAAAAAAGTAAATTTGGGGAGTTCCCATTAGCTTGGATAAGGGTGAATAGGTACATAAGGATGGATGGGTTAATTACTTATCTAATCATAAGATAATACATTATTTGAACCAGAAACAAATGTCTCTAGATTATACATCTTATCCATCAACATCTTAATGAGGTTTTGAGGGGGATTAGTTTGGGGGATACCTCATAAATTATGGGGAACCTGATAGGAAGTAGAGGGAGAATATGACATAGCTTGTTGAGGTTGTGTTGGGGTAACATAAGGATAATGAGTCATAGGTTAAGGTGTAGAAAGAAAAGGGGCTTGTCTTATTGGGTTAGAGACTATGCTTTGGTTGGTTGTTGTTCTTGCATATTGGATTATTGGAATGGTTATACTAGATGAAGGGTGAGCCATAACTTAGGTGATTATAGGCATGAAAGTAGATGGAATAGGTATCACTAAATTATGAAATGGGGTAAAAATTGATTGAAGGGGTCATGGTTGTGAAAATAGGGAAGTCATACCAGGATTTAGGTAGGATTGGGCAATTGGTAATGCTAAATTTTGGACATTATTTATAGTTAGGTTACTCATCAAAGTGGTGGTATGGGTAACCATGGGTAAAATAGTGAAGGTAACAAAAACTAAAGTTGTCTCCATTAGAGAGGTTGGCATACCATTGATTTGGTCACCCGAAGAATTATGGGTTCATCTCATGGTAAGGTAATGGTGAAGGGATACCACATTATGATTAATAAAATTAGAAAAATATTGATCTCCTTTAGAAACATTGGGAATTTGGTTGGGGCTAGGAGTATGCTTTGTATCTGAAGTATGCTCCATGACAAACTCAATAAAAAGAGGGGAAGGTGGAAGTGGTTTCCAACTTACATAATTATCAAATATTTTAGCTTGAGCTCATGTCAATACCATGGAAGAGGAAGTATAAATAGTCCTACTACTCTGTATTAGTGACAGAATAAGGAAAAAACAAGTTTGGGTGTAGGTAAATGGGTTGTTTCAACTTGTTATTTTGAGCAAATGAAAAGTACACAGTCATCGATGTTGGTCACTTAACTGATGTCATTAGTAAATTTTTTTGACATCAATGGGATTAACTAATGTCGGTAACTAAAGTCTATGGATGTCAGTATATTTAACTAATGTCAGTCATTTTGATATCTTGAGAGATGTAAAAACTAAAGTTTTATAAACCCAAGAGTAGAAACTAGATAAAATTATAGATGTAAAAGGTTTGTGAAAGAAGGAAAAACACTCAAAAAACTTGATATAATTAGTTATACCAATTGAATATTAGAAATAGTGTTGATTTTATGAATCAATAGGAAAATCTCCTTACCAATTCCAAAATATAGATGGTAATAGAAAAGTAAAAGAAGAACATACAACTAGTAACTATTAACTCTTAGAGATTAATTTTAGTCTCATGTTGGCTTATGCCTTAATCAGATAGTGAGAATAAAATTTGGTTTTCAAAGGTACTAGAAAGCAATCTAGAGATAATTTCAAGTTAGTTTTAGTACTCAAGAGTAAATCTTTGTTAGACTAGGTACACGACTTGTTATAGGAGGTTACTCCCCACACTTCTTGGACCTAAAGCCAAGCCAGGCCTCTTAGCTAAAATATACCTTCTTCCTAGATTTTATATTCCACTAGAGAACAGAGTGGGTTCTCCCCTTGGTGGTGAAATCCAAGTAGGATAGCCGAGTAGGGTAAGGTAATCCAGCAAGTGATGAAATCCCAATAGGCCTTTTCTTAAGTGAGTTTAGATGTTTGTTTTTGTTTTTGTGATATGGCTATGTAACATAGGTGCACTATAATTCATTCATAATGCTTGTAATTAGCTAGTTGAGCTAATATATGCAGCAAGCAATCAAAGAAATGTAATAATTTTTAAACCCAAATCTAAATTTTTTAGATTTGAATGAAAACAAAGATGAAATAGGAGTAGATAATGAAATTCACTATCCTAATGTGCTTGCAAGAAGAAGTAAAGAAGAGATTATTTTAACTTGTAATAAAAATGATGAATTGCTTTCAAAGGCAAAGAGAAAAGAAGAAAATTTTAGTTTAATGCTTTTAAATAGAAAATAAAATGTTAAATTTTGTTATTTTAAGAGAGAGAAAAAGGAGAAACTACAAGAAATAATTTTTTCACTATAATACACTTATATGAATGCTTAAAATAAGCAATGAACCCAACAAAAACTTTAGGGTCCCACTGGGTGTGCCATAAATGTTTCCCTAAAATTTGTCTATTTCAAGTCTAAAGAAAAATAAAGAAGAATGATAGGGATAAGTGATTAAAATGAACCTAGAATGGTTTGCACACCATATCTAGACATTTTGAGCACTCCTGTTTGGCCGGGGAGGAATATCTACAAGTATGAAAGCACTACCACAAAATGTTTGTTAGTAGATAATTGAATCGGCTGCCAAGCTACGCACTTGTTCCAAGAAGTGTGAAACTTCCTTAGAGATGATAGTCCACTTTTGAGAGATAAAATAATAATAAATAACCAAAAGAGAGGCAAAGTGAGAGTAAAAGAGAGATAATGTTACCAGTATTTTCAAATTGAGTGTAGTAGAAAGTAACAGAGTGTAAGTGGTATGTTTTTTTGTATTTTAGAAGTTATTTGGGCAAGTTTTGGAAGGGTTCAAAAATTCACAGCTGCCAACGTCAATAAGGAAATGATCAATATACATTATGCTACCAAGGTTAGTGGGTGAAGGTGACTAATTTTGGTTAGGCTGCCAAGGTTGTTAGGTGTAATAATTGCCTAGGATCTTGTAGAAGGCTTTTTTAGGTCTAGAAAATGGTTTTGGTCAGGTCTGGGAGGTTGGAGAGGGTTGTGAGAGAGAGTATGGTGTAGATGGATCTGGTCAAAGGTTTGGTGTGTCCATTCAAGGAGAAAAAAATAAGAAAGATTTATAACTCCCTCATAGGGGTTCAATCATAAATGTGTAAAGCAATAAATAGTAGATGTAAAGTGATAGCAAAGTAACTACTTAAAAGACCTATAGAATAAGTGATATACTTAGCTACAATGGTGACTAAATGATAAATTCCAGATGGATGGATCCTATTAGGTAGTCCAAATTTATGCCCTAAATAGAGAAAACAAGTGAGTGTTTTTATTCTTTAAGAGCTTGGTTCCTAATCTAGATTGACTTATGCAAGATAATATTAAGTTAGGATGTCAAAATTTGAATACTAAGAGCTTGGATGCAAATAAGGAGTCTTCTTGATTTCTACTGACCTAAACATCATGTTGGAATTTGGCTTATATAATCGATATCAGTGATCCCATCAATGTTGGCTATGGGTTGACTAATGTCAGTAGCCTTAGAATAGGTAAAACTACTATTTTGGCTAGTTTTCTATTTCTCCTCATGCCAAATGTGGCATCCATTATAAAATAGTAAAAATAGGAGGCTAAGAAGGATTTATTTGATTAGGAATTTAGTTTTGAGGTGAGAATAAGTCTTAGGTAGTTAGGATAAGGGGACTAACTCTTGAGGTGACTCATCAAATGAGAATCATTCTTAGGATGAGGTGGCTAGGTAAGCTAACATAAGGGGTTTTTAATTAACTTAATAAAGTATTTTAGATTAATTAAATGTGTGAGGGGTAAAGGCATGGGTTAGGGAGGATAATTGTTAGTATTTAAAAATGGGATTAAGGGGGTTTCAACATAGGGAGTTACACATGTGTGTGAATCAATTTTAGTGTCTACACTTTTATCTTTCTCAAATAGTCTATTAAGCCTTCTCATTTAGCTATCCCTTTTTTAGAAGAATTAGGTTATATTAACTTTTTCATCACCTATATAAACATAGTTATATTTTAATGACATATTTATAACACCCATTTTATGGTATTCAATACCTTTACTTGGTTTCCAAAACTTTTTATCATTCGTTCATGTCCTTAATTAACCTAACTAGTCAATTAGCCTATTAGACCTTCTCTTTATACTTAACTCTTGCTCTTACCCATCTTGGTTGGAAAAAAAATCCATAATTGTATCAACATTGGAATAAATAAAATAACATGTTTAATAAGTGAAACAACCACCACATAGGTCGGTCATTACCCTTAAGGGCCAAAACCACCATTAGGCCTAATAGAGACCTAATGTAATTAGGCCTTCTCAAAGCACACATTTAACCTTGAACACCTTGGAATGCCATGAGCCTCCAAAAATTTATTAAAATTTTCAAAAAATAATTATTTATACCTCTTATATTATCACCTTATGTACCCAACACCATATAGCTCATTTCACTCCTTGAACCACCTAATTAGGTCTACTTGCAATTAGGCCTACTCACTACCAGAAAGTCTATCTTATGAATATTATGCACACACTCAAAATTGACAAATAACACAAAAAATAAGTAAAATTGATATAATATAAATCAAATCAGGTTAAAAATCATTTTCATTGTAATTCAGTAGGCATAAGACCTCAAATCAAACATTTTCATATGCTCACTCAAAACTACACATAGGCTTCAAAAACCCACTTAAGAACCTCTGAATTTAAACACCTTCATAGTAGTTTATAATGAGTGTAAATAAATTATAATTATGTAATAACTTACTTGAATTTTATTCTTCAACTCTATGCAAAAATACTTAGGAACATCATTCTCACTCATACACAAAAAACTTCTTATAGCTCCAAAAACACACTCATAAAAACCAAGTCTTTAAACACATATGGGAACACTTTTATGGTATAAAATTTGGTTTAAATTATACTTAATAATAATTATAACATATTATAATAGATATATTACAAGTTTCAATATCAATATTGGTCTTTCAGACTAATCTCATGTTTTCACCCTACAAAGACCTCACTGTGTTAGGTCACTTTGAGAACAATTGTTTGCTTTTTATTTGCATCAAAAATAAATATTAAAGAGTTAGAGGTTATATAGTTATTTAAAAATTAACCCATTAATTTTTATCCATCCTTAATCTACTACAACTAATCCCTAATCTCATTCTCACTTCTGCCTAGTTTTCTCACTGTCTTCCTCATTAGGCCTATTTAGCGATAGGTCACCTTTAATGACCATTTTAGAAAATTTTAGGACCAAAAATGATTATAAACTTAAATTTTCACAAAATATAAGTCTCACACATGATCGTCTATCCATTTTCATGCTTTGACATGGTCAACCCTACCTGTAACATAAAAAAATCTAAGAAACAAGGGATTTTTTATAGCTTCAACTCACTCTTTTGACATAACAATACCACTTGGATAAACATTTAAGACCTATATATATGTTTAAAACATAAAAATAGGTCATCTGATCCATTTTAGGCCATTTCCAACAATATATTTCTTATCAGGTAATAATAAGGGGTTTAGAAGGGTTTAGACTCCCTTTCATTCTTAGTAATCATTCATAAAGGATTGCCCCTAAACTCTGAAACCAATGATAAGAAATTAAATATATTAAATTTCCACAAATTCCATGATCTAATCAATATCTCATGAAAAATTTGAACATGCCAATGATCATAATAAAACCCTTATTGGGTTTGCAACACCCCATTCTATGTACACAAAAGACCTCAACATCAATTTTCATGCTTTATCCTTCATGTTATGATATAAAACTTTAAAAAAAATATTAAAATAAACTATCACACATATCAAAATTTTATTATGATATTTATAACTTTTGGAACTGGACTTGACCCCTCATAAGGTCACACTAGGCCTTGAATTACTAGTTATAATTAGACCTTGATCACACATTGTAACCTCTTATATTATTATAAAAACCACACAATTATGTAATAATACATAATAAACTTTTAACACACTACCACTAATTATCTCACAAGCCTTAGAGTTCTCACCTTATCATGCTACCAAGCCTATGCCTTCTCACCAAGTCTCTTCATGTAAAGACTAAGCCTCAAAACTAACCTTGGAACTCATATGAAGGCTTCCTTGACTATTTATAATTTTTTCATATTTTTACACACTATATTATGCCTTTACTAACACAACTCACCAATATTCACTATGCTTTATGAATACACCTTCTTTTAGGGCTAGACCAAGCTTCTCAAGACACTTAGTACTCTAAGTAACCTACCTTATATCATGATCTTTACCTTGACATGACATCAAACTCAAAATAATTACTATGTTGAATTAAAATTATCTCTCAATATAGATACAATAAGTTTCCTTCAAAATTTCTCTTGTCATTAGACTTCTTTTTCACATACCATTTCACCATGCATGGCCTCAACTCTAGCATTGACATTAATGACATCTATCTAGTTTTTGACATCAATGACAACAACAATGCATCAATACTAAGAATATGAACATACCTCAACATATTTGGGTTGTATGTGGATCCCTGTGGAAGGCACATACTCCACATAACCCCATATTTTACTCATGATAATGTGAGGGTATGGAAAAAGCCATATATTTTACTATTATTATACTAGGATAGTATGAAATTTTATCCTAAACTCTCCCTCAATTTGAAAAATTAGTTTTATTATGAGTAGATATAATTTTTGGATATATAAACAAATATATATATATATGTATGTATGTATGTATGTATGTATGTATGTATGTATGTATGTGTATGTATGTATGTATGTATGTATGTATGTATGTATGTATGTATGTATGTATGTATGTATGTATGTATATATATATATATATATATATTGTTAAATATAAGTAATATAAAAATATACACATATATATGTTTGTATATATATACCAGTGTTTAAAAAAATGATAGGATTTAGTGGGAAACTGTATGTATTTTATTTGAGAAATGAATATGCTAGCACAAAAAACTTAGGATTCTATTTTGATTGAATGTGTGTCTTAGGTTCAAATAAAATTATAAATTTAGGGTTGAAGTATAATTATATATTCTTAGCTATATATATTTTAAATTTGTATTATGAATATTGCTTGTATAAATGGATTTGGGGAAACTTTTGGTGTAAGTATTATTAAAAACCTAGGTATAGGTAGGAGAATGACTATTTTAGGATATGTACTTGTATTTATGAATGGGAATATACCAAAAATGTTATAATACATATGGTAGAGTTTGGTGGATTATGTTCATGATAATTATGAATTTTGATTATATTCAAATATGACTGTGAATAGTTATATAGTTTAGTCATGTCATTGAATTGAGTAGAAGTCTTGAATAAACAATAATAAAGAAAAAATTTATGGGTTTAATTGCATATATCATTCATCCAATTTTGTGTTGTTTATTGAAAACCTGAGTAGGGTGTGGTTGGATGTATATAGTTGTTTTAATAAAACTTAAGTTAGGTATTCAACTATGTTGTTGCTTTATTAAATAATATCTGAGTTGGGTATAGGTGATTAATTGTTTATAATTTCTCTTATGAATTAAAATTAATTGGAAAAACATAAATTTATTGATTTGGTATATTGATTGGATAGATTTAATGAATAAATGAATAAATATATTTGATAGTATTATATGTATTTTAGTATGAAGGAAATTGATAATTATTTAGTTTGAAAGAAAGGTTATGGGGCATTTGTTGTGTAGAGTAAATTTTTTTACTCTACATTGCATTCCGATTTTTAGTCACGCACTACAAATTTTGCTCCCACATACCTTGGTCTTTGATGGCAAAGTTTGGAAATAGAACATGGGCTCTATTTTCCTTTTGATTCATTTCTTTCATTTTTGGCTAAGTGTCAAGATCTAGTGAAAGCTGCCAAGTGGAGTCATCTGAGGCACCTTTCATATTTCCTACAAGTTAGTTGAGACGTACCATGTGTTCAATAGCAACTCACCAAAAAGCACCATGTGTCGGCATCTGCATTTCATATTGGCACCCACATTTCATTTATTTTTTAGTGAAAGTCTTCAATAAGCTAAGTATCAGGAGTAGGTGGAAAGCACCAAGTGGCAATCACGGAAGGCTCTAGATTGTTTTTGTAAAAGGAAGTGGAATTCACCATGTGTTGGCATCTAAAATAAGGTGGTTCAATGCCCTAGTTCAATAAGGTGGTTCAATGCCTTGGTTCAATATTTTTGGTTCAATACCTCGAGTTATGTGTAAATGGCGCACATTGTTGAACCATTAAACCATTGAACCATTTTAAGTTCAATGGGTAGTTTAAAGGAGAATCCCACAGACCAAAGGACAAGTGCCCTTTTGGAGGACAAGTAAGGTGTAACCAAACTGTTCAAGCAGAGGCTACCAAGTGTCACCAACTGAGCCCCTTTCTAATCCATTCTCAGAAGTAATGGAAGACACCATGTATCTTACCAGAAGTAGCGGAAGCCACCATGTGTCGAAACCTGAAAGATCTTTTTCAAATTTTCATTACCAAATAAAGACTATGGTGGGTCCTGGGTTTTTTTTGAAATCCGTGGAAGCTACCAAGTGTCACCATATGTAGGAGCCTATCATGCATCTCGAACACTTCCACAGCATAGTGAAAGAGCAATGAAGATTTCCACCTATCTCCATGCCCCTTTTAAAGGTTGCTCAGGTAGGAAATGTAGTGAGTCTTATTTTTGTTAAGTCGTTAAGTATCAAAGAATTAGATTATGATAGGTTTCAAAGGCAGAATGTTCCTAAGAAAGGTATACTAAGAATATTGGGAAAGCAAAAAGTGCTGCATGTCTTCGATAAAAGTTGTAAAAAGAACCAAGTGTCATTTTCTAGTGTCTCCTAAGAAATAAGAAGATTTTTAAGAAAATGACTAAGTGTCCTCTTCTGTTGCAATAAAATAGAGGGTCATGTGTATCTGTTTTTATCTCAGTAAGATTTCAATTTGGGCCATAAGTTTGGGAATGCATAGATAATCTAGAGGGAATTCAAGGATGAAGAGGAGAAAGAGACAAAGAGGGAAACTCAGCAGGAGTTATTTCTAGTAGATGGAGCAGTTCACTGGGTAGATTTTTGGGGCATGGAAACATTGAAAGCACCATCTGTTTGTCCCCTGTGAGATAAAAGGCAAAATAGATAGTTGCACAGGAAAGGAGGTGATGGAATGAGAGATCTGAGGCTATAAAGAGAAGTACAAGGATCACCACAAGGGGGGAAATCAAAAATGGATATAATTTTTTGAGAAAATTATTAGACTTTCTAGAGCTGTGATTAGGGATATCATTTACCTTTATTCTATTTCTTAAGTTGTGAAGTTTAGGTAACTGTGCATGTTTTTGTGCCTTTTATATGGCTGAAGAATTAATGAGAAGATATAGTTTTGTGCCATTGTTGATGTTTCCTATATCATTATGAAAGTAGTCTAAGTTGTGAGCCTCTATTTTTATTATTTCTATCTTTTACATTGATCATGCCATGTCTACTCTTTAATGTAATTGAATCTTACATATATTTTCATTGTGTTTAGGATTAAGGATCAAAATTACATTTAGGCACATCACTATAGTTAGATTTTCTTTCTTCACATTTGCATTTCTATTTAAATTTCCTATCCCTTTTCCCCAAACACTTGATATAAAGAAGAGACCAACTTCTTAAAAATTTGGAGGTTGTTTCAAGTCGCATGTCCCCCATCTTGAAACTTCCCATTGTTGGTGTCTAAAACAAAGCACAATTTTAAACATCAACAATTTTTTGGCATGCCTGGTGGGACTAGTCTTGAAGTTACTTTCAACACTGTATGAACTAGAGAGCTACAAGGAGTCGAAGCTGTGGACTAGTCACTAGATCACAATCTGCTACAAATCTAGGTATTCTTTTGCCACCTTTGGTAACAAGTCCAAGAGGAAGAGCTAACCAGTTTGTACCAATACCAAAAGCAAATATGGGAGCCCCTATACCCCCAAGAAATTATGCAAGCTAGAACACTGGTAGTCCCTTAATCCTCCCAACACCACCAGCCATTTGGGATCCTATCCTAGTGAATTCCCTAAAAGCTCTGCCCAAATTCAGTGGGAAAGACTCTAAAATACCTGTGAAACATCTTCAAGATGTATCAAATGTATGTGTTATACATGTCACATAACAAAATGTGGCCATAAGATTATTAACAGCTTCTCTTAAAGGGAAGGCTCTAGAATGGTATCAGTCTTTGACCCCAAATACCATATCTACATGGAATCAGCTCAGAGATCTATTCTTTGAAAGATTTGTAGAGAAGGGTGATATGTCTTCTTTATTACAGTAGTTAATCACCATTCAAAGGGGACCATAGGAAGCTATGACTAGCTTCAATTCTAGATTTCAAAAGACTTGGGACAGAATCCCTGCTACAACTAGACCATTACTAGGTATGGCCATAGTGTTTTATCTCAAGGCTTTAAATTCAGATATATCTATTATGATTCAGTCGCTTGGAGGACACACTTTGCCAGAGGCTTATGAATATGCGGTCAGAGCTGAGAATCATTGAATAGATGCTGGAAAGTTACTTCCAAGGCCTCCCATGCCCATGTTCCTAGAAATTTCCTTGCCATTACCTCAAGAAGTTCCTAAATTTGTAAGCCCACCTGTGTCTATGTACACTTACCCTCAACCATCTGTGAAAGAACTTGTCCCTGCTCAGTCATCTGAGATGGATGATATCAAGAATATCCTAAGGAGATTTTCCAATGAGCTGATTGATATAAAAAGATATCAGAATACTTTCTCTAAGCCTTCTTATCAAGGCTATCAAGGAAATATATTTTCATCCCAATCAAACCAATATTAGGGTCCTCCAAAACAAACAACCATTAGCCAGTGAATCAATTGGTTGCAATTCCCACACCCTCACAAACTATTCCTCCCAACTCAAATAGGGAGATGGTTCTAGGGAAAAATAATTATGTGGATGATACTAATACCTGGTGTTTCCATTGCAATAATGCTCATACACCTAGAGATTGTCCTAGGGGTAATCTACAACAAAGGGTGGTAGAGCAAAGAAGAATGGATGGTCAGTTTGCCAGTTCTAGTGACAATCAAGCCTACCAGTCTTCTGGTATGCAGAATTCAGTCCTAGTAGCTCAAATGCAAGGAATGTCCTTGCAACAAGAGGAAGAAATAACCCTAAAACATGCTTTGTTCTCATGGGTTGAAGATGAAGAATAAATTTTCTTGAACGAAGCATCTACCTCCCAAAGAGCAGTGGTGCGATCTGATTATTACAACAAATTAAAGAGGAGAATAGTCGAACACCCTAAGATGGTAAATGATCAAGTCATGAATATTCCTCCATTTCAAGGATAAAGAAACACTATTGTTAGATAAGAAGTGCCTCATCTGGTGCAAAATCAAGGGACTCCTACCCAAATTTAGGAAAAAACAAGATATCCTTATGTTCAAGAAACTCAGTCTTTGGGACCAATAAATGTAGTGGATCAATTGAAGAAGACTCCAGCAAAAGTATCAATATGGGATATATTGGCTATTCCTAAATAGAAGAAACTACTACAAGAAGCTCTGCAAGGCCAAGCAGTGCTGAAAGATACTGTTACCAAAGAAGCACCTACTAGAAAAGAAAAACTCAAAGATACAATTCCTTCAAAGACAATAGCCTTTGTGAATGATGTAGCATAAGTAAGTAAATCCAAATCAGAGCCTTTCTATTTGACTCTGATAGTTGGAAGGAAACTCTTGCATAATGCATTGATAGATTCAAGAGCTAGTACTACAGTGATGCCCAAGCAAATAGCTAATGCTTTGAAAATAAAATATGAACCCCTTACAAAAGGAGTTATGTAGCTAGATGGCAAAATAGTACAAACCATAAGGAGAATCAAACAACTCCCATTGTAGTTATATACTTGTCACAATATAATTGTCAACCAAGAGGTAGTAGTCATAGATATACCTCCTATTTTTTGTTTATGTTTATCCAGATACTTTATAGCAAAAATAGGAGGATATATGTCTCTTGATTGATCTCACCTCATCCTAAGAACCAATTACGGTTCGAAGATGAAAATTCTATCTAAGCCACTATCAAAATATCATATCACCAATGAACCAACATCAAAATTAGAGGTAGATCATGCTATGTTAAATAAGGAAGAAAAGATTTTTGTTGAAGAGTTAGGCGACTGGACTGAGCATGATCCAGAGGAAGAAAATAATCAATTGTTGGTTATGATGCATAGCAACCCATATGGAAACTATGACTCTATTGGTCTGGGCACATATGTCATTTTTGATGAGGACCATGAAATCCCAAATGTTCTAAGGGAAGAGGCACCAATAACTCAAAATTCAGAAATCTGGACCTTAAATTTTGATGGGGCTAGGAGTAAGCATGGTGCTGGAGTAGGAATTTGTCTTACTGCTCCAAATGGTGGGAAAAGTTTAAGGGCTATCCGTTTCCAATTTTCTTGTACTAATAATGATGCTAATTATGAATCTTTAGTACATGGGCTCCTGTTAGCCAAGAAAAGGGGGATAAAGAACCTAATAATAAAAGGGGATTTAGAATTAGTGGTAAAGTAAATTAGAGAAAAGGCAACATCCAAAAATGTAAGGATGAGATCCTATAGACATAGGATTTGGGACTTAATATAAGATTTTGAAGCTTTCAATATTGAGATAGTCCCTAGGAGTCAAAATTTTGAAGATGATAGGATGGCCCAGATTGGCTCACAGTTTAATCCAAAAATTGGCCTATCAATTAACAATGAGTTAGTAAAAGTTATAGTGAGCCCGACTATTCCAGACAATGATGAGAATTGGCAAGTATTTGAAAATGATGCTTAGGTAGTCTCATTCTTACAACAATCAGCTAAATTTGTTGATTAGTTACAAACTAAAATTGAGGAAGCATATGGGGATCAGATTATACAATTAAAGACTAATAAGCTCCCTAAGGGCTTGATCACTTTAGAAAACTTATTTGATCCAGAGGATGTAAGCCTAGAGAAGAAAAGGTTCCAGGTAGAAAAAGCAGATTATTCTAAAATAGAGGTGAGTCAAGGGAAAAAACTAAAAGTTGGGAATTTTGCAACTCAAGTGGAAAAAGAAAGACTAATTTAATAATGCAAAAAATATGACAGAGTCATAGCCTGGAGTAATGAAGACCTTCATGGATACAATAAAGACATTATTCATCACACAATAGAACTGACTGAAGGATCTAAGCCCATCAGGTAGAAACAGAGGCCAATAAATCTAAGGATTGAGCCTCTAATGGTAGATGAGTTGTAGAAACTTTTAGATTCCAAAATAATTTTTCCAATCAAGCACTCAACTTGGGTATCAAATCTAGTACCAGTTAGGAAAAAGAATGGAGATGTAAGAATGTGTGTAGATTTTAGAGATTGAAATAGAACATCTCTAAAAGACCACTATCCCTTGCCCTCCATGGAATAGATTCTACAAACTATGGCTAGATCAGAGAGATTTTCTTTGCTAGATGGTTTCTCTGGATACAATCAGATTTGGTTGGCTGATGAAGACTAGTACAAAACTACTTTTACTACCAAATGGGGAATATTTGCATACTCTGAGATGCCATTTGGCCTGTCAAATGTAGGAGCCACCTTTCAAAGAGCTATGGATGTAGCCTTTGGGGAACTTATAAATAAAATCATCCTGATTTATCTAGATGACCTCACTATTGTTTCAAAAAATGATGTTGATCATTTTGATCATTTAGAATCTATCTTTAAGAAATGTCAGGATTTTGGAATATCACTGAATCCCAAGAAATGCATCTTTGTTGTGCCTCAAGGCAAATTATTGGGGCATATAGTGTCTAAAGAAGTAGTTCCATAGATCCTAAAAGAATTGTAGCTATAATGAACCTATCTCTTCCTATAAATAAGAAGGCAATTCAGTCATTCTTAGGAAAGATTAATTTTTTTAGTAGGTTCATATCCAATTTTGCAGGCTTGGTGAGGCCAGTGACACTCTTGCTAAAGAAAGAACTGATTTTCAAATGGACTCTAGAAGGAAGGCAAGCCTTTGAAGAGGTCAAGAAGGTTATCTCAATGGCCCTAGTACTAAAAAACCTAGAGTTTTCCAAGCCTTTTGTAATATATGTCTATGGGGAAGAGTTAAGCATTGTTGTTGTCTTGACACAAAAGGATGATAAATAGGAGGGAGAGCACCCAATTGCCTTTTTCTCAAGAACTCTCAAAATTATGAAACTAGGTACAACTCTGTAGAGAAACAAGCATATTCCATAGTAAAAGCCTTCAAGAAATTTAGACATATGGTATTAAGGAGCAAAATTTTGGTACTTGTAGCTCACCCAAGCGTCAAAGAATACATCATGGAGGGAGAAACCACTAAAAAAAGAGCCAACTAGATTACTAAGATCCTTCAATACGATGTAGAGGTCAGACCCACCAAGTTATTTAGAGGTAGGGGTTTGTGCCAATATATGACCCAAGAGATTGTAAAGATAATACCTAAGGAGATAGATAAAGAAGGAGAGACGGAGACGGTGTTAAAGATACAAGAGGTTGATCAGGAATCCTAGATCACAAGTAGGATTCATTTTATGAAGTATGGAATTTATTCGAGAGAAATACCTCAAAATAAGAGGAGATACTATAGGATACAAAGAGTTTATTTTGTTTTAATTAAATAAGACCTTTTTAGAAGAAATTTTGATGGTAAATTGTTAAGATGTGTAGAACAGGCTGAGGATAAGAGAATACTACATGAGATGCATCATGGAATATCAGGAGGGCATTTTTTTGCAGAGACCACAGCCATAAAGATAAGTGAGGTAGGATATTTCTAGCCTACTTTATTTGTAGATTGTTATCAACTGCTTAAAAAATGCCAATCCTACCAATATTACATGGGGATGAGGAGGAATGCAACAATGCCCCTTAGTCCTATAATTGTGGATGAACCTTTTACTCAATGGGGTCTTGACTTCGTTGGAATGATAAATATAGTGTATAGTATGTATCACAAATGGATATTAATTGCCATAAATTATTTCACCAGATGGATTGAGGCAGTCCCACTTAAAGAAGCAACAAAAAATGTGATCCTAAATTTTTTAGGAAGTATCACTACTCACTTTGGGGCTCCTCACACCATAATTTCTGATAATGCTAAAGCATTCTTGGGGTCTAAAGTATCTGACTTTGCATTGAAACATGGAATATATATGAAAAATTCATCTAAATATTACCCTCAAGGTAACGGTTTGGTAGAATCAACTAACAAGAACCTGATTAGACTCATCAAAAGAGTAGGGGCCAATCATCACAAAGAATGGCATAAAGTGCTTAATTTATCACTATGGGCTTATAGAATCATGCCTAAATAGGTGATCAAAATGTCCCCATATGAATTGGTATATGGAAATTCTATTGTGATCCCCTTAAGCATAGAAATCCTTGCCCTCTAGCTGATCAAACAAATTGAAATTGAGGAAAATGGCCCCATGTAGGTTAGACTTGTAGAGATTCTGGAGGTTCAGGAGAAGAGGGATACAGCCCATGATTCATTAATTAAGCATCAGGGAATGGTTAAGGACTATTTTGATAAAAGGACTTTGAATCCTCATTTTAAAGTAGGCTTAATTGTTTTGAAATGGGATGCAAGAGATGCCAAGCCGGGTCAGCATACTAAATTTGAAGCATTATGGACTGACCCATATAAAATTTACATGTGCAAGTAGAATAATTCATTTGAGTTGGAGTCGATGGAAGGAGAACCTAAAGAGATTCTTATAAATGGAATCTGTTTGAAGCATTTCAGTTAACTTTGGTCTCTAATGTATTATAGTTAGATAGTTTCCCATTCTTGTATTATTTTTTTTCCCGTTGTTGTTTTCCCACTTTTCTTTTAAATAAGTGTTTTCAAACATAGAGTCGGCAGCTCAGAAGGTTTCCAATAATAAAAAAATCTTCAAATTCTCAAAGCATTGAATGTTTCCCAAATCTTTAGAAATATTTGAGGTACCTTACGGGACCACTTGCATAATGTGTCTGTCTTGCTATCCCAAGAAGATTGAGTAGGATTCGCTAATGGTTGTCTGAGTTTAATGCCTTTTAAGACTTGAAAGGTCCATAAATACCTTTTAGGAAGAATTAATGTCTACAAACTCTCAAGCATTCTTGCATCTGCAAGAAAATATCCTGTTACTTGCAAAAATTTTCAAGCACCTATTAAAGTTGCTTCAGCGAGAGTGTTTTTGTTTGCAAAGGTTTCATACCAGTTATCACAAAAAGGACATAGAGATGGAAGGAGCATCATCTTCACAACAAGGAGCTATGATTTATGAATCCCTTGATAGGTTTTTAGAAAGTAAGTAATATGCTTTAGCTCTCACACAACCATTTAAAGCCTATCCAAGGACCAAAATTCTAGAGGTTGGTCGGGCAAGTGACCTAGTAAAAGTAACGGATTATGTAGATGGAATCATGGACCCAATCTTATAAAGAGCCAATAGTAAAACCCTTAGAGAAGGGGCACATCAAAGGTACCTTTAGAGGGCTAGAGAAGGGCAATATGAGACATTTGCCATGAGGATATGGACCTCACAATTAGCATAGTTCCTTGTCCCAGCTATGCATCCATGCCCTAACTTGGTTGAATTATGCACAAACTAGCTCCATGCACCCTCATGCACCATTCAAAAGGGTCCTTTCATGGTACAAATCACACCGTAGGCTATCAGAGATATGTTAGCCCTACACCATGGTAGTACTGCAACATTTCTCACTATCATGAAAATGCAAAGGACATGGGCTAATGTCAATACCTAGTTAAGGTTCTCAAGAACTAAATTACAAATGGGCAATGACAACACTATTATGCCCACACTCCCTGCAGCAAGAGCCCAATTCACACAAGTCAGCTAAGATGCACTGTCCATGATGGCTTCCATCTTTGGCATGAAAGATGATATGGTAGTTTACATAGATAAAATGGCTATCCTCTTCAAGTTGAAGACTATCAATAAGACCCAAGAATATCAGCTCGACTTTTTTGAGCAAATTGCTTTTTTAATGGTGGATCAACTAGCCCAGTTTAAATCAAAAGGAGTGTTCAGGTACTCTTCTTATTTGTTTCACCTCATGCTATACTAGAACACTAACCTCTTCACCCAACATATGCATCTGGACATGTATGACCCAAGTTTTAATCCCCAAAGGACCATTCCTGTGTCTGCATGGACACATATTTTGTCAAAGACTAGTGACCCATATGATTTCTGGGAATTGTTTGTTGCCCCTTCTCTTTGCCACCTCAGCCCCAAACCAATCATAAATAGATTATTTCCCAATGTTTCAAACCTCCTGGCCAGTTGCCCAATTCCATGTGACTTTTACTTTGGATCCCACCATATGATTATAAGAGTTCACGGTTTTTGTGGGGAACCAATGTTTCTACCGAAGATTATAACTCTTAGGTTAGAATTTTTAGAGGTCATTAGGCAAGTGTTATTAGTAGACAATTATTATGGTTTTGAGAAATGGAAGAGGAAGATGTATGATCTCCCATGGATAGCAGGCAACATAGTTTTAGAAACCAAGGAGGATGAAATCTTGCTACTTTGAAAGCTAACTCTTTGGGGTTCATGTTAGTTGAAGACAAATGGGTATGCAACCTAAATGGTTACATAGCTTCCTAGATAAAGACTAATAGGGTTGCAACTAGGATTTCACATGAGGGCTGCCCTTTTTGGGAGACTAGGAGAAACCCTATAGAAGATGCTCCTAATTTTTATGTTGAGTTAATAGATTTGCTCCTTCTATAAAATAGACCATGGGAAAATTTCTATTCTTAGGCAAAGGAATTATGATTCCAAAGTCAGAATGAATTCTGGCTTGAGAAGAGCATTGAAGAATAAAGATTGGGATCCGGAGAAGATAGAAGCCTATTGGAAGTATAGGCAGGAAATTTCTCAAACCACCCATTCTTTCAGAAACGTAGACATAGACAAAAGATGGGAAGAACTATGGGATGAGTGCCATCTCTCCCCTGCATCTAGCTTGGAGACAACTAATTTGCCAACATGGCATATAGAGCAAGAAGTCGGGCCAAGCCAAGACCCACAAACCTCTAAACAAACTACAGTTGTAGCAACTATGTCAGTTTGGCCCTAATCTCTCAGTATCTTAGAGAAACAAAAGAGTGTGGTTCATTCAACATTGAAAGCTTCCTCATCATCAAAAGTCATTAAAATTTCTAGTTCTCCACAAGCATTGACGATGGCAGTAGCGGATGTGGAAGGAGAGAGAGCACAACCAGAAGAGGAGACACCCAAGAAATGAAAGAGGGTGTAATTTTAGTTGGCTACAGAAGAGGAGATAGACACCCAATAACACCAATTATAGAGTGCCATAATTGCTCCTCAGGTAAGTATCATTCATCCTTCTCCTTCTTAGTCTATTTCTTCTCTCATTGGCATGATGATTTCATTTAGACAAATAACATCCTTTGTTACTTCTGTCATTCCCATTTCTCACTTCACCCCATTTGTGCCACCTCAGGCTTTAACATTACCCCATTTCTCCCCCTCTATTCCCAAAAAAAATTCCCTCAAATTTCCCATAGCTAATAATTGGCTATTCAATACGGTCTGCCACAGGGACATCCTTTTGCGGGTGGGCACATTGCCTCTCCTTCTACCTTCCAAACACAAGTAGATGTTGTGTGAAAGGCAAGGGAAGCCTGAAGAGAGAAAAAGAGGACAAAGTAAAATAAAGTGCTGGCTACAACACATCTATGATCACAATTTGACCCAATTTAGCAACAATTGACAGTGACCCATTTGTCACCAAATGTTATCAAGCTAGCTGAGCAAATGTAGCCTAAGGATTATACAATGGATGCGGTGGCCATTAACATGTCCTTTTTCAAGCCCTAAGATAGAATTGAGCTATTGACAAAATCCACTTTTGTAGTCACTGAAGACTATTTGAAGACATCAAGGAGGCTACAAAAGATGGAGGTTGATTTGGCCAAAGAGAAGGCAAACTATAATATTTTGACCATAGAAATTGATAGAAAGGACAATGAAAATCAAATCTAAATAAACAATTACAAGAGACTATTTCTCTTTAGATTCACTAGGTAGTCCAAGCCCAAAATGATTCTTTAAAGGTAGAGCTCATGTAGATAAAGGCTATGGTGGCGACCCTAAGGTGGGAAAAAGTAGAATGGCAACACAAGCTGCTAACTAAATAAAATAATATTGTGGCCATTCAAGCCCAGTTCCAAGTAGAGCAATAGAGAGTGACACAACTAACACTAGAGCTTGCTAATAGGCCAAGCAATGTCAGAGTGATAAAATTGGTAAAGGAGCTCTATGAATCCATGTGGAAAATAATCTCCTTAGAGATTATTCAACTTAGGCCTTCTCTCACCTTCGTATTAAACACACAAAAATTGTGTGAAAAGGTGGGGGATTTAGTGAGGAACAGTCTGACTACAATTTTTGACAGAGTAATGGACTCTAAAACTATGCTACAGAAGCTCTATGATGCAACAGATGTGACATTGGTAGCCAAAGGAATCACTGACAGAATGGTCACTGAAAAGAGAGTCAATGAGGTTCTTAGTTTCAATTTTGCTGCCAACAATTTTAGAGAGCTCCTTGAAATCATGAAAGAAGGAATTAACAAAATGAAGCAACATATTGAAGATTTAGTGTGGTTAGGTCTTCCTTCTCCATTTCCTAATGATAACATGGTGCTAATGGTTAATCAAATTAAACCATTGCTACTAGCCAAATAGAATGATCAAATAGTTTTTCAAAACATATAGGATGATTCCTCAGTCTTGGAAGTAGAAGCTGTTTTGGTTCCTATTTCCTAGCTTGAATTCAAATTAAAGTTCAGATATTGTAAAAAATTTTACACAAGGATATTATTAAACTTGATTTAGCCTTCACTGAATTACAAAACAAGCAAGGGTTATCTGACCATGAGTGGTCCACCTACCAGACAACATTGTTGAAGCTATAAAATTTTGCAATTTTGATATAACGGGAGTGTGGTTTCTTTTTTGAGCAGGCTCAAAATCCCTTAGGGTTACCAATAACTGTAGAGTAATTTTTTTTACTCTACAATGCTTTCTGATTTTCAATCATGCATTGCAAATTTTATTCCCACATACCTTGGTCTTTGAAGGCAAAGTTTAGAAATAGAACACGGGTTCTATTTCCCTTTTGATTCATTTGTTTCATTTTTGGCTAAGTGTCGAGATCAAGTGAAAGCTACCAAGTGGCATCATCTGAGGGACCTTTCATTTTTCCTACAAGTTGGTCAAGATGTACCACATGTTTAATATCAACTTAGCGGAAAGCACCATGTGTCAGCATATGTGTTTCATATCAGCACCCACATTTCATTTGTTTTTCAGTGAACATCTTTAACAAGCTAAGTATCAAGAACAGGCAAAAAGTGCCAAGTGGTAATCATGGAAGGATCTAGATTATTTTTGTAAAAGGAAATGGAAGTCACAACATGTTGGCATCCAAAATAAGGCAGTTCAATGCCTTGGTTCAATATTTTTGGTTCAATACCTCAATTTATGTGTAAATGGCATGCAGTGTTGCAGTGTTGAACCATTGAACCATTTTTGGTTCAACGGGTAGTTCAAAGGAGCATCCCAAAGACCAAAGGACAAGTACCCTTTTAGAGGGAAAGTAAGGCACAACCAAACCATTCAAGTGGAGGTTTCCAAGTGTCACCAATTGATCCCCTTTCTACTCCACTCTCAAAAGTAGTAGAAGCTACCATGTGTCGACACCCAAAAGATCTTTTTTGAAGTTTCATTGCTGAATAAAGACTACGGTGGGTCTCAGGTTTTTTTTTGAAGTCCGTGGATGCTGCCAAGTGTCACCATCTATAGGAGCCTAGCATGCATCCTGAACACTTCTATAGCATAGGAAAAGAGTAGCAAAGTATGCCACTTGTCTCCATGACCCTTTTAAAGGTTGCTTAGGTGGGAAATCCAGTGAGTCTTAGGCAAAGGAATTATGATCCCAAAGTCAGAATGAATTCTAGCTTGAGAAGAGCATTAAAGAATAAAGATTGGGATCTGGAGAAGATAGAAGCCTATTGGAAGTATAGGCAGGAAATTTCTCAAACCACCCATTCTTTCAGAAATGTAGACATAGACAAAAGATGGGAAGAACTATGGGATGAGTGCCATCTCTCCCCTGCATCTAGCTTGGAGACAACTAATTTGCCAACATGGCATATAGAGCAGGAAGTCGGGCCAAGCCAAGACCCACAAACCTCTAAACAAACTACAGTTGTAGCAACTATGTCAGTTTGGCCCTAATCTCTCAGTATCTTAGAGAAACAAAAGAGTGTGGTTCATTCAACATTGAAAGCTTCCTCATCATCAAAAGTCATTAAAATTTCTAGTTCTCCACAAGCATTGACGATGGCAGTAGCGGATGTGGAAGGAGAGAGAGCACAACCAGAAGAGGAGACACCTAAGAAATGAAAGAGGGTGTAATTTCAGTTGGCTACAAAAGAGGAGATAGACACCCAATAACACCAATTATAGAGTGCCATAATTGCTCCTCAGGTAAGTACCATTCATCCTTCTCCTTCTTAGTCTATTTCTTCTCTCATTGGCATGATGATTTCATTTAGACAGATAACATCCTTTGTTACTTCTGTCATTCCCATTTCTCACTTCACCCCATCTGTGCCACCTTAGGCTTTAACATTACCCCATTTCTCCCACTCTATTCCCAAAAAAAATTTCCCTCAAATTTCCCATAGCCAACAATTGGCTATTCAATACGATCTGCCACAGGGACATCCTTTTGCGGGTGGGCACATTGCCTCTCCTTCTACCTTCCAAACACAAGTAGATGTTGTGTGAAAGGCAAGGGAAGCCTGAAGAGAGAAAAAGAGGACAAATTAAAATAAAGTGCTGGCTACAACACATCTATGATCACAATTTGATCCAATTTAGCAACAATTGACAGTGACCCATTTGTCACCAAATGTTATCAAGCTAGCTGAGCAAATGTAGCCTAAGGATTATACAATGGATGTGGTGGCCATTAACATGTCCCTTTTCAAGCCCTGAGATAGAATTGAGCTATTGACCAAATCCACTTTTGTAGTCACTGAAGACTATTTGAAGACATCAAGGAGGCTACAGAAGATGGAGGTTGATTTGGCCAAAGAGAAGGCAAACTATAATAGTTTGACCATAGAAATTGATAGAAAGGACAATGAAAAGCAAATCTAAATAAACAATTACAAGAGACTATTTCTCTTTAGATTCACTAGGTAGTCCAAGCCCAAAATGATTCTTTAAAGGTAGAGCTCATGTAGATAAAGGCTATGGTGGCGACCCTAAGGTGGGAAAAAGCAGAATGGCAA
Source organism: Torreya grandis (assembly GCA_037957365.1). NCBI lineage: Eukaryota > Viridiplantae > Streptophyta > Pinopsida > Cupressales > Taxaceae > Torreya > Torreya grandis. The sequence goes on from JARHVA010003438.1 coordinate 746,010, forward strand.
CACAAGCTACTAACTGAATAAAATAATACTGTGGCCATTCAAGCCCAGTTCCAAGTAGAGCAATAGAGAGTGACACAACTGACACTAGAGCTTGCTAATAGGCCAAACAATGTCAGAGTCATAAAATTGGTAAAGGAGCTCTATGAATCCATGTGGAAAATAATCTCCTTAGAGATTATTCAACTTAGGCCTTCTCTCACCTTCGTATTAAACACACAAAAATTGTGTGAAAAGGTGGGGGATTTAGTGAGGAACACTCTGACTACAATTTCTGACAGAGTAATGGACTCTAAAACTTTGCTACAGAAGATCTATGATGCAATAGATGTGACATTGGTAGCCATAGGAATCACTGATAGAATGGTCACGGCAAAGAGAGTCAATGAGGTTCTTAGTTTCAATTTTGCAGCCAATAGTTTTAGAGAGCTCCTTGAAATCATGAAAGAAGGAATTAACAAAATGAAGCAACATATTGAAGATCTAGTGTGGTTAGGTCTTCCTTCTCCATTTCCTAATGATAACATGGTGCTAATGGTTAATCAAATTAAACCATTGCTACTGGCCAAATAAAATGATCAAATAGTTTTTCAAAACTTATAGGATGATTCCTCAGTCTTGGAAGTAGAAGCTATTTTGGTTCCTATTTCCTAGCTTGATTTCAAATTAAAGTTCAGATATTGTAAAATTTTTTACACAAGGATATTATTAAACTTGATTTAGCCTTCACTGAATTACAAAACAAGCAAGGGTTATCTGACCATGAGTGGTCCACCTACCAGACAACATTGTTGAAGCTATAAAATTTTGCAATTTTGATATAACGGGAGTGTGGTTTCTTTTTTGAGCAGGCTCAAAATCCCTTAGGGTTAGCAATAACTGTAGAGTTATTTTTTTACTCTACATTGCTTTCTAATTTTCAATCATGCATTGCAAATTTTATTCCCACATACCTTGGTCTTTGAAGGCAAAGTTTAGAAATAGAACACGGGTTCTATTTCCCTTTTGATTCATTTGTTTCATTTTTGGCTAAGTGTCGAGATCAAGTGAAAGCTACCAAGTGGCATCATCTGAGGGACCTTTCATTTTTCCTACAAGTTGGTCAGGATGTACCACATGTTCAATATCAACTTAGAGGAAAGCACCATGTGTCAGCATATGTGTTTCATATCAGCACCCACATTTCATTTGTTTTTCAGTGAACGTCTTTAACAAGCTAAGTATCAAGAACATGCAAAAAGTGCCAAGTGGTAATCGTGGAAGGCTCTGGATTATTTTTGTAAAAGGAAATGGAAGTCACAACATGTTGGCATCCAAAATAAGGTAGTTCAATGCCTTGGTTCAATATTTTTGGTTTAATACCTCAATTTATGTGTAAATGGCATGCAGTGTTGCAGTGTTGAACCATTGAACCATTTTTGGTTCAATGGGTAGTTCAAAGGAGCATCCCAAAGACCAAAGGACAAGTACCCTTTTAGAGGGCAAGTAAGGCACAACCAAACCATTCAAGTGGAGGTTTCCAAGTGTCACCAATTGATCCCCTTTCTACTCCACTCTCAGAAGCAGTAGAAGATGCCACATATCTTACCAAAAGCAGTAGAAGCTGCCATGTGTCGACACTCAAAAGATCTTTTTTGAAGTTTCATTGCTAAATAAAGACTATGGTGGGTCTTAGGTTTTTTTTTTGAAGTCTATGGAAACTGCCAAGTGTCACCATCTATAGGAGCCTAGCATGCATCCTGAACACTTCTATAGCATAGGAAAAGAGTAGCAAAGATTGCCACTTGTCTCCATGCCCCTTTTAAAGGTTGCTTGGGTGGGAAATGCAGTGAGTCTTATTTTTGTTAAGTCATTAAGTATTAAAGAAGTGGATTGTAATTGGTGTCAAAGGCAGAACATTCTTGAGAAAGGTGAATATTGGGAAAGTAGAAAGTGTTGCATGTCTTTGATAAAAGTTGTAGAAAGCACCGATTGTCATTCTCTAGTGTTTCCTAGGAAATAAATAGATTTTTAGGAAAATGACTAAATGTCCTCTTCTATTTCAATAGAATAGAGGGTTTTGTATATTTGTTTCCATCTCAATAAGATTTCAATTTGGGCCATAAGTTTGGGAATGCACAAACAATCTGAAGGGAATCTGAGGATCAAGAGGAGGAAGAGACAAAGAGGGAAACTCAACAAAATTTATTTCCAGTAGATGGAGTAGTTCATTGGGTATATTTTTGGGGCCTGCAAACATTAAAAGCACCATCTATTTGTCCCTTGTGAGATAAAAGGTAGAATAGATAGTTGCATGGGAAAGGAGGTGATGGAATGAGAGATCTGAGGCTATAAAGAGGAGTGCAAGGATCACCACAAGGGGGGAAATCAAAAAAGGAGAATTTTTTGAGAAAATTATTAGACTTTCTAGAGCTATGATTAGGGATATCATTTGCCTTTATTCTATTTTCTTAAGTTGTGAAGTTTATGTAACTGTGCATGTTTCTGTGCCTTTTATATGGCTGAAGAATTAATGAGAAGATAGAGTTTTGTGCCTTTGTTGATGTTTCCTGTATCATTACAAAAGTAGCCTAAGCTACGTGCCTCTATTTCTATTGTTTCTATCATTTACATTGATCATTCCACATCTACTCTTTAATGTAATTGAATCTTACATATAGTTGCACTATGCTTAGGATTAAGGATCAGAATTACATTAAGGTGCATCTCCATAGTTAGATTTTCTTTCTTCACATTTGTGTTTCTGTTTAAATTTCCTATCCCTTTTCCCCAAACACTTGATATAAAGAAGAGACCAGCTTCTTAAAAATTTGGAGGTTGTTTCAAGTCGCATGTCCCCCATCTTGAAACTTCCCATTGTTGGTGTCTGAAACAAAGTGCAATTTTAAACATCAACATGTTGTTAGCTGACTATATACTTAGTGTATACACTATACTCTAGGACAATAGACAATGGATGTCATCTTAAGGTATATTGTATAAAACTGAAGTATTTTTAATGTATTAAATTTATATGTAATTAAAACACACACACACACACACACACACACACACACACACACACACACACACACACACACACACACACACACACACACACACACACACACACACACACAATTTAAATTATACGATTATTGTTTAAGAAACAAATGCAAAAAATAAATAAACCATTCATGTATATAAGTGTTATTATCATAATATTTTGTAACTGATGCTTGTTTATATTTTAATGTTTAAATATAAAGAATTAAATTAATGTGTTTATGAGTATAAATACATAACATAATAGTATGTTTTGGACTAGATTTTGTTATATGTGGATTATGAACAACTTATTAACCCTGTGATATAATGTTGTTTCGTTGACAAATATATTATAAGTTTATTAGTGGTTTAAGCAATTTTCAATCTAGATAATCAATACCCGAATGGTATGTTATATTGAGGACTATTTTTAGATTATGTTTATTATATGTAATAAACTACATGTATGGATTCATTTAACTTTATTTGATAGATTAAATGAATGTATGTGATATTTCTATACTTAACATAATTTTGATTAGCTAAATTAAAATATTATGAATGAATCTATTTGGTTTTAATATTATTATTTATTTTACCAAATATTGAATTCATATCCCTAGGTAAATATTTAATGAATTCCAATAACTTAATTATTACCATCAATGCAAGATTAGGGGTAATCTAATCAAGTGGTGTGTATGAATTTGAATAATCCTAGAGATCATTTATTTTTGAAAACTTTGGTCAAAGTAATATTTGATAAATATTATCATATCTTATCTTGATACAATTTTCATATTTATGAGATATCATGTTAGAAAATATTTATTTATGATACACATTATGTCTTAGATATCTTCAACACAATATTTTTGGTTTGTTACTCTAGATTCCCACATCATCATTATCTACCCATATACGAAGGGAGGCCCATTCCCTTATTTGGGAGATAGTGTGGGGGATCTATGGTCTATGGTTGGTGTGGAAAAGTGCTTGGATGATGCTCTCACTCCTAACTAGAGTAATATATGTGAGACTACACTTGAGATTACATATTCATACTTAAATCATGGAGACTCTTGAGTCATGGAGACTATGATTAGAGGATATTGATTTCATGTTTTATCATTTGAGATATTAATATGCAATGATAAAAACTATAACATTTATACATTATACTTCTACATTAGTGGCTCTAATGTTGTATTAGTTATGGCTGAATTTGTATTATTTCATTTATGATGAGATGTAGTATTTATTATTATTTCAAAATTATTCATGTTTTATATATTTTTTCATGGTGATCCTTAACTATGTGTATTAGATACAAAACTTCTTGGTTAACTAAATTAATATAATTATTTAAAGATCACTAATTAAGTTTATTGTGGTGAAATCTTCATGATGAATATGAGTAATTAATTTTTTAAAAAAAACTTGATATATTTTAGTTAAACCAAGTTGCATTGTTACATTGTGGTATTATAGCTAGGTTCAAAATCTCTGACTTCATGTGTCTTCTAGTGAAAACATATTCTCCTAATAAATAATAACAACAACAACAACAACAACAACAACAACAACAATAATAATAATAATAATAATAATAATAATAATAATAATAATAATAATAATAATAATAATAATAATAATAATAATAATAATAATAATTGTGTGCACTAGACTAGGAGGGGAGAGTACATTAAAAACCAAATCCCATATTGATCCAAATCAATTTACACTAAGAAAGATACAAATTTGGACCAAATCCTCATAACCATACAATAGACTAGGGATCAAATCATGGCCCTAAAATAGGAAGTGCATGGTTATGAAGTGGAGAATGATCAAGAAGAACATGAAGACCATCTTGATAAATAGGAACATCTTCAAGAGAAGAGACATGAGGAAGTGCCACATCATTTGAGAGCTTGAGTAGTTTATGAGTTAGCACCTAACATGAAAATTGTGAATCCATCCAAATTTGATAGGACTATATTGGGGGATGAGATGAAGCATGTTTAACATAAATGGAGAAGTATTTTGAGATTCACAATTATTCTAAAGTCATGAAATCTATCTAGGGAGCTTATTAGCTTGTTGGTGAAGTAATAAATTGGTGGGAAGATAAGAAGCTTGAGATAAACCTTGACTCAACCACCACTAGTTGGGAACAATTTATGAGAGTATTTAGGTCATGATGGATTCTAAAGCTATACTTCAACCAAAATCTTACATATTTTTATAATCTTAAGTAAGGAAATTTATCGATGAATAAATATTGGGAGAAAGTCACTAATATTCTTAAGTATGTACCTTAGCATCAAGTAGATGAGAGGTTCATAATTAGTTAATTCATCATGGGATTGAAACCTATGAAGTAGATGTGCATGGTCCATCTACCATGGATTAGGAGTTGAATAAGTTGATCAGGTAAGAATAGAAACAAAAATATCTTGCTCAAGTCATAAATAAGTTTTAAAATAAATTTGGAAGTTTTAAACCAAATTTCAAGAAGAATAACTAGAATCAAAGGAATGGAGATTCCAAGGTTCAGTTCAAGAATCAAAATGCCAAGTTTAACTATGGTTCAGGGAATAAGAAATCTGGTAATGGTTTTAAGGGTGGTTTCAAGGGAAACTAAAAGACTGAAAGGAAAGGAATAGTTGGAGGTTGTTTCATTTATGGAGGTTACCATTTTGATCTAGAATGTAATCAAGGTAAATCAAAGAACAAGGGTCCAAATTGTTAACAAGGTACATTTTAGTAGTGGATTCATGCAACTATTGACAATTGATAGGTTGAGTATCAAACTTCACCCATAGAACTATCAGGGGTTTTGTTTGATCATCTAGTTTCTACTTTGATAGATAAGAGAGATATTAAATATTTCATTTCTCCTAGGATGCTTAGTTAATTTTCTATAAATGCTAGAGTAAAGGAAAATGTATGGTTAGTATAATATGGGAATGAGGCAAAGGTCAAAGTTTGTAATTGTCTAGTCAAACTAGAGATTAGATTACCAGAGTTCATTATAGTAGTAGTGTTGTAAATTTAGTCTCCTAAGGCCAAATACCAAAACCTATAACCAAAAATGTTTCTATCAAAACCATCCAATATTTCTCATGGTGATCTCCTACATGGTCATCATCTTGTTATCATATTTTGAACCTTGATAGCACTATTATAAGTATCATTGTGTATTCTAGAGCTTGATTATGAATTTATTATGTCATGGCTACTTTGGGTATATCTGGTGATGTGACAGTGGTCATAGTGATCATGGATTGTTTAGGAATTTTTTCATGCCATTTTTTAGGCCTAGAGGATGGTCTTAAACATATTTGATAGTCTTTAGGATCCCTTGTAGAATTTGATGTAATTTGATATTTTTGAGGCCCTTATCATTCATAAGTTTTAAGACTCTTTGGTTCATTTCAATATGAGAGTGAGCCTTACTATAAATGTGAAGGGTGTGGAATTTGCTTTTGGTTCATGATGTGAATCCTAGTGGTGTCTGTCAAGACTATTTTCCATGGCCTTTTTGTTCAAGTCTATCACAAAGCCTCATTATCTATTTCAAGACCCTTAAATGCCTCATATAGGTCAGTATTCCTTATAAATATTTATATAAATCAAATATTCTAGTGTTTAATTTCTTAAAAGGGTCTTCAAAAGGTCTTATTCACATTATATTTTCATGACTATGCGTTTCATATCCTTAAAGCCCCATTTTGAGACTTATTTCCACTTCCTACCCCAAGTGGACCCCACACATGCCAAAATGTGTCTCTAAAACTCCCTATACCATATATCATATTTTAAAGTGTTATTTAACTCATGTTTTCCATCTCTTTATCCTTCAATGGAGGTTTAAGGCTTGAAACCTAGAGAAAATGTAGAAAATAGATTATTTGCATGTATTTTCTATAGATTGTATGGACTTGTACAGTCAGTCCATATAGATGGAGTCAATGTTTGTAGGTGACTTCATTCAAGATGTGTGGGAGATGTTTTATTATTAGATAAGGATAGATAGGTCCAAAATTATCCTCTCTCTTCAATTGAGTTCCTTTGCATCCTAAGAAAGCTTCTAGGCTTGTGGATAATATGGGTTGGAGAGAGAAAATGAGGAGCTGATATCTTGGGTAGAGGAAGGGGTCTCTTAACCTCCCAATATATCAAATTTGTCTACAAGTTAATGGTTTATAATTTATTAAAAATATCTAATATTTTGGTTACTCTAATGAATTTGTTCATCTATTTAGAGGTAAAAGGGTGCAATGGGTTTAATACATATTTGAAGTATTCATGAGAATAAATGTTTGATATGTGTTTTTAGGGTCCTCATATACCACATTAATCATCCTAAAACCTTGGTTAAAATATGTTGGGGTGTGAGAGTAATAAATTCTTCATATTCTCTTTTCTTGTAGAGTATAGATAGGTTTCTATATATTATAGGGTATTTAAAGCTTCATAATATGGAATCATTGTTATGATGGTGTAATAGTCCCTTGGAATACCCTTAAACCTATGTGCCTTTCCCAAACTTCATTTTAACTACCATCAAACTAAAATATCCCCTTCAATTCATATTTTAAGGTGGATGTCTTGTATCTTTGAGTGACCTACTTTAGATGAAGACACAGGGTGCATGTAAATAAATTTTAAGTTATCTATAAGATATACATAAGCCTCATATTTAAACTAGGGTCTAAAATAATTATCCCTATCTTCATCATTTATCCTACACACCAATCATCCTCACTCTCAGACCATCACGTAAAGTAACCCTTATCTAGCCACATCATGCCTTTTGTGAAAGCTAAGGGAATGATGTTGCCACTATTAGAATGAGGTATTAAAGACACTAAGAAAACCTAAGAATTAATTTTAACCTATGAATAATAAGGGAAATGAAGAGTAGGGTCAAGAATAGGATCAACACCTTAAATCACCTCAAAGATTCTAACTTAGTCAAACCCTTTAGACATGCTTAGGGTAGTGAATGTAAACTTAGGGAATGTTGAGAAGATGTTGATGATTAAGGGGATTATTAAGGATAAAATAAAAATAATAATTCAAATTATATATTATCCCATTTAATTAATAATTACACACCAATCCTTCCTCATAGAGGAACCGTATAGTCTAGGCCTAGAAAAACACACCTACATGCTTGACTATAAGTAAGTCAAGATTTGAGAAAGAAACCCTACATTGAGGGTAACGAAGGTAATAAAGAGGGTTAAAAAAATATATATGTCACTCAAGGATAATTAATGGGTCAGCAATGATATGCACCACTAAGTAATAGTATAATGTTCATGCTTGTAGTCAAGGGTCAAACATCATTTACATGCTGACTATAGAAATAGGACAAATGGAGTCAAAAGATCCATTATTTGAATTATTTTGAATATAGGGGATACTATCATATTCAATAATACATTTAAATAAATTCAAGATGATAAATGAGGATAATAATGTTGAAGGCAGGGTCTACTTTCTTACATGCATTTAAGATGCAGGACTGTCTTCTACACACATGGTTATTGACAAGAGGATAAAATATCTTGGACCCTACATAAGAGGTGGATGATGGGTGAGTAAAACATAGAAATGAAATTTTATCCATTCAATATTTAATTTCACACTTAAATCCTTAGTCTTTGGAACAAATAAAAAGGACCTAATAACCCATTAGACCTTTTAAGCCTAAAAGGACTAAAACATGCTAACATAAAAGAGTGAAGGACATCTCCATGTCTAAGTGAATATTAGAAGTTTTAAGATAATAATATGATGAGTGAAGATAATATAATAAGGTAATAAAATAATTACAACCCGATTTCAAGAAGCAAAAGGTCTAATGTCCTATTGGGCTTATTAGGTCTAATAGGAACTAAAATAAGCCTATACATACATTTTAAGACCTATGATTACTTGAAGGTTTGATTAAAGGTTGGGAAATATTAATTAAAGAGATAAAATGGTATGATAAAATTTACCAGGTGGTAGGAGACTTATAATAGTAAGGAGAGTCAAATGGCCTATTAGGCCATTAGGCCTAAGATTAGGATGGATGAGTCTATACCTAAATTGAGGTCACTTACACATTTTGGTGCCTAGTTGAAGTTAAAACTACCATGAAATAAAGTATGAGGGTCATAACATGATTCATAAACTATTTAGAGTCTCATTTTTATATCTTGATCACTAAACTCAAGACCAAGGGTTACACAATCTTGACTATGTATAAACCCTAGGCCAAAAATGAGAATTCACAAAAGGACAAAATTGGGAAGCACATGAACTAGATAAGTTATTATTACTTAAAATAATGTTTAATAATAGCTTGAATTCCATCATAATAGGGATAAATTTAAGTATATCTTATTTAGAACTCCCTACTACTGCCAAACATAGACTAGCACTGTCATCTATAGAAAGACATATGTAGATTGAGGGTAGAATAATAAACACATAGTTAAAGTTTAAGAATCTAAGGGAAGTTGTATAAGGTTTAAAATAGTTAATTAAGGAGGTATAATTTAATTTTTTCATCCCCAAACACCTAAATATAAATCAAACCCTCAAAATTTAGTCAAGGCTAATTAGGCCTAAAACCCTATCTTAGGCCTAGAAGGTCCACACCACCATGGAAATATGATTAAACATTCCTATGAAAGTTTGAAACTATAAAAAGGTAAAATAATTTGTCTTAGATCCTATATAAATTGACTCAAATAGGGGAGATCAATGCAATGACAAGTTTGGCCCTAGAATCCTATCTCAAACTTCACAGTCCTAGATAGTTAATTTGAGTTGTCTATTCAAGTGCTTGTATCTCCTACCACAAAGGGACTCAGGGGAAATTAACTTATGGGATTTTGGAAATCCATATGGACTCAAGATCCATGGTAGAGGTAGTTTGTTTTAGGTTCTCATATTTATGAATGATTATTAAGACTAATGAAAGGCCTTTAAGGCTTGTAGATATCTCATAGTCCATCATATTTTGCTCATATATACACACAAAAGTTGCATTGGAACTAAATATTGTTATATTATCTAGGGAGGTTTATGGAATAAACATCCATTATCATACTATTATGATTTGAGGTCTCATTTTTATGAACCATTGTTAAGATGGTAGACCTACAAAACCCATCTTAAACCCTAACACATAGATAATTTGAGAAAAGTGAATATTTTAGAAATAAAACACTCATAAATGACCCTAATAACACTAGAACCAAAAATTATAGTATAAAGAGACTCTATCCATAGTACTGGTCAATATAGACACTATACAAAATTGTTAGAAAAGGGTAATTTTTCAAGGTTTTGTGAATTTTTAGGGTACAAGGATATTTTGAAAGATGTAAATCATTGAAGGGGGAGATTTGAAACTTGTTTCATCTTCCAAAGACACTAGTTGTCTAAGAATTTTCCTAGAAATTCCTCTACAACTCTCCTTTAATCAACTAGTCTGTAGATGTGAAAGGAAAAGGTGACCTAGTCACCTAGTTTGGAAAGTTTATAAGTATGAACTACTCAAGAAGGAAATCATGATATGAGATTTTTTTATACCTAAATATCACTTTTTCATATGATACTAAAGTCTAATATATGATTTCATGTCAACTAAGCACTAGTAGTCAAGATACTAGGCCTAGTTAGCCTATTTAGCTTACTTGGTCAATAAATATAGATAAAGGTTGGCATATAAATGATATTTATGGATTTAATATAGGGATATAACCCATGTAAATAGTCATTATGGGTGGGGAAATCAGTGCACAATCCATGGTCATAATGGATAATGAAGTTAGTTTCTTACCTTGGTCAATATGCTCAAAAGGAGGAGAGGTTGTTGTATGCTTTATGATGTCTTAATTACATATCATTATTGTTTTGAATACTATGTATAAGAGTTATTTGGATAAATAGGGTCATAGTCATGATTTAATATAGGTTTAACAAGTCAACCACATCTTCCACTATGCAACCTTAATGCTTAAGGGATCATTGAAGAGTATCAATGCAAGTAGAGTCTTTTGGAGGACTATTATAAATATTTGTAACTAAAGTAGGAGTTTAATATGGTAATTTATGACCCATAAATATCTCCTCCAAACCATTATCACCCTCTTTATTTTCTCTTTGTGCTATATATTCAAGCCTTAAGGCCTTGATTTATATCCCTCACCTAGGTATGAGTAAGCTCTACCTAGTTTTGTACTTGATATACTTCTTGGACTAATGAATAAACTATTTTATTTTCTAGAATGTTGGCTTAATTTATGTATATACTTGTTATGATGTCATAATTGGTATAAATTGTCCCTTATAATGTTATTTTCACACATATATGTTGATTAGTTATCTTATGTAAGTTATATGAAGTGTCAAAGTTTGGTGATCATGTTTGGAGTGTACTCTAGTTGGAAGTTCCTCAAGATAGGCCTTTCACCCTTAAAATCTAATTTATAGTAACTCATCATAACATTCATATGACATATATTTATTAATAATTATAAGATATAATTATTTAGCTTGTTTTTAGTTCACTAGTGTTGTTAACATTTCAAATTGAGTGGATGAATGTTTACATTGGTGCATCACCACCCATTAGAGTAGGTTTATTTTATTCAATTTCAATCTCTTTACACCCAAAAAATAATATTACTTAGTGAATTGAGCTAAATAATTTCATGAGAAGAGATATCCCCATTATCTAGAGATTTGATCTAGTTATAAGGTCACCCATAGCCTTTAGGCCATTCCCATGTTAGTCCAAGTTTGAAGTGGAATTGAATAGTGCCATTTAAGAGGGTATAACTTGGGTTGATAATATTTTTGGAATTCCTAGTGGAACCAAATTCAAGAATTAGATCCTTCAAAGTATCATGTTCAACATCACAAGAAGTTTCAAGCACTCACATGTTAGGTTTGTAGTCTGAAGTTATCATATGGTCATCATCTCAAGGGTAAAATTAGTTATTATTCATAGTTAATTATTATTCATGTGAATTATGGTGAGGTATACCTACATGTGGGTAATTTTTATTTCATTCACTTCCTTATACACATCCTTATGATCCATTATAATTCCATTATGATCCTTATCAACCCTATTCTGACCCCTATCAACCCTACATTCAACCTTATCATCCCTATAATGAGTCTCATTATTACCAATATTACCAACCCTATTATAAGCCTAATCCTCCTCTTTTTCATACTACTTATCAACCTAATAAGTCATGTAAATATCATGATGTTCTTGATCAGCCCAACTATGTCCTAAAATAATCCATATCAAGCCTCAAAATGACCTTATTGGGATATGAAAGACACATGATAATCATTGACACTTTGAGAGGGTATGGATAAGAAATCCCTAGGCTTTAGATTAATAAAATTAAGAATTTATTAGATAAATATAAATAAGAGTGTGAATTTTTCATGAGACAGGGTCATTCAAAGGTCAACAATGACATGTTGGATGTAAAGGGTGTAGTATCAAAGATCGAGGAGAAAATAATAGAATATGAGGTGTATAAAGTTTAACATTATCATCATTATGTACCCTCTTTAATTACACATCATTACTCTATTTAAATTCTCTTTCCACCTCAATATTCTCAAATAAATGTGTGTCATACTCCTTAAAGTTCCTCACAAGCCTTGCCAACATTTCCTACTTGGATTTCTATCCAAGAGAGAGTTCAAAGGGAGGGAGAAGTGTGTCTTGAGAATCTTAATTTATATTATTCACACCATAATTTACAATGACACTCATATTTTGATGATCAATAAGAAACCTCTAATTAGATGGTGCTTGATTTGGATGCTCACCTTACTAAAGAGATTAAACTTTAATGCAAACATCTAAATTAGTCAATAGTAATTATGGGAGAAACATAATCTTAGTTAAAGATACCTTAATTCCTTTCCCAAGTGGTGACACATGTGAATAAAACCTTACATCTAAATTTCTAACTTGGAAACAAATTCAACAATTAATTAGAAGAGGAGATCAGTCAAGGATAATCTAAATGGTTAAGTTGGAGGACATGTTTGATATCATTCAAGATTCTAAAACCTTCCCCATGTGGAGGTATATTCAATATAATGTGTATTATAGATAGGAAGTGATGGTTGTCAAAAGTGGTAAGCTCAATGAGCATGATAAATCATCTACAACACCTATGGATTTGACTCACCTTCTTGAAATCTTTAAAATATTCACCATGTCTTTCCTTGAGAAGGATCCTATTCTTTATGATACAAATGAAGAATAAATTTCTATAGTGATAGAGGATGATAGTGATTTGAGTGAACAATAATAGGAAATTACCATTAGGACAACCTTTATCAAGGATAGGTATGAATTAGTCTTTCATAATACAAAAGAGTATGAACTCCAAGAGGTTTTTTGGATGTAAGATAAGATGCAAGAAGAATATAGTTCCCAAGAACTCCTTGATGATATGGAAGCTACTCTTTGTCAAGAGATCCTTGACGAGAGTGAGAGAGAGGCATACATTTAACTTATAGTAGATGTAAGGCAAGGATGTAGCTTTATAAAGTTTTCAAACATCTAGAAAAGGTATGTGTTAAAGAAAAATCTAGTTTAATTAAAGATAAATGACTAATTCTTGTCTACCAATATGATTTTATTGATGGATATGAGATCCTAATGGTTGATGAGATTTTGAAGTATGATCATGATTGCATGGAGTATCAATGTGACAATGATGACCTTTGGTATTAGTATATGATAATTTGAAATGAATATCATACCCTTCAAGGACACACACCTCATATGGAGAATGATGAAGATGAGTAAGCTACTGACACTATCAAATTTTACTCACAAGAAGAGCATACCCAAGGCGATGGAATGAATAATGAAGTCTTTTTTGCAATAGTACACTAGAGTAAAGGCACCAATCAAGACATGATATATCAAAAGAAACTTATGGTTGAGCTAGATATAAGGTTAATCATGAAATTAATACATATATGGGATGCTTATGATTGGGTGATTGACTCACCTAGACAATCCATTTACCTAATAGTGGAGAAACAAGGTCTATCTTATCTCCTAAGGAGCCATAAACATGCTAATGCCTCTAGCTATAAATGGGAATCTTCATATAATGAGTAATGCTTGAGTGGACTCAAATCAAGACATATAAATCTGACCTCATGGTGACATAGTGACAAAACAAGTTTTCAATTTGAACATGGGGAAAGAATTTGATCTTTGGTTAGTTATTTTAGTGTTTTTTCCTTGTTTCAATAACTAGTGAACACAAGTATAGTCTACTACCTTTTTATGTTTTTGTCTTGTCTTGTTGTTTTCCTTGGGTTAACTGTGTTCCTTAAGTTTGGGGTTGTTTCTTTGGTTATTTTTGTTTGAGTATTTCTAATTTCTTACAGTCCAAGAGCACTCATGATGTCATATATATGGGTCATCATTGTCATGAAAAGTGAGTGGGTTCCCTTGGCCAATAGGTTGGTCAACCCCTATGAGTTGCCAAATATGTTATAAATTTTGCCTTCCAAAGCTAAATGCCAACCCATATAAATATAAATTTTATCTATGATAACAATCCAAGCCCAATCATGTTCATGTCTTTATTGATCCCATTTTGAGCCTTGTTAGCATGGTTAGAAGTGTCATTGCATGTTCTATATCCTGCTTATGAATCCATTATACCATATCTACCTTGGATCTATTTAGTGATGTGACAATGGTAATATTGATCATGGAGTGATTAAGGAAGTTTTCATGGTCTTTCTCAGGCCTATAGGATAGTCTTAAGCATGTTTGATAGTCTTAATGATCCCTAACAAAATTTTAAGTAGTTTGACAAGTTTGAGGCCCCTATCATTCATGAGTTTTAAGACTCTTTGGATCATTTCAAGATGAGAGTGATCCTTAATACAAATTTGATGGGTGTCTAAACTCCTTTTGGTTTGTGTTGTGAATCCTAGTGGTGTGTGTCAAGACTATTTTCCATGGCCTTTCTGTAGAGAGGATTATAAAGCAAGTTAGTCAAGCATTAGTCCATAAATAATGAAACATGCATAAAGAAATAACTAAATAAGCATATTTATTCCTATGGGAATTAAAAAGGATAGAAAGAAACAAATGAAAGAAAGCAACATCATATTACATTCCCAAATGGATTCACCATACCTATGTGGCTTAAAAACATGTTCTCCCTTGATCAAGCATCCTTGTCTTTTTCAATAATGGTGGCAAACTCCTCCAATGCTTCAAGAAAACTCCATAAAACCTAGGCTCATGATTTGGAATAAGTAAAATAGCCTATCAATGAAGCTTTAAAACAACATCAATGATCAAATGCAAAGGATTGTATAAATAATTTAACATTATAACTTTGCAATATTCAAGATCTTTATTCATGTCTATGGCCTCTATATTTATATATTTTTGAGATTGGTTAGGATCAACCATGACTATCCATCTCAAGATTGAGATGTGTGTCCATGGATAATCCTAATATTTGGAATTATATCCATAATTATCTTTATTATAACCTCAAAAGAAGGGGCATTGAAGAGGCATGGGAGGCATTAACTAGGTAGGGTGACCCATATTCCTGATATTTATGGTATTTATGACCTAGGGATGTCTTCCCAAGAAATGATGTCACCTAATGATGCAGTGAATAGGAATAAATTTTCAAAAATAAATATTCAACAACTCTCATGGAAAATCCACATAAGATCTTGAATTGGATTAATTATCATTAAACAAGGTTAATCAACATTTGTGTAATTATTTGAAAATTGGCCCTTAATTTATTAAAATAGTCAAAATGTCATATTACTAGGTCACAATTTGATTGGAGATGAACTAGAAGGTGATGTTATATGAGTTGGATATATATTCCCATTTACAATGTTTCCAACACCAAATAACAATTTTATGTGACATGTACCAATGAATTAGAAAAAAATATTGATCCAGAACACTAAATGGCAAAATTGTCATTTTGACTCGAAATGATCTGATCAAAGTTAGCTAGCCCATAAAATGCATTTCCCTATTTAGGGATACTTTGACCTAAAATGGCACTTGTAAGTGACAAGTTTGAACCATTTAGGGTGTTTTATATATTTTGACCTAAAATGTGCATTTGAGTGAAATTCGAGTAAGATTGACAATTTCAACACAAATGGTGTTAAGAATTAGATGTCTACACTTTCTATTCAAGTTTATCACAAATCCTCATTAGCTCTTTCAAAACCCTTAAATGCCTCATATGGGTCAATATAAATTATAAATATCTATGGAAAGGGAATATTATAGTGTTTCATTACATAAAGGGGTCTTGAAAAGGTGTTATTATCATTAGATGTTCATGTCTATGCATTTCATATCCTTAAAGGCCTATTTTTAAACTTATTCCTACTTCTCACCCACCATGTGGACCCCACAAGTGCCAAAATGTGTAGCTCTAACTCCCAATATCATATATATTACTTGAAAGTGTTAGTGAACTCATGTCTTCCCTCTCTTCATCCTTCATTGGTAGGTCAAGGCTTAAAATCTATATAAAATGTAGGAAAGAGACTATTTTCACATGTTTTTTATAGATTATATGGACCTATACGATTAGTCCATACAGAGGGAATCAGGGGTTTAAGGTGACTTAATTATATATTTTTGGCATAATTTTCATTATCAAAGAAGGCGAGATAGGTGTACAACTAACCTTTCTCTTTAATTGAGCTCCTTTATAGCCCAAGAAATCTTCTAGGTTTGTGGATAGTATAGATTGGAGAGAGAAAATAGGGAGCTAATATTTTTGTTAATGTAAGGGGGTATCTTTACCTTCCAATCCATGTAATTTTTCTTTAGGTTAATGTTTTATAATTTATTAAAAATATATAACATTTTGGTCACTCCAACGAGTTTCTTCATTTGTGTAAGGTTTAAAAGGTGCAACAATTTTGATGCATATTTGAAGTATTCCTAAGAATAAATGTTTGATGTGTGTTATTGAGGTCCTCATAAACCATTTTCATCACCCTCCACCCTTATTTCACAAGTTTGGGGGTGTGAGAGTAATAAAATATCCATATTCTCTTTGCTTTTATATTGTAGATAGGTTTTTATATACTGTAGGGTATTCAAAGCTTAACAATATGGAATGGTAGTTTTGATGGTATAATAGTCCCTTTTAATCCCATTAAACCTATGTGACTTTCTCAAAACTCATATGAGCTACCATCAAGCTAAAATATCCCCTTTTAATCATATTCTATGGTGGTTATCTTGTATCTTTGAGTTACCTAATTTACTAGAAGAGACAGGTTATGTGTAAATAACCCTTAAGTTATCCTAGAGATATACAGAAGAGTCATCATTGAATTAAGATATACATTTATTTTCCATATATTCATCATTTTACTTACACACCAATCATCCTTACTCTCAAACCACCATGTAAATAAATCCTTATGTATCAACATCAGGCTTATTATGTAAGCTAAGGGAATGAGGTTGCCACTATTAGACTGAGGTATTAGAGACATTGAAAAACCCTAAGAAATAATGTGTAAATATTAATAAAAATGGAAATGAATAGAAGGTCGAGGAATAGGATCAACACCCCAAGTCATCTAAAAAATGCCAGCTCAGTCAAACCCTTTAGACATGCTCAGGATAGTGAATACAAACTTAGGGAATGTTGAGAAGATGCTGATGATTTTTTAAGATTAAGGGGTTTTTGAAGGAAAAATGAGAAATAAGGATTCAAATGATATATGAACCCCTTCAATAAATAATGACACACCAATCCATCCTCAAAGAGAAACCATATAGTCTAGGCCTAAAGAAACACACCTACATGCCTGACTATAAGTAAGTCAATATTTGAGTGAGAAACCTTGCTTTGAGGGTAAAGAAGATGATAAAGGGGGTAAAAAACATAGTGGTGTTACTAAAGGAGAATAAATGGGTTAGTGAGGAGATTAACAACTAAGGAAATGTATAAGGTTCATTCTTGCATCTAAGGGTCAAACATCATCTACAGGCTAACTATATAAATAGGACAAATGGAGTTAAAAGAGACATTATTTGAATTATTTTTAATACATGGGATATTATAAAACTAAATAATTCATGTGGATAAATTAATGATGATAAATTAGGAGAATAATTTTGAAGTCAGGGTCTATTTTCTTACACACATTCAAGATGCAGGACTATTTTCTAAATATAGGTTTATTGGCAAGAGAACAAAATATATTAAACCCTACATAATAGGAGACTAATGGGTAATTAAAATAGAGAAATGAGATTGGATAATTTAAATATTTTAGTTCACACTTAAATCCTTGGTCCTTATAAAAAATCAAAAGGACTAATAGCCCATTACGCCTAAAAGGACTAAAACATGCTTGTGTACAAGAGTGAAGGACATCTATAGGTCTAAGTGACTATTAGAAGTCTTAAGACACCTAATAGGATGATTGAAGAGAATTTAATAAGGGACTTAAATTATGATAGACCAATTTAAATAGTCAAAAGGTCTAATGTCCTATTGGACTTATTAGGCCTAATAGGACCTAAAATAGGGATGTACATGCATTTTAAGACCTTGTGTTTGATTGAAAGTTGGTTAAAGGTTGGGAATACCTGATTAAATAGGTTATATGGTATAAAAAATCTCAAAAGTAGTATTATACTTAAAATAATAAGGAGATAATTATGGCCTATTAATCCATTAGGCCTAAGACTAGTATGGATAAGTATATGCCTGAATTGAGGTCACTTACACATTTTGGTGCCTGGTTAAATTTGAAATCCCATTAAATAAATTATGAGGCCCATAAAATGATTGAAAAATTATTGAGAGCCTCATTCATATATCTTGATCACTAAACTCATGCCCAAGGGTTACAAAGGCTTGATGGTGTATAAACCCTATGCCAAAAATAAGAATACATAAGGGACAAAATTATGAATCACATGACCCACATAAGATGATAGTCCTTAAAATAATGTTGAATTAAAGATTATACTATATCATCATAGGGTGAAATATAAGGATATCCTATTCATAATTCCATACTATTGCTAAACTCATACTAGCAGTGTCATTTATAGGCAGACATATGAATAATGAGGGCAGAATAGTGAACACATAGTTGAGGTTTGAGCATATGAGGGAAGTTTTATAAGGTTTAAAATAGGTAATTAATGAGGTATAATAAGTTTTTTCAACCACAAACACCAACATGCCTCTTATACCCTCAAAACAAAGTCAAAGCCAATTAGGCCTAAAAGCTTGTCTTTGGCCTAGAAGGCCCACACTACCATGAAAGTATGCTTAGACCCTCATAAGTAAGTTTGACACCATAATAAGGTAAAAATGGTTATATAACATATTATATATATTTAATAAAATATGGTAGATAAATGTAATGTCAATTTTGGCCTTAGAAGACTATCTCTAACTCTATAGTCCTAGACAATCAATTCGAGTTGTCTATTCAAGTGCTTGTATCTCCCACCATAAAGGGACTCAGGTAAAATTATCTTAGGGGTTTCTATGAACCCATATGGAATATATATCCATGATAGAGGGAGATGGTTTTAGGGCCCCAGGTTTATGAATTATTTCTAATATTGAGGATAGGTCCAAAAGGCTTGTAGATAGCTCATAGTCCACCATCTTCTACTCATATATCCTCACAAAAGATACATCAAAACCAAATATTTTTAGAGTATTTAGGGGTGTCTATGTATTAAACATAAAAGACCATAAGTTTTTTATTGGAGGTCTCATCTTTATGAACCATCATTAAGATGGTAGACCTCTAAAACCTTACTTAAACCCTAACACAGACCTAGGCTGAAGAGTGAAATAATATGAGTCATGAGGAATGTACAAATGTCCTCCCCTATGGTAGATTAGAGTGGAATGGCTTCCACCCACTTTGTAAAATATTTTTTAGCTATGATGATTATTTTGTAGCTATTATAAATACTTCCACATTCAAATGTGTCATTATTTTACTTTTGTTTAGTGTAAATCTATGCATTCTACAACTTGTAGCTTGTTACCAAGTATAAGGTTGTCCACCATACCAACATCCTTATTCTCATGCTACGAATAAAGTTCCTTATGAAATAATCCTTACAAAAAAAACACTTTCTCATTAGAGGTAACTATTATAATCTGATTACATTTCTAATTAAAAAATAAATAAGATATATATTGATAGGTTGCCTAAGATAACAAGGGAAGAAGAATTACACATAAGAAAGAGCATATAGATGAAAAAATTAAAAATGAATAAGTAACCCATCAACAGATTCAAGGTTAATTTTTCCAATAAGATTAAATCCCCATAACATAAATGGCCATGGAGAAATAATAGGTCATAATTATTATGATGGTGCATGTTATAGATTAATGTGTCATTGACATTTATTACATAGGTTCACGTATTGTGCACATTCATATTCCATGGTGGGCTAGTAGTACCCTTGTCAAAGAGATTAATGTGACATGGCCTTTCCACTGAAGTGACCACCACACTCATTATCATGTATATGTGTACTAGAAATTTTGGCTTCTATTGAAGTCAATCATCGAAGCAATTATCTATTCAAGGATAATTTTGAAAGCCCTCCACCAATGATTACATAATGGAGTGCTTGTTTGTGTAACTTGAATTTGTCATTTAGTGAAAAAGTGTTTGGTGTAATAGATTTGTTTATAAATTTATAGATATTAAAAAACCATTTTGGAGTTGTATAACTATGTGTAGTGGCTAAAATATATAGTGCAATCAAATTTGCATTATATATTGATAGAGATTATAATTATTTAATTATGAAAATATCTTGATCATCATTGATAGCAATAAGAATAAAATGTGTGGCACTTGCCATTACATTTGCATGTCGATTATCTTTTCTTGGTTGCTTTCTATAGAAAAGTAGTCTAATTATAATGATAAACATTTTACCATGTTTTGGTATGGGATAAGATGTTCTTATTTTCTCTGATAGATATCATTGACTTGGTTGAACACAAGTTTGGAATCACCAAAGACTTAAATAGATATATTTTGGAGGGACTAGGTGGTAAATAGACCTAATATAAGTGCTTCATATTTTATGATGTTGTTGGTGTAGGAGAAACTTAATCAATATGCAATAGGAACTATGTGACTAGAAGGGTTGACAATGCTAATACCTACCCTCGCAATAGATGTGTAGTGAGAACCATTTAAGAACATGGTCCAAGTGTTAGAATGAGTAGTGAAATCATCTCTAAATGTGTTTACCAAATGATTTAATAGTTTTGGGAATATTGGAGTATTATTCCTAATTTATTTAAGGGTATGATTTAATTAAACTAGTAAATAATATGTAAATAATTATACTAATGATTTGAATAATTTTATTGTAATTTGAATCTTTCTAAAAATAGTAATAAGGGAGAGAAAATAAGACATAGCTAGAAACTGACTGAGACGACTATTGTAGGGTTTTGAATTCATTGCGTAGGACTAAAATGGTGTCAAAAATTAGGATTAGGCCTTCATTTTATGATTGGATAGGATCACTAAAATAGGAAACCCTAGGGTCTAGTGCTATAGTTGTCTTCTACTACTATTCTCTAGGAGACCTAAGTTTTCTAGGTTTTATTTACTATGTTCATGTGAGCTTGCCTATGAAATTTTGACTATTAGATGTCCAAAACACTCCCTATAGAGTTTATTTAGTCTTAAAACCTAAGACTCCATTATGATTTGACAAAATTTTGGAAATAGAGGGGTTTAGTGTGTGTAAGATGCACTAAACATGTATCCACACCCCTTGTGTGGGCATGATGCCTACACACCAATACTCTAAAGAGGGGTCAAGCCATATGTAGTTCTCCCACTTGATGTGATTTATACAATAGCATGTATGAAGATTCAAAATGATAAAATAGATATGTTTGAGGTGGCTAGGGACTAGTGTAAGGATTTGAATAAGCTTGTAGTAGTATTGGCTGGTTATATATAGATAATAGGGAAGATTGCCTTAGTGGTTTTGCTTATATTATTTCTTTATTTATAATAATTTCTGACCACTTATAAATGAAACTTGAATGGGATTTTATAGGAATTTATTGGTCATTGGTTGAATGTATTTGTGTTAGGTTGATAAGAATGAAGATAGGAATTAGAAGAAACTAACTATTAGAGGTAAAAATGTACTTGGATAGGAGCCCTAAAAATAGACACCCTAGGGTTTGGTGTTATATCCCAAGTTGGGCACTATTTTCCTAAGAGTACAAGACTTAGGGGATCGATCTATCATGGAAAAGGGATCTTAGGTTAGCTAGAATGAGATTTTGAAGATCTATGGATGACTAGGAATCAATAAAAAGGTGTCTATAAGGGTCATAAGAGTAAGTAAGAGGGACCTATGGGTTGGGTGTTACAATCCACACTAAATTTACCACTTTTCACAATTTATATGACTACAAGATGGTATATATAAAAGATAATGTGACCACATAAGACAAATTCAAGATGAGTGGTGTGGTTTTGGTTAAGGTGACCTAAGGATAGAGTGATAGGTTACGATTAGGTTTTAAGATCAAATGGATGATGAGAATAGATTTGGGGGATGAATTTTACTAGTTGACAATAGGGAATCTCTTGATGTTTTGGACAAGTATATACAAGATGAAGATAATTTGGTAAGGTTAGAATAGGATGAGGTAAAGACCAAGACAAGACTAAGGTCAGTGATGAGGTGTGACAAGGGTATAAACATAGGATAGGATAGGATTAGACCTAAGAGAAAGGATATGAAAAATATCATGGTAATACTATGGATAATAGGCTATGACTAAGGACTAGGTCAAAGAGGGATATAATAGTGAATGACTAGGTCAAAGGTATAATATGAATGAAGAGAATGATCAAGGCAAGGTTCTGACTTAGGATAAAGGAGTGAATAGATGAAGTGTGTTTCAACTAGGGAAAACTAGGATAAGAGATGAAGACTAGGATGTTGTTTATATGAATATACAAGGTCAAGTCAAAATAATAAGATAGGGACATGAGATGATGATGGAGAATAAGGTGATGTGTAAATAAGGGATGATTTTTTACTTAGGGACTATGTTTGACTAGGAGAATAAGATTTTGTGTGATTGGTTTTAAGGGGTACAAATAATATAGGTCTCCATAAAACACAATAAAAATAAACAAGCCACAAACCTAGATTAGTGATTGATTCAAGAGTGTAACTTCATGAATACACTATCTAATGTCTTTGTGGGTAAGGATGTATGTTGGTAACCCATTACATAATATCCCAAAGCCTCTCAACCCCATTTGTACTTAACTATCACTTAAGAGTTGATACTGACTTTGATAGTGAGTTGCCTATTACAATCGAAGGTCCTATTCTAAACTATAAAAGCTCTCTAAGGGTGTCCCCAATATACACTAGGTATGTGGGGCCTGACTCCATATAGGGTTATATCTAATTATTGGCTTGGATAATTAATTCCTCACCTTCACATGATCTTATATGGGGTCTCCCACTTAGCCTAATAATAGATCTTCCTCTTATTTATACTTTGATGGAATATGGAGTTCTGATATGTGCATGATGGTAAAATCCATAGTCACAATCCCCTTGGGATTATGGAAAGTGCATAGGAATGACTTCCACACCATATTTCCCTTAACAAATAAAAATGTGAGGGTTTGTTAGTGGTTTTTGATCCTCCAAGACTCATTGATGAGTGTCATACAACTCCTCATTTAATCAATATTTAATTGATGTCTTATCAACCAGGGTTGGTGTCCAAAGCTATCTACAATAAGGTATAGGATGGTAGATCTAGAAGTCTACTTATGGGGGTATTTCATGGTCCTATTCTAATTTTGACTAAAGAAAGAAACGTGTCCTAAACTACTTGATTCACTCTTTTGATGAAAAGGAAAAAAATGTAACTATTTAATCAAATAAATACACTCTTTTTCTTCAAAGTAAAATCACACTCCTAACTTAAAAAGGAAATTTGATTCACATGTTTGCTATAAAATAAAACACACTTTGCTTAGAAAGGAAATGACTTTGGAATAAGGAAATACCTTTTAAACTATGAATTTGTTTTGACGTTTTTATGAATAAATGCAAACATTAACAAGATTCTAATTAGTTATAACAAAATTTTAATAGAACATAATATAATTACCGTACATAATTCTTGGTTCTAAGGAGAGTGGGAACTTGCTCCTCTCAAATTTATGAACAAATATTGAACAATGCTAGAAACTGAAGTGATAATTCATAAAACTAAAATGATTATAATTTAGCTAAAACCTGTAATATGCTTGTACGTATCTTTTTTAATTTTATTATCTATTCTCTATTACATATTATTTTTCAATGACAAAAGTCTTACATTTTATACTAATACAATAAACTCAAAATAGGATGCAAATATATAGGATTCCTTGGTCGATCCACTCATCCAAAGATAGGAGATTGGATTTCTAAGATATCTAATTATCTTGGTGAAATAGATCTACTATCCTATAATAGTCCTAAGATCCAAATATATACAGCTTTATCAAAATCAAATCCTATAAAATAGAAGGTGGGTATTTTCCTCATTTGAATCCATCTGGAATGATTCTCTCTCATCTTATTTGGCTGTTAGCTTCCCTATTTATAACTTTATCTTTACAAAATTCACAAAATTAACCTTGTAGAATCGGTAGGATTGAGTCTATAGAATTCGTAGAAACAAGCCTATAGAGTTCGTAGAGACAAGCCTATAGAATCCATAGAAACAAGCCTAAAAAGTCTATATAAATAAGCCTATAGAGTATGTAGAAACAAGCCTATGGGGATTATAGAAATAAGCTTGCAGAGTCCATAGAGACATTCTGTGTAAGTTCATAGTTCTACTGGATGGAGATAAAAATTTAAATTTCACTATACATCACCTTTGTCTTCTTCCTAGGAATTCTTCACAACAAAAAACACTAAAACATGATATATATTAGACATTAATGACAAAGTAAATGTTTAGTCTTTGGTTCAATATAAACAAGACAAATATTTACTTTCCATGTAATAGCTATCTAACAATCTATGATTTGCATAAGATAATATCTTTAGAGAGATGAATTGAGGGAAATAACATGTCAATAATGAGCCATATTTTGAGCTCATCACTCATCTCAAAGATGCAAGGAAGAGATCGTACACCACTATACCCTTTGGGTGACAAGCAAGTAAAAAATTAATTAAATGATTAATTAAGTGTGATTTATACAAAGATATATATAAGATGGTTTTTAAAATGCCAAAATATTTGATAGGTATCTTACATAACAAGTGATAAGTAGTATTAATTTATTAATCTCGAGAGTCAACCTGCAAGACAAGATGTTAGATACAAATATGACTTGCAAGACAAGTGTTTAGTTTATTAAAATCAAGCAAGACAAGACTACCATTAAATTTGCCCCTTTGAAAATTGATACAAAATGTTAGTCCAATAAACCTTAATAAAAACACTAAAAAAATCATAGTTTTTACACTATAATTTTTTTTTACTGAGGAGCAGTGCCCCTTGTGGGATTAAGGAGTAGAGCCCCTTATGGGGTCAAGGGGAAACACAAAATACTCAGAATGACTGAAAATTCACTAAAAATGATCTTAAAATTTACACTAAAAAATGACAATTTAAAGGAAAAAATGAATGTAAAATTACTTCTATAGTAAGAAAAATTGCTTATACATAGTTTTATGTAAAATCACTTCCAAAAAATCAAAATTGCTTATGACAGGTCAAAATCATAGATACAGACTAGTGATTTTGCAATCAGTTAACAAATTATTATGGTAACTACTTGGTTAACTACATTCAAAATAACTTATAAAACTTGTAAAAATGTAACTATAAGTAATCAGTATTGGAAAATTGTAGATTATAATCAAAATCATAGAAATATAAAAATGATTTTACAATAAGAAAGAAAAATTCCTATTTTCAAAATCCTTAATAAGAGCAATCCCGTGAATTGCCAATTACATCAAATAGAACACAACATTAAGTTTACTAACAAAATTTGACTAGAATGATGATATATTCTTTATTACTTTAAAAATAGTCAAAATAGATAAACAAATGTATAGTTGACTGAGAAAATGAAGTATTTAAAAAGAAATAAGATTATATGGATTTATATTAATGATTTCTTACCAAGTGATAATATGAAACATTTAAAGACCTTTGTTAATTACTTATGAAATACTATGAAATTCTAATTGAAGTGAATGGTCAACTAAAAATAAGGTAATTAAATTAAAAAACCCATAGCTAGGTAATATTAAAATTTTTAAATAGGGTGGGGAAAGAGTCTTTGAATTGATAACAAGAATATATTGGTCCCTACAAAACAAAATTATATACATAAAAAATACTTTACAAAGTCTAATAAATGCTCAAAATTTTTAAGGTAATTTGATAAGGATCCTAAGATATAAAGGTTTCAAAATCACTAGTCATAATTGAATTGTAATATCATAACTAGCGATAGATGATTTTGTACAAAATAAAAATAGCCAAGGACTACCCCAATTCTTCACAATATCTTTGTTGTTCCTACAAAATGGACCTATGTTCAAAACCAAGATAATGTAGTCATCATAAAATCCTAGAATTATTAATTAGTTTGATCAAAATCTAATTTAAATGTGTTTCAAGTGTAAAGCAAAATCACAACTATATACAACAAAATCTCAAAATTTGATGGGGTTATATTTTTGATATAATATACATTAAATGTAAAATCGTAAGTCATTCATTCCAAATCACAAGCCAAAAATCAATATCACAACTACATATCAAAACTACCTATTTCGAGTTGTAATTTTACACATAATGTAAAGATTAATGAGTAGTGGTTTGATCAAAATTATGACTGTCGAGGTCAAAATTGTGACTTGAAAAGGCATAGTCACTACTCAATTTGTCAAAATCACTATTCACATATAATACCATTTTTAAAAAAATTTGAGCCCCAAATTCTTATTCAATATGACCTACAAGTTGAATTAATCACACTTCAAACACATTAGGTCAGATCAAGGGAGGGTTCCCACTATGGTCGCTAAATGTGAGATGTAAATTAGAGAAGTTGAGTTTGGTTATCTAATGTAACCAAAACTACTCAAAATACTAGTCTACCAATAAAATCTAGAGCCAATTAGGATTACATTGCAAAGACAAATGAAACATTCAGACGAACATTACATATTAAAAGTTAAGTGATCTTAATCAAGATAAAAACAAGAAAAATATGATGATTATGGATTACCTTTTAGACTCAAATTTTATGATAGTAGGATATTGGCTTGATAATAGACTAAGATGATAACATGGACTGATTTTTCATAGATTTTTCTCATTGTTTGGAATAAAGGGAGTCATGGATTCTAAATAGACAAGGGAGGCATATTTTATAATGAGGTAAAAATTCATTGGAAATCTGTAGAGAAGAAGAATCTAGAGAGGAAGAAGGGAATTCTAAGGAATTTAAAATTCTTTGAAATTTTCTAGAGAGAGATCTTTCTAGAGAAGAAGAGGGGTGGTGGAGAGTTATAGATTCTATTAGGGAATATAATGATGATTAGGGGAATATTAGATTAGTTTATAAGAAGTGTTATATAAGGAATAAGGGGTAGGCTTGTAGGAAATCCTAGGATTAGGTAGGTAGGTGGGTTATAAGAATTTTAAATTTATAAATATTAGACAAATGGGATAAACTGATAATTAATATATATTATAATAATTAATGAAGACATGAGAAGGGGTAAATCTGATGTATGATTAAATGAATGAAAATCATGTTATAAGAATTACTAGAAGGAGTTAGTAAGGAGGAATTAAATGAAATTAGGTGAGATTAGTGATTATTAGATGAAATTAGTGAGAGTTGATTAATAATAATATTAGTGATGATAAATGAAGTGAGAAAATTTAGATGCATACACTACTAGCATAGCGAAGTCACTCAAACTTGGTCAAAAATACTTGATAATGTTAGTTTTGGATGTATTTCATTTTTGTTGACTTGAGCACGTAATCTAGACCTATATAGTCACCTCATTTTATTCTAAGTACATATATAGACTATTTATTTTATAAATTGTTATTTGACACCTAAAAAAATGTTTTAACTACTAAAAACCCATCTAAGTATCGATATGAACATCCTTAGATCTAAAAGTCAAATGTTTCCTTTATGGACAAAAATGTCTATTAGGGGACAATAGTCGTAAATGTTTTTGTCCTTAGCCTTTTTAATGGTAACTTTTCAAATTTGAACCCTCCCTTAAATTTTTTTCATGTTTCTAAGATATGTAGTGTTAGGTTTTCCCATTTTGGATTGATATAAATGCACACTTAAGTCACCTATTCTATCACTTGATAATTTTAATACAAAAGCACACTTACAATACTGTAGATTGAGCAAATCTTTTCTATTCTTCCTAATTCTTATTCTAATCTTTTGAAGTACTCCTCATCCAAGTCCAATGCTATTTTATCGAAGAAAAAGAAAAACATGATTAAATATTCAAGTCATTTATAGATGCATTTATATAGTCAAAGAATCACAATTGAATAAATCACTATAAGTGTGAAAATTATGTGGGTTTGATTTCCCTATTTGGAGTATTATATACATAGGCAATATTTAGTCATCACCAAGTTGATTGGGGTTAACTAACCTATTGTTGACCAAATTTTTCCCAACAAGCAAAAGTTTTTGTCCCCTTCTACCCCTTGCTATTTTAGGCCATTTATTTGATTTTGTACAGGTCCTATAAAATCTACACACTCTGCAAGGGATATTCTCTAAAGATTCAGCAGCTCCTTATATACTTCATGTTTCTACAGACTTAGTTGGTTAGTCTTTGGCGTAAGGAGGATTAGTTTAGAGAATGCTGGATTTTTCAAAACTTTTTAGGCTCTTGTCTGAAGAATTCGGCCTTGGTTCAAGCCTCATTTCAATCTTCAAGACCATCACTCCTAGTTCAATCCTTGATTCAATCGACACTTGGTTCATCCATCTTCAAGTTCAAATGTCTCGATTCAATGGTTGAACCACTTGAATCGTTAAACCAATTTTGGTTCAATGGTTTGGTTTAATGGTCTTGGTTTAAAACAAGTGGTTAAATATTCAACACTTGGTTCATCGGCATGCAATGGTTGAACCATTAAACTGTTGAACCAATTTTGGTTCAATGGCTTGGTTCATCGGCCTAGTTCAATCAGTTGGCTCAGTTTAAGTTCATTCGTGCACAATGTTTGAACCACTTGAACCATTGAACCATTTTTGGTTCAATGGCTTGGCTCAAGGGTATGCCCAGTTGGTCAAAGGCTAGTCTTCAAGTTCAAATGCCCTTGCAGAGGGTAGGAACTTCGAAGGAAAAGGACCGGGTAGGTTCAAAATTATTTAAGTTCAAATTCATTTAAGTCCTAAATTACTTTAGACAAAAGGTCTGAAGGAATTTAGGTGTAGTTCAAATCAAAAGGTAGAGCCAGGGAGAATTTCCACAGACTTTTTATCCACAGGAAAATGTCTGTCGATAGAAGCCTGGGAACATCCAAAGGAACAAAGGACCCACCAAAGGACCCCAAAGGGTAGGTGCCCTTGTGGGGGACTCTCGAGCAAATATAAAGGACACTTTCAAGGGCCAGAGGGTCGCCTTCCTTTAGGGAAGGTGCCATGAAGAAACAAAAGGCAAATGAGTGCCCACAGAGAAGGTCGAGGAAGGCAAAGCTATAGAAAAGCTAGCAAAGGACCCGATGACATTTTGACAAGAATAAGGACATCTTAGAGGCCATCAAAATTAATAGAGCAAATTAGTTGTTGGTTTTCAAACCAATGACGGCCGTGAGAATGCCAAAATTAGTGCAATGAAATAGTTGTTTGCTTTCAAAGTGAGAGAGTGCTAACCATGAGAGCCCATAATGCAGTGACCTACCAAAAGTTTGCCCCCAAGGGCTAAAGGAGTAGGAAGAGACAAAATAGAGAAATGACAAAGTGACAAGCATGAAATGAGTGAGCAAATGGTCCAAGTGGCAAAGGGAAGTGTTGATTTGAGAAGTAACTCTAGCAGGTGAAATAGTGCCTGTGAATTGACCATTAGAGACACAAATAGCTAGCAGTGCAACCAATTTTCTCCATTTCACATTAATGAGTGGACAAACTATGTAAATAACCTTGAAGAAGTGGCCTTACAGATAGTAAAAGGTGTAGCTCATTAATGTTTTGACCAGCTTACTCTTCCCAATGAGGGGATGCAAATGAGTCACATGTAAAAAGGGGTGCCAAAGAGGCCTCCTTTCTTCTCCTATATATTGAGGACTTGTAATTTGAGAATGATCTTCCATGTTTTGTAAGGTATAGCCCTAGAAAAATTTCCACCTGAATCAATAAATGCAATTTTTTACCTCCATCTTAGATAGATATTTTCATGTATGTCTTGAGTGTTTGTTCGTGTTCAGTCATTATCTCTTGATGCTTTCATAGGTCCATAAGAAACATACCTATTGTCTACAAGGTGCCATTGTTATATCTGACAAGATAAGAGCAATATTTGGAAGTGCAAAATAGAGGAAATTATTTATAGTGTGCATTTCACAGCACCTTGGTGAATCTCTATTTTTTGTGTTTTCATGAAAACCTCCCTACCAGTTCTTATAGCCTGGCCCTTCTACCAAGTGTGAAGTGTATGTATGCATTTGTCTAATTTTAGTGTGGATGTGAGAAGGTCATTTCATTTTGGTGCATCACCTCTTTAGAGTAGATTTGTTTTCCTACAATCTTTCTCCCTTTTCATCCCTACCCATTATATATATATATGTGTGTGTGTGTGTGTATTAGCACTTACTGGAGCAAACATGATGTATCAAAGGTTTCTAGCCCTTATCTAGAGACTCTCCCCTCTTATTTTTATAGTCCCATAGGTGAGGGGAGTTTCCATAGTTGCGAGGAGAAGGCAGGAGCTCAACCTCCTACCAAGGGTGCAATCTTCGACGTCAACAATTTTGGCACGCCTGATGGGACATAGTTTTATAACTCAATAAGATTTTAAGATTGATGATAGTCCTATCATAGAAAATCAATATTTCTAGTATCTGGTGACTCCACTGGTAAGAGCTTCAATTTTCCAATTAAGAGCAGTTTCTTAACTTTCTATGCCTAAAGTCACCATAAGGTCTACTTCTAAAGGAGTTCCTTTCAATTTCATTGAGTTGCCTTTAAACTCTGCAAAAAGGATAAGGTTTGAAAGGAACTATACTTATTCAACAAGCCACCCTCCTAGACTTGTTGTAAGGGATGCATACACAACAAAGCTACAATTACAGCCCATCCCAGCCATGGCATTTCCTTTTGTGGCTTTTCATGGTGAGAGCCCCTTGAACCTCCCATGTTATGATCCAATCCTAGGAATAGCCCTAAAAAATGTGCCTTCTTTCAATGGAGAGGGTCCCATTATAGTCATCAAGCATACTAGGAATATTGCTAACCTCTGCAATATTCATAATGTAACAGAGGAAAATATCACCATCAGATTGCTGGCATTGTCTCTCAAAGGCAAGGCTCTTGACTGATACGGGACCTTACCTATAAATTAAATCCATTCTTGGAATGAATTGGGTACTCAGTTGATAGACCACTTTGCGGAAAAGAGCGATGACCTCTCACTTGTTGAGCAGCTAATGACCATAAAAAGAGCTCCACATGAGTATATGCAAGATTTCAACACGCAATTTTAGAAGACTTGGAATAGAATTACCATCCTGGTAAGGCTGACCCCCAACTATGCTTTCATGTATTATTTAATAGCATTAAATAGTGATATTGCTATGATGATACAATCTATGGGAGGGCATATACTGCCTGCTGCTTATGACATAGCCATAGCTGCTAAAAATTGTTTAGTACAGGTTGAGAAAATAGCCCCTAGGCCTCACATGCCACTTTTCCCATAAATGCTACCTCTAATTTAGACCATTGCTCCCACATTAGCTCCTCTACCTAGCATTGAGAAACCAACTGCTGCTCCATCCAATGAGCCTCATGAGGTTAAAAGTCTCTTGCAGAGCATGTCAAATGAACTTATAGCTCTTAAAAGGTAGCAAGCTCAAAATAATAGACCAAATCAGGGATACCAACATTATGGTCAAGCCCCTAGGCCCCCTTTCCAAAACTATAATCAAGGATAGGGTCAGCTCACTTAGAATAGGCCATTTCAAAACTACAACTCAGGCCCCCCTTCATCATCTAAAGTCACGGTGCCTATTTAGAACAATCTAGTATAGGAGCAGCCAAGTTGTTCGACCATGGGATATGGTCAAGAATAAGCTATTTACACAAATGAGATGAGTTATTTATAAAATGTAGACAATTAAATAACCACTCATTCCTAGATTTATGAGGCTCCAATTCAACCCAATACGAATAGCAATTAGGCCCAGCTAGATTCTACCCTCATGAATCATCTAGAAGGGGAATTTTATTCAGTGAATTATGTGGGCACTATATACAATCAAGCTAACTATGTTATATCCAACACAAGATTCAAGACAAGAGCAATGGGAAAAGCCTAGGATACCACTCAAGTGGCAATAGCACCTTCTCCATCGCACTCCAATTCAAAAGCCCTAAACTTTAGACAACCATTTATACCTGCAGCCCCTTAGCTTGTAGCTCAGGTTGGAATTAGCCCTAAAGAAAGCTTGAAGGGAGGTAGTCCCCAAGTCAATATAGTGGACTAGATGAAGAAGCTACATGTGAACATCTATTTATGGGATTCATTGTCTCTTCTAGGATATAAGGATGTATTGAAGAAGGAATTGTATGAACTGGATCGACATGTTGTCCCAGTAAGCACTGATAATGTCTTGATGATGAATGTATAGCATTCCACTTCAAGTCAGGTAAAGAAGGAAGATAAAATTTCCCCTTTCTATGTGTCTTTGGTTATAGGGGATTTCTTGGTACATAACTATATCATTGACAATGGGGCTAGTACCTCAGTGATGCCCAAGTGCATAGCTAACAAGATGGGACTGAAATATGAAGAGGTGAACAAAGGAGTCCTATAGCTAGATGGACACCTAAAAAAATAGTTGGTATTTTAAAGGGTTTATGCTTGACATTGCGTGATTGCCCAACCTTCCCAATCCCCCATGATATATTGGTAGCAGATGTTCCTCTTTATTTCACAATTTGCTTGTCCAGGGACTTCACATCAAAGATAGGTGGCTATCTAGCAGTGAATTGGTCATATCTAGTTTTTAGAACCAAGTATGGGACCAAGGTAAAAATTGAATTTGAGCCACTCTACAAGGACCATCTAGGATCATATTCACCCAAGGTAGCAAACATCAGTTACACCATTATTGACCCAGAAGAGTCCCAGATAGACCAATCTCCATCCTCTACCCTTGAAGGAGTTGCAGACCTACTCTTGGATGAGTGGGGAAATGATAAATTCAAACATGATCCTTACAAGTTCATAGAGGAGGCAAACCTTGGAATCTACTACTTACACAAAGTGGGTGCCTTCATACCAAATATAATGAAGGCAAGCCAAGAGGACCTAGGCCTATGGCAGTTGTATTTTGACAGTTCCAAAAGTAGGCTAGGATTTGGTGGTGGGGTGATGTTAGTCTCCCCTTCAAAGGATAGGTACTTTTCAGCTTTCTATTTCCAATTCTCTTGCACAAGTAATGTTGTAGAATACGAGTCCCTTATCCATAGTTTGGAGTGGGCAAGAAAAAGAGGGATCGAGGAGTTGCATGTTTTTGGAGACAGTGAGCTAATTGTAAATCAGATGAAAGGCTAGAATTTGACCAATAATTCATTGATAAAATCCTAGAAGCATAGGGTCTAAGACTTGGTGGAAGATTTCCTCACTTTCAATATCACTTCCATTCCTAGAGAGCAAAACAAACAAGCAGATAGGTTAGCAACAATTGGTGCTCAGTTTGATGTTTCAAGGGAAATAAGTAGAGACTATGGTTCACACTACTTGAAAGTGGTAGTTCGGCCCTCCATCCCTGACAACATAATGAACTAGTAGGTTTTTGAAAATGACCAGCAAATAACTTTCTTCCTACAAGAGGAAGCTGAGTTTGTAACACATAACTAGGTGAAGTTGCAACAGTAATATGGCAACCAAATTGTTCAATTGAAGAACAATAAGCTCCCTAAAGGTTTGGTCACACTTGAGATCATTTTCAATGGAGATGACCAATTGAGAAAAGACAAGGTATGCATCACAACTAAGGAGAAGAATTATGAAAGGGTTGAGATCTTTAAGGACAAGTTGCTTGTGCTTGGAAAAGTCTACATGATTCAAGAAAGGTAGGCTTTCATTTTATTGTGCCAAGAGTTTGCCACTATTTTTGCCTTGGATTACACTAATTTGAAGGGCTTCAACCCAAGACTCACCCATCACACCATTAAATTAGAAGAGGGTGCCAGGATAGTCATGTAGAAGTAGAGGCTTGTCAACCTGACAATTGAGCCTCTCATGCAGAGGGAATTGGCCAAACTGATTGAGTCTGAGATTATATTTCCAATCAAACATTCTTCCTGGCTGGCCAACCTAGTTCCTGTTAGAAAGAAGAATGGGGATATCAGGCTATTTGTCGACTTTAGAGACCTTAATAAAGTTTCTTTAAAAGACCATTACCCCCTCCCAAATATGGAGTGAATCCTTCAAAAGGTAACATGTAGCAAACATTTCTCCCTCCTAGATGGTTATTCAGGGTATAATTAGATTCTAGTCCAAGGCTGTGACTAGCACAAAATGACCTTCACTACTAAATGGGGAATGTTTGCCTACAAGAAGATGCCATTCGGGCTATCTAATGCTGGTGCTACTTTTTAGTGAGCCATGGACATGGCATTTAGAGGCTTGATAAACAGCAATGTGCTGGTATACCTTGATGATGTGGTGGTGTTCTCCAAGGAAGTGAGCCAACACATGGGACACCTTAGGAAGATTTTTTAAACGTGTAGGGAATTTGGAATCTCTTAATCCAAAGAAATGCATGTTTGTTGCTCATGAGGGGAAACTCCTTGGCCATATCATTTCCAAGGAAGGCTTATCCATTGACCCTAAGAGAGTTTGTTCTATCCTAGAGATGTCCCTACCTAAGCACAAGAAAAGCCTATAGAGTTTCTTTGGTAGGATAAATTTCATTCAGAGATTCATTCTAAATTTCACAGAGATAGTCAAGCCACTAACCTCTATGCTGAGGAAGGGTGAGGAGTTCAAGTGGACAACACAAAAGAAGGATAGCTTTGAAACCATCAAGCATGCCATAATCGAGGCTCCTATTTTGATCAGCCCTGACTTCAATAAAGACTTCAACCTTTACACTTTTAGTAATGAAGAAGTGATCTCTGCCATGCTTACCCAAGCAAATGGTGATGACCTCGAGTAACCACTTACCTTTTTTAGCCAAGGGTTAGAGGATTTCGAAGTTAGATACACGTATGTAGAGAAGCAAGTCCTAGCAATAGTGTAGAGCCTGAAGAAATTTAGGCATATGTTGTCAAACAACATGATTCACCTCATGGTCCCACATCCTGGTGTCAAGGATTTCATGACCAATCGTGACCTAAATGAGAAGAGAGTAGGGTGGATCACCAAAGTAATGGAATATGATGTAGACATCAAGATCACCAAGCTGGTGAGGGGAAGAGGCCTGTGTGAATAGCTTGCTACAGACTTCAAGCAAAAAATGGAAGATAGCTTACTAATTCATGATGCAGCCATAGTAGAAGAGCTAGCTATCATAAAGGATTGGACATTAGACTTGAGGCATTTTCTCCTCATTGGCAAATGCCCACATGGTCTTGATAAGACTGGAAAAAGGTACTTCAAGCTCCAGATCTCCCTTATGTCCTTGTTGATGAAGTATTGTTTAGGAAGGATCTCTCTGGGGTCCCCCTAAGATGTATTGACCCAAACCAGTATGATAAGTTATTGTTTGAGTTCCACGATGGGACAGCAGGCAGTCATTTCACTCTTAGAGCTACTACAAGGATAATGAGAGCTGGCTATTTCTGGCCTGCTCTTTTCAAGGACACCCATGCTTGGGAAATAAAGTGCCAAAAGTGTGCACTTTTTGATGGGAAATAATGATTAGCTGCCATGCCTCTATAGCCTATTCAAGTTGAACAACCATTCATGCAGTAGGGCCTAGATTTCATAGGGATGATCAATCCTCCCTCCAATGCTGGACACAAGTGGGTCTTGATTGCCATGAACTATTTCAAAAGGTGGGTGGAGGCTATTGCTCTAAAAGAGGCAAATGAAAGTGTGGTCTTAGAGTTTTATGAGGACTTGGTAACAAGATTTAGGGTCTTGGCCACCATAATCTCAGATAATGCCTTGGCTTTTCTAGAAACCAAAACAAGTGAATGGGTGCTAAGGTATGGTATATACCTCAGTACTTCATCTAATTATTACCCACAGGGGAATGGACTACCTGAGTCCACCAACAAAAATTTGATCAGAATCATAAAGAGAACCATGGAAGAAAATTAGAGGACTTGGCATGCCAAACTGAAAATAGCTTTGTGGGCTAATCGAATCACTCCAAAGAGAGTAATAAGAAATTCTTTATATATGCTCATATATGGAAGGGAAGCTAGGCTTCCCATCTCACTTGAATTGCTGGCATTGGATCTCACTCACTAGCTATAATTAGAAGAGGGAAGTAGCATGGAGGTCAGGCTGTGTGAGCTAATGGAGCTCCAAGAGACAAGGGACTGGGCTATGGCTTCTATGACCAGTCGCCAATAGCAAGTGAAGAGACACTTTGACAAGAAATCTTTCTTAAAAGATTTATTTGAGGGAGACATTATCCTTAAGTGGGATGAGGACCAAGTTAAGCCTAGAAAGCATGCAAAATTTGATGCCCTATGGAGTGGCCCATACATAATCACTCAGTGCAAGTAGCATAATGCATTCCAACTCTCCAAGTTGGATGGTGAGGAATTGCGTATCCTAATTAATGGGATACATCTGAAACACTTCCACTGAGTCTCCTTTCATTTGTATATATTTTCCCTTGTTTTCTTTCCCTATTTTCCCTAAGTGTTGTTGCACAAGTAGTAGTTTTCTTAGTTTTATGTGTGTTTCATTTCCTTAGAGGTAGATCTACATGACTGGTTCTAGATTTATCAGAGCTATTTCTATTTTAGATTTTAAAATCTAACTTTGGGCCTAATGGAATACAAGGCAACTGGTCTTTTAAGCATAGTAGGCATGCTTCCCTTGGGAGTCACTAATTTGTTGACCAAATTTTGCCCAACAGGCAAATTTTTGGTCCCCTTCTGCTCCTTGTTGTTTTAGGCCATTTCTTTGATTTTTTACAAGTCCTATAAAATCTATGAACTCTGTAGGGGATATTTTCTAAAGATTCAGCAGCTCCCTACAAACTTCATGTTTTTACAGACTCAGTTGGTTAGTCTTTGGCATAAAGAGGATCAGTTCAGTGAATGCTAGGTTTTTCAAAAAAATTAGGCTCTTGTTCGATGAATTCAACCTTGGTTTAAGCCTCATTTCAATCTTCAAGACCATTGCTCATAGTTCAATCCTTGATTCAGTCAGTACTTGGTTCATCCATCTTTAAGTTCAAACATCTCAGTTCAATGGTTGAACCACTTGAACCGTTAAACCAATTTTGGTTCAATCATTTAGTTCAACGGGCTTGGTTTTAAAACAAGTGGTTCAATATTCAACACTTGGTTCATCAGCATGCAATGGTTGAACCATTGAACCATTGAACTAGTTTTGGTTCAATGGCTTGGTTCAATGCTTGGTTCATTAGCCTAGTTCAATTAGTCAGCTCAGTTTAAGTTCAGCAATGCACAATGGTTGAACCACTTGAACCATTGAACCATTGTTGGTTCAATGGCTTGGTTCAAGGGTATGCCCAGTTGGTTGAAGGGTAGTCATCAAGTTTAAATTTCCTTGCAGAGGGTAGGCACTTCAAAGGAAAAGGACTGGGTAGGTTCAAAATTGTTTAAGTTTGAATTCATTTAAGTCCTGAATTCCTTTAGACTTTTTGTCTGAAGGAATTCCTTCAGATAAAAGGTCTGAAGGAATTTGGGCATAGCTCAAATCAAAAGGCCAAAGCCAGGGATAATTTTTGTGGACTTTTTGTTCACGGGAAAATGTCTGCGGACAGAAGCTCGGGAACATCCGAAGGAACAAAGGACCCATCGAAGGACCCCGAAGGGTAGGTGCCCTTGCGAGGGACTCTTGGCCAAATACAAATGATAACACCTTTAATTAAAATATATTTTCAAACAAAGTTTGCTTTTACCTTTACATTAATCAATTATTTTAATAAAATTAGATCATTTAAGGAATTTTGTCATACAATAATAGAAAGAGAATTCAAGCTTCTTATTTAAAAAAAATTCAAGTATGTGCATGCATCTACATCCACAATTAAGTTACAAAGAAAACTATCTTAAGAATATAATTTAGAAAATACTAAAGATAACACAAAGGTCATAGTTAATGTTATTTCTCAAACTTCTAACAAGATTGTTCTGTAAGATCAACCAAGGAGAAAATTCTCTAGATTACCATAACTACCTCATAAATCTCTACAAAATTAACATGAGTGTAATATTATAACTATACCTCCACCATTTGACTTTGACATGTGTAAACCCCAAGAAAATATTTTGATAATAATGAATATTATATTACCATATATGCAATGGTCATTCTACTAACATATGTATTAAGTTCAATCACATTATTCAAGATCTTATCGACAATAAACTATTTGAGCTAGGCACTCATATAGAGTAACCTAAAGATCAATATAATTAAAATGATAAGTTTAATATTTTAATTGAAATATTTAAAAACAAGCATCATTCAAAAATGCATCATAATTATAATGTATATCTGCCTCCTGAGTCATATGATCATCCATTAGATAAAATTATTGGTATAATGGTTCAAAATACACCACCACATCCTATGATTACTTTTGATGATAAATAGATAGTGGATGATTACTTATATTTTTATGATTTATTTATATGATATTGTATTGAAAAAAAAATCATTCATAGTGTGCTAGTTGATAATGGATAGTGTGAGAATGCATTTATAATGACATCACTCCATTAAATGGGTTACACACAACATGATATAAAATTAACTTATAAAAGTGTCAAGACATTTAATAGAAAAAAAAAACTAGTTTGGAACACATTATATTGCCTCTTCAAGTTAATCATAATATAATATCTACTCCTTTTATATTTCTACCACAAAATGGGGTTTTTGTCATGATATTAGGACACCCTTGGTTATGACAACTCCATTATGTACCTTTATGGTGTTGAGTATGATGCCAATGTCAAAAATTTATTGTTAATGTTAGCATTAGTTTCATTTGTTATTTTTTAGTCTATAAGGGTTATTATTTAAATTATTTATTTTATAGATTAATTATTTTGTTAATTATAAACACTTTTTAAGAATTTCATAAAAATAGCTAGAAGTGCTAATTAGAGTCAAATTCACTGAATTTTTATTTAATTAAATAATTATCCATTCATGATAAAAATAGAGACACACTTTATAAATATTAGCTATATGAAATTATTACTATTTTTAGTGAATCTTCTAGTCATAGAGGTTTTAGGTTTCCTAACTTGTCTAGTGTGCATGTTTCACTTATATGTTGAAGAGGCATCTTACATGATGCCTATATATTATCAATGAGTTAAATTTATTATTTTGAGTATAATTTTAGTTATATTAGTATAATTTTAGTTAAATTGGGTGTTATAAGATTTTTATTTATATATTTCACTTGCCATACTTTGTCATGTCATTTCTTTATAACTAGCTAGTTTTAGCCTTATTTGTTATATGGTGAAAATGTGTGGCACCAAAATTCATCTTGGAAATTATTTTTACATATAATTATTCTATAATTTTAATCTAAGATATTAGAAAATTAAAAAAAAAATCTTAATAATCTTAATTTTAAGTTATTCGATGTATTTTCTATCATTAATTACATGTATAATAATACTAGATTAACAACTAGAAAGTTTAGGAAAGATTGGAGGATCACTAACTTCATTTTCAAATTAATTCAAAGCTGATTTATAATCCATCCATACTAAAAACCTTAGTTTTGTATTATAAAATCCTTAAATAAATTTTTATAAGGGTTTTATGTCATTATCTAGGGAATCATGGATTATGTGAATTCTATTTTTTGAATATTTTAATTTTCAAAGGTGACAACTTTGAATATTGGAGAGACCCATTGAAGAAAATATTTATATGAAAGGAAGTTTGGGAGAATGTTATCCATGGATACATACCACTTATATATTGAAATAATTTACCTCAATATTAGAATAGATTTATAATGAAATAAAAAAAGCATGATGCATAAACATCTCTTATCTTTAGAGTGCCATAGAACCAAACAACTATCCAATAATTGATGGAAGCAAAAATGATCATGAGGAATCGAATACCTTATAAATTCATATAAATTCCCTATTAAGGTAATATAATTAAAAATCCTAACTCTTAAAATGAATTTTGAAGATTTAAAAATGTTTGATAATGAAGAAATTGGAGAATATTGTATTAGGATAAATGACATAGTGTATAAAATGAGAGTTTATGGAGAAACCATAGAAGATAAAGTCAATAAATAAAATTTTGAGATATTTGAATAAAAAAATCATAAATATTATAATCAATATTTAGGAGTGTAAGGACATGATCACTATAAGTGTTTATGAGTTAGTGGGTTCTCTTTTGTCCTACAAGGATAAGATGCAACTATATTTAGGAGATCTAAAACATGATATAGAAACATGCACTTGAAACAAAGGAAATAATTTCAAAGACCAAAGATAAAAATAAAAATAATAATAAAAAACTAAAAGGGGAAATATAAAAATAACTTCATAGGTAAGATCAAGATAAACCTTGTCATTTTTTCAAAAAACCATGATAATTTATAAAAGAATACACGATATTGGTAGCTAAGACTCAAGATAATTAAGAGGATGAAGAGCAGACATTAAAATATAAAAAAATTAGTTAAAATAAAACTCATATTATTATCTCACATGTATTTTATGATTACATAATGAAATTAGTTTGTAATTTATTGATTCAGTTTACTCAAGTCATATGACAAGTCACAAAAATGGTTTCAACAAGTTAGATGATTATTTAAAGATCCAAGTGCAATTGGGAGATGAAAAGTAAATCCAAATTGAAGGAAAGGGAAACATGAAAATAAACACAAGTTAAGGTAATGGTGAAATAAAATAATTTTTATTTTTCTCTAAATCTATATCCTAAGAGTAATGATCACAATTTCACAAGATATAGTGATGACAGTGTTATCACTAGAACTTTCACCCTTTGAGGAGATGAAAAGTATCTCCTCATTTAAGTAACATAATGGAACTACCTCAAGGTTGTGGGTGACCCAATTTTAAGTGGATCTTCAGAAGAGGGTTATTTCCCTTGATGTATCACTATAGCTCAAACATATTACTAAATTTTGGGGGGATGAAAAGGGAGAAGGATAACTGAAAACCAATCTAATATAGGGGAGGTGATAAAAAAAATAGTTTCTCTACTCACACCACTTACAATGAACTTAGAACTAAAGAGAATCCTACAAATACACTTCATTCAATTCAACACTCCTCTTCTACATCAATGTTTTAAGCATGGGGTCTTGAAGAGATATTAGGCTAGGAGGAATTAGACAATAGGTCTTCTAGAAACACTATTTAATTATATACTCACTATACCTACAATCTAAATTATACACTTCTTGATGACTAGAAAAAGAGAGCCTTTAATTCACACAAGGCACTAGGAAGAGTAACATGTGAAGGTAAGCAAAATACACTTGCACAAGACCAACAACCAAAGAATACACTTAGTGAAATCTTGAATGAGGTAAAAAAAATTATTCATTAATTCAAGGAAATTTTTTTTAGGGATTCTCCATAACCAAGTGGAGAGATCTAATACAATGCCAAAAAGGCCAATATTTATAGCAATTATGAGAGGAGAGAGAGAAAGTGAAGCTCAAGAGTCACTAAGACACTTTTCAAGTAAGGAATATTTATGAAAACCATATAATTAGGCATGAGATAGGTCCTAAAAGGAAATTAAGGACAAATTTTCCTCAACTTAGCCAACTCCTCCATATGTGGCATAGATTCTCTTTGCTTGCAAAAGAAATTGCCCTTATGATTTTCCTTCATAAAAATACCTCACCAATGAATAGGGTAAAGTATAATGATTGATCTAAAGGGGAGGGGTTACCAAAAATACCTCACATGCATTGGATTTTCCTTCAATTATTTGTATTACTTCATCCATGAGCAATCACCTCAAATAGTTACAAAAAGACTCCTCATGTACCTCAGACTTGGCACCTAAATCCTTTCCATTATACAATCTTATCCAAGCACTATGAGGAATGACACTTTTCAAGATTTTCCATGGAATTGGGTTCATGAAACCAAGTTCAAAAATCTTCTTAATTGGATTTGTCACCATTTTCACTAAGTGTTCACTATTTGCTCACTAGACTAGCTAATATGAAAAAGATGATAGGCACACTTGGGAAATTATATGAATAAATATATGGGAATTAAGACTTATAATAAGTCATAATATCTCTCCCAAAGGTGGTTTCATATTTTTAAACTCTTCCAACCCTAAAAAATACACAAATTTATCAAAATAAGCTCTATTATACCTCATTTGTATAGGTGTAGTACATCCCACTTACATGGGAAGGATCCTTGGAGAGTCCTCTACAAATCCAAATTGGTTTCATGGAATTTTCACTAAATTTAGATATTCCATTTTTATTATCTTCTCCATTAGGTCTAAGAGAGGGGTTTGTGAGGGTTTCTTGTCATTTCTGGTCTTAATGTTTTATTCATATAGATGGCACATTAGAGGTCTAAAATAACTATTTTGAGAGAATATTACTGACCCTACCTAACTCCCATGATCATTTTGAGGTCCCATGCAAAGTGTTAGAGAAGTTCCAAGCATCTTAAGTTGGTCACTCATGTCATTTCCATGCATTTTGTGAGGTCTAAGTTCATTTCAAGCCAAAAAATGGCTTCTTGGTGGATTTATCTATAAGGTGAAGGTTCAAGAACATTAATAAACATGTAAAAAACATGTTTTAATCATAATAATATCTCATTAGGAGTTATAAATGAAAAGAACCCTTCTTTTAAAAATAGGCCTAGACCTTGTTCTCTAGGCTTTATTGTAACTTAAGACCCCTATGACCTTCTGGTGGATTCCCCTAATTTTTTATAGTCAAGACACATATATTTTACCTCTACAAACATTAATCAAATAATTGGAATGAATATGATTCCCCTTTTCTCCCCTTGGCCTTAACTCTACCCATTGCATTTGACTACAACTCTTATTGCCCAGTCTACCCTAATTTACCATAGATATTATAAATAGGTTTCCCATGTTTATTCATGTGTATTAAAACTCCAACAATCATCTTTAAAAACTCCTTCAACTTTTGGTGTATGTTCTTGCCTATTTCTCAAGATTTGTAGGGTTTATGTACATGAAAATCACCCTACCTCTGAGATAGAATAAAGGCATATTAACCTATTGGTATAAAAAAAATTAAGGTGTTCTAAAGGTTATTAATATTCTTTTTACCAAATTTCATCACTTTA
Source organism: Torreya grandis (assembly GCA_037957365.1). Taxonomy (NCBI): domain Eukaryota; kingdom Viridiplantae; phylum Streptophyta; class Pinopsida; order Cupressales; family Taxaceae; genus Torreya; species Torreya grandis. The sequence continues at coordinate 789,942 of JARHVA010003438.1, forward strand.
ATCCAAGTTTTAACCTTCCAAAGCTTTAAAAGGACAAGACTATCTTGAGGAATTCACTATCTACAAGGGTGCCTTGAGATGAACTATGTTTTCCCTTATTTAAAACTCCTTTATCTGGTCATTCTCCATAATTATGGTGATATGATAATATATTGACATTGGTTAAGGTGATTTCACTCTCTATTTATTCCCCAGTCTTTCACACACTCTACTATGTACTTATGCCGATAAGACTTTGTTAACAAGTTTTTACTCTATTCTCTATATTTTCTCTTTTCAAGGATGCATACTACATGCTTACTTTATGTTTAAAATTTGACAATAAATTTCCAAATATTTCTCAAGGTTATTTGAAGTCATTTCCATTTCCTTTTGTTTCCTTCTATCATCTTGAGTCTTAGACCTACTCACTATCTAGGTAGACTAAGACACTTTTGTTACTAACATATAGGTCAATTTTATGCCTATTCTAAGCTTATTCTATGTATTTGTTGATTCCATTTTCATGTCTTTATATAATAATACACTGTTTATGCTTTAATCCCACTTAGAAATCTTCAAACCAACACAACCTCTATACCTAGGTCTTTGATTAGGATACCCCTACCTAAGACCCTACCTGTAGGTGTTGCTAGCTTAGGAGAAGCCTTGAAATATTAAATTAGGGTTTATCATGGTTCCAAAGACCTCTTTGAACCTATATTTTGTCAAAAAATAACCCTTTCACTTCCATTATCATTGAACACCCTTGGAACATCACTAAAACATTAAGAAAAGTTCACTATCCACTTTGTCTCAGTTGACTAAGAAATTTCTTCTTAATACCTTGTTATAGGTGTTATTTATTCTATGAAGCCCATAAATCCTTTGGAGAAATTAAAAAATCACTTTACTTTTCACTATATATTTCCTAGTATTCAATGTGCATCTTAGACTCCTTAGACTAGGTACTTCCTTGAATGACTAAGCAACTCTATCATACCCTATTATAGGTGTTGCTTTTTCATAGAAGGGAGTACATGTGTGCTAAGAAAATCAAAATGAATATTAACTTTCCCTAATAATTTTGTCTAGCTTGATCATACTCTTTGTGTGTCATCAAAACCATTTAATCATGAAGGCATGGCTTGGGATTGTGGCATTAGGTAAAAATCTTGTTGGAGTCTAATTCCTATAGATCTTATTAATCAAATTCAGTGTTTTATAGGCACTTTTGAGGGCTTTTGAACATCATCTTCCACTATTCCTCCCTCCTTTAGATTTTGTAAGGCCATTGTCTATGGTAGAAACTAATAAATTAATGTACTAAGGATTCTTAACTCTAAGCTCCTCACCTTAATTTAGATTTAAAAAAAGTGCCTAGTGTATTGTTCTACCATTTTGGGGAAAATGGTCTTAAACATAGATTCTTCTTTTTGGAACAACTTTTGAACATCAATTGTGCTACCAAAAGTTTCAAACATGCTCTCCAAGCTATAATGCACTTCAAAATCCTCATGGATATCACAAATTGTCGATCATCCTTCCATATAACATATCTAAAACCCTGCTATGAACATGTAGGTATGCATTTCTAAGTGTGTGGCATATTTATATTACCTTTAGTAAGTTTTAGGCCTATTAGGCCATTATAAGGTTAGTATTTTTATCAAACTTGTGTATAATCACCTAAATTTTTCACAACCTTCAAGGCTTTCTACACTTGCAACCAAATCCTTATTTGACCTCAAAGACAATGGAGCTCTTTGTGAAGAAGGAAATAAGTCTACAAATACAAACAAGCCTAGAAGAGGCTTATTGGGTTCTTGAGACCTCCAAATCCAAGAAGATGATGAGAAAAACTATGGAGAGGTCTTAGATTCCTTTATAAAACCACCAAATTATCAAATCAAAGCAATTTTTTTGAAATAAACTCAAACAATGACCCCTCTTGGATGAAGAAGCATAAAAAGCTACCTAGATTCTTAGTGATGGTTCATAAATAAGAGGACATGAAACTAAATCTTTTTTCCATGGAAATGAATCTTACTAAAAGTCCTTTTAACCCCCAAGAACATTCCTCCCAACTCTAATATTATAGCTTGTAACAAGCATTTTAAATTGACCTTTCTTAGCTTGCAAAGGTAAAAAAGATGAAACATAAGCAAAAACTAAACTTTTTGACCTTTTCTCAGCACACCAAGCGTGAAAATGACTTTAGGGAGTTGAAGAGACACTATCCCATGTTTTTTTCTAAAGGTAGACTTCACAAGTCCATATAAGTGCCATTAAGGGCCTATTTTCAAGGAGAAATTAGTATTTATACATGAAATTGATTTTTAAAATAAATCTGACCACTTCCTAACATTTCTTAACCTTCTCCACATTGAAATTCACCTTTGTGAAAAATATACTTCCTTGAAAGTCTATACAAGTCATTAAATGAGCTAAAAATATGACAAAAAGGCTCCTTTTACATATGAAACATGGTGAAGGACAATTTTATGACTTATAAACACCTAAATGACCATATTAATAAATTTTAAAGATAATTTGGACCTTTGAACATGTTTTACTAGGGTTGACCAGAGTTAACGTTGGTTGTCTAGACAAGCACGAGGAAGATAGACTTAGACCAATGCTAGAGCAAGGATAGGTAAGGTGTGTAGGACAACATGAGACCCCATAAGACATATATAAACCTTATAAAAGTTTAAAAATTTATGGATTGACCTAATTTTACTAAAATTTAGATTTGATCAATAGAAAGCAAAGAATACGAGTTATAAAATCCTACTAGTAAATTCACATTTGCTTCTAGGGATTGTATATATTTTTAAAAATGATATATGTTATGATTATGATAATATTTATAAATAAATCATAATTCAAGGAAGGAATAATATTTAATTTTATTTTTAGGGCTTACCAAGTCATATACATGTTTCTAGTTCAAAAGGAAATAATACGAGCTCTTACCAAGAGTCTAGTCATCTATCTTCATCAATTCTAAGCAAGTACAAGTGTTTTTTGAAATTTTAGATCATAAATATTAGAGGAATATAAAACTTCCTAAACATTAGGAAGGTAACTTTTTTTTATTATGATTATGACAAAAATAATATTTATGCATTGTCATCTATGTCTAGTGAACCTAATAGTTATGCATAAGATAGTGAAAGGAAAGAATGGGTTGATGCTATGAAAATTGAGATGTATTTCATTGAGAGGAATGATACATGGAATATTATTCAGACTATATCTAATAAATATGTCATTGGAACCAATTGGGTCTATAATACCAAAGTCAAGAGTGATGGTACAATTAATAAGCTAAAAATTAGACTAGTTGTAAAAGGGTTTATACAAACATATAGGGTTGAATATGAGGAAACTTATGCACCCATGACATGTCAAGATAATATAAAAATAATCATCATTGTATCTACTAATAAAGGAATTAAAATACATCAAATAGATGTCAAAATTTATTTCCTAAATGGAGTGATTGAAGAAGAAGTATACGTGGGGCAGACACATGTTTTTGAGGTAAAGGGTAAAAATTTCTAGATATTAAAGTTGAATAAGGCTATTTATGGGATGAAGAAAGCTCCAAGATCTTGGTCCTCAATAATTAATAGTTTTTTATTAAATCAATGTTTTATATAAATTCAAAATAAAATAATTATTTGCATACAAGTATTTGTTTCTAATGTGTTATATATTTGTCTCTATGTAGATGATTTAATATTTATAGGTAGCTTTATGGAGATGTTGAATAGCTCCAAGGAAGATACAAAATAAAAATTTGAGATTAATGATATTAGACTTATGAATTACTTTATTATCATATAGTTTTATCAAAATAAAGAGGAAGTATTCATTTTTCATTATAAATATGTCCAAGACATGTAAATAAGTATAATCTTAAAGATTCTAAGCCCATGGGCACTCCAAATGAGAGAGGACGAGAGTATTTCAGTTAATGAAAAGAATTTTAGGAGAATTATGGGAGGTTTAATGTATCTCACTATGAAATGAACTTATATAAGGTATTAAGTTTTAGTTATTTTATATATTTATAGGTAATCCATCACTTAAATATTTTCAATAAATACAAATAATTTTTAGATATCTAAGAGGGACTTATAATCATGGTATCCATTTCAGGCTAGAAAGTTCATTATGTCTAATTAGATATACAAATTCAGATTGGGGAGGATATATTGATGAGATGAAGTCAACTTATATAATTATTTAATGATTGGATATATTTAAAATAAACTTTATTTCTCTCTAAAATCAAAGCTATGTATTAACAAAACCATCCCAAAAATACTAGTTGTCCAACTAGTTGTATTGTAAGTGAAATTGACCAAAAATTGTACTAAAAAACTTCAAAATTCAAAATATATGATTGATAATATAAATTAATTTATACCTAAAATAAAATCAGAGATAAAACATAATTTTTTCTCCAAGTAGAATAATGTGCCATACTTATATTAAGTGCAACTTTATTAAATAAAAAAATACTAATTTGAGCTTATTACAAGGAAACTTGCAATGTAAGTAAAGTATAAAAGTAAAAATATAAATATAAATATAAAATTAAGTTAAATTAAAATATATTAAGTTATTAAATCAGATTAATAATCTAAGTTCAACTCACTGTAAATATTTTGACATCATGTAAAAAGCTTATTCAACAATAAAATCAAACTACAACAAAAAAGCATCCTAGTAAAAAATAGGAGCCCCAAATAAGATAAATATGTAAAATACGACCAAAATAAATTTATCATCAGTTATCTTAGCTTATAAAATACACCCATATATTTGGGATTGAATGGATAATGATTTATATTTAGCTAAGTACAATTTTAGTGAACTATAGTTAATTGGCAGTTCCAACTACTTTTTAAGAAATTAATAGAAAGTTCAAAATGACCAAAAAACTAATTTAATACATAATTAAATTAAATAAACTTAATAAACACCTAAAAAACCCAAAATAAATTATCTAAAAATATAACTTAATATCTCATATTGGCATCATACTCAATATTCTCCCCTTTGAAATGGCTACCATCTCCTTAAGTCTTCAATGAATATGCTTGTGTGATCCTTTGGATACAATATTAAAAAATTGATATTAACTTATATTAAAATAAATGACATATAATTTTTTATTGAAAAATTATTTTATTAAATTATGTTTGAGTTCAATGTACATGGTTCTAAAATGGAAAACTAGATTCTTGAACAATCGAATTGCCCCATTGTTATTAAAAAAAATACATGTTAGCTCAAATTTATCCTATGTAAAACCAACCAAGAATATTATAAGCTATATTAATTGTGTGAAAATTTGTATAAGGGTTTTATATTTAACTTAAATAGAGGATAATTTAATTGTAGCTTGTTTCTTTGAAGACCAAGAAAACAATCTACTTCCCAATGTGAAGCAATAACTTGAAGTTGATTTCATGCCATTATGAGATCCTTCCCAATATAAATTTGTGTATTTAATATACATAATGATTTTTTTTGTTTTAAATTAATGCCATGATTATAAGTACCTAATATATATAAAAAAATTCTCTTAACTTCATGTAAATGCTTGAACTACGGTTTGCCCATTATTCTTAAAAATAGTGAAACCCCATAACTAATATCAGATCTTGTCATAGTGAGATACATCAAGACTTATACCATATTTAAAAAATTATTTTAATTGGATAAATTAATTCCATCCTCCCTCATATGCCTTTCTCCACTTGAAATTAGAGTGTGACTTAAATCTTGAATATTTTACTTATTTAAGATGTCTTGGGCATACTTGGCTTTAAAAATGAATACTTCCTCTTTATTTTGATAGAACTCCACACCAAAAAAAGTAATTCATAAGTCTAAGATCAATAATATAAAATTATAATTTCATATATTCCTTGAATTTATTCAACATATCCATAGAACTACTTGTAAAGATCAAGTAATCTTCATAAAGACTGACATATAAAACATTATAACTAGATTATTTTATGTGAATATTTCATTCATTTTAACTTATTATGAAGCCTTGATATAATAAATAGATAAAATTATTGATTAATAATATATTTGAGCTTTATTTATCTCATAAAGATCCTTATTAAACTTATATAATAAAAATTATTTACTCTTTACCTCAACACCTTGTGGTTGCCCCACATATATTTCTTATTTAATCATTCCATTTAAGAATGAAATTTTGACATTTATTTGATGTATTTTAAATACTTTATGATAAATTAAAATAATAATTAGTCTTATATTATCTTGACGTGCCACATGTGCACATGTTTCCTCATAATCAACCCCATATTTTTATGCAAATCATTTTGTAAGTATTCTATATTTTAACTTGTCAACTATGCCATCACTTTTAACTTTAGTATTATAAATAATAAAAATTCAAATTAAAAGTCTACTCAAGTCAATGTAGAGGTAATCATAAGTAAAGAGAGATAGTAAATTCATTATCCATTATTCATATAAATATATCTACTAAAATAGAAGAGTAAGAGTTAGGAATATGTACCTTGAAGATGAAATTATTGAGCCTTAACCTCTCCCTTGGATAATGGTGCTTTGAAAGAGGTGGTTGTGTATTATCAAAGAATATAAGGATGGAAAATGGAATATAGTCTATCCAAGGACCTTCTAGTGAATCTAAATCTTTCACAAGAAAAAGGTTATCCTCTAAGAAGCATGAAACCCTAAGAAATGAATCCTCAAGTAGAATGGGAGAAAAGCAGATAAAGAAGCACAAATTAATTATTATTTATTATAAATTAGGTAAAATAGGGGTTTATATATCCTAATTTGACCCTAAGCCCTTATATAATTTTAACTTATGAATTTGGGCCACTTGACCTTGTTAGTTGGGAATAGAGTTGTTAGGTCTTAAACTAAGTCAGCCTAGGCAAACTCAGTATCTTAACATGCATTATTCCCAAAAATAGGTTGATCCATTTGATTACATTCAAAAACTTGTAGAAAATGGGGTTTACTTAGGTAGGGGTTATTCAAGGTGGTGAATTTATTAGACAAGAGTGTGGGTGAGGTTTCAAAACTTAGGGAGACATATAGGAGGGGTTTGTGAACAAAAATCTTGAAAATCACTAAAAGTTTGCCCATCCCTTTCTCAATCTAACCTTTAAGATGTGCACTCAGAGAGGTTGAGACTCGATGAGCTCTTAAAAGAGAGAGCACTAGTAATTGATAAAGTTTTAAAATATTATCACGTGTCATGCAATTATAATAGGGGATGGTGATTTGGGAAAAGACAGAGAAACAAACAATGCCAAGCTAAATAAATTGTACTATAAAGTAATAAGATAATTGAAAGGAAATAATTGAAAAATAAATACCTTTACTTAATTTAGTGCCATAGAGTAGAAATGATGTGAAATAAATGGAGAGGTGTCTAATGTAGGGAAATTAGATGAATCTGTAAATAAAGTAAAATTCATTTTTTTCAAAAAAATACATGTGGTATGTAGAATAATTCTCTATGATGTTAATATTATAGAACATATTTTAGTTTGCAGAGAGAGAGAGAGTGATTAGAAACATAATTATAAGCAAAATTTAGAATCAGGTGTTAAATAATTGATAGTTAAATAATTTTGAATTGTAAATATAAATAGGGTTAAAATGATTCATTTATAATTTTTATATTTTGAGAAAATAGAGCTCTGAGAGACCTAGAGAATCATAGAGAGTGACAATGGTGAGGATATGATAGGTGATAGCTAGAGGATGCTTAATGGTAAAAACTAGTGAAACATAGGTAAGTGATGCATTCGATTCAAATTATTGTTAATTTTTTATAAAAATTAAGCTAGTTGTGGACAATTAGATAGTAGGGTAAAACTATGTAGTGAAATTTGGCCCTAGGAAATTTATAGGTAGAATAAAAATTATGCATGTCAATGGGTAAGAAGTGGTAGGTGAAATAAATGCCTAAGATATTAATGATAATTACATGAAAAATCATTGAAAAATTTGAATAGGGTTTGCCATGTTGACTTATTTCAAATTTGGGCAGGATTGTATTAGGGTCGACTACATATGAAGTGGTTGAGATAGTTATTTAGTATATGGCTGACTATGTAAGGTAGGACCAACTTAGTTATAAGTGGACAAATTTGTTAGGAGATATGAATAAATTCATAAGAAGTGGATGACTTAGTAGGAAGTGGAAGACTATGTATAAAATAGAGACAACTTCATTTTAAGTGGCCGACTACATATAAAATAGGTTCAACGTAGTTTTAAATGGTCGATTTCATGGGGATTAAGGTTGACTTAGTTTTAAGTGGTCAACTACATAAGAAAGGGGTGTGAAAGTGATGAAATTAGGGTGATGAAATAGTTAGTTTTTGAAATTAAATATTTTAAAAATGTATTTATATTTTTTTATATCGATGTCTAATACAATATATATTGTTTGTCATTTTACAGAGGTGAAAAATATTCTAGCATTTAGTGGATGCATCATGGCTTTCAAATCGACTAGAGAGATCATCAGATGATGACCATATTTGATTAGCCTCCTTAGGATTTAGAGGTATTATGGAGATGTTCATGATTCCCCTATTTTTTGACATAGTCATCATATTCCTTGGAGTATGGGAGTGAATAACCAACACTTTTTGGTGGGAGGTAGATGGGGCAAGGTAAAGTTTAGTGTCCCATATAGAAATAAACTTGGGTTTTTTTGGTGAATTTATAATTATATTTTAGTCATATAAAAATGAAAAATTGGTAACTTGAGTGTGGCTTATGAATCTCAATCCATAGATCCCTCTTGCTTGCTCTCATGACCATCATAGGCTTATTTCACTAATTCCCAGTCATCCATAGCCTTTCAAACTTGATCCCAACTAATCTAGGACCCTCTTTTCATGACCAATCCATCCCCTTAGGTCTCATATACCCATGAAAATAGCAGCAAACTAAGACTATAGTGATAATGCCACTCTTATCCAATTTTGACACTATTTTCCAGGCTTAAATCTAGACCCAAAAGTCAATTCATTCTATTTTTCCATCCCTATCCTTATCAGCCTAACACGAAGAAATTTAATCCATGACCAATAGATCCTTATAAAAGCCCATTCAAAGATCATTTGGAAGGGGCTGACAATTAGCACTAAGCAAGCAAGAATACAATCAAGACTACTTAAGAAATCTTCCCTATTCTTTACATAAAACTAGCTAACATACTTAAAAACTCATTCAAATCCTTTCACCAATCCCTAACCACCTCAAGCACATCTAGTTTAGCATTCTACACTTTCATATACATAATTACATAAAACACATTAAGTGGAAGAACTACATATGGCTTAATCTCTCTTCAAAGTATTGGTATGTAGGTAGCATACCCACACATGGGGTTTGAAGCACATCTAGGACATCTTACACACATTAACCCCCCTCTTGCTACAAATTGGTCAAAGCATAAAGGAAGAAGGGGTTTGAAGAAAGAATCTACTTTATAGGGATCTCTATATAATTTCAACTACTAAAACTTTAAAAACAAAGTTACATAGACATACCAAACAAAACCCAAAATGCTTAGATCCTTAGGATAATAATGTTGAATAAGGACTATAGTGCTAGTGCCACTCCTATCCATTTTCAATGCTCCTATCTAATCAAAAAATGAAAGCCAAAATATTTTTTGTGATAGTGTCTCAGACCTGCATAGTGAATATCAGATCCTATCTTAGTCAAATCAACACAAATTAAGCTAAGTCTTATTTTCTCCCTCTTATTACTATTTTTAGAAAAACACTAATTACCAATAAATTTCATAAATCAGTAGCTTATTTGACAGATATTATTTACTGATTTATCAATCTAGACCCTTTAACAAAATTAGGAATAAAACCCTAATTATTCCCAAAATTGTTAAATCATTTAGTGAACCTGACTTACTTCATTTGCACACAAAACCCCTAGAAAACCTAGGGTAAAATTCCTACTATTTTTTTTGATAATTTTTTGAATTTTTACTTGAATGTTTAAATCAGAAATTCATTTCAAATTTCAAAATTTAGTAGTAAATTTTAAAATAATTTTCTTTCAAATCTTAGTTGCCCATACTAGGTCCTAGTATTCTTCTAGTAATTTTCCAATAATTTTATAAATTATTATTAGCATATTAAAATAAAAAAATCCCTTCAAAATTCAAACTTCAATAGTTATTTTTAAAAAAATTAATTTTCTTAAAACCTTAGTTACACATACTAGGTCCTATTTAATTAAACATTTTCCAATAATATTCTAAAATTTTAGTTGCATATTAGAATTAGAAAATCCCTTCAAAATTCAAAATTTAATAGTTAATTTAAAATAATTATTTTCCTCAAAACCCTAGTTACACATACTAGGTCCTATTCAATCAAGCTTTTTCCAATTATATTCTAAAATTTTAGTTACATATTTAAATCAAAAATCCAATTTCATTTTCAAAATTCCATAGTATTTTACAAAAATATCATTATCAAAACCCTAGTTGCATTTACTAGCTCCTATTCACTTCTTGAGGTATCACCTTGCATGTTTGTGAACTTCGTATCCTTTTTGTTCAATTTCCAATTCACCATTTTTAGGACTTTACATTTAATATATTCAGTACCTACCTTTTATATCACTTTGGCTATTACAAATTTTTGAAAAAAAAATTAAACATATTTCAAATTGTTTTCCTACCTTAACAATGGCCCAATACACTAGTTTTGATGAAACTGATAAAAGGGAACTTCAAGAACTCCTAACCAAACACCCTGACATGCAATATGACATGCTCAAAATACTCCAAGAATAAAAAAAAAGAGTGAACAATGGTCAATATTCATAAACCACAAAGCAACCAATTATAAATAACACTATGGGGGTAACATGTCTTAATAACCCCCTATATCAACACAAACTACATCTATGCTACTAGCTACAACTAGTACATCCCTATCTCTTGATGTTGCAACCATTTTGCAAGAGATTATATCTCTTCAATCCAAGGTGATACATCTTGAGCAAGGTGATTCTAGACCTACATAGGCTTTGGACTCTTTTAGTCTACTTCATACATCATTGCCATGTCACATTGCTTCCACACCCTTGATACATGGTTTTATTCAACCTAAGCTTACTCTTTATGATGGCAAGGGTGATCCAGAGACACATTTGAGATATTTTCATGCCATATGCTTGGAATATATACCAAATGATTAGTTAATTTACATAGAGCCTAAAGGATTATGATTTAAAATAGTTCTATAATTTATCAAATCAATTAGTCAGTGCAGTCAATCCTTTAGCTGACATGTTCCTATCTCATTTCAGCATTAGCATTAGTGACAAGGTTTCATACACCCAAGTTACACAACAAAACAAAGGTCAAATGAGCATCTCATATATTATGTTATTTGAAATAAGACTATCTTGCCTAAGATGACTAGCCCTGTGGCTAATCAAGAGTTAAAAGATCTCTTCAAACATAGTCTCTTACTAGCTTTACATGAATCGATTATGTTTAAAATATTATTTTCCTTCACTAAATTATGTCACACACTAAAGGAAAGAGAAGCCAAGTTAATTTCAATGGGAAAACTAAAGTACACAAGTATCTCATAAACAACCAAAAAGAATAAAAAAAGTTCCATACAAGGTCAAGGTCAATGATAACAAGACTCATAATTAACTGACAGTTAATGTGCTTTAAAGCCCCCTCAATATGTGGTTTTATCAACACCTCCTCTAAATACATTTACCAATCTACCAATTTATCTAGCTAGAGTTTTCCAATATTTATTGGATTGTAACATCATATCTCTCCCTCTTATTATGGAATTTGACCCAATAAAGCCTCTTACATGGGGATATGATCAACATGCATTTTGTGAGTTTCATAGGGTATTAGTCCATATAACAAATAGATACATCAGTTTGAGACACAAGATATAAGATTTAATAAATGGCAATCATATTGATCTGGCACTTTAGTTGAGCCTCATCAAGTAAAGAAAACATAGAATAAAGCTTTGAAAATCTTCTTAGATACCTTTCCACAACATTCTAAATAGGATACATGGGACACATCAAGGGTTCACCATGCATATCATGCACATCCACCACTAGATACACATAGGGTACCTCAAATTGAATCACATCATTTGAGCATCATGATAGGTGTTTAAAATTCCAAAGTTCTAGCTAGACATTTCATCTCCTTATCAAAGCAGAAGATCATTGAGGATAATATGGACCATCATGCACTTTTTAGTAGATCTCATATTTATAATCATCCTATTCATAGTGTTCTTATAGACAATGAATCTAGTGTGACCATGTGTGCTATGACATTATTGTAACATTTGGGATATTTAGAGAAGGATATTAAATTGACATACATAGTTATCAATGGATTATGTGGGAACATACAGAGTTCATTAGATGAGATTGTACTTCTTCTACAAGTTGGTCTAACACACATGGTCACACCATTCACTATTGTTCATAGTGCAGGAGTTTTTGATATGTTACTTGGTCAACCATAGATTCAAAAAATTTGAGCAGTACCTTTTACAGTTCATAGATGTATGAAATTCATTCATGTTAATCAATTTATTATAGTCGGTGGATTTTTATATGAGTTCCCACTCCCCACTTTAGAGCCATATTCTATAGTACATTCACCAATTTTAGTTCAGCTTCTAGTTTTAATTTCTCCATTAGTTATAGTCCCTCCTTTAGTTTTAATTCAACCATAGTTGAAGCATCCATCATCAGCATAGAGAATTCATACACCTCCACAACTTCATGATTCCAGATAGCTTCTAGCTATAGTGTTCACAGCTAGAGTAGTATCATTGAGATCTCATTCATCTACTTATAGATCCATTTTTAGAGAGCTTCTCCTACTACTAGATGGGTCCCTAGGATCCCTATAGTTGCATCTACTTATCAAAGTTATAGGGGGACCCCACAGTTGTTTTCTACTTCAAATATTTTAGAGTATTTTCATCATATACAACTTTCAAATACATAGTCTCAACATCTCCATCATGCTTCCTGATTATGCACAATTCCTCTCCTTGATACATGACACCATGATAGCAAGTCTCCCATGAGACTCATTGACTAGTATCATTTTTTTATACTTCTTTTACATAGTATCCTATGCTTTATTTTACATAATTTAACTATAATTTATTATACATATCTCAAACATTCTCAAAATATAAAAACAATACAAAATTTCAAAATCCAAAAACATTCAAATATGTCACAAATAAAACATATTGATTATATGCATCCTCCATGCTTTACATTTCTAATAGTATGCTAGACTTATGTTTTCTATTCTATGTTATTATTTGTCTATTTATCTACATTACCATATTTCACTTGATGTTCTTTAAGTGTGTGTAGTGACTTCCATATCCTTGATTACTTCACTCTACCCATTGAGGGGGAATCCTACTCTTGCATGTAAAACACACATTGATACATATTCTTCCTGTGGGAATCTTCTACATGACTACACCATCCAATTTATGTCATTTATACACCACACACTCTAATTATCATATTGATATAAATAATTTATTAACTTATATAAATTACTCTATCGACACTCACTAGTATTTAACACTTGTGTATTTCTTTGCATATACCTAGTCTTGTACTAACATGACATGTACATTTTCATAATCTTGATTTAATTAGTTAGATGTGATTTTATTTTCCAATATTTACATGATTTATATTCCCTTTTAGCATAGCTTGATGTGATTTCATTCCTAGTTCCTATTTATTTCTGGTATGTTGCTTGGGATATTTTTCAATGTCCTTTGCTTCTATTCATGTGTGTGCCCTTGGACATTTACCAATGTCCCTTACCTATAATCTTTTATGGGATTATGGATTTCATGATAAATTGTTTGTTTCAACCATTTATATATGTGGCATTTGAATATACCTTGTATTCTTTCTTTTTAGTTCAAGTGACATGTGCCTATATCCCTTGTTTGTTTGGCCCCTTGGCTACCATTATATGCTGCTCGCTTCTTGCCTTGTGTGCTTGTTTCTTGTTTGATTTCCATTATTTTCAATGCCATGATCCAAATCATGCATTATCTTGCTTCTTGGATGCCATGATGGACATCATGCTCCATCCCTCCATGCCAACTAACAATTAACAACTAACACTTCTAATTCTAGTTCAATATATTGCACATAATTTTACATTGTTATATATATATCCAGGCATACCCATATTGATCCAAAAATATCTCAATATAAACCATGATATATCTTGAGATATCTTATCAATTATCATTGATATATCATATATTTTATAGCATAACACACTTACAAGTCTCTTTATTCTGAGGGTAGTCATTACAAGGTCTCCATTCTTACCCTCAAAAGAGGGGGAAACAAACATGGGTGTTGTCATAGATATAAAATCTCCTATCAACCAAAAAATATAGTTTCAAAACACTTAGAACAATAACCAGACATCAAACCAGTCAGAATAAAGAAGGTAGAAAGTGAAGAATCTAGACTAATAATCAGATTTAGCCTAGGACAACAACATTAAGATTGGACTACAGTGTTGGTAGTGCTACTATCCATTTATAGCACTCCTATCCAAACAATAAGAAACTAGAATTTATAGAAGTAGGTAGAAAAGTAGGTTCAGCTACAAATTTGCACAACTAGACTAGTTCAGAATAAATAGTTTTAGTACACATTTTAATCAAAGAATTAAAATATAGGGGGAATCATGCATAACATGATGGATCTCACTTCTAGTTTTAGATGTGGTAGTTGGTATAACTTCTAGATTATAATCCATGTTCCAGACATCAGTGATTAGGAGCAATGTGCATGCCACATTTGTTTCTTTTCTTTCTTAGTTAAGCATTGTCCAAACATTATCGATAATTTCATGACTTATTCCATATATAGGTGGTTGGCATCATTTTAAAGTGGATTTAATATAATCCTACCCTCCACATTCCTGAGTTCTTGAGTTCTCGAGTGGCTTCTAAATAAGCTAGATTCTCAATTTTGGAGTGGCTTTCATATAAGCCTAACCTCCATCTTTTGGAGTGGCCTAGAGTGGACTAGTTTCTAGCATACATTAGGATATCCATGTCAACATTATTAGATCATATTACATTCATGGGCTTCTAGAGGTATCTCATATGACATACATTTCATATCAGTATTAGTACATAAGCTTCATTTCATGGGGCAACAATGAAACCAAAGACTATCTAGCCTTTGTATTATTGAGCCACCTATTCAAAGGGATTGGACACATAGTCCAAACATTGATCAACACACACACGACCAACTAACTTCACTTAGTGGGTGATGATGGATCTAGAGGCCCAACCTTTACATTCTTGAGCCAATTTCTAAAAAATTGAGCAATTAGCTCTATTTGCGATATTACTCTTAGTACAACATCATCCAATATTACTCAACATCATAATAGGTTTTTTATTTGTCTATGTACCTTGTGAGGTGTATTCAATCCTCTCTCTTTCTCTCTATTATCTAGATTTTGTATGTTCTTATTTTATATATAGTGTATCTAGTAAGAATTGATCTCTTATTTTTTCTTGCAGACTCACACTTCACAATGTGCTCTCTTAATGCACAACCCAACATCACAATAAAATCATGAGATTTACCCTTACATGTAAGTTCAGGTATGTTTTCTCTCTTTAATTTATCCTAGTATTTCAATTTATTTCATCAATAGAATAAAGGGGGGAAAATTTAGTCATATAATAATGCAAAATTGGTAACTTGAATGTGGCTTATGACTCCCAATCCATAAATCCATCTTGTTTGCTCTCATGATCCTCATAAGATTATTTCACTAATTTTCAATCATCAATATCCCTTTGGAATTGATCTTAGCTGATCTAGGAACCCATTTTTATGACTAATCCAGCCCCTTAGGTCCCATTTACCTAGGACAATAACACCACACTAAGATTATAGTGCTAATGCCATTCTTATCTACTTTTGGCACTATTGTCCAAGCTCATTTTTGGCTCCAATAGTCAATTCCTTCTAATTTCCCATCCTTATCCTTATCTACCTGCATTAGAAAATTCAATCCATGACCAATAGAACCCTATAAAATACCATTCAAAGATCATTTGGAGGGGGCTGGAAATTATCACTAAGCAAGAAAGAATACAAGCAATACTACTCAATCAATCTTCCCTATTCTCTGCATATAGCTAGACAACACACTTACAAGCTCATTAAAATATTTTCACTAGTTCCTATCCACCTCAATCACATCTAGTTTATCATTCTACACTTTCATATACATAATTTCAAAAATTATATCAAGTGGGAGAACTACATATGGCTTGATCCTTCTTTGGAGTATTGGTATGTAGACAACGTGCCTATACATGGGGTGTGAAGCACATCTAGTGCATTTTACACACACTAACCCCCCCTCTTTCTCAAAGTCAGTTAAAGAATAAAGGAAGATAGTGTTTATAAGAGATAATATTCTATATAGGGAGCTCTATAGACTTCTAACTATCAAAACTTTAGAGATAAGGTCACAGAGACCTAGAAAAAAAAACTTAGAAAGCTTAGATCCTCAAGATAATAGTACCAGATAAGGAATACAATGCTGATGCCACTCCTATCCACTTTTGGAACTCCTATCCAATAAAAAAATGAAAGCCAAAATCTTGTTTATGATAGTGTCCTAGGACTGCACAGTGAATATCAGATCATTTCTTAGTCGGATCAACATAGTTTAGGCTAAGTCTTATTTTCTCCTAATTACTAGTTTTAGAGAAGTTTGAATTACCAATAAATTTCATAAATCAATATCTTATTTTCCACATATTATTTATTGATTTATCAATACAAACCTTTTAACTAAATTAGGAATAAAACCCTAATTATTCTCAAAATTGTTAATTCATATATGTTTTGAAAGTCTAGAAAAAGTTAATAGATGATGCTTAGGCATGTAGTTAAATGGAAAAGCAAAATGTAACTTGTCGTAGAAGTTATGTTGACATGTGACTATATAGAAAAATCATAGATGGATGGTATCTATACCAATATGCTTTGTGAATTTAATCATTAAATGATTATATATTACACATAATGGTGAATAAGCTCATATTGACTTTTGATGAATTATATGCATGAAATTTATTTTAAATAGTGAGCAACCCAAACTAAAAAAATAAATTACACCCATACAATTTAAGAAAATCCACCTTATTCACCACCTAATAAAATAGCTAAATATAAAATTATAAAACCAAAATATTCATGAATTAATGAAGAATAGACACTAAAATTTACCTTGAGATGGGGATATGATAGATGTAGGTGTAGACACTAGAAAATCATACACTATGACTCTAAGTGTCACCTTAATCCCCTTGTCCCCCCATTGGCCCTCTTATGTTAGGATATTATTAAAAATCCTTAACATCACCCATCTATACCTTTTGGCTTATTTTAATTAGTTAATTAAATTAAATAAGCTATTTCCACCTCTCGACCCAAACCATGGCTAAATGATTGACACCTAGCCTAAGGACTATTTCACACCTAGATATTTATTTCCATAACCTCCTAAGACTTCTTCTACATGCTTTCCAATGATATTTTTATTAACCTCATAACATTTACATTAGTTTTAATAGCCAATCTTAAGTAGAAATACCCATTTTTGGAAAGTTTGGACTTATTATCCATAATGGATGCTTGTCACCCCTCAATCGATGTCAGTTGACTAGGATCGATGTCATTTATTTAATGTAACCTAATTACACTTGATGAGAGGTTAAATTATGGAGGATGGAGTTGGAATAATTTAGAACAAGACTAACAACCCTTTGTGCAAACTAGAGCTAAACTAGAACTAGACCAAGGACATCAAAGTAGCTTGGTAACTCACCATGAAGAGCTCTAGCATCATGAACCTACCCACATTACTCCAAAGTCTCAAGTAGCTTTCACCCAACCTCAAAATTCCTTCAAAACAACAACTACCAAGATAAGTATTATGTATTAGTTTTTAGTTTGGTATTTGGTTTTTAGTAGATTAGTTCTTACATCTACTCCCCATCTCTCCCAGACTCTGTTGGGATTAGTTTTCACATTGAGTGAATTTTGGTATTTAAAAAATGGTAAATAGTAAATAGGTTGATATTTAATAGATGGTAAAAAGTAAATAGTAAAGTTGATATTTATCGAGAGGCAAATATTTGTTATGTGGTTATAACTATATGGTTAATATGGTAAGTTTGTTAGAATATTATATTGTTATTTTTTATAACAATACATCGTAATAGGTTTAGATTTAGGTGTGATAGAATATCGAAGAGATTTTGAGTGAGAAATTAGTGGAGAAATTATAGGATGTTTTTCCTATATATTTGTGTTATTCCCATAATGTACTTTTTTGATTAATTAGAGAATTAGAGTATGGAAGAAATAATATATATTGTGTGTTTAAAATAATTTTAAAAGTCTATGTTCAACTCTATTATTATAAATGTTATTTACATAATATTGCATAACTCTCCACTAATTCCCATCATTGGTATTTGAGTATCATCTGATCTTGTTCCTATGATGGAATAATATTGTTTATAAGGATAACTAAAATCATTGATTGTCCTCTAGATGGTAGTGTTTAAATAAAGAATAGAGTTTGTAGTTTGATAATTGTAACATTGATTAAGTCTCTATTTGGCTTCAAATCTAGGTACATATTTGGTCTGATCCTTATTTCTTGATAGGTCTAATCTTAAATTCACCATCAACACAATATATGATAGTTGGAGAGTCACACAATCATGGTCAAATATAGATTCGAGTTTTTTTATTTTATCACTTCAGTTCACCATATGAATCTTCCACATGCAATGAAGTTTTCACCTTTACCTATTATCATTTCTTCCAAATAGCCATTTTTCTATTATTATCATCTTGGGAAGTTGTCTAAACATTGAGCTATATATAATTGGAATACCTTCATGTCTAATTTGCATCAATCTAATCCACATTTGGTCTGAATCAAAGCTTGGCCATTTTTACCCAGGTCTATGCCCATTATCTCCATTTCATTTTTTACTAACCAAAATAGATCCTTACCCTAAATTGAAGGCAGACATGCAAGTTATTTCATGCCATGAGCTCTTTTTTCACCTTTACATAGACCTCTCAAAGAATATGTCAGTTTTGATATATCTCTCAACCATTTTTTGTTACCGTTCATGTGACACTTGGTGAGTGCATGAAGATTACTTAAAGGCAAGTGAATGACAATTGAAGGTTTATTTCTTATTATATAGTCAAATTTATTTGCTTTAAGTTTAATATCTTAAATTTATATAGTATGTACATAGTTGAGTTTTGTTTTTATGAGTTTAGGTCATAATATCAGTCAAAGTCATGAAAATTATTATAAATTTTGGTTAGTATTTATATTTTTTGTCATAGTTTATTGTTCTCAACATATAGGTCAAATGTCTTTAGTTAAAATTTTATTTTATTTTAGTTTATGTCATTTTATTGTTATAACATTGAGGGTTACTTGTGTGTTAATAAATCACTCATGTCTATAGTAAAGGGTTGTCTCAATACTTTATCATTTATGTAAAAAATCCAAAGTGTTATTATATAATGTGTCAATGTATCATCAAGTCAACAAAATTTGTATGTCAATTTTTTTTTAAAGATTTAATTTTAAAATGTGTCATCATTTGTCAAAAATTCAAAATTATAAAAAAAAATTTTGTCATACAGATGCATTATGGCTTGTACATGATGTTCACTTTATGGGGGGGATTTCCCTAAAAAAACTCATGTACCTGAGCTTCATCGAGATATCACCTAAGTGAGCAGTGACATACTGAAGGTTGGAGGCTACATGGAGGAAGGAGGTATTTTAGAAACCTCTTTTCAGTTGCTAATGATGGGGTCACATCATGTTTTGGTGATGTGTTATTTTTTTATTATAGTGTGTTTTTCACATTTTTGTTGTGTGTTGCAAATAAGAATAGTTGTACCTATTCACTTGTGTGTGATATTCCTATGTAACCCTTTTGTATATTTACATTAGAGAATGTTGATATAAAAAATCATTGTAGAAATAATGATGAAAGGTTAGTAGTAAACCTATTAAAACCATGTTGTAATGTTAGTCATGACCTCAAAAAAAGCATTCTATAAGGTTAATGGCAAACCTAATAAAACTAGTTTGTAAGGTTATTGGTGAACTTGAGAGAACCATTTTGGAAGTTTATTGGTGAACATAGAAAATCAATTACAGATGAGAGTGAAGGCAAAGATGTGTGATGGAACATGTATCTAGAGAAGATCATGAGCACATAGAGATGGAACACACTACAATAAAAAAACATAGATATATTGTACCGTGTAAAAGCTATGGTGGGGAAATGTTGGGATTAGTTTTCACATTGAGTGAATTTAGGTATTTATGAAATGGTAAATATTAAATAGGTTGATATTTATTGGATGGTAAAAATTAAATAGTAAAGTTGATATTTATCAAGAGGTAAATATTTGTTACGTGGTTATAGCCATATGGTTAATATGATAAGTTTGTTAGAATATTATATTGTTGATATATTGTTATTTTTTATAAAAATATATCTTAATAGGTTTAGATTTGGGTGAGAGAGAATATAAGATAAATTTAAAGTGAGAAATTAGTGGATAAATTATAGGATTCTATTACTATATATTTGTATTATTTCTAGAATGTATTATTCAAATTAATCAAAGAATTAGAGTATGGAAGAAATAATATTTATTGTGTGTTTGAAATAATTTTAAAAGTATGTGTTTGGATATATTATTGTAAATGGTATTTGATTATTATTGGATGGCTCTCCACCAATTCCCGTCAGAGTTCCCTTTTCTACCAAAGTACCCATAGACCATTCTTAGTCACCTAGCTATCCAAATATTGAGTTTGATACTTATGGGAATTTATTTCAACCTCACAACCAACATCCAATCCATAAAAAACCTATAGAACCATTCTTGTAAATCACCCCATAACCATTCTACCCAAATTCAAAACTATCAAAAACCTATAGTGACCATCCTTGGTGATCCTTGATCGACATCAGTCACCATTGACTGATATTGGTCATAATTAATCATCACCAATTACCAGTGACCATCCTTGGTCACCATGTCAACATACTTCACCAAAAATAACAAGCTTCAAACACCTACCAACCTCAACCAAAAACCCTATCTCTTAATCTTTGTCACCAATAGAGCTAGAAGCAACAACCCAAGCGAGCCTTTAATAGCTTAGCATTTCTTGTTAATGTTATTTTGTTAATTTATTTATTTAAAATCATTTATTTAATTTTTATTAAGTACTTTATCTTATCCATGCTACCTTTCTTATCAACACTTTTTGTGAACATTAACTTGTTTAAGGAGTGGATTGATAGCCTCTAAGTAAGTATAGTACTTCTTAGATCTAACATTCCTAGGCAATACACCCACCTAACTCACTAATACACCATTTTCTAATTTCTCTCTTATCTCAGGTTATCCTCCCAAGCCTAAGAGGAGTTATCCATAATCAATTAGATCATGTGTACTTAATAAAAACTAGGTTCTTCTAAACCATGTCCCTCTTTTAAGTTTTTACTTGTCTTTTAAAGAAAATAATGCAAAAAAATAGTGAAACATTTTAGAAAACCTAGTGGGACCCTAATTTTCAATTGGGTTCATAGTTTAAATTAGATGATTTTTTTTTTGTTCTTATAATCATTGAAAAGAAATCAAAATTTTCCTTTGGGTTTTAAAAACAAATTGCATTCATTGACTAGTTGTTTGGTTAGATCACCTAGTTTAAAAGTAAAAGGTGAAATTAATTGTAGTATATCAATATTTTCAGACACACAAGACCAAACCACTCACATAATTCATACATCAAACACTAACATAAGGATCGACGAGGATTTCATCACCTAGTGGTAAAATTTCACCCTTGGCTATCCCACTTGGGCTTTATTACCAAAGAGAAAAACCAAAACTTAGTTCATTGGCTAAGTATAATCTCTATAAATCTGGTATATTTTGGATAAGCACCTAAGAATATTATCACTATGGTATGTGAAGTGAGGGTTAGGCCCCAATATCAAGCCATGTACCAAATTGTAATATAGATTTTGAGAGACTTTAACTACTTGAAACCATCCTTAGACATCCTTTCCTAGTTATTATTCTATTAGCCAAGTTGAGTCTCATAACTTATTAAACTTAAGTCATACGCCAAAAGTGAGACAAAAAAGAACCTTTAGATTTAACATGCATTAGTGTGTGTTTTACGTTCTTAATTCTTCTTGTCTTCTCTAAGTTATGAAGAATCAAACCCCCTTAGAAACCTTTCATCATCTTGCCTTCATCTACCTCATCTCCATTGCATTGTTCAATGGATATCCCCTTGATATTTTCTCAAGGAGATCCTAACCTTGTTAGACTCTTATATAATAACCCTCTTGCCTTAGATATTTACCTTGCATCACAAGCCACTTGTGCTCCCAACCTCATCTAAAACCAACCCAACCTCACCTACAACCAACCCAACCTCACCCAAAACCAACCCAACCTCACCTATAACCAACCCAACCTCACCAATAATCAATCTAACCTCACCTATAACCAACCCAAACTCACATATAAACAACCCAACCTTGCCTACAACCAACCTAACCTAATTTATAACCAACTCAACCTCACCTAAAACCAACCTAACCTCACCTAAAAACAACCTAACCTCACCTAAAACCAACCTAAACTTGATTATAACCAACCTAATCTTACCTATAACTAACACAACCTTGCCTAAAACCAACCCAACCTCACCTTCAACCAACCCAACCTTGTCTACAACCAATCTAACCTCAACTATAACCAACAAACAACCTCTCATCATCTATTTGACCATTACCATAACCCACCTCAACTAGAACTATCTCAAACTCACCAATCTTTAGATTACCTACCGCAAACATCAAATCAATTACCTAAACCCACTTTAGGGTAATCCTCTTTATCTCAAAATCAAGACTTGATCTATCCCCTTAGTCATCCAACTAAAAACTATCAATATAACTTATTAAACCAACCTACCTTATCAACCATATCAAATCAATCTATCTTATCAACCTTATCAACCTTATCAAAATAATCCACGTTATTCACTTTACCCACCTTACCTACCTTATCAAACTTATTCAACCAACCAACCTCATCAAATCAAACTAACAATTTAACCAAAATTTTCAAACCCACCAATATTATGAAACCTACCCAACCTATCAAATCAATCAAAATTTTCAAGTCAATACAACTTATTCAACCAACCACATTTATCAAACCAACTAATTAGCTTGTAACTTCAAGAGCCATTAGTGTACCCCCTTCCTAGGTAGTACACCCCCTAGGGGAATCATACTTTTTAATCTTAGATAAAATTTTAAGGGTTTTTATCATTAAAATTTCTCAAATAAAACCCTTCAATAGTTCTCTTTCAAAACCAATTTGGTTTATAGAGAATGAGTTTTGTATGTATCATCACACAAACATACATGTGGTGGATAAATTTAAGTCTTGTAAGACATTTATCCAAAACTTATCAATAAAAAAGAGGTTCCAAAGGATAGCCTTCATGTTCCCCTCAAAAACATTTTGACATGTCCAATAGGTGTTGGAAATATTGTCATCGATGTCAAAGGTCTAGCATTATTGGGTAATAAAGGCCCCATTTCATTTAATGGTGTTTTTGATATTCATATCTTGGCTAATGTGTGTTAATATTTATTTAATATTAATGAATATATTTTTGGTTGTATATAAGTCAAAAGAGGGCCCATGGAGAAGTTAAAGAGTCATGGGGTAAAAGATGAAAGAGAAATGGGATGCATTTTCTCATGAAGATTCATCTTGAGGAATTCCAAGATTCACCATGTGAAGACAAAATAGGGTATGACACATTTTTATATGAAGAGACACTTTGAGGAATACAAAAAGTCACTAAGATAAAGACAAAAGAGAAAAGGATGCTTTTTCTTATGAAGGGTCATAATATAGCTTTTCAAATACAAGAATACAAAGGGTCATGCAAGTTTATTACCATTTTTCATGAGGATTGAAGGGTCATAAAGGGTGAATGCCAAAGGTCATTTTGAAAGCTATAAATAAAGGCTTGAGAAGCCATTTGTAATATGCAAGAGAGTCCATGGTTTGTATATTTTTTTTGAAGAGAGAAAATCATGAGCTATTGTAGAGTTCTATCATTTGTTGATTAAGCAACATTGAGAGATAGTTATTTTTTATACACAAGAGGAGTTGGTGCTCCTTTAGGTTAAAATTCAAAAATAGTTGTTGTGTTAGTGCTCAAAAAAGGGGTTGGTGCTCCTAAAAGCTGGTTATCTTACAATTTGGTGCTTGTAAACTTTGTAATTTAAGTTGATGCTCATTCATATACTTGAGATAGTTCTCTATGGTTTTTCCCACTTTGGGTTTCAATGAAAAAAATTGGTATTTCTCTCTATCTCTTGTGTGGTGCATATTATTATTTTAGTTTTATTTCATATCTTGAATGTGTGGTTAAGTTTTTAAATAAAGGGAATTTTATTAAAGATATATAATATACTGATTCACCCCCCTCTCAGTATATTTAATGCTTAACAATTAGTATCAAATCAGGTTCCTTTAGAAAAAAATTTACAGCTTGAAGCTAGATCAGGAAAGCAAGATGGATGGATCACATGAAGGTTTTTATACAAATAAGGCACCTTTTTTTGATGGGACAAAATATGGTTTTTGGAGCATAAGGATTAAGACTTATTTGATAGCCCTTGGATTCAACATATGGCAAGCAATGGTAGAAGAATATGAAGAGCCACAAATACTTGTAACTACTCTAATAGAAAGGAAGGCAAGTGAAAATAATGCTAAAGATTTAAATTCTATTTTATGTGGTTTATGTGAATCAAAATTTCTTAAATTTATGTAGTGTAAATATTCTCACAAAACTTGGGTAAAACTTGAGAATATTTACAAAGGTGATGGAAAGGTTCAACAATCCAAGCATCAAACTTTTAGAAGATAGTTTGAGAATTTGAAGATGGAAGAGGAAGAAAATATATCAAGTTATCTTTTATGGGTTGATTAAATAGTTAATCGGATTCAAGGTCTTGGAGAAAAGTTAGAAGAAACAATTATGGTTCAATTTTTTTTGATATCTCTACCATTGAGATATGATGAAAAAGTTTTGACAATTGAAGAGATGAATAACTTAGCCAAGCTAAAGATGGATGAGCTAAATGGTATTCTTACAACATATGAGATGTAGACCGAACAAGAGAAACCCTAAAAGAGAGAAGCTACTTTCAAGACATCAAAGAAAGAGAAGGTTAATATTTAAGAATAAAGGGGTAGTTCTAGCAATGATGAAGATCCCAATGGAGCTCCATTCATTTTCAAGCCAAAAAAGGGCATAGGTAAATATCAAAAAAATTTACCTTTCAAATGTTTTAATTGTGGAAAGATTGGACATTTTGTAGCTAAGTGCCTAGATAAGGGTAATGGTGACAATGAAGAAGGAAAGTCTACATATAAAAAGAATTTCAAAGGAAAATTTAAGAAGGGATTTGAGAAGAAGAGTTTTATTCTAAAGATCCTAGCTCAGCCGAAGATAGTGGAGTCAGTGATTTAGAAGAAGAATAGATTTTATTCATGGCCATACATAAAGCAAAAGTATAAATGATCAACAAGAAGAATAGGATGAAGTTGAATTGAAACTAGATAGAGAACTCATTTGTGCCTTAAAAGAGTTAAAAGCTCTTGAAAAGAAGAGTAGAAAATTAAAGCTCTTGATTGAGAAAAATGAAAAGGAGTCAAAGGAAATAATTGAAGATCTAGAAGCACACTTTGAAGAAGCCAAGAAGAATTAATAAGATCTAACGACACAATCGAAAATAGTAAGTAAATAATGTGAAAGGTATGTTATTGAAATTTCTTATTTAAAAGCAAATCTTGAGATAATAAATAAAGCAATCAATGATAGAGCATCCAATGATTCAAAATTTAAGAATAAAACTAATATGTTGAATAAGATATTAGAAAATAAAAGATCAATGTTAGATAAGATAGGTATTAGATTTTAAAAAGATAAAGGGGAGGCCACTACTTTCACAAACAAGGAAAAAGGAAAGAGCTATGTTGAATCTCTTGCAAAAGAAGAAATAAAAAGGGAAGAATTTAATAATATAGAGGACATATAAAACAAAGAAGGCTAGAGGGAACAAAGCTATAAAAGGCAATCAGGTTAGAGATACACAAATAGGTCTTATTTTTATGGTTATTATTTTTATTGTAATAGATATGGTCATAATAAAATAGAATGTTGAAAAAGGGCTAACAATTTTAGAAATAAGGAGAAGAAAAATCATGTAGAGTCAAGTAAAAGTCACAACTCTTTTGCTCCTCTATTAGGATTTAATGAAGAGGCCATAATATGTTATAAATGCAACAAATTTAGACACATATATTGGTACTATAGAAGTGTGTTCAAGGATCCATTCATCAAAAAGAAAGTTTAGATAGGTTCATGGCATAAGAAACAACCTAAAAAATCTATGTTGGTATAGACATCGTTGCATGCAATACATGAAGAAAAGATATGGTTAACTAAAAGTAGATGTTTGAGGCACATGACAGGAGATAAAATCAAGTTCATAACCTTAAAGAAGATCAATGGTGTCATAGTAAAATTTAGAGATAATACTACTACCAAAATTATTGAAAAAGGTACACTAAGTTTGGATAATGGTAGAACTAAAATTGGAAATGTTTTATATATAGGTCTCAAACATAATATTTTGAGTGTAAATCCAATGTGTGATCAATGAAAAACACTAAATTTTTATGCATAAGGTTGTGAAGTTAGGAGAAAAGATTTAGATGTGTTGATTGAAGCTGCTCAGAGAATAGGCAATATTTTGTATATGTTATTAGACATCAAAGGTCAAAGATGTTGTTTGAGTCAGATTGAAGAAAGTTAGTTGTGGCATAGGAGAATGGGGAACATAAATTTTGACAATCTTGTCAACATCAATAAGAAACAAGTAGTCAAAAATCTTCTAAAGATTATAAATCCATCTGACATGCTTTGTGAACCTTGTCAGCATGGGAAGTAGGCCAGAAGGTGGTTCAAAATAAAAGAGTACTCAACCACTCAGATGTTAGAGCTTATTCACATTGATCTATGTGGACTTATGAGAACTCAAATTACTCAAGGTGAGAAATATTTTATGTTGCTTATTTATTATTTTTTATATATGACTTGGGTAATGTTTAAAAAATAATAATTTAGAAGCTTTTAGACATCTCAAAGCATTCAAAGCATTAGTTGAGAATGAAACCAGTTTGAAGATTAAGTGTCTAAGATTAGATCAAGGAGGAGAATTCATGTTAGATCAATTTATTGAGTTTTGTGAAGACCATGGAATAAAGAGACAGTATTCAGTAGCCAGAACTCTATAATAAAATGGATTAGTTGAGTAGAGAAATAAAACTGTTCAAGAGATCGAGAAGACAATGATAAATGAATCCAAGATAGAGGTAGTTGTTACAATAGTTCATATTTAAAATAGAGAATTATTGAGAGTTAATAGTGACAAGACTCCTTATGAGCTATGGAAAGACAAACTAGCAACAATTGATTATTTCAGAGTTTTTGGCAGCATATAATTTGTAAAGAGAATTGATGAAAAACTTGGGTAGTTTGAATCTATACTATATGCCAAGGCTAAATTTTGGATAACAAAGAGAAATCAACTTGATCAAATTCACTTACCATCATTCTTCTGGTGTGAATTCCTTCATTTATGTCCCTAATGATGTCACTTTCATTATGATTTTTATGAAAATATTTGGATGGATTTTTGGTGTCCTTTTTCTCCTTCTTCTCATCTTAATTTTATTCTTAAAAATCTTCCTCTTCAATGATTTTAGGGATGTCTATTGGATCAATGATTCTTTGTGTTCCATCTTCTTCTATCCTAACACTTCCAGTTTCAATAATTTTCTTAGTTATTTTGTTATAACATTTATAAGCTTTACTTTTTCAAGAATAACCAAGAAATATTTTCTATCCTAACACTTCTAGTTTCAATAATTTTCTTAGGATTGCAAATATTTCAGTCAGATAAAGTAATTTTCATATCTCAAAGTAAATATGCCAAGGAAATGTTCAAAAAAATTGGTTTTAAGGATTGTGCACCAGTTGGCACACCAATGTGTATAGAAAATAAGGTGAGAAAGGATGAAGATTCACCTATTATAGATCAATCTTTGTATAGATCTATGATAGGTAATCTTTTATATTTAAAAATATTGAGGCTAGACATCATGCATGTAGTAGGTATGGTTACAAGATATCAGTCATATCCAAAAGATAGTCATGTTTAGTTGGTGAAGAAAATATTTAGATATATCAAGGGGACATTAGATTATGGATTGTGGTATCCCATAGGTAGAGATTTCACTTTAGTTACTTATACAGACTCAGATTGAGTAGGGTGTTTAGATGATAGAAAGACTACAAGTGGAAGAACTATCTTCCTTGGTGATAGCTTAGTATCATGGCTAAATAAGAAGCATAATTCAGCATCACTTCTTACAATTAAAGCAAAATATATTATAGTGGTATTATATTGTACTCAAGTGCTTTGGATGAAACAAACTTTAGAAGATATCAAGGTAAACTATGATGAACCTATTTTTATTTTTTGTGACAACACAAGTGATATTAATATTTCAAAGAATATAGTGATGCATTCAAGAACAAAATATATTCCCATTAGATATCACTTCTTGAGAGAGGAGGTTGTAGATCAACATGTTAAGATGGAGTATATCAGTACTATACAGTAGATTGTAGATATTTTCACAAAGACACTACCAAAAGACACATTTGAGTATCTATGGGAGAAGTTGGGAGTAATTTCTTTTACTTCCTACCATTGAGGTTCAACATCAATTGAGGGGGAGCTAAGTGTTATCTCTAGGTATGCCCTTTTCCATTGATGTCAAAGGAGGAGAAGAATAGAAATAGGTTTAGGTATAGGTATAGGTTCAAAAATAGGTATAAGTTGTTACAGTAAGGGGGAGTTACTATATGTTTTATAGATGGTAGTATGTGTAGGTTTCAGGATGTGGAAATTTTAGTTTAAGGTTGCCATCAATCACAAAGGGGGAGATTATTGGAAATATTATCATTGATGTAAAAAGTCTAGCATTATTGGTGATAAAGGCCCCATTGCATTTAATGGTGCTTTTAATATTCATATATTGGCTAATGTGTGTTAATATTTATTTAATATTATTGACTATATTTTTGGTTGCATATAAGTCAAAAGAGGTCCTATGGAGAAGCTAAAGAGTCACATGGTAAAAGACAAAAGAGGAATGGGATGCATTTTCTCATGAAGAGTCATCTTGAGGAATTCCAAGAGTCACCATGTGAAAACAAAAAAGGGTATGGTGCATTTTTCCATGAAGAGACACTTTGAGGAATATGAAAAATCACCAAGATAAAGACAAAAGAGAAAAGGATGCTTTTTATTATGAAGGGTCACCATATGAATTTTCAAATTCAAGGATACTAAGGGTCATGCAAGTTTGATGCCATTTTCCATGAGGATTTAAGGGTCACAAAGGGTGAATGCCAAAGGTCATTTGGAAAGATATAAATAAAGGCTTGAGAATCCATTTGTAATATGCAAGAGAGTGCATAGTTTGTATTTATTTTTGAATAGAGAAAAGTAGGAGATATTATAAAGTTATATCATTTGTTGAGTAAGACACATTGAGAGATAGTTGTGTTTGATACACAAGAAAGGTTGGTGCTCCTATGGGTTGGCACTCATAAATATTTTCAAGGGGTTGGTGTTCCTATGGGTTGGTGCTCAAAAATAGTTATTGTGTTGGTGCTCAACAAAGGGGTTGATACTCCTTCAAATTGGTGCTTGTGAACTTTGTAATTTGAGTTGGTGTTTATTAATATACTTTAGATTGTTCTCTATGGTTTTTCTCACTTTGAGTTTCCACGTAAAAATATGGTCTCTCCCTCTTTCTCTTGTATGGTGTATATTAATGTTTCAATTTTATTGCATATCTTGAATGTGTAGTTAAGTGGTTAAAAAAAAGGAATTTGATTAAAAATATATAATATACTAATTCACCCCCCCCTCTCAATATATTTCATGCTTAACAATAGGACCCTCATCTTTTTTTGGGTTCATTAGTTACATTTAGATTCTTTCTTTTTTCTTATACTCATTTTAAAAAATCAAATTTTTTATTTGGGTTTAAAAACAGCTTACATCCATTGACTGCTTTCTTGGCTAGATCACCTGGTTTAAAATTAAAATGTGAAATTAATCTTAGCATATCACTCTTGTCACACACACTATAATAAACCACTCACATAATTCATACATCAAATACTGGCATAAGGCCCAATTAGGATTTCATCACCTAGTGGTAAACTTTCCCTTGGCTATCCCACTTGGACTTCATTACCAAGGGGAAAAACCAACACTCATTTATCTAATTAGTATAATATCTATCAATTTGGTATATCTTGGCTAAGCACCTGGCACCCTTATCACTGTAGTGTGTCAAGTGAGGGGGTAGGCCCCGATATGAATCCACATACTAAATTCTAATATAGATTTTGAGAGATTTAAACAACCTAAAACCAATCTTATACTTCTTCTTCTATTTATC
This sequence comes from Torreya grandis, assembly GCA_037957365.1. Lineage (NCBI taxonomy): Eukaryota > Viridiplantae > Streptophyta > Pinopsida > Cupressales > Taxaceae > Torreya > Torreya grandis. The sequence goes on from JARHVA010003438.1 coordinate 820,857, forward strand.
GTTCTACATGCCAAGTTGAGTCTCATAACTTCTTAACATAAGGCATAGGCCACAAGAGAGACAAAAAGAACCCTTAGGATTAAATGTACCTTAATGTGTGTATAATCTTTTAAAACTTTTTATTGTCTTCTCTATGTTTGAGTTGTGAGGAATTTCACCCCTTAGAAATCTTCCACTATTTTACCCTCATCCAACCCATGTCCATTGCCTTGTTTAATGGGGAACACCCCTATATTTTTTCAAGGAGATCCTAACTTTGTTATACTCCTAGAAAGTAACACTCTTACCTTAAAGCTTTACCTTGCATCATGAGCCACTTATGATCCCAGCCTCACCTATAACCAACCTAAACTTTCCTATAACCAACTCAACCGCACCTATAACCAACCCCACCTCACCTAAAACCAGCTCAACCTCACCTATAACCATCCTAGCCTTACCTAAAATTAACCCAACCTCATCTATAACTAGCCTAACCTCACCTATGATCAATCCAATCTCAACTACAACCAACCATCAACCTCTCAACACCTATTTGACCATTTTCATAACCCACCTCAACTTCAACTATCTTAACCTCACCAATCTTTGGCCTACCTATCCCAAACATCATATCAACTACCTCAACCTCCTCAAACTTTAGCATACCTACCTCAAACATCATATCAATTACCTAAACCCACTTTGGGCAACCCTATTTATCTCAAAACTAAGACTTAGTGTATCCCCTTAGACACCCAACCAATAATTATCAATCAGACCTATCAAATCAACCTACCTTATCAACCTTATCAAACCAACCAACCTCACCAAATCAAACTAATAATTATCAATAAAACTTTTCAAACCCACTACTCTTATCAAACTTACCCAACCTATCAACTCAACCAAACTTATCAAGTCAATATAATTTATTTAACCAACCAACTTTGTCAAACCAACCAATTAGCTTGCAACCCTCAAGATCCATTAGTGTACCCTCTTCTTAGGTATTTTTCCTCACTAGGGGAATCATATGCCTCAATACTTGACAAACTCTTAAAGGGTTCTATCATCAGAATCCCTCAGATCAAACCCATCAATAGTTCTCTTCCAAAACTAGCTTGGTTTATAGATAATGAGTTTTGTGTTTATCATCACATAAATAAACATGTGTTAGACATAGGTAAGTCTTTTAATAAATTTTTCCAAAACCTTATCAATAAAAATGAGGTTATAAAGGATAGTCTATATGTTCTCCCCAACCTAGCCTTGAATTTATTTAAGCAATCAATCATTAAACCTCTTCTTACACATATTGTTAAGCAAACCAATAATCAAAGCCATGAAAACAATGAGGATTGTGTATTACATTTGATCCTTAGTAAAGCTATGACTAAGTAAATAATAATTAAAACCCCAACTAGTCCACTCATTGACCAAGTGTAAATTTTCTAACTTCCTTTTGAGACCATCACTAAGGAATAACCAAAATCAACCAATCCACTCATTGACCAAGTGGAACCTTTTCAAATTTTCTTTGAAACCACAATTAAGGAAATAGATTTGCCTCTTCCACTTCACCTTTTAGTAGAATTGGTCAAAACTACCTCACCCATTCCACTTCCTATTTTAGTGGGGCAAACCCCATCTCAAACCAATTCACCCATTTTACTTCTACTTTCAATTGAAAAAATGAAAAATACATCAATTAGAACCAAACCAACCTCAACTACAACTAAGTCAACCTAATTACTCTATAATCTACTCATATTAATCTACCTAATGACAATGTCTTTGGTTTTATTCCCTTTAAAATAGGTTCAAATCTTTATCATCTTACCTCAACCTAAAAACCAAACAAACCAAATAAATAAGCAAACCAAACTAATAACAAACTAAATCAATCACTTATCTTACCTCCCTCAACCAGTCAAACCAACCTTTAAATGAAATCAAGCAACCAGAATCAACCTAACTTTCAATCCAACCATAACCAACTCACCTACCAACTTAAACCAAAATCAACCCTCCATTTGAATTTTCTTACATAATAATGAAGAAAGTAGTCTTAGTCACCTTTTTAGCCAAGCTACCCATACCACATCATCAAGCTCAATTAGGACCCCCAAAATTTTTAAACCCTTCCTTGGTACCTCATTAAGACAATTAGACATTTCTATTCAACCAATATTTATTCTAGGATGATGTTACCAACATCATTGCTAGATCCTAAACACACCAAAGTCCAGTCTGATAATGTTTCCATCACCCTAGTATCATAGAGGAAATCCTACCAAAAACTCTACCTTTAGCTTGAGCTTCATTCCAACTAACAACTAACAAACTAACAAATCCATGGGAGGTGAATGAAGTCATATTCATTCCCCCTAAAACCTCTTGACTAATAGACATCTACACCTAGAGCCTTTTTCTTCCTTAAATGTACATGGAAAGAATGATAAGGGGAAATTTCCCTCCAAATGATTTGACCATTTTATTCATATAAAACCTCACCTTAAGAAATAGCCCACCTAATACTAAAGCTTAACCTCTTGCCTACCATCTTACACCATCACCTAAATCAAAACATATGTCTACAACCATTAAGTAATGACTAAACCAAACCTTGGAAGTTATGCCTCAACCTATACCTAGCCTATCACCAAAAAAAACTTAAACAAACCTTGTGCTTAAGAAAAATTTTATCAAAACCCAATCAAATTTTGAATTGAACCATACCTTTTGATCTCTTTTTTATTCAAAAACCTGACTGTTGCTAGTCTATCTTAGACCATCATCAATCTGCCTTTCAACCTCTTTTGCCTTTAAACTTCAACCGATACCAATCTATATAGATCGATATTGGTTGATTCTTGACTAGAGTCAATCACTGTCATATCTAGAACCTAACCCAAAACCTTACCTCACCCAACCAACCTCAACCAAAGTCTAACAAACTACAACTAAAACCTCAAAACCATCATCTCAAAACCTTAAGCACTGTCAATCCTAAACTGTTTCTATATCTAATCAAGTGTCAAAAAAGTAGTTGGGGGACATTTTCACTCCTAATTGGCTCAAACCATTTTTACATCAGTCTATATTTGGGGCATATTAGAACCTAAACTCCTCAATGCTTTGCATTCACATCTATTCTTTTGTTAAAAATAAGTTCTTACTCATATTATGTCTAACTTAATCTCATCCCTTGTTATCAAACTACTTCATCTCCCTATTTTTAAGGGTAACTAATTGAATATAGGACCATGTGATTTTATATCATAGCCTTAGCCTAATCATAAGCATGGGTACCATATATTTACCCATGGCATGATTCTGATAGATACTTTTCATCCTTAGTAGGATGGAATCCCATGGTCATTTTATCTTAAAGCATCCTCTTTTACCCATCATTAACCTTCTTGTGTTATGGTTTTGCCTTTATAAAGGTAAACCTTCAAGCTTATATAGACTAGTCCATGTCTAACACCTATATAAAAATCAATTTGGGATACCAAAATATCATTTGGGTCAAAAATATGAAACTTGTAGACTACTCCTTTGAAGGGCAACTACCCAAAACATCAAAATTGCTTCAATGTAAGATATACTGCTCCCTTGAAGGATAGCTATCAACATAAACAAATCCAAATCCTAGGCAACTCCTTTGAAAGATGGCTAAGTCAAAAACTTGTCAAAGTAATAAATAAATTTTAATCTTCTCACATTGATCAGATTCCCAAACCCACCAAATAAAATCATCAAAAGTCCCATAGTCACAATTCAAAAAGCAAAAAAAAAATGTATATGAAAGCTGTAATCAACTTCCACAAAACTCAAAAAGTAGACTTCCCACATTGATCAGTGTAAACTTCATTAAAGACATGGAATTTTTCTATAATGGTTCTTAGGTCATCTACAAAATGGGAAAGACATCCCCACAAGAAGGTTACACTATCATCCATTCATCTACTTTCCATTATCATCCACCTCCCTTTTTAACTTCCAAAATCAAGGGATTTTGGGCTTACTTGACACTATGTGATAAAGGTAATTTTAGAAAAAAAACAAATGATAACACAAATCATGAAAGGGGCTTATATTCATAGTCTAACCCATCTTACTATTATGGTCTTTATCAATAGGATCATTTGCCCTCCTTTTTCTACTTCTATGATGACTTGTTGATAGGATATGTGCCTTCATATTTGAGTAATTGAAACCAACTACCAAATTATACCCTTTCACTTAAAAATAAGTTTACTTTAACCAAATCAATTAGTACATGAATTTGGATTGCAAATTTGAGCATCACCATCCCAAACCTTTTCAAAACAACCAAATTACCATAACCATTCACATTGGAGAACACTTTATTCTCCACCAACCCACCAACCAAATAACCTCAACATTGGTAATTTTGGCTTACTATTCACACCTTTTTGTGGCCACACCTTGACTTCATGATTTTTACCACAAACATACCTCACCATACTTGATGAACTTTCACTACTTTTGTGCACAACCATTTGGGTGCATCATAACATGACCCTTTGCGGTCCTAACACCTATGGCAATTTTTTATTCTCAGGATCACATCCTACTTTTAGATCCCTATGAACATGTCAACCTTATCTAAGATACTTGAGTTTATAAGCACTAACCTAACATACACAAACTATTTCTATAGTTAATTATCCTATCACTTGTCCTTCTAGTACCAACCTTATTTTATATCTTACCTTATTTATGATAGCTTAGTCTATGCATGATCTATGATATTGACTTTAGTCACATTAATTCTACCCATTTTTCCATTTTATAAATATCCCTTTTAGATGCCTTGGAATATGCCCACTTGTAATTTTGACCCCTACACCCTATTCAATTTTCTCAAGATCACCTTACTTTTGACCCCCTGTGAACACAAACACCTTAGTATGGAGACTTACATTTATAATTTCACCCATATTTACTATGTGTAATGCAGTGGCCTAGTTCACTTATCACTCATCTTCCTCATTGCCTCCTCATTTTCCACTTTGTGCCATCCTCCCCACTTTGCCATAAATATACCCACTTTTCAAACCCACACCCGGCTCCATTTTCACCTCATCGATTCCCAATTTGAGGGGGAACACCTTTTCTTATACTTGGGGCATCCAACCTCCCAAAAACCATCAATTTTTGTTTTTATCTTGTTGATATAAATTACAAAACAATAAGGGGCAAAATGTAGACACTAAAAAACCATACACTATGACTCTAAGTGTTGTATTAGTTCCCTTGGCCCCCCTTGGGCCCTTTAGGTTAGGATATTATAAAAAATCCTTAAAATCACCCATCTACCCAATTTTTGATTAATTTAATTAGTTATTTAAATTAAATAATTTATTTCCACCTCCCCACCCAAACCCATGGATAAATTATTGAAACCTAGCCTAAGGACTATTTCCCACTTAGAAATTTATTGCCCTAACCTCCTAAGACTTCTTCTACATGCATTTCAATGCTCCTCTTATTAACTTTAGACAATTTATATTAATATTAAGAACCAAACTTAAGTGAAAATAACTATTTTTGGTAAGTTTGGACTTATTCTCCATAATCGATTCCAGTCAGCCTTTGACTGATGCTAGCTGACTAAGACTGATGTTGGTTACTTAATATAACCCAAAATAACTTGTTGAGAGGTTGAATCATGGTGTATGGATTTGTAATCATTAAGATCAATAATAGTGACCCTTATGCAAAGTAGATCTAAACCAAAACTAGACCAAAGAAATCAATGTGTCTTAACAACTTACCACAAAGAGCTCTAGCACATTTACTCTGCCTGCATTACTCCAAAATCTCGAACAACTTGCACCCAACCTCAACACTCCTTCAGGTGAACAAATACCAAGCTAAGTATCATGCATTAGTTTTTATTTTGGTATTTGGTTTTTAGTAGATTATTTCTTACATCTACTCCCCATATCTCACAAACTTCCCTTTATGTTGGAGTTGTGAAAGCTCCATACACTTCATCTTTCACCAAAGTACCCATAAACAATTCTCAGTCACTTGGCTATCCAACTCTCTAGTTTGATAATTTTGGGAATTTAGTCCAACCTAAAAAAAAAATATAATCCATAAACATCCTACATAAACCTTCATAAAACTCACCCCACAACCATTCTACCCAAATCCAAAACTATCAAAACCCCACAATGATCGACCTCGATCATCCTTGATTGACATTGGTCACCATCAACCAACATAGATCACCATCAACTAGCATTGGTCTTCACTATCTATCACCAATTACCAATGACTAATCTTGATGACTGTGTAAAATTATTTCACCCAAATAAACAAGCTTCAAACACCTACCAACCTCAACTAAAAATCTTATTTCTTAATTCCTGTAACCATACAAAGCTAGAAGCAACAACCCCAACCAGAATTTAATAGTTTAACATTTATTCTTAATTTTATTTTATTAATTTATTTGTTTCTTTAAAAGTATTTATTTCATTTTGATTAAGTACTTCCTCTTATCTATGATACCTCTCTTATCAAGACTTTTTGTCAACATTAACTTGTTTAAAGAGTGGATTAATAGCCTCCAAAGAGTACTTCATATATCTATAATTTACTGGGCAATCTACCCATCTATCTAACTAATATACCCTTTTTTATTTTCTCTCTTATCATGGGTTATCCTCCTAATCCAAAGAAGATTTATCTAAAATCGATTGGATCACACATGTACAATGAAAACTAAGTTTTTATAAACCATGCCCCTCTTTTAAATTTTTTACTTGTCTTATAAAGAAAATAAAGAAAAAAATAGTGAAGTAGTAGGGATCACATTAGAGGACATCCATGATATTATTATACTACCCATTTTTGGTATTCCTATGATCTATGGTGCCTCAAAGTCTAAGGTCAAGAGCCCATCCTTAACTCTATGGGCTTTGGGTTCAAAGAGATATTTTGTTGAGTTATCTGTACACCTATTTGATGTTTATATATCAATAATTATAGATATATAAAATTATATGATAAGGCTTGAAACATCATATTTATTTTAGCACAAGCCAGATGGGATGGTGCCATTGTATGTGATTGTCTTATGTCAATTTATTTTAGAGCAAGGAATGCTTTATGACTTGGGGTTGGTTATTTAGGTGCAGTTGGTTCATACTATGTATGATATATTATATAGAGGGTAGAATACTATGCGCCCTATTAATTTAATCAATAGTTAGATATATTATATTTTACTTATGTACTAACTAGTTGGGTTAGCCCATGTTATGGATGACAGCCTTCCTTGTGTAGTAAGGTGGCATCAAAACCATGCAGTAAGTGTTGTGCGACATATCCCACCAATGTAGATAATTACACATGGTGAGATTATATGGTAGTTATATACGTATATTATATCTAGTTGGCCATATTAGGATACTATTATTGTTGGCTTGGGTCTTGCTTGAATTACTAGTAATTATACATGGTGGGTAGAGCCACACCTTGTTACTAATGTTCCTAGATAGTTTAGTTTGCCACATCTAGAGGCTCACATATTGGTGATGGATTATTAGGCATGGAATGCTAGGGATCTAAGGGATAGAGGTTGTATAAGAGTACTAATGGATATACCTATTATTTTACCACATCAAGTGAGACCTTGGAATAGTTAGACTCGATAACATAGGGTAGCTAGACCTAAGGCTGAAGAGGTAGCTATGGTAAATACGGAGATGGTTATTATAGAGGGTGAGGATGTGGGTTTGGATACTATTAAGAAACAAAAAGGATTATAGGTTGTTCCATAATTATGGAGGTGAAAAATATGCCATTAAGTGGTCATGGAAACATAGGAGGGAGCATATGCACATGGAGATCCTACAATGTAGGATATAAAGAGTTGAGCAATAGAGAGATAGATTCAGGTAGGACATCGACACACATGAGTTATTGATCTAGGTTTTGTATCTACTCATAGGAAGGCTATAGTAGAGATACTAGGTTATTGTGTTGATGGGGAGACCATTGTTTGTGAACTTGTTATTGGTTAGTAATGGTTTGTGTTTTAAGTATTTGATATATGAATAGTTTTATAGTTTTTTATTTTCTTTGTGTAGATAAATTCTTTAGAGATTTGGATATGTGTGTGTGTGTGTGGGTGAGATATAATGTAAAATTATTTTTTGTTTTGTATAAACTACTAAGAAGGATTTTAAATGGGGTGTAGTAGTTCAGTTCACACACCATGATATTTTGAATGGAGTGTTGTTACATTATGATACTACTACCATAGAGGATCATATTGTACCATCTGACTCATCTTATGATTTTTGGTTTCAATTAATTAGTGAGGAATTTTAAGAGATACAAAAATGGGGGGGGGGGGTGGTCTACTACTAATCCTTGGAGTTGGATATGGAAGGTCATGATCTTGAAATGCATTAGCCTAGGAGTGAGATGTTCTTATGGCCACTACAATAGAGATGGGATGTGTACAAGACCATGTGTCCAATATATAGGGACACGTTGATGGTATTATATATTTTAATACCTTGTTATAGTGGATTATCTATATGAGACAATAACATACATCTATGAGTAGTGTGGCTTGTCCTATAGATAGGCATGATGGAGCACAACCTTAGAGTTGTTTGATATTGTACTTGTAATTTGTATTATGTTTTATTGTATGAAACTCTTGATATATATGGATATGAATATTTTTTATTTTATGAGTTGTATTTGTGGCATAGATGTATGGATGTATGTATTTATTTTCATTATAGAACATGTGTTTTAATTTTAATGTATATGTTATGGTAAATCATATGATGTATGATTTATTTTGTAGTATTATGTGAAACACATACATTGTTAAGAAGAAAACATAGAATTTGGAGAAGTAGATAAATAATCAAAAAATTTAACACACACTAAATCATGATGGGAAATGTGTAAAATAAATAGATGAAAACATAGTAAATGGTAAAATGAATAAAAAATAGAAAATATTTGTAACAATGTAAATAAAAATAAAAACACACCAAATTATAAAAAGATAAATCATAATAAGTTAAGGTGGGAAGCATGAAAAAATTGTAATAAAATAGAAATCATGTTATATAAAATGTTTGAAAATTAATCACACCAAATGAAAATAAGATAAATCATATTAAATCAAGATGAGAAGCATGATTTTTTTTAATAATATGGAAATCATGTTAGATGTTTGAAAAGTATGAAAAACAAACTTAATAGTCAAAATTCGATAGTTCTTTGTGTGACTAATGGTATAGAAATTTTTAAGAATATTTTTTGAGGAATTCCTGGTCCTATCCATGGTATTATATTGCAAATCACAAAGGGAACACCGCTGAGGTGAAATATACAATATGATTATTAAATGATAAGGATAAATTTGTGAGGAATTCTTGTAACTATCTAATGTCTTATACTACAAATCAAAAATGGAATAACATTAGGAGTATGATCAATTAACAAAGCATATTCATCAAGGAAGAACATTGAGATTTTTGCAGTGAATGAAGAGAGTGGAATAAGCATGACATATGTGTTTAGAATGACACCTTAGTAGACTTGAGGCATACTAAAAATATAAGAATGTGAAAAGAATTTAGTGACCATCAAATGCAAAAGATATTTATTCACAATAGAAAAAAAACTTTATGTGAAAATAAGTGTAGTACTAAGATCAAGTTATAAGGGTTATATATACAATAAAAATAAAATGGATTACTTTCCCACAACATGTTCCCCTTTCCTTAGGACCCCTTATAGATTTATCGGTCTACTATGAAGATTGAGTACTTTCATGAGAAAATAGGTAGAATTATAGATACTTTTTAATTCCCCTATCCCAATCTATTGGCCTATCAGACCCCAAAGGACCTTGACTCTATTATGAGGCCAACTGTAGAGTTTGAGCTTCAATTAGGAATAGAAAATGTGTTATAATTTATGTTTTTAGTGTGATTTTGACTTTTTGATTTTGATTTTTGTATTTTTATCATTGCCATTTGTTTAAAATTATTCATAGTTTAACTTTTTATGTCTTTTGAAAATAACAAAACATGAATGATAGAAGTGACACACATAAATAAGCTTTAGTTTTTGGTTATAAGAAACAAGATATCTAGATATATGATTGATGAAACAGTTTGGATTTCCTATTAGCTAATATGTGATCTAAAATCTCAATCATATGTGTGCTTAATATGAGAATTATGCTTGTTAATTGATCATATGGTAAAGATATGATATTATGGGTATGTGGGTTTAATAACTAAATCACAATCATAACTATATTTATTTTATCTAAAGATAATAAGAAATCATAAAAGCATAAAGAGAAAAATAAATCCATGCGATAAGAATTATAAACCATAACTATAAGTTGTTAAAAATTATAAGGATAATCCATAAGAGATCATGAAAGATATGTAGATAATTAAGACCAAATGAAAATGAAAATCAACATATCCAGTGTATAAATAATCATAAATCAAGAGAAAATCATGTAATAATGTGATATAAAATCATGACATGTTCATAAATACAAATAAATCTCATCCATAACATATGATAAAACCTTATGTATTTAAATTTGGATATTAATAAGAGCCTCATCAATCTTTGAAGAAAGTTCTAAGAATGTTTCCTTTCATATCATCTCTAAAGAAAAAGTAGGTGTGGTATAAGAATGATGATGCTCATGAGGCACCTCCTATGTGGGGTATGCAAGGAATGTAACTAGTGTTCCAAAATCTGTGAGGATATGTAGGTGGTAGGGAAGGATAAGCCTTTGCCCACATATGAACTAGAGAGGGAGGCTGAGCCAATGAAGGCATAGGTTATAGGTGGTCCCAAAGATACTATTAAAGTACTTGAAATCTATCAGTATGGTGTATAGTAAACTGATGTCAAAGAAAATATACTTCCCCATAATTAGGGATATATTCTAGAAATAGCTTAGGAGGTGGTATAATTTTATCTTTAGGCTATATTATGGATGGAAATAATGTATCAATGTATTACTTGAACTATAAAAAATTATTATAAGAATGGTTATATGTACTATGAAAGTAACAAGTGCATATATTAGTATATGGTGAAGGTTTACTAGCTGATATAGTAGAGCAATATGCATAATACTATTGATGTGTAAGAAAATCTTTGGTCCAATGACCAAAAAATCTATGGATATCATAAAAAGGCTCATCTATCCATTGTGAGAGTATAGTATCAAGCTTAGATAATGGTAGAATGTCATAACCAATAAGGGAATGAACTAGAGTGGGATCTAAACTAGGCACAGTCATATGTATGGCTGGCTTCATAGTGGGTCAAAGTAGGGTGGCTGGAATCTAAGGAGGAAACAAACTAGAAAGATCATGGTATCTATAAAAATAGTAAGGTACCATCATGGCATATTCCATAAGCATACTCTTGAGAGTTTTAGTAGTGACTAGAGGTGTAGTGAATGTGTGTTCCATCTCAAACATATGAACAATAGAGGAAAAACTAATATCATGTCCTATAACAAGAGAAGGAAATGTAGAAATAAAATTGAGAGACTGTAGTAAGGAAGAAAGATATATACACACCTCTAAATTTTTATCTTGAAAAAATCTAGCTAAAGAAGAGTCATCTAGAGAATATCTTCCATCATAATTACGACTATTTTGAATAATTTAGACTTATACCCACTAAGTGGAGTGAAGAAAATTTTCTCCAAAAATAATTTTCTTATGTTCCAAATAAAATAGACTATTTCAAACCATTTGGGCATTGATAATTTTGAATTAATTGGACTATTTTGAATAATATGGACTTATACCCACCAAAATGGAGTGGATAATTTTTTTCCAAAAAATAAACTTCCAATATTCGAAATAAATTGGAGTGTTTCAAACCATTTTGGTATAGATCATTTCAAATAAATTGGTCTATTTTAAATAATATGGACTTATACCCACTAAATTGGAGTAAAGAGAATTATCTCCAAAAATAATTTTTTTATATTCGAAATAAATTGGACTATTTCAAAGCATTTGGGTCTAGATAATTTTAAATAAATAGAGCTATTTTGAATAATTTAGACTTATACCTATAAAATGAAGTGAAGAAGATTTTTTCTAAAAATAAATTTTGTTTACTCCAAATAAATTAGACTATTTCAAACCATTTAAGGATAGATCATTTCAATTATATTGGGATATTTTAAATAATTTCGAATTATACCCACTAAAGTGGAGTGGAGAATATTTTATCCATAAATATGTTTTATATATTCCAAATAAATTGAATTATTTCAAACTATTTGAGAGAAGATAATTTGAATAGATTGGACTATTTCAAACTCATGGCACCCTTCTGGTCCTTCATATTGATCATTGATCCTTTGAAGTACCTTCCATTCTTGGGACATGTGGCACCATTTGACTGGCCAAATTATGGATGAAAACATATTAAGCAATCTAGTTTATCTACATAATAAAATAGCTTGACAATTGTTTGCTGTTCATTCAGAAGATATTCATGAGTGAGTGTTAATATATTAATGGATCAAGTTAGGCAATTTCAAGATAAATCAATGGAGTATCCACTTGCACTTAACCAAATCAAAGTAATTCTAAATTAGAATCTATTAATCTGAAATTAATTGAACTATATTTGAAATAATTTAGAATTGATTTGTATGAAATTGATGATAATGTTTATTACTATAATTATAGTTTATAATCAATAAATACACTTGAAATAATTATAATATCGAAAAGTTACATATTTTTAAACATTGTTTCATATCTATTGGGATGGATTTTTTGATTTCTACCAATAATGTGATGATAGATGTCGTTTTGATTATATAATCATTTTCATCCTTTTGACTTCCATTTCTATAATATTTACTTGACATAACATAACTCATTTTAAATTTTTGATTTGTAAAACAATTTTGAGAATTAAAATCAATGAACAATGTGTTGGCAATTTAAAAAAATCTCCAAAGGTCCCTTTAAAAATAACTTCATCTAATTTATTTATGTTTATATTAAATGGCTTAGAATATATTTTCCCCTAAACAAACATGAAATTTTAACTTTTGTAACCCATGGCTTGAATGAGTATCCTCAAATGATTGTCCTCTATCATTGACCAAATACCAACGTGAGAAAAAGACTAGAGTGCCACCTTCAAAATTTCTTTGGAATGATCTCAAATGCAGTATGACATATTTTATATTTTATAATATTATTTTTTTCTCATATCATGCATTTTCATATCTTTTGTATTATGCACAACAATAATAAGTCATCCAACCTCAAAATCAATAGTTTTTTAGAAGTCAGTTTTAAATGTCTATAGTTTTTTAAAAAATAAATGAATCGTGTATTAACAATGTTATATTATAAGAAATTTAACATGGATTTTTTTTAATAAATTTTTTTACATGTTACTATATTGGTCGTTGATGTGTTTTTGATTTGCATTTCTTATTGTAACATAAAAACATAATGCATTTCATTTGATTAATTTTATTTGCATTTCCTTAAATCTTATAAAGATTCATATAAACACATATAAAAATAAATACATGCTCAGGAACATTGTAACTATACTCATTATACATAGATGTACCATTTCTATTTCAAGTTTTGTAACATATATATGCATATAATGTAGCAACTTACATACCACTCAGAGTGGCAACCACTTACAATGTCAAATGATAGAACCACTTTACTATTGAAACAATTGGGAAAATAACCAGTGATAAAAGAATGAAAACATACAGATAGAATTGTCAAACCATTTATTGTTGAAACATATATAAATCCATTCAAATAAATAGTAAAGAACAAAGACAAGGGTTAGAAACTTATATTATCATTTATATTAACTCATTCAAGAATTATATTCAACATTCATTAAAGACATTTTAGATGAACAATAATGAGCTGTTATGCTCAATCAGACAACATAACTTCCATGGCTATTCTAAGACCCATGCCAAATACATATCATTATTTAATACTCACTCACTCATTACTACCAGAGCTATGTTGCTAGTAGATACCATTAATGGCATACTTCTCTCATAGTCTACTAGCTTCAATTGGGATGCTCCTAGGCATGCAAATAACATTGTAGATATATGTATTTATAACATCCATTGGAAGAGTCTATATGCAGGTATGAATTAGGAACGAAGGAACAAATATTTAGAGATATTAATGCATTAAATTATAGTAGTCTAAAGATATATATTTTACAAATATTAGGATCTCAATAATTAAAATAAAATAAAAAGTGAAGTAAATACTGACAGACATCTAGGAAAAAACATGCATATGTAGATAGATTAAATTACATCACTAACATATAAATGTTCATATTGAATTCTTATAACCTAACCATGACTTTATCAAATTCTCAAATAGTCTCATTTTTCCATAACTCATTTCTCATAGATGTTGATAGGAATTTAACATTGATCAACCAACATATATATTCTTATAGTAATGAAAGTATCAGCTATTCTTATGCATACTAATACATATTTATATATTATATATCCCATCACAGTTAAAAAAATAGGATTTACTCTTCTAATCCGTAGTTCACTATCACTAAATTTAAATGAATATACACTTTAATAGTTGAACCCCCTTAATATACTTCCAATAAGACACATCAAATTAAAAATTGTTTAAATCAAAAGCAATATAATTTTTTCTAGCACAATATACTTTTTTTTTTTTTATTGATAAACAACATATGGATACTCTGTATCAAAATTTATTATATTGAGGACATAGTATAACACATATTGTGTTATTTTAGAATGGGTAAATTAAACATGTAAATAATATTGTAATGGTTAAATTAAACATCTAAACAACATTTTAATGGGTAAATACAACCACATTCAAGTCTACAAAATAATAAAATGAACCCACACTTCCAAATCCCATGTTGATGTAAGTTTATATTTTATTATCTTCTACAATCTCTTATCCATGAAGAAAAATTCAATTGTAATGTTTTTAAATAAATAAAGATAATTAATATATTCTATACTTGTATGAAATTATATAATCGTACATATATTGAAAGGGGTTTTCATCTTTTTTTTCCCTTTTATAGTTTTTATGGGTGCACTCTTTCGTTTAAACTTTGGTTCTTTATTCCCTGCAAGGTATTATATAATGTAGTAACTAAAAATTCTCATCATCAATTGATTTGATATTTACATTTTAAATATGTGTCTTGTTATAGAGTTTTACCTTGTGTTGTTTTTTTGGAGGCACCAACCTACATAGTTGTGTCATAGGTTGTTGTGTTGGAGACACAAAGTTTTAGAGCTACGTTGTAAACTATTTTTATTGAGACATAAATAGATAAAGAAATATTCTATTAGTATTATGAATCCATGATAAATAAAAAATTATATAATTGAAAAAATATGCATGATCTTATCTTACCTTCTTTAAATTATAATGTGTCATGTTCGTTGATATGATCTTTCATTATTATTGTTTCTTCACTTGTATGAAATGCCATTAATACTACACATCAAAAGATTGTTAAGTTGTTATGTTTAAAAAATAAAGCATACATACCAAAATATTGTTAAGATATATTTGGAAAATGAAGCATGATTATAAAATAAATTAAAAATATTATGCACTTAGTATTGATCAAAGAGGTTGTTATTTTATTGGTTGCTCTAAATTTGTCAAATAATTTTGAAAGTGAAAATTAAAAGTTATTTGTTATTTAGTTTCTATAATGCAAGATAAATTTCTTTATAATTTTGTACAAGCATACACCAATGCAAGTTTTGTATATAACCTTAGCACATCACATGCATCTGAATCATTAAAAGTATAGATAAGTTTATCATAAAATATGTTTTCTAGTTTAGTTTTAAATGGCCTTCCTATTTTGTGTAAACCAATCATTTGAAATCTTAATACATCTTTGCAGATGTCAAAAGTTTCCTCTAATATACTTTATTGTGAATGGAGGCTAAAATGTTGAAGTTGAAAATGAGTGGGATCCTGACAAAAATTGATACCTATAATATGTGTCTAATTAAACCCATACTATCTAGATTCCATAGAATGACACCCATATCTTGCATGGAATGGAAATCACCGACATTCAAATTCTTGGGAGAGGTCTGGATACTAGAAACATGTTCTAGTTAATGGATGATGATTACATTGAGGGCCCCAATAATAAATTTATCAATCAATGATTGAAGAAATATGCAAAGATATTCTTCCTTAAAAACTTTAGTGAGATTCAAAAGATCAATAATTATTAAATCAATTTTCAGACCAAGAATGACCATTTCACTAAAATCTTCTAAAATGGATGGAATAGACATAGGGACATATAATGGTAGCTGAATCTTTTTATATCTATCCTAGGAAGCTAGCCTCCATCATTATGTAGATAATTTTTTAATATGCTTAATGAATCTTGAGATAATGCTTCTCAGTGTTTTTTATTTTTTTAAATACCTTCATTCAGGACACATAAATCGTCAAACCTTTTTGTAAAAAATATATAATGCTCCATTACCTCTTCAAGTGTGATTTTTTTTTGGTGGTAGTGTCATATCATAGTTTCAAAAATAAGCTATAATTTTGGATAATATATTACTTTCCAGCTTCACCTTTTTGCACCAAGTATCCATGTTGTTGTACCCAAGGGTTTTCAAGAAGGAAGTAGAGCCTTTTTCTAATAAATCTATTATTTCTATTTTTTGTTTGTCTAAAAGTCCTTGAATATTTATAATCACTATTGTAATAATAAAATTTAAATCTTGTTTATCTAAACTAGGTAAAGTACCACTTTCAAAAAAATCAAATGCCTTATCAAAACAATCCCAAATGGGCTATTCCATGAAAATAAGGCATTTTCTCTCATGCAGTTATTGTGTGGAACAGTTTATTTGTGTGAACAAGTGTCTATCTTGTTCATGTATTCCTTCCATATTTTTTCCCCTATTTTAAAATTGTTCTAACCTCTTAGTTTGATAATGTCACATGCAAATCAAACTCTTTCTACAAATGAAGCCTTATAAATTATTTCATTAGCTTCATTATATTGATTACATATTTTGTGCACAATATGGAATGGATTATAAGCTTTTATAAATCTTGCCCTTCTAACAAAACATTTTTTTCTCAATGATAGTGAATTATATTCTTCCTCTGAAATAATTCTCTATTGTGCTATAATTGGGTGCTATCCATCTGCAATTTTGAACCTTACAATTTTTTTCTTCATCATATATTTTAAGACTTACTCTGATTTAATAATACATTTAGGGTTTCTTGGATCAAAAAGAATTAATAAATCATATTTAATTATAACCTTATTATGTTTTGAAAATGAATAAATTATATCACTCACCCCTATTTGATTCAGTTTTCTAGTTTTTATATTAGGACCCTTTAATTCATAGAGTTCTACAGGAATGTTTAAGGCATAATTTCTAGAGGAAATATACCATGTAGAGAATTCACTGTGTCTGATCAAAATTTTGTGTCAATAAAAGTATTCCAACCTTTTTTACAAACTTATTTATCTCCACTGGTGTGAATACTTATATGGCCTCTTTCAAATCTGCATACAAATATGTTTTCCTTGCTTGTCTTGTTTTCTTCAATGTTTCTTATATCATGACTATAGGGTATCTTAAATACATGTTTACATGGTGGAAAGTAGAAGTTATTGTCCCCTATTTACATTTTTATTTCAACATATTTTGTATTTTAATGACTAAATTATCTCTATCTATCAACCCAGACATTTGAAAGTTGTTATAGCTATTCAAATGAAACCCACATGTTTCACAAGAAGGAGAAATTTTTTTCCCTATTAATTCAATTTTATTAGGTATAAATTTATTTAAATTAGGGAGTTAATGAGATACCTTTCAAATAAGCATAAGAGTGGATTTCTCCTTCAAGGTATCTTGTAGGAGCAACATTTAGCCCAAATCTTTGAGTTTTCCTATATCAAACTCTCTTAGACTGCTTGACTATGTTTGTCTATATGTGTGCAACACCTACTGACAATAAACATTGGTTTTTAAAACACTTATCCATCGAGAATCCATATTCAAAGTTAAATCTTAAGACCATAGGAAATTTTTTTTAACTCTACCCTTCCCCTTATTTTGGAAGCTTTTTGGAGTAAGATTTAATGAGAAAATATGTGTTTCAATTAAAGAAAGTAGTTAACAATACATTGATTTTTGTGTATAAGGTCTTCTCTAGATCTTATCAAGGGATAAAGGTCTCTTAATTACAATATTAAATGTGAAACCCATCAAAATTATAGACCTCATAAGATCATCAAGAGATAGTTGAACAAGAAAAATCCATCATTGTATCATTTTGTATTGAAAAAAATTACACTCAAGATCTTTTCCATACCTTCAAGGAAATATAAAGCCCTTGAAAGGAATCTCCTAGGTGATACCTCAAAGGGAATTGTCATACATTAAAGGTAAAATTCAAAGTATCTCCTAGGAGACACCTTTAACATGCACACGAGTGGAATTTTCCTTGGCCCTGAAGGCACTATTAGGTGATAAATTAAAGGACCTTTCTGGGACTTAGTTTTATTTGGAGGAAAATAATTTAGGATTTGGTTTTTAGACATTTTGATCAAGCCCTATTATAAGATTTTGATCTTTGTTCTTTTGGTTTGAATATTTTGTCTGACATATTTTGGTCTTCAAAATTTTTATTTTGGACTTTTGGTCATCAAAATTTTGTGTTCAAAGTTTTTACATCGAATGTTTTGTGCAAACAAATGTTCCAAATGACTTAAATTTTATCAGAGATTCTGCTCTTCATATTAGCCTTTATTTTCAAAAGTTTTATTCATATATTTTTTAGGCTCGATTAAAACATAAAACCTAACTCTTGATTCTTGACTACTAGAAATTTGCTATACTTAGCCAATAAAGAAAAATATTTCCTGAAACTTTCTAAGGATACCAACCAACTAAACTAAATAGATATGGACTATGCACAAAGTACAAAATATGTGAATTTTGGGCATTTATAATGAAGTAGAATTGAATGATAAAGGATATATACATGATGTGAAACTATTGATGTCTTCGTTTATCTCAAATGAATTTAAACTCAACTACTATGATGTGCAAGAAAATCCCTAGCTACCTATGAGACTATTAAAAGTAAAGAAATGACTAGCATAAAGGAGATTTTTTCATAGAGTACATAAATAAAATAAAATCATTTCTCATAATTACAATGGCATCCTAATCTAAGGCATTTAGGGGAGCACTTCCATCATCACCATTTTCTATCAAGGACTCAACTAAATTCAAGGACATAGTTTTATGATGCCACCATTTTTGACAATAGGTATGGGAACTATTTTGAATTATGGGATGTTGTCAATTCTATTGACATGTTTTCACCAGATGGAAATCTATCTCCCTTAGAGTAAATATTCATCATAGACGTGCTAACACTTAAGAGACAAGGATTGCATTTGAATGTGACCAAGCTCAAGGTGATGCCATGAATTAATGTCATCCGAGACATATTCTTTGTATGAAAGGTTATGAATGATTGTTTTCTACACCACATGCATAATCAAATGGTTGTGGCATGCATATCTAGAGCAAATTTTTAGAGGTATTTATCACTACCATTAATAAATGCTTAATTTGAAAAACATAGGCTAGTTTCATGGAATTAGGGTAATACTATGGAAAAGGTTTTGAATTCATGGCTTTTCCCTAAGGAAACCATGACATGCAAAGGAAATAATACCACTCCAATCAATAGGTTTAGGATGGGAGTGTGGATTGGTATGGCACCTTGAGTGAAACTATAAGCTATAAGCTAAGAGAATAGATCATTCATAAGGATAAGCTAGTAGAGCTCCACCTTGACCAAATCAAAGATGAGTGGAATTATGAATCGATTGCTCAAATAGCCTCCTTAAAAAAAAAATCTTTGTTTTTTTATTTCTTTATTACCCCTCTACTTTGGGCCTTGTTTATATAGTTTCCTTTCATGTTTTTTGTCATGTGTTCCTTTTTAGATCCTTTTGATCTATTTTTTTAATATTCTGTCATGTTTTGTTGGGCCTTCACGAATGTTTGATAAAATTTCTAAGTCTTAACTTCATATCGCAATGGATTGGCACCTGGTCTTATGTTTTGGGGTTATTTGTACACTTAAAAGGGGTATGCATCCCCAAGTGAGAGCTAGTGTTAGTGCCCAAAATTGCAATGAAGAAATTGGGTCCTTAGCAAGTGTAAATACATAAGTCCTTAGACCAACTTCCATCTCTAAGTGATCTTTTAAAGGTCCAGATCATATTAAAATTGGCTAAGTCCTAATCTAGTCTTTGCTTGGTGAATGTGTCTTTCCCTTAGACTTTTTTGAGCTTTTTACATGAACATAATGTCCAATAGAAATAGGTCTACAAGATTTTTATCTTAGTCAAAAAAGTTTGAAGACTTATTTTTGTTAGACATTTTATCTACTACAATTTTTTTGAAGGAATTCAATGTCTTGGCCAAATGCTACTTACATTGGGCTAAGTGTTTCATGAAAAATCTGAAGAGTCATTTATTTTGGACATTTTGTTTGTGGCAAAATGTGTGAAGGGCACATTCCCTTTGTGAATTTTTTTATGGGAAAAATATTTGAAAGAATTTCATATTTTTAGGAAGATGTAAAGTCCTCATTTATTTCAGACATTTTTCCCACCATAAAAGGTCTGAAGGGCTCTTACCCTTTAGAAAAAGTGAAAAGGTCCATTTCTTCGA
Source organism: Torreya grandis (assembly GCA_037957365.1). Classification (NCBI taxonomy): domain Eukaryota; kingdom Viridiplantae; phylum Streptophyta; class Pinopsida; order Cupressales; family Taxaceae; genus Torreya; species Torreya grandis. Next base: position 841,723 of record JARHVA010003438.1, read on the forward strand.
CAAAAGAGATAAGTCTGATTCCTTCAAAAAAAGTGTAAGGTCCATTTATTTTGGTCTTTTTATCTATGGTAAAAATTTTGAATGGCACTTACCCTTCGAGCATTTTTCTTGTGATAAAAAACCTAAAATAAAAGTTTGAATTATTTTGGAAAAAGTGTAAAGTATTATTTGTTTTCGATATATTATCTATGGAAAAAAATCATAAGGGCACTTTCCCTTTGGGAATTTTTCCCACAAAAAATTCTTGAAAAAATTCCTTTCTTTGGAAAAAGTGTAAGCCCAATTTCCTCACAGAAAATGCCAAGTTCAATTTATTCAATAAATTATTGCAGACAAAATGTTCAAAATAATTATTCTAAAGACCAAAGGGCTGATGAAATTAAGAACACCTTCTTGGTATCTCCTAAGAGATTCCTTTTAAACATGCACAAGAGTTGATTTCCCCTTTAAGTTATCTCTTAGGAGATACCTTTCAAACATGTACAAGAGTGGATTTTGTCTTCAAGGAACAAATGGATTTTTCCTTTACATAGAAGACACTATTGGTAGTTGTATAAACAAGTGGTCAACAAGTGTAATCTCATATTCTAAAACTAATAGGTTAAATTTTTAAGGCCCATTTAATACCTTATATGTATCTCCTTGGAGATACCTTTCAAACATGCACAAGAGTGTATTTTCCCTTCAAGGTATCTCCTATGAGATACATTTCAAATAGGCACCAGAATGGATTTATCCTTCAAGGAATAAGTGTAATTTTCCTTTACATGGAAGGAACTACTGGGTGATATTTTTAAGGCCCTTTTTATACCTTCAAGGTATATCCTAGGATATACCTTTAAAAAATACACAAGAGTGGATTTTATCTTCAAGGTATTTCCTAGGAGATACATTTCAAAAAGGCACAAGAGTGTATTTCTCCTTCAAAGAATAAGTGGAATTTTTCTTTACACATAAGGCACTATTAGGTGATATTTTTAAGGCCTCTATAGTAGCTTAATTATCTCATAAACATACATAATATTGGATTTTCCCTTTTAGGTATCTCATAGGAGATACATTTCAAATAGTGAAAAGAGTGGATTTCTCTTTCAAGGAGAAAGTGCAATTTTACTTTACATGGAAGGCACTTCTAGGTGATATTTTAAAGGCCCTTGTAATGTATTCAAGGTATCTCATATGATATGCCTTTTTAACATGCACAAGAGTGGATTTACCATTCAAGGTATCTCTTAGGAGATACCTTTTAAATAGGGATAAAAGTGGATTTTTCCTTCAATGAACAAGTGGAATTTTCCTTTACTTGAAAGGCACTACTAGGTGATATTTTGAAGGCCCATAAATTACCTTGGATTTATATCCTAAGATATACCTTTCAAACATGGATAGGAGTGGATTTCACCTTCAAGGTATCTCTTAGGGAATACATTTCAAATAGGGGCAAGAGTGGATTTTTCCTTCAAGAAACAAGTACAATTTTACTTTACATATAAGACACTAATTTGTGATATTTTGAAGGCCCTTGTAATACCTTCAAGGTATCTCCTGGGAGATCAATTTCAAACATGGACAAGAGTGGATTTCCCCTTCAAGGTATCTCCTAGGATATACCTTTCAAACAGGCACAAGAGTGGATTTATCCTTCAAGAAACAAGTGGAATTTTCCTTTACATGAAATCCTCTATTAGGTGATATTTTTAAGGCCCTTGTAATACCTTAATGGTATCTCCTAGGAGATACCTTTCAAACATGAAAAATATTGGATTTCCCTTTTAAGGTATTATTAGCTATCTTGATTTCACCCTAGCTAAAAGGAGGAATGTTCAAGTCCTTCTTCTAAACCTTGATTAACATGGAAATGGTCTAAGGCTATGTGTCACCCATATCTAGACCAAACCTCTAAGATTTTTAATGATGCTAGCTCCTCTAGTGCATCATTTTAGACCTTTATTTCTAAAACTAAAAACTCGTTGGGGTGAAAATGGATAAGGAGTTACAAAATTAAAACCTATTCTAACTTGTGGTGATATAATATGAATATTGTCCATCCACTCATACTTGAGCCTCTAAAACACTAGTGAGATAGAAAAAAATAGGATTTATGATTCCAAATGCCTATCATGCATCAAAATTTCATAAAGAGGTTCATATAGTGAATAAGACCTAAGGGAGATGGAAATTCCTAGTTTAAGGCACTAATCTAGTCAACATGTCCACTGTTGGATTTAGCTAAATGACATCAAACACTAAACATAAATTTCATAACCAAACAATCTACCAGCTAGGTGAGATTATGACTTAGCAAGGGAGAAGGCTCAACCACTTATAAAATTTAGAACTGGCATGAACACACAAGTTTAATATCATGAAATTTGAAAATAGTCATCTTATTTATCTCAAGAGGTTACAAGGATCAATCTTGGTAGAGTTTAGTCATGCCTAAGAGAGAGATCCAAAATAAAATATCAAAGGCTATACTTATATAAAAGTGGAGCAAGAGAGAGGGAAAAATACCTTTGAGAATGGATAAAGTCCTTGAGGTCGAGAAATGAAGTCGTAATACTTGATTGCATTATGCTTATGTACCTTGATCAACAAATAGATCTCTTACTATTCCACTAATCCCTGATTTCCTCTCATTGGCTAGGAGTGCCCCACTAGAGATAAGGGTTTGTTACATGATAACCAATTCCATTTTAATAAAATTGATACCACCTAACTACTTCTTCCACTATCAATTTGCTACCTTGGAATCCTAAGTCTACTTGTCATGCTTATGAGGATCAAATCCTTGACTTTTGATACTGAGAATCATGTCATTCCTTAAATGGTGAGTATTTTCTTTGATGATGATGGATCCACATCAATAGATGAAACCCTTTTGAATTTATCACATACCTACTCCATTTTTATATATCTACTATAGATGAAAAACTAATCTAAAGACATTGGTTTTACTATAGCCCTTATATTAAAATAGATACATATACCATATCACATATTTTAGACTCTAATTAAGTCTCTAAAAGATCCAAAAGTCCACCAAAACTAGGTCATTCTTTAGAAATGAGGAGAGGATAAAAAAAATGAACCCTATAATATATAAAAAAAAGTTAAACTAGAGGTCCACATTAAGCTCCAATGATGTTCCCTTTTGTTACTCATACTTTAATATATCCATTAGACCACTCTATGGAATTGGAATGAGTTTTAATGGTATCAAGAAGACCCTACAAAACATTACATTCCATGGTTGAACATAGATTCTCAACCCTCATAAAAAACCATAGGCTTGGCTTCTTTATAATTGGCTATCAAAATTGACCTAGCTCATTGACACATTGACTCTTAGTTTCTCCATCAGATCCTACAGATACAAACAAGCATGAACCCTTATATCCACCTTTGAATTGTTAACATTGTTCATATTTGTGCCACTTATCAAATGTGCATTAATCCTCAAGATCATACTAGTAGTTTGAAGCTTCACGTACTTATGTCATATTTCAACCCCTCAAGCTCTCTAATTGTTTGACTCATCTTGAGCTATTGGATTGAGATGTATGATTGAGCAAGGACCATGAATCTTGCTAGGACCCATTATTTGAAAGCCAATGGCTAGTCCATGGTCTTAAAATTAATAGTCTATGGGATGTCATTTGACATTCATGTGATCATAATTGATGGTCATGTGACCATCAAATTTAAGCTCAAAATTATTTTCTTGATCTATATCTAAATTTTACATTCACAATATCATCATTCATCATTTCACATAATGTGATTGATGTCCTCTAGATCACCAAATTTAAACACATGTAGATTTTTTTTCAGATCTTTAACTTGATGTTCATGCAAAAATCTTATATTTTTTGACCAAATTTAAAATCTTGGATGTTGAATCATGAGAAATATGGAGGTCCCAAATTTTCAAGTGATTTTTATGAATCTATAAGGATCAAACCCATTTGATACAAGGTTCCCAAAATCCTCCTAAGTGGAGATAGTATGTGCTGAAGTTGACTGGTCCATAACTACTTCTACATGTCCTGGTGATAGTTTGGCCCTTAAACTTGCACATTTAATTATTTGATCATTATTTCAAGGTGTATATTAATTATTCATATTTTTTCAACTAGGTCTATGCTTTTGATTGCTTGGGTACCATGAAAATATGCTTGGATCTTCCTCTTTGCAAAAGTTTCATATGTGGACCAAAATAGCCAACATTTTTAGTGACTCATAGGGGTTGCATGCCTTCCTATGTAAAATAACCTATACCATGTGCCATGTGTATTCCATTAGGTATGGAGTCTCTACTTGGGTCTAACATGTTGACCTGGATCCAACACTAGCTACCAATCTTACTTTAACCACTTTTGAAACAAAAATAAGGAACAAAAGAATAGTGTGCCCAAGGCACTTATTGAAAAGGAAACGAAACTAAAATAGGGACAACAAAAAAATGTGATAAAGAAACACTTAGATGAGTTTGAACAAAACAATCCTAAAATATACATGGAACCTAACTAACCATGAAAAGGCATGATCCACCTAGATCAAAAGTGAAAGTTAGAGACTCGACCAGTTTGAGAGATGGTATAAGTTATAAAGTAGGATGTTTACTGAACACGACCTTTAATGAGGCACTCTTCCTACCTAACCACTTATTTATCATTTTATATATTTATCAACAACAAACCAGTCACTAAAAAAGATAAACTGGTCTTATTCTTCAAGATCCTTCTCATACTACTTATCATCTACAATCCCTGCAAGTGACACCTTATCCAAATATTGTCCCTATTTTATTTTGGAAACTTAAGTGACCTATTTATCCTCATCATTATCTATAAAATCATCAAGTTATTCATGGGATATCTCCACCTATTACTACCAATCTTCTAAGAGTTGTCCAAGATTAGGCTGAGGTATTGAATCATCTCCCAGAATGACAAACTTCACCTTGGTTTCAAAAGATTCCTGAAGAACTATAACCTTTTGAGGAATGAATTGAAACTACTCTCCTTCATATTTTATTGTACATTATATCTCATACATAGCTACAAAATAATATTTCATATCTTTCTCTTCATTCAAGAAGGCTAAGTTGATCTTTTGTACACCAAGAGGGGTCCCTATTGTGATTTATTCCTCATAGTCACTCATGACATCTTCCTGATCTACCATGACTTGAGACCTTTCCTCTTCACTTAATTCCCTCAAGATAGGTTATTTTTCAAGAAAGGGTAAGGTGAAAGGTTGAAGGATATGATCATGGGTTTGAGACGAAGGATGAGATGTGATTGGTTTAGGAATAAAGGGATTTTTTTTGAAACATTAAACCTCTTTTGCATGTGTATGAACCTCATTCATCTCAACTATAAATTATTAATTCACCTCATAAAGGAGAGGTTATTTATCTAAGAGTGGCATGTTTGACCCTTGGAAATATTCATGGAGATGAGATAGAGCCAATTTTTGGGCCATAGATACTTGATTTAACACCTAAAGTTTCTCTTCTTAGAACACTGTCACCTTCTTTTTCTGATCCTTTACCTCTTAAATGGATCTCCATAATGGAAAGGCTCTAGGATTTTGATTAGAAAATAGTGGAGGCTATAAGTTCTCTCATCTAACTTCATAAATCACCACCTCCTCCTTCTTCTATCCACTGCTTTGAATGAATTTCCAAGATGGAAATGACCTAGATTCTTGAGGAGGGAGGGGTAGGGATTAGACAACTTTGGGTTTAATTTAATGTATGACTTGGTTCAAAAATGGGAAATACTAAGGTCTCTCTTTATCCTTTTCATCACAATTCTCTTCCTCCCTCCTTGTCTTTATCTCTAATTCTTTGATTTTCCTATCAATATTCTCTTGGAATACCTTCTATTTAAGGTGGTCAGGAACACAAGAAGGCTCTTGAAGAGTGATGAGGGAGGTTTTCATAGGTTCATATCCTTATTTATCTTAGGATATTAATTCTATATTTTCCTTAATTTACCCACCCCATGAATTTTCCACTTGATTTTAACTTGGAACCTTGAAGGACTTCATAAGGGGTTCTTAAAGAAGGATAGAATCTTAGACCCAAATAGTAGGATATTACAGAATAAGATCTTCATTTCTTTGACAACTCCCTTAGATATATTTCCAATAAGGAAAGGTCTGAGGAACATATGAAGAACTTGGAACATTCAAAGGAGCCCTTGGAATGGTCTCTTGAGGAGGAATATATGGCATATAAGAAAGCTGAGGTGGTGTATATGTAAGAAAAAAAGGTTGGCAACATACCAATTCTTCTACAATAATACAATAAGCTAGGAAGATCTAATTCTACATATAGAATTAGGAAACTTGAGCATGCACTTACAACAAATAGTTAAGCCACTTGAACAAGGGCTCTAAAAATAATATTACTAATAATAGAGACGTGAGCTTAAGACTACAACTTAAACTCATCATGAAAACACTCAGTTCTTAGCCAAATGGATTGCACTCTGACTGTCACTATACAATCTGCAACTCTCATGCTCCCTACTAAGCTCATCCATGAACCGTGTCATCCATATCATCTCTTTGCTAGCCTCTGTGGCTGTAATATGCTCTGCTTCTGTAGTTGACAAGGCAACAACCTTCTGCAACTTAGATATCCAGCTAACTGCCATTCCACCTACAGTGAAAACATAACCTGTAGTGCTCCTCCTACCATCTAAATCACCTGCCATATCTAAATCTACATAACCATGTAGAGAAGTATCTGAACCTCCATAGCACAAGTGCCTACTGCTAGTTCCTTTCAGATATCTAAGGATCCACTGAATTGCTTTCCAATGTTCCTTACCTGGATTGGCCATATACTTACCACTCCCACTGCTTGGGCAATATCTGGTCTAGTACACACCATTGCATACATCAAACTCCCTACTGCGGAAGAATATGGAACCTTACTCATGTACTCCACCTCATCATATGAATTAGCACATTGTTCTTTACTTAGCTTAAAATGTCTAGCCAAAGGTGTGCTTACTGGTTTAGCATCTTGCATATTGAACCATTTCAACACCTTGTCCACATAATCTTCTTGAGACAATATCAACCTATGATTTTTCCTGTCTCTCTTAATGCTCATGCCAAGGATTTTCTTTGCTGCTCCCAAATCCTTCATAGCAAACGTTTGAGCTAATTTCACCTTAAGCTTAGAGATATCCTGCATGTGTGATCCTGCAACTAGCATATCATCAACATACAACAATAAAATAATATATCTACTATTATCAAATCTCTTGAAATACATGCAATGGTCAAATTGACACCTACTATAGCCATGCTCAGTCATAAACCTGTCAAATTTTAAATACCATTACCTAGGAGCTTGCTTGAGGCCATACAAGCTTTTCTTCAATCTGCAAACTAACTTCTCCTTACCCTTGACCTCAAAACCTTCTAGCTGTTCCATATAAATTTCCTCATCCAAATCTCCATGAAGAAATGCTATCTTAACATCTAGCTGCTCAAGATGCAAATCCTCAAAAGCAACCAAAGACAATACAACCCTTATAGAAGTCATTTTAACAACAGGAGAAAAAATCTCACCAAAGTCGATACCTGGCTTTTGTGCAAATCCTTTTACTACCAATATAGCCTTATATCTCATTTGTCCATTCTCAACTTCTTTCAACCTGTAGGTCCATCTGTTCTTCAATGTCCTCTTACCTGCTGGCAATTCAACCAAATCCCATGTTTGGTTCTCTCTTAAGGACTCCAACTCCTCAACCATGCCACACTCCCACTGACTCTTGGACTCCACCTGTATTGCTTCTTCAAAACTCTTTGGTTCTCCACCATCAGCTAGCAATAAATAAAATAATGAATGAGAATATCTAATTGGAGGCTTACTCACCCTTTCTGACCTCCTAATGGGTGTCTAAGACTCGTTCACAACATGTTGTCCACCCAAATTCTCTAAAAGTGACCGACCTCGATCACCTCTAGGCCTGTTATTGGCTGACGCCGATTCTGTATGACCGACCTTGGTATCTATCCTACCGACATCAGTCTCTGTACGGTCGATGCTGGTTTCTGTATAGCCGACACCAGTTCCTAACCTGCCGACGTCAGTCTCTGTGTTTTCCTACAAGTGATTATTTCTTCTTCCGGTGAGCTCATATTGGACCTTCACCTCATCCAATTCACCATTGCTCTGCTCAGATTAATTTAGCTTCCTTAGCTGATCACAATACATCACTCTTTCATTGAAAACAACATCACGGCTCCTAATTACCTTGTTAGTTTCTAGATTCCACAATCTGTAACCAAAATCATCTGAGCCATAGCCAATAAACATGCACCTCATAGACTTAGCATCAAGCTTCTTTCTATTTTCTTTATCTATGTGCACAAAGGCTTCACAACTAAAAACTTTGAGATATGAGAGATCTACCTTTTTACCAGTCCAAGCATCTTCTGGAATACCACCATCCAGAGCTGTAGAGGGTCCTCTGTTAATCAGGTATATTGCAGTGTCAACAGCTTGTGCCCAAAATTGTAAGGGCAAACCAGCACGCAATCTCATACATCTTGCACACTCCATTATTGTCCTATTCATCCTTTTAGCAATTCCATTCTACTGAGGTGTCCTTGGAACCATCCTTTGCCTGCAGATTCCATGCATATAACAATAATCTCTGAACTTATAACTGTAAAACTCACTGCCATTGTCAGATCTCAGGCACTTCAATATTTTACCTATTTCATTCTCAACCATAGCTTTCCAAATCTTAAAAGTCTCAAATACATCATATTTTCTTCTAATACAATAGATCCATACCTTCCTTGTAGCATCATCTATGAAAGATACATAGTACTGTGATCCTCTAATGGAAGCAACTTGAGCCGGTCCCCACACGTCTGTGTGAACAAGCTGTAACTTATGCCTCTTCTTAGTAGACCCAGTCTTGAGAAAACTAACCCTTTTCTGTTTTCCAAATACATAGTGCTCACAAAACTCTAGATCTATGCCTTTTAAATCTGAAAGCATACCTTTGGACTTAAGAATTGACATCCCCTTCTCACTCATGTGGCCAAGCCTTGAGTGCCACAATTTAGCATCCACATCTGAAGTAGATAATACAGAAGGAGATTTTTTAGTAACACAATTACACAAATAGAGAGTACCTTCTCTCTTACCTCTGGCCATAACAAGTGCACCCTTGGTCATTTTCCAAGATTTTGATGTGAGAGTTAATATACAACCCTCATCCCCTAACTTTCCTGCAGAAATCAAATTTCTCTTCAAGCTAGGAACATGCATCACATCTCTCAACACCCATGTGTTGCTATTCTGCATCTTCAGCTACACTTTACCTTTGCCAATTATTTTATAGGGCTCATCATCCCCTAGATACACTATTCCAAAATCTCCATGGATATAGTCACTAACATATTCCCTATTAGGGATAGCATGAAAAGATGCACCAGAATCTAATACCCAAGATTCTATATTATTATGCAGAGAGAAAATTAAAGCATCTTGTGCAATACCTGCAACCTTGACTTCTTCCTTTCCTTCGTCTTGACTGTCCTCCTTAGGCTTTGACCAACAATCTCTGCTTATGTGCCCCATCTTTCCACAGTTCTAGCATTGTGGCCTTCTGCCATTTTTGGATTTAGATCTACCTTTCCCCATAGATTTGGATCTTTATCTGCCTTTCTTGCTCTTCTCTTTTTGCCTTCCCCTACTCTCAAAACTTAAAGCATTCCTAGATGTCTCTTCTGTGCTTTTCCTGTGAATTTCCTCATTCAAGATAACACTAACAACATCCTCTACTTTCAAAATATTTGATGCAGATGTAGTATTACTTACTGCCATTACTAATCCATGCCAGCTTTCAGGCAAAGAACATAATATTAAAAGAGCTTTTATTTCATCATCAAACACTATATTGACTAAACTCAATTGATTCACAATTCCATTGAAATCATTCAGATGAGTAGAAACAGATCGACCTTCATTCATATGCAAATTAAATAACTGCTTCATAGGATATACCTTATTAGAAGCTGAGGGTTTTTCATACAAATTTGCTAATGTAGTCATCAACTCTACTGTAGACTTTGCCTGTGATAAATTGGATATCACAGTGGATGCTAGACTCAGTCTTATAGACCCCAGAGCCTTTCTGTCAAGAACTTCCCATTCTTCATCCTCCATGTCTTTGGGCTTCTTTGCAACCCCACCTAACGGTAAGTAGAGATCTTTCTGATACAGATAATCCTCTATCTACATTCTCCAATGTTGGTAATTTTTGCTGTTGAACTTTTCCATTCTCCATTTACTTTCATCTGCCATTGCTTCTCCCACTCAAATAGAAATCCCTGTGAGAACCTGTAATCAATATGCACTACATAGATTTGAACCACCTATTAGTGAACCTGAGCTCTGATACCACTTGTTGGGGATCAACCAATAATAGATTACACTTGTGAAATCAATAAACATAGAAATAAATCAGATAGACAAGTAACTAAAATGATAAACAGCAAGAACAAGAGCTACAAGAAACCACCTTGAAAACTTGTATTAACAAACTCTTTACAAAAGGAATACAATTTGAAGAAACTTCTTTCTTCGACACCTCTCCTAGATGTATATATCTCTCACTAGATCTCTATTCCTCAAGAACTCTCTCTCTCAAGAACAATCAACTCCAACAAGCCTGGATTGATTCAGTTCTGTATTGTTCTTCAACATACCAATTCTTCAACAATAGAATAAGCTAGGAAGATCTAATTCTACATATAGAATTAGGAGACTTGAGCATGTACTTACAACAAATAGTTAATCCACTTGAACAAGGGCTCTAAAAATAATGTTAATAATAATAGAGACGCGAGCTTAAGACTACAACTTAAACTCATCATGCAAACACTCACTTCTGTCCTTGAAAATAGCTTTTTGGACGCACAGGTAACCGATGCCAGTTCCTGTTGCTCGCCTATGACCACTGTTGGCTGACCCACTGCCGACACCGATGCCTCTGCAACTGTGCATGACTGACGTCGATCACTTCTGACCGACGTCGGTGTCTGTGTAGACCCGAAACTGTCATAGTGTGCTCCTTAGTGAAGCTTTTAGCTCCACACCCTAACAATTCTCAATGCTCTAAATGTAACCCACTATATCCATCATCTCACCTATGAGATTTTTCCAATTTACTCTCTCAATAAGTTCCCATTCTTCTTTTATTTGTTGTAATAACTCTTTGACATGATGAATCAGGTGAGTAGGGACATTTTAACCATAACATCTCTATGAGAATGAATCTGATGCATATTTGTTAAGGCTTATTTGAGTCTAATTAAGTGCTGGTAAGGATGGTTCATGATAGGGTTGATGAGGATTAGTATTATGATGGGATTACTATCCATATGGAAGATCAAGGTAATATACTTGCATTTATGATTGCAATAGGTACTCATAGATTTGAAATCAATCTTGGTAGAGATGATTAGGTTTATATGAATCATGAGTACCATATTGGGACTACTAATAAGGAGGTGGATAATAGGGATATTCACCATATATATTCATATTGACCTCATATATCAAATGAGATGCAAAAACTAATTATGAACTTCATTGAGACATACCTAGATTGCTCATAACCAGAAGTTTGATTTAGAGTCACCATTGGTGATAATGTGCTTGCTTCCAAAAGTTGAGAGAGGAAAGACACACCAAAAATCTTCCTCTTCTTTTAGACATTGGTCCTATCAAGCATGCCAAAACTATTAGCTATCTAGATGACACTATAGCTAAAAGGAGGAGTGTTCAAGTCCCACTTCTAAACTTAGGCTAACATGGAAATTATCTAAGGCTATGGGTCAGACATATCTAGACCAGACCTCTAAAATTTTTAATGAGGTTATCTCTTCTGCTGCATTAGTTTGGACCTTTGCTTCTAAAACCTAAAAATAGTTTGGGTGCAAAGGGAGGAGTTGTAAAAGTAAAACCTATCTAACTTATGGTGATGGACCATGAATATTATCCATTCACTCATACTTGAGCCTCTAAAATGCTAGTGAGATAGAAACAAATAATATGATCTATGATTCCAAATGCCTATCATGCATCAAAATTTCATGAAGAGGTTCCTCAATTGAATGAAACTTAAGGGAGATGATGGAGATGCCTAGTTCAAAGCACTAATCTTTTCAGCATGTCTAATATTGGCTTTAGTCAAATGAAATCAAACACTAAGCATAACCAACATAACTAGATAATCTACCAGCTAGGTGAGATTAGGACTTAGCAAGGGAGAAGGCTCTACCACTTATACAAATTAGAATTGACATGAACACACTAGTCTAATATCATGAAATCTAAAAATAGTCATCTTATTTATCTCAAGAAGTTACAAGGCTCAATCTTGGTAGAGTCTAGTCATGCCCAAGAGAGGGATCCAAAATAATAGATTGAAGTCTATAATTATAGAAAAGGGTAACAAGAGAGAGTACACAAATGCCTTAAATAATGGAGAAAGTCCTTGAGGTAAAGAAATGAGGTGACAATACTTGTTTACATTATGCTTGCATGCCTTGATCAAAAAATGGATCTCCTATTATTACACTAATCTCCAAGTTCCTCTTATTGGCTAAGAGTGCACCACTAGAGATAAGGGTTTGTTACATGATGACCAAGTCTATTTTAGTAGAATTAATGCCCCCAACTACTTCTTCCATTATCAATTTGCTACCTTGGGACCCTAAGTCCACTTATTGTGCTTATGAGGATCAAATCCTTATATCTTGATACTAATAAACATACCATACCTTTAATGATGGAGTACTTGATTTGATGATGATGGATCCATGTTGATATATGAGCCCATTTTGCATTTATCACACACCTATTCCATTATTATAGATCTAAGATGGATGGAAAATAAATCTAAGGACATTAGTTTTCTTATAGTCCTTATATTAAAATAGACCCATAGACCATATAACATTTTCTAGACTCTAATTAAGTCTCTGTGGGAGCCAAAATTCCATCAATACTAAGTCTTTTTTTATAAAAGTGAATAGGGTCACAAGAATGAACCCTATAAGCCATTAAAAATTCAAATTAGAGGTCCATATTATGCTCCAATGGTAGTCCCTTTTGTTCCTCATACTTGACTGTATCAATTAGATCACTCCATATTGTTGGAACAAGATTTAGTGGCATCAAAAAGACCCTAAAAAACCTTAATTTCCATGGTATAACATGGATTCTAAACCCTCTTCAAAAACTTGGGGCTCACCTTAGTTCTAATTGGCTATCAAAATTTGACCTAGCTTGTTGACACATTGACACTTGTTTACTCCATCAAATCCTTTAGATACGAACAAGCATGAGCCCTCAGATCTACCTTTGAATTATCAACCTTGTCCCTACTAGTGACACTTGCCAAACATGCATTAATCCTTAGGATCATGTTATCAGTCTGTATCTTCACATGCTTATTCCAAGTGTTGATCCCTCAAGCTCTCTAACTATTTTCCTCATCTCACACCATTAGATTGACATTTATGATCAAGAGAGGATTGTTGATCTTGATGGGAGCCATTTTTTGAAAGCTAACATCTATTACATGGTCTTAAAATTGATATTTTGTGGGACATCATTTGGCATTTTCATGACTATCATTAAGGGTCATGCGACCATAAAATTTAAGCTCAAAAGAATTATATTTCTCTATCTTTAAATTTGATGTTCACATGACTATCATTCATCATTACATATAATGTGATTGACATCTTATGGATCATCAAATTTAAACACATGTAAATTTTTGCTAGAGCTTTAACTTGATGTTCATTGAATGTCTTATGTTTTTTTGACCAATTTTGAAATCTTGGATCTTGAAGCATATTAAACATGGAGGTCCCAAATTTGTAGGAGATGCTCATAAATCCAAATGAATAAAACCCATTCGATGCAAGGTTACCAAAATCCTCCCAAGTTGAGATATTATGTGCTCAAATTGACTGGTCTATAATTGCTTCTACCTAATGTCTTGATGATGGTTTAGCCCTTAAACTTGCACAATTCATCCTTTGATCTGTATTTTAAGGTGCTGATGAATTATTTAGATTTATGAAACCAAGTCTTTGCTTTTGAATGCTTGGGCACCATGAATTTTTTTTCTAATCTTCCTCTTTATAAAAGCTTCATATGTGGGCCAAAATGGCCAATAGGTATCTCTTAGGAGATACCTTTCAAACAAGCACAAGAGTAGATTTATCTTTAAGAAATAAGTGGAATTTTCCTTTATATGAAAGACACTAATGGGTAATATTTTTAAGGCCTTTGTAATACCTTCAAGATATCTCTTAGGAGATACATTTCAAACATGCACAAGAGTGAATTTCCATTTCAAGGTATCTCATAGGTGACACCTTTCAAACATGCACAAGAGTGGATTTCTCCTTCAAAGAAAAAGTGGAATTTATTTTACATGGAAGGCAAAACTAAGTGATATTTAAAAGGCCCCTATAATACCTTTAATGTATCTCCTAGGATATACCTTTAAAACATGCACAAGAGTGAATTTACCCTTCAAGGTATTTCCTAGGAGATACATTTCAAATAGGGACAAGAGTGGATTTTTCCTTCAAAGAATAAGTGTAATTTTCTTTTACATGGAAGGGACTACTAGGTGATATTTTGAAGGCCCTTATAATACCTTCAAGGTATCTCCTAGGATATACCTTTCAAATAGCCACAAGAGTGTATTTCTCCTTAAAGGAACAAGTGGAATTTTCCTTTACATAGAAGGCAATAATGGGTGATATTTTGAAGGCCCTTGTAATTCCTTCTAGGTATCTCTTAGGAGATACCTTTTAAACATGCAAAAGAGTGGATTTCCCCTTCAATGTATCTCTTAGGAGATACCTTTCAAATAAGCACAAGAGTGTATTTCCCCTTCAAGGTATCATAATTAAAGGAACCGCCTGATAGCTCATTATGAATTGAGGGTCACCACATGGTGAGAAACATATGATTCATCACATAAAGCTTCATTATAAGAATCCATGAGTAAATTAAAAGGTGCCACATGTTCAGATTTTGAGCCAACTAGGTAGCTTAGTCATATTCAGGCCACGTGAGTACTTAGCGGTGGTAGCCGCATGTCAAAACATGGAAATATTTAGATCTAAAGCTAAAATTGATGGCAAATCAAATTCAAATTAAATCTATATCAAATTTTTGTACAATTAATTTCTAAAATAAATAGTTTAAAGTTTGAAAAACTTGCCATTAATATGACACAAATCAATATCACCATTAACATTTCATTAATCAAGTTTGCAAAAAAGGACTTTTGTGAATTGATCCTAAATTAAGAAAATATAAGATCTCATCAATACAAATTTGGATTCCATGGTAAAATCAAGAACATCTAAAACTACCAAGTCAGAATAGGTCTCTTTTTTCTATTCATATAGGACAAACATAGTCTTTTGAGACACCAGTTTTAATACCATTTCATTGGCTATGGATGATAAACACTACAATGACTTATTATACCATGTGGAGAGGTTTCCTCCCTAGACATCTACCTTCGAAGGGATAACTTAAGCTCAGCCATTGCCTCCATCAATAGAACCCCCAAGTGGTTCTTTAGACAATACATGGATTAAACAAATGTAATTGGCCACAAATATATACAAACTACACAATATATATATATATATATATATATATATATATATATATATATATATAAGGTTATTTATTTATATATATAATCACCTTATATATATAAATAAATAACCTTATAACAAAATTTGAATTGATTACAATTTTGCTCTGAAGGTCAAAGGTTTAGCTCTGAAGACTAGTGACTTAACTTCAAAGACTAGAAGCTATGCTCTAAAGACTGATAGCTATGCTCCTAAGATGAAAAATCATGAATGGGAAGAATCTACCTCCATAATTGAGAATAAATACAATGCCATTAGACCAACAATGTTGTAATCCATAATTTTATGTGACAGTATTTTAAAAAGATCTCCTCTAATAGATTTGATGTGACAGTATTTTCAAAATATCTCCTCCAATATATTTGATGTGATGATGTTTATAGATGGTCTTTTCAAACAAGATTGATGTAAATATGTTTTAAATAGAGGGTCTTTCAAAAATATTTGGTATGATGCATAATTAATTGTAATTATTATTCCTAATACTACCAATAATGACCTTTATGACACATCATTACTAATTGATTAGATAAAGCACCTTCCAATTATATCTCGTATTATTCAAAGAGATAACCATTACTACCACCATCATTCTTGTCATAATCACATCATATAACCTACCTTGTTATTCATTTTTGTATTATCACTGTTAGTAATTGTTGTGTCATTTATCCAACCTCTTGCTTACCTATTCCCTATGTGAATTTGAGCAATGTATTTTTATAGTATAGTCATATTTATAATTAAATAGTGCTTGCTCTAAAGATGGGTGTGAGAAAGAAAAAAGTGAACCATAATCCTTTAATGCATTGCTATAAGATGAAGCATCTAGAGATGTCTTCGAAATAATAGGTTGGTTGAATTTTTTAAGAATGTTTTAGGGATTTCATGAAGAAATTGTATAATAATTTTATGAGAAATTTGATGAAAATCATGCTATTATCAAAGGGAAGAACATTCCAGTAAATCCATCTATAATCAGTGCTCTATCTAGGATTCTTGAGGATGGAGTAGTTGGCATTGAAAAGATTAGATTTTTATAACCTAATTTATGTGTGTTGAAGTAAATTAGCCACACCCTAGAATGACCAAATCCCCCCAAGGAGTGGCCAAGGGAATTTTTATAGAAATTCTTCCTCAACCTTGGAAAAATATTGTTTTTTAGATAATGAAATATATCACTTATGATAGTCAGTTTATAGTAGTGGGTGGAGATGCTATGAGACTCTTTATTCACTTAATGAAAGGATCTATTTGAGAAGAATATAATATAAATATTCCATTTTTCCTTCAAAATTCTTTGATTAATGTTTCTCAAAAGATAAGATGAGGTACTGGGTCTACCTGCCATCATGGGTTGATTACAGTCATTTGTCACAATTATTTTCTCAATAAAATAAGGTGTAAAATACTAGGTCCTCTTTCCTTTGAAAGATTTCTCTAGTTCCTGATAGAAAGACACCACACCCCACCTCTCCTCCTTCCACTATAATCTATATTGAAGATACTATACCAATGATAAAAGTGACAAATGAGACTTTCTTCAGATACCCCTCATCCTCCTCCAACTAAACTCTAGTACATTCACTGACTTATCTTGTAGGAAGAAGAAGATGTACAAGCTATATAATAAGTTTTATTTATAAATTAAACCCTAGTAGAATAAGTTATACCTCAAAAATCAGAGCATCTTGTTTCCTCTATTGCTGATAAGGATAAGGCACCCTTGATTAAAGAAACTCCATCTTCTCCACATTCTATCAATGAAGAAAAATAATTGTAGCATGCCATGTCTTTATCATGTAATGAGGAAAAAATTAGACTACAATAAATAGAGTTAGATGTTCTCCATTCAACTTTGAAAGGTAAAGACTTGATGATTTATGATTTGAAATAAAGGTTCAAAGAATCTATTAATAGAGTTAGTGAAAAAGAAATAATTCAAGGAATACAAGTTGAACATACTAAGGTCCATAATGTAATGTTTTCACAAACTCAAGAATTGAGTAATTTATAGAATTCTCTAATTATCAAAGACAATAAAATTAATGATTTGAAACATGCCAATGTTGATAAGTGTAATATGATTAATAATCCAAGAGAAATTATTTTTGATATAAATATAATTATTGTGTACCATACTAATATAATAATAGATCTTTTTGCTTGGAATTCTGAGTTACAATCCTCTATTCAAGCCATAGAAATAAAAACATGAGATATTGTAGTTTAGATAGAGGGTCCAACAAGAGTTGTTCCCTCTTTCCCTATTCTATTACATGAAATAATCTCTATCTGGCATATCACCTAGAATAAAATTCAAAAAATGAAGGATGGAAATGCCAAACATAAGGAGGAATATTAGAAGTAGTTGGTAGAATCCCAACTATAATTGCAAAAATCATAAGATCCTGTCCAACACAATTGTGTTTATTTTGAGAAACTATCAGCATGCAGGCAACCTTCATTAGTTTATGTTATTTTCTTACATATGTAGTTTTATAAATGGCAGATTTAGTTAATTTCCCTTGTTTTTTTACATATCATTGAAGATGAGAATGTATTTATGTAAATTTTTCTAAAGAGCACTAAAGAAAGGCATGATGCCATTTGTGATTTGTATACTTCTAATTTGTTTTTAAGATATCAATCTAGTTTTTTGATAAATTTATTTGTTGGAGAGACACAATTGCATGCCTTTTTTCTCTATACTAAGGAACAAAATGACATGGAATAGGCTAATAATATATTTATAAAATTACAAAGCACCACTAGGTTATGAATGAGAACAAAATTTCTAGAAGGAAAGAAACTTATTTCTTATTTTCAACCATTGTATCATATGGATATGAAGAACAAGTATCATGAGCTATTAAGATATAATATTGCTAATTTTAGAGTTTTTATAAACCACCATTATGTCAATGATTTTAATGTAAGTCTTTCCAAGTGGGAGAGATTACCTATTGAGTTGTAGTACAGGGATGTCCTTAGCCCCACCAATATTAAATGGAGTCTAAGAAGAACCAAAGTAGTTTTTTAGATAATCACTTGATGCTTAGAGGAAAAAGGTTTAGATGTTTGGATTGGGATGATTTTTATGCCTCCTATTATTTTATATCCTCTATATCCATGGTGGTGTTGGAATTCTCAAGGAGAAGTTAAATTTGAAGCCTAGGTGCATATAGTTGTTAGAGATCTTAGGATTTTACCAAGTGGACACCATGACTAGGGCCATCATTTTGAATTTTGTGATTTGATTCTAAGGTTTAAATCAAGAAATTTGGATTAAGGATCAATCATACCACTTCTTTATGAGAGTACTTGCAAAAGGTAAAGTGTGGGAGAGAAATTATGAGCATTTCATATAGCTCATCATAGTTATTCAAACTATCCATAAAGTGTTGTGTTTAGTTATATGTTCTATTACATTTGATATTAAAGTTTGATCTAATTAGGATATGAATATAATTTTTTCTTTATTTGTATGTAATTTATTACTACTTCTTTACCTTGTTATTATGTCTAACCTGGATGAATAACACAATTTTGAGTACAAAAACACATCCCATAGATAGGGTAATTTTGGGTAGAGGAACAAATCCAAAGGATGGGGTAATTTTGAGTATATAAAAACTTCCCAATGATGGGGTAGTTTTGAGAAGGCAACACATAGTTTTATAACTCTTTCAGCTATAAGTTTGAGGATTTGATAAGTGAGTTCTAAAGATTGAACACTCTAAATATACTCCAAAGATGCTCTAGAATTGATCCAAAGATGATTTGGGTGTAATTTTAAGACATACAAAAGATGCTTTGAAGAAGTATTGGAATGCTCTGAAGACCTATATAGGGTGATTGGAAGACCTATACTAGATTTTCCAAAGATATTTGGATTGCTCTGAAGACTAAAAAAATTGTGTAATACATGATATTGAGAGAAATTAGGAACATTTTACTATAAAATTTTTGTTTGAAAAAAAATAAAAAAATTTATTGGATGCAAATGATAGTTGGAAACCCCAAAAAAAGGAGTAGCGATATAAATCTTCAGCCCCTACTGCTTCCTACCCCTCAAAAACTTCTCCCTAAATAATAACTATTATTTTTAAGGTGAATACATTTTATAAGAAATTTTTTAATATATAATGATGCATGGGACCCATATACCCAATAATATCAAAGCATAAGGGAAAATTTCACCACCCCAAATAATAATGCTAGGTGTTATTCAATTATTCATTCATATTAAAGTTTATGATGTGACATGAGGGAAAAGTTTGCCACCCCAAAAAATGAATTTTAAACTTAGTATAAAATATAAATAATATAAATAAAATAATAATAACCTATGCCAAAAAATGGCTTTTCAACTTAGTCTAAAATAAAAATAATTTATAGTATCCTAAACAGAGCCAATAGATGAATGGTGCAAGTAGATAGAGACAGGGTGGAACCATTGAAACCCTCTCTCATCATGACACTTTTTAACTATGATTATTTAATTATAGTTAATAAAAATGTCTAATTTTCCCTCAAATTCACCATTTGGGTCCCTATTAAATACAAGTGCTAAAAATCCAAATCCTTGCCATTTCATTATTTAGGCCATTCCATTATTTGCTTATAATTAATGAAAAATACCTGCTTTCCCCTCACTTCACCATTTGGGTCCCTATTGAATACAAGTAAGTACTAAACAATACTAATCTCCACCATTTTATTATCTCAACCATTTCATTATTTGTTTACAATTAATAAAAATGTTTGCTTTCCCTCACATTCACCGTTTGGGTCCCTATTTAATAGAAGTATGTGCTAAACAATCCTAATCTCCAATATTTCATTATCTTATCCATTTCATTATTTCCTTACAGCTAATAAAAAATATCTTCTTTCCCCTCATATTCACTATTTAGGTCCCTATTTAATATAAGTAAGTGATAAAAAGTCTTAATCTCTACCATTTCATTATCTCGACCATTTCATTATTTGCTTACAGTTAATAAAAAATGTCTACTTTCCCCTCACATTCACCATTTGGGTCCCTGTTGAATACATGTAATCTCTTAAAAATACTAATCTCCACCATTTCATTATCTTGGCCATTTAATTATTTACTTATAGTTAATAAAAAATGTCTATTTTCCCCTCACATTCACCATTTGGGTCCTTATTAAATAGAAGTAAATACTAAACAATCCTAAACTCTACCATTTCATTATCTCAACCATTTCATTATTTGCTTACAGTTAATGAAAAAATGTTTTTTTTTCCTCTCACATTCACCATTTGGGTCCCTATTGAATACAAGTAAGTGCTAAACAATATTAATCTCCACCATTTCATTATCTTAGCCATTTCATTATCTCAGCCATTTCATTATTTTCTTACATTTAATAAAAAATGTATGCTTTACCCTCACATTCACCATTTGGGTCCCTATTGAATACAAGTAAGCACTAAACAATCCTAATCTTTGCCATTTTATTATCTCAACTATTTCATAACAAAAATCCAAGTCTATCAGAATCTCAGTGATTTCATAACTTAAAGTAGTAAACAATGAATAAAAGGGTCATGTAAAGCCAAATAAATTACACATTTTAGATATAGTAAAATAATGCATTACATAGATTAAATATATGACAAGAAGCACCTATAGAAATGATAGTGAAAAATGGGGTCAACACTTCCACCACTATCACCACAGTTAACCTAATAGTCAATAAAATAATTTTTCTTAGCATTTAAAAGGGAGATAACTTAGAGAAAATAATCAAAAGATAAAAATATAAACGTAATCCTAATTTTGAAGTGCATGGGAATTTTTAATTCTATAATAATTTAAAAGTTTATATAAAAATTTGTAACATATTTAAAAATTATTTAAAAAATTATTTATATATTTAAACATATTAAACATTTAAACAATGCACATTATTTAATAAGAATATTTAAAGTTTTAAACATAAATAAAAATAAACAATAAAATCAGATAGTTTTTAAATATAAAAATATTTACAAATTTTTATTATTTATTATACATTCTAATTAAAAAAGTTTATTTATATTTGTTCATTAAATTACATGATTAAATTGTTTAATAGGATTTGACTCCTTAATTTTTAGCCCCCATATAATACCTTTGATATAATTTAATTCACCAATTCAAATACCTATGAGAGTGAGTCACCTTTATTGAATTAACAAACTAATATTTGGAGATAAATTCAACCCCAAAATGGTAATTAAAATAAGTGAGGTAAAATCGTACCTAGTAACTCAAAGACCTATACTTGGGAAAGGATTTTTTTGTGTTATATAAATTATGGTTATGTGAGGGCATAAGTATTCCACAGCATACCAATCTATAAACATTAACTTTTCATTCATGATAACAAGCCATGTGATATCTCAATGTAGAGTTAGGGTTAAACATTTCGGTCAACAACACAAGTACTTCAACTTTGAAGCCCAATATTGGGGTCAAAAATACATGGAAAAATCACATCCATGCAAAATCAATTAAATTTAAACAATAAAATGTAAGCAAAGCAACTTTACTCCTCTTAAAAAAAATATTTCAATACAAGTATCACAAAAACTTCATTTATCAAGATCATATAAATTATATTATTGATAAAACACAAGATTTAAACATCTCTCTTGAGAATATTTTCAAGGGAATTTTTACCATTAACTGATACATCCCAAGATTTATGTATCTAAATTCACTCACTCCATATAATTCCACTAATATTATTATTAGTTGACATTAATTTTGTTTATCTAATATATCCCATTTCATCCCTCTAAGTTATCACCCCTTTCTAATTATTTATCTAATTTCCCCTTCATTATTTTACATATGATAACCTTATCCATCCCCACCAATCAATTAATTAATATCCTAAATCCCCATTATCTTATCTTAATCCCCACTTATCTACAATTTGGAAATTTTAAATTTCCATGGCCCACTTACCCACCTACACTAGTCTATACCTAGGCTCTCTTACACCCCTATTCCCTAATTATCCACCACATCCCTATCTAGTCCCCTACCTAATCCTACTTAGTTCCTAAGAGGATTCTAGAATTATCTAGTTCTAGAATCCTCTCTATTCTCTCCCCTCCTCTCTAGAAGCCTCTAAATCTAGAGGCTTCCAAGAATAATCCCCAACCCTTGATCTCTCTAAGCCAGCTTTGAATCTCAACCATTGATCCTTCCATCCTATTTATATTTAAATAAATCCATTCCTACATTGGAGCTAACTAAAAATAAACTATAAAATCTATATCCAACTATTAAAGTGATCAAGTCTAGTCTCCATGATAATCTAATACATCATCAACAGTCTATGATCATGCCAACATAATTTCAAATTTTTGAGTGTAAGATAATCAATCCAATCCTCTTATTTTCATATTTATTTTAATAAATATTAAGATCATTTATTTTTAGGATTATAATGTTGATTTGAATTATGAATTAATTTATTTTATTTAGTTATAATGGCTCTAGATCTTACTTAGGTAGTTTGATGTTTGAGTAGATTTAGATTACTAAAAAGTGGTACATCCCAAGATGATCAATGTCATTTTTAGCTACCTCATAACACTCACTATATATATTATTTATATATATAGACTTTTCATTTATATATTGTATCTAAATGTAGATTTGTATGATTTAGGGAATTTCATTCAAAAAAAATAACAACATACTCATTTGGGAAGCTTTTTACCTAGGGCATTTTGATGATTAATTGGTACATTCCAAGATGATCAATTCCATTTTTGGCTACCAACTCATTTGAAAATAATTTTAATGCATTTTGGTGATTGATTGGTCCATTATATGATGACCAAGATCATTTCCAACTATCACAAGAACACTTTATATTTATATAGTATGTCTATAAATAGATTTCTAGATATTATTATATACTAGACTTGAATCCTTTTATAGATGTCTTTAGATCTTAAGATTTGTATTTGAGACAAAATATTTTAAATCAAGGTAAAGGAGCTAAGGTGGGGATTTTTTACAATCCTCATTACAAATTATTAAAGCATTGGATGAAAAAATTATCTCATTGAAAAGAACACCTAAAAAGCATCCAAATTATGTGCTTGATTCAAAATATATCTTGCATGACCCTCTTGCATTCAAGGTATCATTTCATCCCTTATCACCACACTATGTGGCACTAAAATTTCTAACTTAAGAGAAATAACTGGGTGACAGTGAGCATGATCAAGAAATGAAACTCATTGCATAAAATAAGCTAGTAAAGTTTGGGGCCACTACATTAGCCTCATCCAATACATGAAGATTTAAAATCAAGCCATATTACAATGTTAATATGAATGAACCAAAATGTGATACTAGTCAAATAGTGAAAATGATGATGCCACAATGAGCTCTATTATAAAATTCACCACACAAAAAAATATTATATTCACAAAGCTTTTGGTGCTTCTTATTATGAAGTTGGTTGGGTTTCAACTCATATCAGACTCTCCCTACACCTTTAAGCAACCCTTGAGAATATTTGGTCAATCCCTAACTTATATAAGTCCCAAAAAATTACACTTGATGGGTCTCCTACCATGGGTTTTGGAACACATACATGGTATCATTATAACTATAAAAATGTTTAATAATCTGCTACAAGACATACAATGAAAATTATATAAGTTTAAATATGGAAGTAGAAGTAAAATTATCATCATGAAACTTTGGAAATGATGGTAATGATTTATAAATAATAGGCTCTTGCATAATAAGTGGAGTTTCATCCACATTTTTTAAAGATATAACATAAAAAAATAATCTTTAAATAGGGATTTGACTCCTTAATTTTTAACCCCCAACCTAAAATACCTTTGAGAAAATTTAATTTACCAATTTAAATACCTATGAGGGTGAGTCACCTTTTTTGAATTTAAAAACTAATATTTCAAGATGAATTAGATCCCAAAATGGTAATTAAAATGACACAAAATTATACCTAGTAACTCAAAGACCTCTTAGAAAAGGATTTTGTGTGCTTATATAAATTAATATGGTTATGTGAGGGCATAAGCAGTCTACCTTAGAACACTTACTATATAGAGTATTTTTATAACTAGACTTTGATCCATTTATATATTGTATCTAAATGTAGGTTTATATAATTTAAGGAATTTCACTCCAATAAAATAAAAACATACTCATCGCAATAAAATACACATGATGGGTCTCCTACCATGGGTTTTGGATCACATCCAGATGATCATCAAAATTAGAAAATGTTTAGTAATCTGATACAAGACCATAGTAAAATGAAAATGATAGAAGTTCAAATATGGAAATAGAAGTAAAATTATCATAATGAAACTTTAGAAATGATATTAATGATTTATAAATAATAGGCTCTTGCATAATAAGTGGATTTCATCCACATTGTTTAAAGATGTAACATTATTAAATATTGGGAGAAACTAGTGGACCTAATGGTATAATAATATGCATACACATTGGAATAGATGGTGTCTTTCAAACATATATGTCCACTTCAAATTTTTATCATATTTTTAAACCTATAATTCTTCTTGGTCGCTTCTAATTTTTTAGCATCATTGTAACAAAAACAATTTCTCCATTGTAATCACCAAGACAAAACTTGATCACCCAAAACTAAGCTCCTTATCTAGGGAATACAGATGCCCCTAATTGAAACCAATGGAGTTGAAATTTTGACATAGAGATTATGTTAATGATTTAGAAATAATAAGGTCTTGCATAATAAGTGGATTTTCATCTACATTTTTTGAAGATGTAACATAAAAAAATTATCTAATAGGGATTTAACTCCTTAATTTTTAGCCCCCTTAGGAATACCTTTGAGATAATTAAATTCACCAATTTAAATAGCTATGAGGGTGAGTCACCTTTATTGAACTTAAAAACTAATATTTGGAGATGAATTTGACCCCAAAATGGTAATTAAAATAAGTGACAAAAAATCATACCTAGTAATTCAAAGACCTCTTGGGTAAGGATTTTTTGTGTTTATCTAAATTATGGTTATGTGAAGGCATAAGTAGTCTGCCTCAAAACACTTACTATATATAGTATTTATATATATAGACTTTCTATTTATAGATTGTATCTAAATGCATATTTTTATAATTAAGGTAATTTAATTTCAATAAAATAGCAATAGACTCATCACAATAAATTACACTTGATGGGTGTCCTACCATGCGTTATGGATCACATCCAAGGGTTCATAAAAATTAGAAAATGTTCAATATTCCACTACAAAACCATAGTACAATGAAAATTATAGAAGTTCAAATATGGAAATGGAAGTAAAATTATCATCATGGAACTTTGGAACTGATGGTAATGATTTAGAAATAATTATGAGGCTCTTGCATAATAAGTGGAGTTCCATCCACATTTTTTGAAGATGTAATATTATTAATTATTAGAAGAAATAAGTTATGGTGGTATAATAGTAGGAATACACATTGGAATAGATGGTGTCTTTCAAAAATATATGTCCATGTCAATTTTTTATCATATTTATAAAACCAAAATTCTTCTTGGTCACTTCTTAGTTTTTTAGCACCATTGTAATAAAAAAAAATTATCCATTGCAATCATCAAAACAAAACTTGATCACCCACAACTATGCTCCTTATCTATTGAATGCATATTCTACCTAATTAAAACCAAGGGAGTTATAATTTTGATGTAGCGATTGTGCTAAGAGGCTATCTCTTTACACAAAGTATTCAAGCCATAATAGACTAAATCATTGCATGGTGATTTAGATCCCTATAGGGTTGTGCCCATAATTATTTTAGATGAACTTATTTTGACATTATCATGGATTTGGAGTAACTAGTAGGTTTAATTATTAATTTACACTCTTTTTCTTCACATAACCCCTCTTAACCCACCCCCCTGCCCCCCCTCCCTCGCCTGCCCCAACACACAAATTATATTAGTTATTAAATAAATATAATTGACATATAATATATATCATAATGTTTTTATATATTAAACTAGTTAATTATATATTAATATTATATATAAATTATATATTTTGTAAAATATATTTTAATATTAATTATTATTATTATATCATATAATATATATATTAATATAGGTTATAAATCAATAAGATATATTTTATTATAATATATTTCAATACATCTATATATTATTAATAGTATAGAAATAATATTATATTATTAATAAAATTAAATGGATTGTTATGCCTTTAACATAGTGTATAATGCCATGTAACATGAAAATATACTAAATTTCCAATTCATTTAACATTATGGAGTCAGAAATGTGATCACTGATATAAATTTAAGACTCTACAGTTGTTAAACATGTGCACAATAGATGAGGTTGATTACTTCAAAGAGCAAATATGTCAAACATTTATAATGTTTGGTAGGCAATGGGCATTAAATTAAAATTTATAATCATGTATCAAGAAGGTTAAATCATGTATCATGAAGCATAAAATTTTGTGTCATAGATGATACTTGGCACAGGACATGGGGTAGTAAAGAAGATGAACAACAGATTAATTTCAAGTAATGTGAATGATTAATTTCCTAGGTGCCTTAGTTGATGAATCACAAATGTTAAATTTGATGTTGTAAATGACACATGGCATGATAAAATTAGAATTAAAGTAGATGGACAATCAATTAATTTTAAATAATGTGAATGATTAAATTTGTATCCCTTTGAACTTGGTTATAAAAAGTATACAAACTATTAAATTACTTACAAATTATACAAATGAATTGAGTTTATTCTACTTTAAAAATGACCATCAAATTTTAGTTAACCATCTGATATTTTGAGCTAAAATATAAATTAGTGATACATAATTCTTTTGTCAAATAGATTCAAATTAAGCTAAAGTGCTAATGAATATCTATCCCAGTGAGTTTATTTCTCCACTCAAATCCTTTAGTTTATTTCTCTAGTTTATTAAGACCATAAATTTTGATTACTAACTTCAATTTTGAAGTTTGATTGTGAGATGTGGTCTTGATATTTTTGATTCTATGTGATATAAAGTGTGCTGGAGATGTGTTGGTGATTTTTTGTAATGCATAGTTACTAAGATGCATGTATTCACACAACGTGACCAAATAGAAAATATTATGAAAACTATGAATTATCTATGATAAGAATAGTGAATTATGATCAAGAAATAATCTAAGAACTAACCTAATATGGATATTTATAATGAGAATTAAGCTAAAGTGATTTGATTAAAAAAGTAGCAAAAGAAAGGGTAGGGTAGAAGGAAATATATCTTATCTTCATTCAAAACATCATGACAAAGTTTAGATTTCATCTAGATATGAACTTAACCAATGTGTAGCATGAAGTAACATAAGCTAAAATCCTATTACACATCAGGCAAGCTTATAAGGAAGGTGGAAATAATGCAAATAAGAACTTGGTTCAATTTAAATATTTAACATACAGGCAAAGAACATTATCCCAAGTATGAAAAGAGTAAGAAAATGAAATGAAGCTAAGAAATTTCAGTCAACCTAACATTGGCAAAAGTTAACAACTCTATAATTAAAGGTACACACCAATAATTCATAAGAACCATTAAAATCTAGAAATTAGAGCAAAAAAGTGAGAGAGAAGCCATAATAACAATGAACATAAACAAATATCGAACAATATTTGAAAAATTTCTTGCTTATATTAATTACTCCAAGTTTACAATGTAATTTTGGCTCTAAAAAATCCCCCTTCGTTAAAATTGAGAATGTTCATTTTATAAGATGTAAGAAAGCATGTTGGTTAGTCCTAACTAATTAAAAAATTACAGGTGTAGGGACAACTATTTTTTCCACAAATGTTCTAGAAATACACTAGACTTTCCCAATGGATTGATCTATAGACAATGTGTTTTACAAATAGTACATGAATTTACAAGCAAAATATTTAAATTTTAAAATGGATAAGGTTTAGCCATAAGAGGAATATTCTAACATTGAGAACCCTCTAGCTAATGAAGTGATATGTTAGTACTGTAGGGTCTTCATTGCTTTTTGATGCTATCTAATACATGCACTATTATATCTCCAAGATGATTGAGGATATATAAGAGGTACCCCACAATTAATACAAATCCTTTTAGACTACTCACTAATGGAATCTAGCTCAACTTATCTTTACATAGATGACAATTCAACTCCCTTTAGCTCAATAATAATGCTCATAGGGTTTGGTTATGGTCCTTGCCTTGATAGGGTGTTCTTTAAGGTTCTAATAGTACTCCAACAGTGTCTATGAACTCAAACATCATGATATTATATCCCTACCTTTACATCACTAGGTTTACATGGTTTCTAATTTGGCATATTACACTCACATGGCTTTGATGTGGAATTTTCATGACGTCCCCATGGCATTCTGTTTATCATTGTTCAAAATATCACCATTTATTTTGTATTTGGATCCCAAAAAATATCTTAAAATTTATGTCCATGTGTCTATTATTTGACATCAACATGAATGTCTTTGACGGATGTGTGACCATAAATTTTAAACTCATCTTCAAAACTTTCTACTATGATAAAATTGATGTCTATATGCCTATCATTTGATGTTGGCATGAATGTCTTTGATGGGCATATGACCATGAATTTTAAACTCATATTCATAAATCTATGTTATGTTAAAATTGACATCCTTATGACTATCATTTCACATCCACATGATCCTCTTTGATGAGCACATGACTATAAATTTTAAACACATCATTTTGTCTATTTTATATCTTAAAATTGATGTACTTACGATCATCATTTGATGTATGCATGATCATCATTGACAGGTGAATGAGGGTAAATTTTAGACATGTCTAGAGGGTTCTCTATTAAGCTTGTCACTTGTTGTTCCTAGGTTCATTTTATTTCCTATGTGTACCATGTGGTGACTACTTAGTGATTGTGTACTCTTTATACTAGGCTCCCATGCATCATTTGATCTTTGTACTAGGATCATATGATGGTGACACTTTTCACCCACATAGAGATCCATAAAGCCTTTAATAATTCAATGTTTTATGCATCATTAGAACAACTGTGCCAAGCTCACATAGACCATAGATCTTAGGAACATGCTTAGGATTTAACTCTTTGGTTAGGGTTTTACTTTTTAATACTTGTCATGCTTCATTGGATCCATCTCATATGAAAAAATATGGAACATTAGATCAAGATATAAGGGATATACCACCATTATATGCTCAAAAATCTTTTACCAAGAAGGTGACACTTGTCACCCTCTTACTCATCCCAAGATCTATTAATGTCTTAACTCGGCTTTTATTGTTTGGTTAATCTCATCCGAGTGAACGTGGATCATTGATCCTACATACAAGAACAAAAGTTAATCTTTAGAGAATACATAAAGGAATTAGGATAAAAATATTTTCTAAGTTATAAACATATTAAAGGGGACCCCTTGAATTAAAATGGACCAAGACAAATATTTTGGACCAAGGTTAGAAACCTAAAACAAAAAGACTCTATAAATAATTGAGACATAGTGTAAAGTCTTAGCCTAAGGTTTTTATCATATCAAAAAATATTATAAACCTTAGGATAAGAATTTAGGTTAAACCTTATAATAAAGGAACCATGTGACTATTTAGACCAAGCTAGGATTTTTATCCTAAGGTTTGGTTGTGTTGAAAAATATGACCGAGCCTTAGGATAAAAATTAAACTAAGTCTATTGTTGAAGATTAATTAGGTCCATGTTTAAGCCATTTATAATGTCTAACCTAGGTCCCATTTCAAATTAATTTTTTTGAGAAAATTATATTTCATAAAATTTTAAAGAACATAGGACTACAAATTGGGAAAAATAATCCTATAATTTCTTAGGAACATGCCCTAAAAGATAATCAACAATCTCCCAACATGGGACCCCTACCTTATTGTAGGTAAATTTGATTAAATGGTAACATGTCAAATTGACAAATGGGAATATTATAGAGAGATATTTAATTATTATAATATTATAATTTCAACTTGTTAATGGGTAGTTTGAGAGATAAAATTAAAAAAAATAAAAAAATTCTCATTATTCAATAATCCGAAAACCAATGTGCCACTTCTAATGTAATTAAAAATTTTCCCAATCCACTACTACCACCATTCATTGATGAGAAAGAATTTCTGGGACTAATGGTAGATGGTTATGATGTCCCACCTCTGAATGACAATGAGTTTCCTTCATATTTTTTGAGGAAAATTTAATGCAAGTTTGATATCCTAAGTAAAATTCTTTATTAATTTTATTATTAAGAGCTTTTAAGGCCAATAAAAAGGCTTTTGATAGGATAGTTTGGTTGCATATCATGTACCTTATCAACTTATGAGAATCTCTATCAAATAAAAACTTTAGCCTAAGATAATACCCTCTACAATAAAGGATGTTATATAGATTAACAATTTACATGCACTTAACACACTTACTAACACGCTCATGTAACATACAAGCCAATTTTCCCATACTGATGCTTATGAGAGTGGACATCGAGAGGGTCCAACTAACACTGCTACTCAACCACACTAACACAGATCTTATGGTACTCTATGCATTGGAACTTAAATTAGATGAGGAGAAGGATTTGATGTAAACCAATTATGGTGGTGTTTATAATTAGTTAGATGATATGGTTTTGACCCCTGTTGCAAGAAATATGATGGCTAACTATATGGGGCATGATCAAATTTGAAAATTCAAAAAACTCAAAGAAAGCATGGAAATGATAAGTGTCAAAATTATGGGACATGAATTAAAGATCGAGCATCTTCCTAGAGATTGATGGTGTGAAACTAAACCTACACATTCTAATCAATGGTATGTAGAGCAAAGGACATAATCTATTATATCAATATCAAACAGAGTATACTCATATGGGTAAGGAAGATCTAATGGTACAAGATGAAGGTGGGATTTTTAATAAATCTAGAACAAATGTCATGATGATAAGTGTGATAATCATGAGGATTATCACAAGACAACTAATGGAATTTGATCCCTTAGTTTGAGATCAATAGCCCACATTGATATGTGCAAGGAAATTCGATATTGTGAAGTGAAGAGGATTTTTTCAAAGGGTAACCATCATTTTTAAATATTAATAACCTAGATGTCATGGTGATGCCATGATGACACCACAAAAGTAAAACATTATAGATTTGAATATTTTGTAGACCCATGAAAATAAAACATATAAATGCTTGATCCAAAAAATATATAAGGCATGAAACTCATAATTTGGACTCATTACCACTATTAGAGCTCTGCATAAACCTTAAAAAAATCCATATAAAGTATGAGATCCCTAATTCAACCCTAATATAGACACCAAAAATCTCCATGCTATGATTCCAAATATCAAAAATACCCCTATACCCCTTTGGGACCATTTGACCTTCCAGCCCCTAGCCATACCTAACTTGGAGTCAGTTTACCCAACCAGCTTAAGCTTAACCTAGATTTTACCTACCTTTTTAATTTCACCCTCAAACATTGATGGTTAAATTGACTATTGATGATCACCTTAATCGTTGACAGTTAGGGTCCACCTCCTTAACCAAGATCATGCAAATCACCCACTTTGATTTTCTAAATACAAGTTATCTAAATCATATTGTGATATATTTCATGGATGATTTATAATTAGATAGCCTAGTTGACCCTTCACTTCTACCTCTTACATGTGAATAAAAGAAGAGGGGAACTAGTAGGTGAAATCCATCTTCAACTATTATCAAGAGCCTTGTGCATCTAGGAATTTTTTTCTTGTAGGTCAAATAACATCAACAATATAGTGATCCAACAATCATATTAGAGAGCCAGCTTGCTGCCACCTCTCCATTGAGTCTTTAGATATTATTACTCTATCAAAATCAAGACAGATTCCACCAATATGTTTACCACCAAAATCACCCACCCAATAAACTTTTGGTAAGACAAGTACTTGTTTCTTAGTATTCATTTACTCTATTTCCACTTAGCAACCAACCCAAGTCATATCCACCTCTCATAATCCATCTTTTAAATCCCATTATTTAGTATTACACCAACCTAGATCCATACATAGTAGCCATCAATGATCTATTCATTTTTTTATGGTCACCTTGACCACCCATGATCACCTTGACCATTGAAAATCACCTTAACCATTGGTGGTCATCCCAACTGCCAATAGTCACTATGGCAGTTAAAACTAGTAATCTATTTTCACCTACCTAAACCCAACAAAACAAAATTCTCTATGTTCCTACCTACTCATAGACCCCCTTCTAATTTTGTAAACCAGACCCCAACCCTCTAAGCACTAGTATAAATTAGGTTATCACTATTTTTATCATTTCCAAGTCTATTTTTGTTAGCAAAAATTCTTGTGTTCAGTTTTAGTACCCTTTGATCATTGATGTAAGTACATTCTATTATTATTTATAAGCTTAATTGTTTAAAACATGTGGATTGATAACCCTTAAGGAAGCACTCACTTCCAAGATCTAGCTATCACTAGGCAATCCACTCAACTATCTATCTAACAAACAAGTTTTCTATAGTGATTTCTTATATGCAGATCTTCTTCCCAAGTCAGAGAGGAGTTCTTTATAGTCCTCTAATTTCAACACTGTCAGGATCTAGGATCACAATTGACTACCTTGTATAAGCAACTAAACACGAAATTTAACCAGAAGTAAAATGTAACTAGAAATAAAAAACAACACAGAATTTGAGAGACAATACAATCTTGTATTCAACTCATCTAGAAGGAAATACAATAAAGAAATTACACTCTTCCCACACCTCTTGGGCATACCAATAATTCTCCCTCAAGAGTTCTCTCTCACACAACCAATTGTAAACACAACTCAAACACAGAGTTGTACCCTCCACCAGTCAGTAACAATACTACCAGTACCAACAAGTACTCAAAGTACTCCAAGTAGATCTCCCTGATCTTGTAATAACCTAAAAATCAGCTGATCTTACTTACCATGTAGATCTCCCCTGATGTTGCAACAACCTGTAGATTAACCTATTCTTGCACACCTGCAAACCTAGATCTTACAATTGGAAGGATCTCTTCCTTGTCCTTGATTACAATACAGCCCCATGTGTCTATTATATAGATCCCATACAAATAATAATTAGACTTTCTAATTACAATAATTAGAAATGCAACTCAAGACTAAAATTAGTCTTTACATGCAAATTGACCATTCAACAAACTAACTGTTCATGTAACTAATAGTTCTGGAATGCATAGGTGACCAACGTCGGTCCCTGTCTGTCTAGAGATGACCGATGTCAGTCGATTCCTGACTGATGTTTGCAGCTTTGTAACTAGATATGACTGACATCAATTGATCATGTCGATGTTAGTTGATTTATCACTCAACAACCTCATCTAATTTGCATCAGTGAAGCTTTTAGCTCCACAACCTAACAATCTCCCACTTGGAGATAAATAGCTGCACCTGTACTTGTACCTGTACATCATCTAATTTTGTTTCTTGGCTTGTATCCCTCTTCAAGTTCAATCTTGAAGACCAACCACCACACATCCTATGGTGCTACTCCTGTCATCGAAGTAACCTACCATATTCAAATCTACATACCCATGTAGAGAAGTGCTTAACCCTGCATAGCATGTATACCTACTACTGGTCCCTCTCAAATACTTGAGAATCCATTGAACTACTTTCTTGTGCTTCTTTCTAAAATTGGCCACAAACTTGCTGACAACTCCCACTGCTTGGGTAATATCAGGTCTAGTACACATGTACTTAACCTCATCATGTGATTTGGGACACTATTCTGTGAACTGTCCATCCATAGGTGTGCTAACCAGTTCTGCATCCTGCATATTGAACCTCTCCACTACCTTATTCACATAATCATCCTGAGACAACATCAACCTATGATTTTCCCTATCGCTAGAAATACTCATGCCAAAGAATTTTTTTGCTCCCAAATTCTTCATGACATACCTCTAAACTAACTTTACCTTTAGCTCAACAACTCCCTACATGTGTGACCCTAAAACAAGCATATACACCACATATAGTAACAGGAAAATGTAGCTAATATTATCCAACCTAATAAAGTAAACACAATGGTCACATTGACATTGACTAAAGCCATGCTCTGTCATACACCTATCAAACCTTAAACACCACTGTCCTATAGCCTGGTCAAGACCATATAACTTGGCCTTCTATCTCACGTGTCCATTCTCTCATTTATTTAACTTGGGAATCCATTCATATTTTAGTGCTTTCTTTCTAGATGGAAACTCTACCAAATCTCCCATTTAGTTCTTTTATAAGGAATCAATTTCCTCATTCATGCCATGCTCCCACTGTTTCCTAGATTCTATTTGCTCTACCTCTTTAAAACTTCCTAGTTCTTAACCTTTAGTGAGCAACAAGTAGTGTAAATAAGGTGAATAATTAATGAGGCTTACTTACCCTTTCAGTCCTCCACATGGGCATTTGAGACTCCTTGACATCTTCCTGTCTGCCCAAAATTCATTTTTTGGTTGACCCTAGTTTGCCCCTGACCAATGTTGATTCCACCTGATCACCGATGCTGGTTCCCTGATCAACATGTGTCCACCTAGTTACCGACATCAAATTTCTGAC
The DNA here is from genome assembly GCA_037957365.1 of Torreya grandis. Classification (NCBI taxonomy): domain Eukaryota; kingdom Viridiplantae; phylum Streptophyta; class Pinopsida; order Cupressales; family Taxaceae; genus Torreya; species Torreya grandis. Next base: position 877,224 of record JARHVA010003438.1, read on the forward strand.
TGATGTCAGTCTCCGTCTGCCTGACACCACTAACTCTAGTCTGCACATGATTGATGTTGATATCTACCTATTCGACGTCAGTTCCACTTGACCGATGTTGGTAACTATGTTTTCCTGTGAGTGATGACTTTTTACCTGTGAGCTCACTTTGGATCATAACCCTATCTAAACTACCCTACTCAAAATTATTCAGCCCCTTGAGCTAATCTCTATCCATCATCTCCTCCTTAAAAACCAAGGCTTTCCTATTCTTGTCAAAAACATCATATTTCCTCTTTATGCTATAAACCCGATCCTTTCTTGTAGCATGTGTTTCAAGAAACCTCACTTTCTTCTGTTGCTTACAAAAATCTCGATCAATGCTTCCCAAATCTAAACTCTTACTTTTTGACTCAAGAACATGCATCCCCTTCTTACTCATGTGACCAAGCCTATGGAGCCACATCTTTGCTTCTACATCTGAAGTAGATAAACCATAAGGAGAATCAGTAATACAAGTAGATAGATAAAGAGTACCTACTTTCTTACCTCTTGCTAAAATAAGTGCAGCCTTGGATACTTTCCAAGAGTCCACTGTGAGAGTTACTGTGCATCCCTCATCACCCAACTTTCTTACATAAATCAAGTTCCACTTTAGGACTGGGACATGCATGACCTCCTTTAATACCCATGTGTTACTCATCTACAATTTCAGCTACACTTTCCCTTTGCCAACCATTTGACAAGGCTTACCATCCCCTAAATAAATCTTTCCAAAGTCTCCCTGGACATATTCATGAAAAAATTCTCTATTTGGGGTTGTATGGAAAGAGGCACAAAAATCTAAAACCCAAGATTCCACTTTATCCAAGGAACATACAAGAGCATCTTGTGCAACAACACCTGCAACATTTGCTTCTTCATTTCCTTCATGCTGATCTTTTACCAACCAACAATCTTTCTTTACATGTCCTTTCTTTCCACAATTCTAGCAAATTTTACTGCCATACCTGGATCTAGATCTCCTGCCTATATTTGACCTTGATTTCCCTTGCTTGACCTTCTCTCTTTGCCTTCCCCTGCTTTCAACACTTAAATCATTCCCTGATGATTCCCCTATGCTTTTCTTGTGAATTTCTTCACTCAAGATTACACTAAAAACATCATCAACTTTTAAGATATTTGAAGTAGATGTAGTATTACTAACTGCGATTACCAAACTATCCTAACTTTCAGGTAATGAGCATAAGATTAAGAGAGCCTTAATTTCATCATCAAAAGCTATTTTGACTGAAACTAAGTGGTTTACCAAACCATGGAAATCACTAAGATGACTATGTACAGATCCACCTTCCAGCATTTGCAAATTAAATAATTATTTTATAAAAAATACCTTATTCAAAGTTGAGGGTTTTTCATATAAATTTTCCAAAGATTCCATTAACTCTACCGTTGTCTTAACCTGTGATAAGTTGGAAATCACAGACAATGCCAGGCTCAACCTTATAGATCCTAGAGCCTTCTAATCAAGAACATTCCATTATTCATCTTTCATATCTATGGGCTTGCTTGTAACCCCACCCAATGGTAAGTATAGATCTTTTTGATACAGATAATCTTCTATCTGCATCCTCCATAATTGATAATTCTTGCCATTGAATTTTTCCATTCTTAGCTTACTTTCTTCTGCCATTGCTTTACTCCCACTCAATCAGAAACCCCTGAGAGTGACCTTTAATCAAACACTAACCTACTCCAAACCAGGCTCTAATGAACCTACAACCTCACTCTGATACCACTTGTTAGGATCTAGGAGCACAATTGATTACCTTGTATAAGCAACTAAACACAAACAAAAACATCAAAAACATCACAGAATTTGAGAGACAATACAATCTTGTATTCAACTCATCTAAAATAAAATACAATGAAGAAATTACACTCTTCCCACACCTTTTGGGCATACCAGTAATTCTCCCTCAAGAGTTCTCTCTCACATAACCAATTACAAACACAACTCAAACACAGAGTTGTACCCTCCACCAGTCAGTAACAATACTGCCAGTACCAAGAAGTACTCAAAGTACTCCAAGTAGATCTCCCTGATCTTGCAACAACTTGCAAATCAACTGATCTTACTTACCATGTAGATCTCCCCTAATCTTATAACAACCTATAGATCAACTTGGTCTTGCACACCTGCAAACCTAGATCTTACAATTGGAAGGATCTCTTCCTTGTCCTTGATTACAATATAGCCCCATGAGTCTATTATATAGATCCCATACAAACAATAATTAGACTTTCCAATTACAATAATTAGAAACACAAATCAAGACTAAAATTAGTCTTTACATGCAAACTGACCGTTCAACAAACTAACTATTCATGTAACTAATAGTTCTAGAATGCATAGGCGACCGACGTCGGTCCCTATCTGTCTGGAGATGACCGACATTGGCTGATTCCTAACCGATGTCAGTAGAATTGTAACTGGATATGACCAACATTAGTTGATCATGCCGATGTCGGTTGATTTAGCACTCAGCAACCTCCTCCAATTTGCATCAGTGAAGCTTTTAGCTCCACAAATTAACAAACACATGCACAAATAAATAGGGTTTTCAACCATACCCATCTAGAATTTATTTTCTCTCTTTCTTTAAAACTTAAATAATAGATTCATTGAAATATTCTAGCATACCTGGTGAGACCTTGAGTCTTTACTTTGAGTTTTTTTTCTTTGCATCCATATGCTTTTCCCCTATCTATGCTCATTAATGAAACTAAAATCTCTTTTGGGCTTAAAATCAAGTGCATCCATTGCTTGATTCTAGTTTTAGCTACTTGGAATTAAGGCACAATAATCTTATTATAGCATTAATTTTATATCACATACTCAACCAAATCACTTTCATCAATTAAACATCAAACAAACCTGAGACAAGGCTTGAATAAGATTTCATCACTTAATAGTAAACTTACCCTATTTCAATGATCCTACTTGGAGGTCATTACCAAGGGGAGGAAAAACTCAACTCTGTAGTGGAGTATAATCTTTGGATATCAATATATATTGGCTAAGCACCTAACACCTTTATCACTATAGTGTGTGAAGTGAGAGGGTAGGCCCAAATACTAAGCTATGTATTGATTCCAATACAAATTCTTTTTGAGTGTCTAAACAAACCTTGAAACCCACTATAGACTTCCTTTTTAGTGTGTGATGTAAAAACTAATTTTAGTCACACATATTCTTTAGGGATAAGTTAAAAGTGAGATTAATGAAAACCTTATTGTTTAATATATCTTTTAGATTATGATTTAATTTCTTATATCTTTTCTTATCTTTTATTTGTTTGAGTAGTGAGGTTGTTTGGGATTTTTATCTCCCCTATCTCATATGGTTCTCACTTTCTAGCAACAAAGAGACCTTATAGAGCAAAACCAATCACCAAACCAGCCTACCTCTTCAACCATGGACTACATTTACAGACCAATAGAATCTCCTCACCCCTTAAGAAGTCCTACCTTCCCTCAGGAGGTTCCTCAAGGATATGCATATTTTTCCACTTTCCTAGATAAAAATACTATGGCCTTGCATCATTATCTTAGAACCATGTCTTATTGTATCCCAACTTCGGCTCCATCTGTAGATCCACCATATGGTATGCCTATCCATATCATGGGGAGTACCTCTATCACCATGATTAATACCCAACTGTTAAATACCCAAGCTTCCTAAATAACTAGCAACCCCTTTGAAACTACCATAGAAAACCAACCAACATAAATTACTATTTCCCTTATACCTTCCACCCCTACCAACCACTCCTCTACCTTAGTAGTGCCTACCTCTTACACTACCAACCTTAATTTAGATATCCCCATCCATTGACCACTACTCTAATTCAAATCCTTATGGTGTCTACAGCCTCCACCTTGTCATCAATTAGCACAAGGGTTACCACCCTTCCATTGGCCACCAACCCAACTACCATCCCTTTCTAATAGGCACCCCTTGGACCAACCTTTATCTACATCCCTAATCTACAATGGCATGTGCCCCTACCCACTACCCAAACACATACCTTTACCTACCTTTATGTACCTTCCACCAAACCACTGACATCCACTTACCAATATATGGTATCCTCCCAACCTTATACCCACTATTAGTATGTCTCCCAAACACCACAATAGTATGTGTATTATAACCTTTTAGGTGCACAACCCCAATCCAACCTAATGAAGATGCTTATGAAAAAGATGACCACTTTAGAGTCATATATTTTGGGTGCTAACAACATTTAATCATATGACCAAATTTGTAATGAACCCTTCCACCCATCCATACCTATCAAATCATATCCTCCCCAATAGGAACTTCCCAAGTTTTATAAGTTTCAACATAAGGATGATCCCAACATCACCTTAGGGAATTTATGCATGCTTATTATCTCATCACCTATGATGATGCCCTTCTTATCCACACCTTTACCATGTATTTAGACATTTTGACATTGGATTAATATATTTCAATACCTAAGCACTCCCTTTTCTCCTTCACCCAATTGGATCAAACCTTCTTAGACCACTTTTTGATCAATATCTCCAAGAAAGTATCTATCACTAACTTCTAATCTATCTAATAGTTTGACGATGAATCCATTGCTAATTTTTTAGCTTATTAAAGGATCCTAATTAACCAACTCTCCTTCTCCCTACGTCAAATGAAACTCATAGAGCTCTTTACTTGGGCATATGCCAAACATATCTTCTTTACACTATGTGTCCAAAGCTTTTGAACCTTCAATGAAGGTTTTACCATGGCACACTAGATATAAAACTGAGCCATTGATGAGGGAAACCTAAAACTCAAGAAAACTAACTCAACCTACAAAACCAATGCAACTTCTTCTTCCAAGTCAAGAAACCAGTCTAATACCAACACCAAGAGTAAGGGAACCACAAATGTGGTTGTTCTAAAATCAACTCCCCTACCTTCTATCAACTAATCTAATTCCTCTAGTTCTTGAAAGAAAATCCCAAGAAACCAAACTCAAAACAACTAGAAGTAATTCAATTCTATCTTGGAGTAGTTATTGAAAGCCAATATCACTCAAATTCCTCTTGTCAAGCCACCCCAACAATTTGACTCTTCTCATTCTACACTTAGTTGGTACAATGAGAATGACCTATGTGCCTTTCATTGGGTTATAGGACATGATGTCAATAGGTGAAAAACCTTCAAGAGAATTATACAATCCCTCATTAAGAAGGGAGATGTCACATTGGACAACCCCAATGCACCATCAAACCAAGCCCTTAATATATCTAGGCAACCATTCCCGAACCATGCTCTTACAAGAAATGAGAGAAAAAAACATAGAATGTTCTCATGATACCCATACAATTAAGAGATGTAAGGTGATATTCTTGATTGATGGATCTAGTTTAGGCAAAGAGGTTGATGAGCTAGAGGTAAAAGATCAAAAAATGGGTATCTTAGGTATTGTTGGTGTGGTAAAGAGAGGTGCATCATAAAGTAATTGTGAAAGTATATCCAAGAGAGGTGGAGGGGCCTTGGTAGAGATAATTGGATTCCTACTCAAGGTAGGTTATTCTAGATCTCTTGTTTAGCCTTACCTCCCATCATACCCTTTGACCATTTCACTTTCAAACTTGCTTGGTATGATGACCACCAAGTGTGTTCTTATGATAGGACACCTAGCCATGATACAAAGAATTGAAAAGATTTCCAAGCCATCATCTACCAGCTTTATGATGAGGACAATATATTAATATATGAACCTCATATAATCCCCATACAAATCCAACCACCAAACATACCTACCCAATGCTCACCTTCTCCTTCACTCTCACCTAAGAGTGAAAATGAGTCTGACCAGTCATCTAACTCAACCTCTCCTTTTATCCATACTATCACCATGATCACAAGATTATAGTAGAAGGATAAGGGGAAGGGTAAGGTGTCTTTTCCTTAGACATACCCCTATTCAAACCATTGACCAAATTACACCCAACCATATACAACTTTAACTAAGCCTAAGGTGTCTATTCTATGTGCTTCCTAATCTAACCCCTCAAAATCTATCAGGAGAGTTATATTCAAACAACTTCACTAGACACTGGAAAACATGAACTTGTATGAGTTGATATCTACCTCTCCCCATCACTACTAGGTGATAATAGATGATTTTTTATCCATTGAGGTCAAATTTAAGGACCCCCAAACTCTAGCCACCTTTGTCAATGCCCTTCAAATTTATAACTTTGTTACCTTCAAGGACTCAAAAATACCTTCCATCCATCCGTAAGACCTAGATCTCCCTCTCTTTATCATTGCTCACATCAACCAAACTTATGTCAAATGGGTCATGATCATTGAGGGAGTTAGCATTAACATCATCTCCTCCCATGACTACAACCAACTCAACTTAATGGATAATACAATGTCTTAATCTTCAATGATCCTTCACTCCTTTAATGATACCATGGACACTACCTAAGGAAATATCATCCTCCATATCTATTTAGGACCTGCATGCTCCCTAAACTTTTATTTTTTTAGAAGATGAATTCTAATACAACATCTTGTTTGGATGACCTTGAATTTGCTTTATGGGTTGCATTCCCTCTACCCTCCACTATTATATTAAGTTTGTGTATGAATTTTAGGTCATCACCATCTAAGCTAACCCAAATCCTTTATAAACATGCAACAAGACCTCTCACCCCAATGATATCCTTATAGCCCCATCCAACACACCCTCAATAACTAAAGCCCAACCTTAAACCACCAACATAGATATCATATCTCATTTTAATGATGAGGCATCCACTAGTTCCTCTATTCATTTAATCTAGATACCTTCCATGACCCTCTAAAATCAATGATCCATCACCTTTTACTAGGGGAGTATTACCTTTTAGTAGTTGATGCTTTCCCTACTCCTCATGAGTATGGGCAACTCACCAACTAGCTAGGATACAACTCCAATGTCAAAACTCTTGGTCCTTTAAACCTCCCCACTATTAGACCTATTAAATCTATGGGGGACTTGACAAATCCCTTGTTTTTCCTATCACATCTCTTCTACCTTGACTATTCACTTCCAATTTATCTTACATAGATAAACCAAGATTTGCCAAGACATACCTCCATTAGTGTTCTTGGAAAGGCTTCAGTCTTGGGTGCTATAAGCATGGATCACATGAAATGGTCACCATCAAAACTAAGTAGCTGCATGAAAATCATATAATTGGTTTCATCTTACCTACTAAGAATAAATCCAAATAACTAGCTATAACCATTGTTGAGGAAGATACCCCATCCTCATTAACCTCACCTCTGTCTATATATGAGAATGATGACATCATCCAACCTAATGTTTTTAGTTAACATGATCATCCTTGGACCCCTGACTTATCAAAAGGAGGGGGTGATCATAATCATCCCTTTAACACACCCAAAAATTATAGGAAAAGACTCTTTTACCATTAACACTATTCAGTACTAGGATGATGATTCTATTCTCACCTACCTTGGTACCCTAGATTTTTTAATCCAAAAATCCTTTCCTCTTAAGTCCTCAACCATATTGAATGAATCCACTATGTATATCAACTTGGGTACTCTAAAAAAACCTTATATTATCAAAATTGGCCAATCATTAAATGCCAAGGAACTTTAGGATTTCCACTCTTTCTTCCAAGACCACAATATAAACTTTGCTTGGTCTTAAAGTGATATGATTGTAATGACCCCACAATTTCTACCCATAACATAGTCACTCATCATGGTGTCAAGCCTATCAATTAAAAGATTTGACGTATGCATCCATACAAAGCCATTATCATCAAGGAAGAGATTCAACACCTTCTATCTATAAACTTTATTCAACCCACTGAATACCCTCAATGGGTTTTGAATGTTGTACCTATCACCAAATCCATAAGGGGAATATGAATTTATGTAGACTTTTGTGACCTCAACCTCACTTTCCCCAAAGATAACTTTGATCTACAAAGCATTGACCAACTTGTTGATTTTACAGCCAACCATGAAATGTTATCTCTCATAGATGGGTTCTTGGGTTATAATCAAATCTTGATTGCTCCTAAAGATCAATAAAAAAACTACCTTTACTACCCCTTGGGGAACCTTTTTCTATTAGGTCATGCCTTTTGGATTAAATAACACTAGTGCACCCTGCTAACATGCCATGACCTATATCTTCCATGACCTTATTCATAAGATTGTAGAAGACTATGTAGATGATCTTCCCAGAAATTCCAAACTCTAAAAAGATCACTTGGTTGTTCTTTAGATAATATTTGAATGTCTCATCCATTATCATGTCCACCTTAACCCTAATAAGTGCATCTTGGGGGTTTTGTCCATAATTTTATTAGATTTATTATTTCCCTTCAAGGAATCAAATTAATCCTAGGCATGCTTCCTCAAAAAACCCTTAAGCAACTTCACAACTTTTAGGGAAAGTTGTAATCCATTCACCATTTTATCTCCCAACTTTTAAGATAAATGCTAACCCTTCCACCACCTTCTAAATAAGGATGTGTCTTTCAAGTGGAAAAAAAACTATCAAAAGGATTTTGATTCAATCAAAGCATACCTTTTTTCACTACCTATCCTCAGCCCTCCCAAGGATGACCAACTTTTCTACCCATATATATCTACCATCGACCATTCCCTAGGGGCAATGTTGGCTCATAGAGACGAATAATGTAGAGATCAAGTTATATAATACATTAGTCATATGCTTGTAGAGTATGAGACTTGATATACCCATACCAAGAAAATTTTCCCAACTTTTGTCTTCATGGCTACTAGACTTTGACACTACCTTTTTAACCATAAAACCTACGTCATAACCAACACTAACCTTCTCAAGTAAATGCACTCCAAGACATACAAAACTAACGTATGGCTAAGTAACTCATGTTTTTTAGTAGAGTTTGACCTTGAGTTCCTTCAACAAAAGTCAGTAAAAGGGTAAGTCATTTGCGACTAGCTAGCTAAATCACCTTTAACAAATAACCAACCTCCTCCTCTTAAATTGCCCACAAGTCCATCGTGGCCCTCTCTCAAGAAGATTTCACCTATAAAGTCACCATTTTATTTGATGGATCAAAGTGTTAATGTGGTGGTCGAGAAATCATCATCCTTATCCCATTTGATGGTGAACCTCTTCCTTTATCCTTCAAGCTTGATTTTGAATGTACGAACAACATGGTTGAGTATGAAGTCTTAGTGATAGGCCATCAAACTACTATAGCCATATGAGTCATAACAATCAACATCTTTAGTGACTCCAAACTTGTGTTCAATCAAATCAATGACTCTTAATAGTGTAAGAATGATTTTAATAAGAAATTAATTGATGAACTCTTAACATAATTTTAACACTACCACATTCAATCAACCCCATGATCTACTAACAAGTTCATTGACACCATGGCTTCCCTTTCCTCTCAGATCCCATTTGTACCCTCAAAATCTAAGATATCTATTTTTATCCATAGATTTACCCAACCTTCCTAGGTCAAACTAGATTCTCTTACCATTTTCAATGTGGAAGACACCAAACCTAACCTTTGGTATCAACAAACCTTTGACTATATTAACTTTGACATAGTTCACTTTGGCCTCTATAGGAATGATTGAAGAGAATTTATATAAAGTACCTATCATTATACCATTATGGGAGAAATTATTTATAAATTTAGCTTTGTTGGCCTTCTCTTCCATTTCCTACATAGTTAAGAATCTTCTCACGCTATCAAGGAAATGCATGATGGAATCTATGGAGGCCACCTTAATGGCCTCATTGTAGGTATGTGCATCCTTTTTCTTAGCTATTACTAGCCTACCCTTAACCAAGACTATTGTGATTATGTGAAAAAGTGTGTCAAATGTCAACAACATGCTAATTTTCATCATGCACCTAGCCATAGTCTTCATGTTTCTATGAATTTTTGGCCTTTCTCATAATGGGGTATATACCTTATTGGTGAAATTAATCCCCATTATTTATAGTGATACCATTATATCATCACAAAAACCAAGTATTTTACCAAGTGGGTAGAGGTTATTCCTCTAGTCTCAACCATAGTGGGAAATGTTTTTGACTTTATCGACCATCATATCATCTACCACTTTAGTGTTCCTCATAAGATTATCATTGACAATGGTAGATCCTTTTATAATGAGCAAGTATAAGGTATATGTGATGCATTTATCATTAAGTAAAGCTTATCCTCTGCCTATCACCCTCAAGCTAATGGATATGTAGAGGCCTCTAAGAAGACCTTAAATATTATACTAACTAAAATGGTCGATGCATCTAGTCAAGATTAGCATTTTCACATCCCTTTTGCCTTATGGGCATATTGTACTATCATTAGAACCCTTATCGGAGCTACCCCATTTTCTCTTGTTTTTAGAGTAGAGGCCATTTTTCCTCTCAACATCTAAATCCCCTCTCTTTGTATATCTTTGCAAGAGCTCATTTCTACAGATGATTATCATCAACATCATTTATCCCAACTTGAGGTAGTCAATGAGCATCATTTAAAAACCTTTACCCACCTCTGTGTATATCAAAAAATTCATCAAGTGTACCTATAATAAACAACTTAAAGTGTGAGAATTCAATATCAGATACCTCATCCTAAAGGAAAACCAACATGTTACCAATATGGAGAAAAAAAAGTAGGGAAACTTTACATTCAATTGGATTGGAACCTTTATCATTTTCCCATAAGTATGGATTATGAGCTTACTAGTTTTCCTCTCTTGAAGGCAACCCAAAACTTGAACCCTCAATGCTTTGCACTTGCATCCTTTCTTTTGTTAAAATTGATCAAAATCACCTAGTTTGTCTAGCTTAAGCTCATCTCTTACCAACCACATTCATTTCCCCATTTTAAGGGAAATTAACTACAAATAAATCATGTGATTATTCATCACAGTCATATCTTAATCTCAAACTATGGGTACGATATCTCTATCCATGGCATGATTCTCGTGGTACTTTCCATCCCTCTTTGAGACTGATTCCCATGGTTGTTGTCACCCAAACCTATTTTTAACCTACTAAACCTTCTTGTTCTCTTAGTTTTGGCTTAAAAAAGGTAACCCCTTGAACATTTTTAAAGCAAGTCTATGTCAAGCAAAAGCAATATCAAAAGTCAAAAATAAATCATGGGTCATTCTTAACATCCTTGAATTGCTCCTTTGAAGGAAAACTATTGAAAACTTTATCTAAAATTACAAAATGTAAGGTAGACTATTCCCTTGAAGGACTACTATCAAAAGCATTTGTGAATTAACCATATGGAATTAGACCACTCCCTCAAAGGATGGCTAAGTAAAGCACTTGTCAAAGATAGGAATTTCTTACAAGCTTACTGCATTGATTAGCTTCCACAACCTCCAAGAAAAATCACAATAAGTAAAAGACCCACACACAAAAATAAAATAAAATTGGAAGTCATAATTGGCTTTTATAATAGCAATAATCTCGATAGCCATAATTGGCTCTCATGAGTAGACTTCTCATATCGATTAATCTACACTTTATATATGGCATAGACTTATCTATACTAGATCTTTAGAAACCTATAGAAGAGGCATGTCTCATAAGAAGGTTATATTTTCACCCATCTTCCCTTCACACATCATAAGCAAGAGATTTTTGAGCTCATTTGACATTTCATGATCAAGACACCATTTTAACTCAGTAACAGATACACATGAGAAGAATTTTAAGGGCTTAAGTTCATTAAACCAATCCACTTGATTTTGTTTTCTAGTCCTCATCAATGAAGAAACATCTTTCCCTCTTCCTATCATGTCATGACTAGTTGATCTTTCCATTACAACATATGTCTCCTAGTTATCTTCATTGTCTACCTATATTATTTTATTGATTAACGCTACCTAATGTGTTTTAAATTAAACCAAAATCATCAATAGATCATAATCAAAGAATAATCATAATACGAAGCATAAATCATAAAAATAACCATAATAATTAAAATCATAGACATGATCAAAGCACAATAAACATCAAAAGCAATAAAGAAACCAGCCATTATATTTTTACCACATGTCTAAATCTAATACAATATATACTCATTTAAAAATTTGGAATACCATCTAGCATAAAAATCCATAAATATCATCACATGCCTAACCAGGTGCATCTTCATCACTGTCTAAGCATATATAACATAATCGTAATACATAAGCAATATAAACATCATACACCATCTCATAAACATAAACCATAAACCATAAACCTTGAACCACAAAATAAAATCAACATCATTATCAAACATCACATCCTATCTCATAAGCATGAAAATAAATACATAGAATATATATATATATATATATATATATCTCAAAATCATATACATCTCACTGCATCAACATGCAGGTTAGTATTAAAATCATGTACATCTATCCTATCATATCAAATTAATAAAAAACTATGTCTTTGAAGCACCACTACTACTGGCTTCACTGGTACCACCACTACCATCTAGTGCCTACCCTCCTATAATACATATTAATCCACCCATTGATGTATCCCACTAACTTGGGTAGCCATTAATGGAACACCTACTAAACTAGATTTTTACTACCCACATCTTAGCTGATCTAGACACTATGTTAGTACAATCACCTCATAATACCATATCTCCTCTACTATAGCTAGGTATTGGGCTATAAGAGTGAAACCTAGTGGCACTACCTATCCTACCACTACCCCTACCCTTTGTCTTAAGGTATCCTCTCTTGAGTCACCAATCCTAGTGAGGCCCTAGCTTGATATCTCTATATTCTTAATATGGAAACCTAACCCTATAATGCCATGATCTGCCCCTATAAAGTGGCCACCTATCCTTATAAGGCTATGATTTGCACCTGTGTAGTTAGTAGTGTTGCTCTATCCTATCCTTGTGCCTATGGACCCCCTCTAGCTGGATCCACATCCATCACTTGTTGACCCCCATCATCCCATCCAAAATTGGCCACTACATATAGGGCTTGATATGATGTTATATATCCATCCATAAAACCAACATCATTTATCATTATTCTATCCAAAATCTCCTCACGATCCAACACTACATCTTATAGCTATGGCTTTGGAAGCAAAAACTCTAGATTCTCCCTCTTATACCCTGAGAAAGTATTCAAATTCCCTTACATAGGGATAAACTACCTCTAAACTTTATTAAATGAGATTATCTTGGTCTCAGCATCTCACCTCCCATAGATCCATCTCCAACATTGTAATGCTAGTATGTTCCATGTGTAATGGGCCCACCTAGGTCAACCCACATATGGTCCCTAGATCACATCACCCACCGCTAAACCCTCCAATTTATCTTAAAACTAGTCTATGTCCCTCGACCATCCACCTATACTTGTCAATACATAGTCTCCTCTCTACCATATAAATCCCACTATATAAGGTACATAGGTGTAGCCCTCCTATGGTAGCCCTAATGGTCTCAAAACCCTGATGTGCTCATATACTTAGTAATGGAGCATAAATCCCACACTAATCGCATATCACTCATAAGTTTAGAATCCCCATAACTCCTTATAAATTTGGACCAAAAACATAAGAGCCCACCCAAATGTTGTCCTACTTAGCAACATCTCTACCAACACTCTTAGAAGTAGATATGGAAATCATCCACAACTTAAATATGGTAATGTGAAGAAAAACACATCCATCATCACCATCATCATTAGACTCTTCTCATTTGGATCCTCTAGTTTAATGGCTTATAACCAAAACTACTTGAATCCACCTTGCATGGGCCTAATCCTCACCATACAAAAACTCCATCTACTCATCCCTCTCCTCAAAATCAATGTGGTAAATTGCATCTCATTAGATTGGTATCCATGTTATCTTATAAACATCCTCTAAAAGGTTGTCATCTCTATAGTAGGCAATAAGAAGGTTTTTGTGGCTAGATCCCATCTCTTAATGAGGGCCACAATTATTACTGCATCTCATGGAAAGTGATGGTAATGCCATATGGATCTTAAGCCAAACTCCTCAATATGTGTCCAATTACCCATGGTCATACCTTCATGGATCTCTATAAAGATCTTAAGGACTCCATCCCTCATCTAGATCTAGTCTTAGGCCTACAAAATAATCATATTAGCATGCACACTATATTTTCCATTACTCATTTCCAAATTGACCTCATTATCAACCTACACATACCTCTTCCAACCTATTACATATATAACATTACCTCTATAAATCAAAGAATGTCTACCCTACCCAACAAATTTAAAACATCTTTCCTAAACCTATCAACTTAGTACTAACTCTACCCAAACAACCATTTTAATCTATAAATCCTACATATCATCCTATCCTTGCCTTGACTTAACCATTTTAACCATTTAACACCTTTATAAACATTAAAAAAAACAATAAAACTTAAATTTTTTTTAACTATTATTATTTACCCACCCTCTCCAACCAACTCGACCATCGAGGGTTCACTTGAACCATCAATAGTTTTGTAACCTCTTTTTCTCAATGGTTGACAACTGATAGTCAAGCTTGACCATCAATGATCAAGTCAAACCACTGACGGTCACTATGGGTGACTACTAATGGTAAAACTTAGACCTACCTCTTCTTAAACCTATCAAAAATACCAAAATTTAACATCTAACCTATCTAAAACTACCTTATACACTACCCTTAACCCATAAACATTTCCAATTTCAAATCTCACTAGTTAATTTTCCTAATTTCAACCAAATCCTAAAACTATGGTAACCCCTATAACCCTATCAAACTAACCACAAACCATCAAATTCAACTAATTAATAGACCTAGTTAACTAATCTATGCATTCAAAGCAACCCCTACCTCATTCTTCAAGCACGGTTGAGGTCAGAGCATGCATGTTATTGCTCAACCATGTCCTCATTTGACTTGTATCATTTATCCTCATAAATTAACTCAAAAAACACCTTTCATGAATAAAAAACTTCCACATCAACTGAATTACCACTCAAATATTATCAAAATGCCAAAATACTCACTCGTTAAATGCTCCAAAAACTGAAGAATCAAAATATCATAATGTGAAAATGAAATTTCATTTCCACTTTTTATTGTTTGGTGTTTTAGGGTTCTACCCTAACTATTGACAGTTAGAGTAACCATCGATGGTCAACCCTTATGACCCGTGATCATTGATAGTCAAGAACCACATTTTAGACTTTTTTTAACACCCAACCTAGTTGTCAAACATTTTAGAGATTACCCTTCTCCAAGCTCACCATTAGACCACATCTACCTTGATGTTGGTAAATTTTTACCCACTTTTTTCACATATTTCATGATGACCATGCTTGGTCCCTTTGATTATACTGGTTGTCCTTGCCATGTTGACCATTTAAATTTGTACCACCTAGTGTACAACCATATCATTTGTGTCTTTTTAAGAGCACTTCCTACCTCAGATACCTATGACACTTGACCCATTTTTATTTTTCAAAGGAACACTTCCTACCTTGGATACCTATGGAAACATTAATCTTGTCTAGGAAACTTTCATCTACAAGTGTTCACAACTATCATGCCTACATGTTGTCACATAGTTGAATTGTCACTTTTCCTTCTTAGCACTGACCCTTATTATTTTTACCAATATTGGAAAATTTAGTCTTTGAATGATCTTAACTATCACAATTATTCACATTTTGTGCACAAGTTTTCATTTTAAAGAACCAACATTGTTGTCACCCACCTCGTGACTCACTATATACTAATTATCAAACCCACATTTGATTTTATTCTTCCTCATAAAATCTTAGATTGAGGGGGGGAAACACCTCCTCCCATACTTAAGGCAACTAGACCTTTGACCCATACTTCATTATTATTTTGTATCTTGTTGATTCAAAGTTGCATAATAAAAGGGGGAAATTTTAGACACCAAAAATTTGCACACTATGATTCTGAATGTCAAAAATACCACTAAACCCCCCTTGGGACCATTTAACCTTCCAAACCCTATCCAAACCTAAATTTTAGTTAGTTTACCCAACCATATTAACCTAGATTCTACACACTTTTTCACCTTCACCCTCAACCATCGATGATTAGGTTGACCATTGATGATTACCTTGACCATTGACAGTCAAGCTTTACCTCCTTAACTAAGAGCATGCAAGCCACCCACTTTAATTTTCTAAATATAAGTTATCTAAATCCTATTGTGATATATTACATGGATGATTTATAATTAGATAGCCTAGTTAGACCTTCACATCCACCTCTTGATTGTGCTTATATGCAGAGAGGAGTAGGGAGGTTAAATCCATCTACAACTATTATCAATAGCCTTGTGTATCTAGGATTTTATTTTTTGCAGTTAAAAAAAATCCACAATCTAGCAGTATAATGATCATATTAGAGAGTTAACTTACCACTACCTCTCTACTGAGTCTTTAGATACCATTACTCTATTGAAATCAAGCCAGATTCCACCAATAGGTCTACCACCTCAATCACCCACCCAATCAACTTCTAGTAAGATAAGTACTTATTTCTCAATATTAATTTACTTAATTACCATTTAAAAATCAACCTAGGTCTTATCCACCTCTCAAAATCCATTTTTTAGATCTCATTATTTAGAAATATGCCAACCTAGATCTATACATAGTAACTATTGATGGTTATGTCAAACATCGATGGTTTGTTCAGCCACCGATGGTTACCTTAACCATAAATGGTCACCTTGACTATCAATAGTCACCTTAACCATCAATGTTCATCCCAACCACTGACAATCACTCTAGTAGTGAAAAATATCAATTTGTTTTCACATACCTATACCCAACCAAACTTAATTTGTTGTGTTCTGGCCTATTCACAGATTCCCTTTTGATTTTTTAAAGTAGACCCCAACCATCTAAGCACTATTATTCATTATCTTATCACTATTTTTATCATTTTTAGTCTATTTTTCTTAGCAAGCATTCTTATGTTTAGTTTCAGTATCCTTTGATCATTGATGCAAGTACCTTCTATTTTATTTTATGAACTTAATTTTATAAAATGTGTGGATTGATGGCCCCTAAGGAAGATATCACTTTTGATATCTATATATCATTAGGACATCCACTCAACTATCTATCTAATAAACAAATTTTCTTTAGTTCTTTGTTATACGTAGGTATTCCTTCCAAGCCAAAGATGAGTTCTTCATAGTCTTCTGATTTCAACATGCGTATAAACAAACAAGTTTTTCAGCCATACCCATATCAAGTTTATTTTCTCTCTTTCTTTAGAAATTAATCAAAAAAATTCATTGAAACACATGTGATCATTATAATCAAGCTAAGGAGAGTTGGATTATTTTTTGTGCAAGGATAATTCAAATTGGGAGATGAATTACAGTCCACTAGTGGGCAATTTGATGAAATTCATAGTCATGGTAGCTCAAAGAGGTGTTTTCAAGGAGGATGTGGAGCTTTACTTGACATCAAATTAAATTATATAATATATATTTTTAGTATATATTTTAGATAAATATTATATATTTTAATATAATATATATATATATATATATTTATAATTTTAATATATTAAATATGTCACTTACCTTCAATTTGACTTGACTACTCTTGAGGTGAATTTGCATTCAGAAATAGACAGGAGTCCCCAATGAATTTGAAATTCAAATTTACTTTGAAAAATAGGTTCTGTATAGTTTTCACACATTTTTAAGAGGAACAAAAACCATTGTTCATGTCTAACCATATATATTCCCATTCATACATAATCTTAGTTTTTTTTTAACATACATTATAGAGCACTGACAAATCAAAATAGAGAAAGTTATAAAGTGTTTGATGTGTTAACCATCTTTGTTAATATCATTTCTATGGATCCTTATTTTTAGGTATTTAATATTAATAGTGTTCAATAATTTTTTTTTACTTTATCTAAAATGTGTGATTTATTTGTGTTGACTCAGCCCTTTTATTCATTATTTAGCACTTTATGTTATGAAATCATTAAGATTCAAATAGTCTACCTAGATTATTGTAATATTTTTGGCCGTGGTGGAGTGTGCCCAACTATGATGCCAGTAAGCCTTCTACTAAATGAGTGTACACATTTACTATAATATTTACTCAAATAATTCACTATACCCCCACCTATAATTAAGATTTGAAATTCTAGATATGGGTAAATGAAATAGTTCGATTGAGTAGCCAGCTTAGGGTTGATGAATCTGTGTGTATTCCTAGAGTAAATAAATATAGTCAACTTCTATTTCATGAGTAAAATAACAACATTAATATTTGAATGAGTACTAATACCTAAATGTCCATGACAAGAAATAGTAGGTTGAGAATATTTAGATTCATCCTTAGGTCCTTCTAGGCAATTGATGTGTGTTTGTGTCAAGGATGTAATGAAAATAGTAGAATAAAATTTATTAGAGTATATGGAAAATAGAAATATGGTAGTGACACCTTGGGGATTCACTCAGTTTTGATGGAGGGATTATGTGGTTACAACTTACCACCTTCTAGTCTACAAGTAGACCCTACTATAAGGACATTAGGAATATGGTAGTGACACAATCTACCTGAATTTGTTATGATGTAAATTGATTTATATTTTCCAATATAAGACCAAAATCTTAGATAAAAAAATGGATATACATAAGGATCACTAATATAAAGTGATTCATGTTAAAAAAATCAAAAGGAGAGAGTGAGGCAGGGTAGAAAATAAAGGTCCCTTACAACAACAAAGACCAACAGATCTCCTTTGATTTATTTTAGCAACCCACATAACACCTAATTAAAATTAGAGTACTCAAATCTAATTCATATCTAGATTAACATTAGAATGATCTAAGGTTGTGGGATGCTTGTATCTAAACCAAACCTCTAGTTGTGAGGCTAGCTCCTTTGAATATGTGAATTTAAGATCAATTACTAAACATATTATATGTTGGGATGAAAAGAGTAAGGAAAAAATTGAAATGATTCTTCAAACATAATAAGATATTATGAACTTTGAAAATATGCAAGGCCTTATTACTTCAATGTCTTGACTGTCAACATATTTTTTGAGTCCCTTAAGCAACTTTAGGTGAAGATTTCATGGAATTGAATATTCAATTGAGTATGGCTCCTTGAGGTCTCCTCTAAAGTACAAAACTTAATGCATTCCTTTTAAATTGTTATCTTCTTGACATGTTCACCATTATTTCATTATGAAAACAAACCTATCCTATATAGACCACCGTACATGATGTGATGTCCTTTATACATATGGTGATAGGGTATAAATATTCTTTAGGAGTTTTGACAATACACAAAGTACCCATGAGCTGATATATGTATGATGATCTCTCAATAATCTCATTACCCTACTTGAAAGTCTATACCCTTAAAGTCTCCATTAAGCATGGTTCACCCACTTGACTATAGTAGTTCTCTTGAAGCTAGTTATAGATGTACATTTGTGTTTATTTAGCCCTATTTTAACCTCACATGTATCCTTATTGACCTTTATATTGAGGTTATTCATCTCTATAGTTCATTCATTTGATGGTCCAAACATCCTTAACAATCCTAGAAAAGGTCTTAAGACTACTAGACCCCTGACTATAGCATATTTTGACTTGAAAACAAGTCTATAGGTGTCTCAAAGACACTTGATTGATTTCTTAATGTTTTCTTTATTGGGATTTTTGATGTAATTATTGTGCTTCTTATGTCACCAAAGAATAAGGGGAAAGTAAGAAACTCAATTTTAAGTCCTAAAATACTTGGGGTTTGAGTTTTTTATACAAAAACTACTAGAAATGGCACAAATAGAAGAGATGTCACCACCACTTTAAAAGTATACTAGTAAAACCTACTCTAGGTACATTAGATGTTTATGTAGTGACACTTATTCTTGCTAATATTTGTAAAATTATTTTAATTTTTTCCAATTGTTACCCAAAATGTAAATGAACAAAGGATATTTACAATATGAACTAAGATAAAGTCAGATAAAGTTATTCATGTGTGGATCCAAGAGTGAGTAGGGTAGGGAAGAAAAGAGATTATGCTCAATATGATCAAATATACCAATTCTACTAACTTTTGAGGTAAAAACACATGAAACTAGCATCTACAAATTCTAGCATAATTCTCAAATCTAAATAAATACAATTTAAGCTAAGAGGAAGGAAATGCATATGTCTAATAACATATTTTACATGAAAATTACTCACAGACAATAAATTGCATGGCACATTCAATTGTAAATGAGAAGAAAATAGAGAAAGTATACTATCAAATTAGTCAAACTAGTGTTAAAATCAAGCTAAAAGATGCATATAATGTGTGCTATTACCAGATTATCTTGTAGAAAAGAAACTATTAGCCATGTAAAAGTGCGAGAATTAGAAATCATAGAACACACATAAGAGAAGATTATAGACAAACTCTTTAATTCTTTGGCTCATTGTATTAACTATGGTAATAACTATTTTTTGGTTACAAATAAGGTGGAAACCACTAATTATAAGCTCAAAAAATTCTTGAGACAAGTTAACGTGGGCCCATAAAAGGTACCCAAATACAACCCAGTGGTTAAAATGTAAGTGTAAGGCACTGATTGGTCAAGTTTCATGACCACTCTAGCTTGCTCTATTCCATCTTTGTGCCTCTTGTTCATCAATTTATGTAAGTGTAAGGTACTACTCATCTCATGGTAGTTTTGGGAGACTTCTTCCTTATGTAAACTTTATCTATATTCCTACCAAACAATGTTTGTAGTTCTTGTATTAGGAATGCAATTCCATGTTGAGAGGCTTTGAGGTAAATGACATCTAGATCCAATTGATCCAAGATTGTTATGGTAGCTTCCTTAGTAGATGTAGAGACATGTGTATGACCTTGAGAGGGCCTAAATTGGATTCTAGATTTCCCTTACTCAAAAATCAGAGGTAGGCTTTGTCCACTTTGAGTAGCCTATAGTGGAGAGCTACATGGCCCATTCCTAATGAGAGGAACATTGTCTTCTTCCTCCTCCTCTTATGTTTCCTCATAGTTAACATTGAACATGATCCCATGAGTTTGTGGAATCTAGGGATTCACAATATCATATTTCTTCTTCTCCATTTGAATCCTCATTTCTAGCTCAATATTCTTCCATGGAGCATTTCTAAGGACTACCTCATCATTCATTACATCCCTATAAATCCATTCATTAACCTCTTCTTCCTAGTTATATTCCATAGACACATCCTTTTTGAATTCGAATAAGTGCCTTGCAATGGAATTATTGGGGTCCCATACCCTAAAATCATCATTAAGCAATACATATGAGTTTTTATGCCTTGTATCTACTACAATGTTCTATAACTTTGTGATTTTAGTTATACCCAACTTGTAAGGAGTCTTCTGTGGGACTATCTTTGAGATATTTATTTTGGAATTAAATTTCATTATAATTTAAATTTAACATTGATTTGCCTTTGATTGACTATCAATTTTATCTTTAAAGCTAAATTTTGCTACCTTTTGGCATGTGCTACCTTTTGATTATTATTGGGGGATCTCAAAATGTAGCTTAGTGTGATGAATTTTATGTACTATACCATATGGCATCTTTATATTCATGGTGAGATCTTGGGTGGGGCCCTCTAATTTTGATTGGTTGTAAGAGTTCCATGTGTCATTCTCATAGGCAATTAGATCTGGCATCAAGGTTCTTACCAAATAAAAATGTGCCATAGTTATATCAAATCCCTTACAAGGACCTTTGTATTTAATATGGAAGGTATTCTAAGACCATAATAGTTATATCTTAGGAGATACCTTGAAATAAAATTCCTATCATGTGCATTAAATTTGAATCTCCTAGATGATACCTCAAAGGGCCTTGAAATACCTTCCATGTTGATTTTAAAGGGACTTGATATAACCATGACAATTTTTTATTTGTCAAGAACACTAATCATTTGAATCATGTGTATGTTCAAGGTGTCTCCTATGAGATACCTAAAAAAAATTCCAATCATGTGCATCAAGGTTTTTTTCAAATAAAAAGGTGTCTTGGTTATATCAAATCTCTTATAAGTAAATTTTCAATCAACATTGAAGGTATTCCAAGGACCTTCGAGGTATCTCTTAGGAGATAATTTGAAGGAAAATTCCAATAGTGTGCATGTTAAAGGTATCTCCTATGAGATATCTCATAAGAAAATTCCAATTGTGTGCATGTTTAATGTATCTCTTAAGAGATACCTTGAAATAAAAATTATATTCATGTGTATGTTCAATGTATCTCTTAAGAAGTACCTAGAAAAAAATTCTAATTGTGTTCATGTTCAAGGTATCTATGAAGACACCATATGAAAGTATGAAAAGGCCCATCAAGGTAATCCCATATGAGATACTTTAAATGAAAATTACAATTATAAGGGATGAGTTGTAGGGGATGACACATAGGGGTTAAGAACCCTAATCCTTCATAGAGGTTAACCAAAGGTGAAAGAAATTTCCAATCATAGGGGATGAGTTGTAGGGGATGACACATATGGATTAACAACCCTAATCCTTCAAAAAGCTTAACCACATGTGCACCTACCTCTCCATAGCTATAATTTTATATCATGTATCATTTATGTCCAATTAATACAAATTATAACTCATCCCCCTACCTCCCCAAATCTATAATGTTGTATCATGTATCATTTATGTCTAATTAATATAACTTAAAAATCATCTCCTATAACTCATCTCCATACAACCCTATACTGATGAAGGAAATTCAAAAGCCTCAAATAAAATTTTCTCCTTTAAGAGTAGATGTTGCACACTCTTATTTTGGAGATTATGGGTCAAGATACTGAAGTATTTGAGGGAACCATAACATACACACATAAAACTAAATCAAAGAAATCACTAGTACACATTCATAAATATGAATCAATTTGAACTTAATCATCCTAATCTATATATTTACCAATATTTCAATAGGTATTACACATATATAGATCAATACATAAATCAAGACAATTAAGAATCTATTCACAACTATTGCACACTAAAGACTATTGAAACATACAACCAAAAAAATAACAACCAATTACATAAAAATTGGAAATAAAATACTCACATTTTTTTGATGATCAATATTGATACTTATCCTATATTTGAAAATTCTATGACAAAAGTCCAAGTTGGATTATAATTGTTTATATATACTTGGGGAAGGGGTTGCCTCATCCCCCAAGTTCATGTAAGGCCATTACATGTGATAGTCGAAACATGTAGTTCTAATCGTGGTTAAAACTATATAAAATTAGTTCTATAGTTATCAATTAGATAAGTTGACATTTTCAAAACTATGCAATTTTTAGATGTGTAAACAATATAAATTTAGCTTTAAAATGAAAAGTTTGAACTACAAGAAAATTATGACTACATCCACCATCTATAAAGTTGTACATGCATAAAATCTTAGCCTATCAAGGCTAAGCCATATAGATAGTTGCATGTACTTTGGTTGGTGTGGAAATTATAGAAGTTTTAGATGTGGAGGTACCACTAGAAGTCTACTTCTTCTTGGCTTGATTCTCTTGATAAAATTTGTATGTCACATCATACTGCTGCCATATTGTGTTCAATTTTAGTAGTGGTGGTCATCCTCTTAACTTGTCCAAGGATTATTTCATGCTTTTCCTTATTCATCTAAAACTTATTCTTAAAAATATTTACCTTCATGACTTTATTTCTAGCCGCACTTAACATATATTCTATCTATTCTGGTGCTAAGCCTTGCAAACTCTGCTTGAAGTCATCTACTACTTCTTGAATGAGTTTATCAAAATTGATCCTACTAATCAGTTTACCTGTGGTATCCTTCACCTTTGAAAACTTAAAATCATGAAAATTTTGGAGGATTTTGGCCTTATGCACTTGATATTTAGGGATTAAAAACACAACTAATTGTAACCATTCTTGTGCTTCCTCCTATCTTATGAAAACCAAGTTTAAGGCATTATATGCCTCTAGTGTTGTAATTAAATATAGATGACTGTATAAAGAGTTGCCTATGTATGAAACTAAAATTTTCAAATTAGCACTATCATTTTTCAATAGATTATACAATTGGTTGGAATTATTTACATGAGGGGCCATTTTGGCCTTCATGAATTCCATTTCCTCCAAAGATTTATAGCATCAAGAAGCTACATCTTGTACCTCAGCTTCTAGACCTACATGGATATGCATAGTTTTTGTTTACTCCATTAATTGTTCTACCTTAGACTCAAGTTCCTAAACTTAAAATTTAAGTTCTTGTCAATACATATTTATTCCCTCATGGATAACTACTATAACATATTTATGGGCTTGGGCTAGGTCTATAATATTTTCAATGTAAGGAGACTATTTGGGTTGTTTATTCTACCTCTTAGTGAGGGAGAATACTTTGTGTGTTTCCTCTAAAATTATTTTTGTGCCCTTGTCATCCTCTATCTTCCTCTTCTTCACTCTCTATAAACTACTAGATGGGGGATAAAATATATTGGAGATAGAGAAAAGCTCAGTGATCATGAAGCTAGACATTTAGGTTGCCTTGCTTCTCAAGTCCATCACCCATGGAAGAATATCCAATTGAGATCAATTCAAGGCTATAACCATAACCTCTTTCTCTACCTCCTCCTAAAATTATTGTTTATTTTTAGACTTGATAAGGACGTTGAGCAAGGAAGGACAAATAATCTTGGACCAATCCACTCCTCCAAATTGAGGGTGTGGATGGACTATAATCAATTAAGGGTTGGGATTCCTTCACTTGCTAGAACTATTCACAATGGTTTCCTCTATGGAGGTGGTGGATTGTATGAGAAGGGAAATTTTAGTGGATTGGACATGAAATTATGGATTGGCTAATGTAGTATGTACCTTTATGCACATGTTCTTCTTTAAGGTTTTGTTGGTAGAGGTGCTAGAAGGGACAAAGGAGGTAGGTATGGTGAGTGGTATGTAAGTGGATTCTGAAAATGCCTTGGTGGTGGTAACAACATATTTTTACACCTCAAGGGTTATAAGAGGGAATTGCATGAATGTGGTAGTGATGAAGGGATCAATGACGGTGGAAGTAGGTGTAGACACTAGAAAACTACACACTTGTAGTTCTAGATGTCTGAATTCCTTGACCCCATCTAAAGGACTACCTAAGCCTTACTAACCCTTAACCTAACCCTATTAACATAACAAAGTCACTATTTTCCTATCATTATTCAAAATTAATATTCACTATAGGACCCCTTATCACTATTCATGATGACATGACATTATGGCATGGCATGTGACATGGTGGGTGACTAAAAAGTGATATGGCAAGTGACATGGCTTATAAGTGAGGTGGATTGAATTGGGACACCATACCCCAGTTGGGACCCTTTTCCAAGGTGCTTAATGACCTCATTAAGCATGACAAGGGCCCCACTTTTGAAGTATGGTGAATGTCTCCATAAGGGGGCCATCATTAAACATCATCCTTTGTAATCATGCATGAAAGTGGTACCAAAGTATGTGGGGAACCTCCTTAAGTACTTATCATAAAATATAAAAAGGTGATGAAAAATCTTTTGGACTCATTTGGGTCCATATGCATGATCCCCACTCCATTTTGGAATCTTTAGCAAGGTGGGAGACAAACAAACCAAGTGGAATACCTATTAGCTAAGTGGGAATATCACCCCTTTATATTTCATGAAAACTTAGGAGCCCACATGGGAAATTTCACCACATTTCACTATTCCACTCCTTCAACATGTTTCTTGACATCAAATGCTATAAATCCCCCCTTCTCTTTCACCCATGTTTAAGTTAGTCTTTGGTAGAGGAATTTATTCTTATAGGTTTAGGGGAAATTTTTAAGGAGGCCATCCACACCTTGGAGAAAAAGATTTCAAAGCATTGAAGCTCTGTCAAAACTACTACAAAATTCCATCATCACAAAGAAACATCAACAACATCAACTATCTTCAACAAGTTTTCAAGGTAATATTTGTTTTATTTTTGTATTTTAATTATTTCATTAGTATTTCATTTCATTAATTTATTACTTACCTCCTCTATCCATAATAATCCATTTATTTACTTTGCCATCTTTTCCATATGAATCCATTTTTTCCCCTTTGCCTTGTTATCCTCCTAACCATTTATCACCTTCACCTTATTACACCTCTTAACCACTTATCTCATTGATTTCTCACCAACTTCCCTTTACTACCTTGCCATCATTTGCTCCTTTACCCATTTACCAACTTGTAAATTTACCAACCCAAACCAAACTATCCTTGTGACTCTTGTTAAATTACCAAGCCAAAATTGCAACCCTTAACTTGGTCAATTTTCAGCATTAGTGTTAATCAAACTAGTTGCTTTATTTTAGTTATCTCAGAAAAGCACTTAATTTTATTAATTAATTTTTTATTATTTAATATATTTAATTTTAGTTTGATTTTTTTATATTCAAGTATCATTATTTTTATTTTCCAACTTAAATGTTTAAAGTAGGTGGATTGATAGCATCTTATAAAGCTTTCACTTCTAGGGTCTAGCTCATGCTAGGCAATCCACCCATATACTTGTCTAATAGACAATTGTGTTTAAATGTTTTTTTATTTGAAGGTATTATTACCTAGCCAAATAAGAGTTCTCAAAAAATTTGGATTTAAATTAGTGCACATTTAATATGTATTATTCTACACACCCCTTTATTAGTTTCTTTTCAACACTAAGAAAAAGCAAAAAAATAGAAATAGAAATTAGAAGAAATAGAAACACATCCAAAAATAGGCACATAAGATAAAATAATACTTGTGAAAGCCTAAGTACCCAAGGAACTTAGTGGTGCAGGCTCTACTTGAAGGCTCATGGTCTTAGTTGTTTCCATCTTAGCTTCTTCATCAGAGTCATCCTCAATGTCTTTAATTATCACAACCTCTCCCTCTATTGGTTTTGAATGTGGAGGTGCACTAGGTAAGCCTTGTGATGATTCAACTATGAGATTCCTTGTTGGAGTCCTACATTTATTCATATAAACCAAAGGGGTATTAATATGTGTAAGGGACCCTTTTTGAGTCAATGCCACTACCTCTTATGTTACTATCCCAACAAATGTGAAAATTTGGGTATGGGGCATAACAATAGTCATATGAATGGTGTCGATAGTAGGTTATTCTTGAGTTATCTCCTCCTCCCTTATTATGTCTTAAGGATCATCATAGATCATTATTAAATGATCTTATTGAAGTCTAAAAATCCTTGCTCTTTCCAATATGTTTAGATCATCCTTTCCATTTAAAAACAAAAAAATCATATAAATAGGAAACATGGCTAGAGGGGATGTTAAATCCATATATGTGATTCTAAATAAGCCCATGTAGATCTCAATATACATATGGAATAATGGGTTACAGATAAATCTTTTGCTTACTACCCACTTCTCAGAAATCCTTCCTCATTATGCATACCATTCTTCCAATTATTATATGGTGACCAAAGAACAAAACCTTCTTCTACCTGGATAGGTCCTATTTAACACTCCACCATAGTTATAAAGTAATTTATTGCCATGCCAACTTGTTTAGGATGTATTTTTCGAGACACAAAGTATTAACCTTATTTTCCTAAATCATTATAACTATGATGTTCGAATAGAGTAAATAATCCCCTTTACCTTCTAGGTTTTTTATGATATTTTCTCTAATTCTAGGCATGGGTGAACCATGAATGACTTACCAAACCTATATATAGACATATTAAACCATCCTAACCATGTTCTTGGCTTAGGCATATATGTTCATCAGATGGTAATGATCACAAATTTTATATTTTATATAGTGCATGACTGGGCTCCATAATTCCCTGAGGTCTCTATAACATGTTCCCATAACAACATCTAGTAAATATGAAATCATATAGAAATTTACCTAAGGAAAATGATGCTTGTCTTTGTGAATTATTTTCTCCCTCAGGAAAAAGCTAATTATATCTGCCATGGTATATGTATCATCATGTAAAGTAATGGCACCCAGTCTAAATTGACAAACTAAATACTTGACCTATCATAGATTTGATTAAGTAGAGCCATGCTAATGTGAATCCCCATTCTAAAATTATCTATGGAAATAGGCCCCTTTGGCTTCTTCCCTTTCCATGTAATGGTTTGGCCTGGGAGTAATCATGAAGATAATGCCTTCTCAATTAAACTCTCTGTGCTAAACTATGATAATGTATGCTTGTTGTAGTTTATATCAGGTATGTTCAAAGATAGGTATCTTTGGAAGTCAGATCTTAAAATGCATGTGACCATTATGTTATTACTATAATAATTTTAGAAGGCATCTTGTGATATCTTTCCCAAGAAGAATAAATATCATAGGAGTTCGATGTGTGGCATCACCTCTGGCTTGGTAGTAGAAAAATGTAACCTTTGGCATTTGAAATCCAATAATTCTTTGATGAATAGTCTATCCTCAAGTGTCATCTTATCATCTAATGAAAATACATCCATCAAATCCACTATGTCCCATAACTATTAAAAGTTGGTGTACCTATTCTCAAATATGATGGCATTAAACACTATGTCTGTAAACTCTGTGGAGTCCTTGATTGAGTATGGTGATGGTGAATTTTCTCCCCTAAATGTCTTGAATGAAGATTCCATTGTAGTATACACTTTTCATTTTTTGTAGTTTCCTTCTAAGTGCTATGTATTCTATATGATCCACTTAGCTCTAACTTAATCACTATTTTACTCATAGTGCTCTTTGAAATAGTATCTAAGGCTCTTTGTCATTATAGGATAATACGAGACTTTGAATGCAAGTTTTATTGAAAAAAATGAAGGATTTAAATGGTTGCATATCACATATATAGGATTTTACATTGAATGATAGCTCATGCAACATAAATGCCCAGTGTTCACCTAGATTTTATATTTTTGTATAATTCAAAATTTTCTAGTTTAAGTTGGTAGGGGTATCTAGTATATATCATTGGAAGAAACTTCAAATTTATTTTGGAAAAATATGGAAATTGAATAATATTTTTCTTAGAAGTAAGGTATCTAGGTTTATGTTGGGGACTGATCTTTTACCAAAGACTTGCAACAAAAAACTCTTCATTTAGCAATATCATTGATAAAATTGTTTTTGGGTAAAATGTCTAAGGAAATTATCCTGAAGGCCCATTTCAAAAAATCCAAAGGGTAATTTTAATTAGGAAACAATTTGAAGGATCTACTTTGTAGGGAAAAGTGCTCATGACAAAAGTCCTAAAGGGTCTACTTCATAGGATAAAGGACCAGGATAATGTCTTGAAGGATAAGTCTTGAAGGGAAAAGGGCCTAGGATAAAAGTCCTAAAGGGTAAAGTGGTGATGAAAAAAATCCTGAAGGGTGTTTTCAAAAAGGCCAAAGGGTAGGTTCTAGAGGGTAAAGGGCCATTCCCATTATCCTAATGGGTAAGTGTAAAAAGGTTTGAAGGGTCTACTTCATGGTAAAAAAGCCTGAAGGGTCTACTTCATAGGATATAATGGTCCAAAATAAAAGTCTTGAAGGGTAAGTTTTGGTAGGGAAAGGGACATTTGAAAAATCCAAAGGGTAATTCAAAAATGGTAAAGGGAAATTCTATTGGTCCAACATGGCCACAAAAAAAGGCCAGAGGGTAGGTTGGTCAGGTAAAGGTATCTGAGACAAATGTCTCAAAGGGTAAGTGATAATTTTAGAAAGGCCAAAGGTTAGGTTCATAAGGTATAATAATTATATCAGGGTTTCATTTTGGACAAAATGTTTGTAAACCAAATTCTATCTGGCAAAATTTTTGAAGACCCAATTCCATCAGGGAATTATTTTAGACAAAATGTCCACAACAATCTCCCCCAAAAAGATAAGTACATGGAAAAAATACATAAAGATAAATTCCAAAATAAATAAAGTCGATAAAGGCACTAGACAAAACCCCTGAAACATAAAACCCAAAAAGATAAATTACATAAGTCCTAAAGTATAAGCTTCAAAATATAAACCTAATAGAATAAAAGAGTTAGTATTATGAAAACACAATACCAATAACATCTTTACAAAGGTATAAGATGCCAATAGTTAGTCTTTTCTTAGATTTTTCATAAGCATATACACGAGGGGCTTGAAAGTAAGACCATAATTTAAAAAATTGGGTCCCTATTTATCATTAAAAGATACATTGAATGGAATTATAATACCTTTAAAGCTACCTTAAATGTATTTCATAAGATATACCTTTAAAACTTACATAAATTTAGTCAGGTTTATGCTAGAGATTGATCTTTTACAAAAGTCCCATAACAAAAAGCCCATCATTTGGCAATATCATTAGGAAATTTATTTTGGGAAAACTATTTGAGGCAATTATCCTAAAGGGTCATTTTCATTAGGAAACAATCTTAAGGATCTACTTCATACGAAAAATTTCTTGTGACAAAAGTCCTGAAGGGTCTACTTCATAGGATAAAGGCCTGAGATAATTTCCTAAAGGATAAGTCTTAGAGGGCAAAGGGCCTGGGACAAAAGTACCAAAGGGTAAAGTGGCGATGATAAAAAACATGAAGGGGATTTTTAGAAAGGATAAAGGACACTTTTAAAAGGTTGAAGGGTTAGTTCTATAAGGTAAAGGGCCATGCCCATTATCCTAAAGGGGTAAAAAAAGGTTTGAAGGGTCTATTTCATGGCAAAAAATTCCCAAAGAGTCTACTTCATAAGATAGAATAGTCTAGGACAAAATTCTTGAAGGGTACATTTTGGTGGGGAAAGGGCCATTTCAAAAAAATTGAAGGGCAATTAAAAAAGGGTGAAGGGCAATTCTATCAAGCTAACATGGATGAAATAAAAAGGTTGAAAGGTACATTAGTCATGTAAAGGTTCCAAGACTAAATTTATAATTTTATAAAGGTCTAAGGGTAGGTTCATAAGGCAAAGGGATTCTATTGGGGGATTCTTATTAAAATGTCATGGGTTCATGAGTGCATGCCACATGTCCTTGACTATTAAAAAATGAAGTCTTAAACTTAATCATAGGTACACTTGAAGATATTATAAGGTCCTTCAAGGTATCACCTAGTACTACCTTTAAACCTTCAAGTACACCCATATGCATGTTTGAAAGGTATCTCCTAAGAGACACCTTCAAAATTTTGGGTCCATAATAAAGGTTCAAATCAAATACAAGATCCCAAAATCTAATAAGCTAATCATTTTCCATAATTTTGATCAAAACCCCATTGCTCATTATCTTTTTGTATTGTAATAAAATGCATGGTTGGATATTGACTTTATTAGCTATTTTTATATATGCAACTATTCTGCTCTGATGCATGTTTGAAATGTATCTCTTAGGAGATACCTTCAAAGTAGGATCAAGCAAGAATTGAACTATGCAATATATGATATTAAAAGCTATTATTTTTTTGGATTGACATAAACCATGTTACTAAAAAAATGTTATACGTTACCTTTTAAACATTTTTAGGTTTTGACATATCTCCATGTTTATGTTTTGGTATAAATATAGCTTTATCTTCTACATATAGGTATAAATTAGAATAATTTTATAAATAACCTAATTAACAACTCTTCTCATGTCTTTTCCAAATTTATACATTGAAAAATCATACGCCAATGGATTTCCATTATGGAGACTTTGTTTCTCTCATAAATAATGGTAAGGTCATTGCCATAGGAAGAGTACATAAAGTGGTAGGTTAAGATTTTGAATCTATGGAACCCATAAATCTCACTTCCACATGCCACAATGAGGAAATACCTATTGGATGTATAAGTGTTAATGTGACTAAATATTTTGATCCAAATCTACCACTTCCATTTCCTATAGCTTTTGTGGATAATTTTGGGGATGTAGTTGATATTTTACCTATATGGAGTAAAAGAATGATGGAACACATCATAGACAGTTTTTATATAAACAATGACCAAAAAATAAAGACAATAATTTAAGCTCAGTTCTACATATATAACCATTACAATAAGAAAAAATTGTTTGGATTCATTTTTTTGATATATCGATGATCCTAACACATTTTAAAGACTAAAGAAAAAACTTTTGTTGGGAAAAGGGTACATTTGTTGCAAAAATTTATAGCTCTTGAAAATAATGAAAAAATTGCTTTTACTTATATTGAATTTGCATAACGAATGGAGATTTTTGGTTGCATTCCTATCCCAATGTTATAAAATGAATTGGGAATTTACATATGGAAAGTTATACAACATTATGAGACTTGTAGTATAGAGGTGACTAAAACATCTATCATTATATGGCCTTCCAACAAAATTTTGAACATTGAGACTTGTAGAGCAATCAATTTACCATACATGACACCAAAGGAGAAATAAATTGGAAAAATTTGGGATATAGTAGATAATGAAGACATTCCTTACTTGAAATTCCTAGCATAAAATCATGCAAAAAAAATTAAATCATGCCTATAAATACTCAGGCTAAAATAGAAATTAACCAAACACTTCACTCAACCAAGTGGAGTTTGATGAAAACATAGATACCGAGATTTAAACAATGTATGTAAATAAATGTTACACCAAAAAGAAACTTTAGTCAAGATTGTCATTTGAGATTATAAAATATCCAAAGATGAAGCTTCTTGATTCCACCACAACAGATATGAGGCAACATGTCCTAGATGCCCTTTTTGCTAGTTGGTTTAATAAAAACAAAAACAAAAACAAAAATAGCATTGATTTTTAGGGTATAGAGATCTATTTGGAAGCTTGGCTTAAAATATATGGATTAAATAAAACTATATTTTTTGACATTCAAAAATGTCATAAAAATGGGGAATGAAATGCATTCCATGTAGGGAGATCTTGACAAAATCCATAAAAGATGACAATGGTATCTAAATATTTGTTAGATCAATTTTTGACTCATTATATAGATGTTTCTCCATGACTAACATGCTAGGTAGATATATACAACTCATGATAAAATGTTCAACATCTTCTAACATTCACTCAAGAATTTATGAGGTGACACATCAATGCACAACTAGTATATATGCAATATGAGCAAATATCTCAATAAAAAATCAAGAACATGTGGAGAACTAATGTTCATGATGTGACCATTGCCATGTATGATAAATTCACTAGGTGAAAAACATGCATATTTTTGATTCAATATAAATGATCTAGGTCCCTCTCTAGAGATCATAAAGATCTCATCGATCAAGAATTCATGATACACTCAAATCAAATACTTTATGTAAGACAAATATATTACACATAAATAATTATTAGATCAATACCTTGAAGAATGCCTAAGTGTCATTCATGACAAGGTGGAATATTAAAAAACATGTGTGTTAAGGATAGTGATAAAAATCAAAGTAGTTATCGATAAATTATTAGATTTCTCAATGGTAGGGATTATAACACATGGCCATGGTGTAGGCAGATATGGAATTTCTTAACCATACATTCCTGGAGGGTCCAAATTTATTATCACCTCATTAAATAAGTGCTTCAGTGAGGTAGAAATAATAATTCCATATACTTATGGATATTTACTATATAAACTTGGATTTTCAAAATATCCATTGTATGATCCACTTTTGTCTAATAATTGCTACCCTAAATGGAAGAAATACAGAAAAGAAGCACAATCAATTAGTGCCTTCAAGAAACTTCCTTCTAGGCTATACCTTCAGCTAGACAACTATTGTGGGGATAATAAGAACATGTAATTCTATCCATAATTTTATTTTAAAAATGTCAAACCTTATATGGAAATAATGTTATATTTACAAGTTCACAAAATCATGTTTTTTTATAGGTATATGTTGCAATATTTATCTCTCCTTGTCTACAAAGGTGTTTTCCTCGATGCCAAGGTTGGATTTTTCCATGTAAGACATACCCATGAGGACATCGATGACACATTTAGAATCCTATCTAAATTTATAAAGAGGAAATATGTATGGAGTGTGGTAAAGATGATGGACACTTATAGCACATGTGAAAATACAAGAAACTTCATGCCATATTTGATATAAGAGGTAGTGAATTTCAAAGAGTATGCTAATAGTTACCAGTTAAGGGAAGAAATGAAATAGTAGGCTTGACAAAATTTCAATAATTTATTCTACATATGAATCAAGGTTAGCCCATTATACATTGCCAAAACTCTATAAGAGTTAGAAATTCCCTACCCCCACCACCCCCCCCTCCCCACCCCATAATCACATTATCGGGAAAAAAAGAAAATGGTGAGCTAAATATTCTAGAAGGTAATCTGATAAAAATATATTTCAAGGGCTTGAAAAATAGAGAAATGTCTCAAGATTCCATTGTTTCAAAAGACTCAAATAGAAGTAGAAAAAATAATGAAAAATAAATTAAATATAAATTGTAAAAGTATGTACAACAATTCCATGAATTTGGTTTGACCAAAAATAGTAAGTGGAAGGATCTAGCATATTACTTCCAAAACATCCATAATATAATGAAAGAAGACATGTTCCCTTATGAATTTGAGTACACAGGAGATTTGTGGGACATAACTCATCATGACATACCCATGCATAGAGATCTACATAAAATGGTTCATGATAAGACCCTTGATTTTGGAGTGGTATCTACAAATATATATGTTGGTCCAAGAAGAAAAAGAATAAAAATTGCATTTAATCTAACTCAAGATGTGCAAATTGAAGATATGTTATTTTTTAGACATAAAAATTCTATAAGAGTGGACTACATAGTACGGGTTGCTAGAGCTACAAAAATATTTAGATACTACAAACAAATGGGGATATAGAAGGAAGGGTCAATGTAGCCTGGTTCATCCTAATTCATGAAGGAGTAAAATATGTAGAAGAAGTATAAATTTATTTAGTTTGCTTGGATAATAAATGGAATCCAAACTCAAATGACACATATTTACCATCCATACTCATAGATAGTATCATCTATGCTTGGAAACCAAATTAGAATTGGAGAGCTCATACACTTGTTCTCACTAATTTTTTGAAAGGCATTGTAATAGACTATTTGAATGTATCATCCCACTAGGAACTAACAAAAATAGTGATAAAAGGATTGGGAAATTTCAAATGGTATTTCCTTAATTTTGGAATGAGAAATATGAATGTTTTTTTAAAAATTTAGTCCATTTTTTGAGAATGTATAATGTTTTATTGTTTTATTTATTTATATTTATTTCTAGTGGTACTTTGCATTTTGTGTCTTGTCAAATAAACTTTAGAATTGGAGTTTTATATTTTCTACTATGAAAACTTAGTATTTCAGTAAATGAGAATCTATTTAATAGCATTTGACTATTGGAATGTCTACTTCACATTTTTGTGATTCAAAATGTACTTTGGTTTTTGCATATTCCAAATAGCCAGATCACATTTTATGAATCATGAAAACCTCTTTGGATTTTTGGTTTTTCAAATGAAACTTCACATTTTCCATCGTTCAAAATGGTCTTCATAATTTACACATCTAAGAATTTACACTTCAGCTTTTGTGTTTTACAAAATACACTTTGATTTTCATGTGTATACAGAAAAGTCTTCAAGGTTTACACCTTGGAATGTCCCACTTGCATGTTAATATTTGTTCTCTGATATTTGGGTATCGACAAATGTTATTCAAATTTTTAGTTTTTTAAATTATGCTTCATATAAGCACCTAAGATTATGCCATGTAGCACATTATTGATGAATTTGATGTGAAGAAAGATGAACAATCCAAAGAAAAGTCCTAAATATTATGAGCACCTAATATTGTAACACACATCACATTCTTGATAACTTGATTATGTGAGAGATTATATTAATAATATAATAATAGATTACCCGTGATCAACACGTGACATGTACACAAATATGAGATAAAATTTAACAGCCATGAGGATGCCACCCAAATGAAATTAAAAAATTAGTTCATGATCTATTCAACTGATGACACATGGCATCTAATCATCTCAAGTGTTTAAAATCACATATCGCTTGAGCACCCAATTTATGTATAAATTATTTTTCCTTAAGAAATAAACTACCAAGTCTTATTATCTATAAATGCATGGTCTATGAACTAGTTTGAACAATCACATAATTTGGACTTATTATAAATATATAATAAAGATGTGATTTATTTTTAATAAGTAAAAGTAATTATTGATGGATTCCAATTTATTTATGATAGTTTTCAACTACTAATTATTAATGATCATTTTAAATAATTTGGAATTATCACAAATACATTAAACATATATGATTTACTTATAATAAATCTAACTTAATTTTGATATAGTCTAATTTAATCTTGATACAGTCCAATTCATTTATGATAGTTTTTAAAAATTTGGACTGTTGATAAGTCCATATTTTCTAAAATAGTCCTTTAAATTGTATATAAGTCAATAGTACATGCCTAAACTATTTTATCAGTTGAAGAAACATGGTGAATAAAATGTGTAGTTTTAGTTAGGGTAACTAGTATTTCATTTGAATTTTTTTGATGGGAGTGAGGTCAAAGAGGAGGTAATTAGACAATGATGTTAGGAGAGATATTGAAAGTTTTGATATTTAAACTTATCTCTTCTATTTCATCATTGTCTGGCTCTAGAAGGTTAGGAAGAATGTTTCATATTGATTTAGATGACCATTATAACTTTAGGTAGAGTTCATAAGATAATTTAAATGTTGTGATTCATGACATGTAATGCTAGGTAAAGGTTCAAGGGTAGGTATTTTGAAAACACATAATTATTAGAATTATTCAAAATTGTAAGGGTTTGTGTCACCTTGAAACTTATAGATAAAACCATTATAAGGAAATTTAACACATTGGCATGTGGATGAGGTAACTTCTCTCATGAAATGTGTCCAAGGTTGATCACGTAATATATTACAAGAAAGTGGAAAGTTAAATATCATAACTTTCGAATGAACAATGATGAGAGGAATGGTGATAGGAATCCAAACACACCCTAAAGGAGGAATTTTTATTCTATCATATCCTTAGCATGTATTTTATATGGATTTAAGATTACATTCAAAATATCCAAGCATTTTAATAAATTTAAGGGAAGTAACACAAGTGACTGATCCTTCATTGATTAAATAACACTTGACTTGTATATCTCTTATTTGATTGCTAATGAGGAGTTAGGGGTCATTCACATGAAGCAATATCTCATCGAGAATCATGGAAGATGTAAGAAATTTGAGTGAAAGAGAAGTGTCTACCATTTCATCAACATGGATAGAAATTTATTCACATTGTTGGAGAATGTTATATTTATATCTTGATAATGTAGCTTCTTACTTCATGGGTGGAGGATGAGTGATGTTGGTTTTGAATAGTAATTGAATTTATCAACAATGATGATGAAGGGAAGTTATTATAAGTTCTAAAAAAGGAATTTTAGATGGGAGATGGGAAATTTTTGCTAGAGGATCCCATTCATCTTAACCCATTAGAGGATTATTGGATAAAGGTGCATAATTTTATAATAAATATGTTTAAGGGGGTTATATGCATATTAAAATTTATGTTGATAAGATATATTTAGTGTAGGTTTGTTTGAATTGGGTTTATCTATCTTAGGTCATGTAGTTATTTCTTTATGTGTTTTTTATGTTTGAATGGAATAAAGTTGATGTGAAGTTTGAGGGATATATACTTAAGGTATCTTAGTTGGAGGAAGAGTAGACTTATATCTATTATGTGATAAGTATGGTTGATTTTCAATGTTGGAGGTGATACTTGTGTGTTTGTTGGTTCTACATGACCTGTTTCTAGGAGATGTGATGGGTAAGTGTCTTAAACAATGTAAAACATAAGAGAATTTTTATGGTTAGAGGTTGGATATTATTAAATATAAGAAACTACTCTCTTCATATTTTTCATGTTGGCCACATTCTCATCATTTGTGTGAGGATATAAGGTACATTATATCTTATTGGTGGTAAGGGTAAGTTGATTATTGTTATCTTAATTTCTAAGAAGAGGATATTTATATATAACTAGATGAACATTAGCTTGATTTAAATATTCATTTTTAGTTTTGATTTCATGAGCCTTAAGTACTTTTTCATAGGATTGTTTTCATTTACATATAAGTGATTCATAGTCAAAGTTGGGTCCAATGAGATTTTCCATAGCTATATTTCTCATCAAGTTCATGAGAATGACCCAAAATTACATGAAACCAATAAAATTTGTTGGGACTCTATCAATGTTTCATAGGATGTGTACAGTCAAGATCTCATGGTAAAGGTCCTGGAAGATATATTTGAATTTATGCTAAGGATAGGGTTTTATGCACATCCATATTATGTTTTAGAAGTAATGAGTAACTAGGATGAGAATTATTATTAGGTGGAAACATAAGATCATGCTCTATTATAGTGTTTGGATCAATGGCTTGGATGGTATGTATGTAATCATACGTATGTATAACACCATCATTTATTGCATGCTAATTTTTAGTTTTTACAAACATGTCAATTCCCGTTGGAGGGTGGGAAGGTTTAAATTGATGTATAATGAAATCTTTATGTTTAACTTGGTCAAAGAACTCTTCCAAAAATTTTGGGGAAAGATTCCTAGTTTGGTACTATAATTTATGATGATGAGCATTAATAAATAAGTGGAAGAGGTTATATACACCACACTATGGTTGGATTTATTAGACAAGGATTTCTATCATTTGATGGAAACTTATGCAATTATAGATTCTAATTGTTTATAGTTGATAATCTAGACTAAATTATTTTTATAAAGTCCATTAGTTTGGAATTCTTAAACTAATGCATTTAACAAGTCCTCTAAAATAGTGATGAAGTGGGTTTCAACATGATTATACCAATTTAGAGCACATCCAAAGAGAGTTTTGGCTAAGAATTTGGTGACAGTGAATGTATTAAGTTTAACCCAATATTTGTATATATTACTAAAAGATTTAAATTATAAGGTAGGTTTCATAGATCCATTATAGGTGATAGTAGGATTTATACCCCCTATGTCAATGTTTGTAATTTGAATTACATGAGGTTCATTTTGAAAATGTTTAATAGTTTTATTAATAAGTAGAGGTTGAGGTATAAGGTTACTGTGTGCATCCCTAAGGGGAGGTTGCGGGAGGGGGTATTTGAATTTGGTTCTCCCCATTAATTATGTTGAGGTTGATTTTGGATATGCAATAATTTTTTTTACATATAGATCATTTGGTTTGAATTATTGGTTTGAAAAGTATCCATTTGGTTAAGATTTTTTAATAGTAGTTGATTAGTTTGAGCACTATTTTTACTATTAGAAGCAACATTGGATGAATTATTATGTTGAGAGGTGTTAATAATTTGGAATGTAATAGTATCATGGGATGTAATAGTGACATGAGAAGTGGTAGTAGCTTGAGAAGTACTAACTGTAGTGGATCCATTATGTGTTTAATGAAATTGGGTATTAGTGGGATGACTGGGGTAGGCCCACTAAATGGAAAATAACCATGTTAGTAAATATACTAGGAATGGAGGTGAAGGAAGACATGAAGGATCATGTCACAATGTTATAAAAAGATATTATGAAGGGTAAAGGTGTGGAGGAAATAATTAATTGACTTGACCCAAATCCTATGGAAAGGTTAGGTGAAGGTGAATGGGCTTATCCAAAATGTGGTCCCATCATGACGTTATAAATAATTGAAGGATCCTTACCTCTATGCTAGGGATTTTAATTGATTAAAAGAGTCATTTCATCCATGTATTCAAGATCATTTCCATCTTATACCATTTGTATAAATAAAGGATTAAGTGACATCAATGAAGGAGGAGTTCCATAGTTGGTAGTTCTCATGGTAACATGGATGTTACTTTGATCTAGGTTAGTTATTATAAATTATGGTTTAGTATGATTTTTAGGATTGGTGAAGTTTATCATGTTGGTTTGATTTTTATTTGTGGTATTATCATAGAAATGCTCCATCATGAAATGGGTAAGTTAAACACCTACTAAAAATGAGGATAAATAGTTATAATACTAGGTTGAATGGGTCGACTATGTTTTATAAGAAGGTAAACACAACATCAAATGTGAAATAGAGTTGAACAAGTCAAATATGTTTTATAGAAGGATCAGCATAAAATATATGTTGTAAATTGAGTCAAATAGGTTGATTAGGTTTTGTGAGAAAACAAACATAATAGCTTATAAGAGACTGAGTTGAATAGGATGACTATGTTCT
Organism: Torreya grandis; assembly: GCA_037957365.1. Taxonomy (NCBI): domain Eukaryota; kingdom Viridiplantae; phylum Streptophyta; class Pinopsida; order Cupressales; family Taxaceae; genus Torreya; species Torreya grandis. The sequence goes on from JARHVA010003438.1 coordinate 917,637, forward strand.
ATGAGAGGATGAACAAAAATATCTATTCAAAACTAAGTTGAACATGTCAACTATGTTATATGAGAAAACAAATAGAATAGCTTGTAAGAGACTAAGTCGAATAGGTGGACTATGCTTTATGGGAGGATGAATGGAAATGTTCTATTGGAAAATGGGTCAAACAAGTCAACTATGTTCTATGAGAAAATAAATAGAATAGCATATAAGATAATGAGTCAAATGGGTCAAATATGTTCTATAGGAGGATGAATAGAAGATTTTTGTTATAAACTGAGTAGAATAGGTGACTGTGTTATGTAGGAAGATAAATATAATAGCTAGAAAGAGACTGATATGAATGAGTTGACTATGTTCTATAGGTAGGAAAAATTTGAAATGTTATAAATATACAAAACTAAGTAGTAATTTGAAAAGAAGTAATTTAAACACATAGGTAACTAGGTCTATTGGGTCAATCTAGTTATAACACAAAACACAAACCTTATACCAACACTAAATAATACAAGTTTTGCAATATAAAATAAAATTAACAAATAATAAAGAACAATATTTAAATGTAAATGCTAATATATTAAGTGAACATTCTTATATGTTTTAAATTATGATGTAAAATGTGATAGGGCATTTGGATTTGCAAATAAACTAAAAAGAGGAAAGTTAAAGCTAGATTCAAGTATGTTAAGGATGAAAGAGATTTGTATTGGTGATGGTACAGGGTTGGTATTTGGGCATACCCCCTCACTTCAAAATCCCATGATTATAAAAGTGTCAAGTTATTTTACAATATACCATCAACAAAATATTTTTACTCTATCATAAAATTGAGACAGATTCCCCCTTGATGATGAAATCCAAGTAGGGAAACCTAGGTATATTTGTTTAAATGCTTATTTGATATTTTTGTGATTTGGTAGTGTGTAAGGAAGAATGTGACTAATCTAATAAATTAACCCTCCTAGTTATATTATATACACTAATATAAGTAAGAAAGTAGAAAAAATATTTAATTACTACCAATGTGGGTTATTTCCTTTTGCTTTGAAAAATACATAATACTAGGTTGATTAGGTTGACCTAGTATGCAAACACTACAGAACAAAGTTGAGTTAGTTGAATCTCTCTATTGAAATATAGTTGAAAGAAATGAAATTCTAAAAGTCAACTAAGTTCCCTAGGAAAAAAGTAGTTACAAAACTAAGTCAAGCTAGTAAAGTTAGCTTACTACAAGCTTATAGTTTTATAGAACTAAAAAGTTGGACTAAAATTTAAATTTTGAAAAATAAGAAGAAAATAAATTTTAGAAAAGGAAATAACTAGGTTGGTTAGAATGAACTTGATAATTAAGACAAAGTCAGTTTGATTGATTTAGTCATATAATAAAGATGTTAAATTGTTGTTTTTAAACTATGTTGTCTAGATGAGGGTTGGAACCTATAAGATAGAATTTTAAAATAGAGTCAAACTAGTTGACTGAATTTGTGTAAAGTTGAATAATTAAAAAAAAAAAAAAACTATGTCAATATAATTGATCTAGTAGTATAAACAAAACTTTTTATAAAATTTAAGAGACAAGATGAATAACTAAATTGATAGGATCGATCTAGTGTGCTAAGATAAAATTATGATCATAGAGAGATGAACAAGATTGATAAGCTTGCCTTAGTTGAGAAATATATAAGATGTCGTAACTATGTCGATCAAAGCAATATATGTATCTATAGAAGAAAATGACCTACACATAGAGTTAAACTAAGTTGTTTAGATTGATTGAGTATTAAGACTTATGCATAAACTATTATACTGAGTTAATAGAATCGATATAATAGTCTAAAATTTTTGGAAATACTCAAGGGTAAGTTGACATCAGGTTCACTAGAATGTATGTAAGTGAAAGTGAAGTTGATCTACAAATCAATCCTAACTCAAAGAAAATAAATTATCTAACTATACCAATAGAAATACTTTGATAACTAGGGTCATGACTAATATGGATTTGGTAAACCTACTTAAGGGATCTCTTATCGTATAATATGCATAGAGAGGTTTTCAAATCCTCTAGTCAAGTAACACCACACAATAACCCTAGCTAGGTATACTAATTAAATATTAAAGTAAATATAATTTAGTGCTTACTATACTTGTGGAATAAATGAGTGATAAACATAAACAATAAACATGTAAAGTAAAACTCTACTCAATATAATGTAGAGTTAATCCTAATCAAGGAGAGACATTACATTCATTAGATATTATTCATATAAATCTATCTACTAAAAGAGAAGAGTAAGAGTTAAGAATACTTACCTTGAAGATGAAGCCATCAAGCCTCAACCTCTCTCTTGGCCATTGGTGCTTTACAAGAGGTTATTGAGTATTATTGAAGAAGCTAAGGACAGATAATAGACTATAGTCTAGATAAGGATCTCATGGTGAATCCCAAACATTCACAAGATAAAATTTATCCTACAATAATCATGAAACCCTAAGAAATAACTCCTCAAGTAGAATGGTAGAAATGCAGATAAAGTAGCACAAATGAATGATTCTATCTATTAGAAATGAGGTGAAAGAGGGGTATATATAGATTGATTTGACCTAAATATCTTATGAAATATTAGCCAATGTAGTCTTCTTAGTCAACTTTTTTAGTAAAAAATTAGAATCATTATGTCTTGAACTTAGTTGGCCTACGCTGACTTAGTTTTGTAATATGCATTATTCCTAGAACTAGGTCAACCCATTCAACTACATTTGAAAACTAGTGAAAATGATTTTTACCTAGGTAGGGGATATTTGAGGTGGTTAATTTATTGGAGGAGAGTGTGGGAAAGTTGTAAAATCTTAATGAAGTGTATAGGATGGTTTGTATTGATTTTAGGTCATGGTATAGGGAACAACAATCTTACAAAGCACCAAAGGTCTGCCAACCCCTTTCCTGGTGCACCCTTTAAGGCATACACTCAGAGAGGTTGAGACTCAATATGTTCATAAAAGAGATAAAATATTAATCATTTAAAAATTTTAAAAATATTGTGTGTATACATAATCCATCTCTAATTTCATATCACCAACCCATTCTTTCTTTTGACTAGATTTTGCATACCTTCTAGGTTCACTAGTCACAAATGGTAATGTAAACATAATATTTTCATCATAAGCATCATAAAATAAGTTACCTTCCTTATGATTTATCCTTTTGATCCTCCTTTGATAATTATGATCTGAAATATGATTGGTTGGATGAATATTCAACAAATTCTTGTTCTTGCTTGGTGTTGATGTATATGAATGACTAGTCTCTTTCAAAGAGCTAGTAGTGTTTTTTGTTGAACTAGAAAATTGTGTAGGACTTTGTTTGCCCTAAAAATCAACTTAAATATTTTTATCCTTTCACTTATGAATTTTTTAGCTACATTATTATAATCAACATATATTTCATTCAATTGTGGATTTACTAGTAGGATTATAAAACTTGCATGCCTTATTTGCATCACTATAACCTATGAAATTATGATCAATACTAGTAGGATCTTATATATCACCCTTACCTTGATTTTTGGTGATGTGAATGATTATATATCCTTTAAATTAGATGGAATTTCCATTTCCTAATTTCACTTGTCTTTTTAAGGAATCATCTAACATGTTGAAACCATATTTGTGACTTGTCATGTGATTTAAATAACTTGAATCAAGATTTCTCTTCAAATTCCATCATCTATTTGCACTGTATAAATGGAAAATTTATAATCCAATATAGTTAATAAATCCAATGATGATATCTAATCTAAATTAAAATTAATTTCACATATATAGTAGCAAATAAAAAAACAAATAAACATGAAATATTCATCACTTTATCCATTGTGATAAAATATGGATTTTATCTTGAATCCTTAATGTGGATGATCAAATAATTTCTAATGCAAATATAATTGGGTAGTGTTTTTGGATGCAAATTATTTAGATGGATTTGATTCATAATGGAAATTTGATATCACTTCATTAGTATCTTGTAGGTGGATGATTAAAAGTGATGGATTGCATGCCAATTTATAAGATTATGAAAGGTTAATGATATGGCTCAGTATTATTTAAATATTAAAAATTATTCAAATTAATAAATGGTGAAGAATTAGTCCTCATCCATGAGAATGATGACCAATTCCATGAGTTCAAAATAACTTGGAGTTGGTTGAGTGAGTTAGCATGAATGGGACAATTTAGTTAGTTGTGTCATCTAAGAGGTTGAAATTTTCTAAAATGACTCATATTTTGATTGAGGAAGTTTATGGATTAGTTGGATGAGTCAACACATGGTTGAAAAAATGTGAAGGATATCTGTGTGATGTGGAAAATCTAGGTTTTTCATTATTTTTAGAGGAAAATAGTTGTGCATGATTATAATTAATTAATTACGAAATAATCAATTATTTGAATTTTGGAGGGAATTAATGTTAATCTAGATATAAATTGGTAATGGTGATAATTCATTATGTCAAAATGAATTTTAACACTAAGTAGTGAAATTTAGGTGTCTATATTTATTCCTATTTGAAATCAAGTTGCAAAGTAATACCATTTAAAAAAATAATAGACAAAGTAGAGAATAAATGATTGTGGTGAATAAAGTTACCCCAAGTGATTGAAAATGAATGTGAAGATGTACCCTCGAGTGTTTGTGTTGGAAAGAGGATGAATGCTCTAAATGATTGAAGGGAAATTGATGAAGTAGGTATAGTTAATACCATCAATAAATTGAAGTACTAGAATCAATAAAACACTTTCAAGATTTAAAACATGTGTAAAATAATTTAACCCTAATGGATAATTTCTAGAGAGTGAGTTGGAAATATAATATTTCCTATTCATCAACTGAATGCTTGAATAGTGCTCAAGACTCAAGGGTCACATGAGTGGATGTCATAATGATATATCCATATGAGCATAAGCTACAAGTCATTAAAAATTTGACTTTATGATGTGGAAAAAAGTTTACAATATTGATAGTTGTAAGTAGTGATGGAGATATATATCACTTTGATCAATTTTTGGTATGAAATTTTGATAAAATTTGGTTGTCAAATGTGAAAATAATGATACGGGAGGGAAAATATTTGAATGATGGTGCTGAATATATATAGGGTTATGGGTTTATTTGAAATTCATTTATGCAAATTTATTTCATTGTGTTTGATTTCTATATTTGATTTATGAGATTTTGTTATAGGGTTGGAGAGGAAAATAGATCAGATTACAGTTGATAGGCATAAAAATGAGCACATAAAAGTTAGATAGAGGTTGGAGCAGAGTGGTGATATGATAAGTAACAATTTTAAATTTTGTGTGATGGTTTTATTAGCATTTAAATCTTAGTTAAGTGAAATAAAATTATTTCACTATTTAACAAATGAAAAATTCAACATCGATGGTGGTGAATTCATTGGGCTAAATGGTGAAATCATCAAAAACTAGGTTACGGGTTAGGTTCAGTGAATTCATTTAATGTCATGATGAATTCATCAAAAACTTTAGCTAAATCATATAAAAGTGCAATGAAATCATCATGAAGTTGATTGAATTCATAAAACAAAGCGGCAAAATCATTGAAAATTTCAACAAAACCATCCAAAATTATAAAAATTCATTTAAAACCCAAATGAATTCATAAAACATAGTGTCAAAATCATTAAAGAGAATTAAAAAATCACTAGAAGGGTAAAACTATACATTATCATGTTAGGAGATAAAGAGAAATATATAGATGTGTGACTATATGATGTATATGTAGATAAATAAGACTATCATAGTGATAATTTAATTATGTGTGGGAGATATTACTAATTTATTGTGCATGTGATAAATTCTCAAGAGATCTAGAAATAATGGTGAGGTATAGGGATTACGAGGTAAGTGTAATTAAGGTGACTATCTTGGCATATATACTTGAGATGCTTGAGACATAGGTGGATAGGGCTTATCTAACTGTATTAGTGGAGTGATGGCATAGTCAAATTAATACATTTAACTTTCTTACGTGAGATGACTATTAATTTTGATGATGCATGGAGGATCTTCAGGATTATGATATGGGGGACATAGGTTTACTAGAGTAAGGGTGTATAGGTAGTGACTCTATATAGGGTTTTAGGGGATGACCTAATTTTGATGGTGAGGGTTGGGATAGATATTGATGTATACATGAATCTAAATACAAATTGATTGACAATTTTATTGATGGATATTTTTAGTGGCATTGTGCTACCTAACAAGAGTGGGAGACTATTTCCACTAGGCTTGTTAGATGTGGTTGAAAATATGCTAGAGAGTACTACACATTTATTTTTAGGACCATGTGTACTAGAAAATTTATGTAAGGTTTTATAACATGTGGTGTGTATAGGTTGTGTGTCTATAATATCATCCATACTACTACAAGTGTGATTGTGGGAGCACATAGTGATTGTGTGCCCAATAAACTAGATGAAGAGGAGGATGGTAGAGGAACCTTGTACATATGGATGACATACATATGTAGGGGTATATCAAACAAAATTAAGATATGTGGATTATTATAGGAGGATGATTGATGATCGAGTACATAGAGGCTGATCCATACTGGAAGGAGGATATGAGACACTTAAACTATGTGGTGACTTAGTGTTACATTAATCGGTACCATGAGTATATCATAAAGTGATATAAAACTGATAGGGTGATAATATAGTTTGGTATTAGATAGGCTATACCAATAGGTCTTCACATATTTTCATGGGTAATACATGTGAGAGTATAATGGGGGGCATGTATTAATTATAGTGTTATAACTCAGAGCTAGGTACACATGTAGATAGTGACATTTCATGCTAGGAGGGATGTTGTGGATGCTAGTACTAAAAATGATTACATAGCACGGTGGGATCAATAGAGACCACTAAGGCTTATTGATCCATATGTGCCACCAAGGACATAGAGATAAAGATTATAAGATACATTTGGACCATTCCCCTAGAGGATAGACCTATGAATGAGGACCATGATATTTGTTCCAACATATGGTGGTAGATTAAGAGATATATATGGGTAGCATAGGCATGATACAAGGATAGAAAGGCTAAAGGATGCTAGATGCAAGATGTAGATATGGGAGAGGTTGGAGGATATGGAGGAGGAGACTCCTTTAGTTGTGATTGATAATGATGGAGAGGTAGATTGAGGTATAGGGGATAAAGAGATGAGGTCTATACCATAGGCACATATAGAGGGAGGAGATGGAGTAGGGACATTATGGATAGTGAGGTAAATATAAGACCATGGATCAATTGATGGGTTACATGAGGAGATCAAGGCTCATAACATGGTGAGAAAGAAGGAATATAGGATGAAATAAGTGGTATAAATAGACATGAATAAAATATACAACTACAAGGAGAGGTGGATAAGTTATATGATGATGAATAAGGGGCATTATATAGAGGGAATGATAATCAAATAGGATGTAATGAAATAAATGTTAAATGATACATATATATAAATACATAGGAGAGAGAGGGATATTACATAGATTGAGTTATAATAGGCTAAGGAGTTATTAACAAGACTTGGACAACTAGTGTCCTTGGATAAGGTCATGAGGGATATGGAGTATGCTAATTAATATAAGACTTTTTACAAGGAGGTATTACCATGATCTTAATCATCACCTTCCTTTATAATGTAGTTGATGAGATGATCAATAGCAAGGAGGTCAATTTAACCAATGGATTTTGAGAGATCTGTGGGATAGGGATCGCATTTTTCATTCATTCTTTAAGGAGTACACCACAATGATATGAATTGACCCAAACTATAGGTAACACATCTAAGGGTTAGGAAGAGACATGACATGATAGATGATATGACATATCAATGTATACATAATTTTGAGATGTATCATTATATCTTAGACTTCTATTATGGTTTGAAAATAGATATGTTATGAATTTATGGTTGTGTTTTAATTTTATATGTATGGTAGATAGTATGTGGATATATGGGATTTGGTATAGAAATTATTTCTCCTACTTTTGATATGCTATATCACATGTTAATCCTTTAACATTTTATTGTGGTGTAAAATTAAATGGAAAAAGTTATGTATGGATGGTTTGAGATAGATGAATTTTTCAATTTACTCTAATTTGGATTTATATCAATAATTCTAACACTAATAATCAATTAAGAGTGGAATAACCTTTATTTTTCACTAATGGTATGGGATAACCATGATTACTATTGTGTTATACACATAAAGACTGAAAGATTAATTTTTGATATACTTAGTGTATCATGATATTAAAAAACATAATTAAACCATTGATAATACACATAATTATCTTGACTCAAGAAGTAATAACAAAATAAATAATTTTTTTTTAATAATAAAAACTATGTAAATATGACAAACAAGGAAAAGTAACACACACTAAAATAAAAGTTCACATAAAATATAAGTAAATGATTAAGAAATTAAATGACTAAACACATAAAATTCATCAAAATGATAATGAAAACACAAAATTAATTAAATGATAAATAATCAAATTGTTTTTTGGACATCCTACGCTAGATTTGAACATTGGTAAATGAGATCCATGACAATGTTGAACATCTAATGAGGAAGTCCATAGTGTTTGGATGGTGATGTTGAAATAATGTGTGATTGAGATAATGGGATGATGGGGATGGTGGAAAATATAAACCTATAGGCCCTATGTTTATAATCATTATGTACATAATCCACTATGGATAAATTCTGGTAGTGGATATTAGGTGAGATGTAGTTCTCCCAATATGGGAATGGATGAAAAAGTGATAATGTAGTGTAAAATTGTGATGAGTAAATGTTTTTGTTATTGTTGAAATATATATTTATGGTATAATCATGTTTCGATATGGATATGTAAGGGATAATAATGTTCATATACAATATAGTTCCCTAAGCTTGTCAAGAACATGTTTACACAAGTGCAGGGGTAGATTCTAAACTAATAAGTGACAAAATTAGTATGTCATGGGTGGATCATGGAATAATGGGATGAATGGAAATATATAAGTTATTAATTCAATTTGATTCCCCAAAGTAACTAGGATTAATATAGATAATGTATTACACATGGTGCTAAAAACTAGTTTCCACCATGGTACTTTGCCAAAGTTCTAGTAAACCGGTTTTCACTTTTAGATGTATTCTTTTTCTTTTTATTTCTCTTTATTTTTTTATTTTCTTTTTTGATTTTTTTATTATTATTTTTATTTTTTTATATTTGAAACTTAGGATATGTATAACACTATAATGGATTAGGCATAAAACCTTTAAGATGCATGATGTTCATGGGCCCATCAAGCTCCTCTCCATCTGTTGTGGTCAATTTTCAAGATCCAAATCCATATTTGGCAATTATTATGTATGTACTCAACCTATTTTATTTGAATTTTCCTTTTTCTTAATTCTACACTGGTGTTCTATTGATTTTATTTGAGAAAAAGATTACCAATTTGAAATTACTTGGATGTAATGCTCTTATTGTAGCTATTTGTAAATGATATTTTTTGACTATATAGCACCTAAGTATTATACACTTGGTAAAATTAGACCTTTATTGTTCCCCTTGGTTCTACACATGCCTTAATTCCACTATAATTTCGTTTAATCTATCTTATGGCCCTTAGCCTATATATTAGTCTGAGTAACCTTATATTGATGACAAAGACATCCTATCTTGTATAGAATGCTCAAAATATACTTATCTTACATCTCAACAAGTTTTGATTCTATACCTATTTTGATACTCCCTAGACACTAACATCCAAGATGAATAATAGAATCGATGTTACTATCCTACCCTGATGCAATTTTTCAGTTACCTAAAGTTATCCAATTTATAAATGAAACATATTAAAATGGTTAATTTAAGTGATTTTATGAAACTCATCTCCCAATAGGATTGGTATGAATATAATATAAACCCTCATTTATTCCACACCTATCAATTAAACCAAAAGAGCATTCAAGAAGCACTCAAGTTATCAAAATATTTCCTTTTATTCCTTATTCTAATATAAGTCAAAGGAGAAACTTAGATATAGGTCTGAAGTACTAAAGGAGTAGTCATAAGGTCTTATTTTTAGGCTATAAGCTATGTCACTATTGTACTTAATTTACACACATTGCATGATTCACACACAAGCCAATACATAGGGGAGAACTACATGAGTTTTATGCCTTCTTCTAAAGTATTGATTATCTAGTCAACACCTTTTGAAAAAATGGTCAATGTGGGTTATCTCGACACTATGTGCCCACTAACCCATTTTTCCCCAAGATCACAGTGAAGATGGAAAGCTATGGTTTTTCCATTTCACCAAGATAAATAGTCCATAACCTATATCTAAATGCACTAGAGTGAAGGTGAAGCCAAACCTAGAAGCATCTAGGTGGTTGCATCCTATTTCAACTGATATTTAGTACATAACACTAACATCAATCTCAAATAGTGGCATCGATATAACCATCCCAAGCTGATGTAACTATCAAGAGAGCTAGAGACACTAGATCTAAAATTTGACAACTATTCTAAACTCATATTCCCACCTAATTTTATTATGTTCTAGATACATATTTCAATTAGGAGTAGATCTATCTAATTACTTTGGTTTATGTCATTTATATATCTAGCATAATTTTACTTTCCATTTATATCTTATCTCATTTTAATAAATTTAGTATATGCTACATTTATGTTTAACATTTAATTATCCTACTATTGATCTGATATTCACTCTCAATCCCTATAATTTATATATCTTTAACCCTATCTACCCAATTACTATCCAAATCTAATTTAGGGTTAAACATTTGGTGAACTTGATCTTTGAACATTAAACCCTAGGTCACTTAGGGTTTTTTTTTTAAATTTCTATACTTTGTTTAAAAATTTAAAACTTTTCATTTATCAAGCAATGGAAAATATTGGTGTGACAATATGATTCCAAATGGAAGATAAAGAGGCATTTATTACTCATATCAACATTAACAAGGACTTAATATATTCATTTTTGTATGTTAAAAGAGATGAAATAATAAACAAGATAAAACCAAGGCTACTTCACTTAGTAACATTGAATCCTTAGAAGGTACTATAACTCAACCCACACTTATTAATACACCTACACCAAATTAATGTATAGATTATGTGTTTCAAACTTTGTTCACTAATAATAGTATTGATGCATATATTATGAAATTACATGTTATTTCAACACAAATACCAATTTTAATTCCTATTACTACTCAAAACATGTTTGCATCCCCTTTGGTCACGACTGAATTGGCTATCTAAATCCCAATGGGTATACAGTTCAAACACTCCTTCAATTAATAAAGACCTTAGAGGACAAGGTTACAAACATTAAACAAAAGGCTTAAATGTCTTCACATGCCATAGATTCACAAGATGTGTTGCATAACCATCTTTCACTTGAAATATCTGTACACCCTTTACCAATTGTATTTGTTTCACCTAAGTTCACATTTTATGATGGCAAGGGTGATCATGAAAAACATCTTCAAACCTTATATGCACTATGCCTTGACTATGCTTCTAATCATAAATATTTGGCCAAATTATTTCTAATGAGCCTCAAGAGCTATGCTTTAAGGTGGTTTTATGGCTTACCTCTCCAATCCATGAAGGTATTCAAACCTTTTGACAATCAAATTTTGGCACACTTTTATATTAACATTATAGATAAGGTTTTCTATACTCAAATTATAAAGATAGAACAAGGAACCAAGGATCCTATCGATGAATATGTCTTAATATATAGGACAGTGCTAGCCAAAATAACCAATCCTATGGTTGATAAAGTGTTTCAAGACATATTCAAGAAAATATTTCTTTATAATTTACGTGAGTCCATTATTTTCAAGAAGGTTCAATATTTTGATTACTTCTACCATGTTGTATGGGACCATGAATTAAATCCTATTTCATTGAATAATATCAAATATGTGGAAAACACACCAACTACATCTACATCTAGTATAAAATTTACTATCAAACCAAGTTATATGGTAAAACCTCTTGAGCCTAAAAAGTAAATAAACACCATGTTTAACATAGTTACACAATAACCTAATCACTTGTTCTATATAATGAATTAATGAGGTTGATATAAACAAACATCTACCTAAAGGATATGATGCCAATGCCTATTATGACTATCACCAACGTCTTGGGTATTCTATAAATAGACGTTTTACCCTAAATCATAAGATCCACGACCTCATTGACGACCAAAAAATTACATTTGATGATCCTACAAAGGAATTAGGTTCATAATCTGGTGATCATCATAAGTAGAAAATATTTAACAATCCTTTTCAAGACCACTGTAAAAAGGAACTAAATGTTCAAATGTCATATAATGCACATCCTCCTCCATATTATTATGGACACCCAATAGATGGGGTTATTGGTAATTACACGTGACATATACCTCATACAATTCAGAAACCTACTATTTCATTTGAGGATAGTGAAATTGAGGATTATGAAAATGATCTTAATTCTCTATTCATTTGAGCATAGCTTGATATACACCCCATACTCAGTGTTATGATTGATAATGGTACAAGATAAAATGTTTAAACCATGAAATTACTTACACATTTGGGTTATACTTATAATGATTTATATCCCTCTACTAGATTAGATAGAGCGTTTGATGGGACCTCTCAAAAGGTTCTTTGTGAGATTGATCTACCTTTATAGGTTTGTCCCACACATGTGGCTAATAATTTATTATTTATACCTTTTACGGGTATCTTTGAAATATTTTTGGGATGAATTTAGATACATAATATTCAATTAAGACCTTCTAAAGTGCATTATTGTGTTAAATATATTCATGTCAAATGATTAATTATAGTTTCCAATGTTTCATATGAGCATCCTCTTGAACAAAATAAATTCACACCTAAGTAGTTAATTATCAATATTTTTAAGTTTAATCCACTATAAAAGTGTAATAAATAGATAATACATTTACCATGAGGTACTTAATATACCTTTACATCAGAGATAAATGATAGGTTCCATTGAATCCTCATCTTTCATGCACCATATTCAGATGTCTAGAGCACCTAAACATGTTCCTACTATTGATATTCCAAAGAAACTATAGATTACACAAAGATGGGTTCCATGAAACCCTATTGCTTTTATGGATAATTCACTATCTTAGAGTCCTATATACATACATTGAGCATCATAGATATTACAGTACATATATTTCACCTATACATGCTTCTTGTCATTACCACCAATTTTTTACACCAAATATTGAGTGGAGAGATACTTATAATAATCATTTGGATGAGATAATATGATTATCGTATCACTTCAAAATACTAAATTAAAAAAAAAACATCAAAAATCCAAAAACATTTTGGCACCTACATGTTCTATTAGATCCTTGAAATATATATGTTAGTTCCATGTTGAGGCTAGCATATCATTTACTACTACATATACATAAGTAGGAATACACATATACATGACACACTCCTATTTTATATGTTGTATTTTCCTTATACTCTTGTCATATTGACATTGGAGGCATTTTTTTCTTCAATCTTGATACACATAGGTTATATGATTTGATGATCACTCTATATTATCATGTTTGAGCTTAAATATGTACTTAGACATACCTATTACACATGATTATATATTACACATGTTACTTGATATGATATGTACTTAACATTTTTTACCAACACTTTTGATCCATGGGTTACTATGAAATATTTATGATGGTTGATTATGTTTTTCCTTTATACATTACTTGAGTGTTTTGCCTTGCTATTGTCTTACTTATTCAAGCATTTGAATATGCTCTATTTAATGTGGCCCTTGTTTCTATGTTTGACTTATTGGACATTTGAATATGTAACTTATCATTGTATGGAAATTTTAATATGTCATTCCTTACTTTGTGGACATTGACTATGTCATGTCCATTCGATTTTGTGGCATTTTAACATGCCCCTTATTTATGGTCTCCTTGGACCATTACCTTTTGACTTGATTTTGAGTACTCTTATGTGTGTTCTTGTTTGTTTTTTGATATTTTACTATTACTATCTAGACATTTCCATGATATTTATCATGCATCTTAGGCCTAAATGTAATCACATTGGTTTTATGTGCTTTAATAATACATTTATATAGACATGTTTCATTCTATATGATACATGGATACATTCAGAGATTTTACAATTGTTGTACCATTTTGAGGTGAGGTAACTCCCATGTACTATTTTTACCTAACCTTAAATTATGGGAATATTAGTGAGGGCATGCTTGGGAAATATGTTATCCACGCTTTTCATGGTTCTCAAATCCAATGGGGGAATGCCTTATGGACATGAATTCCATACATTCATAGTTTTTAGATTATAGTGGGGGAATGATTTAGAAGCATGTTCTCCACATTAATTTAGTATTATGATACTTATAACAATTTTCATATTTAGTGGGGACATGTCATATGGACATGGATTCTACACATTCACAATTTTTAGACTTAGTGGGGGCATTCTTTGGAAGCATTTTCTCAATATTCATTCAATATTATGGTAATTATATTAGTTTAAAGATTTATTAGGGGCATGCCATATGGACATGGATTACACACATTCAAAGTTTTTATATTTAGTGAGGGCATGCTTTGGAATCATTTTATCTACATTAATTTAGTATTTGATACGTATACACATTTTAAAATTCAATGAGGGCATGTCATATGGGCATGGCTTACACACATTCACAATTTTTAGATTTAGTCAGGGCATGATTTAGAAGCATGTTCTCCACATTCATTCATTATGATATTTATATCACTTCACAAATTTAATGGGGTCATGATTTAGAAGAATGTTCTCCAAACCTATTTAGTATTCAACATAGATAGTTTATAGTGGAGGTATATTTTGGTAACATGTCCTCAACATTGGTACACATTTTAGTTTCAGATTTCTCCATATATATTGTGGGAATAATTTGGAAGCATGTTCTCCACACTTACATAGTTATCTGAATTGGCCAAAGAACATAATTATATGATCAAATACACATTTATGGTATAATTCCATATATGGTACCATTAATTTATGCAATTTTAACATAAGACATATCTAAGGTGCATATGATAAAAATTCAAAAAAAAATTTAGATTCTAAAACCATTGCACATAATGTTACCCCCAAAATTTTACAATAATTATCAAACCAATTTAATACATTAGTTGGTTCATTCTTTGGTATGGTTGAGATGATTAAATCACTCAATATTATCAAAGTTTTAGGTTGGATTTGATTATATTATCCGACTTCACTAGGTTATAAGTATTATTAGGTTACACAATTGAGTTAATCTCAACTGTCAGGTGGTAAATCACTATTATTATTAGGTTACACAATTGAGTTAATCTCAACTGCATGTGCCTTCAATATCTCTCTCTATCTCTTTGGATATATGCACTTTAAATATTTAACTATATTTTTCTTTATCTTAGTTTCATATCCTTACAATAATACATCTTTCTCAAAATAACTTGTCAATAGGTAAGGTAGTTACATTGACACACATGTGTACTCCTAAACCTTTCTCTTTCAATTTTAGTATATTTCAAGTTCTTTTTACCTATATTATATGCATTGATTTTACACTGTAACATGAGCTTGGTTACAATTTAGTCACCATCAAATCACTAAAATTTAATTCAAGAAAATATAAAGTGTGCATACACACCCAAGTATTTATTCCTTTCCTTTAAACTAGTAATTTCGTTATTAGATTAAAGGGGGGGTGTAGGTAATATTTTATGATTATGTATCACTTTAATCTTGTAAACTTAAAAAAAATTAGATATTGGATGTTACTCTTATATCTACACATGCCATACTTTTGAAAGCATCACATTTACTCTATCTTGTGCTCCTTGGCCTATCTCTTAGTTTTAAAAGCCTCATATTAATGAAAAATGCATCCTATCTTACCAAAAATTCTTAAAATGTACTTATATTACACCTCTACAAGTTATGATCTTATACCTTTCTTGCTACTCCCTAAACACTAATATCTGAGTCATATAGTAACATCAATGTTACTATCCTACCCTAACATAAGTATCCAGTACCATAAAGTCATCCAATTTTCAAATGAAACATATTAAAATGGTTGACCTAAGTGATTTTTGTGAGTTTCCTATCGATAAGATTGATATAAATAAAATATCAACCTTCATTCATTCCTTATCTAGAAATCAGATTAAAAAAGCTTTAAAAAAGAACTCAAGTTATCAAAAGTTTTCTTATTTTAACCTATTCTAATATAAATCAAAGGAATTACCCAATTATAGTTATGAATTACTAAATGAGAAGTCATAAGGTCATATTTTATAAGTTAAAAGTTAGGTCATTGTTGTTCTTGCATTATCCACATTGTATGATTCACACATAAGCCAACACATAAAGGAGGACTACATGATTCTAAGTCCCTCTTCTAGAATATTGGCTATGTAAGAAACACCCTTTTATAGTGGGTTCATTATGGGTTATCTTGACATTATGTTCCCACTAACCCATTTCCCCCAAGGTCACATTGAAGTTGGAAAGCTAGGGTCTTACTATTTCACTAGGAGAAAAAATCCATGGCCTTGGGGAAAATGGGTTAGTGGGAATATAGTGTCAAGATAACGAAGATGGAAAGCTAGGGTTTTACCATTTCACTAGGAGTGACAATCCATGACCCATATTTGAATGTACCAAAGCAAAGGCAAAGATAAATCCAAAATCATCCATGTGGTTGTATCTTATTTTAGTTGATATTATATAAAATATACTAGCATTGAAATCAAATAGTGGTATTGATGTAACCATCCTAGGCTGACACAACTATCTATAGAGCTAGAGACATTGGATCCAAAAAAAATAATTGCTTTAGACTATTTTCCCACCTACTTTTAGTCTATTTAGATATAGATTAGTATTAGCATCATAGCTATTTAAATGCCTTAATTTATGTCATTTATATATCTATTAAAGTTATACTTTCCATTTATAACTTATCTCATTTATTAAATTTATTATATGGTACATTGAGTTTAGAATTTAATTAGCATATCATAGATCTTATATTTAGACTTGTTCCCTATCATTTATAAATATCATTAACCATATCTACCCAAATAGGATCCATATTCAATTTAGGGTTAAACAATATGTCAAAGGTAATTTTGGTAGACTTCTAATTGGTTTAGGTTATTAAGGTGTTTCTCATCAAGGAGGTCAAGCTTTCTTAGGCATGAAATGTAGTAAGATTCCTCATCAATGAGATTCTGAAAGCATATGAATAAGGATGGGATCTCAAATTTAGTGGGTAATATTGACTCATTTTCATAAAAAAGGGAGTATAGGGTTACCCCCATGGGTGTGCCAATCATGACCAAATAGATTGACAACTTGTTATGGCTATTTTTATCAACCCATTTATTTTATAAAAGTGTTGACATGTTTTCAATTATTCCATATTAAAAACTAAGGTCATAGATTTAAATACTATTATCAGGGGCTAACTTATTTGCATGAATTTGAATATGCATTTTTCAATATACATAGACTAAAATTATTACATTTAATGTTAATTAAATGGTTTAAAAAGCATAAGTCTTTTCTTAATGAAAATAGGTTTTTAGTATCAGTCTACAATGATTTGAAAATTTACAAAGGTATATAGTGTTTAATAGTTTTAGAAGTGATCTTATATGGGTAATAGTATTCTAGCCACATGGGTACCTAGAACATCTACTTGTTTTGGGAGAGTATTTTTTTGTAAAAGGATGGATGCACAAATTTGGGGGATAAAAAAGGTGACATGATGAAAAATGAAAAACTTTTTTTGTAAATGGAAAATACCCTTTTGAGAAAAGGGTATATTCCCTTTGAAATGTTGAAAGGGCATACACCCTTTTAAAGATGTAATATATTTTATTATGTTCAATTTTTGTTGCTTATTTTGTGTTTAAAAATATATGTTTTTTTGTTGTGTTTTTTATTTTCAATTTGTTTGTATAAGGATATATTTATTAAAATAAATGTAATAATATTAAATTTATTTTAAATTATATTTTATATTATTATACTTTAAATTCATTTTACTAAATATAATAAACTAGGGCCACTCTACATCTTATGAAATTGATTATAGAGCTATAGGAGTTACCATTTAGAAGTTAGTTTTTCAAATTCCATTCTAGTTAATATATAGTTTTTAAAATTTTAATATTGAAATATATAATGAGAAATGAGATTTCAAATCAGGTTACATATGTAATATATTTGTACCATTGATGATCCGTAATAATAATTAAACAAGTTTTGTAGCAGTAGAAACAACACTTGTAAAGGATCAAAACCTTATTTAACAATTTAATAAAATTGATTTTTTTGAATGATTACAAAATTTTTAATTGGATTTTATATATCCAAAACAGACAAAATTTATGAGTGCAATAAAGAGACAAGGAATCAATAGAGAATACTGATCATGATTTGATAACAAAGTTCAGCTATAAAGCCTATGTCTCTAGATCTGCTTCAATGGGGGATTAATCCTATTAAAATATTGAAAAAATATTTTAAAATATTTTAAATTCATAAAAATCATCTATACGGTCTCAATCCTATCTCATAAATATTCCTCAAACAAATTAATTTTGTTTAGAATCTTAATAAAATCTCTAAGCCTCTAACACTCTTTATAGCCTTGACTCCACGTCAAAAAATTGCCTTCATTTATGCATTAAAACCATTTATATAATGCTTCCATCTAAAACCCAAGTGGTGAATAACCTATCATTTTATCCAAATGGTCAAGGTTCAAATCCATTGTCATCATTTTTGGTAGTCAAGTTAATCTATAATCCCACATTGGGAAGGTGGGTGCTATTTTAGTATTGAAATACATGGATTTCATGGTAACTTAAAAGCCTTAAAAGGCATGGTACATGGCATGGATTTTGGGATGTGGTGGAATGTGGATAATATGTGGTGTGGCTTGGTTATTTCATAGGTATTTACATGGACTGTGTGGGAACCATGGGAAATACGTGGTATTTCATGGAAACTTGGTTGGATGAAAAGTATGTGGATGAAACATGGGAAATGTGGATGTCTCATGGAATTAACAAGTCAAATGTTTGTTTACAATATGTAGAAAATAATATAAAATTAGACCATGTAATTAATTAGTGGCAATCCATGTGGTGGCTTGAGGACCAACCATGTGGTCCAATTTCCATGTGCCACTTGTCATCTATCTGAACGATCTATCTAAACCCCTAATTTTTTTTACTTTCTTAGTTAAATCTTCCACATGTTATACCTTGTGCATAAATTCTCTATTTTGTGATCTAAAAAATGCATCAAAAATCTCTCGATGATCCCTTTACCATGAAAATGATCAACCTATGATTTGATGACTTATTTTTTTAGAACAAAATATAGATCCTTCTAGATCAATACTCCCCACTAGGAGATTTTAGACCTACAAAAGTTGATTAATTGGTAAATAGGTGTGGGTATTTCTCCCTCACTCTTCTGGATTCCATCCATTTGGCCTTGTTTAGGTGCATCCCTTTAAGACCAACATGAATATATTAAACATCTCCTTTTCATGAAGTTTAAACCTTCCTATTAAGTATTGTATCTTCTAGTAGTTATTTTTAGACACTCAAGAGAAAAATAATCAATAAAAGGAATAGATACACTCTCATCATGATCTAAAATCATCTAAGGCTCATACAATTTCAGATTTTCCACATTCACAATTAAATAAATTTGCATATAATATGGTAAATCCAAATGTAAATCATTTTTACCAATATTTTACATAATATAAAAAGGACCATACTAGATTGGTTTCCACTTTTTACCTTTACCGGTCAGCCTTTCCTTACTAATGTGAAGCCATACCAAATCACCTACAACAAACTGGTGATCAACATGATGTTTGTCATGTCTTGCTTTGTACTTTTCTTGACTTTTCTCCAACTAATCTTAGATAGTCTGATGTACATATTATAAATTTTTAATGAACTTATTGGCTTTAATAGAATCTTTACATTCATTATTAGTTGAATCTTGTCCATAACAAACATCTAAAGGATATTTAGGAAAATATCCATAACAAACTTCAAAAAGAGATTTCATAGTAGAAGAATGAAGTGCATGATTTTAAGCATGCTATATATAGTATAAATTCTCATCCCATAACATGGGATGTTTACTACAATAACCCCTAATTAAATGTACCACTATGTGGTTTACAACCTTTGTCTGACTATCGGTCTGTGGATGAAATGCAGTGCTCTTATTCAACTTAGTGTCCATCAATTCCCATAATGTTGACAGAAATTCCCCAAGAAATTGAGATTCTTGATTAGAAGCAATAGAAGTGGGAAAACCAAAATGAACCCATACATGACGAAAGAACAAGTGTGTCATACCTTCCCCTATAATCTACTTAGTACAAGGAATCAAAACACACATCTTGATAAATCTATCCACTACCACATACAAGTAATCATCTTTCCTCTATAATAGGAAAACCCCCTACAAAATCCATGAAAATAATTTCCTAGGGATGAGTATGAATAGGTAAGTGATTGTAAAGACCTAATTTCCTATTACTATTTTTACTTGTGGCACAAATAACACACCCCTTGATATATTTGGCAACATTTTCCTACATACAGGGCCAGTAACAATACATTATCAAATGTGCAACCATTTTACCAACTCCAAAATGACCAAAAATAAGAGAAGTATGTGCTTCCCTAACCATGTGAATATTTTCATTTTAAGGAATGTAAAGTTTACCCAAATGATACAAAATTCCAATATGTACATGATAGTTTGATTCATCTACATATTTTCCATTTATCAAGTCTTTATACACATCCTTATAGTCAGCATCATTAACATACTATTCTTTATAAATTTCATGAGTCAAATAACTATGTTGTAAAATAATAGATGAAACTACCATAGGAGGCCTAGAAGTCATGCCAACAACTTTATTTTGAATACCTTTTTTATACCTAATCACAAGATGAAACTAATTTAGGAAACCCATTCAATAAAAATTCCTAGACTATTGTAGCTTGGCTTGTGATTGGAGATATTGAAGGGGATGATGATCTATATGTATCACTATTTCCTTGCCCATCAAGTAATGTTTCCACTTATTAACACCCTAAACTAGTGCATATAATTCCTTATCATAAGTTAGATAGTTTCTTACCACACTTGTGAAGGTCTCAAAATGATAGCATACTAGTTTCTTTCCCTACATCAAAATAACTCTCATAGCATAATCACTTGGATCCATATTGATCTCAAATGGTTGCTGAATATTAGGAAGTGCCAAGATAGGAGTAGTACTAATTTTTGTCTTCAAAGTGTCGAAGGATATTTATTGCTTACCTTGCCACTGAAAAACCTATTTTTTACTAGTCAAAGAATTTAAGGGTGATGTAATAAGTGAGAAATTAGCAATGAATTTCCTCTAATATTATACTACACTAAGAAAAATTCTAACCTTAGTTACATTATTAGGTTTAGGCCATTTAACTATAACCTCCACTTTTACAAGATCAATTTTCAATTAACCATTTCTTACAATATAACCAAAGTAAACCAAAGAGGTATTGCCAAATTCAGATTTAGATAATTTTAAATAAAGTTTTTCCCTTCTTAATGCATCCATGAATTTCGTAATATGAATCACATGATCTTCCCAAGACTATCTAGAGAACAAAATATCATCTAAGTAGACTATAATAAAATCATCAAAGAATGGCCTAAAAACATTATTCATCAAATGCATATATGTAGCCAGTGGCATTGTACAACCCAAAAGGCATGACAAGCCACTTAAAAAATCCTTATTTTATCTTAAAAGTAGTTTTCCAAATATCACCATCATTAATTCTAACATGATGATAACCACTTTTCAATTCTAACTTAGTAAAATAGATAGCATTTCTTAACTGATCTAGAAAATTATCAATACAAGGAAGAGGGTAATGATTCTTAATAGTATTTTTTTTCAAAGCATGGAAATCAACACACATTCACCATGTGCCTTCTTTATTTAGAATAAAAATGATAGGTGAACCAATAGGAGATTTACTAGGATGAATAACACCTTTTTCCAAAATTTCCATTACCTGCTTCTTGATTTGCTCATTTACCACCACTAATAACCTGTAGATGCCAATGTTAGGGAGAGGAGAATCCTATAACAATTGAATTTCATGTTAAACTCCCC
Source organism: Torreya grandis (assembly GCA_037957365.1). Taxonomy (NCBI): domain Eukaryota; kingdom Viridiplantae; phylum Streptophyta; class Pinopsida; order Cupressales; family Taxaceae; genus Torreya; species Torreya grandis. The sequence continues at coordinate 940,076 of JARHVA010003438.1, forward strand.
TTTTAGGGGGTAACACTTTGGGATCCTAAAACACATCATCATAACTAGAAATGATTTTAACTAATTATTTCTTATGTCTAGGATCATAATTTTCCATACCATGGGAATATTCTCTTTCCTTAGACTTAATCAACATGAGACAAATTTGTTTGCTTGAATTGACAAGTATTTTCATTTTCCCTACTATAACCAAGGAAATACTCATCTTAACATGATGTCACTTGACTATATATTTAATTCCATACTTAACAAGCAAGTACTTATTCTCCTTCCTAAAGAAGATTGCTTTTCTATCATAAAGATAAGGACTTCCTAGAACAATCCCACATATGTCTAAAAGGACTAAATCCAGATCAAATTCATCCATGAATTTGGATGAAATGACAAATTTCAATGTATAAGTTTTGGTTACTTGCAGTTTTGTATCATCACACACCTAACCAAGTGGATAGGGTTTTAGATGGGGAGTTGTTTGTAGGCCTAAATTTATAACAATGTCTTCATAAATCAAATTTTCATGTGATCCACTATCAAATAGAGTGTCAATATTAGTATGTTTTACAACAACATTAATGTGGAATAACTCATTTATTTTCTTATCATCATGCATATTTTTTTTTTTTGAAGAGAAAACAACATTAGATGACTTAGTGCTAAAAAGAGAAGAACAATTTTGCATACTCATAGTTGTGGTCTTAGTTTTATCCCCAGAGTCTAAACCTAGATCTTGAAATACAGTATTAGTTTTCTTATCTTTCTTCTTAAACCTATTAAAAGAACTTAACTTAGGATGTAATTTTAGACACTTAGAATCATCATGATTTTTCTTATAATGATTGCAAAATGTCTTACTCTCTTCTTTATGAATAGTAATAGTGGAGATTTTTTTACCCTTTCCATAACTTTTCCCTTTAGAATGCTTAAATTAATATTGCTTACTTTTAACTTTAGGAAAAGATTCTTTTATTTTTTTCCTCTAGCCTCTAAATGAATGGCTTTAACACATGCTTCATCTAAACTAGTGGGATTGAGAACTAGAATCATGTGTTTCAAGTAACTATGAAACCCACCTATATACTTAAGCAATGTTTCCTATGTATATAGAGGAATATTCAAAAGTAAAGCCTTCTTCCAAAATATCTGTATATAATCTTGAACACTTTGGCCTTTAGTTTGTCTAAAAGATTTCTAATTCATGATGGCTTGTTGCATATAGCCTAAAAGATAAAATTGCTTTCTGAGTGCATCAAAAAATTCAATCCAAGTGTAAATAGAGCTACGTATATTAATCTCAATTTCCTTCAACTTATTCTCCCACTAGATGAGAGTTGTGCCTCCCATTTAAAAAGTAACCAGGTAAATTTTAACCTCATCATCCATAATCTTTTGGACCTTGAAATATAATTCTATTTTCTTTCTCTAGTTATCTATATTGTCTTCATTAATATCACCATTAAACATCGACAATTCAAACTTAATATCTAAGTTTAGTGAAGGAAGAGATTAAATAGATTTTTTCTCTTTACTATCACTTGAAGAGGAGGAATGTTTCTCAAAAAATTTACCACCTCCATCATACTCCATCTTAATTCATCATTAACGGTAAAGTTCCTCAACCATGTCCTTCATTTCCAAGAAAGATTGTTGGAAAGTTTTTTTAGACTCAAAGTCATCTCCCATTTATATAGTATGTCTTGATCCAATATCTAGGTTATATTTTTCTAATTCTCCTTCACCCTACCTAGATCTTGAATTTGTCAACATATACTAGAAATCCACATGGTTAAATATGAATTCTACTCTGATACCAAAAATATGATCCATAATCATAATCAAACAAGTGTCATAGCAGTAAAAAATGCACTTGTAAAGGATCAAAACCTTATTTAATAATTTAATAAAATAGACTTTTTGAATGATTACAAATTTTTTAATCAAATTTTAAATATCTAAAATAGATAATTTATGAGTGCAACAAAGAGACAAGGAATCGATAGAGAATATCGATCGTGATTTGATAATAAAACTTGGATATAAAGCCTACGTATTTGGATCCACTCCAATGGAGGATCACTCCTATTAAAACATTGTAAAATATCTTTACAATTATTTTAAAGTCATCAACATCATCTATACAGGCTTCTATCTCAGAAATATTCTTGAAACAAACTAATTTTGTTCATAATCTTAATAGAATCTCCAAGCCTCTAACACTCCTTATAGCCTTCACTCCATATCCAAACCTTACCTTCAATTATATATTTGACCCCTTTATATAATGCTTCCATATGCAACCCAAGTGGTGAAGCACCTATCTTTTTATCCAAATGGTCAAGGTTTGAATCCCTTCTCATCATTTTCGATGGTCAAATTAATCTATAATCCCACATTGGAAAGGTGGGTACTATTTTGGTATTGAAATACATAGATTTCAGGGTAAGTTAAATGCCTTAAAAGGCATGGTCCATGATGTGGATTTTGGGACATGGTGGAATGTGGAGAATATATGGCATGGCTTGGTTATTTAATATGTATTTATGTGGAATGTGTGGGAACCTAGAGAAATACATGGTATTTTTTTTGAAACTTGGTTGGATGAAAAGTATGTGGATGGAACATGGGAAATGTGGATGTCTCATGAAATTAACAAGTTATAAGGTTTGTTTACAATATTCAAAAAACAATATAAAATTAGACCATGTAATTAATTGGTTGCAAGCCACGTGGTGGCTGTTGGGGGATCAAACCAACAATAGATTACAATTGTGATAGCAATAAACGTGGAATTAAATCAGATTGACAAGTAATTAGAATGATAATAGCAAGAACAAGAGATACAAGAAAACACCCTGAAAACTTGTATTAACAAACTCTTTACAAAAGGAATACAATTGAAGAAAGCTTCTTTCTTCCACACCTCTCCTAGATGTATAGATCTCTATTCCTCAAGAGCTATCTCTCTCATGAACAATCAACTCCAATAAGCCTGGATTGATTCAATTCTGTACTGTTCTTCACACACCAATTCTTCTACAATATACTAAGCTAGGAAGATCTAATTCTTCATATAGAATTAAGAGACTTGAGCATGTACTTACAACAAATAGTTAAACCACTTAAACAAGGGCTCTAAAAATAGTAATGCTAATAATAGAGACACGAGCTTGAGTCTACAACTCAAACTTATCATGCAAACACTCACTTCTGTCCACGGAAATAGCTTTTTGGACATGCAGGTGACCGAGTCGGTTCTTCTTGCTTGTCTGTGAGCGCCGTCGGCCAACCCTCTACCGATGTCGGCGTCTCTACAACTGCCTGTGATTGACGTCGATCGCTCCTGACCGACATCGGTGTCTGTGTAGACCTGAACCTGATAATGAATGCTCCTTGGTGAAGTTTTTAGCTCCACACCCTAACAATCTCCCACTTGGAGATAAACAGCTACACCAATACCTGTACAACAACATCTTATAGCTCCTCCATCTTCAACTCAATCATGAAGACCAACAGAAGTTGAATGAAGATTAAACTTCTCCTTTGTAACTGGCTTTGTTAGCATATCAGCAGGATTCCTATCTGTATGGATCTTCTCCAGCTTCAACTCACCATCTTCTAATACCTGTCATATGAAGTGATACCTTAGCTGTATGTGCTTTGTTCTTGAATGAAAGGCTGAATTCTTAGCCAAATGGATTGCACTCTGACTGTCACTATACAATCTACAACTCTCATGCTCCCTACCAAGCTCATCCATGAACCGTGTCATCCATATCATCTCCTTGCTAGCTTCTGTGGTTGCAATATATTCTGCTTCTGTAGTTGACAAGGCAACAACCTTCTGATGGGTGTCTGAGACTCGTCCACAACACGTTGTCCACCCAAATTCTCTGACAGTGACCGACCTCGGTCACCTCCAGACCTGTTACTGGCCGACGTCGGTTCTGCCTGACCGACCTCGGTACCTGTACGATCGATGTCGGTCTCTGTATGGCCGACGCCGGTTTCTGTTCTGCCGACACCGGTTCCTAACCTACCGACGTCAGTCTCTGTGTTTTCCTGTAAGTGATTATTTCTTTTTCTCGCGAGCTCATCTTGGACTTTCACCTCATTCAATTCACCATTGCTCTGCTCAGATTGATTCAACTTCCTTAGCTCATCACAATACATCACTCTTTCATTGAAAACAACATCACGGCTCCTGATTACCTTGTTAGTCTCTAGATTCCACAATCTGTAACCAAAATCATCTGAGCCATAGCCATTAAACGTGCATCTCATAGACTTAGCATCAAGCTTCTTTCTATTTTCCTTGTCTATATGCACAAAGGCTTCACAACCAAAAACTTTGAGATATGAGAGATCAACATTTTTACCTGTCCATGCCTCTTCTGGAATACCACCATCCAGAGCTATAAAGGGTCCTCTGTTAATCAGGTATATTGCAGTGTCAACAGCTTGTGCCCAAAACTGTAAGGGCAAACCAGCATGCAATCTCATACATCTTGCACGCTCCATTATTGTCCTGTTCATCCTTTCAGCAATACCATTTTGCTGAGGTGTCCTTGGAACCGTCCTTTGCCTATAGATTCCATGCATGTAATAATAATCTCTGAACTTATGACTGTAGAACTCACCGCCATTGTCTAATCTCAGGCACTTTAATCTTTTACCTATTTCATTCTCAACCATAGCTTTCCAAACTTTAAAAGTATCAAATACATCAGATTTCTTTCTAATACAATAGATCCATACCTTCCTTGTGGCATCATCTATGAAAGATACATAGTACTGTGATCCTCTAATGGAAGCAACCTGAGCCGGTCCCCACACGTCTGTGTGAACAAGCTCCAACTTCTGCCTCTTCTTAGTAGACCCAGTTTTGAGAAAACTAACCCTTTTCTATTTTCCAAATACACAGTGCTCACAAAACTCTAGATCTATGCCTTTTAAATTTGAAAGCATACCTTTAGACTTAAGAATTGACATCCCCTTCTCACTCATGTGGCCAAGCCTTGAGTGCCACAATTTAGCATCCACATCTGAAGTAGATAATATAGAAGGAGATTTGTTAGTAACACAATTACACAAATAGAGAGTACCTTCTCTCTTACCTCTGGCCATAACAAGTGCACCCTTGGTCACCTTCTAAGATTCTACTGTGAGAGTTATTGTACAACCCTCATCCCCTAACTTTCCTATAGAAATCAAATTTCTCTTCAAGCTAGGTACATGCATCACATCTCTCAACACCCATGTGTTGCTATTCTACATCTTTAACTGCACTTTACCTTTGCCAATTATTTTACAGGGCTCATCATCCCCTAGATACACTATTCCAAAATCTCCATGGATATAGTCACTGAAATATTCCCTATTAGGAGTAGCATGAAAAGATGCACCAGAATCTAATACCCAAGATTCTATATTATTATGCAGAGAGAAAATTAAAGCATCCTGTGCAATACTTGCAATCTTGGCTTCTTCCTTTCCTTCTGCTGGTTGTCCTCCTTAGGCTTTGACCAAAAATCTCTGCTTATGTGCCCCATCTTTCCACAATTCCAGCATTGTGGCCTTCTGCCATTTCTAGATTTAGATCTGCCTTTCCCCTTTGATTTGGATCTTGCTCTGCCTTTCTTGCTCTTCTCTTTCTGCCTTCCCCTGCTCTCAAAACTTAAAGCATTCTCGGATGCCTCTTCTATGCTTTTCCTGTGTATTTCCTCATTTAAGATAACACTAACAACATCCTCTACTTTCAAAATATTTGATGCAGATGCAGTATTACTTACTGCCATTACTAAGCCATGCCAGCTTTCAGGCAAAGAACATAATATCAAAAGAGATTTTATCTCATCATCAAACACTATATTCACTGAACTTAATTGATTCACAATACCATTGAAATCATTCAGATGAGTAGAACCAGATCCACCTTCATTCATATGCAAATTAAATAACTGCTTCATAAGATATACCTTATTGGAAGCTGAGGGTTTTTCATACAAATTTGCTAACGTAGTCATCAACTCTATCGTAGACTTTGCCTATGATAAATTGGATATCACAGTGAATGCTAGACTCAGTCTTATAGAACCCAGAGCCTTTCTATCAAGAACTTCCCATTCTTCATCCTCCATGTCTTTGGGCTTCTTTGCAATACCTCCTAACGGTAAGTAGAGATCTTTCTGATACAGATAGTCCTCTATCTGCATTCTCCAGTGTTGGTAATTTTTGCCATTAAACTTTTCCATTCTCAATTTACTTTCATCTGCCATTACTTCTCCCACTCAAACAAAAATCCCTGCAGAAACTCCTGTGAGAACCTGTAATCAATACACACTACACAGATCTGAACCACCTGTTAGTGAACCTAAACTTTGATACCAATTATCAAGCTCTGAACCTGTAACCAAGGCTCTGATACCACTTGTTGGGGGATCAAACCAATAATATATTACAATTGTGATGGCAATAAATGTGGAATTAAATCAGATTGACAAGTAATTAGAATGATAATAACAAGAATAAGAGATACAAGAAAACACCCTGAAAACTTGTATTAACAAACTCTTTACAAAAGGAATACAATTGAAGAAAGCTTCTTTCTTCCACACCTCTCCTAGATGTATAGATCTCTCAATAGATCTCTATTCCTCAAGAGTTATCTCTCTCAAGAACAATCAACTCCAACAAGCCTGGATTGATTCAATTCTGTACTGTTCTTCACACACCAATTCTTCTACAATATACTAAGCTAGGAAGATCTAATTCTTCATATAGAATTAGGAGACTTGAGCATGTACTTCCAACAAACAGTTAAACCACTTAAACAAGGGCTCTAAAAATAGTAATGCTAATAATAGAGACGCGAGCTTGAGTCTACAACTCAAACTTATCATGCAAACACTCGCTTCTATCCACGGAAATAGCTTTCTGGACACGCAGGTGACCGACGTCAGTTCCTGCTGCTTGTCTGTGACCACCGTCGACCGACCCTCTGCCGACGTCGGCGTCTCTGCAACTGTCTGTGACTGATGTCGGTCGCTCCTAATTGATGCTGGTGTCTGTGTAGACCTGAACCTGATAATGAATGCTCCTTGGTAAAGTTTTTAGCTCCACACCCTAACAATGGCTTGAGGACTCACCACATGGTCCAATCTCCATGCGTCACTTGTCATCCATTTGAATACTCTATCCAAACCCCCAATTTTTTTACTTGCCTAATTCAATCTTCCATGTGTTTTAACTTACACACATGGGCTTTACTTTTTGATCCTTAAAATGTACCACAAGTCTCTTAATGAGCCCTTCACCATGACAATGATTAGCCTATGATTTCATGGCTTATTTTTTTGGAGCAAAATATAGATCCTCCTAGATCAATTGAGGATTGCATCCCTAATTTATGTACTTGAGTATGCCCTACCTAATTGAATAATTGAGGCATATATTGATCTCAATGAGTATGCCCTACTTAAATATAAAAGACATATATTGATATTTACTATTCCATAATGGTGTGAAAGTAAGTTCTAGACTTATTTAATCTAATCTACTTCAAGGTCTTCTATAAACTTACTTGTAATTAGATTTATTCCTAACCATAAAAAATATCTTGTTATATCAAAAAAGGTCTTATGATTATTGGTATTGAAATAACAATGAATTTATTATTTAATATTTTCTCTTGACTTATTAGTCTATTCACATCAAAAGATACTTTCAATGACTTAAAATAGGGTACTCAGTCCCAAAACAATAATCTACCTTCAATAAAAACCCTTATTCAATTCATAAATCACTTAATTTTATATTTTCACTTCTTTTAAAAATAATATTAGGGTTTTAACAATTATTTAAAGACTCAATATCCTTAGTGCATGAATAAATACAACTCAAAACTTAGATGAATGCAACTCTAACCTTTATAGGCCTATTAAGCCAAATCATGCCTCTTAAGGATTTGTTACAAAGAGATCTACAAATAAATTATTTTATGAAAAAATTAAATTCAAAAACTCAATAAAATGATACAATACTCATATGTGTCTTTACACAAGCTCAAAATACTATTAAGATCACCAAAGTGCCCAAAAATTTGACTAAGTCCAAAGAATTATTATAGTATTGTGTATAGGCATGTTTGGTATTGATAATGTGTTATTAATCTAAGATCATCAAAGGATTATTATAAATATTTATTGATATGTTTGGATATTATTTCTAAGGATGAGAAACAAATTTCCTTTATTGGTTTCTTAAAAATTAGACTTCAATTGCAATATTGCTCTTTAAGTGTGGATGGCCTAATCTACCTACTTGGAAAGATATTGACTTGGAATATCTACCAAATTATTTAAATAAATTTAAATAAGTATTATATAATGTTTATACAATTACATTTAATCTTCATAATAGGTATAGACTCAATCAACAAAGTAAACCACAAGAAATTTCTCCTGATTGAGCTTTCTTGTGATTATCTATAGGTAGATCAAAAAATAGTCCTATGTATTTATAAGCACAAGGTTATTTTGAGAATAAAACCTATTTGAATACCTTATAAACCTTATCTAACAAATTCCATATGATTATTAGGATATCCCACCAGTTCATATGCAAGGTATGTTTTTTTTGTATCAAAAACCCTATTCTAAGGTTTGACATTGCACATAGAGCCTGATACCTTCAAATTAATTATTCATACATTATAAAGACTATTTTAAATAACTAGAACTTTGAAAATTTTCTTAAATACCTCCCTAAAATTCTCTAATATTCTAAACAAAATCATGTAAATTTTTCTATGTGATACACAAGATTGCAAGTGACTATATATACATGGAAAATAAGCTTTAGAAGGTTTCAATAACATGAACATTGGATCAAGTATAAATTATCTTAAAATGAAGATAGATTTCATTAACACATGTAATAAATTTATGAAATCAAAAAATTAAGTTAAAAACACCTTTTATTTAGAAGAAAATGATTCTTTTGACTACATACACCTATTCTATCTTGGTAGACTATCAAATATGCTTGTAGTCATGAAGTTATTCACTTTTTAGGCATGTTTTGACCTTCAATTCCTTATTTTTTTAGGTTTTAAGTTTATCAAGTTTTTATATATGTACCATACTTAGATTTTTCTATTTTTTCCTTGGAATCTTCTTAACAACCTTCTTCTCAATTTAGAAAATTAACTTTCATTAATGCGTTTATTCTTAGGCCTATCAATATGAATAAATGAATATCTTGTAACATGAAACCTATTGCACATATATAGTAATGATACAGTCATTGATACATTACATCTACCATATACATAGTAATACATTTATGTATGTAGTCACTCATACATGACATCTTCCTATTATCATGATACATTCACTCATATTATACACAAATGAAAATAATCACCCTAGTACACTCTATTTCTACCTAAAACATTAAACCCAAAACCTAAACCCTAAGCCATAAACTATAAACCATGAACACTAAATAATCTACCTAAACCCTACACCCTAAAATCTAATCCCTAAACCTTGAACCCATAACCCTAATAAATTATAACTAAAACCTAAAAAATAATCCATAAATCTTAAAATATAACCTTAAAACATTAAACCAAATACTTTATACCCTAGACCCTTAATACTAAAACATAAACTTTAAGGCCTTAAATCTAAAACCCAAACCATAAGCCTAAAATCCTAAATCCTAAATAATAAACCATAAAACCTTAGCCCTATACCCTTAATACTAAACACTAAACCTAAACAAAAAATTCAAAATTCAAAATCATGAACCTTATATCCTAAACATTGAACCCTAAACCCCAAACCAATAACCCCAAACCCAAAAACTTGACCCCTAAACTCTTAACACTAAAACCTAATATTGAAACCTTAAGAACTAAACACTAAAAATTGAATGTTGAACCCTAAACCCTAAATCTAGAACCATAAAATCTCAAACCCAAAACCATAGAACCTAAATTCCCTGAACCTTAAAACCTAAATGCTAGTTACCAAATAATCAACCCTAGACACTGAACTATAAACTTTAAACCTTAAACCCTTGACCCAAAATGCTAAAAATGCAACCTTAAAAACAAACACTAAACCTAAATGATAAACACTAAAGATACATTATGGAGACCAAACCATAGAGGAATGATGCAAGCATTGATATTTTTTATCAACCCCATCTCTACTTTCCTATTATAATTCCTATAGAAGTGTAAATATTTAAATGCAAGATTAAAACATGCCATAACAAAGTCAGTGGCACATATTCTAATAATTTATACTCATTACCCACATCATTATTTGAGAATAACTCTCAAACATGAAAATATCCAGAATTCTCTAACCCTTATACTCAATGTTTGTAACACAATTATAAAACAAATAATTGTGTCTAAAACAAATATTTCACCTCCTCCTTATCATGAATGAGAATAATATTCTAGACATGATGATAGTAATGACCTTGGTAAACTCTAATTAAAATAAAAGGAATTGAAATGTGATTCAAGATTCATATGAAAAATATTTTTTTAAGTTTGAAACGAATTTCTACTAACTACTAGATTGGAACACACTCTACTAGATGAGGGAATGACTAGTGATGATGAAGGATTGACTAGGTATGATGAGGGCCAATGAGGGAATGGTTAGGGATAATTAGGGATATGGACAAATGAGGATGGAATGATTAAGGATGATGAGGGTTGATAATGGAGTGATTAGGGATGATGCAGGATAATGAAAGTTTGACTAGGGATGATAAGAAATGATGATGGTTTAGATAGATTCATTAGGGATGATGAGGGATGATGAGGGATGATGAGAGAGTTATTAGGTATGATTAGGGATGATGAGGGTTGATTATAAATTGTTTAGGGATGATCATTGATAATGAGCGATGATTAAGGATGATGAGGGACTAACTAGGGATGATGAGGGAGTGATTAACATGACAATGAGGGATGATGATAACCAATGAGGGATTGATTAAGGATAATGAGGAATAATAAATGATGATGGAGTGATTTAGGATAATAATTGAATATAATTTTAAATGAGAGAGTGATTATGGATGATGAGGGTCAATGAGTGAGAGTCCTATGTGAATTTAGAGTTCTAGAATATGACTTTGTTATATGTCACTTTAGAATAATACATTATATTGGAATTGAAAAATACATGGATTGACCATATGTTTGAGGTTTGTTTTAGAGTGAATGGTATCTTTTTATAATGACTTTTAAATGGTATTTATATTCATTCTATTATGAGTAGAGTCTATTAGGGTGACTAGCTACATTCATGTCTTATATAAGTTATTGTATCATGACTATAGGTAGATGTCATGTATGAGTGACTATATCATGACTATAGGTATGTTAAAATTCAAAATATATAGGGTAGTTATTTAATCATAAGGATAGACACATTAATTTAAAATATTGAAAAATATTTAAGAATCCACATTCAAGCTTAGGTATTCAATTGGGTAGGGCATACTCAAGTAGGTAAAGTAGGTAGGGTATATTCAGTTAGATAAAAAGGGAGAATAATCAATGGTATAGATATATTACATATGCAACATGATTTGAAACCTCATTTCTCATTCTATCTTCTAATCTTCAAATTCTAAAAACTATATATAAACCAAATTAAATTTTGAAAAATCAACTTCTAAATGGTAACTCCTATAGATCTAAAATTGATTTCATAAGATGTAAAGTGGCCCTAATTTATTATAGTTAGTCAAATAAATTTAAATTATAAGAATATAAAAAGTAATATAAATTAAATTTAGAATTATTACATTTATTTTACTAAATATATTCTTGCACACATAAAAAATTAAAAAAACTAGCTTAAAATGTAAACAAAAACAAAAACACAAAAAGAACCAACTTAGACTACAAACAGAAATAAAAACACAAAAAAAATATACATATTTAAATGCAAAAACATGTATAAAAACCTACACAAAATAAAAAATAATTTACATGTCTTTAAAAGGGCGTACACCCTTTCAAAATTCAAATATTTTAATTTTGTGTTTTCCCTCCAAATTTACCTTGGGTACAGGCTTGGGGAGGTCTAAACCTAGCCTTAAACTATCCTACGAGTAGCCCATTTAGTTTCTAGGAAATTAAGTAGTATTTTTTGTCTTTGTTGACACATCTGATCAGGTAGATTTTATTATTTAAAAAAACATTATATGGGTTTGTAGAGGATAAAGCATAGTTTTAGAATATATAATTTTTTAATGTTAGAATATTATTTATAATTATTACTTAATTTCTACATAACATATCCCATTATGGACTAGATACATATCATCATAAATTCCCTTATAAATTTATGAATATTAATCAAATGTTTATAAAACTTATATCTCAAAAATATACACATTGTCAACTATGCATCAAAATAAATTTGACTTTCATGAAGTTAAGGTCAAAACGTTATGTTCATATACTTGAAGTTTCAATTTTACAATTGTCTTGGCTTGTAAAATTATTTAAATATTTTATATGTGTGTGTGTGTGTGTGTGTATGTATATACATATATATATATATGTATGTATATACATATACATATATATATATGTATATACATATATATATATATGTATATGTATATACATATATATATATATGTATATACATATATATATGTATATACATACATACATACATATATATATATATATACATATATATATACATATACATATATATAGATACATATATATATACATATACATATATATATATATATATATATATATATACATATACACACACACACACACACACACATATATATACACATATACATACATATATATATATATACACACACACACACACACACACACATACACACACACACATATAAAATAAAAAATTAATAAAAAAAATATTATCAATGATATTCAACATTTCTCCTATCCATATATGAAGTTTCATAAAAAAATTCATTCATATTCTCAAAAAAAGTGTGTTTGTACACATGAAATCTCCTTGTCTATTCATAAAAAATGACCAACCTATTGTAATAAAATCATCTATTTTCACACCTTTATCATCTAGGTATTGAAAAAATTATATATTTAGAAAGTACATTCAAAATTTGATAATTCATGTTATTATGTCATTGTCAAATTATTTTTCAAAGTGTCTCTAAAATTCTTTCTAAGTTCAACTATTGTTATTTTAATTAAAAAAGTGTTGCTTTATACCCCATTTTGTCCCCCATTATCCTTCATCTATACATAAATTTATCTAGTGTCCTTCTTTGCATGCATATCATGAAGGCTAAATATGTTCCAAACTAGGTATGCTTGAGTCCTTTACTTATATCTAAATTGAAGGAGTCTCATGGTCTATATCATGAGTCATGGTTGGTTTCAAGTTTCTAAGTGATCCCTCAATGCATATTTTGGGTCCTTAAGCCTTATTTGAGTCTTGTTTCATCTTATTATGTCTCATTACATGCTTAGAGGAATTAAAATTGAGGTGATGCATTCCTTGATCAAGAGTATAATCATGTCATTGTATAGACAATAATAAGGTTGTCCTAGAGGGCTCAATTTATGATGAAAAATGGGTAGAAAGAGTCTTTACAAGGCATAATCAAGCCATGGAAATATTCAAAAGAGTCTTCAAAGTGTATGTGAACGTGTAAAAGGTTGTACTATCATATAATTTGAATTATTCAAGTAACTTTTGGAAAAAACACTCATCTAGTGTCTTATAAGGCCACATAACACTAAGGTAACCTATATCACCTCCCCTAATCCATACCAAAGAGAGTAAAATGTATTTAATGTCTCATTTTTCCTCCTCTCTTTGCATTTAACATCTTTCATCCCTCTTTAGTGTGGAAAGGTGATTTTAACAACCCAAAACCATTCATTTCAAGATTAATCATACAGGTTTCATGGATTATACAACATTTTACATGTTTTTTCATAGCCAAAGAGGTCCATTAATGGAAAAAAATAATAAATAACATCTTCAAAGTAGGAAAGATAGTCAAAAAAGGATATTTGATATGAGAAAATTAAAATTTTGGGGGTTTTATTCAAGCATAAATTTTTTTTATGGACACTTATAGGATAGGTCAGAGCTATGGGAAGTCATGTACATCATGCACAATCCATCTCAGGTCTCAAATATAATATGCATGCTCATAAAAGCTAAAACAAAGAAAAAACTGACCATAAAATCCCTTCACATGCACGTATAGGCTATTTTCAAAGATGTGCTACTTTTTTTGAATAGACACATGGTAGTGTAAAACCATTGGAGGTATTATATGTAGTCTTAAATAACATTTTCCAAATGTTGAGAGGTAGAGATGAGGAGACAAGGATATAAAAAACAACTAAGAAGCCCAAACTCACTTTCAAATAGCTCAATGGAGACATAGTTTGCAATCTAATCCTATTTATCATTTTACATAACTTAAGTAAACTATTGGATAAAATGAAGATGGTAATTAAGCAATTAATATAGGTTATTAGAGAGATAATCAAGATAGGGGAGATATAAACCATCATTAAGAATGCAGACTACTCCCAAACCTTGTCCAACCCTAAAGAACCATGATTTATTTTTTGATGTTTCTAGATTTTGACGATGGAATAAATGTATAAAGAGTGTTGTTATTGTGTGGTTAATTCATCTCTAGATACATTTAATATGTTGAAGGCCATGATAACTAGTTAAGGGTGGTACTCCAAGACCAAATGATGACCTATATGTCTACCAATTAAGGAAAGAAGTTGTATGTGTATCATAAATGTTTCTCATTAGGGTGAAATACCACCAAGAAACCAAAGGATAAATCTTACATCTCAATATTAATTTAATAGGCCTTCAAGCCCATAGAGTCCCAAGATTGTAATGTTTTTTGAAGGGTTCTACTCCTGAACTAGAGTTTCAAACTTTCACACGTAGGAGGGCAAATTCAATTAGTCTCAGATTTTTTTCACCTAGAAAAGAGTATTAAATGGCCTAATTTTTTCCATATAAACCCAAAATCACACATATCAAATGGAATACACATATTATTTAATAAACTTAGTTACATGATCCTAGAGAGATCATAACCCTGAATAACCTCAAAAAGGCTTACAAGGTAGTGATGGAAATTGTTCCAATGGTAATGAAGTAGAAGTGTTTCATTTTTTATCATTTCCTTATTATTATTCATGTTACATGCCAAAGATTTAAATCTTATGAAAGATAACTCCAAGATAAACTATCAGTCATTAGAGACCATGAACAGTGTTACTTTGTCAATTCTTAAATAGGGGCATGGATTCTACAAAGGGGCCAAGTCCCTAAAATCCTCAAATATAAAATTTATAAATGATAATATAATCATGAGAATATATGTAACTTATATAGGCATCATGTGTCTCTTGGTATGGGTTTTGGAGCCAATATGATTAGTGTAAGTCAAGGTAGGTTTGTAGGTCAGAGGTTATTCAAGTTTACGTTAACAACAAGGTCTAAAGAGTAAATAAAGGTATGATTATTAGCCATACATTATCAATATAGAGGATATTTAGAAAAATGAGTCAATAAAGGAGGAAACTAGATAGTAGTTTAGAGAGATCAGTGAGTTGAGGTCTGATAAGTTACAGACACTCTCATGAGATTTGTTAACATATTCAAGATATTTACCTTGCTTTAGATTCTTCAAATAGGTTTTCACATTTTGGAATGATTGTGTCATTATTAGTTTTAGCATAGCTTAAGGTTTTATTATAGAGTTTAATTTTATTTATGAAGTTTAAATGTCTTTTGTAAGGTCCATAAAATACTTCAAGAGTGTTGTTATATGTGAATTGTACTTATCATTGTTTTAGGTAGTTTAGCAGTGATTAAGGTAGGTTAACATTATTTAAGTTATTCTGAGTAAGACAAAGTTTCAGTGTTATTTTATGTCATCTTGGCCCTAATATTTCATTATTAAAATACCTTTTTGAAAACATATGAAAGAGGTTGGATCATTGAGCTAAGCCTTGTTAGAGAGGATCATAGATATTAAACAATGTTTAGGGATTTTAAATGTAATACAAAATCATTCAGGTAACATGTTACCACTCCATGAAGGCTCATTTTTTAAGGTAATCAATTCAAAAATTAAAATTGAAGAGGTTTTAGAAGTCTTGTAAAAAGGTGTGTTATTTTTTAAAGGTGTTTTTCACTAGGTGAATGATTATACCAGTCAAAGAGTCTTCCACACATGCAATCACCTATCAAAGCATATTGGATAGTCAAGAAGAATAACTATGAGGTCATTTTCATACCTATAAATAAGGGATAGAGATCAAAGAGTTGCCTCACTTCTCAAGGTCTCTATAGAACCTTATGGTTTGAAGAATGTTTTAGAGGATTGTAATAAATTTGGGAATGTATTATTCCTACACAATGAAGTTCTATCTAGGTTCAAATCAGTCTAAATGAGGTTGCACAATCTCAAGCTTCTCACAAAACGTGCCTATTTCTGAGTGGTGATGGAAGAATTAGAAAAGCCTTGATATTTGGGATTGTCAAAGACATAAGATAGAGAGAAAATGAGTTCAAAATGGTGAATGAAGAGTACCAATCATGGCCTCTTTCAAGGAATAAACAAAATTGAGAACATTATAATTGATGTTACAAGTTTGTGTCTCAAACTTAATGCTCCAATAATAAAAATGAGGTCCTAATTCATCTTTGGAAATTTTTCCAATAGTAGGGGTAGTTAGGAAAGGTAACTAGATATTCCTAAGATCCATGATTCATCATCAAGACCAATTAATATAGATAATAAGGTAATACATTCAAAAATAATCCGCTCGTCTTGTGTTAGAATGTGTACCTTGTCTAGGGTTTCCAAAATACAAGAATTTTTTTTATCTTGTGTTTCATCCAACCAAAATTGATAAAATTTAAAAGGTAGATAGGGTATTCTATTTACTAGGTGTATGATGTGGTTTTATGTGTTATAATATCTTCAATAAAAATTTATGTGAGTTTCAATACTTTTAGATCAAGGAAACATAATTAAGGCCTATCAAATCTGTGTTTTGACTCATCTAGGGGTTAGAAGAAGGTGGAGAGGTGGAGTATAAGTGAGTTAGTAATGCGATGATATAAGTAACCCCATAATATAAGATAAAATAAGTAAGAGTGTGGAAAAAATATAAGTATGGCCTAAAACCCCTTAAAACCCCAAAACCACAACTCAATTTTGATGATTCAAATATCTTGAAGGTGCCTAAATATGTAGAAATTAAATAAGTTCTGTTACTAATTTATGATCTCTAAATTTGTAAGGGGAGACCAAAAACTTTCTAAAGTTTTCAATTATTGGAGAAGGAGGACCCAAGAGGACATTAAATTTAGTTTTAGGCTTGAGACCATCTTCAATCATAGAGGCTATCTCAAGAACTCCATGAACTTTCAAGGTAAAAGATAATAAATAAAAGTGTATAAGGTTTGGCAAGTTTAAGGCCTACAATAAACATAAAATTATTTTTTTGTGATCTAAACCTAGTAAATGAGTTTGTAGTCCTTCTCAAGGGTTTCAAAACAAGTTTATAGAGATCAAACAAGGTTTTAAAGCATGTGGTAGTGAGTGACATGTAGGTATATAGTCAACACAAGTTCCTCATAAATTCCATGATGGGATTATAGATTTAAAGGTTTTTATGAGGAAATATAAATATTTTTAAGCATAATATAGGCATCTAAAGTCTAAATACAATGATGTGAGGTGTTCATGATCACTTCATGTATATAGGTGGGATTCCCAAAGTCTCATAAAAAACATCTTGCATATGATAGAGTAGGAGGATTATGGACTTATATGTGTATGTGGAAAGTCTTGCCAAGGATAATAATTATGATTCTTGCCCCAAGGATCCCACCATGCTCTTCAAGATCCCTCTAGCCTCTCAAGAATCCATTTAACTTCTTGTATTTCTTAACCATTATGTATTTTATGTTTCTTTCTATGATTCTAGGTCTATTGGTAGGTTATAGGTTCATTTCCACATTTAATCCTTTTCATATTCAAGGAAGGATAATGATGATTGAAATAAATAAATTCATAACTATTGATGATGCATAAATAAGCTTTAACTATCAAAAAATAAAGATCAATAATTAAATTAAAGGATGGTGTGTGGTCTATAAGCTTAATTAGTTATGAATAATAATGGTTAGAATAGGGTGAAAAAATTTAGACCTACAATCAAAGGTAAAACCAACTTTAAAACTCAAGCATGGTCTTATGGAGAAAGATGAGAAAAAAAGTCAGAATAACAAGTTACATTTTGAGGAGTTTATTAAGATTGGGAAGACATTTTAATAGACAAGTAAATCATGAGGATTCAAGTTACTCAAGCAACATTCTAATAACAAGATTACTAGTTCAAATATCTCAAAAGAACATCAACCTTCCACCCTTATTAAAGATCATTAGGGATGGATATAAAATGATTATCAATTTGGGATTCATTAAGTAAATTGGTCAAGCATGATCATGGTGTAGAATCAAGGTCATAAATTAACATGAGGCTGATCATTAAATGATCTTTCATGAAAGATAACCATGATCAAGGCCCAAATATGGCATTGGAAACTAACCTTAAAAACGTAACTCCCATGACGTCAAGTAGTGGGTAGTCCAATTCAACCATGCAACTAGCTTTTACATGCATAAAGAGGTGAAAATGAGGAGAGTTAGAGTTGGAGGTAGGATAATACACTCTTATTCTCCATCAAGCCACCAAGAAGAGATATATTTATCAAGTATAAGGCCCTCTCTTCCATTCCTATACCATTTTCTTTAGGAGATCTTCATTATTGCATGTATGTTGGCATTAGAAAAGACATAAGTGGCCTAATTTCTAGTTATATTTATCTCATTAATAGGATCAAATATGATTATAATAGCTGCATTTATATATCTTCATAGTTTTTTATTTTGATTTTACTATAAAAAGGGTTGAGAATTCCTCTCATTGTATCCCTTCTTTGGGGATGCAATAACTCTTCCAACTTGTACTAATGGATTTTCAAGATTTTTGAATCAATATAAGATTGATTTTTGCCATCTTCATGTCGATATTCTTGTGTGGTTTTAATATGTAGCTGATATATATATATATATATATATATATATATATATATATATATATATATATATATATATATATATATATGTGGTATAGATCATTCTCCCTCTTATATGTCCTTTATCCTTCACCTTGTTATTAGTAGGTTGGGTTTATAAAGGCTATATGTTATGTTGAAGTTGTTTATTTAGTAAATTATTATGGAAACCAATTGATTATGTTTGATATAGGGCCTCTCTTTTATCCCTTCAAGTCCTATGCATAAAATCATAACATACATATGAAAAACTAATGTATGAATAGCCTATTTCGAAGAGTTGTGTAAGTATATTACATTCCATATTGAGCCTTATTATGTTGTTAATAATCTTGTATAGGGTACATAACATCATTGGTATATCACTTATTTTACTTTTAAATATTTAATTTAGGTTATATTTATACATTTTATTTGTAGTTTGAATAGTGATAGTGTTATTTTAGGTGCTTCATCAAGGAAACCATAGGTAACCCATAGCCTTGGATGATCCCATTGTATCAATTAGAAGGAGAAGTCTTGAAACTACTTATCTAAGACATGCATTAAAACCTAATAATATTTTCTTTCACACCCGATGGGATAAATAATCACATCATTTAAGATATTTGATGAATATTGATGTTGTTCTTGGAAATTTTTAGTGTTTTGACACATATATCTATAATTTGGTGACTCTAAAAGGATAAAATTATCTTGGTTTCATGGTAGTTCCTCAAAATTTATGACAAAAATCACAACTAGATGATACTTAAAATATAAATACTTAATTTTTTTAATTTAAATTTGACTCATCAAAGAAAAAGAGATACTCTAAGACTAATCCATACCCTAGACATTCTTCTACTACCAAGTCCAATCAACATAGCCTATTAACACCTCAAACCTTTCATATAGATATTCTTAAGAACTAATATTTTGTCACTTTTAATGGGGTAAGTTGATTAAACCTTTCCCAACATGATCGCAACAACCATAAAGAGGGAACCACATGATTATATGTCTAATTACAACTTTAGGTTTCAAAGGACATGGGATGGGATCCCAAAGTTGGTAAAGCCTACCCCTGAGTATGATTTTCTATACTATCTAAAATGATTGAATAGTGACATCTCAGTTATGATATAATCCATGGGTGGTAGGACACTTCCAAATGATTATGAAGTATCCATCAGGGCTGAGAATAGACTTATCTAGGTTGGAAATATATCACCAAGACCGCCCATGCCCACATTTACTTAATATCATCCTACATAACCTTTAGAAGCAACTTTGGCCTCTATTCATGTGCCTACAAGTCAGCCTAGTTGCTAAGTACTAGATCCAAATGATGTTCATGAGGTGAAGAGTTTTCTTCAAAATTTTGGGAATGAGCTAGTTGCCTTAAAGAGGTAAAAATAATGATACAAGACCTTATCATCCATATAATTAGTCCTTTAAACCCAATAATTATACCTTCTATGGAATTTCTCAAGCACAAGGCACTATTACCAATGCTAGACCCTATAATAGCCATAATTATTTTGATCTTATCACTTCAAAATTAATTGTGCCTATGCAAAAAAACCTTCTCCAAGATTATGGGTGGCACTATCCTTAAATCTAACCACATAATCAAAAAACATATCCTAATGATGTTCTCAACCAAACATTGATAGTAAAAATATTAGCACCTTCCCAAGAGGTACAAGATAAAGTTCCACTTTGAGGATAACCTTGTCAAAGTTAGGTACAAGTTGATTCTACACTCTTAAGTTGGAAATAACGTGATTACCTTAGGGTAAATCATTTGGAGACTCAAAAAATGGCTTCTACTTATATAACAACCAATATAAGAGAAAACAAGAGTGTTGTTGAGGTAGAGCCAAAACATGATAAAATTAATACATCATATTCACAAGTCTCTCAAGGGGTTGTAAGGACTATTCTAATTTCCAAAATTCAATAACATAAAAAAATAGGCCATAAGAAAATAAGTTTAACCTAATGATCATACCCAACCCAAGCAAGTTCAAGAATTCACTGCTTCCCCTAAAAATCAATCAAAGGTTGTAAACACTTATTTCAATGTCCTTGATTAGATGAAGAAGACCAATGCTATAATTTCAATATGGGAAAGCTCATCTATCCATGGACAAAATTATTTGCTTCATGAAAATTTGTATAATATTAAACTTAGTGGTGAATCATCCAAAGAGATAAGGTATGTCCTAACTAAAAAATCTAAGCCCAAGGAGATAAATCAGGTATAAGTAGTAAACCCACACATTTACATGTCTCCTTGATCATACGTGATCATTTGGTCCATAATTTCATGATTTATAGTGGTACAAGCAACTTTGTAATGCCCAAACAAGTTATTGATAAGTTAAGATTGGAATATTATCCTTTATCCAAGGGTTTAATTTAGCTAGATGATACAACCATCAAGATAATAGGAATAATCAAAGGATTGAACCTTAACTTTCATGATTGTCCCAACTTATCAATTCCTCAAGATATCTTCACCATATATCTTTCACCTTACTTTGCATTATGCTTATCCAGAGACTTCACTGATAAAATTGGAGTATGTCTATCATATGATCAATCTCATATGCTATTTAGAACTAGATATGAGACTAAGGTTACCATCCAATTGGAACCTTATACACCAAATGTTTCTAATGTCAATTTCACCATCCTAGACTAAGAGGAAGAGGTGGTAGACTATGAACTAGTTACACTCCTTGAATTTTTTCCTAACCTTCTTCTTGATGAATGGGGTATAGAAAAGCATGAATTTGATCCTTATAAACTCATAGAGGAGATGGGTTTGGCACTTATATCCTACATGAATAATATGATATTCATCATGGGGATGTTACCTTATCAAAATAATCTCCTAACTATGCTTTTGATGGTGGGGCTAAGGGTTGTTATGAGTTTAAATCACATAGATATTGGAAATATTTAGGTTTGAATTCATTTTTCATACTTGAAGATGATTCAGTCATATCAAAACTTATGTTTGTTAAAGAAGTATATATGTATCATTATAAGGCTATTGCACTAATAGAAAGGATCCTAGAGTATTGTTTTGATGAGTAGGTAAAGGAATATTATGGATTTGAAATTTATGACCATGTGGAAGGATCAAGTTTAAAAACTTATTATATGTAATAAAATTATACCATTATACCCAATCTTGAGGAGACTCAAGGGGGGCATGATGGTGAGATATGGAAGAAATAATTTGACATCATCTAAGAATTTGAAGCTATTAACAAATTAGATGCTCCCAAAGTACAAGATGAAAACAAAATAAATATTACAAAAAATTAAGATCAGTTTGATATGTCAAAGGAAACTATCCCACTCAACCTCTTAAAATCAAAGGAGGACTTAGATTAGACATGACAACAATAATTTAATGTTTTTGAAAAGTTGGAAGCATGTAATTTGCCAATGGAGTTTGAGGAGAATCTTGATAATGATAATGATTTTTTAGACATAATATCTCATATTGATAGGCCTAAGGACACCCTAGAGGATCAACATCAATTTACCAAGTCATAGGTAAGGCCTAGTCTTGGTGAAGAATTCACAACTACATAATTTTTCTTAGAAGAGGATGCTTTTTATCAAAAGATCAATAAATATGGTAGAATAGATATATTAATAAGGTTGGGAAACTAATTACTAATGAGTTAATATAATATTATATCGATATGGAGGGTATTTTTGATCCATTTGACCCATTGAAAAGTAAAAAAATAAGATTGTCAATCCAAAAGGTAGAGAATATACTGGTAGTCATGGCCAAGGAGCCATTCATGAGGACTAACATATAAGATGGTCAACCTAGAAAATCAACTATTAGTCACCCATGTCAATCACATGAGGACATACTTGCATGGGGTATAAGATATTTTAGAGGGGTTTCATTTGACCCAGGCTAAGTGAGTCCCTTCTATACATAGTAGTTAGGTGTCTTATTTTCCATCTAAGTGATGATGAACATTTTATTTGAGTATGGGTTGGTTATTTTATCTTTTAATAATAGATTTGAAACATGTTATGGTTTTATTTTATTTCCTTATGTGTATGTTGGAGGCATTTATTAGTGTTTTTAGTGTTAGAAGGTAGGTTGAAGTCCTATTAGTGCTTCCCTATTAGTTTTTTATTGATTATAAGACTCTTGTTCCCAATAGACGCATCTAGGCAGTTGGTGTCAATTTTTGGATAGGCCAACATCCCTCAAAGGTTACAAAATTATTGGCTATTCTAGCCACCTAGGTACCTAGAACATCTACTAGTTTTGGAGAGTAGTTTTTTGTAAAAATTAGTCTAGTGTCTTTCCTTACATGCATATTTTGAAGTCCATGTACATTATAAAATAGGTATTATGAGTCCTTTACTTCTATCTATCTTGAAGGCATATTTTCATCTATGTCATGATTCATGGTTGGTTTCAAGTCTCAAGGTGATCCTTTAATACATAATTTGTGTTCTTAAGCCTTGCTTGAGTTTGATTTCATCTTTTAAGGTCTCAATACATGTTTAGAAACATTGAAATTAAGGTCATGAATTCATTAATCAAGAGTAAAATCATGTAATTACATAAACAAGAAAAAGGTTTTCCTATAGGGTTCAATTTATGAGTAAAAAGGGGTAAAAAGAGTCTTTACAAGGCATGATCAAGCCCTAAACATATTCAAAAGAGTCTCCAAAGTAAATGTGAAGTTGTAAAAGGTCATAATATTCAATAATTTAAATTATTCAAGTCACTTTTGGAAAAGACACCCCTTTAATGTCTTATAAGGCTAAATAACACTAAAATAACCTCTATCAGATCCACTAATCCCTACCTAATAGAGTAATAAAACACATATAAGGTGAGAGGACCCTTTTATGACATTAAAAAGGAGGGTTTTTAATGATATGGTATGTTGGAGGGAAAATATAGTGTTTTAAATACCATTATGGGTCCGTACATGTATGTACCAACTATGGGAACACTTGACATCCATCTTCCATTAATCTTCAAGGCAAATGTGGTAGTTCTAGGCTAAAATTAGGTGTTTTCACTAAGTCCATACATGTATACCTAAATAATATTTATTATATATGATCTCATGTATATATATATATATACCCCCAAAGTGTAAATAAATGGTTTATATGAGTTCATAAGCCCCAATATTTCAAAAACCTATCCTATTCTCCCATCACTCTCATTGGAAAGCTTATATAGACTTTAGGTTTTCATTCATTATGGATAGGAGAGAGAATATAAAGAGTTGATATTTTTGGAAAATAAAGGGGGTCCCTAGACTACCTCATCAATGGAATTTATCTATAAATCCATATCTTGTGGTAGTCAAGGGACCCACTTTATTTTCCAAAAATATCAACTCTTTATATTCTCTCTCCTATCCATAATGAATGAAAACCTAAAGGCTATATAAGCTGGCTAATGAGAGTGACGGGAGAATAGGATAGGTTTTTGAAATATTGGGGCTTATGAACTCATATAAACCATTTATTTACACTTTGGGGATATATATAAATATATATCCCCAAAGTGTATTTATATATATCCCCAAAGTGTAAATAAATGGTTTATATGAGTTCATAAGCCCCAATATTTCAAAAACCTATCCTATTCTCCCATCACTCTCATTGGCAAGCTTATATAGCCTTTAGGTTTTCATTCATTATGGATAGGAGAGAGAATATAAAGAGTTGATATTTTAGGAAAATAAAGTGGGTCCCTTGACTACCTCATCAATGGAATTTATCTATAAATCCATATCTTTTGCTTTATGAATAATGGTTAACAATCTGGTCACTTTCATGAGCTCATCCATCTGTAAAAGGTTTGAAGATTGTAATGGTTTTTGTAAACTTTTGGATTTATTCTACAAATAAATGTCTTTTTGATGTTCATATATACCTCATGGACCTTCTCCCTCTCTCATACCCCTAGTTCACACATGTGGGAGTGTCAAGAGCAAGAAAACTTTAAGTTTACTCTATTTATAGAACATGGGCTTATTTTCTTAAGTTGTAGGATTTTAGTGCACTAAATGGAAAAGGGATATGATGTTTGAAGTCTTTGATTGGTACCTTAAAATATTTCATGTCTTATTTACCTCCCAAATCTATCATGAAAGTCATCATCAAGTAAAATAACCTCCACAATCTCTCCATGAAGGTAATCTATATTTTCACTTGTACCAATCATCATTAACAAAGGTTTCACTATATTGAAGGGATTGAGTGCTGTAAGAAGATATATTATGGAAAGGTTATGAAAAATACATTCAAATATACACCAAAAAATTCAATGGATTCCTCAAGGAGATAAAATCTAGAAATTCAAGGGATTCTTAACCTAATTAGGAACATAATCAAGTCTCTCAAGATCTCATACCAAAGGCATGAATTCAATGATAAATAGAAAAATAAAATAGATGAGGAAGGAATTCAATGTGTCATGGAAATTGGAAGCCTTGAGAGACACCTACATGACACATGAACCTAATGGGCACCTTTATAGAGTTCCAAATGGTTTAAGGCAGTAAGGATTCATGAGGGAGGTCTTCACCTACAATAATATCATTATAGCAGGGGTCTAAGAAGGGGATATCATGTGATGACACAAAATTAAAGGTTCAGGAAAACTTTTATTATAAGAAATGTGATCAATAATTTAATTTTCATGCTCGAAATAGGATCTTAGTGATTAAACATGCAGTTTATAGCCTAGTTGATGGAAGAGGTTAAAATTTAGTCTAAATAAGCACATATATCTAGCATGACTAATACCTTAAGAAGTAAGGTGTTTGGATGATCTAAGAAGGTTTACATATGTGAGATACAATGGTTAATAGGTGAGTCAATTCACTATGCCAAGATTCTAAGAAACCCAAGTGAGTGAAATCATGGAGATAAAATTAAAAAGGCCTAGTGACAATCCCATTTTACCTTGTTAGCAAAAATTTAGGTAAGTTTGGGGATTTTAAGTTAATTTGGTTTATTTCCCTCAATCCAACTCATAAGAGTGAATAGTGATTATAAAATTTGGGTATGGGTTTTCAGAGATATTCAAATAAGTCTGAAGGCCATACTTGCATTTTGAAGACATTCCCATGCCTTTCCTCAGTTTGTACAGAGGTCTAACACCACCTACAACAAGCACCAAATGAACACTTCAATGAGTGGCTGAGAGATTTCCTTTAAGAGAAATAATAAGAGAGAGAAGAGGAAAGTTTTTTTGAGTCTAAATAATGACATAATACTATGAACACACTAATTTTCCTTGAATCATCCACCTTAAATGGCACACTTGTACTATCTCAGTCCAAACAATGAGAGGGCTAAGAAACTCTTGACAATTGGATTGTTAGAAGGGAATCAAGGTTTCTCCTAAATAAAGGATAAATAGGTATAGGTATAAATTTCATGATGACATTTTTTGAATGTATCATTACCTCCATATTTATTAAGTCACTATCTCCATCACAGGCTAAACAAGCACCTACAACCACTGAAATTGGCCTAGGCTTGGCATATGAAGAAAGTTGAATATAAGTTATACTTCATAATATTGTGAGGTTTCTAATGGAAAATATAAGGTATAAGTGATTCTAAATAAGTATTATAAAATCCATGTGGTATACCTTAACTCTCTCAAGAAGGCCTATCATAAAACAACACCTACAATAGCACTATATCAAGATGTATAGTCAACTTGTGAGAACAAAGCAAGACAACTTGTAAATTATAGAATTGGAGATCACTGTGTAAAGTGAAGGATAAGAAGACCACATGAATAATTTCAAGAAATAGGGTAAATATTTCAACATATTCTATATTTTAATCTCCCTCCTTCACTTATCAATGTTGATACTTAGCCTAAATAAGCCTTTACAGTTGGGTCCTTCTTACTTGCTGATTGTGTAAGCAAGTTGAGTTTAAATGGTCAAGTCAATAGTGATTTATGAAGAGTGATTGTGAGATGAGATAACTTCCATAATACCATAGTGATATGAATAAATTGAGATGGTACTTCATTATCTAATCTTTTCTCTTGAACTAACACCTATAACTATTTCATTTAAGCTTACTTGGAACTATTGTTATGTGATGGAAGTCACTATTTAAGGAAATTGGTGGAAAGGATGAACCCACAGAGACATTCTCAAGGTAAGGTTGATCCAAAAATTTATAATACACTAATATGTAAAATGCTTACCCCTTACCCATCTAAGAATGAAAGGAGAGCCTATAGGCTAGGTAACCTAGGAAAAATTGAAGGTGGAAGTACATGACTATCCTAATGGCTCACAGGTCAAATCAAGCAAACAATATTACTAAAATCACCTCATTAGTTAATACTATTTGATAACACAAAAAATGTGAGGTTTATTCACCTAAAACCTATGAAAAACTAATTTAATTTCAATCAAATCAATCATAAAGAGAATAAACTTAGTCAAGGAGCCTTAAGTGAGCACACACGTGTATGGAACACCAAGAGAGTTATCGGAAAAGGGTGGATTATAGAAGATGAGACTGAGGATAGGATAATGGATATTTAATAGGATCATTAAATGGGATATGGACTTAGGGAACCTTAAGAAAGTAAATTTGAATACTTTTAGGTTTAGATTAAGTTCTTCATTCCCAAACCCTGTAAAAGAACACAAGAGTGAATGAGATGCTTAGAGGGGTTGTTCAAGACATGGAGCCAAAAAATATAGTGAAGAAGGATGGAATTAAATAATAAGATATGTTGTGATGGTGTTTAGTCCATCAAGTCACCTTACATCCCTATATGAATACTTAGTAGGTAACTAGCTAGTTTGAACAAAATGGTTAGTTGAGAGCTTTGTAGGCATAATCAAGTCTTGAAATTTGGAAGGAATATCCATTGTCACTATTCAAAGGCATATATACTCTCATTTTTTTCAAAAAATAATGGATATACCAAATATTTTTTCTCAAACCAAGCCCTTTCTAAGATAAGCAATCTAGGGCTAGATGGAAAAAAATATTTTGGAAGGTTACAAATAGGTTTAAACTAATAAATGGTTGTGGATCAGTCTAACATGATGGGAGGGGTACTTAAAGCTCACCAAAAAGGTTTGGAATCTAGGGTCATAATCAATTAAATAGGTTAAAAATGTCCCCCTATATTCAAAAACTTGACCTTGTCATAGGTTTCCTAGTCATTCTATACCTTGAGATTATCCAAGTGGGGATTTTACACTTAATATCATTATTTAAGGTTCTTTTGGAAGGATTAAGGTAAATTAAATTTGAAACCTTATGTTAATATAGTATTTCCTAGCATGATAAAGTTGGTTCAAGTGTGATAAATGTTATAAGGAGTTTTTAAAGCATGTCATGCAATGTTCAAGTCATATCAAACTTCCTATAGTCCATACCACTCCCTAAAAGGGTGAAAAAGTTAAACTTATAACATACCTCTCCCCTTATATGTCTTTTATTACCCTTTTATGACATTCAAAAGGAGGTTTTTACATGATATGGAATGTTGGAGGGAAAATAGAGTGTTTGAAATACAATGACATTTTTTTACATTTGTGTACCATATTTGGGAACACTTGCATCCATCTTCCATTAATCTCCAAGGCAAATGTGGTAGTTCTAGGCCAAAATCAGGGGTTTTCACAAAGTTCATATAGGTGTACCTAAAGGATATTTATTATATATGATCTCATGGCTGTATATATATGGCCCAAATTAAAATCCATTCTTTATATGAGTTTTGGATCCATAATATTGAAAAAACTATCATAGGCAAGTTTATATAGCCTTTAGGTTTTCATTTAGTATGAATAGGGGAGAAAAGATAAAGAGATGATATTTTGGGAAAAGAAAGGGGGTACCTTGAATACATGTCAATGGAATTTATCTACAAACCCATCTCCTATGCTTTATGAACAATGGTTAACAATCTGGTCACTTTCATGAGCTTATCTATCTATGCAAGGTTTGAATATCGTAATGGTTTTAGTATAATTTTGTAGTTATTATACAAATAAATGATTTTTGTATGTTAATAAAGACTTAATGGACCATATCCATCACTCACACCCCTGGTTCATACATGTGGGAGTGTCAAGAGAAAATAAACTTTAGGTTTCCTCCATTTACAAAACATGGGCTTATTTTCTTAAGTTGTAGGATTTTGGTGCACTTAATGGAAAATATTTGTGATGTTTGAAGTGTTTTATTGGTACCTTAACATATTTCATGTCTTATTTACCTACCAAATCCATTTGTAAAGTCATCATCAAGCATAATAACCTTCACAAGATCTCCATGAAGGCAATCTACATTTTCACTTGTACTAATTATAAAGATGGATTCCAAAGTGAGTTAGATCAAGAATTAGCCAAGAAAACTCAAGAAAATGCATAAGAATATAAATACCTAAGCCAAATATTTTAATGTTGTTTTACAAAGGATAATTAAGGGCTATTGAAAGAAAGCACATACTGAATACTTTCTCAAAGAGAATCCCATCATCCATATGTAACTCAAAATGTGATTTTACCCTTAATTTAGTGCTCAAGTATTTAGCAATGATGAATGTATTGATAATCCATAATATCAAGTTAACTAATGAAACTAGGCTCATGAACTGATCAATTTCATGATTATAGTGAGGTTATCCTATTGCAAATTAAGCATGATAATACTACATAAAGAAATGTTGTGGATAGAATTTTACATAATAAGTTTACACAAATCAAGCTTAAAAATGTGAGCGAAAGGCATGATATTTATAAATTTTTGAATTTGATTAGAATAAACCATAAACATTTATCTTTAGATAAATATGTGTGTCCATTAATTAATCCAATTTTGGAGACATAAATCATAAATACCCTCATAAACATTTGGAAGGAAGGAATATTAAAGAGGTACGAGAGGCCTTAAACTTGATATTTGTTGCATTTATGGCTTGTGGATGACTCACCAAAAATGATGTCACCTGATGACGTATATATTAGGAATCAATTTCCAATTAAAATATATTCAATAACATCCATGGATTTTACACTTAATACCTTGATTTGGATTAATTTGCCTATGCAAGATTAATAAAATTTTATGCAATTATTTGGAAGTTGGTTGCCCATTTTAATCAAACTATTTAAAATTTCATTTTATTGGGTCATAATTTGACTAGAGTGGAATTATAAAAAGGTGTTAGTTATGTATAGACCAATATCCCATATAAGACATTGTCGACACAAAATAACACATGCAGATGTGTGCTTCTGAATTATAAGAATTCAATGATTCAAGGGTCAAATTGCATTTTCATCATTTTGACTTGAAATGATTTGAGAAAAGTTCATAATCACATAAAATTCATTTCCCCATTTAGGGATACATAAGCTTAAATCAATACTTGTATATGATAAGCTTGAACCATTTAGTGTAATTTAGTGATTTTGACCCAAATTATGCATTTTAACAAATTTTGAGTAAGATTAACAATTTCAAAAAAATGGTGTTAGGAATTAAATGTCTACATTTTTGCCTTATTAAAGAAAGCATGGTGAGACATTAAGAGGAAGCAACATATTTTCAAATAAAATAATTGTCAAGAATAAGTTGGAAGGAAATGACCCATGATGCTCCCTCAAAAGGACATACATGGATGAAAGAAAGGGGTGAACTCTTAAAATGAGAGAGAAAGTGAAATTAACCCATGCATGAGATTAAATATATATGATTTAATGCTTGCACATGTTGATTCTCAATTATCAAAATATAATTAGAATATAATAGGGCCCAAGGATAGGGTGAAGTGGGAAGGATATAATCCAAAAATATAAGCAAAAGACTTTGAACACACCCAAAAGAGGGTGTAATTTGTGTGTTTAGGGAATGATCAAACCTGAGATAAGTTACACATTGTAAAATTACTAGAACAAGAGAAAATTACATAGAGATTGAAATTAAAATAAATATGAGAACTTTACTCTAGATAAAGGAGATAATAAAGTGTCCTAGTAGAATGGATTTGATTGTTTGATAAAGCAATTTTTCCCCAATAGGGCTCATTTTGTCACTTGATAATGAAATTGTGCTATAGTAGGGCTTATTTGATTCAATGATTGGTCAAAATATGGTTCCACAATAGGGAAAATTGGTAAGCATATCTCAATGATTTAACCTATTGTATAGATTAAAAATAAGTGGGTGCAAACATAGATGTGATGGTTTGACTGAGAAAAACCACACAAAAAAGCATATGAGAATACACAAAGGGATAAAAGAGTTGAATATAATAATGAAGGTGGCTAAGCTGATTTGAGATACATCATGTATCCAAGCACTACATACATTGTCCAAATGGACCTCAAGATAATGTAGCTCATCCATACATGGGAGAAAGTGGAACAAAGAATGAAGAATATAAGAAAAATGGACCAACATCTGATTAGACTCATAATGTAGGCTAAGAGATGCATGTCTTACATAGAGTTTGGTGTGTAAGCCATTGATGTTTAGTTTATTTGTGTACTTAGAGCTGATCTTTAGAGATGCATTCATTTTGAGACTTGGATCCAAAACACTAAGTGCTTACTTTAGCAACATGAAATTATGCATCATAAGTATGTGTAACCTATAATGACATTATATTTGAATTATGATGAGCCAGTTCAAATTTGAATATTTATAACTAAGGATAATGTTAATAACTACCAATACCAGAGTTACAAATATTTACATTTAAATTAAAAAAATGAATATAAACAAAAAGAAAAAAAAATCAACCTAGATTAAAATCAGGATATGAACAATCAATACATAAGTAGGAACAATAATGTATAAAATCAAAATAGGAACAAATTTAAGAAGCAACATGAAAACAAGATATGAATAAGCAAGGTCTATGTATAGTAGAAAGATGTACTTGGAAAACTAAAAAATAGAAAATGACAAAATAGAAACACAAAAGACCATGAATAAAAAAGAATAAAAAAAAAGGAACATAACTAGAGAAAATAATAAATGAGAAATCAAAACAAAACACCAAATCAAAAAAACACACATAGACTAGAGTTAGTCACAATGTTAATGTGAGTGGAAAACATTTTTTCATGTACATGTAGTAGAGGCATTAATTTATATAACAACGTAATAAGAAAAAAGAACACAAAGTTTCTTCTAATAAATAGGGAAACAACATAGAATAAAAATGGGGGGGAAATAATAAAAGGAAGGGGGTGTCCAAATTAACTCCAGATGTACAAGACAAGTGGACACTGCCTACATAATTCAATGTATGTGATGCCCAAGATGAAATTTAGGATAAATGTAGTTCTCCCAAGAAATGGGATAGAATAATATTGATGATAATAAAATGTGATTGATTTTATAGAGGAAATAAGGAAAAAGGGCTTACAAAATGATGAGGACGTTCAAATCAGTGCTTACAAAATGGCAAGAGCATGGAGATCAGAATAAAAAAGTGTAAGACAATGTTTTTGGTTGTTTTGATCAATTTTATAATGTTTTTTCATTTTTTGGATAACTAAAAGAAATAAAATATTCATAGTAGGCACAAGGGAACTACCTAACTAAGGAGATGCACATCCAAAAATAAGATTTCAAACAATAGTTAAACCAACTACAATTGTCCATGCTCATAAATTAGTGAGAGTGATATCCTTCTAAGGAAAAAATTATTACTAAATAATATAATAAGAAGAATATGATAGTATGTAGTGTTATAAATATAAATAACCATTCAATAGGCAAAAACCATGAGCTGATGTATCCATGTTCATGTGTCTATAAGAAGAAGCTACAAAATATTGTTCAGGATGAATTGATTTGTAAAACTAGTGTTGAATGTGTCTACAATGCCTATGAGTCATAATCAAGATCATAATTGAACAATGGATAAAACTATTATAGGTTATAATGGCCTGAGGTATGAAAAAAATATGGTTCTAAGGAGAATGTTCCAAAATGAATGTTGTCCAAAAGAGGATGGTCCAGGGTGAGGTAAAAGAGTCAAGCTGGAATATAAATGATATAGAGTGCCAATGGTCCAATGTTTCAAATATATAGATTTATAAAGGAATATGGTTCTAATAATAATGGTATATGGTAGGTTAAAATACAAAGAATATGGTCTAAGATAGGATGGTCCAAAATATAATAGTGGGATAAAATGACTTTATCACAAGTTGCCCCCAAGTAAGGGGTCTTATAGATAATGTTTCAAAAGCTCGAAAGCATTAAAATACTTGAGATGTAAAATTTTCATTGGATTTGGAAGATATTCATCATTTTGAGTATCCATTTATATTCCCCTAATCCATAATTCACTATGATAACATACATGCCAAGACAATTAGGTTTGAATTTACCCTTCTTTTTGCATTCAACATCTATGATTTTTTAATTCTCTTTCAAGACTAAATCACAAATTTAAAACTCATGAAGGAGAATTTTATTCTGATAGGTTATACACAATCTAATATAATAGGATTATAAGTTTTCTAGGGTAGATAAATGATTTCCATTAATGAGTTCTAGCTATTGCAACCTAGAAACCCTATAATCTTCATCATCTTCAATATTCTCCAAAGATACTAAAAATGAAGGTAACTCGATCTCAATTGGTATAATAGCTTGTATGTCATAAAAAAGGTAGTATGGAATGGATATTGTGGGGGTTTGATGATTGGTTCAATAATCCCAAAGGGTAGGGAAAATATATAAGTGTTAATTACATCAAACATCATTAACAATCTTCTTACGTATGATAACAATGGTTTTGTTTGACACTTAGGCTTGTATGTTGCCTTTTAGGTTATATGGTGTAGATTATTGTGCTTGATTTTGATTTTTTCACAAATCACTTTGACATCTCTATTGATAAATTATCTGCTATTATCATATATAATGCGATCTAGGATACCATATCGATAGATGACATGGTAATGTATAAACTTGGCAATTTGCCTACCAGTGACATAAGTGAGAGGAATGGCCTCAATCCAATTATTAAAATACTTATTAATAGTGAGAATATGTTTTTGGCCATTAGAATATGTGGGGTTTATTTTCTCAATGAGATCAAGGCCCTAAGTAGAAAATGGCCATGGTGTAGTGATCAGTTGTAGTGGAAAGGAAGGTACGTGTATAAAATTTCCATGCTGTTGAAAAGGAAAACACTTATTTACATAATTATAAGCATATATCTCCATTTTTGGCTAATATTAACCTATTATGAGGATATTTTAAGCTAATACTACACTATTGGTGCAGGCCCCACGCATTCCTTCATGAACCTCCTTAAGCGTTGGCTTTAATTTTCTCATAGATAAATAACAAAGTAGCATTCCATCACAACCTTTTTGATAAATCATGTTTCCAAGGTGAGTATAATGAGATATTCATTAAATTAAATATCTCTAATGATTATTATAAATTTTTGGTGGAAAAACATGATCATGGAAATAATTATAAAAGTCTTGAAACCAAGGTAGTTTAGGTGGGGAATTAGGACCAACAATGGTGCATACCCTTTCTAAATCTAGAAAAACATGAGTAGGTTATAGAAGATTCTCAATAATAAACTAAAAATATTTATCATTTCTATAAATTTGTATCATAGACTCAATTATTTCCATTTCATCAATAAATTCATTATTGGCCCATGGTACTTGTTCAAACTATAGAGATTTAAAATGAGCCTTAGGATTATCCATAATAGAATTGTATCATACAAGCTGTATCCACATAATATTTTCAAAATTTTATCAAATAATGATGATTTACATATTTTAGGAACATGTCAAGACACAATATATTTGAGTGCATGCCCTAAAGGATGCACTGGGAAAAGGGTGAGCAAACCATTGGTGCTTTACAGGATTGTTGTCCTTTATTTCCTCTTATTATGAATCCAAACATCTCTTGAAAACCATTATCTATGCTATTACTCCTCTTTTTCACATTATTTTATTCCTTTACCACCTTCCATCCTCATTGTCCACACCTTATGACCCTTTTTATAGTTGGATATACTAGTTTGACTAGGTCGACCTTGTACAGTTTTAGGTGCAATTCATTTAGGGTCTAGGTCAGCTCTTGGCTAACCTAGCCTATGACCTAGTGAATTTTTTTCCATAACTATGCTAGGTCAGTTGGGTCAACCCTATTGACCAAAAAGTTTATAAGGGCTTAGGGTTAAATCTACCTATAACAAGATCAGTTTGTCATTATTTACAATGAACAAGAGTTATTATTTACTTGCACTTATTTACATTCTACTATTCCACCATTCTACTTGATGAGTCTTAGCTTAGGATTTTTACTTGGAGAATATAGCCTTGTGTATAAGTATTGGATGCTTTGTCCTTTATTAGTGATCCTTAAAAACCATAAAAACCTCTTACAAATACCCTGTAGCCAAAGGAGATTGAGTCTTGATAGGTTCATCATTCAGGTAAGTATTCTCTAACTTTGCTCCTCTCTTTAGTAGATAGAAGTAGCATAATTATTGGATTTGAATAATATTACTCTTCTATTTCCATGTATTAGGTTCTTACTCATACATAGGTTAATTTAGATTCTCCTATACATATTTCTTTTTGTTTACTAACCCCCATATTATGCCACAAGATTTGGTGAACACTAGATTAGATTTTACTTATTATTTTAGTGAGAGATATAAAAACATAAGACTTACTTAGGGTTATTACATAATTGTGATTTATTGGAGGCTTTGAAACCCTCCATAACATTGTGTATTATGATAAGAGATCCCATAATTAGGTCTAGTAGATCACCATATTGGTCATGTTCCTGATTATCTAATGTGTTTCCAATCGAAAGTATATGGTATGATCTATCTTCTCTAACTTAGGATTGATTTATAGACATGATGCATTTATGATTTCATAAATTATGGTGAAACTAATGTGAATCTAACCCTTATAGGTTTTATATCACATTTTTCATTATTTTATCATTTTATTTTTTTAATTTGTGATATTGGGCCGACACTATCAGTATAGTTATAAATTTTGTGTGCAAGATTATCACATAGTTGCATCAATATGAATTTGTTTTGTTTATGTATGTTTTTCATCAATTATAGGCTACTAGGTCAAATATATCAACATAATACATTTCAAAACTTTTAGAAAACTTGCTAGGTCAACCCTATTGACATAGTACATTTTATAGGTTTTTAGGAAATAAGGATCTATAGAACTAAGTCGACCTAGTCAACACAGTTGGCAAAATTTATAAGTATAAATTAGGGTAATTAAAAAGTAATGTCATTTTTCTCTACATATTAAAACCCACCAAATTTACTTTCTCTCCTTCTCTTTAATTTTTATTATTCATTATAGTTCTATTTCTTATAGTTTGTAATCTTTAAAACTACCCCTGTACAGTCAACTAGGTCATCCTTATCGATGTAGTTTTGTATTATGTATCCTATTTGGAAAAATAGGTTGACATTATGGATGTAGTTATTTTTTAGACCCTTGATTTTTTAATATAGTAATGATAGTATCGACTCTATACTATAATCTTTGCATACGCTATTATTTTAAGTGACACTGTACTATGTTTCAAATTTGAAATTAACACATATATGTTGGTAATTAGCTCACGCTTTCATTTTTTTTTAATTACATATTTAAAATAGATCATATAATCTAATTAGGTGTTTTTTTCAATATACTATTTAGTTTCACTATTTTTATCTTTTATGCACACACTACCAAATCATAAAATCTTAAAACACACTTCAAAAATTGTCTACCCAAGGCCTACCTACTTGGATTTTGTCACCAAGATGGAATTTGACTTGATTTTTTGGACAAGTATAAACATGTGGTTAATGTTATAAATTATAAAATCACCTAACACCCTTATCACTATAGTGTGTGATGTGAGGGGGTAGGCCCTCATACCAAGACAATATGATTATTAATACAAATCCCTTTCAATCTAAACATCCTAGAACCATCCATAGATTTATTTCTAGTTTTTTTCTTATAGCCAAATTCCTATCATGATTAAAATAATATTCTAATAGTCTAAAAAAAATTAGGATGACCACTTCATTATCTTTTTCTTTCCAAGTTGATTGTTTGAGCTTTGCTCAATTGTATGTTATATTGAAAAAACTTGCATTGGCCAACATTAGTGCAAGGTTTTGTGCTATTTTCCTTAATTAGATCAACCTTATTGACTAAATTGATTATGTTTTTCCTTTAATTTATTTCTTTTAAAAGTGATTTCAAAATTTTACCTATTTTAGTACATAGTAATTTTTCTCAAGACAGTTTCTCATAGACTGTTTATTTTCCCTACCTACAGTACTAGGTTGACCCTATCAGCATAATATTCTTTTATACCTTCCAAGATACATAACTAGGTCCACCCTATCAACTTTGTATCTTTTTATACCTATTTTCTATCTATATATATAACTAGGTCAAACTAATTAACTCTGTATACTTATTTTCTCAAAATTTAGACCTTGTTTTCTATACTAGGTCAACCCAATCGACTCTATTCTCTTATTGCTTTCCCTATATGTCTTAATTAGTTCTCTATTTGATTGAATTAGTTATTTATCTCTACCTCTCATTTTTATTTCTTATCATCTTTTTTCTTTCCTCAAGCATCACGTCCCCTCTCAGAATATTCTTGGATAACTTGAATCCATTTAGACACTATATGGGGTTCTCTTTGCTTCTTATATTTTCCTATAATTTCTTCCTCTTTTTATCTTGTGGGGCATCTTACTATGCCCATCCACACATTACTCTAAATTTTGGGAAATTTTGTGATGCCCACCTGCATCTTATTTTAGAATTTATTGAATCTTTTGATGCTCATACCTACATCCACTTACTCTTTAAGGTATCTTGTGATGCCCACTCTTATTCTCCATTACATGCTAGCAAACTAATTCAACATCAAGAAACCTTCTAAAACATACAAGTTTGTCTCTCACATGCTCATCCTAGATATATATGTTAGTGTAGGATCTTTCCCTAATTTTTTTGCTCTATATATGCTATCTATCTAACACTTTTTGTAGGATACTTACATAGGATCTCACCCTCTACAATATTTATCCTTTTCAAAAAACTTTAGTCCTTCCTTTTGGTCTTTTGGTTTCCCTTTTTCTTATGATTTTCATTGTAAAACCATGGATAGGACCCGGTCTTCCTCATAATATACCATATTTTTATTTATTTTCATACTCTTTTTACACACTTTATTTATCATCCCTTGGATTTCTCTTTTATGAGTTGTAGTGTAAGACCATGGATAGGACCTAGCCTTCCTCATAAAATTACCATCTTATTATTCCCTTTTCTAGAATGTTGTTTTTATCCTTCTTCTCAACTCTAGATTTTGCTTCTTTTCATTGATATAATTCACATAACAACCTATGTCAGCATTTTTTCCTTGATTTCCCTCAATATTATGATAAGGAATCACATTATACTATCATTTTATCCTTACGTTTTCAACGTTTTTCATATTTTTTATGATTTGAAGTAATTTAAATAGTTCCATGTGTCATTCATCTTGATTTACTTTTCTTTCACTTCACATTGGTAAAAAATAGGTCAATGTCAAGATAGCACTTTTATTTTACCTATATTTATGAGATTATTAGACACCATGCTCTCTAAAATTCTCTCATTTAGAACAAAGTCCCAAATATTCAAATTAAAGTCATCTTTATCATAAGTATTTGGTTTTCCAAATTCGTATGGAGGAGAAATAGAAAAATCCATCAAGAAAGTTAATAGCCAAATCATTTGAAACAAAATAAAATGATATACAAAAGGCAACATACAACTCTCAAAAGTCAAAATCACACCAAAAGACCTGATTACAAGCACATATTCTATCTCCAATCAAAACTCAAACTCCATAATTGGCCTCACATAGAGACAAGGTCCATTGGGGTATAGTAGGCCAATAGATTCAAATAGGATAATTCAAAAAAATATATGGTGCTACCTAATTTATCATGTAATTACCCAATATTTATACTAGATTGAACACTCTATAAGGGGTCCTGAGGAATGGGGAACACATTGTGGGAAGGTAGGTCTAATTTAATTTTCATGCATATAGCCTTCATGGGATGATCTATATACTTCATTTGTTGACTTAAGACTTGTGTGGCTAAATGAAGTTATTTAGAGTCTTTAAGGTCAAAATTAATCTTGTTTTGACAAATGTAATTTAAGTGTCTTGACTTTGATAAAGAGTTACTCTACCTTGGTTTTTCCTTCATTCTCCCTTCCACCCATTTCATTTCCCCCATTAACAAGCATGTGTGATTCCATATATTTTTCACCTCTTCCATACTTCCTTCTTCCTCATATCTTAAAAACATGATAGCACTAATTTATTTCAGTTTTGTCTATCATTAGAAAAAAAATGTTTGAGCAACTATGGATTACTTTCGTCACACCATGGCTCTACATTTATAGATGTGATTTGATTTATTTTATCATTTGTTATTTTCATCCCCCTTTTTTCATACACCTAGTTTTGTTTAAAATTTCATGTAATTTTTCCATTTTTGAGTGAGGTTGACTTGTTACTTCTCATTCATCAATGTTGTTTTCCCTTTTATTCACCTTTTTCTATTATAGAGTGAAATAACGCTTATTACCGCTCACTCATCAATGTTGTTTTACCATTTTATTTTTTCTTACCCATCTTTGTTTAAGTAAGAATTATTACTTCTTTTATATTAATGTTTGAATACCATGCTTTTTGAAATGTATCCTTGGTTTTTGCTTGATGAGTTTGCATTTATTACTTAAGGTTTACTTGGTTTATTTTTATGATCTTTAGTAGCCTTGGCTTTTCAATTACCCAAGTTAATCTATGTTTTAACTTGGTCATTTGGTCTAACATAACACTTGTCACCCTGGCTTGCCAAATTTATAAGTACATCTTGTCCTCATAGCACCAATTATCTTGGCTTTCCTACATTTGTTTTTTCTCTTTATTTTTATATTCTTACTTTTGTTAAAATTAGTCTCTACACCCTCCACAATCAAAACTACAAATAGAAAAGACAACCATTTAGTAATAAAGGTAAGTCAAGGTATGCATCACATTTTTTTTTGTTATTTCCTTTTTTGTCATTTACTTTTAGTTATTTTATGATTTAATAGACTGTAACCTCTTTTTAGCCTCGGTGTTGTGTCTTACTATCTTCTTTCTCAAAGCACCATCCCCTATATAAGCTTAGTGACTCATGATGAGATTCGATTGGCGCAGATGTATACACATAATAATTTCAAACTTTTATCAAATAATAATGCTTTAAAATTTTCAATAACCCATTGAGACTCAATCTATTTGAGTGCACACCCTAATGGGTGCATCGAGAAAGGGTTAGATAGACCATTGATGATTCATAAGATTATTGTCCCTTATTTCTACTTATTGCCAATCTAACCAACTCCTAAAAACCATTCCTTAAGCTATTAATCCTCTTTTGTACACTCCTCCAATATTTTACCACATTCCATCCTTATTTTCCTCACCTTATGCCCCTTTTTATAGTTGATTTTAGTAGGTCAACTAGGTTGACCCTATATAGTTTTTGGTGAAATTTATGTAGGGTTTAGTTCAGATCATAACCAACCTAGCATGTGACTTAGTGAAAATTTGTCCATAACTATACTATGTCACTTGGGTTGACCCTATCAACTAATTTTTTTGGAAGGGCTTAGTGTTAAATCTGCCTATATATACAAGATCATTTTGTAGCTATTTATAATGAAAAAGAGTTATTATTTACTTGTACGTAATTACAATATGCTCTTCCACCATTCTACTTGAGGAGTCTTAGATTAGGGTTTCTACTTGGAGAATATAGTCTTATGGAGAAGTCTTGGATGATTTGGCCTTTCTTAGTGGTCTTTACAAACCACAACAACCTCTTTCTTAGCCCCTTTAGCCAAGGGATATATTGATTCTCAATGGGTTCATCATTTAGGTAAATATTATCTAACTTTGCTCCTTTTTTTAGTAAATAGAAGTAGCATAAGTATTATCTTTAAATAATATTACTCTTCTCTTTCCATTTATCAGGGTCTTACTCATACATAGCTTAATTAAGTTTCTCATATACATGTTTTTTTTATTTACTAAACCTCATATTGTGCCACAAGATTTGTTGAGCACTAGATTAGATTTTACTTTACTTGTTATTGGTTTAGTGAGAGATATCAAAACATAGGACTCCCTTAGGGTTATTATGTGATTGTTTTTAACTAGAGGCTTTATAACCATGACTATAATTATGTATTATGATAAGATATCCCCTAATTAGGTCTAGCAGATCCCCATATTAATCATGTTCCTAATTTTCTAATGTGTCCCTAACTAGAAGTGTATTGTATGATCTATCTTCTTTTAGTTAGGATTAATTTATATACATTATGCATTTATGATTTCATATACATGTTTTTCATCTCTAGACTAGTTCTGATCTATGGGTTGATTTATAATAAATTGGGAATCCCCATAGACTATTAAGTGATGGATATCATATATTAATAAAATATGAAGTCCTATAATACGCGAGTCATACTTAGCCATATTTAGCCATATTTTTTGTACAATGAAAATTAATATGAAATTATTTAGAAATCAAATCCTCTTATGGTGTAATCAACAAAATGTTGAATTTAGATCTTTAAGATGTTAATGAACCATAAAAATATAGTTTCCATTATTGAGGGTCATGTTGTACTACATCTATTATCATAATAGAATCATTTGAAAAGTTAAATCTAAGTGATTGAGTGTCTCTAATAGGGGCCTTTGTAAGTTGATCATAAATAAATATCCCCTGAATAGATTTTTGATTTTGATACTCAACATGAAACTCACTTAAGAGCATGATCCATTTAGCCATGTAACATATCAGAGCTACTTTTAATAACAAAAATTTGAGAGGATCTACTTTAGTAATAATAATGGTTTTATTGTTCAACATATAGTGTCATAAATTTTGGGAAGTGAACAACATAACTAAACACACATTTTCAATAGGATTATAATTATGTTCATAATCCACCAGTGTAAGGCTTAAATAATAAATGATAATCTCTTTACTTTTATCATCATGTTGGGCCAAAAGTATCTTTGGTACATGTTCAGTTGTATAAATGTAAAGAAGCAATGGTTATCAAGGTGTTAGCAAAATCAAAGATGGAGGGTTAGACAAACATGTTATGAGCTTCATAAATGATAATTGACACTCGTGATCCCATTGAAATGTGACCTCTTTCTTCAAGAGATGTGTAAATGGGTGGCACTTATCTTTTAGTTCATAAATTAGCCTACAAATAGACTAGATCTTTCCTTGTAGGCTGTAGATCTATTTAAGATTTGAAGGTGGAGGCATTTAAATAATAACCTTGACCTTATAATTGTTGACTTTAATATTTATTTGTGATATAATAAACCCTATAAATTTTCATAAAGTCATACCAAAGACATACTTCTTAGGATTTGGGTAGACTTTATACTCATGAAGTCTCTCAAAGATTCTTCATAGAACGTCAAGATGTCTAAGATGTGTTCCTGATTTAGCTAGGATTCCATCAACATAGTTTTCAACAATATTGTGTGTTATCTCATGGAAGATGAAAATCATAGTAAGTTGATAAGTGGATCTAGTGTTCTTCAATCCAAATGACATGACTCGATAACATAATGTTCCCCATGACATGGTGAAATCAATTTTATGTTGGCCTTCTTGAGTTATCTTGATT
Organism: Torreya grandis; assembly: GCA_037957365.1. NCBI lineage: Eukaryota > Viridiplantae > Streptophyta > Pinopsida > Cupressales > Taxaceae > Torreya > Torreya grandis. The sequence continues at coordinate 983,136 of JARHVA010003438.1, forward strand.
TATTGTATCTAAAAAATCCATCCATAAGGGACAAAATATTATATCCAATAGTAGAATCAATAATCATGTCAATATTAGGTAAAGGAAAATCATGTTTGGGGCAAGCCTTGTTGATATCTCTAAAATAGGTATAAAGATGTTTACCTAGTAGATTTTTAATTACTTGAACTATGTTTGATATCCATTCAGAATAGTCGAGTGGTATAATGAAGCCCACTCCTAATAATTTATCTAATTTATATTTTACCAAAAGAGTGATGTGTGGATGCATCTTACTCAATTTTTGTTTGATTGGCTTGGCATTTGGATGAATAACAAGTCGATGCACAACCAAGTCACCATCTATGCCTGGCATGCCAAAATATGCCTATGCAAAACAATCAATAAAATTCTTGAAAATAGATATAATGTGTTCTTTCTCCTCAACAGTGAGAGAATATCAAGGGTAAAAAATTTTGGGATCATCATATGTTCTTGGGTTCACTTCAACAGTGTTATCTACAAAAGTGTAAAACCATCTTTGAGAATAGTAGGAAATATGTGATCATGATCTACTTCTACTATATTTACTTGTTTTTCCTCCCAAAGCTATGGAGGATGTGATGAATCTAAATATGTTAATTTAGGTAATGGTCAACTAAAAAATATATCAAGAAAGTTAAGATCAAGATGCTCAAAGACTTGCTATCTAGATGTGATGTTGGTACTAAATATGGAGCTAGGAGTTGATGAACCTTGTACATCCTTTGGAGATGAACAAACTTTCCCATCCAAGAGTTCTTAAAATAGGTTTTAACTCAAGGGCTTATATTTTTATTTACTTTTTCCCTAACCACTGAGCTTCACAAAGAGGTTTTCACCTGAAGATCTTGATGTTTTATCTTTTCATGACCAAGACAGTTTATTTGCTCTCCAAAGTAGGTAGGAGGATCCAAATAAAAAATCAAATATTTGTTTATGATCACCAATGGGAAATCCATATCTTAGGACCATATACTCTTCAATAGATTATTGATTTTATAATTTATCAAGGCACATGACCAAATTTTGATGGTCCTAATCTATGAGTTTAGGATGTCAAAGGCATAGGGAACAATGGGGTGTTATGGCCATAATAAAATTTGAATCAAGTAAGTCCATGTCAACAATCTCAATGAAAACCCTATAATGGGATTATATGTCATTGCCAAGAGTCTCATTGCTAGTTGACTTAGAAGAATCACTATTAAAATTAATGAAGTTATCCTTAGGTAGTATAAATATAAGACCTTGATTTAAGTTAGGTTTACCCGATGATAAAGGTTTCAAGATTCCTTGCACTTGTTGGCTAAGACCTTTTCCTATATAATGAAAATTATCCATGATATGATTAAGGATAGGATATTTTAGATTATAAAAATAATCAACAATTTTATTAGAACATAACTAGTCTCCTTCAGTGAAATCTTCTCTATATTGTTTTCGAAAAGTAGCAAGTACAAATACCATTGGTGGTTTATATGTTTCTTTCTTATTTTTCCAAATTAAGTTGGGTTTATTAGGGCTTTTGGAAGGTTTGGGTTTACCAAATGATTTCGGAGACTTGAGAAACTTAGAAATATGGAAGGCATTCTTAATATAGTAAGTCAAAATTATCATGTCTTATATAACAACCTATTTTACAAGAGTTATGGTAAATGGATTAGCCAAAGTGGAAGCAAGGTCACTAGTGTTGATATAATTAGATTTTGGAAAATGAAAAACTATTACCTTGTTCTTATTTGTAATGAATTTAGAACCATGATAATAGTTATAATTATGAAATTTAGCCTTTACATGTTTACAATAGTGATAAGGCTATAGATCAAGAGGAATGGTGACCTCAATCCCATCATGGGGAAATTTAAGGCACTAATGCAAGGTAGATGGAATGGTCTATACTTCATGGATCCAATTATGAAAAGTAATTATGCTATAAGGTAATTCAATATCCATAATATGTAATAAAGTATGATGGGACACAAACCCAATAATGATTGGTAAAAAATTGATACTAAAAGACTCTCTTTTGACATTTTTATAAGCCTTTATGGTGATCATTTTTGGCTAAATTCCCTTCACAGTGTAACCCAATCTTTATACTCATTTTAGGGATGCTATGTTCAGACTTGAATCATTATCTATAAGAACCTACTTGATATTATGATTTTTTATGTTGACCTCAATATACAAGGGATTATTATGGCTCAGACAAAGAGTGGACATGTCTTTTTAGTCAAAAGGTAACCTGTCAAAATGAAGATAAATGTATTATAAGTGTTTGGAACTATTCTAGATTAATATCTTGGGGTATAGTTTACTATTGTTAAAGGTCATTCAAAATAGTTATATGGATTTCAAGCACACAAAAAAGATCTAAAATAAAAATCTATGCAAGGTTTTTACTTAGTTGGTATGATATACACTTTTCAATAGTAGGAAAATATAGTTTAGCCATAGCTAGCATAGTGCTTAACTTTAGATCTAAAGGCATACTATTCACATTGGGTTTAGTGGTAGAAAAGGGCAAAGGGCCATAAAGGGTAACTCATGAGTGTCTATTTGTCATTGAAAAATTTATAGGTGGAAAAGATCCATTATAATTAGAATATAAAGGTAAAGGGCCTTGGAGGGAGACTCATGGGTGTCTAATTACATTGGAGCAAATTTGAGTCAATCAGGAGACATTATAATTAGAGGGAGGATGGGGTCTAGAAATGGTAACCCATGAAAATTGAGACATAATAAAATTATTTATATTTTATGTGGAATTAATTAAGGGAGAAGGTGTTGACCCTATAATAAAGGGTCTATGTACTTCAAAAAGTATGGGATAGTTCATGGGTTTTGATGGTGATAGTGGCAATGTGTTTTCGATAAATATGCCCCATGGTGTTATTATAATTTTAAGGCATGTTGTTATAACCTAGGTAATTAGCATGGGTATTATGATCTTGATTATGATCATGCTAATTATGATTTTGAACTTGATTCTAATTTTTGTCACTGATTTTGTCCTTGGTTTTGATTATTTCTTGGTAGTTGTTGATTATGTCTAAGAAATGGATTTTTTTAGATTCCCATATATTGATTAGTGTTTTATAGATCAAGTTTGATATCAACTTCACCACTTTAAATAAAATATTCAATGATATGTCTTAATTAAATGCATCTATAGGCACTATGACCAGTAGCATGATGGAGGTTGTAAATTTTTTATTTGCCTAATACCAATTAGGTTTGGGTTGATCTTCAAGAAATGGTCTAGGTATAGGCCATATAATCAAATTATATACTATGAGCTTTAGGAACACATCTTCGATAGGCTATCTGAATTTACTAAAGACTCTATATTTGTCATTAAATGCCCTTCTTAGAGGCTATATTTATAAAGTGGTTGGTGGATTAGGTGGAGCCAATTACACATTTGGAGCTGGCAGATCTTGCACCATTTTAACATGTCTTGACTTAGTTACTCCATTTTTGACCATGTTCTTATTCTTTTTAAACCTATTGGATTTATCTAATTTAATAGTTTTGATAAGATATTGGGTCTAATTTGATGTTTAAACTTATGAATAAATCTTGACAAGGCCTTTGGAAATAAGTGTCTTCTCAATCTACACACCCTTGTCTATAATTTATTCAAATGTGTTTGTGCAAGCAAGCAATAGATTATGTTCCACCTTAAGGTGTAAGTTCTATGCAAATATGTTGGCTGACTATTTATCTAGAAAATTATGTTGAAAAAATCTAGCTAATGCTCTTCACCACTAAAAATATGCTATGAATCTTTCTCCATCTCATTATTTGGCTTTGAAAAACTCAACCACAATCAACTCATGTTCAATATTGTATGAGAAGTGGTTGATAATTTCTTTAGATAGATTATTCTAATCTATAACTAATCCCTTGTGTAACTTAAGAAGCTAGTCTAAAGCTTTTCATACTAAACTTAATAGAAATAAGTAAAGCAAATAAATGCTACTATAAGCTACCTCTTGGTATAACACAAAAAATGAATGAATGTGTTCACAGGGATCACCCTTTCCTTTATATTTTTCAAAATTGGGTGCTTCAAAATGAGGTGAAAAGGGGACTTAGAGAATACTCAAATCAAATGGATGTGGATATATCTCATCAAATTTATACTTATCCTATTTCTTATCTCCAATCATAACATAATTTATTTCATCAAATTCTACTCTTGCATGTTTGGTACATTTGTAAGTCAAATATAATTCTATTAGGGTGGTATGTGCCCCTGTTGTGTTGATTTGTTATGGATATACACCCTACAATCTGTAACCTTGTTTTGAATTGTTCCTTGATTCGAGTAAGTGAGATAATTATTTTAAGGTTGATAAACATTCCCTAAAGTCAACAACCTTGAATTTTAAGTGTTTTTTTGATTTTGGGGATTTAATGGTCTATTCACCAAAGTACACATAGGTTGAGAAGAACTTGTCAAAAAAATTGAAGAATTTATTCAATACATACTGAGTACTTGGTTCCTTGATTTTGTGAAAGAACAAGAAGTTCATGATGATTGAAAATGTATGATCCATGTCTGGTAAAACATGTTACATAACCTTTTGATACTTGGGTTATTCAATTGAGATGTCTTGATCCATCATAGGTGTGTTCTCAACTAAATTGTGCTACATGGGTTCTAACTTATTCCCTTATTTTTTGGAAGCATCATTATGTATAGAAGTGGTAACTAAAGAGTCAATATATTCCATGATAAGTTGGTTTTTATATCATTGACTTATATTTTTGATCTTGGTAATAATATCATGATCATTAGGTGTTGACTCTATAAACATTTCCTTCCCTTTATTAGAAGATGCAATGTTTGTTTTTACAATATGATTGAGGGATTGTTATTACTATTTTTATTATATCCTAACCAAGGTATGCAATTTATCCATAGGAAAGTTTGATGCAAATCTAGCATCTAATTTAATAAACCTTAGGATTGCTTTGTCTTTATCCTCAATTGTTTGATGTTAAAAATAGTCTTCCTCAAATCCTATAGTCATGAGAATGTCTTTAAATACCACAAAAGTGTCTTGCCCATCATAAAAGTGATCTTCCTCATAGCTAGGGCCATAAGATACCACACTATGATTATACCTTTGTGTCATGTCTAGAATATTGGTTCTCTACAATTGATAATATTTTGAGAATGTTTTACAAACATTAATAAGGTGTGATCTGAATTTCTCCAAACAAGTGACAAGGTAAAGGAGACTATAATAAATAGAAGTGGCATAGTAGCACATAATTAGAACAAATAGTCATGAATTTACTCACATTTGGAGGGTTGAAATCATAGAATTTGAAGAGGGTATGATAACTCTAAAAACTATAGTGTAATCTAGTACACCAAACATAAGTTCAAAGATACATCAATAATGTAAAAGTTAGGGACAACTTTGATGAGTTGAAATTATAAAATTAGAAGAGATTATTTTTGATGAAGAAAGTAACAATGCAAACTAATAAATGTAAGATGTCAAAACACACAAGAACTCCTAAGTATAAAACTAAAACCAACTGGGTAGCACAACGCTACCATATGGTAATGAAAAGTAGAATTGGTTATAGAACTTAGAGCATGGGAAATACACAAAATAACGTAAGTTCACAATGATAAAATTATGATGAGTCTATAAAACAACCTTCAACTGAAACTGGAAATCATACCCAAGTTAACTCAAACCAAGTATAAATGGTAAACTAGTTAACACCTTAGCCTAAAACTTAAAAAGGTGAGATTTTGAATTTGAATTAAAAAATGGACTTAAAGATTTTTTTCAAAAAAGTTTTAGACTCAAATGGATAGCATAAAAATGATGTGTAGATAATATAAACACAATGTATCAAATGAGGATTTGAACAAGGCAATAGATGATTTTGATTTGCTCAACATAACACTTGTTCAAATAAATGATGGAAAAAAATGTGTTTAGTTGATGTGATTTGGTTTAAAAAGATTTTTTTTGACCCAATCAAGACCAAGAAATTAAGTTAAAAATAAATATACAAATAAGTATAATTCCCAAATCCCTAAACTAACAAGGTTTCTTCATATCGCTAAAATCCATCTATATATGTACTCTTGGGAGGATTTTAAGTGTTAATCCCAAAATAATAGTGAATGAAGCAGTATATTTTTTACACCCCCTTCTCCAAAGATATTTTATAGTGACATGAAACTTTGGGCTACTCACCTTATATAAATAATATGTTTGTGATAAGTGGGGTTGTCCTAATACTAAATTTTTGATTATCTAGATGGTCCCAAGTGTGATTATCACTAGATATGTCTCACATCAATTGAGTTCATACCAATTAACTTAATAAGAAACAATTTATTCCTTTTCATAGTTATTTCATCTATGTACTTCTTAATGGAATCCTTTATTTAACCATACTTGGCTCAAGTATTTGTTATGATTGGAGAGGCTAGCCACTCAACTCCCTAGAAATCCTAGTATACGTGCCTTGATTTATATACCCCACCATGGAATGTAATTGAAACAATGTCAAGAGATGAAAACCTAGATCAAATATTCCCTAAATAACTTGTGAGGAGGTTATGAACTCCTAATCACAATCCAAGTTGCATAAAAATAAATGATCAATTGAAAAGACTTTAAATGTTGTGTTTAGATAACCAAAACCATATGGGTTTTGGGGATAGACTTAAACATTATTTCCATGCCTTAGAAAAAGTAAAATTAAAAATAAAGAGTGATTTTGGTCTCTTGAATTGCATAAATTAGATGGGGGAGAGCATACACACATCCTTTATTTACGAAAAACACACAAGTAGAAAATGATCCAGCACAAAACAAACACCTTTAAAAACTTAAAATTTTGAGTGTAAATTTTAAGCACTAAAAGTGAAGTGTTTGATGAAGTTTTTTGCTCCCTTGGACTTAGTTTCAAACTTGAAAAAAATTCATAAAACAAACTAAGTATAAACCATCTAAATTCATTTTAATCACCAAGTGGAAATTTTTGAGACTTAAGCATGTTCAAACTTGGTACTTTACTAGTGTGTGACCTATAATTTTTAGAGGATTTCATTATAAATTAAAGAAAAATTATCAATGAAACAAGAAAGATCTAAAAACTTGCTCTTGGGTTCCTCTATTTTTATTACACAAATACTGACATCGATCAACAATGGTAAATTTTGGTTACAACAGAATTGATGATGGTTATAATAGAACTAATGTATGCCAATAAAAACTAATGTCAGTTACCTATCAACCCTTAGACAATTTTTTTTTTGTCAAAAGACATTAGTTATCCCTAAATAGTATAAAATCTCTAGAAAACCTCTAGATCTTATAATAAAATGATCAAATAGAGACTTAATAAGTTTTAAATTCACAAATGAAAACTTGAAACTCTTAAAAAAGATCAAAAATCAAACTTGTTACCATGTTATACCTTACAAAGATGACCAATGCTAGTTAGATAAGACTGATTCCATTTAGGTAAAATTGATATCGATCACTTTGTAAATTATGTGTCAAGAAAGAATAAAAAACATGTGATCAATAACGTTAAAAGTTGATTTTTAGAGTTTTTAAAGCACTTTTTAGCAAATATAAATATCCCAAATGATTTTCCTTGCTCATAGGGGATGTGTTGTCCCAACAGGTATGCTAAGATGTAGAGATGGAATTCAAAGTGAGATAGATCAATCATTAGTCAAGAAAACACAAGAAAATGCATAAGAACTTAGTGAAGCCAACTCTTTCAACAAGGTTTTGTAAATAACAATTAAGAGACATTGACAGAAAACACATACAAAATAGCGTCCAAAGAGCATCCCATTATCCAAATGTGGCTCAAAATGTGATTTTACCCTTTATTTGGTGATCAAGTCTTTAACGGTGATGAATGGTTTGATCATCCATCATCTCAAGTACACCAATGAAACTAGGATCAGTTATTAATCAATGTCATGCCTATAGTGGAGATATCATATTGAAAATTAAGCATAATAACATTACACAAAAGAAGTTGTGGAGATAATTATGCATAATATGTTTACACAAATGAATATTAAAAATGTGAGTGAAAGGCATCTGATTTATAGATTTTTAAATTTGATTAGAATCAATCATAACCATCAATATTGAGATCAATATGTGTGACCATGAATTAATCCATTTTTGGAGACTCAAATCATAAATACCCTCATAAATATTTTTAAGGAAGGGGCATAAAAGATGCATGTGAGGCATTAAACTTGATATTTGTTATTGTTAGAGGTTTTCATCTTGTATTAAGCCTTATTTAGAGAGTCAAGGATTTACGCTTGCATATGTTTGGATTTTTGGCACTACTAACACCTTTGAATTATCAAGACACCTCACAGTCCTATGAACATGTTCCTCTCCTCACTCTTCCTCTCATGCTCTAGATAGGCTAGTCAAGGTGGATGTAGGTGATCCTCTACTATTCCATAAGATAGTGGTTGAAGTGGAGGTTTGAGGTGGATAGGTAGTGACCTCACCTTGAAGGTCTAATTATTATTTTGGTGCCATTTAGTATATTATAAAGATTAGAGATTAAGACCTTGATTTATTTCTCCACTTGCTTAGTCATCAAGGAGTGTAACGCTATGTGAGACTAAGAGCTTGATTTCTTTCTACACTTTCTTAGTCATCAAGGAGTGTAACCTTATGTTGTATAGACTGAGATAATCTAGGTGTATCTTTTGAGTGTTAGGAATAAATAATAAATTAATGTGGAAATAACTTCATAAAATCGTAATAATAAGAGACTTGAATAGAGATGCATAAATAATAAAAATAAAAATACACAACAAGAAGAAAATATTTAACATGGTTTGCCCAATGTGAGCTACATCCACCAAGAAACACTTTCTTATATTTTATTACAAGCCATAAGAGTAAAATCCACTCCCAAATTAGTTTGATCTGAATTACAATGCATAAAATATTATTTGGAGTTATGTTCAACAAACCCTCCAAAATTCACATATGAATTCACACACTCTATTCTTCCTTCTCAAACCCTTATATCCATGATGTATTACCTACTGAATATCCATTTATACATAATACATCAACATAGTCATTTTACAAAATAATGGGTACCAAAACCATGGGCAAAGTCAACCCAAAATAGTTCCCCATTATAGGGGCTCTAAAACAATTAGAAATAGGCAAGAATACGTAAAAAGTATAAAATACATTTTAAATTTAAAGTATTTGAAATACATTATATTTTATAAATATTCTCCACAAAATAAAATTATCCCACTTGGAGATTGATTTCCTCTAAGTAGGTTTCTCAACCCTTCACTATCAACTATAAAGGCCAACAAAAACTAGACATAGCTTTAGTTTCTCCCTTATGACTACCTTGGTCTTCATTTCTATAGGATTATCACTGGTATGAATCTTTTCTAGATTAAAATTCTCTTCCACCAAAGTTGTTTGGATGACATGGTACCTCAATTATATATGCTTTATCATAAAGAGGAAAGTGGATTTTTTTTCTAAATGTATATCATTCTGACTATCACTATATAACTTCCCTTCCTCCTACTTAAGAACCAAATCTTCAAGAAACTAATATAACCAAATCATTTATTTGCTTGCCTTTGTGGTAGTAACATACTCAATTTATATGGTTGATAAAGCCACAAATTTATATAATTGTGAATTCCATCTCACCATTGTGTCCCCTATAGTAAATTCATATTTTGTTGTTCTCCTTCTATCTAAATCTCTTTCCATGTCTAAACATATATAACGACACAAAGTGGTGTCCAATCTATCATAGCTTAAAACTATCCCCTTGGTCCTCTTAAATACCAAAGGATCCACTTCACTACCATCTAGTTTTTTCTACCTAGATCAGTCATGTACTTATTGCTCCCACTACATGGGAAATATCTTACCTAGTGTACACCTTGGCATACATCAAGCTAAAAACTATTGATGAGTAAGGTACATGTGACATCTGGATTCTTTCCCCCTCTATCTTGGGACCCTACTTCTTTGATAACTTGAAATGGCTTGCCAAAAGAGTCCCAACTGGTTTAACATCCTTCATACTAAACATCTCTAAGACCTTTTTAATGTAATCTTCCTAGGATAAATTCAGCTTTCATTACTTCCTATCCTAATTTGTTCTCATACCAAAGATTTGTTTTATTGCTTCCAAATCCTTTATATTAAATGAATTACTAAGTTTTTCCTTGAGTACCTTTATTTCCTATATGTTCTTACCTACAACCAACATCTCATCCACATATAGACATAGGATAATATAATCACCATCATTAAAACACACACACACACACACACACACACACACACACACACACACACACACACACACACACACACACACATATATAATGGTCTAAATGACACTTGGATTATCCCTTATCCATCATAAATCTATCAAATTTATTAGACCACTATCATGGATCTTGTTTTAGGTCATACAATCTCTTTTGTAGTTTGCACACCATGTTCTTCTTCCCTATGATCTTAGAACCCTTTATTTTCTCCATATATCAGTCCTCTAAATCACCATGAAGGAATGTAGTCTTCATATCTAGATGCTCTAAGTGTAATTATTCCATTTCCACTATCCCAAGAATAGTCTTAATAGAAGTCATCTTTACCACTGGGGAAGAAATCTCATCAAAATCAATTCCCTTCTTCTGTGGAAACCCCTTTACCACCAACTGGGCCTTGTATCTTTTCTTACCTCCATAATCTTATTTAATTTTGTACACACACTTGTTTTGTAATATTATCTTACCTTTATGTCGGTTTACCCAATCCCAAGTTTGATTTTCCATGAGAGATAGATGTTCCTCATCCATTACTTTCTCCCACTTCTTCCTGACATCTACCTGCATTGCTTCTTCAAAGCATTCTAGCTCTCCATTTTTAGCGAGTAATAAATAATTAAGAGATGGATACAAAATTTTAGGTTCCATTTTTACCCTAGAATACCTTCTCACTAGAGGAGTGTGGCATTCTTGTAGATTAGTTTCCTAAACTAGTTGCTTGGACACTTTATCATCTGTAATGTCCTCCAATATTGTGTACTCTTTTTGGAATCCTCTTTTTGATCCTAAAACTACTATTTATACATATATTTTACATTAAATAAAACATCCCTAGACTAAATTTCTTTCTTGTCCTTAAGACACCAAATCTAGAAACCAAAGTCATCCTCACCATAACTAATAAAGGTGAATTTTTCAAACTTAGCCTCTAATTTGGTCCTATCATCCTTATCAATATGAATAAAGGCTTCAAAGCCAATTATTATAATAAATAAATAATCAGCCTTCTTACTAGACCAAGCTTCCTTAGGTATGCTTCCATCTGAAGAAGATGAAGGTCTTATATTTATCATATATACAACTGTGTTTACTATTTCTACCCAAAACCAAAGAGGCAGTCCTGCATGCAACCTTATGCTCCTAACACACTCCATGATAGTCCCATTCATCCTTTTTGACACTCCATTTTCCTAGGAAGTTCATGGAACCATCCTCTATATATGATTCTATTCCTTGAATACTAATCAAAAAATTCATTTATGTAATATTCCCCACCATTATCTAACCTAAGACATTTTAACTTAAGAACTGCTTCATTCTCAACCAAGGCTTTCCATATTTTATATATATCAAACACATCAGATTTTATCTTAATGCCATATACCCAAACTTTCCTAGTTGTGTCATCAATAAAAGTGACATAATAAGATGACCCACCAATAAAAGATACCTAAGTTATCCCCCATACATTTGAATGAACCAAATCCAACTTCTTCTCCTTCCTTAAAGGTCTAAACTCTAGAAAGTTTACCCTTTTCTATTATTTGTACACATAGTATTCATAGAAATATAAATTAGACCCTTTTAATCCATGCAATTTATCCTTCAAAATTTGCACACCCTTTTGTCTAATATGATCAATCCTATTGTGCCATAAATTTGCATATGCATATGTAACAACTAAATTACAATAGTCAACACTGCTTGATAAATATAGGGTATCAAATTTATTACCTCTTTCTACCATAAGATCACCTTTAGTCACCTTCTAATAATCTATAGTAAATTTCATCATACAACCTTCATTGCCTAGCTATCCTATAGATACCAAATTTTATCTCAACTTAGGCACATGTATGACATCATTTAGTAGCCAAGTGTTCCCATTCTACATCTTGATCTAAACACTTCATTTTCCTACTATGATGTAAGGCTCATCATCAACAAGATAAACTTGTCTAAAATTCCCTTTAACATAATCCATAAAATAATTCTTATATGGTGTAGCATGAAAAAAATCCCTTGAATCTAAAACCTAAGACTTAGCATATCGTCAATGGAGAGAATTAATGCATCCTAGAAAACATTACCTATTAACACATTCACATCCTTGGTGTCTTCTTGATTTTTTTTATTGTTTTAAAGAGGCCAATAATGGGTACCAAAACCATGGGAAAAGTCAACCCAAAATGGTTCCCCATTAAGGGGGGTCCAAAAAAAATAGAAATAGATTATAATACATAAAGAGTGTAAAGTATATTTTAAATGTAAAATATTTGAAATACATTGTAATTTATAAATAGGCTGCACAACATAACACTAAGGTGGATGTTCTAACAAAATTTATGGTGTTTAGATGACATTTGGTGTTTTTTTGACACTCATTACTAGTTTCCTTTTCTCTCACCTACTTGTCTTTGAAAGTGTATCCCCAGTGATACTTCTTGAATAATATTATATAGTAGGCCATATGAATGGTTGTAGATTTTGATATGTGATTTAATAATTTTGAGAATATTAGAGTTTTATTCCTAATTTAGTTAAGGGTCTAGAACAATAAATTAGTAAATAATATTGTAATAATTACAGTACTAATTTGTATATTTTGTTTTGACTGTCACAGATTTCCAAAAATAGTAATGAAAGGGGATAAATGAAACTTAACTTTAAATTGGACTAAGATGATTGAGATAAAGGCTGAAACTAACTGTGTAGGACTGTGATAATGTCATGAACCTAGATCTAGATTTCATTTGTGAAAAGATAGGAGCATTGAAATCAAAACACTTTGAGGTCTGGTGTTGTAGTATACGTCTTATCACTATTATCCAAATTAAACACAAATATCTAAGTTTTCTAATTTTTGTTTGATGTCCTCGTGTGAGCCTCTCTATGAAAATTTGAATCTTGAATGTTGACAGATCTCCTTGTAGAGTTGATTTAATCTTGAAATCTAGACATTCATTATGTTTGAATAAAACTTTGAGAAAGAGGGGTGTTTAGTGTGTGTAAGTTGCAATAAATGTATATTCACACCCCTTTTATGGGAACACTACCTACATACCAATACTTAAAACTGGGATTAATCCATATGTAGTTCTCTCACTTGATGTGATTTGTGCAATAATGTTATATGAATGCAAAAATGCCAAATTGAGAGTGTTTGAGGTGGCTTGAGATTGGTGTGAAAATTTGAGTATGCTTGTATTTGTATTGGATGGTAGTATGTAGAGAATAGGGAAATTTTCCTTGGTGGTTTTTTTTATATTCTTGTTTACTCTGTAATATTTTCCAGCCCCTTATAAATTAAAATTGAATGGGATTTTAAAGAGATCTATTATTCATGGGTTAAATTTATTCACACTAGGCTGACTAATGAAAGATAGGAATCAAAATGAAATAATCATTTAAGATCAAAATTTGATTGGATAGGAGTGCCAAAAATGGGGCATCCTAGGGTCTGGTACTATAATCCAACCCTAGTACTCCTATCCTATAGGCTTGAGACCTGAAGGATGGAATTAGTATGGGAAATGTAGCTTGGCTAAGCTGGAATTAGGTCTCAAAAGTCTATAGATGACTAGTTATAAGAAAAAATGTGTTTGGAAGGGTTATGAGAACATGCACAAGGGTCCTATGGATTGGGTGTCACAAGACACACTCAAAATACCAATTTAGACATCTTATATTATTATATTTGCCCCCCTTTATTCTAGTGATGCAATAAATTGAAATACTAAGATAAAGGAAAGTAGAAAGAGTACCAAAATTTACCTACAAGGTTGAAGTCTATGAAGATATGTGATGTTGAGTGTTCATAGAGAGAGCACAATATGAAGTGTAAATATATGAGAGAAAATAAAGAGTAGATCAATTCTTACTAGACACGCTATGTATAAAATAAGTATATACAAAAGCTGGGTGAGAAAGAATAGGAAGAGAAAGGAATGAATACACCTCACCAAGTATGCAAACCAATACAAAACCTATTATTCTATTGAGTGATGTTGGATAATTCTTGGTATGTGTTGAACCAAGAGTAATATCATGAATGAATCTAAGTGCTCAATTCCCCAAGAGTGGCTCAAAAATGCAAAGACTGGCCCTTTGGCTCCATTATTACCTACTAAGTGAATTTATGTAATCATGCATATGATAATCAATGTTTGGACTATCTGTATAATCCTTTTGAGTAGGTGGCTCAATAATACAAAAGCTATCCATAATTTTGGCTCCATCATTTCCCAATAAGTGAAGCTATAAACTAATAGCAATATGAATGTGTGTCATATGAGATGGATCTTGAAGCCCATGAATGTTTTATAACATGACAATATGGCATGGAATCTGAATGTCTACTAGAAATTAGGACAATCTTGGCCATCCTAAAAGGAGGAGATTAGGTTTGTATGAAAGCCACCCCAAAACTAGAAACTAGGCTTTTGTGGAAGCCACTCAGGAATGTGGAGTCTAGGCTTGTATGAAAGCCACTCTGAAATGATGATAACCACCTATAGATGGAATAAGGCACATAACTACTAAAAATTCTTGGGTAAATTATTGAACTCTAAAATAAAATAAGTCAAATGTGTCATGCATATTACCCCTAATCACTGGTGTCTATAACATGGATTCTAATCTAGAAGTTATACCAACTGCCCTATCTAAAATTGGAAGCAAAATCCATCATATTGTGCATGATGCTCCCTATATCTAGATTATCTAAGAAAAACTATACTAAAACTATTGATTCTGAACTATACTATTGTTGAAAAAATTGTAGTTGAGGTTAGATTTATGTCTGTGTCTAGAAAATCTAGGTTTTTTGTTGTTTGAATAGGAACACCAAAAATATGACACCTTACTTTCAACACTATTTTCCTTTGCTATATCTAATGATTGTTCTATAATCATCACTATTTATTTATTATGTTCTACCTAGTTTTACCTCTGATTTTTGTCCTAAGTGTTCTAAAAATTGATTTTTCAATTGGTAGGAGCTTTGATCTCTATGAAAAAATCCTTATTTGTTTCCCCCTCTTCTAAGAGTAGGAATGAATACCCTGTGATGACTACCCTTAGAATAAATAGCCCTATAAGTGTGTTATGTTGTAAAATACATGATATAGCAATGATAATAAAAAATATGTCTCAAGATATGGCATAATTTGTATTAGATATTGTTAAATCAATAGAGGTATGCCTAGATAGATATAATAATATAATATCATATGGAATGTACTAAATTGAAAATATAAATATTAGTTGTTAGTTGTTAGTTGTCAGAGAGGGATGGAGCATGATGTCCATCATGGCATCCAAGATAGCAAGAAAATGCATGATGTGGATCATGGCATTGCAAATAGTGCAAAGTAAATAAGTAATAAGTACACAAGGCAAAAATTAATAAGTATACAAGAGTGGCCAAGGGGCCAAGCAAACAAAGGACATGGGCATAAGTCACTCAAATGGGAAAGCAGGCATACAAGGCATCATACACATATAATTGAAAATAAGTAAAGTTGGCATGAGGTCCATAATCACATAAAAGAGTACAAGCAAAGGATATTGGAAAATATCCTAAGGCACACATAAAATTAAAATAAATGGACATTGGAAAATATCGCAAGGCACACATAAGAGATAAAATAGGAACTAAGAAATGCAATCACATCTAACTATGCAAAGTAAGAAAGGAAGGCATGTATTCTACTATAAATACCATGACATATAACTACTCAAAGCAAGAAGTGAAAGTATGAAAGATATGGAGTAAAAGACTAGGTATTTTCTAATAAATACACAAGTGATATATACTAATGAATGTCGATAAAGTAATTAATGTAAGCTAGTAAGTAATTTACATCAACATGATAACTAGATTGTGGGGTGTAGGAATGACATAACCTAGATGGTTTAGTCATGTAGAAGATTCCCCTAGTGGGTAGGTATAGAGATGTGTGTCTCAAATGTATTAGTATTCCCCCTCAATGGGTAGAGTGAATCAATCAAGGATCTAGATGGCATTGTACACACTCAAAGAAGATCAAGTGAAGCATGATAATGTAGATAAATTGGCAAATAATAACATAGAACATAAAATGTAAGTCTAGCATGGTATTATAAATTTAAAGCATGGATAATGCATATAATTAAAATATTTTTATTTTTTGAAGTTTTTTATTATTTTTTCTATTTTTAATTTTTTGAATATTTTTGTGTTTTTGAAATATTTGAATGTTTTTGTTATTTTGACATATTTAATTTTTTTTGGTATTTTTAGTATATTTGGATGTTTTTGGTAGATTTGAATATTTTTCGTATTTTTGGTATAAGCTATGTACAATCAATCATGAGGAGATTATATACTATAAATATTGAGAAACTATGTACAAGTAATTGAAAGAAGCTATATACAAGCAAGACCGAGAAAAGATAATACTAATCAATGAGTTTCATGAGATAATCCCTATCATGGTGTCTTATATCAATGAAAGGGACCATGCACTATCATGAAGCATGATACAAGGGTTGAGAGTATGGCTCTGAAATCTATGTATGCTATAAATTCTCTAAAATGTCTATAGTGGAAACTGACTATGGGGTCCCCCTATAACTTTGAGAATTAGATGCAATTATAGGGATCTTAGGGACCCATATGGTAGTAGGAGAAGCTCTTTGAACATGTGCTTTATGTGTAGATGCATGACACCTCAATGATACTACCTTGGGTGTGAACATTGTAGCTAGAAACTATCTAAAGTCCTTAAAACTATGGCTGCTCTAAAAGAGGCCTTTGTGGAAGTGTATGAACTCTATGTGCTGGCAAGGAAGGACTTGACTATGTCTGAATCTAAACTGGAGGAAGAACTATAACTAATGGAGAATATAAAACTAATGGAGAAGCTAAAATTGGTGATTAAAAAGTATAAGATAGATTTGAAGTGGGGAGTAGTAACTCATATGGAGCTTCAACAACTATAACAACCTAATTATCATGAATGAATTTCATGCATCTATGAACTATATAAGGTACTTCTTAAAGTTTCTAAATCCATGGTCGATCAAGTAACATATCAAAAAATGCCACACTAGGAACTATAGTAAATGGTGTGGCCACATGTGTTGGACCAACCTGTAGAGGAAGTATAATCTCACCTAATGAACTTTGTCTGTGCTCACTAAATCCACTAATAACTATGTCTATTGGGGTATATCCTAATCTAAATATCAAAAATTATCTATTAATTTCATAGTTCACATGTTCACATTAGATCCATTGTCTATGGGAACACTATGAATGGGATTTTGATGAATGTAAGCTCTAATAAAGAGTGCATGGTAATCCAAATCTTCCTTAACTATCTCCTACTTTGAGAATGAGATGGAAGCTATAGTAGGAACATTGGAATTATATACACCAATCATGTTTCTCAAAGGGTGTAACTCAATTGAAGTTGCTTGATATGTCATTGGTGGAGGATGTACATGGTACACATGGTAGACAACTGATGTATCCCCTATCTCTTAATTAGAATGTTATTGGAAAGGATCTGAGAATATTTTCAAAGCTTTGTCTTATGTTTGCTTTGCCTAAGGAGGCTCACCTGAAGTGCCAAGATCAATAACATTTCCATCTATCAAGTCATATATCTTCTATTTCAAACTAATGCATCTATCTATTATGTCTTGGTGCCCTATAAAAATTAAAAATGCATTCTAATCATATCCTTGTGGAAGAGGCTTTGTTGGATCAACTTCCCAAATAGGAGGGAGAGATATGATATTACATTCCAATAACTATTGTAAAACTTTGGCCAAATATATTAGTAGATTGGAAAAAGTTCACTAAGGAGGCAAAAATAAAACCACTCACTGAGGGGGATTTGAATCTACATTACCTATAGTTTTATTTTGACTTTTGTTATCATTAACCTTTATTTTGTATGGGACTTTACTATTACTCTTAATTGTTGTTTTTTATTTGCTTGTGTACTTGAGTTTGCCCATTGAAATTAATTTGACTTCTATTTCCTTTAGTGTATGACATAGCTCAGTGAAGGAAGATAATTTTTTGAACATTATTGACTTCTACAAAGCTGGTAGAAGACTTTGTTTAAAGAGATCTTGTAATTCTTGATTGGCCATGGGGCTGGTCATCTTAGCCAAGATAGTCTTATATCAAAGAACATAATCTGTGAGATGCTCATTTGACCTTTATTTTTATTATGTAACTTGGATATAGGAATCCTTATCACCAATTTTAATGTTGAAATGAGCTAAGAACATGCCAGCTAAAGGATTGAATGTGTTGATCGACTAATTTGGTGGACTATAAAACCATTGTAAAGCATAATCCTTTAAACTCTATGGAACTAACTTGGTTATTATCCAATCATTTGGCACATAGTCTAAGCATGCTATGTGACATGATCTCAAGTATGTCTATAGATCACCCTTGTCATCATATAGAGTGAGCTTGGGTTGAAACAAAATCTGGTGGTAAGGGTGTAGAAGCAATATGATTTAACAATGGTGTATAAAGTAGAGCAAAAGAATCCAAAGCCTACGTTGGTTATAATCACCTTGATCAATATGTAGCAACTTGGATTTAAGATATTTTATCTCTTACAAAAGGGTAGCCATATCATGAGACAAAAATATACTAGTTATAGCTAGTGGTGGCTTAAAGGTAGTTTGGGATAATAAAGGGGGTTATTGAGACATAGTTGCTCCTATAGTATCATTTGCAACTAGTTACTCTATGGTTTGAGAGGATTTACCATTGTTTTATTTTTATTACTCTTATTGTAGTATTTTAATCATATAATCTTGCATGTTAGGGTGTTTAGTTAAGAGTTATTGAAGTTCCCTTTTATTAGTTTCATCAAAACTAGTGTATTAGGCAATTGTTAAAGTAGGAAAAGAAATTGAATAATTGATTTTTTTGTAATAATTTTTAATAAGAAAATTGATATGGAAGGAAAGTAATGAATATAGAAAATGTTAAGTCCTAAAGATAGCAATATGGAGAAACATAAAAAAAATACGAAGTTCACAAACATGTAGGGTGATACCTCAAAAGCAATGAGACCTAGTATATGAAACTAGGGTTTTGAAAAAAATGATTTTTTAAAAAATTACTATGGAACTTAAAAAATTCAAGTGAATTTTTGATTGTAATATGCAAGTAAAAATCATAAAAATGTTGGAAGAATTTTGATTTCAAGGGACCTAGTATATGCAACTAGGGTTTGGAAGACAATGTTTTTTTAAAAATCTCTATGTAATTTTAAAAATTAATGTGAATTTTTTATTTAAATATGTAGGTAAAAAATTATAAAAATATTGAAAAAATTAGGAAATAATTTACCCTAGGGTCTCTAGGGTTTTTATGCATAAAAGGACCTAGTAACTTCGACTAGAGTTTGGAATAAATGATTTTAAAATTGCTAAGATAAATTTTAATAGTAAATGTGAATTTTTGATTTAAAATATATAGTAAAAATTAAAAAAAAATTGGAAAAATTGGCAAGGAATATATCCTAGGTTTTTTAGGGTTTTTATCCATGAACAAAGTAAGTTAGCTTCACCAAATGATTTAACAATTTTGGGAATATTGGAGTGTTATTCCTAATTTAGTTAATGGTCAAGAAAAATAAATTAGTAAATAATATTGAAATAATTATGGTACTAATTTGTATAATTTCTTTGACATTTGAATATTTGTAAAAATAGTAATGAAAGAGGAGAAATGTAACTTAGCTTAATACTAGACTGAGATGACTAAGATAGAGGCTAAAACTGACTATGCAGAACCAGGATAGTGTCATAAACCTAGATCTAGATTTCATTAAATGAAATTATAGGTGCATAAAAAATAGGACACTTTGGGGTCTGGTGTTATAGTCTAATTCTTACCACTGTTGTCCAGACATGTCACAAAGATCTAAGTTTTTTGGGTTTGTCTGTTGTCCTTGTGTGAGCTTGCCTATGAAATTATGAATCTTGAATGTCGATGGAAATCCTTGTAGAGATGATTTAATCTCAAAATCTATAACTTAATTATGATTGAATAGAATTTTGGGAAAGAAGGGGGTTTAATATGTGTAAGATGCATTGAACGTGTATCCACAACCCTTATGTGGGCACACTACCTACATACCAATAATATGAAGAGGGATCACGACATGTTTAGTTCTCCCACTTGATGTGCTTTATGTAATAGTGTTATGAAGATGAAAAAATTACAAACTAAGAGTGCTTAAGGTGGCTAGAGATTGGTGTGAGGGTTTGAAGATGCTTGTAGATGTATTAGATGGTTGTATGTAAAAAATAGGGAAATTTGCCTCGGTGGTTTTTCTTGTATTCTTTCTTGATTTGTAATATTTTAAAACCCCTTCTAAATGAACTTTGAATGGGATTTTATATAGATATATTGGTCATTGATTAAATGTATTTGTGTTAGGCCAACATAATGAAGGATATGAATTGAAAGGAAATGGTCATTTGGGCTTGAAATTTGGTTGGATAAGAGCATAAAAAATAGGACACCCTAGGGTTCAATGCTATAGTCCACCCATAATTATCCTATCATATAGAATCAAGACCTAGGGGGATGGAATTAGCATGCGAAATATAGCCTGGTTGAGATGGAATCAAGTCTCAAAAGTCTATGGATGAATGGTTATAAGTAAAAAGGTGTCTGGAAGGGTTATGAGAGAATGAAAGAGGGTCTTATGGATTGGGTGTCATAAGCTACAATCAATCTACCAATTTTTACATTTTATAAGATTACAATTTATCATCTTAGTAGGGTATAAGACCAATATCAACCCAAAATTTCATGCCCTTAGTATCTCCAAGGGTTACCAAAGGGTGTATGGACTCATTTCTTATGATTTAGATTTAGGAGGGAGGATGGGTTAGTGGAGAAGAATGTATATGGAGTGATATGTATTTGAGGACATAAAAATAGGGGTACGATACATTAAACAATAGTGATGATGATGTGAAAAGATAGTGGCATGGGAAGGACATGAAATGGAAGGCAAGGCCTCTTTTAAGACTAATCCAAATGCATCTTGAAGAACCTCAAACTCCTTCCTAAGTAATCATGGATTTTTGGAAGCATAAACACATAATATATAACCTATAAATGAAACCTCAATATCTCAAAAACCTTTAATTTTCATGAGGAAAACTTAAGTTTTGCTAAAAAAGGAATGTGAGTTTGGGAGTCAAGAGATGTGGCTTTTAGGTCCTCAATACTATCAAGGAGGTGGATACACTTGTAGACAAGTACATAAGAGTGTTATATCATTAAAATCACACTTATTTTCATGATATTGAGTATCTTTTGAAATTTTTAGATGCCTTTGGGATTGCACTTAGTCTTGGTCACATAT
This sequence comes from Torreya grandis, assembly GCA_037957365.1. Lineage (NCBI taxonomy): Eukaryota > Viridiplantae > Streptophyta > Pinopsida > Cupressales > Taxaceae > Torreya > Torreya grandis. Next base: position 1,004,931 of record JARHVA010003438.1, read on the forward strand.
TAATTCTCACTTATGCACAAGTTCTCCCTCTTTCCTTGATATTATCTTAGGTAATAAAATGCCATTAGACCTAAAATTGGCTAAATAATGAATTATAATCATAAATATACCTCTAAAAAATTTCACACTCAACTCATAGCTTCTAATGAAGACACAAAACCTCTACTCATGGAAAAAAATTGTCTACATGTTACACACAAGAATTAGCCATGAATATTTTCCACTTATAAGGTCCCACACATGTGAGACAAGGTTCTAAATTTTTATAATATATCCTTTAAATAATTGAGACAACAACATTAGTGATTTAATTGAGAAAACAAATAAAAAATCCAAGAAAACCATTTAGCTTTAGTTGGCTTGTGCAGATGTGAAGTGCATATGCATTCCTTAACTTCTTAAGGAAGGTTCATAAAGTTGAGGAGGATAATCTCTAGACAAATTTACATGATTTGAAGATGGTTGAGACTATGTTTCATGACCAAGATATGGGACCTCCTTTCTCTCTTCTCTAAATGGTACAAGTAAAAGCTTGAGGAGCTATCTAAGCTTACAAAGAAGGGCTGATGAATTGTAGATTAGTTTTCAGATTTTTTGGAATCCATTTGTCATGAAAATTTTTAGATACATCATACATGATATCACCTTCATCCTCATATCCTCTTATATATTTTATAATCTATACAATTCCATATAAATGTAAAAAAAAACCCAAAAAGATTGTTTTGAATCCTTTTCTCTAAGTTTAGACTTTAGAACCCCATTTTAGGGTCAGAAGGATGGATGTAAAAGTTTTAAATCCATTTCCAAGTAGTATAAATGCAGGTTGGAATTGTAAAGGTCATAAAAAGTCATGTAAGACCCACTTAATTAGTACAATGGGTGTGGGTGGGCCTTAAAATGACTTTATGTGGCATGAAACATATAGGGGAGTAATGTGGCATTGGTAACATGTCTTCAAGGTCATATTTCAATGTAATTAATAAGATATTTTATTTTCTTAAGGTTTTAAAATGTGATATAAGCTCATGAAGGGTTAGAGGATGTTTTATGGCTTAGGAGGGGAAAAAGGAGTTAAATGAACTTCGATGAATACATTGTAGATAAAGGATTTTGGATACACTATGACCCTTATATAATAGCCTCCAACATTGATACACACCTTAATATTATCAAAGACCACTATATTCCTCAAATAGGGATAAAACATTTGTTATCTTTCATGACCTCTTGATATCCTTCTCTCTCATTTTAAGACACAATGACACATAACACCTCACCGTATAGAATTCAAGACACTATAACACTATGGATTAAACATGACACTATGACACATCATGATGCTCTTAATAAGGATCCAAAGACTCTGATTAGGATAAGGATGAGCTGACCATGCTAGGAGTCATCATAAGTAGACTAAAATAGTGATCACTAAATTTTTTTGATATCAAGGTTTAAAATTTGGCCTATGAGGCAAAAATATCAACATTTCTAGTGACTATAAGGGGTGACTAGCTTGTTATTCAATATAACTTAGACATTTACATGACAAGGATGGTATGATGGCTCAATAAGGTAAAATGATTTGAGGATCACTTGGTGGATTGCCAAGTTTATTTGAAAAAAATGATATCTCTTGGACTTGAAACAACAACAAGACACACAAAAATCAAGCAAAGAAAAAACATAATACTAAGGATACCCAACAACAAGGAACAGTAAGGCAAGGAAATGAAGTAATAATACACTACTCATAAACTCATGTAAAGCACTTATTTATATAAAACATATAAATACTATAAAACTAAATTTAACTTGGATTCATTCCTGTAGAATCAAATGGGAATGTCTTTTGATCACTATGGCATTATGATGTGGATTTTTCATGTATTAACTTGAGCTTTATCAGGTACTACTCATTGGAATCTTTCCAATTATATTTAGGATTAGGTACATGCTTATATATTATCATGACAATAGACATAATTACTTGGTCTATCTCTTGGTTCATGATTTGATTGGGTGAGTTGAGCACACAATCATACTCATTCCAAATTTGTCTCCCTTACATGAGAAGTGCTAGTTCTACCTTAGCTATGGGATGCATCTAATTTGTCATGTCTTAATCTATGTATTCATTCTAGTGTACTAATGCAATAAACACCCCACCATTACTTCTATCATCTTATATTTTCTCCTATTGTGGATGACCATTGATAGGGTCATCAAATGATGTGTCTATAACATGCTCTATATGATGTGTGAGTCCCTAAGAAGTTTGATATTCATTGTAAATGTTTATGAACTACTACCAAAGGTATTCATTATCAACTTGACATTCGATATAACTATTATCACATTTCAAGCCCTCATCAACCATTGGATGCATATTATTAGCCTTATCCTAGTAACAAAGAAGGGAACTTTGGTCTTAAATTAAATTGGAAGCCTTTTGAGTACATACCTTCTCTTGAGTGTTTAGAGACCCTTCGAGATTGTCACCTTGCCTTGCAACTACTATATATTCAACATATGTTTCATTCTCCCACTCTTCAGTAATGTGATTACAAAATATGGCTACCATATCATGAAGGAACTCTTTCTCTTGTTTAGTTGATGTGTCTTCCCTTTGTGTTTCATCATGCTCTTGAAATTCATTATCTTCTGCACCTCTGAAAACTAAATGGAATCACTATTTATCAATTAGTGTTCTAAGAACAAGTTCATCCTCAAAATCATCCAAATAATCATCATCAACTACATATTCAACTTGGTTTTTATTACTTACTTATTTAAGGATAAGTTCTCTCTCCATGAGTGGCATAGGAAATTATTGGAGTGACTCCAAAAGAGATGAGATGTATGCCACTTTTTATTCATTTAGTTTCTTGTCTTCAACCATAATTCTCTCATTCTTCTTTTTTAGATTGATCTATATGCATTTATATGATGGAAATAACTTATATTCTTGAGGAGGGTAGGGTGAAGATTGAATGACTTTAGGTTTGATTGATTGTATGACCTAGTTTAAAGATATAAACTTAGGATTAGGAGCTTCTTTCATGGGGTGTACTAATATTTGGGACATGAAGGAATGTATTAGTAACTGAGGTGGTTTTGATTTTTAAGCTTTTATGGATTTATATAAGTACTGGTCTACAATCTAAATTTTCTTAGCAAGGCATGATCCAAACTCAAGTCTTGACTAGTCATGATGACTAGTTCTTTCATTGCCTACTCTTCCTTCCTCTTTCACTCTATTTTGAATAGATTTACATGTAGTGACGGTTGAGAGGGGTTTAGAGGATCCATGATGAATTTGAAACTTAAATGATGGGGGATTATGAGGGGTAATGGGAATATTATCATTAGATTGCCATGGGGTAAAGGAGAGGGTAGAAGGTTCATGTTGGTGTGATTGTTTCCCTTCACGAATTGCTAACTTCTCCTCAATCTTGGAGATTAACCCCTCTATGTTAAGCATGTCACTATTTTTTCTATAAAAATATACCTTAATTAAAGACATCCACATTTCCTCTACCTATTATAATGAATTTATAACACCCTTAATGACATAGTTTGGGATCTCTTTCCCATATCATTTTAGTATGTCAATGTTTATCATATACTTCTCATGGTCCAACAGAGCTTATTTAAGGTGAGATATGGACTAACTTATGGCATAAGTGGGTTGGATAAGAATATAATTTTGGTACCATGATTGATCAAGTTAGTAATTAGGGTGCAGAGGGAGTGGATGAAACTCATAGTAGGGTTGATGATCTTGGTAATAGGGAGATTCATCATAAGATTGATAAGTAGGAATGTATGGGTGATAAGGGTAATGTTAAGGTTACCAAGGATCATTATGGAGTTAAAAAGTGTTAGATACTTTTTCATAAGATAATTTGAAACATGATTCCACCCCATAACCATCTATAATTCACCATAAAGTACATGAGAAAGAATGAAACCATTAATGATAATTTTTATTACCCCTGAACTGAATACTTTCTATGACTAATGTAACCTTATGACTAAAAATATACTAAGGTGGTTTTTGAATATCTTCAAAGATGAATACAAGGTGTCTCTCCACATTATCAAAGCATGCTTCAAGGCATTTGAAGGCCATCCCACTCAATGTGCAAAAACTATTGGAGGTTTTCATCTTATATTAGGCCTTCTTTATAAAGTCAAGATTTACACTTGAATATGTTGGGATTTTTGGCACTAATAACACCTTGGACTTATAAAGAAACTTCACAATCCTATGAAAAATTTCCTCTCCTTCCTCTCATGCTCTACATAGATTGGTTAAGGTGGCTATAGGTGCTGCTCTGCTATTCCATAGGATAACAATTGAAGTGGGGGCTTGAGGTGGATAGGTGGTGACCTCAGCTTGAAGGTCTCATTATCCATCTTGGGGTCATTTAATGTCGTATCAAACTTATAGAATAAGACCTTTAATACATTTTGAATTTACTCAATCACCAAGTAATGTAATCATGTGTTGTATAGACTAAGATAGTCCAGGTGCATCTTTTGATGTGGATGTTATAACATAATTCATGGTATTTAGATGATAGTTGGCCCTTTTTTATTACTAATTAACAATTTCCTTTTCTCTCACCTAATTTTCTTTGAAAGGGTATCCCTAGTCATGAATCTTGAATAATCTACTATAATAAGCCATATGAATGGTTGTAGGTCTTGATTTGTCATCTTAATACGGTACAAGAACAATATTAACCCAAACTTTCATACCCCTATAGTCTCCAAAGGTTACCAAAGGGTGTATAGACTAATTTATTATGATTTAGTCTTAGGATGTAGTATGAGTGGGTAGAGAAAGATGTAGGTGGAGTGATAGGGAGTTGAGGACACCAAAATAGGGGTATGAGATAGTGAACAATAGTGACAATGATGTGAAAAGATAGTGGTATGGGAAGGACATGAAATGGAAGGCAAGGTCCCTTTTAAGATGAATAAAAATGCACCTTGTATAAAAATAGAAACCTTCCCAAGTAATTATGGAGTTTTAGAGGCATAGACACATTATATAAAACATAAATATGAAACCTCAATATCTTATAAAACCTTAAATTTCATGAGGAAACCTTAAATTTTGCTAAAAAAGGAATGTGAATTTGGGAGTCAAGAAAGGTGGATTGTAGGTCCTCAAGGTTATCAAGGATGTGGATAATATTGTATATAAGGACATAAGGGTGTTACAACATTAAAATCACTCTTATTTTCATGCTCTTGAGTAGATGTTGAACTTCGTCGATGCCTTTGGGACTACACACAATCCTAGTCACATAGTAATTCTCACATATGCATAACTCTTCCCTCTTTCCTTGATATTATCTAAGGTAAAAAAAGGCCACTATACCTCCACTTGGATAAATAAGGCATTATAATAATTAATACACCTTTAAAAAATTTCACACTCAGGTCATATCATCTGATGAAGACAATAAACCTCTATTCATGGCAAAAACTTATCTACAGGCTACACACAAAAATTAGTAATGAATATTTTCCACTTCTACAATCTGACATGTGTGATAAAATTTTCCAAATTTATATAATGTATCCCACAGATACTATCGACAATAACATTAGTGATTGGATTGAGAAAGCAAATAAAAAATACATGAAAACCACTCAACTAAAGTTAGCCTATGTAAATGTGAAGTACATACATACACATTCCTTAAATTCTTAAAGAAGGTTCATAAAGTTTAGGATACTAATATATATACAATTTTTCATGATTTTAATATGTTTGAGTCTAATTTTCATGACCAAAATATGGGACCTCTAGTCTCTCTCCTTTATATGGTATAAGAAAAAACCTAAGGAATTGTACAAGCTGGAAAAGAAGGGTTAATGAAGTGTAGATCAATTTTGACATTTTTTGGAATCCATTTGTAATTAAAATTTTTTGATGCATCATACATGATCTCTCCTTCATCCTTATATCATCTTTTGTATGGTACAATTTGTATAATTTCATACAAATGTAAAAAACCCCCAAAAAGAGTGTTTTTCAATCATTTTCTCCAAGTTCAAACCTTGCAATGAGATTTTAGGGTCATAAGGAAGGAAGCACAAGTTTAAAATCCATTTAAAAGCAAAAAAAACATAGGAAGTGTAAATGTCAAAAAAAGGTATGTGAGACCCACTTGGCTAGTGGAATGGGTGTGGGTGGGCCTTAAAAGGACTTTATGTGGCATGAAACATATAAGGAAGTAATATGGCATTGGTAACATGTATTCAAGGTCCCCTTTCAATTTAGTTAATGAGATAATTTATTTTCCTATTGTTTTACAAGGTGATATAAGCTCATGAAGGGTTAGAGGATGTTTGATGGCTTAGGAGGGGTAAAAAGGACTTAAATGAACTTAGATGAATACATCAGAGATAAAGGATGTTGGATACACTATGACACTCATATAATAACCTCCAAAATATCTACATAAGCTCATATTATCAAATACCAGTATTTTTCTCAAATTAGGCTAAAGCATTCATTGGATTTTACAACTTCTTGACAACCTTCTCTCTCATTCTCAGACACTATGACACCTAACACCTCAACACAAAGACTTCAAGACACTATAAGACCATGGTTTAAGCATGATACTATGACAAATCATGACAATATTAAATAGTATCTAAATAATCTCATCAAGACAATGATGACATGACCATGCCAAGAGTCATCATAAGCAGGAGAAAGTAGTGATCACCATAATTTTTTGATATCAAGGGTTGACATTTAGACTGCAAAGAAAAAATGTCAATTGTTGTATTTATTTCTTATAGATGCCACCCCATGAATGATGTCACCTAATTATGTAGATAGTAGGAATCAATTTCTAATTAAAATATATTTAATAAATTCCATGGATTTTAAACTTAAGCCCTTGATTTGGATTAATCTGCGTAAGTGAGATTAATAAAAATTTATGTAATTCTTTGGAAATTAGTTGCCCATTGTAATCAAACTAGTTGAAATGTAATATTATTGGGTCATAATTTGAATGGAGTGGACTTAGAATAATATTTTAGTTGTGTAGAAACTAATATTCCATTTAGAACATTACAGAAATGAAATAACACATGCACAATCATGTGCTTTTGAATTAGAAGAATTTAGTGATTCAAAGGGCCAAAATGCATTTTTATCATTTCAACTCAAAATTATATGAAGAAATTTGATAATCACATAAAATTCATTTCACCATTCAAGGATATTAGTCTAAATTGGCACTTTTATATGATAAGCTAGAACCATTTAGTGTGTTTTAGTGATTTTGGCCCAAATTATGCATTTTCACAAATTTCTAGTAAGATTAACAATTTCAAAATAATGGTGTTAGGAATTAGATGTCTATACTAGTCATAAAAAATAAAGGTTTAATTATGTTGAAGGGACTAAGTGCCTATAATAAGATATATTATTTTCACCTTAGACAAAAGACCTTCAAATCTACACCAAACAAGTCAAGTAAGGGAGGCCTAAATGAGATAATGTCAAGAAGGCTCCTCACCTAATCAAGAACTTAGTGAAGTCTCTCAAGAAATTAAACCAAAGGCATGAATTCAATGGTGAAGAACAAGATAAACATATGATGAAGGTATTCAAGGTTCATGGATATTAGAAACTTTGAGAGATACCTACATGACACATGAACCCAATGGGCACCTCTATGGAGATATAGATGGTTGAAGGTAGACAAGATTCATGAGGGAGTCTAAACCTACAAAAATGTCATTATGGCAGGGGTCTGAGAATGGGACATCATACTATGACACCCAAGTTAGGTATCAAGAACACTTTTATTAGGTGTAATGTGATCAATCATTCAATTTCCATGCTCTAAATAGGATCTTAGTCTTTAAATAAGCAATTGATATCCTAGTTGATGGAAGAGGTTGAAATTTAGTCTAAATAAGCACCTATAGTAGTCATAAATACTACCTCAAGAGGAAAGGTGTTTGGATGATCTAATGAGGTATAGATGGGTGAGATATAATGGGCACTAGGTGATTCGATTCACTAGACAAAGATTCCAAGAAACCTAAGCAATTTCAATCATGGAGATCAAGTTAGAAAGGCCTAGTGGTAATCCCAGTTTACCTTGTTAGGAAAAATTTAGGTAAGTTTGGGGATTTTAAGGTAATTTGGTTTTTTATCTCAATCTATCTCATAAGAGTGAATGGTGAATCTAAAAGTTGGGTGTGAGTTTCAAAAAAAATTCAAATAATTTTTAATGTGATACTCACTTTTTGAAGATAGTCCCATGCCTTTCCTCAGTCTATATAGAGGTCTAACACCACCTATAACAAGCACTAAAGGAACACTTCAAAGAGTGGCTAATAGAGTTCCTACAAGAGAAAGTACAAGAGAGAGAAGAGGAAACTTTTTATGAATGTAAAAAGTGGCCTAATACTATGAACACCATAATCTACCTTGAAGCATCAAATTTAGATGACAAACTTGGACTCTCAATCCATATAATGATAGGGCTAAGAAACTCTTGAAAATTGGATTATTAGAAGGGAATCAAGGTTTAACCTACAAAAAGGATGAATAGGGAGAGGTCTCAAGTGCATGATGATGTTTTTTTAATGGATAATTACCTCCATATTCATCAAGTCAATATCTTTATCACAAGCCAAAGTAACACCTACAACCACCTAAATTGGCATAGGGTTGTTATATGAATATAATTGAGCAAAAGTTATGCTTCATAAGTATATGAGGTTTATGATGGGAAATACAAGGTATGAGTGATGCTCAAGGAGGGTTATATCATCCATATGGGAGACCTTAACTCTCTCAATAAGGCCTAATGAAAAATCAACACCTATAACAACACCATATCAAGACTTACAGTCAGCCTATGATAAGAAAGCAAGATAAGTTACAAATTATAGAGTTGGATATCACTGTGTAGAGTAAAGGATAAGAGGGCCACATGAATAATGTAGAGAAATAGGGTGACTATTTTAAACTATTTCAGGTATGAATCTACCTCTTTCACTTATCAATGTTAAGACTCAACCTAAATAAACATCTACAACTGGGTCCTTCTTACCTCCTAACTATGTAAGCAAGTTGAGTTAAAATGTTCAAGTCAAAAGTGATTCAATAAGGGTGATTTTGAGATTATATAACCTCCATAATACCATAATGAGATGAATAAACTGATATGTTACTTCACTATCCAAGCCCTTCTCTTGAATTACCATCTACAAACATTTTATTTAAGCTTACTTGGAATTATTAATATGTGATAAAAGTCATTGTTTGAGGAAATTGGTGGAAAATATGAACCCATAGAGACATTATAAAGTTAATATTTCTCCCAAAAGGCCCAATACACTCACATAGAAAGTATTACCCCTCACCCAACCAATAATGTAAAGAGAGCTTACAAGTTAGGTCAACTAGGTAGAATTGAAGGTGGAGGTACATGATTATAATAATGGATGAAAGGATAAATAAAGCAAAGGATCCTAATAAAATCACCTCATTAATATATATTATTTGAGATAAAAATAAATTTGAGGTTTATGAACCTAAAATATATGCAAAACTAAGTCACTTTAATTCAAATCATGCATAAAGAGAAGAAACCTAGTCAAGGAGCCTTAAGCAAGCACACACATGCATATGGATCACCAAGAGAGTTACATACAAAGGGTGGATTATAGAATATGATACCTAGGATAGGATAATGGATATTTCACAAGACTATTCGATGGGGTTTGGACTCAGGGAACCTTATGAAAGTACACTTGTGGAACTTTAGGGTCATATTATGTTTTTGATTCCCAAACCTTACAAAAGAACACAAGAGTGAATGAGATGCTTAGAGGGGTTGATCAAGACATGAAGCCACATAATATGATGAATAATAATAGAAGTAAATAATAAGATATTTATTGACGGTTTTTATTCCATGAAGTCACCTCATAATCCCCATGTAAATAGTCAACAAACAACTAGCTAGTTTGAACAAAATGGTCAGTTAAGGGCTTTGTAAGCACAATCATGTCTTCAAGTTTGGAAGGAATGGAAAATATAATTGGTAAAGGCATCCATAATTTAATTATTTTTATAAAAATAGTGGGTATACATAGTATTTTATATCATACCAAGCCTTGTCTAGGATAAGTAATCTGGGGCTAGATGGATAAAATCATATTTTAGAAGGTTGTAAATAGGTTTGAACTCAAAAATTGTGTATTAGTATAATATGATTGTAGGGGTAATTATAAATCAACCAAAAGGATTGACATCTAGGGTCCTCATAAAATACCCTTGAGAATAGGCCAATGTAGATAGACTCCAAACTGTGTCATAAACCCTAGTACTATCTTGAAGAGCCTCGGATCCTTCTGATAGGTTTGATAACTAAAAAGGGTGTGAAATGGTGTTTAATACCATAATGAATGGGGTTTAGATAGTAATAAGTGAGTAAAATTTCATATTATCTCCAAAACCTTGCTCAATCTAATCACCTTGCACACAATCAACTCAAGTGTCAACTTCAAGTGCTTATCCACTCCACCACATAGGTAATCAGGACTAAAACTCTTGGGAATGTTTAGTTATTCTTATGAACTAAGAATCTATGAAATATTGGTTGGAATTAAGGGGCTAACCTATATAAACAAACCTTAAGAAAATATCCACTCAAAATTGGTTTTTAGACTACCCTAGTATCATATTCCAATGTTCATATCTCCATACATCCTTTGAATGGGAAATTAGGACATTAATGGAAGATAAGGAGGTTAGTTCCCTAGAGATTCATGGATTTTTTTTAGAATTGGATGTCTATAAATTATGATCTATCACTAAGACTCCTAAGCATTCTTAAACCTTTCTAAAACCCTAGGTAGACCCAATTATATAAATATTTATTTTTTAACCTATTGACACCTTGTAATGACCTGATAAGGTCATGGAAGCTTGAGTACACTCAGATAGGTTTCTACCCATGGTACTTGATTGTATGAGCATTTTATGAAAATGTTAAAAATATATACTTTTTTATGATTTTAAGCATAAAAGAAGGTAAAAAAATATTTGAGATGATTCTAATACTTGGAAAGGATGGTTTCAGGCCTTATTAATCCCCTCAAATCATAAAATATAGAAATATCTTCTTTAAAACACCTCTACAACTCACTTCAAAATTGGTAATTTGCAAATGCTTGAGGAAGTTGGACCAGTCAATTAGGAGAAGTGATATTTTAAGTTCTTAATGTTTGTATAAGCATATATTATGGTTGAAGGTGTTGTTTTAGGTATTAATTTCATGTGTTCTTAGGTTCTTAATCTCTCTTAAAATTATTTTATGATTGTCAAGCACCAACACTTAAACAATTAGGCTTAATTGGTCTATTTGACCTATTTGTTAATTAAGAGGGACCAAGTTTGGCATAGAGGGAATAAATAAGACAGTCAATGAAGGTTATAATACCTAATAATTGATGTTTTGAATAAGAAAATTTAATTTCAAGGCCATTATGTAAAGTGGAGGTAGTTTCAAGGCTTGGTCCACATGCAAAAAGACTAATAGGCTACTCAACACCTCTTGAGAGGCCTAATCACACTCATGTATGCCATGTAACTACCATTGGGAGGAGTGATGGAATATTTTGAGCATGGTCAAAACTTTTAAAATTACAATGTAATTTGACTCAACCTCCACTACTCTTAATCCAATGTGAAAAGGAGCTATTAAGGAGACCGACACATGGGATAGTTGAAGAAAGGACTACATAACTGATGTAACTACCATTTAGAGTGGAACTTGGTCATTTATGACCCATTATCTAATTTTACATGCCATATTCCTCCTTATCTCTCTATATTTTCTACTATATATTTTATTTTTTGGGCCTTGTATTGTATCCCTTAGCTGGGTGTAGAAATGCTCTACCAAAATTGCTTTGTAACTCTTTTAAGTCAATCAAAAATATTTACATATACTTATTGAATGATACTGTGCTTCTTTAGAGTTTTATCTATAGAATTTCTGAATTATTTTGTCATTTATAGGTAATTTAATATACCTAAATTTAGGTTACTTGTCTATTACATGTTGAATGAAGCATTAACAATTAGGAGTATTATTGAAGTGTCACAAGTCACTAGTATCTTGTGCAGATCTAGGCTTAGTCCTTCAAGTTGTAGAACCTTATTCAATATCCATAGAAAATATGCATTCTTATAACACAATCAAGGAGTTTTATTATTCATTATCTCCATCAATTTAATTAGTAGGTTTCAAAGGATATAACTAAGAGTGGATCTTTAATCAATTAGTGCATCACCACTTAGAATATGTTCTTTCATTGGATTTCATATCTCTTTCCCTTTTCATTGTGATAAGTCTAAGTATTAGAGAGATAATTTAATTGAAAAATTAGTGTAACTATTCCCATAAAATCTAGAGGTTTTACTTACATGTTAGGCAGCCCATAGTCTATATGTCATTCCAATGTTGGAGTAGGTTTGAGGTAGACATGAATAATCTTTTCCTCTACAAGGGTGTAACCTAGATTACCAAGACTTATTAGAATATTTTAAATTTCAATTCAAGTCTTTATATAGTCTCATAGTTTTCCTATACATCTATCTCTACCTTTTCTCATCTTTAGACCTACTATGACCATCATTAGCCTATACTAGGATTCTCAAACCAGTTGATGTAAATGACCTTGGCAACCTATGTTTGTCCTTGTTTTCACTAATAGAGGAATGAAAATATCCATGGAATATTCATATGGATCTGTCAACACCTTATTGGATTTATGTTTTAAATCCTACCTATGACAAAAATACTCTTATGACTATACACACACATGCTTATGTGGGGGTTTGTAGACTCAACATGCCTAAACATGCCTTTCAACCTTTTCATGTATTTATACTAAATGAGAGGATAATAAAGAAAGTGTTATATACCTTTATAATATAATTTTAATGTAGTATGGTTCTCTTTTACCTCTTTATCTTTAAACTAAATAGGCCCTTCTCTCCCAAGTTGAAGACCAACTGAGCTACTAAGTAGTCCTATAAGTGTCTATGGAATGTATTTGTAAGGTCACAATGAGTTTGTTTTGATAATATATTATTGAAATTTAACCTTAGGTATCTCTATAATAAAATTATTTATAATAATTATCTACCCATGTAAGCTCCAAACTTACTATTATCTATGATATTCTCTCCTCAAGCTTGATAACAACTTGAATTGATTGTAGTTGATCATTTGGGGTCTTGAATGCATACCTACATTAGGAAGATATTAATTATGGTATTTTTTAATATTTTATATTCTTATCCCCTAAATTAGGTGTACATTAGGTCTATGACACCTTTATGCCTACATCTACTTCAAAAGTTATAAGTCCTTTTGAGAAGTTTATGTAAAAACTAGTGTGACACTTGAGGCCTAAGATGGACTTGTAGGTGATCATTTGTTGTGTGAGTAAGTTATTATATTATTTATGTATTTTTTAATCTCATCACTCATCAAAAATTATTCCTCGTCCAATTTTTATATCCTATCTTCCTTCAAACTTGAAAGCCAACTTGAAAACCCAAACAAGCATGTGCATTACCTATTGACCAAATTTGACTTCTAAGTCAAATTATGGAACTTATAGGTAAAAAATAGAATTTATAGGTCTAATTAAGTATAAAATATTTTAATTATGTGTTTTATAGGTTAATCTATGTTAACTAATGTTATATTAGCTTTGGTCAATTAGTTTTTATGTCCTTATATCATTTTTGGGTCATTTAAGGGGTAAAAATGGTGCATTTAATGCTTTTTACAGGTTTATTGGGAAATTTGAATGTTTAAAAATGTTATTTAATTTCCCATGTGTCATTATAAGTCTTAGATAATTGAAACTACTAAAAATATGATAGGTTGTTCAAAGAAAATCCAAATTTCTTAAAGAAAAAGAAGAAAGTGGCACTTGTATGACCTCCTTGGGAAGTGTGCCACTTGAAAAAGATGTAAATGTGAATCTTAATATTATCTAAACTCATCTCCACGTTTTTTTTTATCAAGAGATGTCTTATCTTGCTCAAAACCATTTTACTTCCTTTTCACCTTTCTAGACATAGAAAAGTCACTTGTAAGTTTGTACCTGGTATAAATGGTAGAAAGAGTTTTAGGTAGAATGATTTTTAGAGGTTTTTATAAACTAATATACCTTAATTTTAATATAGATAAGTTTTATAATGATCAAATGTGCTTTATGAACCGTTTATTTGAAGTTGATTGTAAAAATTTGTGCACTCTTCAAGTTTTGACTTGGTTTGAAGAATACCATATAATCTAGTTACTAAGAATCATTTAAGATCATGTTGAATTAATTATACAATTATCCCCAAAATTTATTTCAAATTTCATGAGGTTTTTATGTCCTAATCATCTCAATTTGTAGAAGATGCAATTTTTTGAGTTATGAGCAATTCTCACCATTTCAAGGAGTTTCATGCTTTGTCAATGGATTTAGAGTTATGTTAGATTCATTTACCTATTTTCAAAGTTACCCTTGACCCTCTTTTCATATTTCATCCAATTTTCCTTGATTATCATGGTTGAAAACCCATTCATCACACCAACCAGTCATTCTAGAGACCCCTGTCTGCTCTTTCCACATGTTTCAAGTGATTTTTCCATGTTGAAAAGGATATTTTAAAATTGGTTTCAAGGTGAAAAGAGTGTGAGTCATGTATTTTAATATTTAAAATTAATTTTAGTGGTTTTATAATCCTTTCCCCTAACACATTCTTGTTCCTTCCTTGTCCTACCTACATAATTGGCTCAAAACACCCACCTACAGGTGGCTGAGTAGGGGATTGAAGAGTTGTATGGGGGGTTAGAACAATGTGACACCTCCTTGAGGTCTTAAGCTATAAATAAAGTATTGAAAAACTCATATGAATTATTTAAAGATAAAAACAGGTGTTAAACCAACTCAAGGAAATAAAGGACTGAATTTCAGGCCTATAATCCCTAAAAGAACAAAATAGAGGCCCATGAGCCTTTTGAAGATAGCATATGACATGGTGGAAAAATTATTAAGACATAAAAATTGATGAATATTATATCTCTTATATATTAAAATACCTATAAAAAATTTGAATGTTATAAGGTCAGTGCAAGATGAGATTTGAAGCCCAAAAGTTACTTAAGTAACCACTGAAAACAACTAGTATTATCCTATAGGTCTAAGACCAAATAGGGAACTATTTTTTATTAAAGTTGAAAATAAAGAGTATTCATATATAATGATGGTTAAAAATGACCAAAATTAATAATCATGGCTAAAATATTATCATAAAGAGGCATAGGCTGTGTTTAGACCCCTTTTACACCATTTCAGTCTGTACATAAGGAATGCATCTACAACCATGACGATTGACTAGGTTGGTAGTGAGGAAAGAGGTGAGGTTTATAGGTTTGTGTGTGTCTAAAACAGAAATAAATAACTTATATCATTTTATATTCAATATATAGGCTTTAATTAATATTCCAAACATTGCATGGACAACCTAATTCACACAAAAGTGCACCTATAATAGATGACACAAGTAGGGGCAAGTTGAGCTTCTTTGTCTAAGAGAGAACATAGTTTGTGTTTTTTAAGAGTGTATAAATGAATATAAAATGAGTATGGAGGTTATGTGACCTAAATGGGTTTGATGGATAATCTCTCCATAATCATGACTAGGCCTAAATAAGCTAAATACCCTATAGGTAGGGTAAAAAGGGAAATGTCTTAGTCCAGTCCAAAAAGGACTCAATTTTGGGGTAAAAGGTGCATTAGTATGGTTAGTGAGAACTCAATATATATTTTTACAATTAATTATCAATTAAAGGTATATGTTAGTGGCACCATGAGACTTTCCAAAAACAAAGCCTACATAGGGCCCCAAGACTCTATACATAGTCACAACAGGGTTTAAGATAATGAAGGTCAAGTGAGACATGGCTTGTCTAGGGAAGAGGGAAAAGATTAAAATAAATTTAATATGCTCATAATATTAAAATAGGTATCTTATCAAGCATAATACCTTTATAAGATGCTCATGTACTTTCTCTACTTAGAAAAAGGACAATAGTCTATACAAAGGGATAGAAGACCTCTTTACCCAATAGGTGAATATGAATAATTAAAAAGGGGAAGATGTTTTAGGGTGAATTATAAGATTAATTATAAGGATTTATATATGATTAATATTTTTTAACTCAAAATATTCATAAATTTAGCCCTAAGAAGCCATTCTTGGGGAGAAGGGGAGTATGTAGGAAATAGTCCTTTTGAAGCTCTTTTTTAGACAACTTGAGTTAGTTAGGTACTTAAATGAGGGATTTTGACCTTTCCCTTTGGTAAAAATCCTAATTATGACCTAATAATTTTTTTTAAATATTCATGTTGTCTTGGAGAAGAGAATAACACCCCTCTATTTTGTCTCAGAGACAGAGCACTATTAAGGAGTAAACAAGCCCTAATAGTTTTAGATAAATTGATGAAAGAATGGGTTGGGACATATATAGAAAATCCAAGAAGGTTTTTTAATTTTATGAAAATCCATAAAAACATGGATAACCAATCATATAAAATTGAAAACAAATTGGGTGCTCCAAGCCTCCAAGGTTACAATCATGACTCTTGGGCAAAGTTTTGGCCTAGAGCTTAAACAATAGGTCAATTTCACTTTTAAACCTAGGAGTGATTCCTAAAATATTTTATAATGTGTATGGGATTCATGAAAATGGGTTTTAACCATTATTAAGTAGGTAAAACCATCAAAGGCTATGTTGAGCTTAAGAGTGCAAGGTAGACCTACTAATCAACATTAGGCCTAATTCTCAAATGGGTGTCTATTACATTTTCACATAAGTTTAAGAATTATAACCTATGAGAACATGTTTTTAGGACAATAATGTATGTGTTTAATGCTTTTAATATAAAATATGTTGTAGGGGAACCTAATTTGTGTTTGGGACCAAAATATGGCTTATGTAAGTAGAAGGAAGAGCTCGATAGAGGATGTTTAAATGATCATATATTTTTTAAGGATGTGCATGGGTGATCAAGGTGTTTAGATATGTTAATAGGGTCCTCTAATATAACTTTTGTGATATTTTTATATAGATCCAATGTTCTAATTTTATGAATAATGCTTAAGAGGTTAGATTGCTCTAAAACCCTTATTAAACCCTTACCAAGACCAATTTAGAGAAATATAATTGGTGATATAATATAATTGAATATTTTTATCATGAAACCTATTGGACTTGTATAATACTCCCTAAATATACTTCATATGATAGCTAGCTATACAGAATTGTATAGTTGAGGTGTAAAATAGTATATTTTTGACCATTTTTTGTGTTTTGTAGGTTTTAGTAGAAGTCAAGAGATGAAACCAAATTTGGGTGAAAAATAAAAAATTAATATAACTCAAAATATTAATTTAATTCCTTGAATAAACTTTTAAGTTCCCCAACTATGTGTTTCAACTCATCCAATCAAACTGGCCTATAAGACAAGCTAGTGAATAAGATGTAAAACTTCAAGTAAGCTCATTTTAAGGTATTATTTATGATTTTAGAGAAATTTAGGTCATTTAAAAATTTAAATCACTTACCCCCACATAATTTCATGGACAAATGATGCTAATTTTGAGGCCAAGTGTGCAGGGTGTATGGAAGGGATGTTTTTTGGAAAGCAGATGATGATGTCTCACTTTTAGAGGTTTCTAGAAGACCAAGTATGAAAAAAATATATGGAAAGGAATGTATGAGATTATCCCATTAAATTAAAATAATTTAACCTGATCCTAATTAGTTATGGGATGTTCAAACATGCCTAATCATGAAGGTATTTTCCCTATGCTAAATGGAGAGTTATATGCCACTTTTCATGAAGTTTATGACTTGGATTGACACTTGTATCTCTAACCTTGAATGTTTCATACCATACCATATACACATACAAAACTAACTCCTTTTATTATCTTGATATTTGTCCTTGTGACCCTTAGACTTCTCTTCTTCTCTCTCTCTTACAAGTTTTATAAGAACTAGCCATTTTGTCATTATATTAGATGCTCCACATGAGTATGGAAAATACCTATTCATTTGTATACCTTTCCATAAATAAAATGACTAAGTTTTACCTCTTCCATTACTATTAATATTTTTATTTACTTTAATGTTGAATTTTCTTAGTGATGAATATGGATTCCTTAACAAGTTGTCACATTCTCTCACCTATTTATAGCTTCTTATTGCAAGGCATGTGATGTGTTACAAGAAAAGTCAAAGCTTAAGTGAGTTAGTATCTTCATTAGTGTCACTCAATGCCTCTTGTGTAGTCCTTCTATATTTTTGCATTCATCCATAACCCTACAAAGTAATGTTAATGCAAGAAGACATAGATTAGAGAGTGTATGTTTAGTTTATCCTTTGATTTCAAGTGTAATATGCATATGGTTGAACTTCATCATTACATTTGGTGTATCACCTCCATTAGGTTAGTTTTTTTTCAATTCTCTCTCTCCATTTTCACCCCCCAAAGTTAGTAGTAGTAGAAATCTGAAGTGGTACATCAAGGGAACTATGCTTATTTAGAGATTCTCCTCATTATTTAGGCTTCCCACAAGCCTAGAGGTTATTCCATTATACCACTTGGATGAGTATAAATTTACATCTCTTCAAAGGGTGAAAATATAAGTGATAATAGTTTTTGGCATACCTGGTGGGACTCTTATTCCAAGAGATTGAAAGATTTTTGGTGTTGTCTCTTAATAATAAAACTCTGAAGGCATCTATTAAAGCATAAATGGTGAATTTAAAGATACATCAGCTGGTCAATCAACCTAGGTATTCCATTTGAATACTATTTATAAAATTTTCTTGTGTTCTTACTTCCCTTTGAAGTTTCATGAATGACCTTGGATTTCAGTTTTGTTCTTTACAAGTTGGTGAGACATTTCAAGCTTGTGCCATTCCCCATCAATATAAACAAGTCCTTGGCCAACATTATCATGATCCTTACCAACCTCAATATGAACTTATTAATTTATAATATGATCCTTGTCATCCCAATAAAAATGGCTATCAATCATAATGAACCATGGCATCCATATAAACCTTCATTTCCCTCTCCATATGGACACCATGTTGTTAGATAATCCTATGAGAATGGCTACCAAGAAACACCTACTTATCAGCTTTGATATGAGCCCTATCATTCATTTAATGATTCTTATCAGCCTCAATAATATTTTTATAAGCCTTGTAATATGAAATAAGAGGTTTCTATGGGTTTTAAACAAAGATATCTTTGAAAAAATGTAGCTCTTGCTCATGTAGATGTTACTCCTACTAATTAGCCCAAGAATTCACTTCCATTAGAACTCACTTGTACTTTCCTCTTTTCTAAACCCATTCATAAGACTTATAATTCATCCCACACTTCATATCCAATTCCTTTACCTTCCACTACATCTCATACTATAGCTCCTCACCCTAAATCCATAAGCCTATTCATTAACCTTTCACATCATTCCTTCTCAAGGAGGAACCTATCTTGAGAGAAATAAGGAAAGAAGAACAAATTCAATTCATGGTTGATCAAGAGACTCTCACAATTAATTGTGAGGAATAAATAACCATAGGGACTCCCCTTGGTAAATAAAAATAAAATCTCATAGCTAATGTCTCTATGTTTGAAGGGATGTGTGTCCATGGAGAAACCCCTACATTTCACCCTCAATCTGATTTTGAGTTCTATGTACCACCTCCACCAACTATCTCATCTTGTCCTCACCCTACCACTCTTTTCATTGATGTACCTATGTTATGGGAACCTAAGGAGGATCAGATGGTTTAAAAATAAAGAGAGCTCTTATCTGAATAAAACCTACCTCTTTGGCAGCCTCATTGGGCTAGATCACTTGATTTCAAGATACCTAGTCTTGGCATCACCGTGAAGGAGAAGGATATGGAAGATATTGAAACCCTTTAAGGACACTTTAAATCTAATCAAAAGGTTCTTGATGATCATATTAGACATGAAGTGGAATGTTCTATCAAGGATGGAAAACAATTTCAAGTCATCTCTGAAGAAGTGACATTCCTAAGAGGGTTTCACCAGACCAAGGTAGAAGAAGTAGCTCTTGAAGATGATTATGAGTAAGAATATATATGGCATAATTTCAATTCCATATGAAAAAAAAATGATGATTTGGTTTATGTTTCTTCTTCTCCAAAAGATTTCATAGCTAATGACAAACCCAATCTTGTTTATGAGTCTAATGAATATAATCTTAAGTGTGAAATCAAACATAAAGATGGATCTCTTTCTATTGGTAAGAACCAAATATCATGAATCCACTTGATTATTCAATGGATATTGAAGAAAAAAATCTTGATGATATTGTACATAAAGAAGAGAAGATGAAAGAGGTAGTGATTCTATATGATAAAGAGGATAAAGATGATTGGTAGTTGTAAATGGAGTTACTTCAAGAACTTAAAGAGCTTTACCAGGTTAAAGGCCAAGAATATGACAAAGTGAAATAATACATTTCCATGGAAGATAATGATCAAGATTGGATAGAGTTTTCAAACCTCCTTGATGAGTTAGAAGAGTTTGCAATTGAGTAGAAGCCTAATCTTGTTGAGATCGCCATGGAAGACAAAAATGCATGCCTTGTTCAATCATCATTTGAAGTTGAAATTGAGGATATACATGACAAGTTTAAATATTTTTGGATGAATGAAGAATAATTATACATTATAGACTTGTTTAAATATGGTCTACTTGAGATAATGACAATTAAAGTATCAAAGAACAAATCCAATCCAAGGAGAAACATGCTTTGCACCATGTTCTATCTCATGAATAAGGTGGTGCTTCAAACTTCCCCTTTGATATAGGAGGAATGTATGAGTGATTTTTAGTTGTACATAATATTTTTTTTATCTCCCCTAAGTGCTCAGAGTACTTGTGTGTGTCTTGAGTGTTTATTTTATTTGTTGTGTATGTCATTTGCTTTGTGTGGTTGAGATAGTCATTAGTTGTCATGTTTTGTTCAAAGGTTTGTGGTCAATGGTAAAATTCTTTATTATTTGTCTTAGTACTTAGATGACTCCATAATACCAATTGACTAATAAGGCTACTAGTCTAGTTAGTATACCAGGCATACTACCCCTATGAGTCACCAATTTGTTGACCAAATTTGACTTTTAATTCAAATTAGGGAACCTATAGGTAAAAATATGACTTTATATGTCTATAGGAGGTATAATATATTGCAATGAGGTGATTCATAGGTTAATTTATGTTAACTAATGTTATATTAGATTTGGTCAATTGGTTTTTGTATTTATATCATTTTAGGTCATTTGAGGGGTGAAAAAGGTGCATTAGTGTTTTATATAGGTTTATTATGAAATGTACAAATGTCAAAACATGATTTAATTAACCATGTATCATTATAAGCCTTAGATAACTAGCAATACTAAAAATATGGTAGGTTGTTTAGAGAAAAGTTAGTTTTCTCAAAGAAAAGGAAGAAAGTGGAACTTGTACGACTTGATTGGTAGTTTTACCACTTGGAAAAGGTGGAAATGTGACTATTCATCTTCCATAAACTCATCTCCATGTTTGGTTTGATATGGAGATGCCATTTATTTCTCAAAATCATTTTGCTTCCTTTTCACTTTTCTAGACACACAAAAGTGACTTGTAGGTTTCTACTTGGTACGTCCAATAGAAAGAGTTCTAAAAATAATGTATTTGGGAGGATTTTTTACACTTGAGACCTTAATTTTCATATCAAGAAGTCTGATAATGATCAACTATGATTTATGAACCATTAATTTTAAGTTGATTGTGCAAATCTACCTCTCAATCTATGCACCCTTTAGGTTTTGCCTTGGTTTGAAGAAGTTCATACAATCTAGTTGTTGAGATTGATTTAAAATAATTTTAATTATGTATACAATTATACCCCAACTTTATTTCATGTTTAATGAAGCTTTTATGTGCTAATCATCTCAATTTATAGAAGATATAATTTTCTGAGTCATGGGGTGTTCTCACCATTTTTAGGAGTTTCATGTTTTATCAATGTATTTAGAGGGTTGTGTTAGATTCATATACATGTTTTTAAAAGTATACTTGACCCCATTTTCACCTTTAATACAATTTTCCTTGATTATCATGGTTGCAAACCCATTCATCACACCAACCAATCATTCTAGAGACCCTTGTATGCTATTTCCACATGTTGTAAGTGATTTTTCAATGATGAAAAGGATATATTGGAATTAATTTCAAGGTGAAAAGAATGGGAATAATGTATTTGAATATTTAAATTAATTTTAGTGGTTTTGGAAGATTTTCCCTTAACACATTCTTGTTCCTTGTCCTGCCTACATAAATTTCTCAAAACACCCACCTATAGGTGGCTAAGCAGGGGATTGAAGAGTTATATGGAGGGTTAGAACAATGTGACACATCATTGAGGTCTTAATATATTAATAAAGAATTTTAAGACTCATAGGAAGTGTCTAAATAAAAAAATAGGTGTTAAACCAACTCAAGGAAACAAAGGATTGAATTTCAAGCCTACAATCCCTAAAAGAACAAAATAGAGGCCCATGACCTTTTTGAAGATAACTTATGACATGGTGGAAAAACTATTAAGATATAAATATTGATGAATATAATATTAATTATATAGGACAAGACCTATAAAAAACATGAGGGTCATAAGGTTAGTTTAAGATGATATTTGAAGCCCCAAAGTTGCCTAAAAAACCATTGAAAACAACCAGTATTATCCTATAGGTTTGAAACCAAATAGGGAACTCTTTTTTATTCAAGTTGAATATAAATACTATACCTATATAAATATGGTTAAAAAAATCCAAATTAAAATTCATGGATATAATATTATCATAAATAGGCATAGGCTATGTTTAGACCCCTTTTGCAACATTTCAGTCTGTACAACAGAAATGCATTTGTAGCCATGATGATTGACCAGGTTGGTAGTGAGGAATGAGGTGAGGTTTCTAGGTGTTGGTGTGTTTAAAAAAATAATAAATTAGTTCCATTATGGTATATTCACCATATATTATTTAATTAATATTCTAAACATTGCATGGAAAACCTAATTCACAAAAAATTACACCTACATCAGATGACACAAGCAGGTGTAAGTCGAGTTTCTCAGTCTAAGAGAGAGAACATAGTTTAAGTTTGTTAAGATCATATAAATGAATCTAATATGATTATTGAGGTTATGTGACCTAAATGGGTTTCATGCATAATCATGACTAGGCTTGAATGAGCTAAATACCCTATAGGTAGATTAAAAAGTGAAATATCTCAGTCTAGTGAGGGAAGAACTCCATTTTGGGGTAGAAGGTGTATTAGTATGGTTAGTGAGAACTAAATTTTGATTTATACAGTTAATTATCACTTTAAGGGATATATTAGTGGCATCATGAGACTTTCCCAAAAGGAAAACAAAGCCTACATAGGGTCCCAAGACTATACATAGCCACAACAGGGTTTAAGATAATGAAGGTCAAGTGAGACATGGATTGTCTAGGGAAGAGGGGAAATATTTAAATCAATGTAATATGTTTATAATAAGTCAATATGTGTCTTAATAATCCTAATACCTTGATAAGATGCTCATGTACTTTCTCTACTTAGCAAAAGGACAACAATCTATACAAAGGGCTAGAAGACCTCTTTACCCAATAGGTGAATATGAAGAATTCAAAAGGGGAAGATGTTTTGGGGTGAATTATAAGATTAATTAGCATGATTTGGATATGATTAATAGTTTTTGAAGGCATAAGAGTCTTGTATTTAGCCTTGAGAAGCCATTCTTGGGGAGAAGGGGAGTATACATGAAACAATCATTTTGAAGCCCTTTTTTGGACAACTTGAGTTAGTTAGGTACCTAAATGAGGGAATTTGACCTTACCCTTTAGTAAAAAACTTAATTATGACCTAATATATCTTTAAAAATCTTATTTACTTAGAGAAGTGACTAAAACCTCTCTATTATATCTCAGAGGCAAATCACTCTTAAGGAGTACACAAGCCCTAATAGTTTTAGAGAAAGTGATGAA
This sequence comes from Torreya grandis, assembly GCA_037957365.1. Lineage (NCBI taxonomy): Eukaryota > Viridiplantae > Streptophyta > Pinopsida > Cupressales > Taxaceae > Torreya > Torreya grandis. The sequence goes on from JARHVA010003438.1 coordinate 1,029,161, forward strand.
ATAATGGGTTGGGACCTATATAACTAGTCTAATAGGGTTTGGAAAGTTGAGGCACATCCATAAAAACATTTACAACCAAGAATATGAAGTTGAAAATAAACTGGGTGCTCCAAGCCTCTAAGGTTATAGTCATGACTCTTGGGCAAAGTTTTCCCCTAAAGCTCAAACAATAGGTCAATTTCACTTTGACCTAGGAGTGATTTATAAATTGTTGGATAATATGTATGGGATGTATATAAAGGTTTTTGAACCATTGGTAAGTAGGTAAAACCATCAAATGCCCTGTTGATCTCAAGAGTACAAGGTAAACTTACTAAGCAACATTGGGCCTAATGCCCAAATGGGGGTCTATTTCATTTTCATGAGTTTAAGCATTATAGCCTATGGATACATGTTTATGAGACATTAATAGATGTGTTTAATCATTTGGAGAGAAAATAGGTTTTAAAGGATCTTAATTTGGGTTTGGGACCAAAATCTGGCTTGTGCAAGGGGAAAGAAGATCTCGATATAGGATGTTTAAATGCTCATATATTGTTAGAGGATATGCATGGGTGCTCAAGGTGTTTAGAGATCTTAATAGGGTCCTTGAAGATATTTTTTATGAGATTTTTCTATATATCTAATGTCCAGGTTTTATGAATAATGCTTAAGAGGTCAGATTTCTCTAAAATCCTTATTAAACCCTTGCCAAGACCTGTTTGGAGAAATTGAGTTGGTGATATAATCTAATGGCCCAATTCACCCATGAAAATTATTGGAATTTGCATAGGATTACCATAATCTACTTCATATCCCTGCTAGCTATATGGAATTGTATATATGAGGTGAAAAATATTCTCTTTCTTACCATATTTTTTATTTTGTATGTTCTAGAAGGAGTTAAGAGATGAAACCAAGTTTGGGTGAAATATTAAGACTTAAGATAACTCATATAATGGCACAATCTACTCTAAGACCCTTGTTAAACCCTTACCAAGACAAGTTTGGATAAATGGAGTTGGTGATATAATCTAATGGCATAGTTTTCTCATGAAACCTATTGGAGTTTGTAGAGCATTCCCTTAAGCTACTTCATATCCAATCTAGCTATATAGAATTGTACATATAAGGTGAAAAATAGGCTCTTTTTGATAAATTTTTTTTGTTTTGTAGGTTATAGAAGGAGTTAAGATATTAATACAACTTTGGGTGAAATATTAAGACTTAAGATGAGACCAAATTTGGGTGAAATATTCATTTTTTGCACTGAATCAAATTCTAAGTTCCCCAACTAGTTGATTCAACTAAGCCAATCAAACTGGCCTATTGGACAAGCTAATGAAGAATATGGAAAGATTCAAGTAGGCTAATTTTAATGTGTTCCTAATTATTCTATGGAAATTTAGGGCCTTTATACTTTTCACTCACTCCCCTCATGTATTTACATAAACAACTGATTCTAATTTTGAGGCCAACTTTGTAGGGTGCATGGAAGGGCAATTTTATAGACAAAAGATAATGATGGATCACTTTTAGAGGTTTATATAAGACCAAAAATGAAAAAATATATTCATAGACATTTTTTATAGTCTCCCCTTCCATTCCAATCTTTTAACATACACTTGATTAGTTATCAGACATTTAAATAGCCCTAATCAAGAAGGCAATTTTCTTATGCAAAATAAAGAATTATATGCCACTTTTCATGAATTTTATGACTTGGATTGACACTTTTATATCCTAATCTTGCATTTTTCATCCCATACCCTCTCCACATGCACAATTTAATTCTTATATCAGCTTGACAAGTGTCCTTGTGAGCCTTGGACTTTTCTTTTTCTTCTCTCTCTCTCTCTCATAAAAGAACTAACCATTTTGACATTGTATTGGATGCTCCACCTGATTATGGAAAAGACTTGATCATTTGTATAATTTTTTATCAATAAAATGACTAAGTGTTACATCTACCATGACTGTTAATATTGTGCTTTACTTGAATGTTGAATTTTCCTAGTGAAGATTAAGGATTCCTTAGCAAGTTGACACATCCTCTCACCTATTTGTAGCTTCTTATTTTAGGGCATGTGATGTGTTCTAAGAAATTTAAAAGTTTAAGTGAGTTAGTTTCTTCATTAGTTTCACTCAAGGCCTATTGTCTAGTCCTCTTATCTTTTCACATTCGTCCATAACCCCACAATGTAATATTGATGTAAGAAGACACAAATAGGAGAGTGTATGTTTAGTTCATCCTTTGATTTCAAGTTTAATATGCATATGATTGGATGTCATCAGTCAATTTGGTGTATCACTTCCCTTATGTTAGTTTGTTTGTAGTTCTATCTCTCCCTTTTCACCCCCCCCACAAAAGTTCGTATTAATAGTAATCCAAAGTGGTACATCAAGGGAGCTAGCCCTATCTAGAGATTTTATTCATTCTTTAGGATATCCACAAGCCTAGAGGTGATTCCATTGTGCCACTTGGATTAGGATAGATTTAAATCTCCTCAAAGGGTGAAAATCTAAGTGAAAACATTACCATTATGCTTGTAGGTGTATTATGTAGTCTTTTGAAGTTCTGATATTAAGAGACAAGGCTCATTATAAGGTGGCAATGGATTTATGTATTCATTATGAATAAAATGTTTTTGTGAGACCTCATATAGACTACTCTCTACTAGATACCACTTATTTATACCTAATCACCCTCCACTTTGGAGCTAGTTTGTGGGTGTTGGTCTTGAGGACCATGTGGAAGTTTGTTTCCTTTGGAAGAGGAACCCATCCGTATTCTTAAATCACCCATGCAACTTGAAGAAGGCATCATACATATAATTTTAACCTAGTGATTGGTTTCCATGAGAGAAGTGTGAGTTATGATTGAATCTCTTCTCCTTATTTTACATGGTTGATGGGTTAAGAGAAAGTCCTCTTAGGAGGATTCCTACAAGGGTTTTCTACATGACATATATTTTAGCCCATTGTAAATAAATTTTTATTGAGAGGAGGAGATTTTTAAATGCCTTTTGTTTATTCATTATCTAAAATTTTGATTTTTACAGAGGAAGATTCCTCTAGAACCCAAGATGTACTTCCAAAAGACTCATTTATTTCTTCATGATTTCTATATTTTTATCTTCTTTCTTAAATGATGAGGATATTTTGGAAGAAACCTTACTTGTGAATCCTTTTTCCTACTCATATACCTATATTTAACAAGAGAGTAATAATTATTATATTTTAGATTTTTTATTGTTAGGTTAAGGGTTTACCTTACTAAAACTCTATAAGAATTCCCTAGAAATGGCACCAAAAATGATGGGTGTCATTGTCATCCCTTCATTTAACCAATCTATGTTGGTGTCATTTCTTACCAGGTACAGTGTCTAAGGTTGTTTATAATAAGGTATTCATTAGGTTCAGCTAATACTGTTGGTTAGGGGGATTTTGGAGTTGATCTATCTTATGTTCTTACTTCCTAGAGTCTTAACTAAATTCTTTAAAGAAACACATTTTATAAAAAATTAAACACACCAAACTAAATGAAATGCTTGAAATAAATCACACAATATTGTTTAAAAAGTAAACACAGTGAAAATGAATATCAAATCCACACTTTAATCTAAGTTACATAATTAAGATTACTAAAATTAAAAAAATGATAAATACTTGTTTAAATCATAAGGAACACACATACATTAATAGCCTATTTGAACTAGAGGTTATCAAGCCAATCACACAAATTAATTATATTAGTTATATTTTTAAAAAAATTATAAATACCAAAAGTACACATGTCCTATCTCCTTGGGGAGTGGGCCCTTATTCATCCTTGGATTCAAGGTCAAAATAGTTTAATCCTAAGAAAGCAATCTTGACGAACACATATAAATGAAATAGTATTCTTTGCCAAAAAAAAATTCTTGTAATCAAAATGACAATTTTTACAATGTCTTTTCACCTCTGTAGATTAATCAAGAGTCTTCATTTTATTAGATACAAAAGAGACTATCCTAAATACTAGGCAAAAACTTAACTAACTAAACAAGAGGATATTCATAAAAATTGGTTTATATGGACAAAATAGAGAGGCACATTATAAAAATATTTGCATATAGTTGGGGAGATCCTTATGGTATTTACAACTACTTCTGACCATAACATGTTACCAAATCTTATATTCAATGTATTTATATCATCTTATCCAAAATTACAACCTATATCTACTAGCTTACATAAATGGAAAGATACACATAAATAGAAGTATATATATAGACATATACAAAAATGAAAATTATCTAGAAGAGTCTTGGATCATCATAGAATATTAGAAATAACTTTTATAATACCTTGTAATATGTTGTGGATGAGTCTGTAACATATTGTGGAAGTCCATAGCTGGACTGTCAAAATTTTTAGCTTGACTATCATAATTTTTAGCTATCTACCAATGTCTATAGAATGCTTGACAAAGTTTAGAGCTTCACTAGAATGATAATTTCATAATAATAGAAATTCCTTATCTTCATGAGATCATATCAAAACTCTTATTTATATGTTATAAAACATGTACATATCAGAAATATAAGACTAAACATGAAAATAGTTAGAAAATTATGTAAAGAATGCTAACTAAGACTCAATCAACTTAAAGAGATAAAATCATTCATCTTCTACCTTATATTATTTATAATACCTAAGGCTACATGTAATTCTCAACATAAATGGCACATTAATGGATATGAAGGAATATATATTATTATTATTATTATTATTATTATTATTATTATTATTATTATTATTATTATTATTATTATTATTATTATTATTATTATTATGAGTCATAGTGTGGACTCATCAATGGTTTTGTAGAGTAAAAAATACTCTACATTTTATTTTTGTTTTCAGTTACATGATCCAAAATTTTGTCCCTACACACTTTGGTTTGAGACAGTGAAGTTTTGACTCAGATCATGGGCTCAAATTTATTTTCACCTCAATTTTGTCTAAGTGTCAAAATCAAGTGAAAGCTACCAAGTGTCACCAATTGAGATACATTTCAGACTTTTTATAAGTTTTTCAGAACATGCCACGTGTCCCATAGTAACTCAGTGGAAGCTGCCAAGTGTTGGCATTTATGTTTCATGTTGGCATCCTCATTTCAAATTTGTTTTGAGTTTTGAAGGCTTCTTTCAATAAGCTTTTCTCAGAATCAAGCAGAAGGTGCCAAGTGGCAATTGTGGAAGGTTTCAATATGCTTTTCTAAAAGAAATGGAAGATGCCACATATCCCTAGCTGAAGAAAGTGGAAGCCACCACGTGTCAAAATCCATAATATCTTCACTTTGTTTTGTTGATAAGTAAAGATTGTGGTGGGTCTCGAGTTTTGTGTATGAGGCAAGCAGAAGCCACCAAGTGTCACCATCTATGTAAATATGAAATGAGGCCCAATTGTTTCTAGAGTATAGATAGAGAAATGTGGAGACTGACACGTGCCACCTTCAACAAGATTCTCAAAAGGTAGCTAAAAGTAGTGGAGATCACCACGTGTCCCTTGTCAATGATGTGTAGAAAGCACCACCTATCCCTATTCCCTTCTTGAAGTTACTCAGGTGAGAAGTGTTATGGGTCCCATTCTTTATGAATTGTTAAAGTTTGAAGAAGTGGATGGTGATAGATGTCAAAGATGGAGCACCCCAATGCAAAGACATAGTAAAGAGTATAAGTAATGTAGAAAGTGCTATGTGTCTTTGATAAGTGCTATGAAACATGCCAAGTGTCATTTTTTGGTGCCTCCTAAATATATAAGGTTTTCAAGTAGAGTAAGGGAATCGACCAAGTGTCCTCTCCCTTTTTATAGAAGGAAGTGTCCTTTGTATCTATTTCAGCCAATGAACTGCAAGAAGATGGAACATTTTAGAATCTAAGAAATATCTTCTGTTAGACACTTCTAGTTTAGTTAGAGTTTAGTTGGGCCATTAGATTGGGAACATGCAGACAATCTAGAGCTAATCTAATGCTATAAAGAGGGGTGTAGAGAGCACCATGGATCAGTATTAAAAGATAGAGAGAATTTTCTATTAGAGATTATTGTCAAGAGTTTTTAGACTTTTTTAGCTATGATCAGGAATATCATTTACCTTTGATCTATTTTCTTGAGTTAGAAAGTTTATGTAACTATGCATGTTTCTATGCCTTTTATGTGACTAGAGAATTAATAAGAAAACTAGGTTTTGTGCCTTTGTCAATATTTTTCTATGTCACTACAAAATTAGTCTAAGTTATGAGCATCTATTTTTATTGTTTTTTATCTTTTACATTGATCATGCCTTGTTCGCTCTTTAGTGTAATTGAATCTTATATATAGTTTCACTGTGCTTAGAATTAAGGGTTGAATTAAATTTAGGCACATCACCATAGTTATATTTTCTTTCATTACACTTGTGTTTACATTTAATTCCTATCCCTTTTCCCATTACACACTTGATATAAAGAAGAGCCAGCTTCTTTAAAATCTAGAGGTTATTTCAGGTTGCAAGTCCCACATTCCTGAAAGTTCCCATTGTTGGTGTTAGAAACAGTGCAATTTTAATCATCAATAGTTTTTGGCATGTCCGGTGGGACCCCATCTTGAAGTTTCTTTCAAGACCATATAAAATAGAGAGCTATAAGGAGTCAGAGTTGTGGACCCATGACAAGATCTCAATCTACTGTAAATCTAGGTATTTTTTTTCCACCATTGCTGACTAGTCCAAGAAGAAGAGTTAATCAATTTATACCAATACTAAGAGTAAATATGGGAGCTCCTATACACCTAAGAAATTATGCAAGTTGGAACACTAGTAGTCCTTTGATCCTCCCAATACCACTAGCCACTTGGAACCCTATTCCAGTAAATGCCTTAAAGGCTCTGCCCAAATTTAGTGGGCAAGATTTTAAAACACCTGAAGAACATTTGCAAGATGTGTCTAATGTCTATGCCATACATGTTGTCACACAACAAAATGTGGCTATAAGATTATTAGTAGCTTATTTTAAAGGAAAGGCTCTGGAATGGTACCGATCCTTGACCCAAAATAAAAGATCTACATGGGATCAATTTGGAGATATTTTCTTTGAAAGATTTGAAGAAAAGGGTGATAAATATTCTCTATTGTAACAATTGACTACTATTCAAAGAGCACCATAAGAAGCAATGACTAGCTTCAATTCTAGATTTCAAAAGACTTGGGAAAGGATTCTTGCTACAGCTAGACCATTACTAGGTATGGCTATAGTGTTTTATCTTAAGGATTTAAATTCAGATATATCAGTCATGATTTAGTTACTTGGAGGTCAAACTCTACCAGAAGCTTATGACTATGTAGTCAGAGCTAAAAATAATTTAATATATGCTAGAAAATTGCTCCCAAGGCCTCCCATGCCCATGTTTCCAAAAATTACCTTGCCATTACCTCAAAAAGCCCCTAATTCCATAGCCCCACCTACGTCTATGTATAAATATCCTCAACAACCTCCTAAAGAACTTGTCCTACCCAATCATCTGAGATGGATGATATCAAGAATATCTTGAAGACATTTTCTAATGAGATAATTAATATAAAAAGATAGCAGAATCCTTACCCTAGACCTCAATATTAGGGTTATCAAGGAAATAGATTTCCATCATAGCCAAACAAATATCAGGGTTCTCAAAGGTGAAATAACCCTCAACTAGCAAACTAATTAGTTCCAGTCCCTACACCCTCACAGACTGTTCCCCCATGTCCAAATAGGGAGATTGTTCAAGGGAAAAATAATTATGTGGATAGCACCAATTCTTAGTGTTTCCCTTGTAATAATGATCATACACCTAGAGATTGTCCCATGGGTAATCTACAATAAAAGGTAGCAGAGCAAAGAAGAATGGATGGACAATTTGCTAGTACTTCTAATGCACAAACTTATCAATCTCCTAGTATGTAAAATTTGGTCTTGAAGGCTCAGATGTAAGGGATGTCTCTACAAAAAAAAGAATAAATAGCCCCTGAACATGCTTTATTTTCATGGGTTGAAGATAAAGAATCATTATTCTTGAATGAAGCTTCTACTTCTAAGAAACCAGTGGTGTAATCAGACTACTATACTAGATCAAAGAGAAGAATGATGGAATAGCCTGAAGTTGCAAATAATCAAGTTATGGAGAATCCTGCATTTCAAGGTCAAAGAAACACAATTGTTAGATAGGAAGTGCCTTAGCCAGTGCAGAACCAAGTGATTCCTATACAAGTTTAAGAAAAAGCAAGGTATCCTTATTTTCCAAGAACTCAAGCATTATGAATAATGAATGTGGTGGAACAGCTGAAGAAGACTCCAGCACAAGTATCAATATGGGACATATTAGCTATTCCTGAACAAAAGATGATGTTACAAGAAGCTCTATAAGGCCAAGTAGTGCCTAAACATAATGGCACCAAAGAAGGACTTGTTGATAAAGAAAAGCTCAAGGACACAGTTCCTCTTAAGACAACAACCTTTTTAAACAACGCAGCAGAGGTAAGTAAATCTAAACTAGAGCCTTTTTATTTGACTCTAATATTTAGAAAGAAACTCTTGCATAATGCATTGATAGATTCAGGGGCTAATACTATAGTAATGTTTAAGCAAATAGCTGATGCTTTAAAAATAAAGTATGAACCACTTACAAAAGGAGTTATGCAGCTAGATGGCAAATCAATACAAATAATAGGGAGAATTAAACAACTCCCATTACAATTATATACTTGTCCCAATATAATTGTCAATCAAGATGTAGTAGCCATAAATATACCTCCTATTTTTAGTTTATGTTTATCCAAAGACTTTACAACCAAAATAGGAGGATATATGTCCCTTGATTAGTCTCACCTCATCCTAAGAACCAAATATGGTTTAAAGATGAAAATTCTATCTGAACCACTATCAAAGGATCACATCACCAATGAACCAACATCAAAATTAGAGGCAGATCATGCTATGTTGAATAAAAAAGAAAAGGTTTTTGTTGAAGAGCTGGGTGACTGGACTGAACATGACCAAGAAGAGGAAAATAACCATTTGTTAGCTATGATGCATAGTGATCCATATGGAAATTATGACTCTACTGGTCTGGGCACTTATGTCATTTTTGATGAAGATCATGAAATCCCAAAAGTTTTAAGGGAAGAGACACTGACTACTCATGAATCTGAAAAAGATTCAAAAATTTAGACCCTAAATTTTGATGGGGCTAGAAGCAAAATTGGTGCTAGAGCAAGAATTTATCTTGTTGCTCCAAATGGAGAGAAAATTTTGAGAGCTATTCATTTCCAATTTTCTTGTACCAATAATGAAGTTGAATATGAATCCTTAGTTCATGGGCTCATTTTAGCCAAGAAAAAGGGAATAAAGAATTTAATAGTAAAAGGAGATTAAGAATTAGTGGTGAAGAAAATTAGGGAAAAGGCAATATCCAAAAATGTAAGGATGAGATCCTATAGACACAAAATTTGGGACTTAATATAAGATTTTGAATATTTCAGTATTGAAGTAGTTCTAAGAACCCAAAATTATGAAGCTGATAAGATGGCACAGATTGGCTCGCAGTTTGATCCAACAACTAGACTATTAGTTAACAATGAGTCCGTAAAAGTTATAGTAAGGCCAACTATCCCAGACAATGATGAGAATGGGAAAGTATTTGAAAATGATTCTCAGGTACTCTCATTCTTACAACAATCAGGGGAATTTGCTGATCAATTGTAACCAAAAATTGAAGAGACATATGGGGATCAAATTATACAATTAAAGAATAATAAGCTTCACAAAGGCTTAATCACTTTAGAAAACCTATTTGATCTAGAAGATGTAGGCTTAGAGAAGAAAAAGTTCTAGGTAAACACTACATACTATTTTGAAATAAAGGTGAGTGAAGGGAGAAAATTAAAAATTAGAAATTCTATAACTCCAGATGAAAGGGAAAGACTAATTGACTTATGCAAAATATATGACAGAGTCATAGCCTGGAGCTATGAAGACCTTCATGGATATAATAGAGACATCATTCAGTGCACAATAGAGCTGACTAAAGGATCAAAGCTAGTTAGACAGAAGCAGAGGCCAATAAATCCTAGGATTAAATCTCTAATGGTGGATGACTTATAGAAACTTTTAGATTCTAAAATAATTTTTCCAATAAAGCACTTAACCTGGGTATCAAATCTAGTACTAGTTAGGAAAAATAATGGTGACATAAGACTCTGTGTAGATTTTAGAGACTTGAATAGAGCATCTATGAAAGATCACTATCCTTTGCCATCTATGGAACAAATTCTACAGACTATGGCTGGATCAGAGAGATTTTCTTTGATAGATGGTTTCTCTGGATAAAATTAGATTTGGTTGGCTGATGAAGATTAATACAAGACTACTTTTACTACCAAATGGGGAACATTTGCATATGCTAAGATGTTATGTGGCCTATCAAATGCTAGAGCCACTTTTCAAAGAGCTATGGATGTAGCATTTTGGGAACTTATAAATAAAATCATCCTGATTTATCTTGATGATCTTACTATTTTTTCCAAGAATGTTGTTGATCATTTTGATCATTTAGAATCTATTTTCAAGAAATGTCAAGAATTTGAAATATCCCTAAATCCTAATAAATGTATCTTTGATGTACCTCAAGGAAAATTATTGGGACATATAATATCTAAAGAAGGAGTTTCTATATATCTAGAGAGAGTTGTAGCTATAATTAAATTACCTTTACCTTTAAATAAGAAATCAATTCAATCTTTCTTGGGGAAGATTAATTTTGTCAGTCGGTTCATATCTGACTTTGCAAGCTTAGTAAGACTAGTGACACTCTTGTTGAAAAAAGACCTAGTTTTCAAGTGGACTACAGAAGGAAGGCAAGCCTTTGAAGAGGTCAAGAAAGTTATCTCAATAGCCCCAATACTTAGAAATCTAGACTTTTCTAAGCCTTTTGTAATGTATGTCTATGGAGGAGAACTCAGTATTACTGTTGTTCTAACATAGAAAGATGATAGAAAGGAGGGAGAGCATCTAATAGCCTTTTTCTCAAGGACTCTTAGGGAATACAAAAATAGATACAACTTTATGGAAAAAAAGCATATACTATGGTAAAAGCTCTCAATAAATTTAGGCATATAGTATCAGGAAGTAAGATTATGATACTTGTGGCTCACCCAAGCGTCAGAGAATATATTATGGAGGGTGAAATTACTAAAAAAGAGTGAATTGGATAATAAAGATCCTTGAATATGATGTAGAGGTCAAACCCACTCAGTTAGTTAGAGGTAGGGGGTTATGACAATATATGACTCAAGAACTTAAAAAGATGATACCTGTGGAAACAGATTTAGAAATGGAAAAGGAAACTGTATTGAGGATACAAGAGGTTGATCAGAACTCTTGGGTTACAAAAAGGATTCATTTTATGAAATATGAGATTTACCCAAGAGAACTCCCTCAAAACAAGAAGAGATACTATAGGATGTAAGGGGTCCATTTTGTTTTAATTGAATAAGTTTTTTCAGAATAAATTCTAATGGCAAACTTTTAAGATGCGTAGAGAAGGATGAAGCTAAGAAAATACTACATGAAATGCATCATGGAGTCTCAGGTGGACATTTTTTGGCAAATACCACAACTATAAAAATAAGTGAGGCAAATTATTTTTGGCCTACTTTATTTATGAACTATTATCAGCTGGTTAAAAAGTGTCAATCTTATCAATATTATGTGGGGATGAGAAGGAATGCAACAATGCCTCTTAGTCCTATAATTGTTGATGAACCTTTTGTTCAATGGAGTTTTGACTTCATTGGAATGATAAATCTAGTGTCTAGTATGGGTCACAAATGGATTTTAACTGCCACATATTATTTCACTAGATTTACTGAGGTAGTGCCACTTAAAGAAGAAACAGAAAATGTGATCCTAAACTTTCTAGGGAGTATCACTACTCACTTTGGGGCTCCCCACACCATAATATCAGATAATGCTAAAGCATTTTTAGGATATAAAGTATCTAACTTTGTATTAAGTCATGGAATATATCTAAAAACTTCCTCTAATTATTACCCTCAAGGTAATGGTTTGACAGAATCAACTAATAAGAACCTGATTAGACTCATCAAGTGAATAGGGGCTGATCATCATAAGGAGTGGCATAAAGTGCTTAATATAGCACTATGGGCTGATAGAATTACACCTAAGCAGGTGACAAAAATGTCTCCATATGAATTGGTATATGGCAAGCCTACTGTAATACCTCTAATCATGAAAATTCCTGCTCTTTCTTTAATTAAGTGTTCTTTGAACATGTAGCCATAGCTCAGAGCCTTTTTTTAAAATTCTCATAGCTCTCAACACATTAAATATCTCCCAAATCTTTAAAATCCCTAAGGTACCTTACGCAACCACCTTCATGATGTGTCTAACTCAATATCCCATGAATATTTAGTAAGATTTGCTAATGGTGATATGGGTTTAGTGCTATTTTGAGATTTGATGGGTCAATAAATACCTCATAACAAGAATTAAAGCTTATAGTGTCTCAAACATTCCTGTGTCTACTAAAAAGCCCCTGCTACTTGCATTTTCAGCTCATAGAAAACCTTTTTAAGTGAAAGTGCTTCCTTATTGCAAAAGCTTCATACCTGTTACCATAGTTCACTATTTTCAAGAATAGATATAGATATGGAGGGAGCACAGTCTTCACAACAAGGGCCTAGGATTTATGAATCCCTTGATAAGTTTCTTACAAGTAAATCATATGCTTCAGCCCTTGCACAACCATTAAAGACCTACCCATAGACTAAAGTCCCTAAAGTTGGTCAAGCACACGACCCAACAAAGGTAAAAGATTATGCAGATGGAATCATGGACCCAATTATTCAAAAAACTAGTAGCGAAACTCTCAGAGAAGGGGCACATCAAAGGTGTCTTTAGAGGGCCAAGGTGGGACAATACAAGACATTCACAATGAGGATATGGACTTCCCAACTGACATAATTCATTATCCCAAGCATGTATCCAAGCCTTGACTTGGTTGAAATATGCACTAGATTGTTTCATGTGCCTTCAAATACCATACAATAGGGCCCATTCATAGTGAAAATTACACTAAAGGCTATTAGAGAGATGGTAGACCTATATCATGATAAGACAACCACATTTCCCAGCATTTCAAAGATGCAAAAAATATGGGTGAACATCAATACTCAAGTGAAATTTCTGAAATCAGAGCTATAATTAGGTGATGATGATACCACAGTGCCAACATTGCCAGCAGTAAGAGCGCAATTTGAACAAGCTAGTCAAGGTACAATTTCCATGATGGCTATCATTTTTGGAATGAAAGATGATATAACCATTTATGAGGAACAAATGGATATCCTTTTTAGATTGAAAACTGTTGACAAGACTCAGGAGTATTGACTTGATTTCTTTGAGTAGATTGTATATTCAATGGTGCAACAACTTGCCTAGTTCAAATCTAAAGGGATTTTCAAGTATTCCTCTTATTTTTTTCACCTTATGTTGTATCAGAACTCTGTCATATTTTCCCAACACATGCATCTAAACATGTATGACCCAAGTTTTGGTCTACATAGGACCACTCCTGTGTCTACATGGACACATATTTTGTCCAAAACTAGCAACCCATACAAATTCTAGGAAATTTTTGTTGCCCTTGATTTTTGTCATATGAGCCCAAAACCAGTTATAAATAGACTATTTCCAAGTGTATCAAATCTTATGACTAATTGCCCTATCCCTTGTGATTTCTTTTTTGGATCCCATCATACTATTATTAGAGTCCATGGTTTTAGTGGGGAACCAGTGTTGCTACCTAAGATTTTGACCCTTAGGTTAGCATTCTTAGAGGTCACCAGGCATGTGTCTATGGTATATAATGAATATGGCTCTAGGAAGAAGAAGAGGAAAATGTATGATGTCCCATGGATGACAAACAACATGACACTAGAGGCCAGAGATGCTGAGATTGTGTTGCTTAGAAAACTAGCCTTCTTGGGTTTTCTTTTAATTTAAGATAAATGGGTATATGACCTAAATGGTTTCATATCTTCATGGATCAAGACTAATAGGGTTTCTACCAAAATTGTGTATGAGGGCCACCCCTTTTGGGAAAATAGGAAAAATCCTAGGGAAGATATTCCTAAATTTTATGTTGAATTGATGGATTTGCCTCTCCAACAAAATATACCATGGGAAACTTTTTATGTTAAGTAGAGGGATTTTGATCCTAAAATTAGAATGACTTCTAGTTTAATAAGAGCATTAAAGAATAAAGACTGGGATGTTGAGAAAATAGAAGCTTATTGGAAATATAGGCAAGCGATTTGTGAGACAACTCACTCTTTTGGAAATGTGGATTCAAATGAGAAATGGGAGGAAATCTAGGATGAATGTCATCTATCTCCTATGTCTAACCCTGATACAAGCAACTTGTAGACACAGGGTGGTGAACCAGAAGCCAGAGTATAATATAGACAAACATCATAGACTCTAGGGCAAATTTTAGCAGCAGTTGCTATAACTATTTGGCCCCAATATCTTAGTACCATAAAAAAACAAAAGAGTGTGGTATCTTCACCGCCAAAAGCTTCTCCATCAGTGTCATTTCTTGAAGTTCCAAATTCTACACAAGCACCACTAGTAGCAGTGGTAGATGTTGAAGAAAAGGAATCACAGATAGAAGAAGAAACACCAAGGAAACATAAGAGGCTAAGATTTCAACTTGATTCAGTGGAGAGGGTAGAACCCTCACAACACCAAACATAGAGTATTTTGGTTTCTCCTTAGGTAAGTATTATTTCTCCTTCTTCTCAATCTCTCTCTTCCCCTTTAGGGGTGATGATTCCATCTGGCCTAATGACATACCATGCCACCTCTGTGATGTCCATTTCTCATTTTGCCCCATCTATCCATCCTCAAGCTATATCATTGCCTCACTTTTCCCCCTATATTCCCAATAAAATACCTCCTCAGATTACCCATAGTCAACAATTAGCTATTCCATATGGATTACCGCAAGGTTATCCTTTTGTGGGTGGGCACATTGCCTCTCCTTCTACCTTTTAAACTAAAGCAGATGATTCTAAGAAGGCAAGGGAAGATTGAAGGGAGAAAAAAAGGATCAAAGATAATAAAGCCTTAGCTACATCACATTTGAGGTCACAATTTGACCCAATTTAGTAACAACTGACGGTGACCCATTTGTCACCAAATATAGTCAAGCCAAATGAGCAGATGCAGCCAGAAGATTACAAAATTAATGTAGTGGCTATAGACATGTCCCTATTCAGACCACAAGATAAGGTTGAGATACTAAAGGAATCCACTTCTATAGTAGCTAAAGATTATTTGAAAAGATCAAAGAAGCTACAAAAAATGGAGGCTGACCTAACCCTAGAGAAGGGAAACTATAGCAACTTGACTGTAGAGATTAATACTAAGAATAATGAAATAGAGAGTCTAAATAAATAGTTTCAAGATACTATTTCTCTTCAGACTCATCAGGCTATCTAGGCCCAAAATGATTATTTGAAAGTAGGGCTGATGCAGGTGAAGGATGCAGTGACAACCTTAAGGTGGGAAAAGGTAGCATTTCAGGAAAAATGTGAGGAAAGCCTGCTACAGGTTACTCAACTTCAACAGAAGCTATTGAATGAGTAGAATAATACCATGGCTATACAGGTCCAACTTCAAGATGAGTGACAAAGGGTAGAACAATTGACACTTGAGATGGCCAATAGGCCAAAGAATGTAGGGGTGTTAAATCTAGTGAAGGAGCTTTATGAATCAATATGGAAAAGAATCTCTCAAGAGATTATTTAGCTCATACCTTCTCTAACCTTTTTGCTAAATGCATATAAATTGTGCCAAAAGGTGGAGACATCAGTAGAAGACACTCTATCTACTATCTCTATGAGAGTGTTGGACTCCCAAATGTTTTTGTAAAAGCTATATGATGTAACTGATGGAACATTGTTAATAGTAGGGATTAATGACATAATGGTCACTACTAAATGAGTGAATGAGGTTCTCAACTGCAACTCCATAGCAATCAATTGTAGAGATCTTCTAGATGTGATGAAAGAAGGAATAAAAAAAATGAAACAACACATTAAAGACCTAGTGCAATTAGGTCTTCCTTCCCCTTTTCCTGATGATAACACTATGTTGATGATTGATGAAATTAAACTATTGTTGTTAGATAGGAAGAATGATCAGGCAATTTTTCAAGTTTTAAAGGATGATTCATTAGTGCCTAAAGTAGAAGCTATTTTGATTCTTGTTTCTGAGCTTGAATTTAAATTGAAGGCTGTAGTTCATATTTTGCAAAAAATTTCACACAGATATTATCAATCTTGATTTAGCCTTCAAAGAATTACAAAATAAGCAGGGATTATCTGATGATGAGTGGTCTAATTATCAGACAACCTTACTGAAGTTGTGATATTTTTGTCATTTTTATCATGCAAGAGTTGTGGATTCTTTTTGAGTAGGCTCAAAAGTCCTTGGGGTCGCCAATAACTGTAGAGTAAAAAAACTCTACATTTTATTTTTGCTTTTAGTTGCATGATCCAAAATTTTGTCCCTATACACTTTGGTTTGAGATAGTAAAGTTTTGACTCAGAGCACGGGCTTGAATTTATTTTTACCTCAATTTTGTCTAAGTGTCAAAATCAAGTGGAACCTATCAAGTGTTGCTAGTTGAGGCACGATTCATACTTTCTATAAGTTGGTCAAAACATGCCACGTGTCCCATAGTAACTCAACAAAAGTTGCCAAGTGTTGGCATTTGTGTTTCATGTTGGCATCTATGTTTCAAATTTCTTTTGAGTTTTGAAGGCTTCTTTCAATAAGCTTTTCTCAAAATCAAGCAGAAGGCACCAAGTGGCAACTAGAAAAGGTTTCAATATGCTTTTCTAAAAGCAACAGAAGATGCCATGTATCCCTAGCTGAAGAAAGTGAAAGCTACCATGTGTCAACATCTAAAATATCTTCACTTTGTTTCATTGATAAGTAAAGACTATGGTGGGTCCTGAGTTTTGTTTATGAGGCATGTGAAAGCTGCCAAGTGTCACCATCTATGTAAATATGAAATGAGGCCCGATTGTTTCTAGAGTATAGACAGAGCAATGTAGAGACTGACACGTGTCATCTTCAACAAGATTCTCAAAAGGTAGCTAAAAGCAGTGGAGATCACCACTGTCCCTTGTTAAGGATGCATGAAAAGTGCCACCTGTCCCTATTCCCTACTTGAAGTTGCTTGAGAGAGAAGTGTTGTGGGTCCCATTCTCTATGAATTGTTAAAGTTTGAAGAAGTGGATGGTGACAGATGTCAAAGATGGAGCACCCCAATGCAAAGACATAATAAACTGTACAAGTAATGCAAAAAGTGCCATGTGTCTTCGGTAAGTGCTGCGGAACATGCCAAGTGTCATTTTTTGGTGCCTCTTGAGTATAGAAGGTTTTCAAGTAGAGTAAAGGAATCAACCAAGTGTCCTCTCCCTTTTGACAGAAGGAAGCATCCTTTATATCTATTTTAGCAAATGAACTACAGGAAGATGGAACATTTTAGAATCTAAGAAATATCTTCTATTAGACACTTTTAGTTTAGTTAGAGTTCAGTTGGGCCATTAGATTGGGAACGTGCAGACAATCTAGAGCTAATCGAATGCTATAAAGAGGGGTGCAGAGAGCACCAAGGATTAGGATCAAAAGATAGAAATTTTTTTTTCAAGAGATTATTGTCAAGAGTTTTTAGACTTTTTTAGCTGTGATCAGGAATATCATTTGCCTTTATTCTATTTTCTTAAGTTAGAAAGTTTATGTAACTGTGCATGTTTTTATGCCTTTTATGTGACTAGAAAATTAATAAGAAAACTGAGTTTTGTGCCTTTGTCAATATTTTTATATGTCACTACAAAACTAGTCTAAGTTGTGAGCCTCTATTTCTATTATTTTTTATCTTTTACATTGATCATGCCTTGTTCGCTCTTTAATGTAATTGAATCTTATATATAGTTTCACTATGCTAAGAATTAAGGGTCGAATTAAATTCAGGCACATCGGCATAGTTATATTTTATTTCATTGCACTTGAATTTATATTTAATTCCTATCCCTTTTCCCATTATACACTTGATATAAAGAAGAGCTAGCTTCTTTAAAATCTGGAGGTTGTTTCAAGTTTCAAGTCCCACATTCATGAAACTTCCCATTGTTGGTGTTAGAAACAACGCAATTTCAATCATCAATAGGTTTCATTGAGGAAACTTGAAGGATATCTAATATAAACCATAAGTGGCCATATGGAGTATGTTAGGAGCATGGGGGTAGAATAGAAATTCTTCACTAATCATCCTTGTGATATGTTTATTCATGAAACATAGAAATTTTAACATATAAACTTGTAACCTACCAACCACGGAAGATTAGATGTTAATATAGACCTATAAGTTCCATGAGAGCATGTTTATAGGATTTTATGTCACTTATCATACCATTAAATATATTTCACATGTTCAAGTTGTCATAATGATCTTGAACTTCTCTTGAATTTTCCTATAACCAAGTTTATGGGGTTTGTGAAGGGTTTAAGACCATTCAGGGGTCTTAATGATTGTTCATAAATCCCAAGGATTTAATATTAAAACTAATGCCACTAATTACAATCCAATTGGAGGCTATACCTCTAGCCAAGATCTTGGGCTCTGACTCTTCCTGTATAGACCATACGATTCAAATCAAACTAGACCTTATGATCTTGCCAAGAGCTCAATGGAGATTCTATTGACTTTTCTACCTTTTTCTTGGCTTTGTGAATATGGATTCTTATTTGTGATGCCTACAAGGGATACCCTATGAGATGTGTGACCTCTTCTCATCATGATCTAACTGTATAATTTTGTACAAGTTTTGAAAACACTTACAAAACTTCCTTTCTCTACATTTTTTCATGTTTGAGAACTTGAGAATCCATTTGAGTTTAAAAGGAGGGAAATGAGAGGTCAAAAATATTTTTAAATTAGAGGGTACAGATGGAGGGAAGTTAAGCTAATAATTCACTTTTCAATTGTGTGGGGACCTTTTATGGTTAATGAAGGCTGTTTAACCCCTAAAAGACCCTTTTTTACATATAAGACCATTTTTAATGAATTTAAATGGATATGAGACCTTTTAGGGACCTTTTACCCTTGGTGGTAACCAAATGATGTCTTAGGGGCCATATTAACACTATTTTAATGGTTTAAACACCCCTTAAAGGAAATACATACATGATATCAAATGTAATAACAATTGAAGTATTTACCTTAAATTTTTTTGAAAACCCTTAAATTATGCTAAAGGATTCAAATAAACTCACCATTATTCCCTCATATTATCTCCAATCACCTTGATTTTACCACATTCTATAGTTTTTTAGCATATTTTAATGAATACATGACTGGCCATGGGATGCGACATCATAGGTCATCATGTTTTATATAATTTTAGACAATGAAGGTCACACTATAACTTGGTATGGATTATTAGACATGATAAAAATAAGATGTAATGTTGACTTAGTTAAAATTTGATGATATGATGACTACCACAACATTTTTTAACATTAGTAATGTTGACAATTTTGACCTGACATGCCAAATTGTCACCCCTACCACTTAAAATATTATTTTTCCTATTATTTGACATATTAATTGGTATTTTAGTCTTTTAATGTCCTTGAAATGGTCATCTAAATACTTTATTAACAAAGCTTAATGTAGTTTTGATGAAATTAAGGTTTTGATCATCATGGTCATTTACTTGTCTAGTCACATTTTGGCTAGTTTCAAGTTATTTTAAGAGATTAAAACATTCCATAACATCATAATAGGCCTTATAGATTATGTCAAAGTCATCTCATGATATATAATTGATCTAACTATTTTGTGACATGTTTAACTAACTTCATGACCCATTTTACTAAATTTTGGGAAATTTTATAGATTTCTAAAGCAGGTTTTGCATGTGAATGGTAGTAAATTATTAGAAGATGGACATGGTATAATTATTTTAAACACCAAAAATCTGAAAATTATGGTTCTAAGTGTCACAACTCCCCTAGACCACTTTAGGACCCCTTAGGGCCCCATCTTGACCTTTAGATTGATAAATAGACCTAACCTTAGTCAAATTGACCTAATTACTAAACCCACCTCTTTAGCTCAAATTGTTCTTGAACCTCAACGATCGATGGTCACCCTAACCACCGATGGCTACCCTAACCATCGATAGTCACCCTGACCACTAACAGTCAAGTTCCACTGTCTAAACCAACTTAGCTAACCCTTCACTCTACCTTGATTTTTTATAATTAGATTATCTAATTCACATGCAAACCCATGCATGTTGAAGTTAAAAGTATACATCAAGTTAGATATTTTTTTAACATATTGTTGTACCTCTCCTTCCTTCTTATAAGAAGAGAAGGGAAAGAGGTGAGAAAGGCCCCACCCATAACTATCTAGAGATTTTGTATCCAAATTTTATTTTAAAGTGTTATTATAATGATCTATCCATCACAATAGAGATCCAAAGTGTTTCTACCTATCAACCAATAGTTAATTACCATTACTCTACCAAAATCATGCTAAACTCCTCTAATGAGTGAACCACCTTAACCATTTACTAGATCAGTAATCTATGAGATAAGTACCTATTTTTAACTATTCAGTCACTTTATTTGAATTTCACAATCATTCTAGCATAAACCAGTCTCCTAGAATTACCTTCTATAACCCCATCCAAATAACCTTTTTTTACCCAATCCCAACCCACAGTAACCATCAATGGTCATCTTGATCATCAATAGTCTATCCCAACTACTGATGGTCACCTCAACCATTGATGGTCACCTAAACCACTGATGGTCACTGTGGCACAAAATAATAGTAAGTTATTTTCACCCACTTATCCTCAACCAAATCTAATTTTATTTTCTTTGACCTATTCACATATCCCTAACCTATTTTATGAACCACACTTGACCTATTTCACATAGTATTGACCCACTTATTCATATAATTAGTCATTTTTGCCTATTATTATATTGATCATTTATTGTATTACATTTTATTGAATTCTAATTATAGATGCAAGTACTTTATATTCTATTTTCTAAACTTAATTATTTCAAGCATGTGGATTGATAGCCCCTGAGGAAGCTCTTGCTTCTAGGATCTAGCCAGAGCTAGGTAATCCACCCAACTATTTATCTAACCAAACATTTGATTTAATTCTATATTATTTTTAGGTCATTTCTCCCAAGACAAATAGGATCTCTCTAAAATAATTTGATTCAATGGACACAACCAAACAGGTTCTTCCACCATACCCATATCTAGTTTGTTTCTTCTTCCTCTCTTGGGATATAATCTAAAATTATCTAAAACATTATGGCACACCCAGTGGGACCCCTAAGTATCTACTTGGGTTTATTATATTTGTATCTAGGTGCTCTTGTCCCTATTTTATGCTCATAAATGAAATTAAAATTTCTTTTGGGTTTAAAATCAAATGCATACATTGGTTGATTGCAAGTTTAGTTCACTTAGTTAAATTAAAGTCAAGTAACTTGATCATAGAATCACTTGTATCATAAACATGAACCAAACTACCTACATCAATAAAAAATCTAAACAACTTGACATAAAGATCAACTAGGATTTCATCACCTAACAATCACCATAGCCTTTCTCAACAATCCCACTTGGAGGTCATTACTAAGAGGAGAACCGACTTAGCTCTTTGGTTGATTAAAAACTCTATAAATTGGTATATATTGGCTAAGCACTTGACACCCTTATTAATATGGTGTGTGAAGTGTGGTGTTAGGCCCCAATACCAAGCCACATATTGATTTCTAATAAAGATCATTTTTCAAAGATAGAATGTAACTTGAAACCAACCATAGAACTTTTTTCTAGTACCCACCTTACAAGCCAATTTTAGTCACACTATTTGTTACAAAGCTTAAGGCATAAGCCAAAAGAGAGACTAAAATAACTTTAGGACTTAATGTACTTTTTACTATGTGTTTGATCTCCTTAATCATTTCTTGTCTTTTCTCTATTTTAGTGGTGAGATTGTTTTTGTATTTTCTCTCCTTTATCTTGTATGGTATTAGCTCACCAGTAGCAAAGGAATCTATAAAAATAGAACCCATCACTAAGCCAATCAACCTCTTCTACCTCTTCATCCATGAAGTACATCTCTAAACCAAAAGACTCTCCTCACCCTTTGATAAGTTCTTTACATCAAGTAGTTCCTCAAGGAGATACAGACTTTTCTACCTTCTTAGATAATGACCTTGTGGCCTTTTAACATTATCTCAGCACCATACCTCACCACACCCTTGATTTGATTCCACTTGTAGACCCACCTTATGGCATGCCCTCCCACCTTATGGGTAATACTTCTATTTCCATAGTTACCACCATAACATTGACTACCAAGCATCTTCATCTACCAATAATCCCTTTGATACTGCTACAGAAAACCAACCTACCCATCTTTCCAACACCCTTATGCCTTCCACCCCTACCAATAGTTCATCTACCCTAGGGTAAACCTAACCATTAAACACATATACTCCCGTCACCATGGGAGAACCTACTACTAGAATTAACAACCTTCCTTTGGCTACTACCAATCCATTAGTCACTACTCCACTTCAAAATCTTGTGGTGCCTATACCTTCTACCTTACCATTTATCCATACAAAGGTCACCACCTTTCCTTTAGTCACAAATCCAATTACAACCCATACCCAACCTACCTTAACCTCTCAATAGGTGCCTATCATGCCCAACCTAGGTTACATCTCTAACCCACAAGGGCATGTACCTCTACCCATTACCCAACCACCTAAATCCACCTACCCCTGCATAGCATCCACCCAACTACCTATGTCCACATATCAATATGTGGTAGCTCCTCAACCTCCCACAAATTACTAATATGTCACCCAAACACAACACTGTGCACCTTATAACCTTTTAGGTGCACAACTAAAAATAGATCTAATGAAAATTCTCATGGATTGAATGACTAATTTAGAGTCATCCTTTTTTTGTTCTCACAACATCTTATCATATGAATAGATACATAATGAACCCATTCACCCATCTATCCCTATTAGACCATATCCCCCTTAGTGAGAACTCCCCAAGTTTTCTAATTTCCAAAGTAAGGAGGACCCTCAAAAGTACCTCAAGGCATCTAGGCATTCATGTTATTTGATTTCCTATGATGATGGCCTCCTTATTCTTACCTTCCTCATGTACCTGTCTAATCTAGCATTAGACTATTATAATACCATAAATAAACATTTTATCTTCTCTTTCACCTAGCTAGCCCAAACTTTCTTGGATCACTTTTTAATAAACATATCAAAGAAAGTTTCCACCACTAACCATTACTGTTGACACCAAAAATTGCACTCGGGGTAAGGAGGTCAAACTCCTACCTTCTCCTCACAACATGGAAACTCCCCTCTCACCTATGGGACTAGTGAAGCTGGAGGGGAGAGTCTCTAGATAAGGGTTATCTCCCTTTGATGTATCATGTTTATTTCAGTAAGTGCAAAATATAGGCACACACACACACACACACAGATATCTAATAACAAGGGGGGATGAAAAGGGAAGAAAGATGTAGGAAAACAAACTATTCTAAGGAGGTGATAAACCAAAACAAGATGACCTTCTCACACCCACTCTCAAAATCAGATAAACACATTTATACGCTTTACCCTTGGTAGAAGAAATAGTTTACAAAACTTGACAGGGAGGTTTAAGTGAAAAATACAGAAAAAGAGGTTCACCAAAGGTGCTGTAAGAGGTACTCTATAGATAATCCCTTCTATTCTTGCACCCCAAAATAGAACTCTTCTCCTGTCAGCTGCAAATGGTGCCTTGTAGATAGCTAGTTTGTTGGTGTTGAACTTGTGAGAGCATCAAAAGACAATGACTAAACATAAATCAACACTCAAGACACACACAAAATATCTATCCAAGAAGAGGTAAAAATCTATGTTTATAGATTTAGGTAGAAAATTTAGTAGGGCTGCACCTTATAAAATTGTGAAAAGATGATTACAAAATGACCAAGTTCACAATATATATGTAAAAGCAAAGAGGCCTATTTGGCACTCCTTGTTTACAAGTGGTCTATCATGCCTATTTATTAAAGGAAATAAGTCACTCAAAAGCATTAATGAACTGTGCATTTTATCTCCTTGAAATTTTCCCTTTTCAAGGTTAATACACGATTTGCCTTCTCATTTAATGCAAAATGGAAAAACTGGTTGCTTTACTAGCTGCTTGCATCCCAAATGATCAATTCACTGGCACTATTTCACCTACTAGAGTCACTTCTCTAATTAGCACCAGTTGGACTAAATGCTCACTCATTCCTTTCTTGTCACTTTGTCTTTTCTCAATTTTGTCTTACCTAGCTCATTCAGCCCTGAGGTGAACATCTTGGTGAGTCACTGCATTTCAAGCTCTTTTTCCATGGTTAGTGCTTCCTTTGCTTTTAAATACAAACAACCATTTCTCTTTTTGAAAGTTTATATTCATATGGCTGTCATGTTTTGAAAACCAATGGCTAAACTATTCTGTTAATTTTGGCATCCTCCAGGATGTCACCATCCCTGTCACAACGTCATCAAGTCTTCATATGATTTCTTCCATAGCTTCACTTTCTCCTAGCACCTTCCTGGGCACTCCTTTACCTCTGTATTTGGGCTAGAAGTCCCCTGCAAGGGCATCTACCCTTCAAGATCCTTTTGTAGGTTCCTTTGTTTCCTTTATGCGAATGCCTCTTGGGTTCCCGCAGGCTTTATGTCTACAAACAATTTCCCTGGGTCAATTTGCCTTGCTCTATATTTTGCAGACTTTTGTCTGTAGACATTTTCCTATGGACAAAAAGTCTGTGGAAATTCTATCTACCTTTGCTTGAAGCTTTAGAAGTTCATGGCCCGAATTCCTTCATACTTTTTGTTTGAAGGAATTCCTTCAGACAAAAAGTATGAAGGAATTGGGACTTAGCCAATTTCGATCAAAACTTGGACTTGAACTTTGAACATGAACTTTGAATATTGAACTTACCCTATCTCGGGTCCTTTTCCTTTAAAGTGTCAGCCCTTTGGAAGGGTACTAAACCTTGAAGACTGCCCTTTGGCCAAGGACATACCCTTGAACCAAGCATTGAACCAGGCCCATTGAACCAATTGAACCAATTGAACCAGGCCATGAATTAAACTCTTTGAACTCGCTAAAACTGAAAAAGACTATCATTAACACAACAGGGGAAGAGGGTGACCTAAATTTTTGCCTGTGGGCAAAATTGGTCAACATTTACTCTATCAAACAATTTGATGATAAATTTATTATTGATTTTGTAGCCTATTCGAGAAGCCTAATCAATCAACTTTCCTTCTCTTTACCCCAACCCAAACTAATATAACTTTTTACTTATGCATGTGCCAAGCGCATCTATTCTACATTTCATGTTCAAAGGTTTAGAACCTTTGATGAAGATTTTACCATGGTATGTAAGCTAGAAAGTAGAGTCATCAATGAAGGAAAGTTAAAGTTGAAAAAAGAACTCTACCTACAAAACCAATGAGTCCTCTTCATCTAAACCAAGTAACCAAACCAATACCAATGCCAAAAACAAGGTAACTATGAATGTAATTTTCCTTAAGACCACTCTTCCACCATCTATCAATCAACCAAACTCTTCTAAACAAAACATGAGAAACCAAAATTGAAACAATTAGAATAAATTTACTCTACTTGGGTAATCTTATGCTTTAGTCCTAGAGAATTTTCTAAAATCTAATATCATACAACTTCCTCCCATCAAACCCCCTCAATAGTTTGATTATTCTCAGCCGGCACCTAGTTGGTATAATGAGACTGACCTATGTGCTTGCCATCAAGTAGTTGGACATGACGTTAGTAGGTGTAATACCTTCAAAAACATTGTCTAAACCCTCATTGACAAGGGGAAGCTTCTGTTAGACAACCCCAATGCACTTTTAAACCAGGCCCTTGACATTTTCAAATAACCTTTTCCTAATCATGTACCTATAAAAAATGAGAGCAATAGAGTTGAGTCTTCTCATGATGCCCATACCATCAATATGGTTCTTGACATGCTCATTGGTGAAGAACCTATCACCCAATCTACCCATTCTTTACCCTCTCTACTTATTAAGATAGAATAATTACCTTTTCTTCCTTTGGAGACCCATACCACAAAAGTAAATTTTTCACATCCTCCACTTATTGAGGTAGTGGATTCATCAACTTATCCTTCAATTGATCTACCAAAACAAGTAACCATCACCACTTTACCTCCTCCTTCAACCACCAAATAGTTCAGTTCCCATTTGGAGATCCTTCCTAAAGAAGAAATCACCATATCTACACATCTCATTTAGGAACCACCCATATAAAACTTGCATCCTTTTATTGAGTAAAAGGATGAGGTCACCATTCCCCTTTCTCAACCTATGGGTTTATCTTTCGAGCTTATTATCTCAGGAATAAAACTAGTCTATAAACCATTCTCTAAACTAGTTTAAATATTAGAGTTTGTCTCCAAAATTGATACCAATCAAGTCACATTTTGGAAATAATTATGGCTCCCTTACATCACCAAATAGGAACCTCTAACCACCTTTTTGATAGACCAACCTGTCACTTCTATCATCCAACCCACTATCATATCAATCTAACCATTTCTCAACCATATAAATCAACCAAATACCAAATAATCTTATATCAATTTAACCAAACCAATCCAAAAATCTTGACATCATCCCTATGTAGAGCCTTAATCACCCATCCTTGAAACTAGAGCTAACCTCACTAGACCCACCAACCAAATACCAAATCATATCAACCAAGGATATAAAAAGATAGAGTTCTACCTCCCTTAACCATGCCCTTTATTTTAGGTCCTCATCCCTCTAATTTTATTACGAAGCCAACTATATTAGCCAAAACCTAACCACCACTTTTGATTATGCCATCACTCTTACTTTCTAACACAAACATCTGTACTAAGCCATCAATAACCAAATTAACTACATTGACATCTTTTATCCTTAGTTGAGTCTTACTCAACTATTTTCCAAATTTTATTACAAGCCTCTTACTTGAACTTACCTCCTATCAGACCATTTAATGCTCTAGGTCCAAAGCCCCTTTGGTATAATGACTAATATATATGCTCCTATCATAGGACACCTAGGCATGACTTAAATTACTACAAATCTTTCCAAACCATAATCCATAGACTCTATGATGAGGATGATCTATTAAAAAATGAACCTCCCATGAGACTACTACCAATATAATAAATAACAACTACCTAATATCTACCTACTCCCCCACCCTTACCTTAGAGTGATGGGGAACCAAACCAATCTCCTACCCAAATTCTTCCCTCTATCCATACTATCCATGTGGTCACACAATCACACACTCAATAAAAGGATAAGGGGAAGGCTAAAGTGTCTATCTCATGGACATACCCATGTTCTACCTCCCAACCAACTCAAATTCAAGCACCTTGACCTTTAGCCAAACTGAGGGTATCTATCTTGGGTACCTATCAATCTAACCCCTCTAAATAAATCAAAAGAGTGGCTCTAAAATAACTTCACCAAACCATAGTAAATATGAGCCTATATAAGTTGATCTCTACCTCACCTCATCATCACCAAGTGATGATAGAGGCATTACAATCAATAGAGGTCGAACTTGAAGACCCTCAACTTCTAATTTCCTTTATTAGCACTCTCCAAATTTCTAACCTTGTTATCTTCAAGGATTTAAAAATAACTTCTATCCACCCTAATGACCTAGATCCCCCTCTTTTATTCATTACCTACATCAACCAAAACCACATCAAATAGGTTATGATTGATCAGGGATCAAGTATTAACATCATCTCCTCCCATGCCTATGATCAAATTAAACTACCAACCAGTGTCATGTATGAAACCTTATACGTACTTTGATCCTTCAATGATACCATGGCCACTACTATGGGAACCATTATTCTTCACATTTACTTAGGACCTTACACACTCCCATAAATCTTATATGTAGTGAAAGGTGAATTCTAGCATAATGTTTTATAAGTATGACCTTGGATCCACTCCATGGGTTGTGTAGCCTCTACTCTTCATCATTTCATCAAATTTGAGCACAAAGGTCAGGTTGTCACTATACAATATGACCCAAGTCCCTTTTCATCATGCAACATGACTTACAACCCAATGATGTCTTTCTACCTCCATCTCACACACCCTCATCATCCAAAGACAAACCCTCAACCATAAAGGATGAAGCCATATCTCCTTCAACCAATAAGGCATCTACTAGCTCATCAATCCCCTTAGATCAAATCCCCACTATAGACCACTTGGAATATAAATTATAACATCTTTCACTTGGGGAATATCACCTCTTGACCCTTGATACCTTCCCTACTCCCCATGAGTATGTAAAATTTGACCACCAACTTGGTTATGACCCCAATATCAAAGAAATTATTCCCATTAGACATTCAAATTATCATACCCCTTTCATTTATGAGGGACTAAAAAAACCCCTTGGTGCTTCTATCACCTCTTTTTCACCTCAATCATTCACCTCTAGCTTTTATATAAATAAACCAAAGTTTGCCAAAATATACCTGCACTGATGTGCTTGGAAGGGATTTGTTCTTGGGTGATATGAACATGGACCACATGAGATTATTACAATTGAGACTAGAATGCCTCATGAGAAACATGTCCTTAGTTTCATTCCACCCACAAAGAAAACCAAATTACCTATCACCATCACTATTGAGGAAGACATCCCTTCCTCACTAATCTCTTCTCAACCTAAGTGTGAGGATTATGATATCATCCCACCTAATATTTTTCATAAAAATGATCAACCTCATACCCCTAACTTATCAAAAGGAAGGGGCAACCATAACCATCCCTATGATCCATCTTGAGATGATAAGAGAGGACTCTCTTACAATTAATACCATTTAGTGTCAGGATGATGATTCCATTATCACTTACCTTGGTGAACTAAATTATTCCATCCATAAATCCCTTCTTCCTTAGATTTAAACCATGTTGAATTAATCCACAATATATATCAACTTGGGCACTCTAGACAACACCTACATTATCAAAAAATGCTAATCACTCAATTTTGAAGAGCTTTGAGACTTCCCTTCCTTCTTGCAAGACCACAACATAGATTTTACTTGGTTTGATAGTAACATGTCAAGAATTGACCCCTACATATCTACCCACAACATATTCACCAACTATGATGCCAATCTTATCAAACAAAAAAAATTATGAATGTACCCTCACATAGCCCTTCTTGTCAAAGAAAAGCTTTAACATCTCTTATCCATCAATTTCATTCAACCTATTAATTGACCTTAAAGGGTCTCAAATGTCATCCTATTACCAAAGCCATAAGGGGACTACATATTTATGTAGACTTTCATGACCTCAACCTTGCTTTCCCAAAATATGACTTTCCTCTACCTAGCATTGACCAAGTAGTTGATCTTACAACCAGCCATGAGATGTTATTTCTCATATATAGATTCTTAGGCTATAATCATATTCCAATTTCCCCTAAAGATCAATTCAAAACCACCTTTATCACCTCATGGTGGACCTTCTACTATAGGGTCACACCTTTTAGACTAAATAATGCTAGTGTAACCTATCAAAGTGCCATGACTTACATTTTCCATGACCTTATCCAAAAAATAATTCAGGACTGTGTAGATGACCTTCTTTGGAAATCCAAATATTATAAGGATCATTTATCCATTCTCAAGATTATATTTGAGCAACTCATTCATTACCATGTTTGACTTAACCCTAATAAGTGCATTTTAAGGGCCTTATTAGGAAAACTCCTTGGTTTTATTATCTCCCTATGGAGAATAAAACTTGATCCTACCAAAATCAAATCCATCCTATACATCCTTCCTTTAATCAAACTCAAACAACTCTATAGTTTATAGAGGAAGTTCTAATCCATTCATCACTTTATCTCTCATCTCTTAGACTGATTCTAACCCTTCCATCAACTCTTAAATAAGGATGTATCTTTTAAGCAAAATTATGATTATCAAAAGGGCTTTAATTCACTTAAAAGTACCTTTTGTCTTCACCTATCCTCACCCCTCCCAAGGATGATCAACCTTTCTACCTTTATATATTCACCATCGACCACTCCATATGGGCAACTCTTACTCATCAAGATGAACAACACAAATAAAAAGTCATCTACTACATCATCAAAATGCTTATAGAATATGAGACTCAGTACACCCATATTGAGAAATTTTGCCTAGAATTAGTCTTTGTGGTCACCAAACTTTGCCACTGCCTCCTTAATAAAGAACCTATGTCATAAAAAAATACTAACCCACTCAAGTATATGCACTCTAAGCCATACCAAAACCAATGTATGGACAAGTGGGTCATGCTTTTAGCTATGTTCAACCTTGAGTTTATTTAGAAGAAATAAATTAAATGGAAAGTATTATTGACTAATTGGTTGAAGTAACATTAGAAAATAACCAACCTCCTCCTCTTGAGTTTCCAGATGAGTCCATCATGACTCTCTCTTAGGTAGACTTCACCTATCAAATAAGCATGTTATTTTATGGATCAAAGTGTTAGTGTGGTGGGAGATATGATACCATCCTTATTTTCCTTGATGATGAACATATTCCTTTATCTTTTAATCTATATTTTGAATATACCAATAATATGGCTGAATACAAAGTCCTAGTCATAGGCCTTCAAACTATGTTAGCCTTGAGAGTAAAAAATATCAACATATTTGGTGACTCTCAACTAGTGATCAATCAAATCAATGGCTCTTATTAGTGTAAGAATGATGTTTTACAATAGTAGAAACAATTAGCTGATAAACTCTTGAAATCATTTAAACACTACCATATTCAATCTACCCTACGAATAATGAATAAATTTGCCAACACCATGGCTTCCCACACCTCTCAGATCCCATCTTCACTCTATGACTCTATGCTATTTGTCATTACCCATAGACTTACTGAAACCTCTTATGTCAAACCAGACTCTCCCACCATCTTTAATATGGAGACGCAACCTGATATTTGGTATCAATAGACCTTTGATTATCTTAACCTTGCCATAATTCCTTCTAGTATTTATAATAATGATCAAAGAGAATTTATGTATAGTACCTCATGTTATACAATTATGGGGGGAATTATTTATAAATGTGGCTTTGATGGTCTCCTCTGCTTTGCCTATGCAATCCTGAATCCTTTTATGCTATCAGGGAAATGCATGATGGGATATCTGGGAAATACTTTAGTGTCCTCACCATATCTAAACACATCTTTCACCTTGGATATTACTATCCTACCCTTAACCAAAACTATTATGATTATGTGAAAAAGTGTGTTAAGTGTCAACAATACACCAATTTACATCACACACCTAGCCATAGTCTTCATGTATCCACTAATTTATTGCCCCTCTCATAATGGGATTTATACCTTATTGGTGAAATTAACCCCCATTATTAATAATTATATCATTATATCATCATTGCAATTGAATATTTCACCAAATGAGTAGAAGTTTTTTAGCTTGTCTCAATCAAAGTTGAAAATATTATCCATTTCATCAATCATCATATGATATTCCATTTTGGTATTCCTCACAAAATCATCACTGATCATGGTAAATATTTTTAAAACAAATAAGTCTAGGGTATTTATGATTCATTCATTATCAATTTAAGTTTCTAATCACCCTATCTCCCTCAAGACAATGGATAGGTAGAAGCCTCTAACAAAACTCTTAATAACATACTCACTAAAATGGTCAATGCATCTAGTTGTGATTGGAATTTATACATACCCTTCACCTTATGGGCATATCATACTAGCATTTAAACCCCTATAGGTGATACCTCATTCTCTCTTGTGTTTGGAGTGGAGGTTGTCTTGCCTCTCAAAGTCCAAATCCTATTTATTTGCATATCTTTGGAAGATCTCATTTTAGAAGATGATTATCGTCAGCATCATTTATCCCATCTTGAGCTACTTGACAAGAATCATTTATCCACCTTGACCCATATTCGTGTCTATCAATATCATTACAAACATTCTTATGAAAAACACCTTAGAGTGTGATAATTCAACATCAAAGACCTCATCTCAAGGGAAAACCAATAGGTTACCAATATGGAGAAAAATAATTGTGGAAAGTTTGCTTTCAATTGGATTGGATCTTATATCATAACCCACAAGTATAGCTAATGATCTTATCTATTATCCTCTTCTAAGGGAAACCCAAAACTTGAGCCCCTCAATGTTTTGTATATGCATCCTTTCTTTTGTTAAAGAGGATCAAACTCAACATTTTTCTAACTTAATCTCATCCCTTTATTTCAAAACCACATTCATCTCCCTATTTTAGGTGCAACTAATTAAAATTAAATCATGTGATTATCCATCACAATCAT
This sequence comes from Torreya grandis, assembly GCA_037957365.1. Lineage (NCBI taxonomy): Eukaryota > Viridiplantae > Streptophyta > Pinopsida > Cupressales > Taxaceae > Torreya > Torreya grandis. The sequence continues at coordinate 1,061,828 of JARHVA010003438.1, forward strand.
GGCCTAATCTTGAATAATGGGGACCATGATTCTACCCATGGCATGATTCTCATGGTACTTTCCACCCATTTTATAGGATGGATTCCCATGATCATTGTCACCTAAACCTCTTTACACCTAATCAACCTTTTTGTGTTTTTAGTTTTACCTTCATCAAGGTCAACATTTAAGCCTATATAAACATGTCTATGTCAAGCAAAATTAAATGAGAAAAGGTATTATCATAACTAAAAATAACCATGGGTCATTCCTAACATTCACAGACTTCTCCTTTGAAGGAAAACTATTGGAAACATAACAAAATTACTCAAATTAAGGTAGTCTACTCCTTTGAAGGATAACTGTCAAAGGTATTAAAAAAACACTCAAAATTAGATCACTCCCTTGAAGGATGGCTGAGTAAAGCATTTGTCAAAATCATAATAATTTATCGAAAGATTCTTGCATTGATTAGCTTCCCTTAAACAAAAAAAAGCAAAAGACCCATTATCAAAATAAAAACAAAATAAAACTAATCTTGAAAGTCATAATCAACTCTCATAAATAATATAATTTGGAAGCCACGATTGACTTCCATAATTAAACTTCCCACATCGATCAGTCTACACCTTACATGACATTGACTTGTTTATACTGACTCTTTAATGACCTATAGAAGAGGCAAGCTAGTCTCCTAAGAAGATTCTATTTCCATCTCCCCATTTCTACTTGAGTAAGGGATTTCTCAACTCACTTGACATTATGTGATCATGACAACTTCTTAACCAACTAATGAATGCTAATGTGAAGATTTAAAATGGCTTATGTTCCTTGAGCCAGTTCAAATTTGGTTTTATTTTAGTCCATGTTAAAGAATAAACATCATGCCCTCTTCTTATCCTCTCATAACTGGTCGATATATTCATTTAGATGTTTGTTTCTTTATTATCTCCTCTTTCTCACATCTAGTGTTGTTATTTACCTTCCTTTATGTGTTTTAACTTAAGCACAATTACCATGACCATAGCCATACCACATCATATCAACATATATCATGAACAAAAATAGACATCATTAACATAAACCATAATCATCACTCTCATCATCATAATCAACATAATAACATCTATGAACAATAAAGCAATGAACCATTTTTAACCACATGTTTAAATATAAATAAGGAAGCATATACTCATCAGGTTTTAGCATGAACAAACATCATCATAAACATAAATATCATAAGCATCATTATGAACATAAATCAAAGACATCTCATCACATACCTAGCTAAGATAAATCCATATCAATGTCATTATGAGCCTACTAATATCCACATCACAACTATACTCAATATAACATCATCAATGAACAACATCAAAGTAAATAATGAACCATAAGCAATATAGAAGGATCATATCTATAAATCATGAGTCTATCATCAATAACATCATAATGTATACAAAAATATACATATTTCTCTCTCAAAATATACATCTCACCACATTGCCACATAGGCTAATATCAAAATAATATACAATAAATTTTAATATCTCATAACTATATCATAACTATGCCCCTAGGGCACTACTACCTCCTAGTTCCTATCCTCTTGAGGTACCTACCTATCCACTAATGGAAGCATCCCAGTAACCTAGTGTCACCATGCTAGCACCACTTACTAAACTAGATTTATACTCATCCCGCTAGGGATCATTAGGATAATGTCTCAAGACTATGGCCTCATAGTAGTATATCTCCTCCATTGTGGCTAGATACTATGCTATGGGGATAATGTCCAGTGATCCTGTAAGTGTTGTGGCTCCTCCTCTAGCTTGTCTTAAAGAGTCTCTCTCCTAAGTAACTAAGGATAGTGTAGCTTTAGCCTAGTCCCTCTCACCTATAACCATAGCTATTTGACCCTATGTTATAGCTAGTTAACCCTGTAAAGCTAACTCATAATATTATGTTATGGCTAGTACCATTCTTACCTATGTACTTGAGATAAACCCCTATACTTGTGCCTTGTGGCCACCTCTACCAATAGGGTCAACATCCATCAACTACTTATTATCACCATCACCACTAAAACTAATGCTAAATTAAATGCTTGGTACCATGTAGGGTAACAATCCATAAAACTTACATTATCTATCTCTAGCCATGCTAACAACTCCTCTTGATAAAGTAATATCTAGACTAGCTATGGTTCAGGTAGTAGTATCTCTACATCCTCCTACTTGTACCTAGGAAATGGGTTCAAGATACCTTGGACATGGCCAAACTACCTTTACACCCTATCAAATGGGATGAGCTCTACCTCCCCATCCTTCCTACTGAGAATCAACATATAACTCTATAAGGATAGAGTGTGTCTCCTATAGCCAACCCACTCTAGAAACCTAATGTATGGTCTCTAGATAACTTTACCTATGACCAAGGCATCCAAGGTACCCCTAAACCAATTAATGTCATGTACCCCTCCTCCTAGTCTAGATAGAAAAAAATCATGTCTCCATCACATTAATCTAACTATAAACTTCATCTATGTATAACCCTCCATGGCAACCCCAACAGTCACACAACTCAAATACGCTCATATGCCAAATAGTGTAACATGAACTCAATGTTAATGCCATCTATCCTATAAGTTCTAAAAACCCATAGTTCCCTATATATCTATTCTAGAGTCAAATACACCAAACCAAACACTGTGTAACCTAATAACATCTCAACCAATACTCCTAGTAGTAGATAGGGAAATCTACTGCTACTCAAATCAAGAATGGTGAAACAATATAGCATAATCATCATCATCATGAGTAGCCTCTTCTTGCCTCTCTCCATCTGATACAATGGAGTGTAGCTAAATCCTCCAATGTGCCATTTGACAAGATCATGGTCATTTTGATGTATCAGCTCCATGAAATCATCTCTCTCCTCCCACTCAATGTGATAAATCAGATCACCCTATATGGGTAATTAAGTGATCATGTGCACATATTATAACAAGATCATCATCTCATCATTATGGGGAAGGAATGTATTCATGATTGGATCCCATATCTTTATGAGGGTTATGGTCATTACTACATCTTGTAACACATGTTGATAGTATAACATCACTCCAAAATCAACTTCCTCCATGTGAGCCCAGTCCACTATGATCATCCCTCAACAGATCTCTAGAAAGATGTGAGGTACCCAATCCTACATCTAGATCTCCTCTCATGCCTACAAGGTTCATTAGAAAATAAACTTAGTCTTCTATACTATTTTTTTCCTAAAAACTTCATCTCCTACAACATATACCTACAACTTGCATCATATACCAAATACTTAACCTATCTTATTTTCACCCTACACTCTCATTAGGTATCACACATACCCTAACATAAAACCCATACCCATCAAACATTAAAATCAGCAAGCTATTATACCATTCAAAAATATAAAAATACATACACTTAAACTTAACTTTTTCACCATTTAGCTTGACCACTGATGGTCATGATGACTATCGATGGTAAGTGACTATTTTGCCTATGGTCATAAATCAGCAATAGTCAAGATGGCCACTAATGGTTACTTAGTTTGACCACCAATGAAGCTTTTCAACCCTAACCCACATAAAAACCTTCTCAAAGTAGTTAAATTTATACCAATTATTACACATCTCCTACTCCTACCTACCCTAAACTAACCTACCACTCCTAATTTAAGCTTTTAACCATTAATCCAACCAAAACTCAAGAAAACCATACAACTAGGTCACACAAAAACAAACCCAAGTATACCCTCCCAATCAATTATCCAATGCCTAATTTGAATCGATTTGAAAAATAATCAAACTATTCTACCAATTTAGTACAATCCCTACCTCATTCCTTGACCATCATCAAGGTAGAATATAGAGACCCACTACCCCACCATGTGTTTATCTATGTCCACCCTACATCCTTGCCAACCCACTCAGTCGAATTAATAATCAACTTTACCTAGACACCCACTCAGTAAATGCCTCATCAAAATTCTTGCCCAAAATTCCAAATAATTAAGTTGTAGAAGTCAAAAAAGAAAAATGAGTGAAAATGACTCACTCATCACTTTTGTCTTCATACTTTTAGGGTTTGCCTCATGACCATTGATAGTTAGTGTGACCACTAAAGTTTGACCCTAAGGCCCTTAACCATTGATGGTGAGGGTCCTAAAATTGATTTAATCAACCAAATTTTCAAATTTCTGATACCCACACTCAGTTCTCACTCATGACCACTAGCTTTTCTACCTACCATACTAACCACCTCATCATCTCACCATTGGTCCATTTCAACCTAATGTGTGCATGTTTTAAGATGTTCTTACCTAGTCCTTTTGACCATAATGACAATAATTTACATGTTGACCTATTTTTGAACTTGTTCTACCTTACATACACCTAACCAATTGTGTCTTCTTGGGAGCACTTCCTACTTGAGATACATGTGACTTCACCTAACTAATATGTGTTTTCCCTAGGAGAAATTCCTATCTTGGATACCCATGAAAAGATAGACCTTACATAAGAGACTTGTATTTATGAGTGTTTCCAACTATACACCTAAATACGGTCATACAGTTAACTTATCACTTGTCCTTCTAATATTGCCTTAATTTTTACCAACTATGGTAACCTAGTCAATGCATAATCTTAGCTATCACACTTTGTGTACATGTGTGTGCTAAAGTGCCCAACCTCTAATGTTTAACTTTCATCACCACCTTACCAACTTATCAAACCTACACCTAATTCTATTTTACCTCATCACTTCCTAGTTTGAGGGAGAACACCTTCTCCCATTCTCAGGGTAATCAAACCTTCGACTAGAAATATAATTTTTTTATAACTTGTTAATACAAATTACATAACAAAAAGGGGAAAAATTTAGACACCAAAAATCAACACATGATGGTTACAAATATGAAAAATCCTTTGGACCACATCGGTACTCCTAGGGTCCTAAATTGACCTTTATATTGACAACTAGACCTAACCTTAGTTAGATTTACCTATTAACTAAACCTACCTCTTTAACTCAACTTAAACTTTACCCTTGACCATTGATGGTCACCCTAACCACTGATGATTAGGTTCTACCATCTAAATTAACCTAATTGACCCTTCATTTTGCCTTAATTTTTTATAATTAGATTATATAATTAGTGTGTGAACCCATGCATGTTGAAGTTAAATTTAGATAGTAATTTGGATCTCTTTTTATCATATTTTTTCACCTCTCCTTCCTTTCTATAAGAAGACAAGGGCAAAAGGTGAGACAAGACCCATTTAAAACTATCTAGAGCTTTTGTATCTAGAGTTTATTTTGTAGGTGTTCTTCTAGTGATTAAGCCATCATGATAGAGATTTGAAGTGATATTGCCTATCAACCAATATTCAAGTACCATTACTCTACCAAAATCATACCAGACTCCTCCAATGAGACAACCACCTCAACCATTCACCAGATCAACAATCTATGAGTTGTGTATCTATTTTTTACTATTTAGTCACTTTGTTTATATTTTAAAATTAGCCTAACATAAACCAATCTCCCAAGATTTCCTTTTGGAACCCCATCCAAATAACCTTTTATTACCCAAGCCTAAACCATAGTAACCACTAACAGTCATCTTAACGATCGATGATCTATCATAATTACCAACGGTGACCTCAACCATTGATGGTCACCTCAACTACCGATGGTCACTATGGCACAAATAATAGAAAGCTATTTTCACCCACTTGTCCTCAACCAATTCCAACTTTATTTTCTTTAACCTATTCAGAGAGCCCCAACCTATTTTTTGAACTATACCAAACCTATTTAGCATTAGTATTGACCCACTTATTGATATAATTAGTCATTTTCACATATTATTTTATTAAGAATTTATTGTATTACATTTTAGTACCTTATGATAATTGATGCAAATAATTTATCTTCCATTTTCTAAACTCAATTATTTAAAACATGTGGATTGATAGCCCTTGAGAAAGCTCTTGCTTCTGAGATCTAGCTATCACTAGGAAATCCACTTCATCTATCTATCTAACCATCCATTCTCTTGAGTGTTGTCTTATTTATAGGTCATTCTTCTCAAGCCAAAGATGATCTTTCTACAATCATTTGATTCAAATAACCACCTGATAATTCTTCCTCCTACCACTAGCTTATTCCTCAAATAACTGATATCTACATGATTAGTATATATAAGAATTTTTTAACCAATAATGTTGTGTCTAAATTTATTTATAGCATAAATCATAACAAGGAATTATTTCTCAGTGGTTATGTAGTTTCTTTTAGTTGAAGTCAAGTTCTTATTAATCTAGTATATGCCATACATCTTCCCATATTGATATTTTTGTCCCAAAACAACTCCCATAACATGATTATATGCATTAGTATATATATGAAAGGGTTATGACTAGTTAGGTCCTCTTAGGATTAGTGTAGTACCTAATTTTTCCTAGATGGTTTCAAAGTCTTATTAGTAGTCTAAATTCTAGATAAACTCACTCTCTTTTATTAGCAAAGAAAACATTGAAGTAGTAATCCTGCTAAAATTTTCTATGAACCTTCTATAGGATCTTGCATGGCCTAAAAATCTCTTAATATTAGTCTGACATTGAGGAATAGGTATGTTTGAGATGAATTCAATTTTATTTGGATCCACTTGGATTCCTTTTGTAGAAATGTGATGTCCTAAAAGTATACCTTCTTCTACCTTGATCAAACACTTTTCATGACTTAAATAAAAATGGTGATACTCAAATCTATACAGTACATTTTTAAGTTTTCTCAAATTTTCATCAAAGGAATCTCCATGAATAGTAAAATCATCCTTATAAACCTCTACATAGTCATTGGTAAAGTCTAAAAATATGGCTAGGACTTCTCATTGAAAAGTAACAGGTTCATTTCATAAAACAAAGGGCAAGAATCTATAGGAAAATATCCCCCATGAAAATATGAATTTTTTTTTGTCTTGGTCTTTAAGTGCCACTTGAATCTAGTTGTATCCACTAAATCCATCCAAGAAGGAAAAATATCTTTTCCCTACCAAGTTATCAAGTTCTTGGGAAATAAAGAGTAAAGGAAAGTAATCTCTCATGGTTGCTTTTTTAAACTCCCTTTAGTCTACACATACTCTCCATTTGCAATTTTTATTGGGAATAATAACTAAAGGAGAGATTCATTTGCTGTTAGAAATAGGATAAATGAATCCCACTTCTAGTGACTTTTCAATTTTAGTTTTCACAATGTCTCTTAAGGTAGGATTAATTCTTATTTGAGGTTGCCTTACTAATTTAATGTTATTTATGTATATATGGTGTGTTCATAAACTTGGATGGATTATCTTTATGTCTTGATATTCCCAAGAAAAATCTTGAGTATGGTCTCTAAGTACATCAAAAACTTTCACTTATTGATCAACTATCAACCAATCATTCATGTTGAGTGTCTACCCTGGTACTATTGTGATTTTTTTAGTGCATGGATGGGAATAATCCATTTGTTTAAACTCACTCATAAATGAGTTAAGAATACAAGGATGTGGTAATAATGTATGGAATGTGATAATATATTTAACAAATTTATCTCCTATAGAAATAACTCCAGCTAAGGACAATGAAAGGATGTTAGGAATAAATTTTGGCCTTCATGTACCCATTAAATCACATTATTTTGGATGCCTTTATGGTCATATAACATTTTGGAAGATCTGGAAAATGATGGTGATCATAAGGATAGGAAATGCCATCATAAAGGGATCTTTTATTAAAAGCTATATCTGGACTACTATAATTTATAGCCACATTATCAAGATCTATAATAGTTTTGATACTTCTTAATAACTCATCCTCTACTTCCTCTACATGATCAATGACTGTGACCATAAGATAGAGAGGAGATACTATTATGTTCTTCATCAGGTTGATCAAACCAAAACTATTTGATAGATTTGATTGATGGTTGAGTAGGGGTATATAAAGAAATATTTTTGGCTTTAAGACCATTCAAGATGGTCATTTTATTGATCTAAAATAAATTAATGCTTCTATAGTTGTTAACCAATGTCTTCTTAGAATCAATGGATATCCAATTTGGGTTTTTTAGGATAGAGGATAGTAAAGTCAATAAGGTATTACCATGAATCTATAATCAATGTTATATCCTCAATAACACCTTCTGGTTTGGTAGTGGAATGATCTACCATCTATAGGATTGTGGTAGTTGGTTTCAAATATTTCAAAGAGAGATTTTGCATGGTGTCTATTTTAATTACATTGATAGCAACTTTTATGTCTACCAATACATTTAGCATCTCATGTTATCTAATATTTATATAAATGATAAGACTTCCTAGGTCCCCATATTTAAGAAAATGTAGCTTACCTACTAATAAATCAACAAGCTTTCCACCTACCTATATGGTCTTAGGATATAGTCTTTTCATTCTAGGTGTCTTGATACACAAACTTTTGATCACCCTATTTAGTCCAAGAATATCCATAATGACTTATAACAATGGAATTTCTATGTTGAGTTTCCTTAGTTCTTAAATAAAATAAGATTACTTTTTATCTTCAACTTCCTTCAATCTTTATGGAAAAGGAATAGATGGAGGATTATTATAACTTCTTTTATTTTTCTAAATTTCTCTTTTGACTCTTCTTCTTTCTCTGGTTGAGTCTGTGAACTTTTTTTTTCTTTATGTACTTATGTAATGATGATCTAAGGTTCTATTAATGTTTTTCCTAATCTAAAATGTATATCTACACATTCAATATCACTTACCCCTATGGTCTCACTTTATTCATTTAGATAAACCTATTTGTTCTTTGGATTTGCTACTAGTTGATGAGGTAGCTTAGGTTTGTTTACTTGTTTTATAGGGGTTTATTCATTTCTCTAAGGAACCATTAATTCTTGTTATTTTATTATTATTATTATTATTATTATTATTATTATTATTATTATTATTATTATTATTATTATTATTATTATTATTATTATTATTATTATTATGGACACCTTCTTTGTTGTTATTGCTTATAGTTTTGACCAGAATTTCAATGTTGATTTATCTATAACTACTGGTGACCTTGGGGTATCTAAGTTTTTTGAAAAGGTTGAGTCATCATCCATTTATATGGAATCCATTCTTGGGTTCCCCATGGTGGTACTTACCATAATTTTGGAGGTTCATGCAATTGTGGAAAAGGAATTCTTAAACCAAACTATTGTGGTTGATTTTATTGAAAGGTATTTTACTATCTCTAAACATAGTTGATTTATTATATGGTTTGTGCATTCTATTTTAACTAGTTTTTAAGAGTGAGAAGGTGACTAAAATTCTATGTCATGATCCTAAGCATCACATATTCCACATATTTATATTTTGTCTAGAGGAAAGTCCCTAAGTGCATGTTTTAATTTACACTTGGACAATAGATCTCTAGTGGTTCAATGTTAGATTTAAACTTAAATTTCAATCCATCTAATGTTTAATTTAGTTTAACTATTATGTGATTTTAAATTTTTTTAGTTCTTCAATGAGTTGGCTTACATCACTAGATTTCCCTAATTTTCCTCTTTTAGTGATAGGTTTTACCCTAATAATAGTTGGTCTATAAATGTGTGATCTCTTGGAAGTATATTTTGGTAATAAATCCCTTCCCCTTAAGATTTAAAGAATCGCTACAAGATTCATCTAATCCTTTAAAGAAACAATTTTTATCACTTCCTTAGATAACTCATAACCACATCTATTGTGGGAAAAATAAAACTGATCTAAGTAATTTTCAAGTTTTTCATTTTCATTATGATTGATTTTGAAAAATTCTTCTTTCCTATCCTTTAATCTATAGTAATATTGATATTTATTCAAAATATTATTTCCATTTCTCTCCAAGTGTTAATAGAGTTACCTACAAGTCCCATAAACAACCTTATTACTCCTTCCTTTAGTGTAGAAGAAAAGAGCTTCAAATTTTGGTTGTCTGAAGTGTAATCATAGGTCTAGTAGATGAATTTGAATTCAAAATGAAATTGGTTTAGGTTTTCAATAGATAGACCTATGAAGGTAGGTATATTGGATGGATAAATATTTTTCATTATTGTTTGGTCATCAATCTCAAAGACAATAGGATAAGAGAAAGTCCTCTCAGGATGATTCATATGAGGATTTTATACATGGCATACATTTTATCCTATAGAAAATAGAGTTATATTGAGTGGAGGGGATTCTATATGTTCAAGATCTAAAATCTCAACTCTTATAGAGGAAGATTCTTTTAGATACCTAGACAAAATTCTAAAAGACTCATTTTTTTTTGTAAACTATCTATCTTTTATGAAAATGCTTTGATTCTTTCCTATAAAGGATTGGGATATTTTAGAATAAACCTTCCTTGTGAATCTCTTTGCCTACTCATATACCTATATTTAACAAGAGAGTACTTTTATTCTATTTTTGTGTTTTTCATATTTTGACTATTAGCATAAGTATTTACCTTACTAACACTTTGAAAGAAGTCCCTGATAATGGCACCAAAAATGATGGGTGTCATTATTATCTCTTCATTTAAACAACCTATGTTGGTGTTAGTTTTTACTAGGGCTAGTTTCTAAGGTTATTTACAGTAATGAACTTATTTAGTTTCATCTAAACAATACTATTTTTAGGTTTTTTTTTATGTTTTACTAACATAAATTCTATTTCTAAGAATCTATACTAGTGCTAAAAAACACTCTTCTAGGAAATGTAAACAAACCAAACTATGTTGAACTAAAGAATCTAAAAGAAATTACACACTACTATAAAATAAACTCATTCACGCAAAACCTCGAATCCACGCTTACATAATGAAAGTTATACAAATTAAAGGAATGATTAAATTCTTATGCAAATCTGAAAGTAACACATTAATGATCTAATATATCCTGTAGGTTATAAGCCTTAATCACACAAAAAATATATATCAATTTCAATTAAAATAAACAAGAAATAACTTTATAAATACCAAAATAAAGTATCATATCTTCTTGGGGAGTGGGCCCTTGCTCACCCTCAAATTTAGGTTTGAATCAACTTAGTCTTAGAATGCTATCTCAACACATAAATTTAAAGAATAAACTACTACAATTCTCCTTGTATTAAAAAACTACCAAAATTACAATATCATTCTATATCTATGTGTCCAAATCCAACATGGTTTTATCCTTTTATTTTACATAAAATAAACTGTGTATCTTGGAAATTAAGCAACAACTCAACTAACTTATAACAAGATGATATTTTAGATAGTTTGGGAGATATATAAAAAACAGATAAATGTTTTATAAAGATCTATAAGGAATTAGAAAGATCCACATAAGATTATAACTGCTATGCTTAGTTATATCTTAACTACTAAATCTATACATATAACATATCCATATCTTCTATCTTTAGAGTTGTAACTTGGAATGAAAAATTACATTAATTTAAGACCATATAGAAATAGGAATCTATGTATATACATGTACAAAAATAGAAAATATCAAAAGGAGTCTTTAGATTATCATGGACAAGGTGGAAAATATTCTTGAACACTTTGGAACATGCTCTGACTAAATCTAGAGTGAAATATAACAATCTGTATCAAATCTATGGTAATCTATAGTCAACTATTGAAATTTATAGATAACTAGTAATATCCATGGTTGACTTATGAAATGTGTAGCTAACTAGTAGAATATATAATTGGCTAGAAGAATCCATAGCTGACTAATAGAATTTGTAGCTATGTTTCAAATAATCAGTTCTATGTCTTGGAACATTCTTATCTTCATGAGATCTTGTAAAAACTATTATTAGAGTCTATTATTTCTTGTACATATAAAATATGAAGACTAAAACATGAAAATGATTAGAACATAATGCAAATAAAGTTAACTTAGAGTCACATAAATTTATAGAGATAAAATAATCTACTTCCTACCTTAAGCTAGTTATAAATCCTAATATTATATATAATGATTAGATAATTGACATGTTTAAGGCTATAAACTATGGAAATAATGATTCATAATATGTTCTCATCAATGACCTTTTAAATGAGGAATTTTACCTTGATCCCGTCTTTGACCAGGAAACACAACTCACTCCTTTTATCTCTTCACAAGATTTAAAAAAGAAGACACAAAATCACTTACTAACCTTAATAGTCAAACCATTCCTATAGATAAACACCATCAATATAGCTATAATATCATAGACACAAGTTCATAAAGCTCAAAATACAAGCAAGGCTAATTCACCCATCATGCGGGCTCATGCTTCTACATTACATTGATGACTCATATATGCATATGAATGACAAACCCAAACTATCCCAAAAAATCCACATCATTTTAAGTAACTCTCATTGGGGGAGTATTGCTTATCAAAACTTTATACCCATCTAAATCCTCAATTGTATGGTCATTGACTTGCCAATCTTCTTATCACCTTATCCTTGAAGAGGCTACCTCTATTAGGTTCTTCTCACCTCCATACCCATTTGATGTACCAAGAATAAATTATTCCTCCTAATAAATTATCATGTCATAAGTATGAGAAAAGAGTAATCAAGAATAATTTTCTCCTAGTTGACTTAGATCATATGGATTTGGGGCATGCCATTTAGAATCCTTCAAGAACAAATTGTAAATGTGTCTCTCAGTGCTTAACATTTGTACTCTATTTATTACTAATTTTTTTGGCTATCTATGAATCAACTATAGATTCTTATTACTTCTATCTATAAATACCCACACATATAACCTATAATGATATATAATTATGTGTTCATATGATAGCACTTTATTCATGACCTTAAATGTGATCACCTCAACTCTACTCATAGTTTTTTTCTATTGGATACACTCTACCTATATATAATAAGGAACACCAAATCATTATTTCCCATAATAAGGATCATAATAACACCTTATATCACATATTTATCTTAGATAATGTGATTTAGGCCAATTTAAAGACAATCCATGTTTGCCTCAAATCAAAAACATTAATCTAGGATAAAAATCAAGCAATGGGAAAAATCATAAACTATTCCCTTGAAGGACAACTATTCATAAAAACATAAAAACACATACTACTCTCTTGAAGGACCAATTTTCAGGAAATGTATATAGACCACTCCCTTAAAGGATGGCTATCCAAAATTAAAAATCAATAAAGCTTATCACATTGCTCAACTTTACTATTTTATCTAGAACTTATCAAGCATGCCCATTAAAATATAAAATCAAAAGTCAAATAATATCCCAAGAAAGTTTCTTGCACTGATCAACTTTCCAAAATTTAGTAGAGTTCCCACATTGATCAATATATGTAAAAAGTAAACATGGATTGGGCCCAATTGTTCCTATTATCATTAGTACACCAATACTTAGCCTCTGACCTAAGGAGATATCACAATCTTAAATCCATAGTACATTTACTTCCATGCTTCATAGCAAATGGTTTTTTACCCAAGCCAAGGAGATTACAACCATTAAAATTATTATATTTTACACATAACATATTAGGTTAGTGGAAGATGACCCCTTGATGGTCCCACAACCTATCTTGGCTCACTCTCTATTAGGGTCTAACATTGATAGATCCTAAAAGAGTGTGTTTCACCTTGTGATAATATGTCTATAGGTAGTTACCTAACTCTTAACATAAAAGATGCTTTAGTTATAACTTCTTATCATTTTGTTTCTTTTTAGCCTTCATTTAAACCCACTTGTTCATGATGGTGGTAATCTATTTTAGCCTTGGGGTATTTCTATATGTATACCCTTATCCTTGTAAATGCAAACTAGTTACTCATTAAAAAATCCATATTATTTGAATTTGATTTTATCCCTTAGATCATGATCCTATCCTACCATCCACATTAATTTAAAACTCATCACCATCTTGTTAACCTAAATTGGATCTTGACTTGAGGTAGAATACCTCTTCACATACCTATGGCATTTAAACCCTCCTAGTTTTTGTCTCATGGTTAGTTACTACACATTGATCAAAAAAGGGGGAAAATATAAACACTACAATTTTTTATGTTATATATTAATTATTAAATGTCATAGGCCTTTATTATTATATAATCCTAAATATCCCTATCTTAAGTCTAACTTATTTAATATTTGATACTTAGTAATTTTTTTTTACAAATTACCATTTTGCCTCCCTAAACACCCAAATATAATTAAAAGCCATAAAATATTAATTACCTAACAACCTACCCATGTATAAACCTATTCCTAATAACCCTATTCATATAATACTAAATTTAACATAATTGGAATAAAACAACATGGATGAAACCAATCTCTTATTAAAAATTAAAAATGGTGAATCATTGCCGATTCTCACATGATCAGTGTCGATTCTCCTAATTGGTGATATATATATATATATATATATATATATATATATATATATATATATATATATATCTGTGTGTGTGTGTGTGTGTGTGATTTTTTGATTCCAGGTCCATTAATTTTGAATCTCAAAATGATATTTGGATTTCTTTAAAAAATTAATGTGAATGTTAGCACCATGTTACTTGTTCACATCTACTATCACAATTCAAGAGAATCCCTTACACCTACAAGAGGAATACACTCTACCTAAAATTGGTTCAAGGTAAGTATTATATATTAATTATTTCATTTATTATTACATTCGTATATTTTCTTTCTCACCCCACTCTTGGAATACAACAAGCATCCTTGGTTTCTTTTGTGAATATCCTTTGTCACCTTTTAACTTTATATTTTTAATTTGGTGCAATTTTAATAGAATCATAGTTGATTCATCAGAATCATCTCTAATTCATCTAAATCATCACTGATTCATCTGAACTAGCACTATTTATATAGTATTGGCATAATCTCTACACTCTATTTTTAAATCCAATCCCTTTAATCCTAAAACTCTATCCTGAATCCATTCTAATTTAATCTCATGTTTTGTTTACTCTACCCTATTATCTTTGATGAACATCCATTTTATCCATAGAACATATTTAGTCATACTAAACCATCTTATATCCTTTAAAATATCTCTTTAATCACTCACACTCAAATTTATGTACATCCATGTAGAATTATCACCTATTCATCTGAATCAGAACCAATTGTATAAAATTATCATTGATTGATCTTTGTGTTTTTATTATTCTATTTTTGAACCCGAGCTTATTTTGACAACTTAAATTAATCTTAATCATATATATATATATATATATATATATATATATATATATATATATATATATATTGATTAAGATTAATTTAAGTTGTCAAAATAAGCTCGGGTTCAAAAATAGAATAATAAAAACACAAAGATCAATCAATGATAATTTTATACAATTGGTTCTGATTCAGATGAATAGGTGATAATTCTACATGGATGTACATAAATTTGAGTGTGAGTGACAACTTAAATTAATCTTAATCAATATATATATATATATATATTGATTAAGATTAATTTAAGTTGTCACTCACACTCAAATTTATGTACATCCATGTAGAATTATCACCTATTCATCTGAATCAGAACCAATTGTATATATATATATATATATATATATATATATATTTATCTTGATCATCTACATCTATTTATCTTGTTTATCTTATCCATATATCTTTAATAATATGTATGTGTTTATCTTGTCATATATATTTAACATTATCTATATTTCATTTATCAGTTTTATCCACTTGATTGCATAAACAATTAGCTAACATCCATTTGAGAGAGTTCATAACTTCCCAAGATTGGTTACTAACTAGGTGGTTTACCTATCTATCTATTAATTAATTTTATCCAAGTTATCTTCTTGTGTGTAGGTTATTCTTCCAAGACAAAAATAAGTTCCCTCATTCATTGGATTTGAGAAATGCATAGACATATTCATTTTTCTAGGTATTCCTCATAAAATCTTCATTTCATTAAGTTTTTAGTATAAAATTAAATGAAAAATGACTATAACAAGGTGCACCAATAACTAGGGATTACTAATTTTGGACCTTATACCAATAACTCATCATTTCTTTCATGACCATACAAGTTCACCATCAATTGAGACTTATCCTATCTTACCCCCCTTTACCTTCATTTTCTAGTAACAATGATCCTATATCTAATCCCAAATGTGTAATCACAAATTGATGATCAAATATTACTATTCTTAGTCCCCAACCATATGCCACCAAACCCATATAGCCCATTGTTTTGGCTAGGAACAAGCCATATACCATTGTAGAGGATAAGAAATTTGACATTATGGAACAACTGTAGAAGATACCCACATAAATTTCCATCTTAGATTTATTGTGTATCTCTACTCTCCTCAAAATCATCCTAATAGATTTTTTAGGCCAAACCCAAGTTCCAAATGACATAATCCTAGATAAATTCCAAGCTTTCGTCGGACATCTAGCCACATGACTATAGTTGACCTTTTTTACCAAAGTGACATGTTGTCCCTCAACCATCTCTATATCAATCCATTATACATTGAAATTGTCATCATGTAGCACAAAGTGAATTGTGTCCTCATAGATAATGGGTTATGCTTGAATATTGTGTCTTTAAAGCTCATCAAACATCTCATATATACAACTGATCTACTACTAAAAATAATAACTATCAAGGCCTATGAAAATGAGTAGAAATAATCACAAAACACCATCAACTTACTAGTTATCAATTTGCCCTTAACCTATGATAGACTTTACCATGTGTTAGACCTATACGTATCTTACAATTTACTCTTGGGTAGACCTTAGATATATGAAATTAGTTTAATCATATCAAAATTTCACCAATGTCTAAATCTCTCTCACTCAATCATGGAGGTCACTATTAAGGGAGATTTTCAACCCTATGAACATTGTAAACATTTAGAGGTGGAGTTTGATAGTTGTAAATACTGAATTCACCTAGATATGGTTCCTAAAAAGGATAAAGGAAAAGAGATACTAGTTGAATTTCTAGAGGCCAATTGAATAAAATCAAATAGCCTTGATTCATCTTCCCATATGTCACCTCCTAAATTTTCAAATCATTTTACCATCTCGACCAATAGACCAAGAGAGTATTTAACCCATGGCACATTCCACATTTCTAATCTTCCACAAAACCCTAATTCCTATGGAAGACCTAAATCCAATCCACCTTGTATGGAATGACAAATAAAGGGAAAGGTTAAAATTCATAGTTCATCTCCTATCATTTTCACATCGACCACTAGCCATGAAGAACACCCACTTACCAATGATGAAACATGGTTATACAATGACATACTAACCAATTAATTAAAAATTCCAATTACCCCATTCAAAATAAGATCATGAAGAATCAAGCATAGGAATGAGAAGGCCTCAAGATGAATTATTAGGGTACTCTTGAGCCAATTTCTATAACTTGGTACAAAGAAACCTATGGTCTCAGATTTAAACTACTAGGGGTGACTTGATGTATCTTATTAGTATTCCAATGCCTATAAGTAGTGATGATGATGTCAACACCAAAGTAGAGTCTAATCGTAGTATTTATGGATACCTTACCAATAACAATCTATTTGACACCCATGCCATTTTTAACATTACCCCACTAGTCCAACACAACCCACTTCCTCTTTATCTCCCTCAACTTATAGCCTAAGAACAATAAGAATCTATATTACCAATATACAAGTTTGAGAATGATGAGGCCTTTTGAAAATTTCTAGGCCTATAAGACAATGTTTCATTGGGAGATCACAAATAATGGTTTTATATCAAATTGGATCCTGCATCCTATTTTGGAGAATGAGTGAACCCCCTTAGCTAAAAATAAATAAATAAAAAATTGAGTTCTCAAAATGAAAACCTCTTTGAGGCACTTTTGGACTAGGTTAAAAGTAAATATAAAGGCTAGTCTTTTGGTGAAAACCTATTTTAGAGGCCATTATGTGGGGGTGTTCATCTTTCCTCAAACATAGCTTAAGAGACCACCAATAATGAAATTTTTTTGAGTATGAGTTTAGTTCTAAAGAACAACATGCATTTGATCAAATTATTCAAAAAATTTAAAAATATTTGTAACATGACCATCCCTTCCATTAGAAGATTTTTATTCATATTGTTTAGGTAAACTTAAAGAATTAGTCCAAATAGAGGAATTTGTAGTTGTAGGCTAATTCGAATCAATACCAACCATTATAGAAGATGGTTTGACTTTCCTTTTAGAAGACGATAAATTAGTTAACATTGGGGTTTTGAGTGACCCAAAATGGATCAAATTATGTGCACCCTAAACAAGGAGGAACATGAAATATTTAAGACCCTTTTGAGGGAATTTTTTGACATTTGTATTGGGCCTATGTAGACATGCCATGTTTGAACCCTACCTTGGTTGTACACCACCTTATTGTACATCCTAATTCCAAAATTGTGAAGTAAAAATTGCATAAGATGCATTCTCACAAGACTATATTAGTAAAGAAAGAGTTATAAAAAACCTTAGAAGCAACATGTATTTGACTGAGTGACTACTTTGAGTGGATCTCAAATGTTTTTCTTGTTAGTAAGAAGCCAAAATGATTCACAATCTACATCATTTTTAGAAATATAAATAAGGCCTACATCAAGGATGACTTTGTTGTACCAAACATTGACATGATAGTTGACTCCAAAGTGGGGTATCAAATGCTTTCACTCATGGATGGATTTTTTAGATACAGTTAGATCTAGATTGTGCCAAAATACTAACATAAGACAAAGTTCACCACTCTATGGGGAATGTCTTGTTATCAATTTATGCCATTTCGTCTCAAGAATGCGAGATCAACCTACCAAAGATCCATGACCATCATATTTAATGATCAGATACATGACAATATTAAATACTATGTTGAAAACATATTTGGTAAATCAAAGACCCATGCTAATCATCCATCTACACTAAAAAAAATATTTGAGAGACTTCATGAATACAAAGTCAAATTGAATCCTAAGAAGTGC
Source organism: Torreya grandis (assembly GCA_037957365.1). Lineage (NCBI taxonomy): Eukaryota > Viridiplantae > Streptophyta > Pinopsida > Cupressales > Taxaceae > Torreya > Torreya grandis. The sequence goes on from JARHVA010003438.1 coordinate 1,080,913, forward strand.
ATATTTGGTGTCACTTCAAGAAAATTTCTAGGCTTCATCATCTCTCACAGAGGCATTGAATTTGACCATGCCAAAGTACTAACCATTATAGTGATGCTACCATATTTTAATTTGAAGCAACTCTATAGTTTGCAAGGAAATACTCAATCTATCAAATGCTTCATGTCACAATTATCCAACCAATTCCATTTATTTACACACTTACTAAAGAAGAGTGTCACATTTCATTAGGATGATAGATGTTGTAAAACCTTCCTACACCCCAAGGAATATCACACCAATCAGCCTATTTTGTTACCAATTATTCTAGGTAAGCCATTTCTATTGTATTTATCTACCATAGAAAAAGCACTAGGGGTAGTTCTAGCTCATCATGATGACAATGAAAAGAACATGTCATGTAATATCTAAGTCTTACACTAGTCATGTATGAACACAATTATATTCCCATTAAAAAATCTTGTTTAGCTATGGCCTTTACAGCCCAGAAGATGTGACATTGCATGTTAAACAATAAGACCATAGTTATTTCCAAAATATATTTTCTAAAATATTTACTATATAATATATATTTATAAGGCTACATGGCTAAATGGATCATTCTTTTGAGTGAGTTAAAGATTGAATATGTCAACCAAAAGGATAAAAAGGGATAAGTTCTTGTAGATTACATTGTTGAATCTCCCCTTGCAAATATTGAACCCCTCACTTTTCAATTCCTAGATGAGTTCATTATGACCATCATAGAAACACCTCATGATCAACAACATTGGAAGCTATATTTTTATGGTTCATTCACATTAAATGGATAGGGGTGGGACTATTATTTATTATACCATAAGGGGATATTATTCATAAATAATTATATATCAATGTTACTTGTACTAAAAACATTGATGATTATGAATCACTCATGATAGGGCTTCATTAGGTAGTATAATGGAATATTCATCATCTCAAGGTTTATGGTGATTCTCAATTAATCATCAATTAAGTTATAAACCACTTTTAGACCAAAGATGGCAAGTTGGTAACATACAAGGCCATAAATGACACTCAAATAATACATTGAGAACATATATTTTTAACACATACCAAGGGCCAATAATAGAATAATAGATGTCATGGCCACCACTGGTTCTTTGATCCATCAATTGACAAGGAAAAATAATATAAATTCCTCATTGAAAATATTCTAATGCATAATCATGAAACTTAAATTGTTTCAATGATCTATGATATTATTGGTCTCATCTCTATATGGTATTTAGATATCTTTATATACCTTCATGACCATATCCTGCCACTAGACCTATCACCTAAATAAGAAAAGGCATTTACCCCCCAAGCCTCATGTTATACCTTACTTGGCCTAACTTTCAACTATCTTAGATTTGATGGAAGTTTAATTCATTTTTTAAATTTAGTATAAGAAATATTAGTATTTTAGGAAGTTCATGGAGTATATAGAGCCCAAACTAACAGGGTCATCCTGTAGACACCTAAATCTGGCCACCAATAACCTCTAATTAGGCTTTTAACCAATTTCCACCAAAATGTATAATTTGGCATAAAAACATTAAAACATGATAAATGATGTAAAACTAATATATTTAAGTGTTGATTTTGGTTAGGGTATCATTAAATGGGGTAATACAATTTATGGGCCAAGTAACTTTGATTAGATCATTCTAAAGTAAAATGCCAAATTTGTACATAGGTGCTCTAGATTTATTTTTCCTATCAAATCTCTTGCACAAGATACGTGTCTTTATTATTTGTTTTTGGTAACATCCTAAATGGGATAACGTATCCAAGGAATCTAACATTGACTTCTAATTCTAATCTAGTCAAATTTTGTGATACGCCCCTAACCTATCACATGTAATAGGATAGGAATAGTTGACATGTGGCTTACTTATCCCTCCTTGATGATATATCACATTTATATATGCATGAATTTGGTTAGTATGTCAATCTATGGAGTAACCATGGCCTATATAGACTATATATAGTAGGTAGTGGGTAATTATTTATCATTATATTATGAATTCTACTCTTATTAAAACTTGTGGAGGTTACCCCCTCGAAGTGGCTTATATATTATCATATATTTTGATATATTTCAGTCATATTTATATATATTTCTTATATTGTACTTTATTTTTTAAGTAATTTCATTACAAGTGGTATTAGAGCCGTGATTTGGGCAATCTTGTGGCTGAAACCCTAATTTTTAAAATTTGGTATACCTATAAAATGGTTAAGAATTTATATAAATATTTTTTAATGTGGGTGTTAAATCATCAAGTTAATATTCCATTAAAATTTAATTTCATTTGGATCTATTTCACAAAAGTTATCGCCATTTTAGGGTTTTTAATGAAATTGCTCTATAGTGCATAATTCAAAGAATTTTTTTGAGTTATTTACATTTTTGGAAATATTAAAAAAATATGGATAGGGTATGTTCTTTGTATGTTTTGATTTTAGGCCTAAATAAGCTCAAAATTAATTAGTCAAAGTTGGGTCAAAAGTACCAATCAGGGTTGACATCATAAAGCCCTTTTATGGAAAGTCCACAAAGTCAGGGCCAAGGAAAGGTTCCTAAAACTCTAGGTAAAAATCTTAACAAGGAAGAGATGGAGTATTAAGGGGGATGTACTAGATCCTTTGTATTAGGGTTCTCTGACATAGATCACAAAGTGAGCCAGCTTGACTATAGTGTGTAAGGCATTCAAAGTGAGGTGCAATGCATACAATCTAATATGAAATACATAAAAGATAGTTTAGTAGATATCATGATGGATTTGAAAAATAATTAGTCAAATCATCTAGATATCACTATTGCACAACCCCACCAAAGTGGTTCTCCCAACCAGTCTACTTCAAATCCAATTACATTACCACAGAGGAACCTGTTACCAAAGGTGGATATGCACAAATTTGATAGAAAAGATCCACTTAATTGGATTAACCAAATGGAGAATATTTTTTATCTACATTAGATCCTAGGTGGATATAAGGTTACCATGGTATCCTTGTATCTTGAACCTAATAAATTCATGTGGTATTGATGGTTGTGTGCTCAAAATAAAAAGATGACTCTCAGTGTCACCTAGTCAATTTTTACAGAGGAGCTGTAATTACACTATGGCAATAGTGTGATAGAGAATTAATTCAACCAACTATAAAAATTGTGATAGACTAGCTCCATCAATGTTTATATTCATCATTTTTAGAACCTATCCTTATGTGTGGACACAATTTCTAAGGAAAACTTGAATGACCTATTTTGGGGTGGATTCAAGGACCACATTCAACATGAGGTACACATGTTTAATCCACTTAATATTTTTGATTCTATTATCATGGCACATAGAGTTGAGGAAAAATTCATATCCAATAATAAGTAGCCATTTACTAACTTCAAAGATCATAGTATATTGACACCAACATTTCTTTCACCGACCAGATTGACCCCTCAACAAATTGAAGAGAAGCATGCAAAAGGATTATGTTTCAATTGTGACAACAAGTGGATCAAAGGACATAGATGTGATAAGAAGAATTTATTCTAAATTAAAGGATCTAATGAAGATGAAGAAGAAGATGATGCTTCCAATCATGATGAGGAAGAGATAGAGGAGGTACCTAAAGATTCCCAACCTATAATCTCTTGTCATGCACTTGTAGGTATTATCACTCCACAAACTCTTAAGGTGGTGGGTTTCCTCAGGAAATAGAAGGTGACAGTGTTGATTAATTCAAGGAGTACACATAACTTCATCAACCATAAGTTTTCCACTCAATTGAACTATTTCATTTACCTAACACTAGAATTTCAAGACATGATTGTAGATGGTGGTGCAATTAATTGTTCAAGCAAATTCCATAGTATTAAGCTTGCTATGGATGAGTACAATCTAAATTATCATATGTTTGCTATTCCCATGGGTAGCATAGACATTTTTTGGGAGTCCAATGGCTCACAAACTTGGGTACCATTGAGATGAACTTCTAAGAACTATTCATGCACTATCATTCTGAAGGTAGGAAATTTGAACTATGTGGATTATAGGCAAAATCTCCACAATTGATTAGTTCACATCAAATGACCAAGATGCTAAAAATGGGGTAGAGGGAATTATTGCATGATTATGTTCCATATAAGTTCAAACCACACAAGCCTCTACATATCCTAATCTATAGATGATTCTTGATGACCACCCATCAATTTTTGGGGCTATGCCAAAAGGACTACCACCAAAAAGAGAACATGATCATGCCATTCAACTACTTCCAGGGTGTCAACCACCAAATATCAGACCACATAGATATCCATATGCACAAAAGAGTGAAATTAGAAAAATGGTCCATGAGATGCTAGAGGCAAGGATCATCAAGCAAAACCAAAGTTTATATTCATCACCAATGGTCATGGTGCATAAAAAGGATGACACATGGAGGATGTGCCTAGATTATAGGGAACTCAATAATTACACCATCAAAGATAAGTTTCCTATTCTAGTAATTGATGATTTACTTGATGACTTGCATAGTGATAATTATTTCACAAAATTAGATCTTCACTTAGGGTACCATCAAATTAGAATCAAGGATGAATATATTCATAAAATTACTTTTATAATGCATGAGGGCCATTATGAGTTTTTGGTAATGCCCTTTGGTCTTACAAATTCACCATCTACTTTTTATATCTTGATGAACACTATTTTTAGGCCTTTTATATGGAAGTTTCTGCCGATTTTATTTGATGACATATTGATTAATAGTCAGACATGGGAAACACATCTACAACATGTGAGACAGGTGTTGATAGTTTTGGAGAAGCATCAGCTTTATGCAAAGCCATCCAAATGTGATTTTGGAGTATAGGAGGTAGAGTACCTAGGTCACATTATTTCCCATGAAGGTGTCAAAGTTGATCCCCATAAGATAAAAGCTATGATGGAATGGCCAATGCCAATAACTCTTAAAAACCTCTGAGGGTTCCTTGGACTAATAGGTTACTACCAAAGATTTATGAAAGGTTATGGCAGCATAACGGCTCCACTCACTACATTAATAAATAAGGATGCCTTCCATTAGAATGTTGCCACCAATCTACTTATTTTTAGACTTAATAATGGGTTTTATCCCCCATGAGGGATTCACACATAATCCATTTGTCATGAATGTTAATATTTCATAGTTTCTTTATTCATTGTAATAACTAGTTTATCTACTTCATGGATGCTTATGTTGAATGGTTAAGAGTTTGAGGTTTTGAAATTTGAATTGAATTAATTGCATCATGGATTCACTCCCAATGATTGTACCTCTAGTAATAATGCATCCACTTCTTCAATTCTTTTACCATTGCATATAAATCCAAGTCAAAGGATGAGTACTTCTTCTTAGCATCATTCAACTTCTCACTAAAATGGGATATAGGTTTTCCCTTTTGGTTTAGTATAGCCCCTATTGCCACTCCACTTGCATCAAATTCTATTTGAAACACTATTGAATTTTGGAAATGCTAGTATTAGCTACTCTAGGATTCTTTACTTCAAGTATTAGAAGCTCTTCTCCACTTTCTCATTCCATTCAAACTTTTTATTGTCTCCCTTGATGGTGTCTATGATAGGAGCACATATCCCACTAAAATTCCTAATGAAATTCCTAAAAAATCTTACAAGACCATGAAAGATTATCTTGTTTTCCTAGGCATTTTCCATTCCATGATTGTCTTCACCTTGTTCTTATCCATATTCATCATTCCTTGTGATATGACAAAGCCATGGTATATCAACTCTGGCTTCATGCAAGCACGCTTATTGAAGTTGATCAACAACCTTTTTTATTCCATCTTATTTATGACTAACTCTAAATGGTGAAGATGTTCATCCTTGATATAACTATAGATTAATATGTCATCCAAATATATGACTATAAACTTGCCTATAAAATCTTCTATAGCTTCATTCATTAATTTGTTAAAATTATTTGGTGCATTGGTAAAACCAAATGACATGACCAACCATTCATACAAACCTTAATTTATCTTGAAATCAATCTTCCACTCATCACCTTTCCTAATTATAATCTAGTATTACCCACTCTTGAGATTAATCTTATAAAAATAGCTTGCTCCACTCAAGAAATATATCAAATCCTCCATCCTAAGAAGTAGAAATCTATATCTTATTGTGATCTTGTTTATGGCCCTAGAATCAGTACACATCCTCCACTCACCTTGTAGGCACTACACAATAAATCAATATTTTTTTGATCATTCCTTTGTCAAGTAACTCTTTCACTTATCTTTTGATCTCAAAATTCTCTTGAGGGGTCATCTTATAGGCTAGAATTTTAGGTAGACTTGTTCTAGGTACAAAGTCTATATGATGTGTTATGTTCCTCATAGGTGACAATGTGTTGGGTATCTCATCAATAACTATCTCTACATATTCCTTAAACATATATTTGATATTTTATGGAAAATAATTGAGTTTTATGGATATAATAATATCTATAGGCTTGAATACCAAATAAAATCCTAATTCTTCTTTATTAATGGCATTCAAAAATTCTTTACCACTTACCAACATCACATGTGATCCAACTTGTTGATCACTCTCCTCATCCTTAATGGGAAATGACGTATGATTAAATCCATATTTAACTAGGGTTTACATTTTCCTTCTTATATCAAGAGTGGTTTTCTTATCATATTTCTAAGTCTTCTCAAGAAGCACATGGAAATCATCCATTGATATGACATCACAAATCACCTTGTCCTTATACCTTCCAACTTGGAAATCAACCCAACTTTTTTCACATACCAAGACTTATTGATACTTATTCAACCATGAGACCTTATATGGTGTGGGGTGAGGTACTTTCTTCAGTATAAAGTTATTGACATTTACATATAAACTAGATTAATTGTGCTCCTCTTTGGGTGGCTTGATCAACACCCTCCTCATGAACAATGATTCTCTAACTTCACGCTCTTTCATAAGTGATATATTGCAAACACTCTCTTCATCAACTCCTTGTGCAATATGGTTTATCCCTTCAATTTTTGGGATCCTTACTAGCTGATCCTCTAGGCACTCCCATGATTTATGAAAAATAAACTTATTGAACTTTAAACATCATCTTGAAAATCTAAGTGATTCTATACCCCTTGATGCTTATCCACCTCTATTTTAAGGTCTCTTGCCTCTAAAACCACATCTTGAACTAGAGGGATGCTCTTGTGAATTATTATACTCTCCTTGATTGTTTCTTTATGAGTATCCTCTTACCCCTTAGTATCCTCTACCTATAAAACTTCTTTTTCTATCTATTTTTTATTTTTTATTAAGTATGAAAAGAAGAAACTAGTAAAGAAGGGTGTGTAGAATAATATCTATTGAATGCACACACATTGAATCTAGAATTTGTGAGAAATACTCTTTATCTAGCAAAGAATGATTGGAAATAAGAAAACACTACCACAAAACTTGTTGGTTAGACAAGTAGTTGGGTGGATTTCCTAGAATGAACTAGATCCTAGAAGTGAAAGATTTCTAGGAGGCTATCAATCCACCTGCTTTTAACACTTAAGTTTGTGAATAAAAAATAAATATAATTTCATTTAAAAAAATAAATAACTGAAGTTAGAAACAAGTAAATAACAACAAATAAATAAATTAAGGCAATAAAAGTTAAGTGCTTTTAAAATAATGACTAAATAAAGAAACTAATATTGAAAATTAGTCAAAGTAAGGTTATGGTTTTGGTTTGGAAATTTAACAAGGGATTAAAAAAATGTGGTTTGGTTGGATGATAAAAGGTTAAGGTAATAAAAAGGTAAAGGTTAAAATGGGATATATGGGTGAATGGTTGATGAGGTAGGAAGGTAAGTAATTAAGATGACAAAGGGGGAAGAGTATAAGGAGGGAAAAATTGGCAAAGGTGTGAATGGATAAAAGATGACAAGGGAGAAAATGGATTGAGATAATGAAATGACAAAGGGAGAAAATAGATAAGTGGTGATGAAGAGATTAAAAATCCAAGGGGATGATAAAATGAAATTTAAGAAACAAAATCAAATGTTACATTCCAAGCTTGAAGAATAATGTTGTTGTGGTTGATCATGTTATTGAAGATGTCTTAAGGAAATTTTGGTAGAGTTTCATTGCTTTGAATTATTTTCCTCCAAGATTTGGATGACCTACAAAATTATGATCTCCTTCAAATACCTACAAAAAGATATTAATAACTAAATACTAAATTCTAACTTCACCTTGGGTGAAGGTGATGGGGGTATTTATAGATTTTGTTATGAAGAATCATGCCAAAAGAGGGAATAGTAATAGTATGGTACCATTTTCCATGTGGTGCATGAATGAGTCAAAATATGAGGTTGATTGGATTCCCACCTTGATCACGAGTCTCCCATTTGGGTTGGTGTGTGTCCCACCTTGCACATGAATCCAATTTTGAATGGAAATCATGCACATGGGTCTAAATGAGGCCAAAGACTTTTCACCACCCTTTATTGTCTTCATCCAAAAACTTAAATAGATGGAAAACAAAATTTGGCACCATTTTTGATGTGGTTCATGAATGAGTCAAAAGATGAGGTTGGTGGGATTCCCACCTTGATCATGGGTCTCTTATTTGGGTTAAAAAGTAAAAATTGGGTCCCCTTTATCTTTTCTAAAGAACTAAAGAGGTTGGTATATCATTTTGAAGGCCAATTTCATGTGTGAAGGAAAAATAAATGTTTAATGATCACCCATAAAGGGTAAATTTGCCATATTTCAAGGGGGTACCCTTATGATGCTTAAATGAGGTCATTAAGAACCTTGGAAAAGGGTCCCAAGTGGGGTATGAGTCCCACATCAAACCACCTCACTTTTTAGCCATGTAACTTGCCATATCACCTTCCAAATCACCTTTCATGTCACTTGTTATGTCATCATGAATAGTGATAGTGGGTCCCTCTATGAATATTGATAATGAATAGTACTTTAAAATAGTATTTTTGAATAGTATTATGTGAATAGGAGAATAGTGATTAGTTATGTTAAGAGGGTTTGGTTAATTATTAATAAGGTTTATGGGGGTTTTAAGGGGTCATGAGGCATTTAGTTATCAAAACCTGTAAGTAAATAATTTTATAGTGTCTACATTTTGCCCTTTTTTATTATGTAGTGTTAGGGCCTCATTTTCGTAAGACTTGGTATTATGTTAGATAAGACATATATAGAGCATGGAGACCCTTGGATTAATGAAAGGACCCATTTTTATACACCTTTAGATTGACTAGATTGAATCTTGAAGTCCCCATGCCATCTAGCCAATGGTTAAAGAGCATTTCAAAACTTGAGGCATACCTACCCAGTCCTTTACATAGCGGCTCAAGGATCAAGGAGCATGGAGGTTTAAGTAGTAGATTAAAGAGGTGAAATACCATGATTAACAACCCAACATGCACCTATTTTTATTGCATGACATAATGGATTTGACAAGATCTCACCTATTCATCCTTTGGCATGTGCCTATCTATTCAACAAGAGGAGTGGTCAGTACCTATTTAAAGGTGATCTCCAAAAGTAAAGGGAGATGATTCAATTTTGTAGTGAAGCTTTGGAAAATTGAAGAATGATACTAGGAGTAAGAGTTTTGAATTATAAATATAAAATTTAAGCCATGCTCATCTATGAAGGCATAATTAGAATTATAATCAATTATCAAAGGCTATTACTAGTTATTATAATAGAATAAGATATCAATGAATGAATATAAATTGTTTTTTCTTTATGATAAATTATTATAGAATGGTTGTGGTGATCTTTCTTTATATAGTATATTGATGAGATCAGACTCCACCCTAGTAGTAAGTGGTGCCTTCATGACACTTAGCTCTCTTAACCACCATGAAAATCCATGATGCTAAACACAACACCAACTAAAAACCTTAGGATGAATGGACACCCCCTTGTGAAATCCTTAGCCTACATATAATGATAAGGATTTGACCCTCTCTACTTGATCATGCACTTGAAAACCCCATGAACCCCTTAAACCCTACATACCCCTTGGCTATAACATGATATAACTAACCCAACACAGACCTGGTCCCTTCACTATCACACTTTAGATGAGTTCATAAGGTTCATACCTTATGTGAAACTAATGTTAGTGTGTTAGTCTATATAAATTTTATGTGTTAGACCTTGTTCCCATTGTACCTAACTCCTTTAACCCTAGAAATACTTGATAACTAGAGTTGTGTGCATGACCAAGCATCATGCCTACTTAAGTGACACACTTTATTATAACATTTTGGTTTTATTTCTATGACCTATTGAATTTTTTTGCTAATATATTATAGTAGATCAATACACTAACTATTGCTCAAGAATAACAAGCATTGGCTAGAGAAATTTAAAGACTACTTCACATAGAAGCATCCCACATGCCAAGGAAAAAAGTCATAGAAATGGGTACAAACTTATCTATATGACCCATTGTAAAAAGTGTTCTTCTATGAGCTACCTGAGCACATATATAAATGGTTGGCTACATATGTTGATACTAGATGAATAAATAATAGATAGTCCCTTGAGTGTACCATAGAGGGCATAGAGAGAGGCTATAAATATTGGATGAGGTATGGATGAATGCCATAGACAAGTGGTGGGATGTTGCTTTGAATAACTATGTGTTGGAGTTCACAATGTCAACCTTTTCATGTCCAAAAGAATTAGAGCATGATTTTATTTAAGAATGAAGAGGTGCATTCATTAGAGGACTCCACAATGAGCTAAAAAATATCTATGTTGATTATGGGGTAGAGACCATAAGGATGGAAGGCTAAAAGTCCTTACATGTATGGGAAAGTGTAAGGGGAAGAAGGGGAAAGTCTAAGAAATGTGCCATGGAAGAGGAATAACAACTTGACACTTGAGAGCTCCAAAGGCTTTAGTATGATAAGCACAAACAAAGGTTGATGGAATACCTAGAACTTAGAAGTGCTGAGAGGACCTATAGCAAGTAGGGAGGGCATGGGGAAGGATCTTTTGAAAGACCAAACTGCACTAAGGTGGAGGAAGAAATAAGTATTTAGAATTCATAGATGGGTGTGGGATGTAATAAGTTCCTACGAGACAAGGTGTTTCAAGATGCATTAAAGGCACCTACCCCCTTTGAACCTAAAATACAAGCCCATGTATTAGATCCCCCCTTAAGAATAGAATAATGGTAATTAAACTTTTTACCCTAATCAACTATTATTAGACCAAGATTTTGGATCAAGGATTTATGATTGAAAAAGTGATGCTCTATTAAGATCTAAGTAATGTTATGGCTAACCAAGTAGGTGATAATTTAAGTTTCATGAATATAAGTGCAAATATTCTTGTGCAAGGAATGTCAGCCATACCAATTAGGTAATAACCTATAGTAAGTGGTATAATTCCACCAGTGAATGGATCCATGATATAATCTCTATGATGTAACCTCCTCCATTAGATTCAATTATCAACCCTACTAGTGGGGTATTAGGGGACCACCCCCTGCATAGACATAAGGAGGTCAAGCACCATAGAATCCCATGACCCCACCCCAATAGATATACTATGAGATGTCCATACATCTAGTAGAGTATAATGGAGTTGAAAACATCATAAAGCATGTGCTAAAATGTGATTTATAGTGGCATGCTCATGGCATTACTTAGCTTGAGCAAAAGGTAACATAGTTCATGAAAACCTTCCTAGATTGTACACATACATGGTATTGGAAGTTCAATCTAAACTAGGTTATGGTTGACTATGAAATGTTAAAAGAAGCACTCTTAAAGGAGTTTGACATTTCTAAGTTTGAACAATACAGATTCATAGTACTCAAGGAGATTATTCAAGGGTCAACTAAAAGTGTGCACTTATATGATACATGGTTCAAGACTCTCTTCTCCAAGATTCTTTATGATATCCACCCATTCTAGCATGCACAATGGTTTTTTTGGGGCCTACTAGTGCCATTATAAAAGGAGATATCCATGAATACCCTCATAGAACCCCATGAGGTGCTTAAAACCACACTTCAATCTAATGTGGTGGGAAGCACCAACACTAGGATGAGTCCCTTTATGAAAGCATAGATTGTGTCGATGGCCCCTTAGTTATAAAATCTTATTATTGGATAGGCACATGACTCTTATAGTGGGCTATGGTAAACTAAATATGAGATACAAGGGTGCAACAAGAATGACTACCTACATAGGAATGTTTGTGTAATACTCCCCAACTATGAGGTTTGTCATAGAGTGCATGACACCTAAAACTATTTCTTATTACAACACATTGGTCAAGTAAATGCTATATTTTATTACAAGATGTGTGATGCCTACACACACATGATGATGGAATATAGAGTCATTAATAAGGTGTACCAAAACATGGAGAGAGGCATAATGCAAGCTATGACTTTAGGTGGTGGCTAGATAGGCCAAAGGAATGAGAGTTATGGATAAAACAACATGGATTATGAAAAAAAAGAGGAGTGTGAGACTAAGGAGGTGGATGTGGTGGAGTGAGATTCCCACCATGATCTTGTTATAAGTATGGGTCAACTAAGCATTATCAATGTGATTTCCCCACACACCCAACATGTGGGTACTATTGAGGCCCACATGTAGTTGAAGACTACCTAGATCTCTATAAGAAGCTAACACAAGGTTGGCTTGGCACAAATAGAGGAGGAATTATTGTATGGCATGAGTCTAAATAAGGAAGATGGGCCCCCAAGAAATAACAAACTCCCAAAGGGCCTCTAAAGGTTTAGATCATGATGTGAAGTGGGCATACCCCTCAACCACCTACGATGCCAAACCAAGACCTACACCTAGAATATGGTGAGTCAAGTCACACCAAGTGCACAATGTAGACACCGAAATCGTGTCGACTCCCCTGGTCACTCCCTGTCTTATTCTTCTTCGCCTATTTAACCCTTGACGATCACTTGTTCTACCAACCTTGACCCTGGCAGCATGTAACAATGAGCAGAGAACTAAAAGCTAGACTCTATCCTCATTGTGCATTTGCCGACGACGGTCTTTACCCGGCCGATGTTGCCGACGTCGGTCACTTATCGGCCGACGTCGGCAATCCTGCCGACATCGGTCACCATCCCGTTACCCGTTATCCGTTACCATTCGATTCCCAATCAGTTTTTCGAAATGGTTATCGAACCGTCTCTCAAAACCGTCCTAGGGCCTTCATTCAATCTCCCCTCCCCGATTAATCAAGAGGCTCCCATTTCCGACATCTACAGGCTCTCCAGCATTCGAACTCCAGCATCCATCAACTCCAGCATCCACCAACTCCAGTGTTCATTCTTCCAGCACTGCACAAGAACTTCGACTATCGCTTTCATCACGACGTCTGACAGGTAAGTATCTTCTATGTTTGTTTTCATTTTCTTCTGATTATTTATTCCCTATTTCTGCCATCCTGAAGCTTCAAACCCCTAGACTCGACCAAAAACCCCATCCTGACTCTGTCTAAAATCTTGTCCCGACCCTGTCAAGACCTTCTGCAACTTTCCCAGACCTCTGTTCAGAACCTGCCCCTACCGACGCCGGTCACTACCCCGACCGACGACGGCACCTTAACCGACGTCGGCACCTTCCCAGACTGACGCCGGCACCACAGAGACCGACGCCGGTGACTGTGCAGAACAGTGCTGCATATCAGGTACGCACTTTTATTTTCTGTCATTTATTTCTGTCATTTCATCTTTTATTATCTACTTTCGTCCAACATTACGCTTTTTATCAGTGGGTTGATATCCTTCTAGGGAGTCTTCGTACTTCCGGGATCGGGCGTTCGCCTGACAACCCACCATATCTTTGACTAACATCTTTTCATGTTTTAGTCTCTTTTTCGCAGGTGTCATTCCTCCACAGCCAAAGAGGAGAATCTTTCAACGTCTGATTTTGGTGCGCTCGACTTTATCAGGTGCTTCTAGCCTTAACCTTTTATTTCAGTTTCTTATTTCTTCTTTGAATGTAGAAAGCAATTTTGCATAGAAACATTCTGGCACGCCCGGTGGGACCCTAGGTCCTCCTTGGGTTCTTTCTTTCTTTCGTTCATTTAGGCGCATTAGGTTTCTTCCTTTTCACCTCCTTTCGTCTCTTCTTAAATGACATCATAAGCAGAACTAAAACGAACATTTCTTTCTTTCTTGCACTTCTAGACTAGCTAAACTCATATTCTTCGACTCTTTCTCCATTCGTCTTCATACGAACAAACATTTCGACTTGGACATTAAAACACTTTGCATTCATTTTTGTTTGCCTGCATCTCTTAGACCACACATAGTAATTAAACCGCATATTGAATTAATCTAGATCACTTCATGTTACACGACCAAACCACCTGCACAAAACAAACATTTTAACTTACCTGAGACAAGGCCTGACTGGGATTTCATCCCCCAGCGGATACCTTACCCGTCCCGGTAACCCTACTTGGATTTCACCACCAAGGGGGAAGCCCACTCCGTTCTCTGGCGGAGTATAATCTCTAGGTGAGGTATATCTTGGCTAAGCGAAACCAGCTAACCACTGGAATCGTGAAGTGAGGGGAGCTTGCTCCTTAGCACCAGGCCACGTACCAGACCCTAACACAGACTTCTTGAGCACCATAACAAAACCCAAAACCTTCCATAGACTGCTTCTTCTAGGACCTGACTCACAAAGCCAATCTTCCTCTACACACATATTCTAAGGCATAAGCCACTGTAATCCTAATAATTTACTTCTAGGGTTTTAGGATCTGCTTGTGTCTTCATCTTTTTGGTTCTTATCTACTTGTTTGAGCTTGTGAGGATGTTCTTCCTTGCCTTGAATGGTTCTGACTCGTAGCCAAGCCAAGGCTCTAGTCGATCACGCGAGGCATCATCCTCTTCCGTCTACCCCGCCTACAACCAACCCTATAATGGAGTTTAACTCGGAAACTGAAAGAACTCCTACCAGACCATCTCCGACCCAAACGCCTATTATCCCAGAAGGGGACCAAGATTTCGCACGATTCTTGGACCTCAATACCGCAGCATTGCAATACTATCTCATGAATAGCCGAACGCGAGACTCCTCAGGCAATCCAATCTATGGAATGCCGACTTCTTTCCTCGAAACTGCAGCCGTATCAACGGCGTCCGTAGTCTAACCCTTAGATACCCAGGCTATTACCTCAAACAATGACCAACCTTTTACCAACCATCCAAGCGTGGCCTCTCCTTCCATCATTGGGCCCACTTTCACCAGGGTTTCGGCCCCCAATCAATCTCAGTCCACTCAACCACTTTCTACCCCCTTTCAAAACCTGGTCGTCTCTATTCCGCCTACCCTTACTCCTATCAACACTAGGGTGGCTACCCATCCATTGGCCCATGTTACCTCTAGTCAACTTCCCATGACCACATCAAACCTAGCCATGTCTTCTATCCAACCATCCTTAGTCACTTCTTTTGTCCCTACGACTAGTCATTTGTACATTGCGCCCTTATTGGTACAACTGACTACGTCGTATACCTCTTCCAGCCTCTTTCAAGTGCCTTACAATTTAGGAGGCGCTCCACCCGCCAATCTGTCAATAGATATTATCAAGATGCTGATGGATAAAATGTCCAACCTAGAGACCTCTGTTACCGGCTCACGCAATACTCTCTCGTACGAACAAATCTGTAACGAGCCCATCCATCCTTCCGTCCCCATCAGACCATATCCCAACCAGTGGGAACTTCCTAAGTTTTCTCGTTTCCAGAGCAAGGAAGACCCAAAACAACATTTACGAGCATTCAGGCACACCTGTTACCTTATCGCCCACGACGATGCGTTGCTCTTACACACGTTTCCCATGTCTCTCTCGGGTGCTGCACTTGACTGGTACAGCTCTCTTCCCAGCCATTCCATCCTCACATTCACTCAGCTGGCCCAGCTCTTCCTCGATCATTTCTCCATCAATATCACCAAGAAGGTCTCCATCACAGACCTCTATTCTATCCGCCAGTTTGAGGATGAATCCATTGCTGATTTCGTCACTCGGTGGAGGGGCCTTATCAATCAACTTTAATTTTCCTTACCCCAGCCTGAGCTTACTGAACTTTTCTCTCAAGCCTGCGCTAAACATATTTCTTCTACCTTAAGGGTTCAAACCTTCTACACTTTTGACGAAGCCTTCACGATGGCTCATAAACTTGAGTTACGTGCCATTAAGGAGAATAAAGTCAAGTTGCAGAGTAAGAATCCCAACTCCAAAACCAATGACCCCTCTTCTAAACCTTCCTCGTCCAATTCTAAATCTAAAGCTTCAGCAAATGCTGTGGTTGTTAGATCTTCCTCTTCTTCGCCTTCAACTAATCAATCTGAACCATCCACGTCTATGAGCGCCACTCGTCAATTTCAGCAGAGATACATACAGCGACAGTTTACTCCACTTGGAGAATCATACGCGTCTGTGCTAGAAAAACTCATCAAACAAGGGGCCATCAATCTCCCTCAAATCTGACCTCCACCACAATTTGATCCCTCACGCGCCATCCCTGTGTGGTATAGGGAAAATGACTTCTGTAACTACCACCGTGTTAAAGGTCATGACACGGGTAACTGTAAAACCCTTAAAAACATAGTCCAAGACATGTTGGAAAAGGGTGACCTCATCCTCGACAATCCTAACGCCCCTCCTAATCAAGGTATCGATATCTTCAAACAACCATTCCCTAATCATCCACCAACCCAAAACAACATCCAGACCTTGACTGACAATACCCATGAACATAATATTTGAATAGTCAATACGGTCTCGCCCCTCATTTCTAACCAACCCCAAGAGGTGAGTTCATCCATCAGTCCATCACATGTGGATGAACCTCTTTCTTCGGCTAGTTCTCCCTCAACTTCTCTCATTTTGGAGGATGCCTCGACCTTACCAGCACTGCCAGTTTCACCATCTTCCTTCTTGCTGCCCATGGAGGACCCAACCTTTCCTACTCCTTGACCACAAGTGGAGGGCACTATCATCCCTGCCCTTTACCCGCTTGAGGAGCTTCATTCTCCAGTTTCTTCTCCACCCAGAGAAGAACCTATCTCTCCTTCGTCTCCAACCAAACATGACCCTGTCACAACTTCACCATGCTTTGGACCCAAGACTACTACATTCATCTCACCTTCAGTCCCACAACCATCGGCATCTTCTCAAGAGCCCAAACTTCATCCCGCATCTTCTCAGCCATTTTCCCGACTAGTGGAGAGACTCGAACTTCTCCCTTCTAGGAAAGTGGAACATCAGGGATTGTGGGACCATCTCACAGCTCTTCAACAAGCCTGGGCCCTCTCATCTCATGCTGCTAATCCTCCCATGGCGGAACCTCCTAAGACTATTAACAAAAATCCGATCTCCACTTCCAAACCGTCTACATCTTCATCAACCTCATCAAAACCAAAACCCTCATCTACTCCACCTAAACCTATCAAATCGCTTGGCGTTCGCCCCCTCTCCACCCTCACTCATCCACAAGTGAAAGTGGACTTAACCCAGACTTCAACTAATAGTAATCTTCAACCTAAATCTCAAAAGACTGCCAAACCACAGAGGCGAATGCCTCCTCTTCCGTCACCATTGCCCTCCATTTTGGGCCCGCATCCTTCAACCCTAACCAGAGTCCTTCCCGCTCCAACCTTTAATCAAAACCGATTGCCTCCTTTGCTTCCTTTACCGACCACAAGCTTACCCTCTCCCAAAAGGGCGATACCTCTCACGAAGAGTGTACCGTCTCAACCTGTCATCGCACCATCAACCCGGAAGGTGGTACGAAAACCCCCTCCAACTTCGCCCAAGCAAAAGTCACCGACATTGCATACATCGATGAGCACGGATCCTTTAGTGGGTTCATACTCTTTAATCCTGCAATGACTTTTGAAAACTTCTAGCATAACTCTTCCACCCATCAAGCCTTTCCAACCTCTCGGGTCTAAACCCTCCTAGTTCGACGACACGAAGATTTGTTTATATCATCGTACACCAGGACATGACACTGAGACTTGCTGTGCCCTCAAGGCTGTCATTCACCGTTATCTGGAGAAAGACACTCTTCTCTTTGAGGACATTTTTGACCACCCCCTGACTCCTTCTCATAAACCTTCCACCTCTTCAAATCCATCCACATCTCATCAACCAGTTACAACCCCTTCATCATCTTCACCTCCCATCTTTGAAATCAATGCCATTCACATCACCACTAGGTCACAGAAGGACAAGGCAAAAGAAAAAGCTGCCATTCCTTGGACCTACCCTTTTATCAATCCACCTCAACCGCCTAAGCCTAAGATTTCTATCCTTGGCACGCCTCAACCCTCCTCTTCTTCTTCTTCTGGACCAATCCACGACTCCATGTTGAAACAGCTTCACCAGACGCCTGTGAAGATGTCCCTCTACGATCTTATCCAAACCTTGCCCCAACATCGTCAGGCCCTCATCCAAGCCCTACAGGCAGCGGAGGTCCAACCCGAGGATCCCCAACCACTTGCTGCCCTTGTCCACTCCTTATCCCCTATTGCCTCCATAACATTCAGCGATTCTGAGATTCCCACATCCAACGTGGAAGATCAGGATGCCACCCTCTTCATCACTGCCTACATCGATCAAACACGCATTAAATGCGTTATGATCGACGGGGGCACTAGCATCAACATCATCTCCACCCATGCCTTTGATCAGTTGGCTCTTCCCAAGAATTACGTCTCCAAAACTGACATGATCTTGCGCTCTTTCAATGACACTACTACCACGACCATTGGCACAGTCATCCTTCATATCCACGTTGGTCCACGCACAGTCCCAGAGCTCTTCTACATCATCGAAGGAGAGTTCCAATACAACATCTTGTTGGGTCGACCTTGGATCCACGCCATGTCTTGTGTCCCCTCCACCCTGCACCGTTGTGTGAAGTTTGAGCATGACGAACAAGTCCATACCATTCCCGCTGACCCTTCGCCTTTCAAAACATGCAACACCACCTACCGTCCAAATGATGTCCTCATTCCTATCAAGCCATCAACCTCAACACCGCCTCCATCCGCAGAAGCTTTGACCAATTCGCAACAAGCGGTCGCCCTTACACCTCCCCTTCAAGCGATAACCACAGACCCCATGGAAGACATCTTTCAAAGACTTTCATTGGGAGAATATCGCTTTCTGGCTTTAGACATGTTCCAAACTCCACAAGAGTATGGACGCCTTCATCACAGCCCCACCTACGACCATCGGATAGGGATGATCATACCTTATGGTCCCCCTCACCTCCGCACTAACCTCATCTATGGGGGGCTTAATCAAGCTCCTACTGACGGTAATCCTTTTTCTTCACCTCAACCTTTCACATCAGATTTCTCATTTCTTGGCAACCCTGCCTTTGCACACACTTACCTTTACAGGTGTGCATGGAAGGGTTTTGGTTTCGGACGCTATGAGCAGGGCTCCCATTAGCCTATCCAACTGCTCAATGATGACGATGCCAAGAAACAGTATGGTCTGGGATATCACGACCCCACTCAAGACCCTGTAGACCTTTATCCTGAACCAATCCTTAACCAATCTCCTCCACACTCGCCTATTTCGCCACCTTCACCTACGAAGTCAGTGGTTTCCATTCCTCCTAGTTTTTTTTCCATAAACACCATCCGCCTGGACCCCTTGACTTATCAGCTCAATGGGGTATCCAAATCTCTCCCTCTCATTCTTCCCAGCATGATCGAAGATGAGTCGGCAACCATCTACACTATTCATTGCGTTGACGATGATGCCATTCTTTCTTACATGGGTGCTGATGATTCTTTTATCCAGCGCTCCCTCCCTTCTGAGACCCAGGTTATGTTAAATGAATCAACCATTGACATCAACCTTCCTTCTTCTGATGTTCCTCATGTCTTAAAGATTGGCTAATCTTTAGATGCTCAGGAGCAGCTTGACTATACCCATTTCCTCTCCGACAATAGCAAGGCCTTTGCCTGGACTTACAGTGATATGCCTGGCATCGACCCCACCATCATTACCCATAACATTGTCACCAAACCAGAGGCTAAGCTTGTCAGGCAAAAGCTTTGAAAGATGCATCCTCGCGTTGCCCTCCTTGTTAAAGAAGAGCTTCAGCGCCTCCTTTCTGTCTCCTTCATCCAGCCCATTGACTATCCACAGTGGGTCTTTAACATCGTCCCAGTCACCAAGGCAACTGGGGGGATTCGGATCTGCACAGACTATCGCGACCTCAACCTAGCCTGTCCCAAAGACGACTTTCCTCTTCCTAACATCGACCAGCTTGTTGATCTTATGGCCGGCCATGAGATGTTATCTCTTATGGATGGGTTTTCAGGATACAATCAAATCTTGATCACTCAGAAGATCAGCACAAGACTACTTTCATCACCCCATGGGGGACTTTCTGCTATCGAGTCATGCCTTTCGGCTTGAAAAATGCAGGCGCCACTTATCAGCGCACCATGACCTACATTTTCCACGTTCTCCTCCACAAAATCATGGAGGACTATGTGGATGACCTTTTCGGCAAATCCAAGCTTCGCCGTGACCATCTGACCATTCTCAACATCATCTTTTCTCGTCTTCTTCAGTACCATGTTCGTCTTAACCCCAAGAAATGTGTTTTTGGGGTCCTCTTTGGCAAGCTTCTCAGCTTCATTGTTTCCTTCCGTGGCATCGAGATAGATCCCACCAAGATTCTTGCTATTCTCGAAATACCTCCCCCGACCAATCTCAAGCAGCTTCGCAGTTTGCAAGGCAAGCTCCAGTCCATTCACCGTTTCATCTCGCAGCTTTCAGACCGCTGTCAACCTTTTCATCATCTCCTTAAGAAGGATGTCATTTTTACATGGGATAAGGACTGTCAAGTTGCTTTTGAAGCCTTAAAACGCTATCTGGTCTCTCCACCAGTCCTCATTCCACCTAAAGACGACCAACCCTTCTACCTTTATATCTCAGCCACTCACCATTCGTTAGGTGCCATGATCGCGCACCAAGACGAGCATCATCATGAGCAAGCCATTTATTACATCAGCCGAACACTGGTCGACTATGAAACTCGGTATACCCATATCGAGAAACTCTATTTGGCGTTAGTCTTTGCTGCTACTAAGCTTCGCCACTATCTTCTTAGTCACAAAACCTTTGTCATCACCCACACCGACCCTCTCAAGTATATGCACTCCAAGCCATATCAGAATCAACGTATGGCTCGGTGGCTCATGCTGCTTGCTGAGTTCAATCTCGAATTCATCTAGCAAAAATCTATCAAGGGGCAAACCATTGTTGATCAACTAGCAGATGCCCCTCTTCTTGACAATCAACCTTCGCAGTGTGAATTCCCTGATGAGTCTATCACTACGCTTTCCTCCGATGACACCACCTATCAGATGACTATGTTCTTTGACGGTTCCAAATGTCAACTAGGTGGGGGTGCTGGGGTTATTCTCATTCCATTCGAAGGAGAGCCCATGCCTCTGTCTTTTAGGCTCGACTTTGATTGTACCAATAATATGGCCAAATACAAGGCCTTAATTTTGGGACTTCAAACCGCCCTCTCTCTCAGCATCAAGTCCATCAACATCTTTGGTGATTCACAGCTCGTCGTCAATCAGGTCAACGGTTCATACCTCTGTAAAAATGAAATTTTGCAAAGGTACAAAAATTGTGCTGACTTTCTCCTTGCATCTTTTGACCATTTCCTCCTGCAGACTGTTCCTCGATCCATGAATAATTTTGCTGACACTATGGCTTCTCTTGCTTCCCATATCCCATCTTCCTCATCTGCATCCAAACTTTTTGTCACGGTGCATCGTGTGCCGTTGCCTTCATATATCTCTCCTCACATTCATCATGTCAACACTATAGACCTAAGCCCATAAGATGTTTGGTATAAGCAACTTGTAGACTTCTTATCTTTCTCTGTCATTCCTCTCAACCTCTCTAGTAATGCACGACGAGCTTTTATCAAGCGTACTGCTCGCTATACCATGCTAGGGGGTCTTCTCTATAAGCGAGGCTTTGACGGCCTCCTTCTTCACTGTCTCACCTCCACTGAAGCATCTCAAGCCATTCAACAAGTCCACGATGGGATTTGTGGCGGACATTTCAGTGGGAATTCGGTTGCCAAGCGCATCCTTCGTTTGGGCTATTATTGGCCTACCCTTCATCAAGACTGTAGCGACTATGTTCGGCATTGCATCAAGTGTCAGCAGCACTCTAACTTGCTTCATCTCCCCAGTCACACCTTACAAATTGATCAAGATTTCTGGCCTTTTTCTCAATGGGGTTTAGATCTCATCAGTGAGATTAATCCTCATTCGTCTCTTCGTCATCAATCCATCATCACAGCCATTGAATATTTCACCAAGTGGGTGGAAGCCATTCCTCTCGTCTCTACAAAAGCCGACAAGATCGTCAACTTCATCAACACCCACATCATCTATCATTTCGGTGTCCCTCATAAAATCATCACCGATAACGGCAAGTCCTTTAAAAACAAAACTGTCCAAAAGCTATGCGACTCCTTCAGCATCAAGCTTAGTTTCTCTTCGCCTTACTACCCACAAGCAAATGGGCAGGCTGAGGCTTCCAAAAAAATTCTCACCAAAATTCTCATGAAAGTGGTCAGTGACACAGGCAAGGATTGGCACATTCACATTCCCTTCGCTTTGTGGGCTTACCGCACTAGCATCCGAACCTCTACGGGTGCTACTCCTTTTTCTCTCGTGTACAGAACAGAGGCTGTCTTACCTCTCGAAGTACAGATCCCATCTCTCCACATTTCTCTACATGATATCCTTTCCAATGATGACTTTCATCAAGATCGCTTAGCTCAACTTGAGTTACTTGACGAACGCCGTCTTGCTGCCCTTAATCATCTCCATGTCTATCAACGTCGCATCAAACACACCTATGACAAAAATCTGCGAGAATGAGATTTCAACATCAGAGACCTCGTCCTCAAAGAGAATCAACACGTGACCAATATGGAGCGAAGTAAACGAGGCAAGTTTGCTCCTAATTGGCTCAGACCTTTTATTATCACGCACAAGTATGGATCAGGGACTTATCGTCTGTCTTCTCTTGATGGATGCCCAGAACCTGAGCCTCTTAATGCGTTGCATCTGCGACCGTTCTATTGCTAGTCGAGTACTCATCCACTTGACACTTAACTTGAGCTCATCCCTTGAACAATCCCCGTCCTCTTAATCCTACCTCCTTTTAACCCTATTCCTCTTAACAATTCCTATAACCCTTTTATGCGGTATGGATGCTTTGTCCTCATAAAAGGGAGTCCTTGACCTTCTATAATCTTTTCCATGACTCACATTTCTATAAAAACAAATCAAGATGTCAAAACATATCCATGGTCACTATATCAATATCAAAATCAAACAAATAGACTGCTCCCTCGAAGGACAACTGTACTATCATTGCTGTAATAAATAGACTGATCCCTCGAAGGACAGCTATTCAAAAGCCCTTTTATTAAACAAAAATCTAGACCACTCCCTCGAAGGATGGCTATGACTAATCTGGCAATAAACAGCACCTTTTTTAAAAGCTTCCTGCATTGATCAGCTTCACAACCTGACCACCAAACAAACGACATCTCTATGCAGGCTTCCCGCATTGATCAGTCTGCGCCTAAAAAAAAAAAATGAGTCACGGACTTGGCTTGTAGTTGTCTTCAGGGTCTCCTATAAAAAGGGGCATCGTTATCTTTGCTCTTAAAATGGGTTACCCTTCTTCCTCCTCCTATCACCCGCTCAAGGGACTTCGAGCTGACTTTAATGTCTAAGTGATTCGATTACCGTTCTAACTCAACACTGGTCAACGACGTCACGCATGAATGGGGCTCTTGGTTCTCATAACCCCTATCTATGCTATCTTATTGGTCCTTGTCAATGAAAGAGCAATATGCTTTTCACTTCTTCTACACTTTGGTCACATTCACCTTCATCACTTGTCAATCGACTCAACTCAACTCTCAACTCAAACCATCAACATGACCTAGCCTATTCATCCTAGTTTCTATGAACACCAATACACATGGAAACTATCGACCTGCCACAATTTATGTTCAGCATAAACCAATACTTGCTGAAGCATAAATAAACCTCAATTCATTTTTAGCATACACCCATCACGAATATGGAATATTGCTAGGGATGAAAAACCCCTCAACCAATGTTGCAGAATACACCATTTGGAAAAGGCTGCAACATCTTTTTTTTCCTCATCATTTCATCCAATCATCGACCAATCTATCAACCATTTTAACCACCTGTCTACCACTCGGATGCTTGGTCTGAACTACATTGGTCTGAGGCCCTATCACCAGGGCTATGTAGGCAGCACTCAGTTGACATGGGGTCTTCTGAGGTTAGCTCGACCATTCTCGTTTGTTCATCTCTCTGATGGACAAACCTTCTTTCTTTCTTTTAAACCATAATCTTGTCCTTGACCATAACCCATTTTATCCCTTTGACCCTCCCTCCCTTCTAGGGAGAACTACATTGGCCTGAGGCCCTATCACCAGGGCTATGTAGGTAGCACTCAGTTGACATGGGGTCTTCTGGGGTTAGCTCGGCCACATCCTTTCGTCCATTCCTCCCCTCGACCACCAACCATTGGAGATCATGCCTATCTCTGCTGACCTCGACCACTTCCAAGACAGCGTGTTGCCTTGGTTGTTTTTGCATGTATGCTACCTCATGACTGGTTAGCAAAATTGTGCGCAGACCTTTTTGAACCCTCACAAGTATAAGATCGCAAACCGGTTGATCCGCACTACTTGTGACTTTTTCGTGTTTCTAGGAGCACTTCCTGAGCCTGGGATACCTGGAACACGACGACCGTTTGGAGCTTTAGCTTAGATTGAGTGACCCGATCAGCAGACGACTAAATCCTGGGGCCCAGTTACTTCGATTTTGGCACTCCTCGACCCTTGACCTGCGACACTTTGGCCTGACCATCTCGTGCAGTGGTATGCGCGTAATCACGACTTTTGCAGCATTCACCCTCACCCCTTTTTCATCCACTCTTTGTCAAATCAGCACCTGATTCTCAGTTCCCTTCCCTCGACTCCTGCTTTGAGGGGGAATACCTTATCCTTAATTGGGGCAACCTATCCGCTTCCTATTTTTGTCTTGCAGTTTGTCAGAACAACCAACAAGACAAAAAGGGGCAAATGTAGACACCGAAATCATGTCGACTCCCCTGGTCACTCCCCGTCTTATTCTTCTTCGCCTATTTAACCCTTGACGATCACTTGTTCTACCAACCTTGACCCTGGCAACATGTAACAATGAGCAGAGAACTAAAAGCTAGACTCTGTCCTCATTGTGCATCTGCCGACGATGGTCTTTACCCGGCCAATGTTGCTGACATCGATCACTTATCGGCTGACATCGGCAATCCTGTCGACGTCGGTCACCATCCCGTTACCTGTTATCCATTACCATTCAGTTCCCGATCGGTTTTTCAAAATGGTTATCGAATCATCTCTCAAAACTATCCCAGGGCCTTCATTCAATCTCCCATCCCCGATCAATCAAGAGGCTCCCATTTCTGACATCTACAGGCTCTCCAGCGTTCGAACTCCAGCATCCATCAACTCCAGCATCCACCAACTCCAGCGTTCGTTCTTCCAGCACTGCACAAGAACTTCGACTATCGCTTTCATCACGGCGTCTGATAGGTAAGTATCTTCTGTGTTTGTTTTCATTTTCTTTCTGATTATTTATTCCCTATTTCTGCCATCTTGAAGCTTCAAACCCCCAGACTCGACCAAAAACCCCATCCCGACTTTGTCTAAAATCTTGTCCCAACCCTGTCAAGACCTTCTGCAACATTCTAAGACCTCTGTTCAGAACCTGCCCCTACCGACGCTGGTCACTACCCTGACCGACGATGGCACCTTAACCGACGTCGGCACCTTCCCAGACCGACGCCGGCACCACAGAGACCGATGCCGGCGACTGTGCAGAACAGTGCTGCATATCAGGTACGCACTTTTATTTTCTGTCATTTATTTCTGTCATTTCATCTTTTATTATCTACTTTCGTCCAACATTATGCTTTTTATCAGTGGGTTGATATCCTTCTAGGGAGTCTTCATACTTTCGGGATCGGGCGTTCACCTGACAACCCACCATATCTTTGACTAACATCTTTTCATGTTTTAGTCTCTTTTTCGCAGGTGTCATTCCTCCATAGCCAAAGAGGAGAATCTTTCAACGTCTGATTTTGGTGCACTCAACTTTATCAGGTACTTCTAGCCTTAACCTTTTATTTCAATTTCTTATTTCTTCTTTGAATGTAGAAAGCAATTTTGCATAGAAACACACAACATGGCCTAATATAAAAGTAGTGTCATATCCTAATCCTACACACCAAAAGGATGTCCTAAAGTAAGTGATGATAATGATACAAGACCTACAGGGTGAACTCCAATTGGTTAAAAATTTGGAGGCATAGGGCACCATGACACACAAAAGGAAAGACCAGTAGGAGGTTGAAGTCTAAGAGTTGACCAAGATCTTTCACCTCCTACAGTTGGAAGGGGTAATATCCCTATTGAAGGACTTGATTCTAATGCATGTAGAGAAATCAATAGCATGGGAATCCATCTACTAGGTAATAGAGATTTTAATTTCATAGATTAAGTGGACATGAGAATTAAGGCATACTCAAAACACTGAGTATGACTAGGAATTGCTAATAGATGCCACCATTAATGGATAATTAGTTTGTGAATACTGGTCAACATAAGCATAAAGGTTAATATCCTAACCAAGAATGCTTGTGAGAAGATGGGGAGGCCACCCTTAAGACCATCACAACACATGTTTTTCATGGCAAATAAGACCCAACTGTAGCCCATAGGGATCTAGAAGAGGAAGATAACTACCTGACACTCTTAAGAAGGCCATGGTGCTATGCAAAAAGACACAAATATGCACTATAATAAGTGTAATATTACTTTCAAAAATGGCAAGGAAAGGGTGTTAATAAATCCCTTAAATGACCAAGGGCCACCTTAAGTTGATATTGTTAACCTTGAGGATGAGGTTAACCACATATATAACATCATGACACAAGGTGTTGGGACTCTTCATCCCAATAAATAAGGGGTGATCACTTGGGAATATGGCCAATCAGACTTAGATACAATAGACATAGCTTACAAAAATTAGGTTGAATAATCCTATGAGGTCACTGGGTATAAATGCCACTTAATGCATAAAGCAAGACCTAAACTATTTAGCATAGGCTTGATAAGAATTGTGTGACCCTAGAATAAGTTGACTCCTTATGCCAAGAGGATAAGAAAGAGGGTGCTCCAACTCTGTAGGGGGAAGCTCACAAAACTCCTTAAGTATGAAGTAATCTAGCCTATTGAGAGGTGTATACAAGATATTGAGTCTTGCATCCCAAAGAAAATTGATCAGTTGGGTGCATTAGTGTATATATTGAAAAGTAATAGCATGCACTAGTGGGCCACATAGAAACTGAGCTTGCCCACTTGGAAAGATGTGAAGGTATCCATATGCACTATATTTGGAAAGAACAATGAGGATTTAGACATACCCACTTATGATGGTAACTCTAACCCAATTTTGCACATCTGGCTTTGTGAAGAGACTTGGGTGATCTATGGAGAAAATTCACCATGAGGCCTATAGGTGCATGACTTCTATAGAACTTTGAAGACATGGGAATGAGTATGGTACATCATAAATAAGACACACTGGGAATTAGGAAATTATTATGTGCTAAAGGAGAAGCTTGTGCACAATTTCTCCTTCTCTTCTCATAACCTTGAATTATTAGAGCCACTGTAAGTGATCTATTGAGTTATGTTTGAGGACATAGCTATCTTAGAGGAGTGACTAAAAGAGATGTTCAAAGAAAATGAACTAGTGATTCTAACCTTTTTTGAAGAAATGATGCTCCATAGTGACTCTAATGAGGAAGATGATGAGACCTAGAAGGAATGCAACCAGAGGCCCCTAGAAGGTAAGCAAAAGTTCATGAACCTCATTAATGAGAACCCTCTAGATGATGGAGACTCAACATACCTTCAAGTTGAGACAACATAGGGGATGAGGTAGGTTAAATACTCCCACTAGGAGAGAAATGAAACCTAACACACACTGATCAAGACCACCTAGGTACACATCAGTGTGAAAGGTGAGAACAAGATGGTCACTATAAGTGCATAATAGTATGAGGTAGAGCTCACATGCATCATTGATATTCTAACAGAATTTAAAGATGTCTTCCCATGTAACTACAAGGAAATGAATGGCACCCACCCTTAATTATTAAATATGAGAATCAAACTAGTAGATGGCATAATATTAGTCAATAAACACCCCTATCAGATGAACCCTAATCTCTGTGTCAAGGTGAAAGCAAAGATTGATGGGATGTTGGCCACTAGTGTCATCTACCTAGTGAAAGAATTAGAGTGGGTGAGTCTAATGGTCATTAGAATCAATAAGAATGGGCACATATGATTTTGTGTTGATTATAGGATGTTGAACACTGACTGCATCAATGACCCTTTCCCAACACCTTTCACTGATTAAGTCTTGGATGGGGTCACAGGTTTTGAAATCTACACTTTCATTAATTGGTTCTCAAGCTACCATCAGGTGTAGATAAAGGAGGAAGATAGGCCCAAAAATACTTTCATGACCAAATGGGGTTATTTTTATTATAATTTTATGCCCTTTATGCTCAAGAATGTGCTAGTCATATTCTCTAGAGTGGTAATCACTACTTCCAAAGACATCATCCATAAGTTCCTCCAAGTATATTTGGATGACTTAACCATGTATGGTCTTGTATGGGACCATGAAGACAACTTACACCTTATGTTCAAAAGGTGCAAATATCTCTAGATATCATTGAATCTAAAGAAGTGCATCTTTACCACCCTATTTGGCACACTGCTTAGGCACATCATGTACAAGTATGGATTGCTTATTGTTTTAGTCAAGATTTCAATAATCATCCAACTCCAGACCCCTTCCACATAGAAGGACGTTCATGCCTTCCTAGGCCATTATGGGTAATATAGGATGTTTGTAAGGGGCTATGCAAAAATCATCAAGCCTCTAGAGGAACTTTTATGCAAATATGTCTCATTCTACTAGGGAGAGGTGTAAGAAGAGGCATTTAACACTTTGAAGCTAAAATTGGCAAGTGCACCTATAATTTAGTGTCTTAACTAGATGAATCCTTTTCACATATATGTCAATGTGTCAAGATCAGCTATCAATGTCATTTTAGCACAACCAAGTGAAGGTAACATGGACCACCCCATTTCCTTTGCCAGTAGAAAGCTAATACAGGTTGAGCAGAAATATACCACCACTGAGTGTGAAGCACTGGCAATGGTCTATGCCTTACATAATTTTAGATAGTATATACTAGCAACCCCATTCACTTTTTTCACTAATCATGAGGTGTTGAAATACCTCATAAAAAAACTTATTTTACATGGGCACATTTATATATGGGTTATCTTCATCCAAGAGTTTCAATTTTTAGTCATGGTTACACCTACAAAATTGAATTTTGGGCCAAACCACTTATCGTACATCAATTTTTGTGATACGGTAGTGAAAATTGAGGATGATATACTAGATGCATATCTCTACCATGTTTATTTCATTCCTAAAGACTTGGCAGGGATTGCCACTTTCCTAACCTTAGGGATGGCACCATAAACACTATCTTCTAAAGAGAAAAAATAGCTTGTTATCCATGCATCCCCCATCCACTCATTAAGGGGGAGCCATACAAGATGAGTAGGGATGAAGTCTTACACTAGTGTGTTTTATAACATGAGTGGGACTCTGACCTTTAGGAAGTGCATGAAGGTATATATAGAGGACATTGTGAAAGAGATGTAATGATGTGTAAGATTCTATAATCAGGGTTGTGGTGGCTAAGCCTATTTAGTTATGCCAAGGAATATGCATGGGCATGTGATATATGCTATTGCATTGAAAATACAAACCATTGAGATGAGATTTATTTCATCCCTATTCTATCCTAGGTACCATTTGAGAAATGGGCCATTAAATTTTTAGGTCCAATCAACCCTATAACATATTATACAAGGGATAAACATATCCTCACAACAACCAACTATTTCACTAAGTGGGCTGAGGTAGTGCTAACCAAAAACTACATAGTTGTAATATCCATGTGATTTATCTAGGAGAAAATCATCAGTCGATATGGGTTCTCATTAAATCTAACTAGTAACAAGGGAACTCATTTCATCAATGAGATGGTGTGCATCCTTCTGATAGAATACATGGTGGCATACCACAAGACCACCCCATATCATCCCTATGCTAATGGAATAGCCAAAGATTTCAATAAGATCCTTGGAGCATCCCTCACCAAGATATGTGACATAAGTCATAAGGATTAGGATAATCATTTCTTTGTATTACTATGGGCATATCACATGACATGCAAGTGCTTAAATAATGCTACACCATTCCAACTAGTGTTTGGCATGGAAGTAGTTCTACCCCTAGATTTTTTAGTACCTTTCTTGAAAATTAAATGAATTGGATACCTTGATGACTAAGATTATTTGAGCATAAGGTTAGAAGAATTGGAGTGCTTGGATGAGACACATGCCCAGGCCAAGTGGGGTTAGCAAGTTGAGAAGGTGCACTAAAATTAGTGGCATGATAAGTGTAAGGTGATAACAAAAGAAGCCCTAGTCTTGCTATATGAATCCAAATACTTTTGATACATAGGTAAGCTATAGATTGTATGGATGGGTCCCTATTTCATCAATCACATTTTAGAAAAAGGTGCATGTAAACTACACACATTGGCTAGTGATATGCTTCAAGGGCATTTCAATGGTAATTGATTGAAGCCTTATCAGTAATAAGGTGACATTTTACCAAGGATACTCTAATTCTTTGGTCAACATTCAGTTTAAATTGAGATAATAAAAATAAGGTTTGATATGAGTGAAACCATATGATTCTTTAATTTATTTTGTTCTTGTTGTGTAAATAGGTAATAGGTGGTGTGAGATGGCTATAAAGATCCCTATGTTTTACCAAACCATCCATAAATCCAATCAAGTGAGTCAAGAACTTATGCTATAAGCTCATGAGGCTAAACACCTAAGTTTTGGGCATGTAAATCCTATAAATCAAGTACTCATAAAAAAAATCTATGCAAGAGGCATATGGTGAGATGGTAAGAGGAACCCTTGAATATGTTGAACCACCGCAAGACTGCTGAAAGAGAAGATGCTCAACTAAATTGGGTGAAAACCTAGATAAGATGACATTTAACAAGTCTAGATGCAAGATGAGAAGAGAATATGTACTCCATATAATGTGTGCAAAGTATATGAAGATATCAAGTGCTAAAGAGCCAATGTAAGGAATTTGTATGGGGTAGGATAGGCCAAGACAAGATGATGTCAAAGAAATTGACCAAGATAAAATAGTACACTAAAATAAGAGTTTAACTAGAAGAATAAAAATTGAAGAAGATGAATTATGCATGTATCAGGTGCTACATCCAAGTTGACATAAGAGAGGCAAAGGCTATGCCAAAAAAATGCATAGAAAGAGATCATTATAGATAGTTGGCATCCACCTAGGAAAAGCAAGAAGTGACCATTTAAAAAAGGATGTCACATCACCAAAACACTAGTAAAAATAATTAATGTGATAGTAAAATAAAGATATGTAGTTAATGTAGATGAGACATGAAATTCTAAAATATGTCATGATCCCTCAAGAAACACATCAATTAAATCTGACTGACATCATTAATAATAGTGGGTGACATACCCAATTATAAATAGGGTGAATGGCAAATGAATAGGGTTATAAATGCATGCTAAATTAATTGAGAACTAGAGCCAAATGACCCCAAAAGAGTGAAGTATCATAGATTAGATAGTGCATCAAGTGAGGAATTAATGTATTAAACTAGAATGGGAAGCACAATATGAGTGAAGAGGTGCATCAAAGATAGAGTAGAGAAGGTAAACTAGAATATACACTGGGCTTCCATTAACAGTTAGAGAAGCTTAGACAAGCAACTCATGCCAAGTCAAAATTAGGGGTTTTGGAAAGCCACACCTCCCATACTTTAACACCAATAGATTTAGAATGACAAAGAAGGAAAAAGCATTGAGATATGAAGAGATGTGACTCAAACTTAAATGTCATATAATAGTAGAGGAAGTAGTTCCCACCAAGACAAGGGTATATGCATTAGAAGTGGTTAGTGTTATGATGATGGAAGCCAAAGCACTAACCAAAATGTCCTACCAACACATGTAGTTCCTACTTGAAGTGTCAGTGGATGAACCCTAACACTCATTTATGTATGTATGTTAGCTTTAGGATTACAACCATTGGACATAAAATCACTCTCAAGACTTGGTGTAAGACTATATGATGGACACTCAGCACAAGATGCCAAAAGGAGATGCACTCTTTGACATATTGATAAGATCCAAGTTGAAGACCTTAGGCATGACACAACTCTATGAGTTGACCTACTTTGGAAAACTAGAGTAACATGTCTAGTTCCTCGTCTCATGTGTACATGTATATTGCATGTACTTCATAGGGTGATGAATGAAGATATTTATGCACCTAATCAATAAAATAACTAGAATACCAGACTTTAAAAAAGGTATCCATAAGCTAATAGGTGATGACAAGGAGGTGGAGTGCATTGCAAATCTCCTCAATTACTTTAAGGGGGGATACATTTTCCCCATCATTGAGTATGAGGACCTAGGCATAAGGGTAGTGGCATGACTGGTAAGCTTGAAACTATGCCCAAGAGGGAGATGCACCAATGTGTCCAAGGCATACCTCTACCTAATGTAGCACATGACATAGGGGATAAAGTTCAATGTGGCATAATTCATTACCATAGATATGAGTAAGAACATGCTAGATTGCCACATCATGAAGGGGACATTCAAAAGGGGCTCCATCCTCATTTTGATAGTCATAGAAGAGATTGAGATCCATAATGGTATAGGAGACAACGTGTGGGTGTTCCAAAAACACTATAAAAACCCAATGTATAAATACAAATATTTCACCTACACCATGGACCTCAGTGCCAAGTATAGGATCCATGTGCTAAAATGGTGGAATTAATACATAGAAGCCTTTGGGTTAGAGTGGCACATCTCAAAAGGGTTCTTAATGAGTGTGTTTGTAATGGTGACCTTCATTGTCATGTACCACTACTACATCATCCATATATCACTTAAAGATAGGAATAATTTATGATGGTTGATGCTTCCCTTTACCTTCTTGACTAAGTTATTAAGAGATGTGCTCATTAGAATCCCTAATGTGTAAAGCCTTGATATCCCAATCTAAGAGCTAGATGTAAAAGGCTAGCAGATGAGGAATAGATTTCCTTGTGTAGATGGAGGTTTAATAAAAGATGAAAAGGATGCCTTGGATCAGATGGATATCAATCATTTCGAAGAGGTAATGAAGCCTTAAAAAAGGATTATAGTATAGGGTCTAGCATCGAGAAATGAAGATACCACCTAGTCCTAATTGGGAAGGAAGGAACCCTCATACCCTAAGAAAACAAGAATCTCCCCACAAAGAAAAGGGGGGAGATGTTGGAAGAGATAGAGAAGAGGTTGAAGCTAAATATAGCTTTAAAAGGGGAAGCATCAATGATAGAATCACACCAAAAGCATGTGAAATTCACATCTCAAGCCCTCATAAGCCTAAAGGGGAGAAAGAAAGAGAAGGACCTTTCCCCTATGCTATAAGAAGATGTATTAGAAGAGTCAGAATGAGGACAAGGAAATTCCATTATGCCTAAGGACATAGGATCATCCCCTCGTAAACAATCCCCTTCACCTCTTCCACATGTGTAGCTAAAAAAACTAAGGCATAGGCTAAGGAGACTTGGATCTTATGAGGCCAAGAATAAAAGGGAATGAGAGATAAGGGAATACAAATAGATGTCCAAGTTATGGGTGCCCATTGAGTTCATCTAAATGGTAGAGGTAGAGGAACATAAAAGTGAAGTATTGTGTAAGGCATAGGGGAGAAAATGAGTGGCGTAGGTGAAGAACCTAAAGAATCAACTCCATATAGTATAGGCAATGAAGAGGAAGGAATATTAAATAAATGGAGAGAAATGGGCCTAGACCAAGGCCACATTGACACAACACTCACCTTATACCAGAGGTGTAAAGAATTGATGGCCTCATGCCTAATCCAGGATGATATTGATCAAATCAAGGTTAAAGAATCTAAGAGGGAAGAAAATTATGCCATGCAAGTAGTGAAAGGAAAGGCCAAGAAAGAGGAAATGATGGAGATGGCAAGGGTAGAACATGCCCAGAAGAAGGAATGGGAAATAAAAAATAGCCCAAGAAAAAAGGGCATGCATGCTAGAGGAATGAGAAAGAAAAAGAGGTTCCATTGGCATTGAGCCTAAGAAAGAAGCAACCAAGGTAACACTCAGTGTTGACACCTAATTAGCTAAAGAAGCTACATAGAATATTCACATATATTTGAGGGGCCACCTAGAGAGAAAAAAGGTGATGATGGCATCATAGAAAAACAAGTAGAGGAAGAGGTGTTACACCAAGAAGAGGATAGGGGAAAAGTTAATCAAATAAGCCCCAAAAGAACCATGAGATGATGATCCTAAAATTAAAGAGGAAAGAGAGGAAGAAGAGAGAATTGAAGAGATAGGGACTAGTGTTAATGCCAATGAAGAATAAGATAAAGTTGAATAAATAGGGACTAGCACTAATGCTAATAGAGAAGATCTTGGGTAAAAAGTAGAGGTTGAGCCTAGAAACCATGAAAAAGTATAGAGGGGTTCAAGGAGGATGATGACTTCTACATGATGAAGTACATACCTTAAATAACTACCATAACCCTTATGCACCACCAAGTCTCATGGGCCATGCACTGCTACATGGATGAACCAAAGTTTGAGGTCCTTACAAGGGCCATCTGACATGCCATGAAGCTAGAAGAGGGCCGTGACTACTAGCTAATGATCCCTCATGACCTAAACCCTATGCACTAAACTAATGTGTTGATTAAAATGGCAATCTCTATGGTGTACAAGAACATCATCAGTTATGTTTGTGGCAATAGTTGGAAGAAAATTTCTAAGAACATGAAGAGGAAGCTTGAGGAAAGCAAACTCAAGATCTAACAATTAATCAATCATGTCAAGGAAGTAGAGCCCTCCCTCTAAGACAACATCGACTACCATACCATGAAAGAGGTAGACTATGCCTACGTGTTCATTAAGCAGATGATCCCCAAGCTAAATCTAGTGCTAGAGGAAAATGAAGACCCTTATGAAGCTATAAGGGGTGAGATGATGAAGAAAATGGAAGAGGTTAAAGACCTCTTCACTGAGCTCAAAGAAGGCACCAAAGAATCAACCACCATTTCTTGCAACTTCACTCACTAGGTGGAGGTCATCAATACATGCCTCAAACAGATAAAGGAGTAAAAAGATGCTTATCTCTAGCATTCTTTCATAATTTTAGGTATTGATCATGTACAATTGATGGCACAATTTAATTCCCTCAGTGCCTAACTAAAAACATAAGAATGAGACTTGGAGGAAATATTTCATGCCTTCTAGACAAAGGCTAGTGAGTAGGGTAAACTCCTAGATGACACTGACTAGATTGACTCCTAAAGTCCCCATGCCAACTAGCTAATAGTTGAAAAGCATCATAAGCCTCAAGGCATACCTACCTAGTCCTACAAGCAGTAACTTAGGGCTTGAGGAGCATGGAAGTTTAAGTAGTGGAGTAAATAGGTGAACTACCATGACTAACAACTTGGCATACACCTAGTTTTCCTATATGGCATAATGGATCTAACAAGCTCTCACCTACTCACCCTTCAACACACACCTATCCAGTCAACAAGAAGAGTGGCCATCACCCATTTAAAGGTGACTTCCAAGAGTGAAGGGAGATGATTTGGTTTTGCAATGAATCTCTAGAAAAATAAAGAGTGATACTAGGAGTAAGCTTTTTGAATGTCAAATATAAAATGTAAGCCACACTTTTCTATGAACCTTTAGCATAATTAAAATTATAATCAATTAGCAAAGGCTATTACTAGTTATTATAACATAATAAGATATCAATGAATGAATATAAATTGATGTTGTTTTATTATAAATTATTGTAGAATGGTTGTGGTGTTCTTTCTTTATATAATTTGTTGATGAGCTAGGACTCCACCCTAGTAGTAAGTGGTGCATTCATGCCACTTAGCTCTCTTAACCACCACAAATATCCCTCATGCTAAACATAACACCAAGTAAAAACCTTATGATGATTGAACATCCCCATGTGGACTCCTTGGCTTGTATGTATTGATAAGGCTTTGACCCCCCTCTACATGAGCATATGCTATACAACCTCATGAACCCCTTAAACCCTACATACCCCTTGGCTACAACATGAGGTAAATAACCCAACATAGACTTGGTCCCTTCACTACCAGGCTTTAGGTGAGCACATAAGGTTCACACCTTATGTGAAACTAATGCTAGCATGTTAGTGTATTTAAATGTTATGTGCCAAACCTTACTCCCATTGTACCTAAATCCTTTAGTCTAAGAAATACCTAATAACTAGAGTTGCATGCATGACTGAGTTTCATGCCTAATTAAGTGACACACTTTACTAAAACATGTGACTTTTAATTAACAAGCTAAAAAATAAAAATGAATCACTTGGTCGAAGGTCATGGTGCTTTGAGTATAGGAGGAGGTGTTCCCCCTCAAACTGAGAGTCAATGAGGAAAGGATGAATCAGGTGTAGGTTTGATAAGCAATTGGTAGAGAGGAACTAGGTTGTGCCATAAGGTAGTTGGGTATGTGAAATGCCAATGGGTTAACAAAATGTGACTAAGCACGATAATCAAATTGTATAAATACTAAAGATACCAATGTTGATAAAAATAAGTGTAGGTTCTAGATGGACATATGACAGGGTGACTAGTCAACAACATTAGTTATAGTTGATCAGATTAAGCCTATTAAGTCATCTAGATAAGATCAATGTTATTCATATGTATCCAATGTAGGATGTGCTCCTATAGAAAAATATAAATGGTCTAATTATACATGAGGTGGGTCATAAAAATTAAAACAAAATAGGTGTAGTTGATGTAGTCAAAATGAACAAGGCAAGGTCATCATAAAACATGTTAAAAAGTCTAGTAAAAAATGACCAACATCAAGGTAGACATGGGCAAGTGGGTTTGTTGGTTGGAATGGGGTGGCCGAGCAGACTCTATATGCACTAGGCAAGTAGATATTGCTTATATAGTTCCATGGATGTAATGTCCAAAACAAAATTCAAGATTAATATAGTTATTTTGAGGTTGGGGTGTTGGTTAACTTGGTTTCCCTAATTTGATGTAACATGCAGTTAGGTTTGGTTGAAGGATGTTGGAGAAAGGGAAGCTCTAAATGGTTGAAATGATGGCTATCAAATAGTTTATTTATTGGTTTGGTAAAAATGGTGGATGAAATTACCTAATAGGTAATTATATGATTAATTCAACTATGTAAAAGGAATATATAGCCATGGATAAGCAACTTCAAGCATGGAATTGCAGCCACCATTTTAAAGGGAAAAAAATTAGAAATATGCTTTTACAGGCTTTAGAAAATTTGGCACTACTCAAATTACCATGGTAACCTGATAGGTTCTTTCATCACCATCCAAATAAGTTGACATTATGAACACCACAACAATGTTTTTAATAGGCTATGGAAGGTTATTATTCAATGATTCAGGGAAGTAAAGTAGTAGAGTGGGTAAACGAGAAGTGGTGAAGATTTAAACCCTTAACCCTTGAGCCAGTGGGGCCCCAAAATAAGTAAGCATTGAGTTTTGATGGAATTCAAAGATAGACTCTAAGGGGTTTTAGAATATGGAGTGAGTCAAATAATAATAATAATATTAATTAAATAAGAGATTAGGTGGAAATAAGAAGGAAAATAAATGGTATAAATAGAAAACCAAGAGGGAAAATAAAATAAAAATGCATGAAGATAGACAGATTGGGGAGTTGAAATAGAAGGTTACTAGGTGGAATGTGATTAAAGAGTGGGGATATTATACTACATAATAAGATGTAGGCTCGGTAGGGATAATCAAGGGAAATTATTAGTTGGTAAGTAGGTCACATGAGAGGGTATAGCTAACATCCACACATGGGTACCCCAAATATTTTAGTTGAAGGTGGTTTTACTTTTGATTCTAACATCTCTGAAGGTTAGAGTAAAACGAGTTTAAAATAGTCAAGACCAAAGGGGGCGAGGAAGGAATCTTCATCGCTATGGCTTAGTAGTGTTTAGGCTTACTTGTTGGTAATATGAGCTTGTGGGCCTAGCCAATTTTGTTATAGAGCCATAGGATTGGTATATATCTCATAGTAAACCAAATTCAAATGGAATACCTTTGAGGCTTTATCATGTTATACATTGTGATCATATAAGATAAAAATGGGTAGAGGGTTTAAAATGGAAAAAGGTGTTAGGTAGGGTGAAGGGATTAACTAGAGAGGGACAAAAAATAGGATCAAGGCTCAGCATGTAAAGGCATTAAAGCAAGAACGGGATTCACCTAAATTAATGAGCCTAACTAGAGTTCATGCATTAAAGCAAGGGCATGTAAGACATGAGGAAGTAAACAAGGAGATGTATGTAAAAGTGGTACAACTAGTGACCACACTCAAAGGAGATGGATGTGGAATGGGAGAAAATAAGGGAGATCTAATAAGGGATGAGGTGAAGGTGGACCAAGAGATGGATGAAGAGATAGGTAGAGAAAATAGTGAGGTCATAGATAAATATGAAGGTGGAGAAGGATGGAAGGAGCTGGGTATGGACATATAGGAGGGAAAAAAAGAAGGTTAGGAAGAACAAGGAATATCATCAAGGGAGAGGGAAAAAATGAAATGAAATGGAGAAAAGAGAAGAAAAATAAAAGGTAGAAGATTTGGGGGTGAGGAAAGCACTAAAGAATGATAGATTGGAGAATTGAAAAGGATGGGGAAAGAAGTGTAACAATTGTGAAGGGTAAGGAGAGGATGAAAAATATGGGTGGCCATTAAAGGTTTGAAAGAAGTCTAGAAAAATACCAAGGAGAAAACAATTGGTGATGAAAAATGAAAACCAAGGCAATAAATAGAAGAAACATAAATAAGAGGAAAAAGGAGTGAAATGAGGACACAAAAAAGATGAAATGTGAGTGAATAAGTAGGTGGTATCTTGACCAAGTAAGCATGGATGATAATAGGCAAGGAGAGGAATAATGAAGAAAAGTACATGGTGGTTTTGAAGATGAGAATGGGATGAAAAATGGGAAAGGGGTGAAGAATAATGAAGGAAAGCAAAGGATGGGTGGACAAGAAGGTGAAGAGATAAGTTAGGCATCAATCAACTAGTTAAAAGAGATTGACATGTTGAATGGGTGATTAGAAGAGATTGACAAGCTGAAGAGGTGATGAAGTGGTGAAGAAATAGGGGAGTATAATGAAAAGGAATGAGATGAATATAAGGGATGAATATCAAGGATGATAAGAAGAATAATGAAGTAGGGATATAAAGTACAGACACTCACATAGATACAAAAAATAAGTGAGTACCGAGATAGAAAGAAGAAAAGGGGAATGTAAAGTTCAAAAGGCAAGAAGAGATAAGATGAAAAGGGTAATTATGGAAGTATTCTCAAAGGATAAAGACCTAGTTACAAGCTAGTTGTGGAGGAAAAAAAATGGAAAATGTGGGAAGAGAATCAAATCGATAGAGAGTAGTAGCACATGTAAGAAAAAAATTGAATGCTAGAAGAAATATAAAGCATGTCAGATTGAAAAGATGGGAAAGAGGAAAAAAAGAACCAAGAATTAGAATGAAGGTGGTTTAGAATTGGTGGAAGAGCAGTAAGAAGGTCGTAGCAAAGAAGAGAAAGAGGTAAAAGTGTCCCTCAATTCTCAAGGGAATATGATGATGTGGAATTGGTGAGGAAAAGAGAGTGATAAAGAGGGTGCAAAAAATTACCAAGGATAAGGGGAAATAATGAGGATGGAAAAATAAGACAAAGGAGATAAGGGGAAAGGTTGGTAAAAAGTGGAGAGAGAGGTAATAAATGCAAAATGTGGGTGGGGAAGCAAGCCATGAAGCATGCACAAGGAAAGGTGTTAGGGGGGCTAACAAAGTAGAGAGGTGATGGCTTTATGGGAGATAAGAGGGGCCAATGAGAAAGGTTGTAAATCCTTGTGTTAAAAGAGATTAACAAGATGAAGGGATGGAAAATAAAGTATGTGGTCGAGCTAACCTCAATAAATGAGTGTTACCTACATATCCCAAAAATACATTAGGCCATATAGTTTTCCCAATAATGGGGGGAAAATGAAGAGGAATTATTAGATAATGTTAAAATACAAGGATGCTAGAAAGAATCCAAAGCTTCCTTGACATAGGATGCCTTAAGAAAGAGGGCATTATTAATAATGGAATTTAATGAGAAGGAAAAGGGGAGGAGAACTAGTTGTTAGTGGCTAAATTTCTTGTATAAGTTAAATAGTTCATACATAGTCTATAAACATTAGGCCAATGTAGTTCAAGTAGGGTTGGAAAATGGTGCTCAAATTCGCTACCCTAATGTGATGGACCACATGGGTTGGTTGGGGTTGATGGAGAAGGTTTTTTAAAATAGAGGTTTTAGGTTTTGGTGAAGGTGATGGTGAAGATGCATGGTGTAGATTGATGAATAGTTACCATAATGATCCCACATTTTGTAGGATGAGAGACACATATGGGCAAAGTAGGATAAATTAGAAGGGAACTCAATGCTAAGCACCAAAAATAACCTTCAATGGAGTTAATCCAAAGAGGAGGTGCCTCCGTAAGGAGGTTGTATCTTTTAAAATTATGCCAATGTGTAAGCATAATGATAACAATTATCATTATGAGTCAAGTTTCAGAAGAGGGTTTTCTATCAGTGTCTGCATAGTTAGCTTGGAAAAAGTTCATCATTGCTATGAGCTAAATTTTAATGGTAGTAACAAAGTGACTACATATAAATAATTTATTTGACAACTAAGTAGACTTTACATGGTATAAAATTGGTAGTGTGGTGAGTGATAGAGGATATACTATGCATGACCCAAGAGTTGTATGGGTAAGATAGACAAAAGGCATCCATATCTACATCCTCTATCCTAGTACCTCAAAACTAATGACTTATTGGTTATTCTAAGTTGGGCCTAACCAATAAGAAGATACGTGGCCCAAGAGATTGGTTATATAGTTAGAGAAGGTGATCATGTCCCTGTTATGGATGAACTTTCAACTAGCACAAAAGAAAAGACTACCATGTTCAAGTAGGCACTACCAATGATTAGGGTTTGACATTTAGAGCCTATGGCAATGGGCTAGTAGTAATAGGAGGGTAGAGGGGACATCAAGGTGAATATATTATTGTTAATTCATGGTACCCTACCTATGATGGAAGAGTTTTTATAATGAGAAGGATTTAGAAGCTACCATTACCAACAATAGTGGTATTTTTGGATGTGTGACCATTGTAGTGATACATGTATGGAAGCCAATTTATGTCAAGTGAGGTAAATGTGATAATGATAAGGCCCACAAGCATCATAATATGTAAAATAATTAAAGACATTAGATATGAAATGGATGATAAGGGTGACAAAGGGAAATCATAACATCACATGATAACTTTATCAAAATGGCTAGGTGGACTGAGGGGTATGTGTCTACACAAAAAGGTAAGTAGACATGACCATTTCAAGTGGGAAGACTATTCAAGGGAATCAATGACATCATATGACTTTCCCCATTGATGGAATGAATAATCATGTTGACAAGGAAGAAAGATCAGGTATTCTATTTAAATAATCATGATAAGGATGAATATCTATCATTGAGTTATTTGGTTTTAGAAGTTAGAGAGAGTGCATAGAACTACACAAGGTTAAATATGGTGAATAATGGTGGAGATAATTAGCAACCCCTATGACCTAAAATAATCAATATGGTGAATGTGCAAATATATCATATACTACAACATGTAATGGTGATAATGGAAATACTGCTAGATCAACAAAAAGAGGAAAGACACCCATAACCTGAGCTTGAGCCTGAAATATTACCTCTACAATAGTGAAGAAGGAAATAATGTCAGTGTGGAAGATGCAGGGCTAGAGAACATGACCATCAGCCTATCTATGAAGGGAACCCTCACTATTTAGTGGGATGTGCATTGAGGCAATAAATGGTAATACCTATGTAAGTAGAACAACCAGAGTAGAGGGATGTAATATCTATGATAGGTGAGTATGGTGAAAGACCCATATTTGAATATGATTCTCATCCTATGGGGATGAATGCAGAATAGGAAAATAGAGTACACCCTTTAGTAACTATTGAGATGGGGAA
Organism: Torreya grandis; assembly: GCA_037957365.1. Taxonomy (NCBI): domain Eukaryota; kingdom Viridiplantae; phylum Streptophyta; class Pinopsida; order Cupressales; family Taxaceae; genus Torreya; species Torreya grandis. Next base: position 1,123,554 of record JARHVA010003438.1, read on the forward strand.
TGTTATAGATATTAATTCAAGGAGAAATCAAGTAGAAGGATGGTTGAACACAAATCTAGAGTCACTAGACAATCAACCTAGTACTTAGGTAGGAAAATAATGTATGTAGGGGTAGTGTGGATAATTTGATAACTTTGTATGTGTTGTGTGACTCCTTATACCCTAAATAAAATATTGCATAGTTTTTTGTAAACATGTACAAAAAGTGTTGGATGTTGTTGGTTGAATTTTATCATGCTTAAGGTTATGTGGATACTTATGAATGTTATGGTTATGGTTATGACTAGTATGGTTATTGTGGATATAATCTCACTTAATGTAAAAAGAATTATTTTTGTTGTAACACTAGATGGTAAAAGTCATGATGAAAACATAAACCAAGCACATTAAGATAAGAATAGGGTATGGTGCTTTGTTTTTGATAAGGACTGAAAATAGACCCAAAGTGGAATAAAATTAATGAATATAATCCCTTAAAACATTATGCATGAGCAGTCATGAGTTAATAAAAAAAGGTTTCTTGATCACAGGGTGTCAAGTAAGCTCTAAATCCCCTAATTTATAGATAGTCTAAAGGGAAGATGTGTGATAGGTGGTGTGAAGGGTAATGGGTTATATGTATGATAACCTCATGTGAATTAGTTTGATCCTTCTATAGGTTTTCTAAGAATGGTAATAGACAAGTCCATGTCGTATGCTAGATGTAGACTGATCAATGCAAGAAGTCTACATGTGAAAGCTGATTATGGCTTCCAACTTATTATGCTACTTGAGAGCTGATTACAGATTTATATTTTGTTTTGATAGTGGGTATTTTGATTTATTTTTGTATATGGTAAGTTGATCAATGCAGGAAGCTTCTAATAAATTGTTTTATAGTTGACAAAGTTGACTTATCCATCCTTCAAGGGAATGGTCTAATATTATTGGATTTGTTTAATGCTCTTGATAGTTATCCTTCAAGGGATTAGTCTACCTTATATTTGGTAATTTTTATTTTATTTTTGGGTTTTGGCTTTCAAGAAAACATTATGTAATGCTAAATATATTAACCTAAGAAGTATTTTCGCATCTAAATTATTTCTAGACGTAGTGTTTTTAGACATGGACAAGTCTAATTAGGTTCATAGGTTTACTTTTATGAAGGAAAAATTTTAACATAAGAAGGTTAATAATATGAAAAGGTGTGGTTTTTGAGAGATAATGACCATGGGATTCCATCTTTTTAGAGACAAAAAGTATCCATGAGAACCATGTTATGGGTAAAGCAATGGTACCCACATTTAGGATTACACTATGACTATGATGGCTAATTACATGGTTATATGTTATAATCAATTGTCCTCAAAAGGAGAGGAGAAAGATGGGTGAAGGTTAAAATCTTGTAATTAAGGGATGAGCTTAAGTGAGACAAAAAGAGTGAGCTTGATCCTTCTTGAATAGAAAAATGGACATAGATGTGAAGCATTGATGGGCTCAGGTTCTGGTATACCTTCGAAAGAGGATAATTGATAAGATCCTAATCTATAATTATGGTTAATGATGTAAGGTCCAAGCCAATTAAAATCAAACTTGCCTCATCTACTCTTCTCCATCTTAGTCACGTGTTGGTTTTCCTTTAGGATGAGGTCTCTGATATTGAAGTCCCATTGTTTGAGGTTCTTGTTATAAGTAGTTTTGATATGATCTTGATAGATACAAAGGTGGGTGAGGGCTACTAAACAACACTCATCAATTAGCTCAAGTTGAACTAAATGATGTTGATGAAAATTTTCCTTAGAAATAAACTCTTACAAAGATATATGAAGAGAGGGGATTTGGACTTCAAGAGGCAAGATTGTATCTAATATTAAGACTAGAGAGAAAGGGCTAGCACATGTAGAGTTTTGAATTCTAGTGTGATAGGCCCATAAAGTGAATGAGATGTGCAAGTGCCAATCCCAACTTGAAGCATTAATAACTTTGGTTAGTATTTTATTAAGGGTCTTGTTGGAGGATTCTATCTATCTATTTACTTATGGATGACAAGGTGAGGAAAATATTAAATTTATGCCAAATGCATCACATAAGCCTTAGACTTGATTATTTTTGAAGGATTTCCCATTATCAATTATCATTTTATGAGGAACACCAAAGTAATAGATGATATGATGGTTGATAAACTTGATAATCTTTTCTGCTTTGGTGAAGATAAGAGGAATAGCTTCCACCTATTTGGTGAAAGATTTAGTGGCTATGATGATGGAGCTATGCCACTCTGAATAATGGGGGTTAATATCTCCAATGAGATCGAGCCCCTATTAAGAGAAAGGCCAAATGTCCTTAGATACCTAGAGGCTATTGGTTGGTATGTGATATAAATCAGCATGTTGTTGACATTTAACACACTTTTTTACATAATCACAACACTCTTGGTTGAGGGTGGGATACTATTATCTAAGGTTAAGGATAAATTTAGTGACTACTAGGCCACTAAAGTGTCCCCCATAGATCCCATCATGTGTTTCCTTGATGACATGGGAAGATTCATGGTTGCATAGGCAATAAAGAAGGAGATCATCAAAACCACATTTGTAAAGGATTCCCCATAGTATGGTGTAATGAGGGATACTCTGAATAAAGTCTCTTTGGGATTTCCTAGAGAGGTTGAGAGGGATGACACTTAGGTTGAGGTAGTTAAGAGTTTGGTCAAACCAAATGTTGGGTGGGGATTCTTCCACACTATAAATATTAGGGAGATTAGATTGGTTATAGGAGGGAGTGATAATATGATGAATGGTGACAAGTATTTTGGAATTAGAAAGATAAAAAAGGATATAGGAAGTAAGGCAAGCCATCATCTTTGTAAATTTGTTGGTAGATTGAGGAACAGATTGGACCATGTAACATTTGATTGATGCTAAGAGTTTGTCAACTAAAAGTTTATATTTTTATAAGACATCATTATTATCTTGATAGGATATATTTACCTAGTTGACCACAAGTTTGGAATAACCAAAGACATGGATTGTCTTAATTCTTAAGGTTAGAGTAGTTTAGAGACTTATCACTAGGGCTTCATACTCAGCCATATTATCGGTGCCTTCAAAGTCAAGTTTGAAGGAGAGAGGAAGGGGTTCAACATCAAGAGGAATGAGAATAAATTTGGTAACCCCTCTTTGTTGGTACTTAAAAACATTGAAGAACATGGTCATTTTGTAGGTTATGCCATCTTCTTGAAAAGCAGTCATGATAGATTCATCTAGAAAGGCAAGAGGAGGTGGTTGGTTGTTTGGTAAATGAGATTCAACCAATTGGTTGGTAATGACTTCCCCTTTAATTGACTTTTGATAGAGGAATTAAAGGTCAAATTTAGTTAGGATCATGAGACACTTATCCATGTGCTAATTTTGGTATAGTTTAGAGTGCATGTACTTGAGCAGGTCAATATTAGCGATGACATAGGTTTTATTGTTAAGAAGGTAGTCGCAGAGTTTGGTGGTCACAAATTTTAATGCTAAGAAGATTTTCTTGATATGTGTATACCAAGTATTGTATTCTAAAAACATATGGCTAATGTATTATATGGTTTTCTCTTTATGTTATTCATCTCAGTGAGCCAATATTTCCCCTAGATAATGGCCAATGCTAGAGATATATAGGTAAAAGGGGTGGTTATCCTTAGGAGGGGTGAGGACAGGTGGTGACAAAAGATACTATTTTAATGAATCAAAGGCCTTTTGATAATTTATATTCCATTTGAAAGAGACATCCTTCTTCAGAAGGTGATGCAAAGGTTGGCATTGGTTTGAAAGTTGGGAAATATAATGGTGAACAGATTGAAGTTTTATCTATAAGATACAAATCTTCTCAAGGTTGGTTGGAGGAGGAATGTCTAAAATTTATTTGAATTTAGTAGGGTCTACTTCAATTATACAAAGAGATATGATAAATCCAAGAAGACTTCCTAAAAGGACCTAAAAAATGTATTTCTTGGAATTAAGGTGAACTTGATAATGGATGAGGCATTCAAATATGATCATAAGAATAGTCAAGTGATATTTTCAGAGTTTGGATTTCATGAGAAGGTCATCCACATAGTATTATACAATATTATAGATGATATCATGGAATATATAAGTCATGGCATGTTGGTAGGTTACACCAGCATTCTTTAAGCCAAAAGGCATGAGTCTATAGAAAAAACTTCCTCAAGGGGTGCTAAAGGTAGTTTTATGCTAATCTTTAGGAGTAGTCAAGATCTAATTATAACATGAAAACCCACCCATGATAGATAACATCTCATTTATAGTTATAAGATCAATAATCTAGTGAATGATAGGTATAGGAAAGTCATCCTTGGGGTAGGCACAATTAAGGTCATGAAAGTCCACACAAATGCATAAATCTCTAGTGTATTGGTGATAGGTACGATATTTGAGACCCATTAGAGGTAGTTAATGGGTTGAATGAAGTTTACAGTTAGGAGAAATTTAAGCTCTTCTTTGAGGAGAAAGTATATGTGAGGATGCATGCATCAAAGTTTTTATTTAATAGGCTTGGCATCAAGATGAGTGACTATGTTATGGGTAGAAATGGTGGGGTTAATCTTAACCATATCATTGTAAGACCAAGCAAATGCTATGCTATGGTCTTAGAGGAAATAGGAGAAGTCCCAAAGTTCTTTAGCATTCAATGATTTGCCCAATTTAACAATGCAAGGATTGGATAGAGTGCCCAAGTTGATATCTATGGTAGATTTATTTGACATGGTCAAGGCCTTAGGAGGAAGGTATTTGTGGATAGGAGAATCCCCCACACTGAGATAAGAAAGAATGGAATAATCATCTTGATGTTAGATGGTGTTAATGGTAGGAGAATCATTCTCTACCATTTCAAGGTGTACAAGTGGAAGGACTTTGGTTTGGACACCCTTTTGGTATATGAGAGGGCTCAGACTAATGGTATTAAATAGAAAAAACAAGTTAGGGGGGTTGATGTTATGATATTTAGGCAGATAAAGTGATTGAATTGGTGAGGATGGGACATCTTCCCACATGGTGGAAATGTGTTTGGGTGAATTGGTGGGTTCTTCAGGTGGTTCATATCCAAGACCAAATGACTCATGACGTTGCAAAATTTTGATATGGGGTAACTTGCAAGGTCCTTATTCATAGTGACCAAGGCTAAATACTTTCAAGCACATCTATGAATATACAATTTAGTGAACTCTAGTTTGATAAGATGGGAAAAGTTAGAGGTAAATGGTTGGATGGATGAATTAGTGGTATGGGTTATAAGTGGTTGATCAAGTCCCCCATAAATGAAATTTATTTGATGGTTAGGTAATCCAAAGGGGATGATGTTTCCAATGTTAGGGTCATAAGAAGGGTCATGTCTTAGATTTCCCTATTATTGGGGAGTAGAGAAGGAATGCAAGGCTAAGATTCTATATTCCTCAAGGGAAAGATGTTGTATTGTGGTTGCCATGGGGTTCTTTATAAGAATCTGAGAAGAAGGGATAGAGAAGATAGTAAAAGCTTCATCAACATTTTATGTTGAAGTGTCATAGGTTTTGGTTGGTGGGGTTATGTCACTAGAAAATGGTTGTGAGATGGATGAAGGAGGAAGAAGGATGTCACTAGGCCAATATGTCATATTTCAATATTTAAAAAGACTATGGTCATCCTAGATAGCCATAATTTTCCCTTCATAATCAAACTTGACACATCAATGTAAGGTGGAAGGGACATAACTCATGGCATGGATCCAAAGGCACCCAAGTAAAAAAATTTATTGGAATTATCCTTATACAACATAAAAATGTTTGGGAATGATACAGGGCCCTACACAGATATAGAGGACAACTGTGCCCAAAGTAGTAGCTATAGTATCATTGAAAGAACAAAAGACCACTATGCTTTTAGACATGATGTTCATGGGTAAGTGTAGCTAGTCATAGGTATGAGAGGAGATAATATTTATGTTGGCTCCTCCATAAATCATCACCCTTTTGATGTAGGTTTGATTAATATATTCCATAATGAAGAGTGGGGAATTAGAATCCTCTAGATGAATAGAAGGTATTTATAAATTTTTGAAGGTGACAAGATTGGAAGTTTGAAGGGCACCAACAAAGGTGGCTAGAGGTTGAGGGTTATTGGGTATGACCTCAATGGATTACAAGGCTTATATGAGTGCTTAATAGTGATTAGGAGAGGTACTAACTCATATAAGCACAATTTTTTTGGAGTTTGGTGAAGTTGCTTGAGGATAGTTTTTTAGATTGATATTGCATATGGGTTGGGGTATGGAGGGTTAGATGGGGAGGCACCTAAGATAGATAGCTTGGGTTTGTTTAAAGATAGAGATGGTTGGGTATTGTTTGCTTTAGATTTTGGGGAGGGGCAAGTCTAAGTAATATATGCCTTAGCCTTCCCTTTATCCTTCTTTTGGGCCCAAGATTAGGTAACCATCTAAATAGTGTGGATAAGGGGATTTTATTTATTGGGTGGTTGATTTGGTTCCTCCTCTTTACTTTTGGGTGAGACTAAATATTGGATGGGTTGAGTTGGTGGTTAGATTGGCATTGGGGATGAAAGAGGTTTGTCTGATAATAGATCATCATCTTTATATAGTCTATGAATAAGTGATTTGAGAGCTTTAAAGTTTTTTGTGTTATGTCCTAGTTCCCTATGGTAAACACATATCACGTTATCATTAAACTAAGAAGGTTTGGTACATGAAGGGTCAAAGGGTTTTATGGGTGGTAAGTTCAAGGAAGAAGTTTACAATAACTGCTAGAGAATGGTTAAGTAAGATTTAGCTAAAGGTGGTAAAGGTTTAGCATTTTTTATTTTGGATGTTGAATTAGAAGGTTATGTGGACATAGATTTGGTGGTATTTATCTTAGGTAAAGTGGTATGCTTGGTTGATGGCTTTGGTTTAAGCAAGATGGTTGATGAGCTAGAGGTAGAGTAGGGCAAGGTAGATAACTTAGGAATTGTTGGTGTAGTGAGGAAAGGTGTCTTAGAAAGAAAGTATGAAGGTGTGACCAATAAAGGTGGTGGTGTTGTGGTAAAAATTATGGAATTCATGTTCAAAGTAGAGGGATGAGGACCCAAAATGGAGGGCAAGGTTTAGGGAGGTAACATTTGAGCTTATAGGCCTTTTAGTGGTTTACTTCTTGGGTTGTTTTAGTTGTTAATTTTGGAGGGGATTTGGTCACTTTAGTTGTCTTTGTGGGTTTAGATGTTTGAGGGTCAATTAATTCAGAGGAGGTTTTAGTTAGTTGGGTGGAGGTTTTAGTTGGTTTATAAGGGCTAGGTTGGTCTGCCAATAAAGGGATTAGAAGTTCTAGTTTGGTTCCCTTACCTTTGTCTTGACTTTTGACAAAAATTTCCAAAATTAGAGGTTATGTGGATGATTTCATCTTCTCTTGAGATAAATTCTAAAGAGGAGGTGGATGGTTCTATGGTAGGGGAGGTAGGCGTGGTATCCTCTAATGGAGGTGTGGGTATGATGGCTTCCTTTGTTTGGGTGTTCAAAGGAATAGAAGGTAATTTATCTAATTTTATTAGGGAAATGGTGAAATAGGTGGTTAAGGTAATATTTTATTTGACAATGGGTTCATTAGTAACCACATTAATAGTATGTGCCTCATGAGATGGGTCTGGTTTATTGTCATGGTAAGGGGTAGAAGGAGAATGATTAGAAAGAGGTTTACAAAATATATCAAAAGCCTAGTTTGGTGGTGCATTAGGATTGCCTAGCGTAAGCTACCCCTTGTTAATGAGGTATTAGACAAGGTATTTGAAGGTGTTTAACCTATTGATGTCATGTCTTATGACTCAGTGAAAGGCACAATGATAATTTTAATAATACCAACTTGGTATGGGGTAAGAAGCATCAAAATCTTGGGGTGGTTTAATTGGTGAAAGTTAGATGATATTGTATTTTAGTAACTTTTCCAAAATAGAAGGATAGGGCTCACCAAATGGAGTTAATTGCTTATGATTATTCTAAGTTTGGTTCCTTTGGTTTTAGTTTTAATAATTAGAAGATTCAAAGGTTTGGTTTTTTGGGTTCTATTGGTTGGTAGATGGTAGTGGTGTGACTTTGAGGACAATGGCATTGGTGGTTGATTTTTTTTTAGTTATGGGATTGGTTTGGTTGTTGTTTTAGAAGAAAAGGGCTCATTATATTTTTAATTTGAGTTCTTTCTCTTCAAATTTAACCTTCATCAATGGCTCTATTCTCTAGTTTATGAGTCATGGTAAAAGCTTCATCAAAGGTTCAAAATATTTAGAAACATAATGTGGATGAAATATGTTTTGCACATGACCAAGTGAAGAGTTATATAAGCTCAAGTTGAGGCAATTAAAAGGAAATTTGGTTGATTAGGCTCCTCTAACGAGCAACAAAATTGGCAATAGATTCATCTTCAAATTGCCAAATGGAGTAGAGGTCAGTAATTTAAACTTTCTTGGATATATTTATCAAAAAGTGATCTAAGAAGTTTTGGGCTAATTAGGTGAAAGAGAGGATGGAATGTTTGGGTATGGAACTATACCAATCCAATGTTGGTCTAGATAATTGCATAATAAAGGTATGGAGGAGAATAAAATCATCATGGGAAATCAAGTAGCATGAATGCCTAAATTCTCTTAAATGTTGTAGAGGGTCTTTTTTACTATTAAACTTGGTAAATTTTGGAAGTTTCCATTGGGCTAGATAAGGTATGATGGGGACGAAAGGGTGAATAGGCTCATTATAAATTTGATCATAAGATAAGAGATTATGGGCTCTAGAGATAGATGAATCAAGAGTAGTAATCTTGGCCATGATCAACTTAATGAAGTCTGCTTGAGGTTTTTGGGATGCATAGTTATATGGTATGTTTTATTGAGGTTGGGAAATGTGTGAATAGCTAGTAGATGGTTGAGATGACTCCATGTATATGTATGTGGTCTTTAGAGGGTGGGTGGAAGAAATATATTGGTATTTGGATGTTAATGGCTAGGTAGAGGCTGGTGGATGTTAGCAGGCATATGCTCTTATGGGTTATGAAGATAGCTAAAGGTTGCATGTTGGATCAGATTGGTGGTTGGGTTAGTGGATGATGGAAGGGTAGTGACTCTTGTGCTGATTATTGGTAACATGGAGAGTATGGACACCACAAGGCTTGGAAGTGGAGTATTTTTTGATGGATTAGATGTAACTTGAAGAAGATGGGTAGTGTTAGAAGTAGGCACTCCTATTGTGGGGGAGTGATTAGTAAGGGTAGTGGTAGTTTAGGTTGGTGGGTTAGTTCTGAGGGTGTTTTTGGTTGATGATAACATCTAGGAAACTAAAGGTTGAGTAGTTCTTATGGTACTAGAGTTATTCCTCATGAGGTGGAGAGGCATGGCATGAGGCAGATCTATGAGTGGGGTTGAAATCAAGACCTGGTAAGATGTGGTTCTTAGGTAGTGTTGTAATGATACATGATTGTTTTTTATGAAAACATCAAAATTTTCATCTCTTGGGACTACCCAAGTAGGACTTCCAAGAGAGTGAGGGGATTCTATGGGTTTAGAAATGTGTTCCATGGATGAAGAGGTGGAAGTTGGTGATGGTTGATTTGGTGGTGGGTTTTATTCTTTGAAGTTTTTTTTGTTATTGGTGATTAAGAACCATAGAATAATATAAGAAAAGGATGATACATTTTCACACCTCAAATAAAAATAATCAAGGCAAATAATGCATTCACTAAGAGTGTGTAAATCCTAATATTCTTTTTAATCTCTCATTTGGCTTATGCCTTAAAGAAGTGTGAAGAGGAAGTTGGTTTAAATAGGTCCTAAATAATGTAGTCTATGTTTGGTTTTAGGTTATGCTTAGGCACTCAATATAGGTTTGTATTCATCCAAGTACTTGGCCTGGTACTTGGGGCTAGCTCCTCTCAAATCACAATCTTGCAGCTAGTGTGGGTGTTTAGCCAATATGTATCAATTTCTAGAGTTTATACTCAACCAGAGAACTGAGTTGGATATTTCCTCAGTGATTAAATTAAATTAAGATAATTGGGAAAGGGTAAGGTGATCCAATAGGTGATGAAATCCTAGTCGGGTCTTGTCTCAAGTGTGTTTTTATGTTTTTTTGTGCAAGTGGTTTGGTTTGTGTAACATTTATGAACTATGATTAATTCATAATGATTTTAATTAAACTAGGTGAGCTAAAATCAAGCAAGCAGTGAATGGAAGCGCTCAATTTTAACCAAAATATTTTTTTTGATTTATTTTAATGATGAAAATAAAAACTAAAATTAACTTAAATGAAACATAAAAATTCAATCCTAATCCTAAGATTAATGTTCTTTTCTTTATTTTTATTAATGCAATAAAATTTAATTTTCTAAAAAATGCAACTAAAACTTTTTTTCCTTTTTTTTTGGTAAAGAAAGAAGATTAATTTTATAAGAATTAAAATAAATGAATTTTAATAATTCAATTATAAATTTCCTAAAACATATAATAACCCAATAAATCTCAAGGGTCCACTAGGGGTGCCAAAAAAATTTTGTCTAATTTTTGTTGTTTCTTAAGTACGAAAAGAAGAAACTAGTTAAGAAGGGTGTGTAGAAAAATATCTGTTGAATGAGCACGTGTTGAATCCAAATTTTAATGATAAATGATCTATGGATAAGAAATAATAACCTCAAATAAGAAATCACTACCACAAAACTTGTTTTTTAGATAAGTAGTTGGGTGGATTACCTAGGGTGAGCTAGATCCTAGAACCAAAAGCTTTCTAGGAGGCTGCCAATACACCTACTTTTAACACTTAAGTTTGTGAATAAAAAGGAAACACAATTGGATTTAAAATGGAGAGTAATAAATTAAATAAAAGAAAATAACAAAAAATAACAAAATTAAGAACAAAAAGTTAGTGATTTTAAAATATTGATGAAATAGAGCAACCAATGCTAAAAATTAGTCAATACAAGGTTATGGTTTTGGTTTTGAAATTTAACAAGGGATTAAAGAAAGGTGGTTTGGTTGGTTGATAAATTATTAAGGTAATAAAAATGTAAATATTAAAATGAAATAATTGGGTGAATGGTTGATGAGGTAAGAAGGTAAGTAGTTAAGATGGCAAAAGGGGAAGAGGATAAGGAGGGTAAAAGTAACAAAGACGTGAATAGATAAAAGATGGAAAGAAAAAAAATGGATTGAGATAATGAAATGAAAAAGGGATAAAGTGAATAATTGGGGATGAAGAGATTAAAACTACAAGGGTATGATAAGATAAAATTGAAGAAACATAATCAAATGTTATCTTCCAAGCTTGAAGAAGAATGTTGTTATTGTTGATGATGTTATTGAAGATGTCTTGAGGTAATTTTGACAGAGCTTCATTGATTCAAATTATTTTCCTCAAAGATATGTATGACCTTAAAATTAAGTATCTCCTTAAAAAACCTTGAACAAGATCTTAATAACCAAAGACTAACTTCCAACTTAACCTTAGGTGAAGGAGAGGGGGGTATTTATAGGATTTGTTGTGAAGAATCATGCCAAAAGAGGAAACAGTAGAAGTATGGAACCATTTTCCATGTGGTTCATTAATGAGTCAAAATATGAGGTTGGCAGGATTTCCACCTTGATCATGGGTCTCCCAACTTGCACATGAATCAAATTTTGAATGAGAATCATGCACATGGGTCTAAATGAGGCCAAAGAATTTTCACCACCCTTTCTTAGCTTCATCCAAGAACTTAAAGAGATGGAAAAAAATGTGGTGCCATTTTTCATGTGGTTCATGAATGCATCAAAAGATGAGTTTGGTAGGATTCCTGCCTTGATCATGGGTCTCCCATTTGGGTTAAAAATTCAAAAATGGGTGCCCTTTATCTTTTGCAAAGCACTGAAGAGGTAGGTATCTTATTTTGAAGGCCACTTTCATGTGTGAAGGTAAAATACATGTTGGATGATGGCCCCTTAAGGGGAAATTCACCATATTTTAAGGGAGGACCCTTGTGATTATTGAATTATATCATTAGGTACCTTTGGAAAGGGTCTCAGTTCAGGTATGATGTCCCACATCAAGTCAGCACACTTGTAAGCCATGTCACATGCTATATCACCTCCCAAACTATTTTCCATGTCACTTACCATGTCATCATGAATAGTGATAGTGGGTCCCATAGTGGATAGTGATAATTAATAGTACTTTCAAATAGTATTTTTGAATAGTATTATGTGAATAGGAGAATAGTGATTTATTTAGGTTAAGAGGGGTTGGTTAAGGGTTAAAAAGGTTTAGGGAATCTTTAAGGGGTCCTGAGCCATTTAGTCATCAAAAATTATAAGTGTGTAGTTTTTTAGTGTCTACACTTTTTCCCCTTCATCTATTGTATTAGTTTTGATTTCTATTCAATTTGTCTTCAACCTTTAATGCCAACTAGTAGCATTCTTCAAGAGTTTTAGGACTGGATAAACTCAACACATCTTATAGGTTGTATCTCAAGCCATTGATATACCTTGCCACCTTATCATTGTCATCCTCCATATGACCTGATATAATGCTTAATTTTTATAACTCTTTAGTGTAATATCTCACCCCTATCTCTTTCTACTTCATGTTTTAGAGCCTCCTATACAAATTAGTGATGTAGTCACTAGGCAAGATTTTATTATTCAACTTTACCACAATCCTATTCCAAGACCTAATCTTGGCCTTACCTTTCTTACTTAACTCATATTGAACATAATACCACCATAGGTATGTATGCCCCTTAAACTTAGTCCTATCAAACTTCACCTATTATTCTTTTGGGATATCTTCAAAATCAAAGTACTTGTCTAAATCCCCATCCACTCAAGGAGTTCTTCCCCATTGAATCTAAGTACATATATTGGAAGATAAAATTTGGGATTATATCCCTACCCTTTCACCACATTAAATAGTCTCTCAACTCTTGCAAGGTGACATCTCCCACGTGCAAGGCTATTGCTATCTTACCTACTGCATTCCTTCTTAGTGGCATCTTCACTCTTTCTCAAGTAATTTATCAGAAAAGTACTTGCTTATCAATATTTAAAGGAATAAAATCTCTCACACTTACTTCTAGGTTTATTTTCAAGGCTTTGATACCTAAATGATGAAGATCAACCTTGGAATACGTTTCAACTCTACCTTCTTCACACACTTCCCTAGGCCTTTAGACCTTCATAGTAGCTTTTTTTATTTGATTTTTAGCTTGTAAATAAAAAATAAAAATTATAAAGAGATTATAAAGATATTTATAGATACTCTCTATTGAATTACACCTCCCTATCAATTTTTAGGGTTAGATTCTAAGTTTAACTCACTTTTCTAGAACTAAAGCTTCCCAATTAGGCCTATTTGAGCTTATACAACTCAGTCCTATATTTATTGTACACCCAAGACCATACATGTATTAAATTTTATTATTTAATTATATCACTTTTAAAAATGCTATACTATAAAAATATTTCCAATTTGGAAGGTTGAAACTCTTGAAATAACCAAAACCACAGTTTAAAGCTTTTTATCCCCTATATAGGCTTAAGAGAAAAGAAAAATGGATTATGAATGTTTCAAATGGTTTTATTGAGCTACTGATAATTTTAAACCTCTAAATTACCCATACATAACCCATCCAAGCATTTCATTTCCATCTAAAATCCTTTGTTATAGTTTTCTAATTGGATATGTCTTTGACTGTGTAGGAAAAGTTCATTCTATAGGCATGTATCACCATTGAAAAAGAAATTACTAGATTCTATGGAAATTAAAGGTTATTAAAAAATAAAAATATTAAAAAAAACATACCAAAACCTTAAGTAACCTTTTAAATATACTTCTAATTTAATTTTTTTCTTTATAGTGACATAGTCAAGGACATACGATGAGAAAAAAAAAGGAAACATGGGTCTGTGGTGATAATTCTTAAAAATAGTGATATTTTTATTTATTAAATTGAATTTTTATCCTTCCAATATGAAAAAAAATCATCCTACACAAACATTAAAAATTTCATATGGTGTATAAATATTGTAACCACCTTGAGAGACCTTTCCAATGGTCACAAGTTAAGTTTAGAAACATGGAGTTTGAACCCACATTGGATTTCCATACATGTGAAGCTTTAGACCAATGACATGAATTCAAGGGTCATTATATGTGTTTAAAACATGTTAAAAACATTATAAAAATCATTAATGTGCCCCTTAAACACTAAACATATGTAAACTATTTACATTTTTGAATATCATGTTTTAGTAAGAAAATAAGAAATTTGAATTCTAAACTACCTAGATGCGATTATAAGATACCCATTTGAAAAATAATGATTATTAAGGCATTTTAAATCCTTCCAAGACATCACCAAACAAAAATTAATGTAACAAACCAAAATTAAAATCAAAATTCACCCTAAGAGTGATGCTATGACATCAGTTATGGGATTCTATCCCATGTTTTCTATAATTTGAAGTTAAATTCCACCATATAATCATGTGGATCTCTCTTAATGGTAGATAGTTATTTCATGAGTGAAATGTGGTCACTCTTTTACTCAAATTAATGGCATAATTTCTCTCCCAAATCATCCTAATTATGTGTATAACCTAGTTTTAGACCTTTATAACACTATATATATCTACCCTTTAAGGATATACCTAGGATTTTCATAGCTACATTATCTTGGGTGACATGGTGAATTGAATAGATATTTATAACATCATGGATGTGATAAATAGGTGTTATGAATCTATCACAAGTGAATCATTGGGTCCTCTTTAGGGATATAATAGGAATTCCATAATATTCTTTTAGATCTAATGGGATACCTTTATCAAATTCAAGAAATACTTGATTCCTATAAGCATCCATAGAATGAATTGGATGCAGCCTACCTCTTACCCTAGGAAGTATACTAAATATATATATTGATTATGAATTTAAATAATATTCCCAAAAGCCTCTTTATCTTCTTTTAGGTGACTATGATACTACATTTATTCTTTTAAGGGTGAATTATAAGTCAATAAATTCAAAATTAGTACCTCTAGTAGAAGACCTTACTTCCTTTGGCATGAAAGTATGGAGCTGATCTAGAACTAAAAAAGTATTGAGTCATCAAGTGCCTCTAACATGTCTTATATTATGATGTAACTTGCTAAGGATAGAACCAAATAGTTAGCTGAATTCTTCTAACTACATGGGTGTATTCCCACTAGGCATGGTATAAACTATTGTCACTTGGATCATACACCTCTTAAATTAAATTAGCTGATCCAAATGCAACAATGGGATCATCCCCAAGGTGTGGTACCTTGTATATTTTGGTATGAACCTATATATATGGCTATATCCCTCTTAAACTAAGATTCCCCTTATTTAAGATTAGTTTTAGACCTAAACATATGCTAAAGAGATATATCTACAATTAGGGATAAATGTATTTGTTCATGGAAAAGGGAGAAATACAAACTAAACTACTAAATTTTATGCACCAACTTTCATTTATCTCCTACACTCATTCTAAAAACATAATAACATCCTTTAAAAGACTTATTTTAATTACACACTCTTATAAACATATTATCATTGAGGTATGATAAAGAAACTAGCTTTCATAAGGGCTATAATGTCTAAAATTTCCATATAAATGAGCCAAAATAGATGAATATGAATGTAAAATAGATATCAAACTAAGAAAAAGATACTGATAAAAACAAAATGCAATTGAAAATTTGAAATACATATTGAGATATTAGGGAAAGAGAGAAAAATTAAATGTTTTATTGATAGCTAGAGGCCTAATCTAGCATTATAGGTCTTGGAAAGAGTAGAGTCTTGTCATACCCAACAGGAAGGAAATGTAATAAGGAATTTACAACCCCCTTTGTAATAAAAATAAGACAAGAGAAGAGAAGCACTACTAGGATGCATAAATACAATTATTACATCCTAAATCCAGCCCATGCAAGAGAAAAATAAGTGGAAATTAAGAGCGTTCACCTCTAATAAACACATTAGGTGTGCAAATTTGATGGTTTCTAATGTAATATGGGCATATAAATTGAGAAGAGGGATTTATTGATTTAATTTTGTAATTTGGAGTGATTTAACATGCATGATTTGGTCAATTGGATGCTCCACTCTTGAAAACTACGACTCTCTCTTGTGTTAAAGGCCTTAACTCACCCATTTCCACCTCTTATAAATGATAATTTTTTGACTTAGAAGAAAAATCCTACACCATTTGGATCCTTGAGGGTTGACCTAAATTGGTTGACACCTCATCAAGGGAGTCACATGTTTACATAATAAATTTTCAATGCTTTCATACCCAAATCACACTTATTATGACCATTTACTCCATTTTGATTCATGAAGGTCTTGAATTTATCCTTGGAATCATACTCAACATACCTCCCATGATTTATTATGGGTGTGATTCCCTATATGTACTCTAAATAGTTCTTGAAAAATCCAAAAACATTCATCTACATGCTTTGAAGGTACTACTTTGAATTTTCATCACCTTTGTAAACCTAAAAAAACATATTCACAACATTAAGAGACTCCAAAAAAACTATTTTATATTGTAAAATTGGTGTTGAGGTCATTTCTAAGCTTAATACATTCCTTAATAGATTTAAACATTATGCTAATGACTATCTAAAACTTTTGTGTCTCTCATCAACTTGCTTTGTGGTCTTGACTACCTTAAAGTATTGTAGATAAGTATTTTAAGGTGTGTTTGAACTTGTAGAATTATAAATAAGCTCATTGATCATGATTATGACCAAAAATTCCCACAAACTTGAATGCATATTATCTATATACCTACATTTTTCACCATCATGTATACATTCACTCTTTGTTTAGTCATGAAGTTTGTGAGATGAACTTGTAAAATTTATTTAACTTATATAGGTTTATTCACTCTATCTACAATTATCTCATAAGAGCCTTGAGGTCATGGACATGTTTGAATTCCCTTATGAGCCCGCATGTAAAATCTCATAACCCTTAAAAATCTTTGGGACAAGTTCAAGGCTTCAATAATATTTCATCTTCACTTCTAAGACATGGGATGGGACTATAAACTTGAGGTATTTGATTTGAGGAATCACATGTAACATCCTTATTTAGATTGGAATAATTTATCTATTGTACTTGAAACTTTGTTTGAAGGGTCTTACAGCCATAGGATATGTTTCAAGTCTATTCATTCTTAAAACATGATTGGTACATTAAAGTCCACTTGATATTATATGGATATCTCTCTCAAGAACTTAGAATAATTTTGTCAAGAATATTTTAAGTGTTTTGGGAACCATTCTCATTCTAATTAACTAAGGAATATTTCTTTGAAATCTATAACTTTTGAACTTTCATAAATTAGCCTTGAAATCTTGACTACATGGATTCTATCAAAAATAATATATACCTACATATGAATGTTTCTTTAGATATTATAATATTTTTACTTGGTCTACATAGTTCAATATTTGGCTTTTGAAAATAGTTTCAGGCTTGAAATACATTTAGAAGGTCTTGAGACCACACTCTTATCTTGAATCATTTTTAAAAATAACTAAGAAACCTTGAAAATTTTGATTAGGATCATTAGAACCATAATCTTATCTTAAGGTCTTGAAGAGCCATATTACCTCAAATAGACTTAGAAGATTCAAGTTTAGGTAACATAAACATTGATTTGAGGCTAGACATCAAGATCCACCTACAACATCTTTCAATTTAGGATTTTTAACTCTATATTTTCCTAACCTTGATTTAACATGCCTAAAAACATACTTGGACATCCCTATGAATGAGTGTGAAGGGACCTTAATGGAAATAAAGTATTGATCACTTCAAGAACCTTCTATGGAGCCTAAAACCATCATTGTTTTGGTCTAAAGGGACATTAATCTTGTATGAAAATCTATCATCCATTGAAAACTAAGAGAAATTAAGACACTAAGTTAAATTAATATATGGTTTTGAGGAACTTGAGAGGGTTTTGTTTCTTGGTTTCAATATGGTAAGGTTCCACATGAGGTATTGAAAACTTATACAATCTTTACACTTACTCTTTATTACTTAAAGAACATTTGTTACCTCAAATTGTGTTTTGAATACTTTGTCTAGGAATAATTAAATATAATAATCACATTTATTTCTCAATAAATGTGAATGTCTTGATTAGTGTTGTACTTCCATATAAGACCTTGTTATTAATTAGGACATCAAAACCTATGACCCTCTATATTTATCTAGCCTTGAAACATCATGTAAATTTCTTGAGATCATGAGAGCTATCCACCATCTTGATTGTGATATGTTATTTATTGACACTTTGAGGACTTGTATTCATATTTTTAATCAAATACATCCATGGAAGATGAGGAACTTGGATATATTTCTATATTCTTCTTATCATCATGAGAATTCAATTGATAGGTATGCATGCTTATTTATAGTTGCATTTGAGTTTCAAAGAGCTTACTCTCTCTTGATTCCATGAAGGACCTTCTTGGAAACTATGAGTTTACATATAACCTCCTTGGAAAGGTATTGGATGTAATGAAGAGTCTTATGCTTACTTGAAAACCCTTCATCAGAAAATAAACTTCTCAAAACACATTAAAAACCTCTTTTCTTATAAGCAAACTTATGTGGGTCTTTATACAGATTAAAACCTTAATAAAGCCCTTAATCATAGTTTTCATGGGGCTAAAATTCCCTTATATGTCATTATATATAAGCAGAGATATATTTGAATTGTTTATGACCCTTCTCTTAAGTGAGAAAGACCTCAAAACATGTTTAAAACCTTCTTTCTATTTACAAACTTGTAGAATTATTTCCAAGCTTAGAACTTAGTGAAACCTTGACCTTGGTTTTCATTAACATGCATTCATGTTTAGATGATCTAGGATGTAATTGGGAAGTTATTTTTATTTATTGAGGCCCTTTTATTGAGAGGAAACCATCTTAAAATACATTGAAAACCTCTTTTTCATTTATAGGCCTTTAAAGG
The DNA here is from genome assembly GCA_037957365.1 of Torreya grandis. Taxonomy (NCBI): domain Eukaryota; kingdom Viridiplantae; phylum Streptophyta; class Pinopsida; order Cupressales; family Taxaceae; genus Torreya; species Torreya grandis. The sequence continues at coordinate 1,142,599 of JARHVA010003438.1, forward strand.
TCTTTTAAAAGATTAAACCTCAATAAAACCTTGATATCAGTCTTATAGACCAAAATTATTGTTTATATGGTCATATAATATCCAAATACATAATTAATTATTTTGATAACGTCATGCATTTCTTTTTGGATAAGCTCTAAAACTTCAAAAAGTGGATTCACGAGCTCTAGGATTTTATAAGGTTTAACAGGTTACCTAAAATATTTTCATAGATTGATGTTATTTTAATATCCTAAATTAATATTTATGAATTAGGATGGGGTCTAATAAACCTCTTGAGATCCTGCATGATCCAATCTTTTCCATGCAATATAATAAATGACTTCAAACCATGAACCATGCCTTCTTCAAGTTGCTTCTAGGTTATTTAGGGGAATTTTAGCAATGGTTAATAGCATTATTTTATTATTTCTACATCTAAAAACCTTTATATGACCCTTTAATACCTCTTTCATTCTCTCTAATTTCAATACTTGACCTATTCAGCTCTTGAGAGAAGATGGCACATCTTTGAAAACTACCTATAGGTGCTTATGAGTGAGGTTTTAGGTCAGTATTATCCTATTGAGAGGTATTTGAGAATGTTTTTCCCATTTTAAGGAATGTAAGGGATTGAATATGGTGTGAGTTCCCAAAATTACCTAATTTTGTAAATGGATACCACTATACAACTCTATAACTTGAGAACACCTTGTAAAAACCTATAATTTCATGAAAACCTTCATGTTTGGAAGCTTGTATGCCTTGTATTGCCTAAAATAGCCATCAAATATGTATAATTCACATCATAAGTGTTTTAAGGAGGTGTTTTATCCTTAGTTCAATGTAGAGATCCAATAAACCCTTATTTCTTGGTCCTCCAAGACCAAAACCTATCATTTCTTAGGTTTGCAACTTATGTTCAATGCTTATTCTCATGTGATTACACCTAAAACCTATCATTTCCTCCTTGAATGAATCTCATTTCCATTTTATAAATTTAATAAAAGGCCCATGTGACCAAATAATATCTAAAACCATCATGTTATATTCCTTGGAGCTCTGAAAACACCTACACAAGATGATTGAAACCTCCTAATTTGAAGCTTTGGGCCTTGAGGAGACTTGAAATTATGATTAAACTTTGACCTTGAGAATATATTAATAAAACCTATAAAAAAACTCTTGAATCCATGAAAATTCCATGATCACACTTGAAGGTGGAGCAATAGTTTTGTGATGGTCAAGTGCACTTTCCTCATGTTTGGGAGAACTGAATGCCACTAAGGAATAAAATGGTATAAAATAACTAAACTCAAATTTTTTTTGATCTTTTATATGGATGGTAAAGTTCATAAATATTTATAAAACATTATAATTTTACCTTATGATACATTATTAAATGTTTAGCTCCCTTTATAATACCTTTAATGAATTAAACAAGAATTATTAACTCTTTATGGACTTATAAGCACTTTTATAACCTTTTGATGTGTTCATGATATAATTATGCCTCTTATGACTCCTTTTGACCTTATTATTCATTGGATAACACCTTTTAGGAAATTTTTTCTTTGAATATGACCTTGATTTACATTAGTAGGTGGTGAAATAGGTCTATAAAGGGTTACCTTGACACTAACCATGGAATGAATCTCAAAAAAGTTAGTATGACTATATGTAAGAAGTTAAATGCATCCATACATTTAAAACTATATAATGAGGCCTCATTAGTACATCATGGCCTCAAGATGACATATTATACTTTCCTATAAAATTAGGTATTATGGAGAAGTTGGAGTGTTCTAAGGACATGAACATAGGATTGATAACATTTGAGGCCTTATACGAGACCTTGACACACATCCATACTTTAAAAAACATGAAAATAAACTCTTTAATAGGCCTAATACAAATAATGACTCCAATAGTGATTGCAAGAATTATTTAATGGAGAAAGAGTGCCAAGAACCTTAAAAGCTCGTGCACACATGATATTAAACCAAACTAATCATCATGACGGTACTTTCAAGGGTTGTTCTTAGATATTTTTAGAAAAAAAATGACCCTCTCTAAGCATGTCAATTGTCATAAAACAAGGGTGGTTAGAATAGCCATCAATAATCACACCTAAGAGAGTCATTAGTAACTCTCCTTTTATGTTGGTGTATGGGAGAGAGTAAAAGATTCAATTATCATCATATTTACTATATCTTGAGTTTGAATAATAGTTATAAATACTATAAAATTATGTAATGATAATCAAATTCGCTACGTTGATGGAGCTAGAAAAGATGAGTGACCACACAATGCATATCCTTGAGGCTCTCATCAAGTGCAAGTGAAGAGAACATTTGACAATAGATATAATTTTAGAACCTTTAGGGAAGGTGATTTATTTTTGAAGTTGGATGAATATAGAGCTAAATATTTAAGACATAAAAAATTTGATGTCATTTTGATTGGTCCACATATTATCAACAACTACAAGCAAGCCAATGTTTCAATATTGAATGGAGAAGTAATACCTTTCCTAGTCAATGGGATACACTTAAAACCCTTACTATGAGGTCATTTACAAACCTTTTACATAATAAAAACCCTTCTTGTGAGGTAATTTTCAAACATTTTACATAGTAGTGTAGTATTTTTTTTCATTTCTCCAAGTGTTGTTTGCACATTGATTATTGATATTTTATTTCTTTGGGTTTGTTTTGAGGCTTTTTTAATTCATTTTGAGGCTATTCAGTCACGTTTTATTCATGGTGTTACTTTCAAAATTAGTAGTATTTAGTGATTCCTATGATCAATGGACTTGTATAAGGCTATTAGATCCTTACTTATTAGGTAAGAAACCCATTAGGGTCACTAAAATTTTGAATTTCCAAGTCTCCTTGACCTCTCAATCACATCACATAATAGCAAAATGACTTTTTAGGCTAGGATCAATTGTTTAGAGTTAATAACACCTCTATGTAAGCCAACTTAGACAAAAATTAGATGAAATAGTCAAGACTTCCCATAACCTTACATTTTTATAAGGCCTATTAAGCATATCTGAAGTCATAATGTCATATTAGCCTTTTTTGAGCCTATTTAATAACTAAAGGCATAAAAGGTGTTTTAAAATGAGAAATAATGACAAAAATTCCTAATATCAATCTAGTAGGTCATGATAAATATGAAATATATCAAAAATGGACATAAAGGGTCATTTATAGGTTTGAAACTCCTTCACAGCGCCTTAATATTTGTATATCTTATTCAATGACTATTTTTTGACTTTGTTTCACCCCCTTATTTTATCTTATTGTTAGTTCTTTCAAGCTTCCAACATGGGAGAACTTGATCAAGGCCATGCTTATCTTTGTTTCACCTTTATAATCCCTCATTGAAGAAGATATCAGTTATTTTTACTACTTTCAAGGTGTTTCAATATAGATATTAGGAATATTTCTTAATATTATATGTTATCTTGTATTTAAAAGTGTCATTTGAGATTTTATATAGGTTTGTAATAATGGACATGAGTCTATGAATCTAAAAAATCAGGCACAATGGTTGTTCTTGATTGATTAGGTTTCTAAACCTAGGCTTCTTGGCATGTTTCCAAGGTTGTCTACATGACTAAGGTCAAAATAGAGATTTGTAAGGTAAAAAACTAGGTTACATGTCTTAAATAGGTTTGGAAAATCCTATTGAGGATACAATGAGTAAGTAATAGAGGTTGGGCAGATCATAAAGATCATAAAAAAGAGTTTAAAAACATTCAAATCCTATGGCATGATGAAAATAACCCATACAAGTTAGGGAATGAGGTGAAATCCATGAAAATGAATGTTTCAAGTCTTTAAAAAGTTTAAATGGTGGAGTCAAGGATCCAAATATTAATAGTAATGGTTGAGGAGGTTGGAAAGAGAAGATATAATATTTTTACATAGGTTTATTGAAGTTGTAATGAGAAAAGTGAGGTTTTTAGGATAGTGACAAGTCAAAATCAAGGCCTTAGGTTTTTTATAAGTTTTGAAAGGTCATAACCAAGATCTTGAATAAGAATCACAAATTGTGGAAAATCAAGTAGGTCCTAAAGACTATAATACATTAGTTGTAGACCTCTAATATAATTAAATTAGGGTTTAATAAAGGTTCCTAAAAATACTCCAGAACATGATAATTACAAAGATAGCTTACATAGTGGGTGGAAAATAAAACCATAATTAACTAAGTAGACTAAGAATTCATCATTTCCATACAAAATTAAACATACAGATTACGAAGAATACAACTATAGCAAAAGGTAGAACATACTGACATAACATATGTTTAATAGATTAAAGTAAAATAGAGTACTTATTGTGCACTAACCATATATAAAAAATGATTAGGAAAACCATATCAAAACTAGTCTATTAATCTCTATCAACACATTTGAGTCATATTTTAATAATATAAAGTGCTATATATAGCTTTTTATAATCCTATGTCTCTTCACATTCTATCCTTTTGAGATACAAAAGGAAAGATGTTTCACATTCTTATACTAGCCATTTAGGCTTATCAAGTTGAATACATACAAACATTTATACAAATAATAATAAAAATAATTAACACATGTGTCCTATTATTGTTATAGTAGTTTTTTTCCTTATATTTAAATTAATTACTAAAAAATCAAATGAGAATTAGGGTTTATGATGAATACTTAGATATTGGGATATGTTGCACACCACTTTAAATCTAGTGATTGTGAGAGCTTATTTTTTGTTGGGAGGAATAACCTACACACATGTAAGGAAATTGTAAAAGAATAGATAAATAGATAATTTGGTGATGTACCTGGTTAAAGACTAGTCTTGAAAAGTTGTGAGCTTCCTCTAGTGGATGTCAGCTCATTTGTTTACACAATCAAGTGGATAAATAAAATATGAAATTATAATAGATAAAAGATATGATAAGAATGATAATGAAGATTAAATCCTCATTTAACCTATCAATATAATCACAATATTCATCCCAATAAGCCATCGTAGCATTTACATCATCATGTATGACATCTAGTTGGTTGGTAGTGGCTTCAAAAGAGGGAGAATAAATAATAGCATAGAGAGATAGATTAAAAGCTATGTCACTCTAATGAGCAAATGGGGATTGGGATACTATGGGAAGATCAATGATATTGATTATGTCATGTTCTATTCTTGGTAGAGTCATCTATATACAAAAGTCATATTCAAAATGACAAAAAATCAATAAGGATTATAGATAAGGATCTAAGATTAAGGTCTTAGGTTCTAAATATTTAACACAGTGGATCGATGCCGATCCTGATAGGATCAATGTTGATTCTAAGTATTGGTGCTAATTTAGAATGAATCGATGTTGATTCTCTCTATAACTATGCAAAATGAAAATAGAGAAATGATTGTATATATTAGATGATAGAGGCTAAAATATGAAAATTGAGGGATACAAATAATATTTTAAAGATTAAATAAATAGATAACAACAATAATATTGATAATAAATGAAATAAGTAAACATGATTACTTACCTTGGATGTGGTTAAAAACATAATTAAATCCTTCTTCAAAAATGTAGGTAGTCTTCCAAGCTTGTGATGATGGATATAGATTGAATTAGTAAAATTTTGGTAGTGTCAGTAAGAACTCCTTTAATTCTCTAATAAATCTAGTATCAATTCGAGATTCAAAGTTTCTCATTTTATAAGCTAAAAGTTGGCTAGATATTTATGGTTCGATGCCGATTCAGAGAATCAGCACTGATTTACTCAAATTGGTAGTTTTTTTCTAAGCACAAGCTAAAATTCAGTGTGCTGAACATGAGGTTATTCATAACAAACTCATACAGGGTAAGGTAGTTGAGAGGTATGTTAATAGGTTATTAATGTATTTAAGAAGTTAGGGAGCATAGAAAGGCAATAGTAAAGTAAAGTTATCAAGTTATCTAAGGTAAATATACTAAACCTTATGATAAGAATTATTTAGGAGATTAAATAAAAATAAGGACCTACAACACCTAATTAATCGTATATAGGGTACAAAATTAGTGTCTATAATTATACTTTGTGATTTTGGCATGCTCTATTTCATGCTCAACACTTTCATAAAATACATATGACTACATATGAAAAGACCTTAGGACCTACTAAGGGTTTTAATTTGATCTCCAAGAAAAGTGGATTTGTAATAACATTTAGGTTTAGCATTCAAGTTTAGATGGAGCAAGAAGTGGCTAGTGACAGTGAGGGGGACCTAGTTGGGTCAAAAGTGTAGCACATGGATTTGGGGTTGAAGGGTTTGCCTTGCCAAATGTATTCATAAAAAAACTTCATTAATTAGTGAATTACTCCTAATGGAAAGGTGATTAATACACCACTCTTTACTAAGATTCACAAGTGGGGGATTTACCAATAGCATCAAGATATTTTGGTCATTTGGTAAGCCCCAATAAATGTTCAGGGGTCAATAATCTCAAAGGAAAGATAGGTGAATATAAGGAAGTATATACAGTTATAGATCTATCTATTTTAAAATATTTGAGAGGATTTCATATTATCATTCTTGATGATTTTAAGACTAAGTCCTTTTTATGGTGGTCTTCTTATTTGGTGGGAAAATTTATTAGTATGTAACCTAACATATAATGTTTCAGGGCTTGGGTTAGGATCCATTGGAAATTAATAGGGTTTTTTGATATCCTATCTCTTATTAATGTTTTTTCTTGATCAAATTTACCAATGATGAATATATTGTACATATATTAGTAGGAGGCTCTTGGTTTATGGGCAAATATGGGATATTTTTGAAAAAATGGAAGGCAAGCTTTGAACCAAAATAGGAAGATATTCATAATATGACCATTTGGGTACATTTTCTTGGTCTTCCTATATAATTTTAGGAATAATACTTAATCATTAGTATAAAAAAATCATTAAGTAATCTAATTGCCTTTGACTCTACTACTAAAGCCAAAACCCACATGGTTCATGCTCAATTTTATGTGAATGCAAGGATGGATCAATAATTTCCCCCTTTTTAATTCTTAAGTCCTCAGGTGGAGAAACGATTCAAAAAATTGAATATGAATAATCTTTAATGAAATGTGAAAGATGTAGGAAATTGAGACATATGACTAGAAATTACCCCTCCTTTGTAAAAAAGGGAAATGGTTTTATTTTTAAAAAAGATCAATATACTTGGTTGAGGAAACCATACATCATTATAGAAGATATTCCATTGATGTCTCATCCTATTTCTTAATAAAATTTTATTTCAAAGGATCTTTCTTTGAATTCTCACATTACCTCAGGTCTAAATAACACTAAAATATCTAAGGAGTATTTAGATGCATCTACATTAGTTAATAAGCCAAATTCAGTTGAGGTTATTATAAGTGATAATTTATATTCTTTAGAGATTAATTAGGTGGTAGATTTAGAGTCAAAATAAGTTCTTCAAGGGAGAGAAAACATAAATATTTCAATCAAAAGTCAAGAAAAAATACAAATCAGAGTCAATGAGAGATAAGGTGATTTCAATTCTATAAAATACTAAAATTATCCTACTCATTATGCTTTTCTAGTGGATCAAAATATTTTCCAATGTTTGTATAATATGGAGGAAGGATAAATGGGAGGTGTTTCCTTGAGGAGTTTTTCTCTAGTAAAAGGAACTTTTTCTGGCACAACTTAGGACCACATGGGGTTGGATGATGACAAGGAAAAAATTTAGTTATCTAATAAGATATATTATACTTATACCTCACCAAGTTTTAAATAGGATTATACTAAAGAGGATAAAGACCTTAATTCATATGAGTTTAAGAGGCATGTAGATACAACTTTTTGAAATAAAAAAATTGTTAGCTGAAACTAGAAATAATAAAATAAAGAATGAGATAGCAAATAGTTATCAAATAATTTTAAATATTAAACTAAGCAAAGAATCTATTAGGCACTAGAATAAATAGGAACAAATAAGGTTATGTCATGGAATATTAGGGATCTAAACCATTCTATCAAACATATAGTATTCAAGGATATGAAGATCAATAATCAACCAACTATTCCTGCTATGTAGGAAATAAAAATGGCTAGTAATGTTTTGTAGATAACAAAAAATTAGCTTTAGAAGGAAGCATTGTTTGCTAGTGTAGGCTTAGAGGGAGTGTATAGAGGTATTATGAAATTTTTAGATAATTAAAGAGGGTTAATGTTGAAATCCTTGTTGAAAATAAACACCATCTAGCAGTTTTATTTACTGATCTTTTGCAGGATAGTTGATGGATTCTTTCAAATATTTAGCTCCTGGCATGATTATTGGCTAGAGAAGATTATGTAGAGCTCATGTATTTTAAAAACATTTTTAAATATTTTAAATGGATGTTTGTGGGTGATTTTAACACCCTAATTAGTGTATAAGAAAATAAAGGGGGTATCCAATACTTATCTGATAGTATGGAGGATCTGGTTGAGTTCATTGATATCAATGGGATATTTGATATTGAACTAAGAGGATCTCCTTTCACTTGGTAAAATAAAATGATTGGTAATAATATTACTCAAAAAATATTGTATCAAGCTCTTATCTCCCCTGATTGGTTTAGCATTCAAGATCTTTGTTTATCATCAGTCCCCAAGATTGGATTGAATCATAATTCATTGGTGCTAAACATTCTAACAAGTTTTAAAACTTAAAAAAATCCTTTCAAATTTGAGAATCTATGGTTTTCTCACCTATAAATATTGGTAAGAATAAAGGAATGATGGAATGTGAAAGCTTTAGGAACATGTATTCTTAAGTTTGAACATAAATTAAAAAATTTCAAGAACAAAATCCATGTTTGGAATCATGAGGTTTTTGGAAATATATTTCACCAAAAAAAGAATATCAAATCTAATTTACTTAGTATCAAAGATTGTATTAATTCCCAATGCCTTAGTGAACATTCCATTCATTAGGAGCATCAACTAGAGATAGATTTTCATTCCATTCTAGATTGAGAAGAATCTTTCTAGAGATAAAAATTGAGGGCTAATTGGTTGAAGGAGGGAGATCATGACACATTTTTTTTTCATTTAACTATGCTAAAGAATAGAATTCATATTATAATTAATAAAATATTTGGTGATGATGGATCCCTTCATATTGATCTTGTAGTTTTAGATTATGGTAAAAGCAGGTTTTGAAGGGACCCCGAAACCCATTACAACAAAAAAGATAAACCTTAAAGCCCAGAGAAGTTCAAAACACCAAAATAGGTACAAACCAAACCAGGTAAAATCAGAACCTAAAAATAGCAGAAAAGACCAGATGTTTTCGTTGACACTACACAGAACGAACCATCGATAGATAGGAATAACTTCCTTCAACCTTCAAAAAATAATTAGTTACCTTTTACACGAACGAAGGTTCATATCTAGAGGGGGGACCAAAGGCTTAGACTTCTTCCTCTTCACAGCGGTCCATCCATCCTCTACCTTAGCTGCCTCTGTCATCCATACCTCAGGTAACGGTGGTCCATTAAGCCCAATGGATATAGATGGCTCATCAATATCCTTATGAACACCAACCAAAATCTGGCTCCTAGGTTGATCCTCCAAAACAGGGGGAGAAACCAAAGCCTCCACGACCACTGGCTTTGAAAGATCTTTAATCTCAGTCACCACAGGACCATCTATGGAGTCTTTCACCAGTGGCTCCTCCTCAATCATCGGCTCAGAGTGAATGCTTTCTTCTATCTCAAAATTAGCGAGATCTTCCATAGGTTGATTAGCTATATAGTGTTCTGAGGAAGCATTGGCCCACCAAGAATGTGGTCTTTTGGGCTTTGTAATCCCTGCCAAACAATGAGTGGCCAGATGACCCATCTGGTGACATCTTCTACATCAAAAAGGTACACCCTCAAAATCCAACACTTGTGTCCAAGTTCCCCTTGGGGAGTCCAGACAAATCGCCTCTGGTAGGCCTTTTGAAACATCCATTTCAACCATAAAATGAGCACAGGTCGAATGGTAACCTAACAAAGTATTTTTATCCACAAACAAATAGTCTCCTATTGCATTCGTGATAGTTTCAAAGACCGGTTCATGCCAAAGATGTAGTGGTAGATTTGGTAACCGAACCCATATCGAAACCTTGTTAAAGGATTTCATAAGCAGATTAAAATCCTTATACCACTGTTTGGCCATGAGAGGATATTTGCCTTGCCATAAAAAATCACTGTTACTCAAGATTATCCTCCTGTCCTTAGGGCATTGGAAGACAGCAATAAAGAATCCTTTTACGCAGGGGAAGATTTCAACACTATCTTCAATAAGTGGCAACCAATTCTTGGATATCCATCCATGTAGATCAACCAGCAAGGGCCAAAAACCTCAAAAACAAAAAATAACAGCTTGAGAGGAAAAAAATTCTATCCTTTCAAGGATTCCATCAACTATTTCTAGATCTAGATTTACCCTGATGGGTTTTAGAGCACTTACTGGCAATGCAGTAGACAACCCAGAAAATGCACGAGGCACAGCATCGTGTAGGTTCGCTTCAAATGTAGCCACATCTGCGAAGGATCTTCCCCCTGCTTCATACCCTAATCCAGTAGCGTTGGCAGAATGCCCAACCAAAAACCTTCCTTTACCTGTAGGAGCAGTCTTTTTAGGGTTCAGAACCCTCTCCGTGCACGCTGATTTAGAGACCGTAGCTGTTTTAGGGGCCATAGCCGCTTCAGCCAACTGACAGTCATTCTGCAAATTCAAATTTTTAGTTTGCGTGCACGTTGGAAGAGGCATTGGAAGCGGCATGATGCCTTTAAATTCACATCATATTGATCTTGTAGTTATTAAAGAGAAATCATTGAGTTTATTCAAAGATCATTTTGCTCCCAACTCCATTCCTGACAAAGAATTGACCATATATTTTATTCAACATGTCCCTGCTCTTATTATTGATAATGATAATGTCATATTGTTGAGATATTTAATATAAGAAGAAATAGAGGTAGTGGTTTTCCTAATGAAAAAATATAAAACATCGGGCCTAGTTGGATTTCCTATGGCTTTCTTCCAAAATTACTGGGATATTATTAAGCAATATTTATGGGTGATGGTGGATGAATTGTTATCCTCAAAAAGACTTCTCATAGAGTTTAATAACAATTTTATAGATATCATTATCAAAAAGAGAGGTTCCTCAAAATTCAATGATTTTAGACCTATCATCATGTATAATTCTATTTATAAAATCTTTACAAAAAAATTGGCATTGAGGATGCAACTAATTTTGAATAAAATAATTTCTTCTAATCAAGGAGGCTATGTCTCAAGAAGGCATATAATATGGTATTATGATATTACATTATATGGAACATTCCATGATTTAAATTAAATAATTAGGTATGATTTTTAAAATTTATATAGCCAAATATTATGATAGAGTGGACTTGGGTTTCTTGGATTTAGTTCTGAAGAAATTTGGTTTTCATAAACATATTATAAAGCTAATTTAAAATAGAATTTCAATGGATATGTATTTTATTATTATTAATGGATTCCCAACATGATTTATTTTTAGTGAGTGTGGAATTAGATAAGGTGACCCTTTGTCTCCATTATAATGGTAGATTCTATAAGCAAGAACCTTCTAAATGTGCTTGCATAGAGAAACTTAAATGGTTTTAAACCAAACTTAATGGATCATCCTTCTCTTCATTAATAATTTGTTTATTATATGATAATTTTGGAATTGAATTTGATAAGGGAGGATAAGGCAATATATTTTATTCTATATATTTATTTAGTTGTCTCAAAGCAGTTAATAAACTACTCAAAAAATGACTTTTGTTTTCAACACACAAGTTTCCCATCAAACAAATATTGCATATATTTTAAATTTCCATATCAAGAAACTTCCCTTAATTTATTTAGGCATATTTTTTTTCAAGGGAAAATGAAATCTAAATTTTGATACCCTCTAATTGAAAGATTTCAAAGGAAGATTTATGGTTGGAAAGGAGCTCTACTTTCTAGGGTGGGAAAGCTGTTGTTCATAAAAAATGTTTTTAAAAGTCTCCCCATCCACATTATGTCCCTCTTCAAAATGAAAAAAATTATCCATAAAATTTTAACAAAATCCAAAAAGGGTTCTTATGGATGGGAGTAGAAGGTATTCACAAATCCCCTCTCGTGGCATGGGATAATGTATGCCTACTGAAATCCTTTGGAGGGATGGGTATTATAAATATATCCTCTATGAATAAGGTGTTAGTCACAAAGATTTTTGAGATACTCCTCAATGAACTGAATCCTTGGGCAAACATTTCCTGTGTCAAATATCTTGGTTATAATTCTCCTTTCTCCTTCCTTACTAAGCTTACCTTTATTAAAGGATCCATAATTTGGAATTTATTTTCTAAGAATAAGGATAATTTACTAAAATAATGCAAGTGGAATTTGGGTAATGGCCATAATATTATATTTTGGAAGGATCCTTAGATTCTAAATCATTCACTGCAAAATCTTGAACCATGACATCAAGTTGTTCTTTTTATCTTTTCTTCTTTATGAGAAATGGTGGAAGATTATATATAGGTTTGTAATGGTGGAAAAATATGGAAACATTTGACCATTGATAATTTTGATGCTTCTTCAACCATTATTTTTTAAGATCTTAATTTTATTCTCAAGGGTAACTATATTACAAATCTATAGTGGGAGGATGAATCAATTTGGACTGATTCAATGGATGGAAACTATCATGTTAATTTTGGATATTTGAAGCTTAAAGATTTTACAAAGGGGAATTCCTTAAGGTTAGATATGGAACAAAATTCTTATTCTAAAAATCAACATCTTCATCTAGTTGAGTGTTTAGAATAGAATTATTACATTGGATAATCTAAATAAGAGAGGTCTTAATGTGGTAAATAGATGTGTACTGTGTGAGAATACTTGGGAATTTTTTAATCACACCTTCCTTGATTATGTATACTCTTTCCACATTTAGGGGTCTCTATTACAAATATTCATGGTTTCTTGTGTTCTTCCTTCATCTATTATGGAGGCTTGATAGGCTTGGTATTATCCATTTATTAACCAATAACTCAAGGATATTTGGAATACATATTTCCCTCATCTTCTATGGGGAATTTGAAATGAACACACCAACATAATATATAGTTATAATAAAATCCCCTTTGTTAGAGTATCTAAGAAAATATTTTCCATCTTATCTAAAAACATCAAAAATATAAGATAGGGAAAAAGGCTTCCTTTTTGGTCATTTGAGGAAACCATTGCTAAGGAGTGGAAGATAAACCTTAACAATATTCCTTTGGTTTATCCTAAGATATCCTTGAGAATATTTGTGATATGGTTATCTCTTCAACTTGGTTGGGTGAAACTAAATTTTGATGGGTCTTCTAAAGGGAACCCTAGACTTTCAGAAGGTGGAGGGGATATTTAAGAAAATTAGGGAGATATTATTTTTGATTATGAAGTATGGGCTTCCAAACAAATAATTTAACAAAATCATTAGCATCCTTGTGGGGGGGGTCCTATTATATCATGATGGGTTGCCAATAAATTTGTATTGAGGGGGGGATCTCTTAATATCATTAATTGTATCAATAATAAAAATATGGTTTCTTGGTCTATATTACATATAATATATGAAATTATTCAATTAAGCAAAGTCTTTAATAAAGTTATATTTCAACAAACTTATAGAAAAATAATATTTTGGCTGATACCTTTGTTAATAGAAGGGTAGAAGCCAATGAATTCAAAGTTTGGAATAAGATGGAGGTTTGACCCAATAATTTCAATGATATTATCATCAAGGAAAAATGTAACATCAACAATTTAGTCACAAAGGGGCCAAATCTATGATCATGATTGGCACATTAGGATATGATTTTTAATGGGTGTTTACATTATGCAAAGCCATAAAAAAAGTTTTTAATTATATCAACAAATGTTATACTCTTTCTAATAATTACTCATTCAACCATCTCTATAATCATTTAAAGGTTATTACTATTTGTGATTTCATTTACTTTGGTATCCCTTTAAGTGAAATTTTGGGAAAGTCTAAAAATAGGTATTATACCATGAAATTGGATTTAAATGACATGGAACCCATGAATGTATATCATATTAGGAAGAATCTAGATGTTTGTAAAATTCTACATATATGGGGTATTATAAACTTTATTGATCATATTTGTGGATATGATACTTATCTCTCACATCAATTTGAAAATAATTGGGTAGACCATGTGGTTAATATATGTAACATTTCCATTGAAATAACATAAATATATCATATTGACTAAAAATCTTGAGCAAGAAAAGGACAAGTTTTTGGTAGGTGATGAAAATCTCATGATTTCCCAAAGAGGATTTAGAAAAGAGGATTTCCCAGTTCCATTCAATGAAGTGGCTAAGTAAATAATAAGTAATGTTACCCTAGATATATGTTATAAAGTGTGAATTAATATCATCTCCTTTCCTAAATTATCTCCATCATAATATATTTGTTAACATTCATTTTTATATTTTACATTCCTTGGAACATTTTGTAAAAGAGGTCAAAATGGGAAAGAAAATAGATCCACTACATCATGTGGTTATTTTCCTTATATACAAATTTTTATAGTATTAAAACCTATTTTAAATATATCTATGGAGATGGGGGTGAATCATTTACCTTAAAAAATTACTTCAATTTCACTTAACATCCATGAAGCATTCATTCACATACATATAATAATCAATGCATACACAAGCATTTATGAAAGAAAACAACATAAGAATATAGAATATATGTGGGAAACCATCTTGGGGTATAAAAAAATTGATACATATCTTTGAATATATTCATATAATAAATTAATCAAACTTTTACTAAGGCACCAACCCCACAAAGAGCACCAACCCCTTACTAGTCAAACACCAACTCAACTAGTCCTTTTAGCAAGCACCAACTTACAAGGAGGCACCAACCCCCTAGGTAACTCAGAACCAACTCAGTTACCTTGAATATTTGATCACCCTTAGAAACTTTTTTATTACTCAATTGAATGTGACCACCTTCTTTTTCTCTTCTAACTCTTTATCTCTCTCAAATAGCCTATTAGGCCTTCTCTCTTATCTATCCCTTTTCTTAGTAGAATTACATCATATGACCTTGCTCATCATATATAAAAACATATTTATATATTCATGAAATGTTTATCACACCTATTAAATGGTATTAAATCCATTTACCTAGTTTCAAAAACTCTATATCATTCATTCTTGTCCTCAATTAACCTAACTATTCAATTAGGCCTATTACACCTTCTCTTTATACTTGTTTCTTGATCTTACCCATATTAGTTCAAAAATAAACTTTAAATAATTATATCACACTAAAATTATATAAAATAACAAGTTTCACAATTGAAAAAACCATTACATAGGTCGGTCATTACCCTTAAGGGCCAAAACCACCATTAGGCCTAAAAGAGACCTAATGCAATTAGGTCTTCAGTAACCACACATTTTACCTTGACCAAAATGGAACACCGTGAGCCTCTAAAAATGGATTAAAAAATTAAAAATGAATTAATTATACCCATTATAAGCTCAAATTATTTCCCAATTACCATGTGTCTCATCTCACTCCTTGAACCACCCAATTAGGTCTACTCATAACTAGGCCTACTCACATAAAGTCTATCTTAAAAATATGATGCATACACTCAACTTTGACAGATAAACCAAAAAAATATAAAATGGATATAATATCCATGAAATTAGGTTCAAAATAAACTTCTTTATAATTCACCAAATAGGGTAAAAAACCTCAAACTAATCGACTTCATATGCTCACTTAGAACTGCACACGAGCCTTTTGAACCCAATTGTAATAATTTGAATTTTCACCCATTAATAGGAGTTTATCATGAATAAAAATGTGTTAAAATTAACCTCTTAAACCTCTATAACAACTTAATTTTCAATTTATTCTTCAAATATATGCAAAAAGGCTCAGGAACATCATTCTCACTCATACTTAAGAAATTGCTTGTAGCTCCAAAAACACAAATCAAGATTTAGAAAACTTATGTGAACACTTTTGCGAAATTAAAATAGGTTTTAATTATAATTTATAATACTTATAATGTATTTTAAAATATATATTAAAAGTTTCAATATCAATATCAATCGTACAGACCAATCTCATGTCTTCACCCTATACAAACCTTACTCTATATGATAGGTCACTTTTAGAACAATGTTTTTATTGTTTATGTGCATCACCAAAACTTATATTCAAGGGGTAAATTTTATATAGGTATTTAATAATTACCTGATACATCTGGATCCATCCCTAATCCACTACAACCAATCCATAATATCATCCTCACTTTTGCCTAGTTTTCTCACTATCTTCCTCATTAGGCCTGTTTCATGATAGGTAAAATTCTATGATTTATTTAGAAAAATTTGGGTATGAAACCTAATTATAAACTTACATGTGGAAAAAATATAATTCTCACCCATCATCCTCCAACCATTTTCATTCCTTGACTTGGTCAACCCTGCCTGTAACATAAAACATATGACAAATAAAGGATTTCCTATAGCTTCCACTCATTATTATAATAGAAAAATGCCACTTGGATAAACCTAGAAGAGTCCTATACCTATTTAAAAAATAAAAATAATTCATCCAATCCATTCTAGGTGATTCACAATAAGACCTTCCTTATCAGGTCATAATGAGGGTTTCAAGAGGGTTTATACTACCTTTCATTCTTAGTAATTATTCATAAAGGATTTCCCATAAAATCCAAAACTAATGCTAAAAAATTAAATATAAGAACCTTAAAAACTTCCATTAAATATTTAAGATCTCATGCAAAGGTTTCACATGTTAAAAAACATAATAAAACCCTTCTCAAGTCTTCAATACCCCATTTTATGCACATAAAATACTTCAACACCAATTTTCATGATTTTTCCTTCAGGATATGACCTCACACTTTTTTAAAAAACTTAAAATGACCTATAAGACATATAAATATTTTATTATGAGATTTTACACCGTATAAACTTAACTTAACCCCTCATAAGGTCATACTAGGTCTCTTTACACACTAGGCCTTGAACTACTAGTCATACTTAGACCTTGATCACACATTAAAACCTATAGTAATATTTTCAAAACCTAACCTTCATTTCATAAAACCTCATATCATTCTAACACACTACCTCAAATTATCTCACAAGCCTTAGACTATTCACCTTATCATGCTACCAAGCTTGTGCCTTCCAAATAGGTCTCTTCATGTATGGACTAAGCCTCAAAACTAACCCTAAAACTCATATAAAATCCTATTTACCTCTTTCTCATGTTTTTATAGATTTATATAATATCTCATGCCTATAATGACAAATTTCACCAATATTCACTATGATTCATGCATACACCTTCTCTCAAGGCTAGACTAGGCTTTTCAAGATGCTTAGTACTCAAAGTAACTTACCTTATATCATGATCTTGACTTTTGCATGCTATAACCTTAGTTTAATTACTAGGTTGCCTTCAAATTATATCTAAATATAGAGACAATAAGTTTCCTTCAAACTTTATCTTATCATAAGACTTATTTTTCACATACCATTTCACTATACATGGCCTCAACTTTGACATTGACATTTATTCCATTTGTCTTGATTTTGACATTAATGGCAATAATAATGCCTCAACATTAACAATAAGAACATACCTTAACAAAATCCTATTCCACAATATTCCATTACTAAAAAGAATCTTTACAATGTTAATGTCTTTGGCATTGGTCCTCCCAAATAGATTTTGATAAATAATTTCAAACCTAAACTTAATAATTTTGAGGATCATAGCATGCTAGATAAAAAGGAAGAGGGCTCTTTCAATGAACAATTTTTTTATGAGACACATTCGTTGATTGATATTGAGGAGAGTGACAAGCGTACTACAAAATAATATGATAATCCAATCAATACTCACTCACCTAAAATTGGGGAAGGCATAAAACAAAATACAATAGGTATAACATGAAATGATGATAATATTTGTGTATAAATAAGGGATACTCATTCTAGTGTTCAGGATGATTTTGATTTGAACTCATTGAAGGATATATAAAATAATCAAGGAAAACTAAAATTTATGGAGGATGAGGTAAATATAAATAAAAAATTCCTCCATTGGTTTATAAAGGACCATACAATACTGAAATAGGAGATCAATAATTTCAATAAAAATGATGGGCTTCATTGCACAAGGGAGAAGGAAGTAGAAATGGCTACTCAAATTGATATTATTATTGATATACTTAATGCTAGAAAAGGAAAATAGATAGATCAAGAAAAAGCTTAATCTTCTTATTATTTTTACAAAGGTAATGGTGAATAATGAAATCTAAAGTATGGAAAGGTTGTATGTAGTTTTTTAATAATGCAAAACCAAGTGAGAATGAAACTAGGCCCAAGAAGAAGATTAAAGGAGTCACTAATATGAACGAAAAGCATAAAATGGTAGGTGTATTATATAATAATTTTAAAAGTATGAAATAGGAGTGGACCATGAATTATGAGGAATGGAAGAAAAGTCATAATTAATTTTATTTGCTTTGTAATATAAGCTATGTATCAATTGTTTTTATGTTGTCTTTGTTATTTCTTTCTAGTGGACATGCATTATTTACTATGTTTGTTAATATTTTTCTCTATGTTATATGCCATGGATGAGGTTATTTTTTATGGGTAGGGGCCCTCTAAAACCCACTTTTACCTTTAATAAAAACACTTTCTTTGAATTAAATGTTTGTATCATCCTAAGACAAAGTTGTAATATGTTCTAAATTGAGCTGAAAATTTGAGCCATAAACAAAAGTCACATTAATTGCTCTAGGTGCCATCTATTAGTTTTTACCATTTTTACACTACTTAGCCACCCTTTTAGGTTTTTAATTAAGTAGCATACTAGCTATTTCCATTTTAGTTTTTTAATAGAATAGTGTAACCAGATGGCCTCCCTTTATGAGTTTTCAACTAGTTTGGCCCTACTCCTAATGTTTAGGCTATTTTTTAAAAAATACAAAAATTATAAAATAATAAAATTTTAATGTGCATTATCTATTTATATAGTGGTGGAGAAATTTGACTAGGCTAATGTGGAAGTTACTTCATTTTTTTGGCTACTAACCCACTAGCTTCTAGTGAATCTAATGGTGTAGGTGGCTTTTGAGATCGTGCATTTGCATGTAGATTTTTCTTATATAGAATTTTATGGATATATTTTAGAGGAATGAATTATATTTCATCTATTATTTTATAAATATCTAGATCAAATTGAGATAAATCATGCTTAAGCATTTACCAATCTGTGAGCACTTCACAAACCATGGAAAGTAGAATGCATTAGGGCATCTAAATGACCATAATGTTTTTCACATATTAATCCTCTATAATGGTGAGTAGTGGTTTGGAATTATATATATTTAGTTATGTATCCAATATGATCTCATCCAATCTATCAATAATATTTTTGGATTGAATGGTTATAAAGGTATTGCACATTATTTCATTATGCCAAGCTTGTAGTTTCTACATTGTAACATTATTAGAATCCACAAGTTTATTTAATGGCCTACCCATTTCCTCTAAAATATCTATTTGATCATCCATTACTAATTTAGATTTATCTATAGTGGAAAAATTAGGTTTTATAATATCCAAAGACTAATTGAGATGTTATCTTTGGCTTATCATATCATAGGCTATCTACTTGGCCTATTATGCAAGTGTCTCTAAATCCTTCTCATATTATTATTGGGGATCTATATTACACCATATATGGGAAAGGGATTATTCAAGTCCTTTACCCAAATTTATCTCAACATGGGAATGACCCTAGGCTGTGGGTATCCTATAATAGGGGTAGACCTCTAGGGTTTTTAATGAGGATAGTGTTAGCTAATTTTTATACCCTCAGAAATTGGCTAAGTACAATATTTTTATCCATTTTTCCCCTTCCCAAAGAATCCTTCTTCAAAGTTTTTCTCTCATTTCAGGTTTTTGTTTAGCCTTTTTAGGAAGCCGTCCTTGTCTCTCCCCATCCTTTGAATTCATTTGGCCTTTTTGTCTCGGACTTTGGTCTCAGACAAAAAGTCTGAAAGAATCCTTCCTTGTGTCTTTCTCAAAGAAAGTCTTCAAATATTTTCTTCTTCCTTCCTTATTTCAAAGTGCCCTTTGTAATTTTCTAAAGGGACACTTCTCTTCCTCCAAGTACCCTTTTAAAAATTCTTAAGGGTCACTTTCCTTCATATTTACCCTTTGGAATTGTTCTGAAGGCTTCTTTCTCTTTTCAAAGTTCCCTTTAGAAAAATAAAAAGGGATACTTTCCATTTCCAAAGTTACCTTTGAATTATTTTGAAGGGTCACTTTTCCCAAATTTCACTTTGAACTTTATCAAAGGGCCTTCTCTCTCCTCCAAGTGCCCTTAAAACTTTTTTGAAGGGACACTTTTCTTCATAGGACCTTTCAGAAAAGTTATGAAGGGACGATACATCTCCCAAGTTCCCTTCAAAATATTTTGAAGGGTTGCTTCCTCCCAAAGTGCCCTTAAATTTTTTTTAATGGACTAATCCAAGTCAAGTGCCCTTCAAAAAGATTCTGAAGGGCCACTTTTTCCATCCAAGTGGCCTTCAAAATTTTTTAGAAGGTCACTTTCTTTAGCCAAGTGCCCTTCAGAAAAATCTAAAGAGTCACTTCCTGAAAGCCAAGATAAGCAAATTTTCTAAAGGAATTAATTCAAACAAATTCCCCAAAGGAATTCGTTCATAAAAAGCTTAAACGAATAGAAAACTATGAAGGAAAAGAGTTGCAACATTCATAAAGTAATTATTCCAATATCTCATTACAAGCAAAGGGATGTAAATTTCAAAGCAAGGAACTATCCATTGAAATTAATTAGGTTTTAAAATCTTGAAGACTTGGAGCATGAAAAACCTAAAGTAACGATCCTCAGAAACCCTAAAGACTTAAAGTGATGACAAGTGTACATTGGCTTTCCATTAGTACTTATATTATAGGGATTTTACTAGTAGAAGTAATTCAAGTTTTAAAACATAAATTAATCATGGACAGTGCATCCTAGGTTCTTCAAAGGTGAAGACTCAAAATTTATAAGTCATGAATAGTATAAAACCTAAAGAAGTGCACTAAAATAAACTTAATTTGGTCTTGGGTAGTGCATTTTAGACCCATGAATAGACATTGATCATTATCACTTTATAAGTCATGAGTAATGGTAACCCTACAGCAAGCAAGTTGAAGTAATCAGAGAACTTGAATGGGTCTACATGTATAAATCAGGTTTCCAAAGCTACTTAGCTTATTAAACTTAGTTCAGTGAACTAGTACCACTATCATGTTCAATCAAATGAGAAGCTACCATGTGGCATGAGATAGAGATAGATGGATGATGATACATATGCATCCATGCCCAATAGATCAATGACTTAGAATCACCAATCCAATTCATTCCTTCAAGACCAATAAAAAAGGAAAGACAAATCCACACAAAATAAAACAACTTCTCTCCATACCATTGTGCATCATGAAAAGCCAAGGAAAAGTAGTTGGGCATTGAAAAAAATATCCAATAGGTGGCTCCATTAGTAGAAACCATTTTTTATTCCATCTCCACATAGATTTATTCTATTAAACAACTATTGAAAAAACATCTTCAAGAGGGAAAGCCAAGGGCATTCAAGAGGGTGACATGGATCAATTAGAATGACCTAATAAGCATCATTGGAAAAATTATTTGTAGCTCAAGATGATGAATTCCAATATAATTTATTACTTTATTTGGTTCTAAATAACTCCCTTTCTTATTTCTATATATACAACCCCTTGGCTAGTAAAAACAACATCCATAGATAGTATAGTGAAGCCCTGTTGGAATGATACCATGCTCTTCCTTTAAATATTAGCATAAGTCTTTTCCTTTGAAGTTTTTGTAGAATTTTATGAGTGTGTAAGAGATGCAAAATAATATTATGTTATGATTTTCATCCTTATTTTCTTCTCCCTTCACATTTGAGCAAGAATCCTAGGTCTAAAAATTTACATAGTGGGTATCTGAATGTATTGAAATCCTGCATGAGTATTATTATTTTGGAATGAGAAAACACTTTCCCTTTCAGATTCATTTACCTTATGTTATTTTTCACATCTCACCTCTACATAGAAATACTTGTGTTAAACTTTTAGAGCTTAGAAATGGTTTGTGTCTTTTTCTATATTGTGCACTAAGATGTGGGATTCATGTGGAAGAAAATTTTGGTGTATCACCATACTCAAAATAGATTTTAAATTTATACATTTTTCTAACCTATTTCTTCTCTATAGGTTTGTTTAAATAGAGGTTGATTTATAGAGACATATTCAAGGAGTTATCCCTTCAAACCTAGAGGTTCATTTCCACCTATAAGCACACCCACATGCTTGGAAATGTCCCAATGTTGCCCAAATCTAGAAGAGACCTACACACCCTTTTTTAGGGTGCAATATTCTGAGATAATAGTTCTGACACACCTAGTGGGACCTCAATTCTTGGTTATATTTGCATGTCAAGGTGAATGTTGGTCTTGATAGGAATGAGTCAATATTTTTGACACAACATTTGGTGAATCTAAGGGGTGAGAATCCCTAGTTATAAATCAATATTTCCTTATTTTATTTCATGGTCCTCACTAGGTCATCTAGGATATTTGACTGAGAGCCTATAGCTAAAGATCTTTTTGAAGAAAAACATCTTGAACCATTCTTAGTGCTTATAAAACCTGAGCAAGGTGGTTTTCAAGAAGAAGAAGAAGAAGAAGTTGAAGAAATTGAAGAAGTAGACCAACAAGAATAAATGGATAGGTGTCAACCTTTCCCTACCTTCAACACCTAAAACCTAATATATCTTCCTACATATGACCCCATCCCTCCAAATGCTACCAGAAATCTCCTTAGTTTCAATGGATAGGGCCCTATTACCCAATCTAAGCACATTAGGGACATTTTTAATTTCTAGAACTTCCATAATGTCACAAGAGCCAACATAGCCATTAGCTTGTTTACTATGTCTATAAAAGGCAAGGCACTTGACTGGTATATAACATTATAATGGGGTGGAATTACAATTTGGGATGGCTTTGGAGAAATATTAGTAATAAAATTTGAAAATAAGAGTGATCATGCTTCACAAATCCATTAACTGAATGTGATAAAGAGAGGTCCTAATGAATCCATGGGAGATTTCAATGAGAGATTTCAAAGTACATGGCATAGACTACCACCAGTCATGAGACCTCCTCCTAACTTTGTGTTCCCCACCTAACTTAAAGGTATTGGTACTAACATAGCAGTGATGTTGTAGTTAATGGGAGGATTCACTATACTAGGTGCATATAAATTAGCTATTAAAGCTAAAAATAACTTGATACAAGATGAAAGACTCCCTCCAAGAGTTTCCATGCCATTTTTGTCTCATAATTTAGTTGAATCTCCAAGCATAGCTCAAATTCCTAATGCTAATGTTAAGCCAAGATCCTTACCCAAGAAAATAGAGGGTGTTGTAGACAAAGATGAGGAAATTTGGTCACTATGTACTCACCTCAATTAAGCTCAAGTCTAGGAATGTGGTCCTCCTAATACACAATACTATCCTTATAAAGTATATAGATCTCCACCATAATATAGTTACCAAAGGAGAGGATAAGGCTAGCAAGGTTTCAATAGGCAACCCAATCCCTACAATCCTAATTTTGCTCCTCCCATAAAGGCTATTATTCCAGTACGTGCTAATCGAGTCCAAGGAGAGGATCATTTAGACCAATGGGGAAAACCTCAAGGTCAATTTATGCATGATAATTGATGATAAAACTATGATTTGGTGCCATAAGTAGTCACTCCCTACATGACATCAGAAGAATTGAATCCTAGTCAAAGGGATATTCATGGAGAAGGGAATAGCCAAAGTATAGGCATGATGAAATTTTAGGCAAGAGATGAGTACATGTTGAATCAAAGCATGTTAATTACATACAACACAAGGGTAAAGAAGATATCTCTAGAAGATGTTCTAGGAGTACATGCAACTCCAAATGATGCCTCTCCAAGGTCATAAAGTGTTAATTCTAGTGCAATAACTACTACCAGTCATGTTCCTCAACAAAATCATAATGTAAACAAGGCTATCATGCCTAAAATGAAACAAGTTTAAAATTACTCATTACCTTCAAAAATTCAAGATAAGGTGAATTATCCCCCCTTGAACATTATTGATTCTTTGAAGATTGCCAATACAAGAATAACACTTTGGAAAGTCTTGCATATGCCTGGTTAGAAGGAGTTATCACAAGAACAACTTGAAAACATTTATGTAGCCCCTCAGACCTCAAGAAAAAATAGTGTGGTCCTTACCAATGACCCAATAAATGTCTTAGATCCCTCCACCAAGTCTAAAAATCCTCCACCCTTATACTTCACCCTCATCATGGGAGACACGCTAGTCCATAATTGAATTGTTGATATTGGAGTTAGTACCACTATTATGCCTAAGGTGGTGGATGATAAGTTGGGGTTAAATTATGAGCCACATAGTGAGGGTGTTTTTTATCTTGGTGAAACTCTAACCAAGATAGTGAGAGTGGTCAAAGGTCTTAAGGTCTTCTTACATGATTGTCCAAGTTTTCTAATTTTTTAAGATGTGGTAGTGGTGGACCTTTTAGCTCATTTCACTATTTGCTTGTCAAGGGAATTCATATCTAAGATAGGAGGATTCCTTTTGCTGATTTGTCTTTCCTATGTTTTAAAACAAGGTATGGAGCAAAGGTGACTATAATAACATATCCCTTATTAAGGTTTCATATTGATCCATACATGGAAACAAATTTATCTTAGAATTGTCTAATCAGTAAAGAAGAAGAAGAAGGCATCATAAATGGTGAAACATATTCCCTTCTTGAAGGTATTTTTGATATTTTTATTGAAAAATAAAACACTAAAACACATGGAATTAATCCATATAATTTTATTAAAGAGACTGATTTGGAAGTTTACTGCATGCATGAAGAGGATGTTGTAATCCCTTCACTCACTAAAGAAGATCTTGAGCTTGAAAGAATTTGGGAAATGTTTATTAATGGCTCAAGAAGAAAATTAGGTGTACGAGTGACTATTATTTTGGTTTATCCATGAAATAATCAATACTACTCCTTGTATAGATTCCACTTTAGATGCACTTACAATGTAGAAAAATATGAAGGTCTATTTCATGGTCTTTAATGGGCAAAGAGAGGAGGAATCAATAATCTAAAAGTCTTTATAGATAGTGAGTTGGTCTTATACCAAGTAATAATTTAAGTTACAACCAAAAATACCTTAAATAATACAATCATAGGTTATGGGACTTGCTTGAAGACTTTGATGCCTTCAACATATAGCCCATACAAAGGGATTCCAACAAGCATGATGATAGATTGGCTACCATTGGAGTAAGTTTTGATAACACTACTGATGTGGGACAAGATAAGGATCAATCCCATATTAAGAAAATTTTAAGACCCTCTATCCTAGATAATGAAGTGTCATGGTAGATGTTTGAAAGTGATGAACACATTACACACTTCTTGTAGAATGAGGTAGGTTTCTCTTCAAGAAACCAAAGAATATTGCATGATTAGTATGAGGATCAAATCATTTATCTAAACATGAAAAAAATAACTAAGTGTTTTATTACCATAGAGAGTTATTTTAATGAGGATGACCATAAGAAGAAGGAAATAGTGAGCATGCCAACAAAGGTGGAAAACTATGAAAGAGTCCTAATTTTCAAGGATAGACTTTTGAAGATTGGTAAGGTATGTTAACAGCCTAAAAGGTAGGCTTTTATTGAGTTGTGAAAGGATTTTTGTGACATCTTTACTTTAGATTATATAGACTTGAAAGGATTTGATCCTAGCCTAGCTCACCATACAATCGAGTTAGATCCCAGAGCTAAACTGATTAGGCAAAAGCAAACACCTATTAACTCCAAGGTAGAAGAACTCATGAAGAAGGAATTCACCAAGTTGATTGAGTCCAACATCATCTTCCATATCAAGCACACAACTTGAGTAGCCAACCTTATGCCTATTTGAAAAAATAATTGATAAATTAGGCTCTGTGTGGATTTTTGAGACCTTAATAAAGTCTCCCTCAAAGACCACTACCCACTACCCTCTATGGAGCAAATCCTAAAAGTTTTTTTAGGTTCCCAATGCTTTTCTCTCCTTGATAGTTATTTAGGATACAACTAAATATTAGTGAATGAAGAGGATAAATGTAAGACAAAATTCACTACCAAGTGGGTAACCTTTGCCTATAATAAGATGTCTTTTGGTTTGTCTAATGCTGGAGCCATTTTTAAAAGAGTAATGGATATGGCCTTCAAAGGTTTGATCAATAAGTTTCTACTTGTGTACTTGGATGATGTGACTATATTTTGAAAAGATGTTACTGATCATATGAAACATCTAAGGTAGGTGTTTGAGAGATGTAGGTAAGATGGCATGTTCCTTACTCCAAAAAAGTGTATCTTTGTTTTTCATAAAGGTAAACTATTAGGACACATTGCTTTAGAGGGAGGCTTGTCTATTAAGCTTAAAATAATTAAAGCTATCCTATACTTATCCTTGCCTCAACATAATAAGGGACTACAAAGTTTCTTGGTGAAGATAAACTTTTTTAGAACGTTTATTCTAAATTTTATAGATGTGGTAAAGCCTATCAATATCATGTTAAATAAGAACCAAGTTTTTACATGGACAAAGGAGGGAAATATTAGTTTTGAGATAATCAAGCAAGAAATTATAGAATCCCCTACTCTCTTAAACCCAAAATTTTCCAACTATTTCATACTTTATACCTTCACTAGCTTTGATATAATCTCAACCATGCTAATGCAAAAGAATGATGAGGAAATAGAGCAACCAATTCTATTCTTCAGCTAATGATTAAGGGATTTTAAGGTTATATATACATTTTTTGAGAAATAGGCCCTGATAATGAAAAGGGGATTGAATAAATTTAGGTAGATGGTCCCAAACAATAAGGCACACATCATGGTTTCTCACCCTAGCACCAAAGAATTTCTCTTAAGCAAGGATCTCAATGAGAAGAAGGTTGGCTAGATCATAAAGGTGATGGATTATGATGTGGACTTCAAGGTCAACAACTTTTTGAGAGGATAAGGATTATGTAAGCATTTAGCTTTAGACCTACAAAAGATAAAATAATAGGTCTTGATCAATCAAGTTCAACCCCAACTAGCTGATCATATGCCAATTCAGAGTTGGACATAAGATATCATCACTTTTATTCAAAATGGTGAGTGCCCCAATGGTTTGAGAAAATATAAAAGGAGATACTTTAGATTGTATACCATTACCTATTTTATTTTTTATGATGTTCTCTTTATAAAAGACACAAGAGGTGTGATGATGAGATGTGTTGACAATGGTCAATTTAACATGGAAATAGAATGTTTCCACAATGGTACAGCTGATGGCCATTTCTCTCCTAGAACTATAGATAAAAAGATAATGAGATTTGGATACTACTGTCCTAGTCTTTTTAAGGACTATTATTATTGGCCCAAGGTGTGTCATCAATGTACCTTCTTTATTGGCAAGTAAAATTTTGCATCCCTTCCATTTAACCCTATCCAAGTGGACTAGCCTTTCATGCAATGGGCCTTGACTTCATTGCTATGATAAATCTTCCATCAAGTGTTAGGCACAAATGGAAATTGATTGCCACTAACTACTTCACAAGCTATGTAAAAACTATTACATTGAAGGAAGAAAAAGAAAATACCATATTAGAGTTATATGAAGGAATCATTATGAGGTTTGGAGTTCCTCATGTCATCTCTTAGAAAATGCACTTGATTTTATAAGTACCAATTTTTTTGATTGGGTAGGTAGAAATGGAGTTCATTTGAGCACCTAATCCAATTATTACCCTCAAGGTAATGGATTGGTTGATTCTACCAATAATAACCTCATCAAAATCATTAAGAGAATGTTAGAGTACAATCAAAGACCCTGACACAACAAGTTTAAAAGAACTTTATGGGTAGATAGGATTACTCCTAAGAAGTCAATTGGTAACTCTCCCTTTGTGCTTATTTATGGGAGAGAACCCAGGTTGTATATATCCCAAGAGATCCCTACCCTATAACTTGCATAACATCTAGAATTACTTGAAAACACTCTAATTGAGGCTAGGTTAACTAAACTAATGTAGTTGAAAGAGCAAATGGATGATGCACATAAAGCTATGGAACACCATCATGTGCTCATGAAGAGGTCCTTTGATAAAAGGAAAATTGCAAGAGTGTTCAAAGAGGGTAACTTGGTCTTGAAATGGGATGAAGATAGGGAAAAGATAGGTGGGCATTAAAAGTTTGACACCTTGTGGAGTGGCCCTTACATCTTCACCAAGTGAAATCAAAACAACTCCATCTAACTATCCTAGATGAATGGGGAAGAGTTACCCATCCCTATAAATGGAATACACTTGAAATCCTACTACTAGCCCTTTATTATCTCCTTTTAAATACTAATTTATGTATGTTTCCTTTGTTTTCTTGGCTATGTGCTTCCTTGCTTTTTTTGTCTATTATTTTCCCTAAGTACATTGTTACACAAGTGTTGTCTTTCCTTCCTCTTATTTGGTAAACATATTTACCTTGTGTGTTTGTTCACCTAGCTATGTGTTCTTGAGCCAAAGCTTATTCAATTACCTTTACAACTTGTATACATGACTCCATGCCCAATGGAAGGATTAAGATGACTAGTCTTAGACATAGTAGGTATGCCTCCCCTAGGAATTCCAAAGAATGTTAGCTAATTTTTACATCCTCAGAAATTGGCTACGTATAATATTTTTATCCATATGTCCCCTTTCCAAGGAATACTTCCTCAAAGTCTTTCTCTCATTTTATGTTTTTGTCTAGCCTTTGCAGGAAGCCTTCCTTATCTCTCCCCAACCTTTGATTCATTCAACCTTTTTGTCTTGGACTGTGGTCTTGGATAAAAAGTCTAAAAGAATCCTTCTTTGAGTCTTTACTAAAGCAACTCTTTGAAGCTTTTCTTCCTCCTTCCTTCTTCCAAAGTGCCCTTTATAATTTTCCAAAGGGACACTTCTCTTCTTCCAAGTTCCCTTATAAAAATTCTAAAGGGTCACTTTCCTTCATGTTTTCCCTTAAGAATTGTTTCCAAGGCTTCTTTCTCTTTCCAAAGTGCCCTTCAAAAAAATTTGAAGGGACACCTTCCCTTTCCAAAGTGACCTTTGGACTTTTTTAAAGGGTCACTTTTCCCAAAGTGCCCTTAAAACTTTTTTGAAGGGCCTTCTCTCTCCTCCAAGTACCATTCAGACTTTTCCAAAGGGACATCTTTCTTCAAAGTGCCCTTCAAAAATGTTTTGAAGGGATACTTTGTCTCCCAAGTGCCCTTCAGACTTTTTTGAAGAGTGACTTCCTCCCAAAGTACCCTTCTAGAAAATTTTTAAGGGTCTAATCTAAGCCAAGTTCCCTTAAAAAAAAATCTGGAGGGCCACTTTCTAGCTCCAAGTGCCCTTTGGAATATTTTCAAAGGTCACTTTCTTTATCCAAGTGCCATTTAGAAAAATCTAAAGGGTCACTTCTCAAAAGCTAAGATAAGCAAATTATTTGAAGGAATTCCTTCATAAAAATCACAAGGGAATAAAAAAGTCTAAATGAAAAGAGCTACAACATTTCCAAAGGAATTATGCCAATATCCTATGATGGGCCAAGGAACATCAATTTCAAAGCAAGGAACTAGCCATTAGAATTAATTGGGATTGAAAAGCCTAAAGACTTGGAGCATGACAAACCCAAAGTAAGGAGCCTCATAAATCCCAAAGACTTAAATCAAAGACAAGTGAAAATCAAGTTTCCACTAGTGCTTATCTTCTAAGGGTTTTATGATTAGAAGTAATTAAGGTTTATGAACTCAAATTACTCATGGATAGCGTAAACTAGGTTCTCCAAAGGTGAAGACTCAAACTTTATAAGTCTTGAACAAAAGAAAACCTAAAGTAGTGCACCAATACAAACTCAATTTGGTTTTGGGTAGTGTATTTCAGACCAATGAATAAAAATTACTCATTTTCACTTTAAAATTCATGATAAATGACAACCCTAAAGTAAGCCAATTTAAGGAATCAGATAACCTGAATGGGTTTACAAGTGCAAATTAGGTTTCCAAGGTTGCTTAGCTTAACCAATTTAGTTCAGTGAGCTAGTACCACTATCATGATCAAGCAAATGAGAAGCTTCCATGTGGTATGAGATAGAGATAGATGGAGTATGATACATAGGCATCCATGGCTAGTAGATCAATGACTCAAAATCACCAATATGAGTCATTCCTTGAGGACCAATTAAAAAGGAAAGACAAAGACAAATAGAATTAAAAAAACTTCTCTCCATGCCATTATGCATAATGACAAGCCAAGGAGAAGCAGTTGGGCACTAAAATAAATATCCAATAGGTGGCTCCATTAGCAATAACCATTTTTGGTGCCATATCCACATAGCTCTATTCTATTAAGAAGTTGTTGAAAAAATATCTCCAAGAGGGCAAGCCAAGGGCATTCAGAAAGGTGACATGGGTCAATCAAAATGCTCTAATGAGCATCATTGGAAAAATAAGTTGCAGCTAAAGATGATGACTTCCAAAAAAATTGATTCCTTTACTTGGTGCCAAAGACCTTCTCTTATCTCTTTCTTCTTGATATATATATATATATATACACACACACACACACATACATACACACACACACACACACACACACACACACACACACACACACACACACACACACACACACACACACACACACACACATAGCCCCTTGGCTAGTAAAAATGGCATCCATAGATAGTATGGTGAAGCCTTGTTGGAATGCTACCATGCTCTGCCTTTAAACATTAACATAAGTATTTTCCTTTGAATTTTTTTGAGAATGTTTTGAGTGTGTAAGAGATGAAATATAATATTATGTGATGATTCTCATCCTTCTATTCTTCTCCCTTCACATCTGATAGAGAATTATAGGTCTAACAAGGCACATAGTGTGTGTCTGAATGTGTTGAAATCCTACATGAGTATTATTGTTTTGGAATGAGAAAAAACTTGCCCTTTCAGATTCATTTACCTTGTGTTACTTTTCACATCTCACCTCTATGTATAAATACTTGAGTTAGATTTTTAGAGCTCAAAAATGGCTTGTGTCTTTTGTTGTATTGTGCACTAGGATGTGGCATTCATGTGGAAGATAATTTTGGTGTATCACCACACTTAAAATAGATTTTAATTTTCTATATTTTTTAACCCTTTTCTTCTCAGTAGGCTGGTTTAAATAGAGGTTGTATTATAGAGACATATTTAGGGAGCTAGACCTTCAAACCTAGAGGTTCATTTCCACCTATAGGCACACCCACATGCCTAGAAATGTCCCACCATTTCCCATATCTAGAGGAGGCTTGAATACCCTCTTCTAGGGTGAAAGATTTGAAGATAAGATCTAGCTCCTTAGGTTTTGAAATTTGGACCTCTATTTATGAAACCTAAAATTGGTTAGGATGAAAACAATCAAGAAATTGCTTAAGGTAAGCCTATCTATCTTGTAGTGATGCACCATGAATTTTTCATATCAACTCTTAAGTATGGACTCTTTAACATACTAAATAACTATCAAAAGATCTAATGTATTGTCTACTATAATTTCTAAGCAAAAATATTTCATATAGAGGTCAGTTTGATGCACTAAGACTAGAGAGCAATAAAAGTAAGGTTTGGTTCAAGACACTTACATTTAGTAGTCCACTATATCCTTGAGAGATCAAAGCTAAGACACACTATATGACCTAAAAATAAATTTGATAGCATTTAGGATGATCTTAGATTTTTCAAAGGAAGGATTACACCACTTTAAATATAAAAAAAACACAAGAATGCTAACATAGATTGACAAAACACTAGAAAAGTGCCTTTCTCATTACTCTAAGAGGTACATGATACAAAATTTAGTAGATTCTAGTCGTATCAGCCTAAGGGATGCTCATAAATATCTTGAAGGATATATTTATAGAATAAAGGAAGCAAGAGAGAGGGAGTTTCAGATATTAAAGGGGAATCAAATGAGCTCAAATCTATTTGAAATGTAGTTACAACTACCTCCATAAATTATGCTCATTCAAAACCTTTTCATTGATCTGGGCTACTTCAAGTGGTTGTATAGTTACACTAATGTTTCTTATTATTGAAATGGTAGGGTCAAGTTGTTATGAGATAGGTTTTATGATTCATGCAGTTACAACAAATAGGCTAGTCTGTTAGAATATTGTCTTGATGTTAATTACTCCAAATTACTTTATCATGGCATTCATAGTGGAGATAAGGGGTCATTCTCATGTAGTTGGTCTCGTAGATGAAACCATTTGGATTTATGTTTATGCCTTCATGGAATTCGTTGAAATTATAAATCTTGTTCCCACTGGATCATGCTCAAATTTTTCCCATGTTTAGAGGTATACTATATATGGAAAACCAATCTCAGACTATTGGTTTTCCTATAGTCATTGTGCTGATGGGGACCTATAGACCACATAGCTCCCTTCTTGATCCAAATAAGTTTAAAATAGACCCATTTTTCCTTTATCATGATTGATACTTCATATACACATGGACCCTTATTTTAAGAATGGAAAACATAGTCATAAGACAATGTTGTAAACTTTAAAATATGGAACCTATATGTTATAAATCTACAAACCAAAGGTCTATATTAATATTCAATGGAATCCCTATAAATTATTGATCACCTAACTACATTATGTGTTATTTTTATGTTACTAGATCATGTTTTAAAGGTAGCATGTTCCCTTTGAAAAGCATGGCTTGGTTTGACCTTGGTCATACATTCAATCTCCAAGAAGTCCCTTAACTTCTTGACCTTTAATTTTATTAGTCATTAACCATGACTTGGATCATTGAATAATTGACCCATATCACACCATTGACCCTACTCATTATGAATGATAATGAGTCATTGATCTACCTTTAACTTTTCAACTTCTATCCAAGCTAGTGCCACTTGGTAGCTCCATTTTGCACTTAGGATCTGCTATCAATCTATCAACTTCATGTGCTTAAGCCACATGTCAATCATACATTGGTTTTAGGATCCTATTATTAGTATATCAAATTTAACACTTCTTCCATGTGGTGGTCTCTTGAGATACTTGACCTTTTGACTCATCTCACACCATTGATCAAGATATATGATGTAACATGGACCATTAGATCTACTAGGACCCATTATTTGAAAACTAATGGCTATTTCATGATCTCAAATTTGGCATCTAAATGATCATCATTGATGTTCATGTAAATGTAAAATTTAATATCAAAGTGGTTTGATTTGATCAATATTTATTTTGATGTTTGAATAGATGTCTTACTCTGTTGGTTCAACTTTGAATGTTCATAACTTGAGCAAAAAAGTTCACATGGAAATTAAAATTGTAGAACATGATCTTGGCATTAAGAACTACTTGGAAATACAATTCTTTTGGCTCACATGGATTTATAATGTGAATTTATAAAATACACAAGTGGGCTAGTTCATTCACTTTTAGAAGACATCTTGGAGATGGTTTAGCTCTTGAAACTTACACAATTCATCCTTTGATCATTCTTTCAAGGTCCTGATGAATTTCTAGGGCTTTGTAAAACCTAATCCATGCTCTTGAATGCTTGGAACATATGAGAACCTAAATTTACATTTCTATTTAGCATTATCATACCTTTGGTCCACTCAATCCATCAAACCATGTAAAATATTTATATGTGGGCCAAATTTGGCCAATAATTATTCAATCAATTTATATATAGTTTTTGTTTCATTCTGGATAGCATGTCCTTGTGTGTGAAATGAAATCACTTTCTAGATGGTTTCCAAATCCTTTGTAAGCTACATCAAAAGAGTAGTGAATTTATTATATTTAAACATTACTTGATCACCTAGTACCTTTGTAACTAATGTGGGATAAGTGCTATTTATTAACTGGCATGTATTTGGCAATTGATTTTATGATTTATCCTTTTTCTCACATGTTAGAACTTCTTATTCAAATTCTAAAGACTTCAACACAATTGACTCCTAAAATTTTACTACACCTGTAATCTAGTTTGATAGCAATAATTGATTCACATCCAAATATGTCTCCATCATAATTGTATCAAGTTCTATGGTTACGATTTCTAGTTTTGTAGGAGCTGGTGTGAATTGATTCACTAGAAGCAAGAAGGTAGTTTTTCAATTTGATTTTGTTAGGATATCCCACATCCAATATCTATAACTCTATATTTTGTGCTGAGATACCTCTTCTATGTCCTTCATATGGGTTGTGCTCTCTATTTATGCTTATTTTTTATCCTCCTTATCCTTCTTAGCCTAGATTATAATTTCAGTTATATCCTAAGCATCTACTTTAGCTTGTGTTTTAGCTTCCTTCTTAGCCTTATATTTAGCATTAACTTGAGCCTTGGATTTAGCATCAACCTTAGCCTTAGCTTTGTCTTTAGCTTCAACCTTGGCTTTAGATTTAGCTACTTGAACTAATATTTCATGCATGTGTTGTTCTTCAATAACCTTGGCTTGTCATTCTTACTCCACCTACTTATGTTGTGTAGCTTACACATTTTATTATTCTTGGTGGGACTTCTCTTTTTCTTTCCTCTTTTCCTCTGCTTCATATTTTGCCTTCTTCATGGCCTCTACTTACATTTATTCCTTATAGCTTCAAATTCTTTAATCAACTTTTGTATAGCCTATACTTCCTCAACTTTCATTTGTGTTTCTTCCTCTTCAACTCAAATCTTTTGTTGTTACTCCTATGTAGTTTCTTGTTGTGTTTGTTGTTCATCATGTGCATTTGATTGTTCTTCCACTTATTTTTTCTTTATTTTTACTTCCTTTCTTGTTAAATTTTTGCCTCAAGATCTTGTGTCTCATGCATAGTTTCCTATTCTCTTGTGATATTTGGCATAGTTATGTCTTTATGTTCATTAAAAACTTCCATGTCTACTAGCTCAGTTTCTAATTCAATCTTCTGAAATTATTTTGATTCAAACATCTAACCATTATGTATGATTTTCTTCTTTATATATATAGTTGGAGGAGTGAGGCTATATTTTTACTTCTTTGAAACATGAGATTGGGCCTATTATTGTGTTGCTTATGCCTAATATGCACCACTTTCTCTTATAGGTTCATTAAATGACATAATCCTTTCTCTAATAGTTTGTGATGGTTTTGTAGTGGGGTGTGTAAATGGTCATTGAAACAATGACCATGTAAGACTATCATGTTCTTGTATATCCACCACCTATGCAATCAATGATCCTATAGCTAGATCAGTTGAAAATATTTCCACCTCTAACTTTTTCTAAGTGACTTCCTACCCTATAGTATCCAAAATAATCAATGAATGTGGTTAAATAATTTCAACGTAAAAGTATCAGCATAGTTGGTTTTACACTTGACAAGTACACACTACTTTTCATAATAAGAATTCCTTCTCCACCTCTATCATAAACCTCCTCACTAATGTCTCTAATTATAGATTTGAAGACATCATGATCATCAAATCCTATATCTTGTAGGTCACACTCACTAAATATCTTAAGAACCATAGGATTATCCAACCAATAATTTATCCACCATTTCCTCTTCTTTAGTGGTACTAGAAAAGCATGATGCACAAGTGGCTTCCTTTTTCCTTTATCTTATAATAGTGGATATTATGGCTATTTTGGTGGTTATTGAGGTTGTGCTTACACTAGATATGATTATTTTACCTACAAAGGAATAACTTTTAGATGTGGAACTAACCTCACATATAATGACTTTTACCTATAAAATTTATCCTATGCCTTGATCATAGACATAAAGAATGGCATTGAAATCATAGGCAATGATGAAAACTCATGGATTTTGATTTGCATTCCATTATGTAGATTGGTAACCAAAGTATGTTGTCTTAAATATTTCATAACATCTTATGGTATGCAAAGGTGTGTTTTGATCAAAGATACAAATTCTATCCACCATGTATTAAACTAACCCAATTACTCATAATAATACCCTATTTTTGTCTAAGTAATGTTTGCAAGGGAAGTAGAGAGCCAAAAAATATACATTCACATTGAGTAGTCCAAGTGAGGACTTCTTCTATGTGAAGCACAATAACAAAACCAAAATTTGGTACTAAAATGTTTTTTTGGTTCTTGAAATTACCTTATTGATGTTGGTAATGAGATTAGATGCCAAAAACTTAGGCCAATTGAAGTCCTCCCATTATTGTATCATCTGATATGTAATATCAATTACCCTTCTAGTTGCTTACTTTGAGGACTTGTTAATTTACTAAAACCTTTTTATGATGCATTCAACTAGTGTACATATGGAAGCATCTCAATTTAATCAAATGGTGTTCCTTATCCTACTCATGTGGTATATTTTTATTTCACTTTTTAATATATTGGAGGTTCCATAGATTTATATTGAAGGAGAGATTTACCTTGATT
The DNA here is from genome assembly GCA_037957365.1 of Torreya grandis. Taxonomy (NCBI): domain Eukaryota; kingdom Viridiplantae; phylum Streptophyta; class Pinopsida; order Cupressales; family Taxaceae; genus Torreya; species Torreya grandis. The sequence continues at coordinate 1,179,352 of JARHVA010003438.1, forward strand.
CGGAAGGCATATGGCTCATGCCATTATACATGTAGTCATACAAATTTTGATGTATTAGGATAATTTTAATATCCCCTTGATTATAGGGAATTAAAAGGGTCATCATGACCTCACCTAGTTTCCCAAATAAAGGCAACCTAATTAGCCTTTCTATGTTAGAACCTTGAAGTGAATGTTGAAGTGTGAGGGATATTTATTGTGTTGATCCTTGAGGATCTTAGGAAAACACAATAGTTTATATGATTTCAATGAAATAAGATGGATTAAGATCATTATAATTAGTTTTTCAAATACCTTACCCAATCACCATCTTTTATTTCAAGGCATCTATAAGCAAGATAGATAATTGACTTATGTCCATGGTTATATCAGTGCTATGTGAGGAATTATTCTTGTGCATGATTAGGCTCTAGTTCAAAATATATTCATAGGAATGTATTCTAGAAGTAAATTATAAAATTATTTTTTATCTAGAGTCTTTAATGTTTTGGCATTGTTTATACCTCACTCTTATATAGTTATTGACACCCAATTTTGTCTCACTAAGTAGTTTGAATGCACTAATTATTTAAACATAAATGTTGATCTCCTCCTTAATATCACATACTATATACACATAAAATTTTCAAACTTTTACCAAATACTAATCCTTTACATCTTATAAGAACCCATCAAGACTTAATCTCTCTGAGTGCATGGCTTAAGGGGTACATCAGGAAAGGGGTGGGTAGACCTTTGGTGCTTCACAAGATTATTGTTCCTTATTTACACATTATTACTAATCTAACCAGATCCAAAAACCATTCCCTAAGATAGTTATCCTCCCTTGAGTATTCCTCTAGTCTTTTCCTCTTTTCATCCCTCCTTTATTTTATTAAACTCATTTTTGATAGTCATTTGTACTAGGTCAAATCATTACTATTTAAGGGTATTCTTTACTTTCTTACCTTGTTAACCTTTTGGCTGACCTAGATCAGACTTGGTAAATTATCCTCAAAAACACATTGGGTCAACCCTATAAAACTAACATTCTTGGAAGGATTTAGGGTGATATCCACCTATATATAAAATATCATTTTGGTCATTATTCATATGTGCAATCAAGATTTATTATTCACTCATGCTTCTTCACAATCTGTTCTTCCACCATTCTACTTGAGGAGACTTAGTTTAGGCTTCTTATTTGGAAAATATAGTCTTATGGATAAGTCTTGGATGTTTTGGACTTTCTTAGTGATCTTTATAAGCCAAAACAACCTCTTGTGAAGCCCCTTTAGATAAGAGAGAGATTGAGTCTCGATGAGTTCACATTTAGGTTAGTATATTCTACCTTTTTTCTCCTCTCTTTTAGTAGATATAAGTAGCATAAGTGTTAGCTTGAATAATACCATAATTGAAGTTCCCTATGCATGTTTGTTTTATTGTTTCTAACCCCCCACTTTGTGCCACAAGATTTGGTGTGTACTATATTAGATTTTTCTTTCTTGCTATTAGAATAGAGTGAATGTTGTAAACCTTAGGAATCCATTAGGGTTATTATGTGATTGTGTTAGACTTTAGGCTTTGGAACCCTTCCTATCATGATATGTTGTGATAAGTGATCCCATAGTCAAGTCTAGTGGATCCCCATATTGGTCATACTCCCGCTTAACAAGAGTATCCCTAATCAGAAGTGTAGGTATGCTCTATCTTCTCTGAGCTAGGATTGATTTATAGATATGACACATTTTTTATTACATACATTATAGTGAACTTGACATGAATCCTATCCCACCAATAGTTTTATTGTATTCACATTTCCATTTTTATTTTTTTCTTATTAGTATTAGCATTCACTTTAAGTTCACCTCATATTACATTCTGGTGAACCAGATGTGAAACTAAACCTTATAGGATTTATTTCACTTTTTCATTTTTTTAGTCATTATTTTGATCATATATTTTGACATACTAGATCAATTCTATTGACTTAGCTATTTTTATTTACACATAAGTTTCTAAGAACAAGTAACTAGATTAACCCAGTCAACTTAATATAGGTTTCCAGCATTTTAGACACCCTATTCAACCTATCAGGTCAACCCAATCAACCCCTTATAGTTTCAACACTTTTCTAGTAGGTTCTTGTACATCTTGATCGATCCTATCAACCCAATTTATAGGTTTATTAAGCACACATCAAGGTTATTCAACAACAATCTTTCTTAATTGCATCTCTAATCCACCAAGGTTCCTTTCTACCTCTCTATTTATCTATTTTATCTCTTTCATTTCATAGTTTGTAGTCTTTAAAATTTCCCTTTCATAGTAAGCTAAATCAACACTATTGACCCAATTATATGTTCTATGTGATGTTTGAAATAATTAGATCGACACTACTGACCTAGTTATTTTTTAAACTTTGCTTTTGTAGTACAGGTTCAACCCTGTCAAACCTATTTTTTATTTTATATATATAGTGTTAACATTATACCTTGTTTCAATTTTGGGATTAACCTCATATATATTAGTAATTAGTTCATACCTTTATTTTCCTATTACTTGAATGCTTAGAGTAGTTCACATAGTCTAATTAGGGGTTTTTTTATTAATCACTTAGTTTCACTATTTATATTTTATGCACACATGGCCAAATCACATAAACATAAATAAGTACTTTAAAATTTTATCTACCCTAGGCCAAAATACTTGGATTTCATCACCAAAGTGGAAGCTAACTTGATTCTCTAGTCAAGTATAAAGCATGGATAATGGTATATTCTAGCTAAGCACTCGACACCCTTATCACTAAAATTTGTGAAGTGGGGAGGTAGGCCTCAATACCAAGCCTACATTATTGCCACTATAGACCTTTTCAACCTAAAATACCTAAAAACATCCTTAGATTTCTATCTGGTACCTTACTTACAACCAACTTTCAATCACATTAAAATCATTTCTTAATAATTTAATTAACAATCAAGTTGACCAATTAGTTAGCTCTTTACTTTCTAAGTTGATTTCTTTTTCTTTGCTCAATTATGTATGAAAAAACTTACATTAGCCAATGTTAATGCAAGGTTTTATTTTATGTAATGTAATTGGATTGGATAACATTGATCTAATTGACTATTTTTTTCCTTTCAACTCTTACTTTCCTATATTAGTTGTAAAAATTATCTTTTTTCAGCTCATAATTTGTTACTTTTTCTTTCTCCTTATCTATTGTACTAGGTTGACCCAATCAACCCTATATCATTATTAACCCATGTCCATTGTACTAGATATCCCCAATCAACCTTATATATTCTACAACATTATTTCCCATCTTTTTCCTACCTCTATTCACTGTACTAGATCAACCCAATCAACCTTGTATAGTTTACATGTCCTATTTTCTATACTAGATTGACCTAGTTGACCTTGTACTATCTTTTGATTTCACTGTTTGTCAATCTAATTCCTTATCTTTATAATTTTTCATTTTTTTCATCTCTCTTCCATTAAAATTAAATATATCAAAATCTTCTTGGATAACTTGAATCCATTTGGATATTATCTAGGATGTTCATTTCTTCCTCTCTTTTCCTCCAAAGAGAACTATCACTCTTAGGTCACATATTATCTTCCTTCATCTATGAACTATAACATGGTGAAAATAACACCTCAAGATGAAGTTCATGGATATTATCCATTCCTTACTTACTAAGAAACTTCTCAAAATATTCAAATTGATGTGGGAGTGATTGATATAAGTTTACTTAACAATCCCACTAACAATCCCTCTTTTTCTAATTATTTCCCTAATACCAATTTGGGAAGTGCTCCTAAATGCACTAACCCACCTCTTGATACAACCCAAATTTTAGCCCAAGTCATTTAAAAAATGAACATTATGCAAAATTCTAATACCAACCAAATGATGCAACTTCAACAACACTTAATCAATGTGGCTAATCAAATTTCAACTATTCATCCTTAAGATAATTCTAATTATATTCCTCTGCCTCTTAAGGATGCCTTAGGTAATGTTATTCCTCAACCCATAATAAATAACAAGATGCTTTAAACCATTCAAAAGGAGCCTTTAGCCCCCTTCATTATTTCCATTTATATTGGTAACATGTCTCCAACTATCAAATATGATGGAATTAAAGACCCCACCTCATTTCTTAAAGCCTTTGGAAACCTTTACAAAGAGTGGATCCAAAATAATACATTCACCACTACTAAACTCCAAGTTAACACTTTTATCATTGATGTCTTATAATGGTATAATCAACTACCCCAACATTTTATTTGGCAACTTAAAGATTCAATTAATCCTATAGTTAAAGAGTTTCAACACAATGATCTTCACAAATATTATCTTAGCCACTTTATCAATGTTAAGCAATCTTCATTTTAATCAACTCATGACTTTATCAAAAGATGGAAATTTGTAGTTCATAAAGCATTTGATAACATGAAAGAGTCATTGCTTTATCCACCTACACTTCATCCTCTTTTCAATGATAAACCTTTGACTATATATACTTCTTCCATACCTAGTTTAGTTGGGGTAATGCTTGCCCAATAAGATGATATAGGAAGAGAGTATGCTATCTACTATATTATTTAAGGCCTCATTGATTATGAAATATGTTATACCAAAATTGATATCAATTGCCTTGTTATCTATTTTGTAGCTAAAAAGTTTTGTCATTACATGCTTTACCAAACTACTTATGTTAGTTTTCATTCCAACCCAATTCATCATTTCTTCTCCAAAGCCTTTCTTCCTAGAGATAACATTGGTAAATGGATGGTCCTCTTTATGGAATTTGATCTTTATGTTACCACTCAAAGAGTTGTTAAATGGAAATTCATAGCTGACCAAATTGATGTAGCTCCCATTCCAACCACTTCTTCCCTTCAAGATGACCTTTTAGATAATAATATTATTTACAATAAAGGTCTATATCAATCTATCTCTATTAAAGATTATTTTAATATTTTCACTATTGATCTTGAAGCCAATAATATTGAAGAATCTTCCACTCCATTTGGTACTACTAAACCAAAGTTAGTTATCAAGGAGCTCCCTAAAATCAATGTTGACTTGTATGAGGATACTTGGACCCTTAAATTTTATGGTGCTAAATGCCTTCAAGGATTTGGGGTAGGTTTTATTCTCACAAGTCCTCTCGGTAAGATCATTCCTTTAGCTTTTCATTTCACTTTTGATTTCATCAATAATATGGATGAATATGAAGCTCTTATGTTAGGCATGAGAGCTTCTTTTGATATATACATTTAATACCTTCATGATTTAGGTGATTCTCAACTTATTTGTTATCAAGTTAATGGTGATTATTAATGTAAAAGTGAAAATCTCATTACCTATCATCAAATTGCAACCACTCTTGCTAAGGATTTTATCTCTTTCACTATTGATCCTATTCCTAGAGATAAAAATTCCATTGTTGGTTCTCTTACCTTTTCATATTCTCTATTTCATCCACATCAACTTCTTTTCAATCTTGTTTTTCTTATATAAATAAGAAAATCTTTATCTTCAACTCAACCACCAAATTTTCTTGTCTATCATATTGAGGATGTTACTATTAGACAAAGCCCTTGGTATAAAGACATCATTAAACTCTTATAAATCAAACTTATCCTCCTAATTTAGACTCTTGTGAAAAGACATGTATTTGTAAATAAGATTTCAAGTATGTATTTTAACACAACATCCTTTACTATCATAATCCTAAAGGTACCTTACTCCATTATGTTATACAAGATGAGGTCCCTCATATTAATGAAAAATAAGATGGGGGAATTTATGGTGATCATTGTAGCAGACATGCTACAACATGCAAATGATTATGTATGGGTTACTTTTGGCCTACTCTCAAAAAGGATGCAATTGAATATGCTAAAAAGTGTACTACTTATCAGCTTCACAATGATTTTATCCATTCACCTCCTACTAAAATTCAAACTATTAAATCTCCTTGGAAATTTTCTACATGGGGATTTGATCTCATTGGTAAACTTCCTCGTTTCCAAGATGGGAATGTCTTTATCATCAGCACTATTGAATATTTTTCCAAGTGGGTAAAATTCATGACTCTCATTAACATCATTGGTCCTACCATTTCCATATTTATTATTAACTAAATTATTTGATTCTTTGTCATTCACCATACAATTATTTTTGACAATGGTGTTAGTTTCAAAAATAAACATGTTAAACAAATTTGCAACCAATTAAAAATCAATCAAAAAAATTTGACCCCTTATCATTCAAAATGCAATGGTTAAGATGAGGCCACCAATAAAAATCTCAATAAAATTCTCATAAAAACAATTCATCAAACCTACATGGATTGTTATATTCATCTTTACACTACCCTTTGGGCCTATAAAACTAGCATATGCACTACCACTAGGGCAACTCTATTTTCTTTAATATATGGTTCTGAGTTAGTTCTTCCTTTAGCAGTTGAGCTTCCCTCTCTTTGTATATCTCTTCATGGCATTATTCTAGATGAAGAGTTATGTAAATATTTCCTTCATGCCCTTAATCTTCTTGATGAATGTCATGTTTTTTCCTTACAACATAACTACCAATACAAGGCTTGCATCACTAGACAACATAATAAATGTGTTAAATTTTGTTCTTTTAATGTTCTTGATCTTGTCCTTAAATTAGATTACATCCATGAAAAATAAGGTAAATACCCAAAACTATTGGGGCTCATTTTTAGTTAAAGACATTCTTTATCCAAACACTTACCATCTTCAAACCAATGAAGGCCATGTTTTCAAAGAGCCCACCAACACTCAATTCCTTAAAAAATACTTTACCTAAACATTTATTTCTTGTAATGTTTCTATCCATATCTATCTAATTATTTTTGTAGGTTACTTAAGCATAGATCTCTCCCTCTACAATATTTTCCTTCCTTTCACAAATCTTTAGTCCTCCCTTTTGGTCTTTTGGTTTCTTAATGTATCATAGTCTTCTTTATTTTCTTGTATTTTCTCTCTTTTTTTTCACCCCTTGGGTTTTTTTTATGAGTTTCTTTGTAATACCATGGATAAGACCCAACATCCATCACAAAATACCATTATTTCTTTGCTTACCTCCCTTTACTTATCTCTTTCTTATCAGCACCCTCATGGGTCTCTATTTTATGAGTTGCTTTGTAAGACCATGGATAGGACCTGACCATCCTCATAAAATTACCACCTTTTCATGTTCTTGATCCTTGATCTCAAACTTTAGATTTTGCTTCTTATGTTAGATGAAATTTTCACAACAATCTATGTTAGCATTTTTTTCCTTCATTTCCATCTTTCTTATGATAAGTAATCACACTTTACTATCATTGTATCCATTTTTCCCCTTTTCAATTTTTTTGTAATTTGAAGTAGTTTAAATTTTTCCATGTGTCATTTCTCTTGATTTCCCCTTCCTTTCATCTCCACATTGGATAAAACAAAGTCAAATGCAAGATAACACTTTTATTTCATCTTGATTTTTGAGACTCTTAGATCCCATACTCTTTGATGTTCTCTCTCTTAGAAACCTTATCCCAAGTATTCAAATTAAATTCATCTTTAGCACCCACGTTTGGTTTTTAAAATCCATATGGAGGAGGAATAGGAAAAGTCATCAATAAATTTAAAATCCAAATCATTTGAAAACAAAATGCAATGATATCTAAAAGGCAACATATAAATTTCAAAATTAAAATTCACACCAAAAAGACATAATTACAATCACATGTCCTATCTCTAATTAAAGCTCAACCTCCACATTTGTCCTCATATAGAACTAAGGTCCTTTGGGGTGCAGTAGGCTAGTAGACTAGAATAGGGGATTAAAAAAAAAACTCTATGATGCTACCTATTTTCTCAAGAAAGTACCCAATCTTTGCATTAGACCAATGACTCTATAATGGGTCCTAAATAATGAGTAACACATCATGGGGAGGTAGGTCCAATTTAATTTTCATGCATATAGCCTTCATGGGATGATACATATACTCCATTTTTTGACCCAAGAATTGTGTTGCTAAGAGAAATTCTTCATATTCCTTAAGGTTAAAAGTCCTCTTGTTTTGACAAACCTAATTTGAGTGTCTTGATTTTGATAAAGATTTCCTCTACCTTGGTTTCTCCTTTATTCTCCCCTCTACCCATTAAATTTACCCCCCTTGATAGACAAATTATGATCCCAAATCTATTTTCCCTTATTTAATTCCTTCTTATTCATCTCTTAAAAACATGCTATCACTTTTTTGTTTCAATTTTATTTATCCTTAGAGTGAAACAACATTTTTGAGAAAGTGTGGATTCTTCTTTATTTACACCATGATTTCACATTTCTACACTTACTTTAATTTCCTTTTACCATTTATCATTATTTTTATATTATGTTGTTATAGATACTTGAGTTCATACCCTTTTTTATATTATTGAGTGTGGTTGGATTATTACTTCTCACACGACAATGTTGTTTTTCCTTTTATGCATCCTTTTTCCATTGTTGAGTGCGATGTGGATTGTTACTTCTCACTCATCAATGTTGATTTACCATTTTTGTTTAGTCTTTTACCATTTATTTATTTTTTTACCATCTTATTTGACATGTATCCTTGGTTTGACTTGGTGAGTTTACCTTTCTTACTTGAGGATAGCTTGTTTGAGTTTTTTGGTATTTAGTAGCCTTGGATTTTCAATTACCCAATTTAATATTATTGCTTAACTTGGTCATTTGGTCTAACATATCACTTATCACCCTAGCTTGCCAACTTTCCCAAGTATGTTTTGTCCCCATAGCACTAGTTATCTTGGATTTTCTTCCATTTATTTCTTTTTGATTTTTAGTTTTGTATTCTTAGGTTTGTCAAAAGTAGTCTCTATGCCCTACATAATCCAAACTAAAAAAACATTAAACAACCATCTTGAGATAAAAGTAAGTTAAGGTACACATTACATTTACTTTTTTATGGATTAGTTTCCTTTTTAGTCATTTACTTTCAGTTATTTTTTCTTTAAAATACTGTAACTTTATTTTAACATCAACATTATGTGTTACTATGTTCTTTCTAAAAGCACCATCCCCTATTACACCTTAGTGACACATGATGAGCTTCAAGTGGGGTATATGTATACACATAATATTTTCAAACTTTTACTAAATACTGATGCTTTACATTATTTAGGAACCTATCAAGACTCAATCTCTCTAAATGCAAGCCTTAAGGGATGCAACATGAAAGGGGTGGATAGACCTTTAGTGCTTTGAAATATTGTTGTAACTTATTTCCACATTATTACCAATCCAACCAGATCCCAAAGTAATTCCCTAAGCTACTTCTCCTCCATTGCATATTCCTCTAAGCTTTTCCTCTTTTCATACCTCCTTTATTATCTTAAACTCCTTTTGGATGGTTAACTATACTATGTCAACTAGGTTGACCCAGTATAGTTTAAAGGTATTCTTTACTTTCTTAGCTTGTTAACCTTTTGGCTGACCTAGTTCAGACTTAGTAAATTGTCCTTGAAAATACACTGGATCGATTGGGTCGACCCTATACAACCAACATTCATGAAAGGATTTAGGGTAATATCCACCTATATATACAAGATAATTTTGGTCATTATACATATATGTGATCAAGAGTTATTATTCTCTCACACTTATTCATAATATGTTCTTCCACCATACAACTTGAGGAGACTTAGTTTAGGTTTCTTATTTGGAGAATCTGGTCTTATGACTAAGTCTTAGATTCTTTGACCTTTCTTAGTGATCCTTACAAACCACAAAAAACTCTTGTGAATCCCCTTTATCCAAGGGAGAGATTTAGTCTTGATGAGTTCATATTTAGGTATGCATATTCTAACTTTGTTCTCATCTCTTTTAGTAGATAGAACTAGCATAAGTGTTGGCTCAAATAATACTATCTTTCATATTTCATGTATTAGGGTGTTACTCATACTTATTTTAATTTAAGTTCCTTATGCATGCTTTTTTATTGTTTCTAACGCCCCACTTTGTGTCATAATCTTTGAAGTGCACTAGATTAAATTTTACTCTCTTGATATTAGAATAAAGTGAATGTTTTAAACTTTAGGAATCTATTAGGGTTGTTAGGAGATTGTGTTAGACTATAGGCTTTGTAATCTTTCCTAGCAAGATATGTTATGACAAGTGATCCCCTGATTGGGTCTAGTAGATCCCCATATTGGTCATGCTCCTATTTAACAAGTTTATCCCTAATCAAAAGTGTAGGTATGTTGTATCTTTTGTAAGCCATGATTGATTTATATACATGATGCATTTTTGATTGCATACACTTACTATGATCTATCCTAATAATGAAATTTTGTGCTTCAAAATATTTTATTTATCCATTTGATATTTATTTGATGTGACTCATTGTCCATTCATATATCCAATTTGTTTTATGTGTCCACATGTCCATTTACTACTTGATATACCTCAAAAATAATGTAATATTTTAAAACCCACATCGTTAATTATTTGACATAACCATTGTCCTTTTATTTTCAATACTTGTCTTCTCATCACATTCTTTGACTTAATTGATATCATTGATGTAGTTGTGTCTTACTATCTCTTGTGAGTTTTATCTAGAATGTACTAATACCTTATGATTATAACTACTATCAAACTATTGTGATGTGTTGTGTTATAATAAAATCACTATACAAATCTTCCAACTTAAAAAAACAAAAAAATTAAAAATTAAATAAAATCCTAACTATATGGTGCCACTCAACACCCACTCAAAGTTTTATCTTTTGATAGAGATTAAAGGTAGTAAGGCTTAAGCATAAAGCCATTTATATGTCTTAGAAGTATGGTTTCCTATAAATCTTTTCGCATTATGGTACCATATTGTGATACTTCATTAATAACATAGGGTCCTTTCCATCTAATTTGTTGCTTTCTTGAGAATGCTTTAAATCTTCTATCATAAATTCATGTTGCTTGTTCAAAAATTCTTTAGATCACAAGTTATGATCATGACATGATTTTTGAATTTGCTTGTTAATTTATTGTATCCATTGTTCTAATTGTCTATTTTCTTCCATCTTTATTAAGTTCATCACTTGTGCTTTTAGTGAATCTTGATCCCATAATCTTATAACCATCACAATACATAAACTAAGAATAATATATTTCATAGGCATTACTACCTCCAAGCTATTTAGTATTTGAAAAGGAGTGAACCTATAACTCTTTTGTAATGTTTTTTATAGGCCCATAAAATCACATAGATGTAATCTTCCAAATCATCCCTTTTTACATTACAAATATTTTTTATCATTTTCCCGAATACTTTATTGGATGCTTCTACTTGTCTGTTTGGTAATGGGTGATAATATATTCTCATATACTATGATATCATAAAGTCCTTAGTGAGAATATTGATAGTATTATTTAGAAAATGTGTACCTTTATCATTGATCAAATTAAGTGGACATCCAAATCTTGTAATGATGTTTTCATATAAATATTTAGAAACATATTTTGCATAATATCTTGGAGTGGTAGTAAATTTTGTGTGATAGGAATTAAAAATGGTAGTTATTCAAATGTTAGTATGATAAAAACTAATAAAAATGCACTAAAAATCTAACACTTTAATTCTAAACACTCAAGAAGGAAGAGAAAAATATAAGTAACTAATAACGGAAGATATAAAAAGTATTCTTTATTTTATTTGATAGAAAGAGTTGAATGTTGTTCATGGAGTAATTTTCTCAATCATGTGATCAAAGAGTCTTTGATAATGGTGCTCTTTGCATCATTTATCCTTCTCACCTTTGTAATGTTTATCTTGGATTTGCAAATATGTAGATTTTTTTTTAATTTTTTCACATTATAACCTTAAAATAATGCTTTATATCTCAACAATTGAACATTATAAAATTACACAAAATTTCTTCTTTTGGATTGGCTTTGGAACTTCTACTTATAGACTTTCAAACTAACCCTAACCTCAATATAGTTAGGCTAGCTTTAACTATGGTTAGGTTTAGATTAACCTTGATTGAGTTAAGGAGGTGAAAAAAATAATATTTGGGATATATATCCCATTTATTTGGTTAGGTTTAGTTTAACCTTTGTTTATTTAAGGAGGGGATAATCAATTAATATTTGGGACAGAGATCCCATTTATTAAGAGTTAACAATTTTGACCTCACAGGTTAAATTGTCACCACTACCACTTGAATATTTTTTTTATGACATTGATAACTTATTTATGCATGAAAATATCCATTTGTTACATTTTAAATTGGTTTTATTAGAATTATCAAGTGTTTATTATAGTTTTAGTGTAAAAAATGCCTATTTTGAGGCCATCCATACAATTCTCAAGGTGAAATTGAGAATCAGGCATCTTTAGGACCATATTTGTCCATGAAAATGTAAAATAAGTTGTTTTGAGTATTTTTTAGGTCTTAAAATGAATAAAACCATTTTATCTCCTATATCAAACTCTTTAATAACTCTAAAAGGGCATTTTTTAAATGCTCGATATAGAAAGAGGAGAGAGAGTTAGGATATGAATCTTTAGAAAAGTTTATGGGTCCAATAAAGATTTAAATAAGTTATTTTTTTCATATATTGGTTTTCTATTTTTTATTAATAATCACTAGGACCCATAGCTGGTCACTATGGCATATTTATCCAAGTGGGGTTTGTTCTTTCACCTATTTATTGAGATTAGAAATCCATAGAGAGGAATGGTTTTTAAGGATGATTTTATAGGTTATGAATATAATTTTAATTATGGTTTAATTTGACAATTCATCTCCATGATTGTACAGGTTATTTTAGTGAGTTCTACTATAAGTTCCTATTTATTATCCATGGTGGTCATTCTTGGAGATTTTATAATGATTCATTAATCATATGATCACCTTTAGTCTCATGTAATTCATGTGTTTTTTTTGACATGTACTCCTTGCCCATCTTCTTCAAGTATGCTTTCTTGTGGAGACATGATCTACACTTGAGTAATTCATTGCAAGTTTGATTATGAAATGGTCTAATACCATAGTGTGAAGTTATTGATATTACATTTCACCATTAGGAGTGTGATAAATATGATGATAAATATCCCAAACACACCTTCCAATGATAATTTACAATTTCTCCCTTCAATTGCATATTATATGGATTATAAGAACATGTTTAAAGATGTTTAAAGCCATAGAGAATATTGATACATATCTCATATTAATTTTTATTGATTACCTCATTGAATTAATAAATTTAAATAAAATTATTAGGATTTTCCAAATCTTCACTTACAAGCCTCTTGCACCACATGACCATAATTTCAGTCCATATACTGGTTGTAGAGTATGTGGGAGATAGAAATGTTAGTATTGAGCTCTATGATGCCTTCAAAGAAGTAATGGTGACATGAATAATGAAAATTTGAGTGATGAATTGAGAGGAAAATAAATAACCACAAACATCCTATGCACATTTAATGAATCTTCAAAATCACCTACAATAGTTAGAGTTCCACCTCAGAGTGCAAAAGAGGTTTTAAATAACCATGGAGTTTCACCTCAATAAGGTTCAAAGTGTCTTAAGTGAGGCTATATCAAGAAAATAAAGAAAATTAATATGAAATAATTGAATCCAATCATGAGATACAAGTGATAAGAGATTATTAACTTTAAGGTTTTCCTTATTAACAAAAAATAAGGTAACTTTGTGGAAGTTAAGGTAATTGGTGCTTCCATTTATCTCCTCCATTTAATCAGTCTTGTGACCAACATAATGATTATTTAAAGAAATGGAGATTATTAAAGAAATAATAGAGATCTTAATTCATTTTTAATCATGGAAACAAACTTACCAACTTGGTAAGTTTATGTACAAGTAGCTTAATGTTCACCTATAGCTGTCTAATGAAAAGAGTGAACTAGAGGTTCATCAATAAGAAGGTAGAGTATCTAGAGGTGTTGAGATCCTAGTTATAAATTCAAAAAAGAGTAATGATCAGAATAGGATGAGTGAAATTGATTTTTAAGACCTATAAGATCAAATAATGATTGATATCTTGGAATAATAGACTTACAAACCCACATATTTGGTCAGGGTTACTAGAAATAGTTCATTTGAAAACCCTAGACATATATTAATGAATATGTGGTAGAGTTTGAATTTAGGTCATAAGATATTCTCAAGGATAAAGTATACCACTATATGGAAAGCAACATGAATTTTTTTTCACATTAATAAAATATGTCTCAAAGTATGCTTCACATCATTTGGAGAGAAATTGTGTACTTGGCAGAGTTATGAAATGGGATATATAAGTCATAAAGGTTGAAGAGGACTATTTGAAGCTTAATTAAAGACACCTAATGATTAAGGAGATCTTGAAGAGGTACCTCAATACAAGGTATAATTCATATTCATCTAAAGAACACCTAAAACCATCACCTACAACCATCTTGGTTGTCACTTTAAGAACTAAAGTTGAAATCCAAGAGGTCTAAAGGTAAAGTTGGTGGTTAAATTTATAGTATGAAGAATATCAAGGCACAAGAAAGAATTTAAAAGTTTTAAATCATCTTAAAAGGGTCTTACATTATAAGGTGATAGTAATAAGCACCTAGAATCATCACCTACAACAACAAACAAGAAAATAGGGGTCTAAGATAGAGTTTGAGAGACCTTGGAGGGATTTGAACAGATTTGAAACTTTTTCCTTGGTCTAAGAATGTAAACAATGGTTTGGTGATAATGGTGTCTTTAATAACCTCTAAAAGCAACACCTACACTTATCAAAAGAGGAAAAGTTGTAAATGGGACACTTTACCTTAATTTTTTTGAAGTAATTATCTACTTTACATAGTTTCATGCCATGGTAGAGGTATTTGAGGTATAGGCTAGTCAAATCACTTCATCATTACAATCTATGCCTAGAGAGAAACATGCCCAAGAAAGAATAAGGAATTTTATTTAAATATGATGATGATTATGTGATGTTTTAATTCATTCTATGATTTAATAGAAACATTTAGTGTATATATTACCTTTTATCAAAACCAACTTTGAAATAATTTGCAAGTGGAGTTTGTGCATTGATGAAGAGTGAGACATGATCTCAAAACATGATAGGAATCCATTGAAGCATGGAATAGGTCCTAGTGATCTCCAAAATAGATAAAGGCTATGAATTATACAATATTTAATCATGGCATACACCTACAGATGACCTTTTATATTCAAAGCATGGTCTTCAGCTTTTAGGCCTAAAAACTATCTCAAGGTTCTTAGACATCTAAGCACTTTTCAATTATCAAGTAGAGTTATCAAAACATGAGAGAAACCTAAAGAAATATTAATGAATATTATATCACAAATGTGTATTGGTATATGGTAACCTATAGGGTCTTCAATCAAAAAGTCATCTAGAGTTATGATAATAATTCTAGGTTTTGTTGGTGTAGGAGGTCACTTTGATTAAGCAAGTGATCTAAATAAGATAACTTAGAGGATCAAAGAGGTTTTAAATGAAATTATCATGCATTCTAAGTTGTATAGAGTTTAAATTCACTCTCGCATTGATTCCAAGGCTAGATATTGTAGTTTTTATGTCTTTCAATATAATGCGCCAACTTGTGTAGTGAAAAAATCATGATATGAACAAATGGATGGTGGTATGTTTGGATATTATCAATCAAGAGTGTGCCCTTGAGATAAAGTGTGATATTAATCACTCTTATTGGAACATGGAATTTATCTTAAGTGTGGGTGAATTCAAAAGGGAGATAATATCCTAAGAGGGATAGTTCCCTTGGTGCTCTCACTAAAACTTAATCTTAACCTAATATCTATTAATTTTGGCAATGAAAAGGGTAAAAAAGACACTATTTGAAATGAAACTAAAAGAGAAACTATAAATTCAAGGTGATGCACCAATTTTTTGTGACCACTTATAATTTTAATAAAAATCTTATGAAAGGGATAAAAATGCACACATTCTCTACACTCATGAATGATTTCTACAAAAGTGTTTCACAAGGACTTGACAAATTCAGTTTGTCCAAGGAAGGATTGAACTCACATCTAATGATTGAACTTAAGATAGTTTAGACACATAAAATGACCTATATATCATTAAATATCTCTCATGAAGTTACAATAACCAAATAATAACATAAGAAAATAAGTATTTCATTAGTCTATATTAATGGCCAATACATACACTTCACTCAAATATCCTAAAAATGGAGTAATAAAGCTTCTTGTTTCTTTTTAAAAGGTGATTAATTTTTTTGTAAAAAATTAGGAACAAACAAGATCAAAGAGTGAGTTTTAAATTTTAAAAAATTAATTCATATAGCAAAAATAAATGCTTAGAGAAAAAGCAACCCCAAAATAAAGGACTTCAAACTTGGTCTTATTCCCTTCTTTAGTGCTACCTAGAATTTCTTATCAATTCAAACATTATTACTCCATACGGTGTAATTTAATATATATTTTAAAAATTTTGGGTACTTTTTAACTTTTTAATAATTTTTAGTCAATCTTAGACCACTTGGAGAGTGCCTAGATTCTTGCTTCAACCCCTAGATTTTAGATTTCATGTCTTCTTGGTAAATGAGTATTCTTCCATGGATGTATGCATTAAATTCAGTTAAATTAATTATTTTAACCCTTATTTATTCTCATTAATTATGTTTCAACACTCTCAACAAGTTTTTATGAGACTTCTTCAGCCTTCTTTTGACTTTCTCCTCAAATGGGGCATAGAAAGGAAGGAGAGTCCTATTAGAGCTTGGAAACCTTTCCAAATTTGATAAAATTCAATTATATCCTTATTATTATTTATTAAAATTCAAAATATAGTGTGGAATATCATGTATTATCTGTTTAAGACCTCATTAGTAGTCACATGACTTGATTTACTCCTTATACCCCTCAAATCTCTCATTTCCCACTAGGCGTAGAAGGTAAAAGTTAGATTTTATTCAATTTTGTATATCTCCTACATGTAATACTTATTAAAATAATAATATACCAGTAACAAGGTAATTTGGTCCATAAACCAATCGACAAGACCTAATTTGACACCAAAACTATGCATTTCCTATGAATTCCTTGTAGCCTTTTTTCAAGAAAATATCCTTGTATGGGAGAATATGGAGGTGATATTGGGATAATGATAAAATTTTAAAAAACCATATATCTCCTTACATATCCTAAAAAAAAGATTGGCCAAAATCCAAGTGTAGATACCCTTTTTAGCACATTCTTTCAGCCAAATTAGGCCTAATTATGCCTCGTAGGCCTAAGAGGTGGAAGACTTGCTCCTAAGACCCATCACACATGTGAAATTCACAAAAATGGTTTTATTATATTTACCTATTATATCACCATTCTCCATGTCAATTTTGGTGTTTTGGAACACTATGGATGTATAATAACCTTGAAATGGCCATTAGCAAGATCGCTTTCTTGAAGTATTTTCTGACTGACCTCAAAAGGATTGAATAGTTTGGGTAAATATGAATTATTTATTCTAGATTTTTGAGATTTTACAGGTAAAAAAGGTTTCAATTCACCTCCCCTATTAATTGGTGTCTTTATCCACTCTTCAAAACCTCCTTTTTAGCTCAAAAACATGAAACAATATAGTCTTTGTACTATTCAATAAAGATGAAGGTACAAAAAAATGAATTTGGAGGATTATATGATAGTATAATATAATTTTTTTTAGGTTTTATGGTAATTTTAAGTCATTCTAGGTGGTTTCCAAGTCAATCTTTACAAATAGTCAAAACTGGGGTTTTAGGTAGTTTTACCCCTTAAGGATTATTCATAAGGTTGTGACATCTAAATTATGAAAAAATTAAACTAAAACATTGTTAAATAACCTATCTAACATCCCAAATCTCCTTGAGTTCCCATGATAAGCATCCATGCTAATGCGAGTATTTGAAGTTGACCTCTTGAGTTGATTCTTGCATTTTGCATACCCTGTTAGGCTCCTTAAACCAGGAAATGGCCTATCTATGATGTTTCATGAAATTTTAAGGTTATAAAGCACCTAATTACATTATATAAACATGTTACAAATCATCATGGTACTTAATTATCCTTATAAATGGAATTAGACCTCTAAATGGGTAGTAGGAATAGTATAGACCTAAAGGTCTTGACTATGTACCTATGATTTTAGGCCATTATGATTAGTTTACAAAACTTGTGCAAGATTCATGAGTGATAATTCATGTCTATAATATCTCTTTTAATATTCCTTCAATGTTTCCAATAGTTTCTAGCTCACCCCCATAGCATTTCTTCACTAAATGTGTAGGGTTTTATTCATCTTAGAGTGCCCTCTATCTGAGACAAAATAGAGGGAACTCCAAATAGTGACTCAAGAAAATAATTGATAGGGTATTAATTGGGTCATGAGGACCCTCTATACAAAAAATCAGGTCTAGATCATATTTTTATCACCTCCAAATTTCTTAAAACTTAAGACAGACTTGTGGAGAATGTTGACTATGCAAGATTCTAAGTATGGACTATATGTGCATGATATAAACCTTCCCTTCCATGTTTCCATATGATATAAGTATCTTAAAATTTTTATACCACTATGGGGTTTCTCAAAAACATGTTTATGACCAAATATTAACCAAAACCTTTTCAACACTCACATTTCTCTTGGTAAGCTTAGACTATAATCAAGTTATGACTATATTACTTGCTCCAAAACACCATACCTCTAGGTAAAAATTTATATATTGGACCTTATGCACTTCCTTGAAATTAATCATCAAGTTCCTATCCACTTCATAGTCACTAGGTCTTGTCACATCATGCCGATGTTAGGCTAATCACCAAATATGTCATTCTTTTCAATATCATGCTACAATTGACTGTAGATAACTATTTTATAGCAAAAATAGATCCTATTTATGTATATGTTGGTTGTAATGTCTATGTTACACATTTATGGTATTTTTACTGTCTTTAGAATCATTTACAATGATAAAAAATGTCTCCTATTTGTAGGTTACACCTCTTTGTTCACAGCATAGAGTTGTGAGCACCATAAATTTCTATAGGTGATTTTTTTAGGACAAGGCACACCTATAGGTATTAGTGTAGGTTTATGCCTTGAAATTTTATTTGTCTTGAAGATCTGTGAATCACTAATATGTATTTCACCTTCATAAAGCTAATAATCATAAATTATATGCTACTTATTACTTGAACAAGGACTAGAAGGCCATTTGGAGTGCCAACACTGTAGTGAACACTAAAATCTTGTAGTGAACAAATGCATAGCTTTCAAACCTTCTAACATGAAACCATATTGACCAAATCACTCACTTTCCTTTCAAATTAGTTACCCTATGTGAGGGATTCTTTATATGATCATTTAGATGCACCCAAAATACATGATACACTATTATATGATAGCCTCAAAAATGACCCAGGATCAATTTTGGAGATTTTAAGGAAGCTTGTCTCTAAAACTCCTCTACAAATGTTTATAACTTGTCAAGTATACTTGCTACTTGATAGTTTTACCATGACTTTTATGGTGCATCTATCACTCTAGGATCTTAAGGGAAGTTCTAACTATCTACACATCCCTATGCAACAATTGTTACTTCTCTGATAGAGCCACCTGTAGGTGGACATTCTAATACACAAGGAAATAAATATGGATATGTTTTGTGTGCATGGAATATTATTATTTAATGAATTTTAGACCTTATATTAATTTTAAAATGGATTTTTTTCCATCATGAATAACTTCACCAAATTCAAATACTCCTTTTCAATGTGATTAGCTCTTGTGAGGTACATGTAGGTGTTGATTAGTGTTGCAGACCTATAGGTGTAATTAACTAGAATATCATAGTCAAACATAAGGAATTAGATTAACATAGCCTATTTTATCATGTTTTAAATAATACAAGGAAACTTCTCAAGACTCTTCATGACACCTCAATGAATTTTTTTTGGACCTTATACTTAACATCACCATGGTGATAAGTGAATGCAAGTAGAGTTGACTGTGTATCATGAATTTGAGATCGGGTTATTGACATGGTCTTGACCCTTATCATGGTCCATGGAATTATATAATCCAAATTTAAAATTTAAACCAACATCACTCTACCTTGATCACCCAATGAGACTATGAAATCAACTAGCCCTTGGAGTAACCTGTAGGTGCTCACTCTTGATTGTATAAATTACTAGTCAAAGCTTGTCTCATTGGTTATAAATGACTTAAATTAGATTTGAAATAAGTTTTTTTTATTATTCACCACCTATAAATCATATTTTAGGAATATTGACTATAAAAACCTTAGAAACAAACATTCACCCTTGTATGCATCTTAACTATAGGTTGTGTCCCCCTTGTGGCTATAAGTGAGGATTGTTGACTGTAGGTCTAGGATATGAGGGTTCAAGGTTTTGAAACCCTAGAGACTTTTTATAATCTTATTAATAATTATTTTATCCTCATAAACCTTAGGTCCCTCATGTTAACTTGAAGTGATAGTCTCAACATCTCAGTAACACCATAGTTAAACCCATATTGTCCTTATACATAACTGTAAGTACCTATTTCTAGATTATGAAGTGTATTTAGAGTGTGAAGTGTAGGTATGGTATATATATCATGGTATCAAAAATTAAGGAAATATTGATGTGAATTGACAATATTTTTTATGTCATTTCCAACTCTTTATATGCCTTCCATTGACTTCATTGAACCTTGTTTAAGAGTTCAACTTAGCTTAAACTCTATCAAAGGAAATATACTTAAAATGGAGACCTATGATATATTAATTGGTTGAATGGGGTATGCCATGAATTATATATTTCATTTATAACCTCTTAATATGTTTTTTTTTTGAAAAACTTAGGTTTTTCTCCAAACTTGGCCTAAAGGACCATTATCAAAGATAATGAAATAAACATGGTTTTATGATATAAATACCTTCCTATAAGGATTTATCAAATGAAACCAAGATGAAAAGAAGACTCATGACCTATAAAATCATCTTTCAAAATATTTCCTTTCCATTTTTTTGAGCTCGAGAGATAGGTGCAGGAATAAACCCCTCTTAAATGCATGGGTTATAGTTACTTGTTATCACTCTTAGAAATTCTTCATAAATATGAGGCCAAAAATGCATGAACCAATGATAATAATTTAAATATCACTCATACCCATAAAAATGGAAAAAAATTTAGCTCCTAGCTCATTTTGTTCTTTATGTATTAAGTATTTGAGAACTGCCTTGATGCAAATGCCAAAAAGGTCAATATAGGAGAAACATGGGTTTTGTTAGTTTTTTACCTAAAAGTTCCTCCAAACCACTATTATTACCCTTTTAGGACCCAATTATTGTTATAAGATATTTTTATAACAAAAACTCTCTAAAAACTAATATGAATGGCTAAAAAAAGGCCTATTTTCACTAAAAAAGGCCAAGTTGCTAAGGAGATCTGATTGAAATGCTATAAAATGTGTTCCTAAGTATTTAAAATGTATTATAATGCGAAAAAATATTTAATTAATATTTTTCCTTATTATATATCATTAAAACCTATAAAACCTTCTCTAGAGGGCATAAAATGGTTAAAATTGCATGGAAATGTGTCATGAATTTAGTCCAGAATGTGATCAACCTGATTATTCATATATTAGGAATAAAATGACCTTGAAATATACTATGACACTCATAAATTAATTCTATAATATTCTTACCACTGGAAATGGCTTAGATACGCCTAAAAATGACTAGACAAAGACAAGACAAATGAAGGACAAGACCTTAATTAACCTAATCAACATTAAGACCTAATAATCATGATTTAAAATTATCTATTTAATTAATTTTAAAGACTAATAAACTAAAAAAAATACGAACTAGTATGACATGAAAAGTTTTGAATGATAGGGGTGACAATTTGACTTATAAGGTCAAAATTATCAACATTTTGGTGATGCAATTGAGAAGCATGCCTGCTATGATTGAGATCTAGACCATTTACATTAATTTAGACTCATAAAATAGTGATAAATATTATTAATTAATACAAGTAGATTTTTTACTTGAAATAAGAACACTTCCTCCTCCATAACAAGGAAAAAAACACACACAACTAGGGAAACTAACTAACAAAGAAAATGTGAAAATAAAGCAATTATTTGAGATTAAAAAAAAAAACTAATGTTTTAGGATAAATCTTAGAGGAGAAAACAAACTATGTACAAGGAATTTAACTCTCAATAGCAATGTTTTAGATGTATCCCATTAACTAGGATTGAAAGTTCTTCATCATCTATCTTTGTAAGTTGGAAGGCATTGTGGGATTTGTAGATGGAGATTATGTATGGGCCACTCCAAAGGGAGTCAAAATTAGTATGCCTTCCTAGTTTAGCTCTATCCTCATCCCACTTGAGGACAAAATATTCTTCTTTAATATTACATGAAGAAGATCCTTTGTCAAAGACTCTCTTCATTTGTGATTAGTGAATTTCCACAGTTAACATGGACTGATTTCTAACTTCTTATAGCTCCATAAGCTCAGCATACATGATCTCCATTTTTTCATTCTCAATAAACTAAATATTATGCATTAGTTATAAATTAGGAAACTAAAAATAAATGGGCAACCTTGCTTCTTGACCATATACTAGTTTGTATGGAGAGTTGGATATTTATCTTTTATATGTGATCCTATCAACCCATAGAGCTAACTTCAAATTTAAATACCATGACATATGATTATGTTCAATAATCCTTCTTATTATCTTCAATAGGTTCTTAATTCTGGACTCAACAAGGTCATTACCTTGTGGATAGTATTTTGATGAAGTGCTAAGGTAAACACCATGTTGAATAGCCCATTGGCTAATCCTAATTCCCACAAAATCCATGGAATTATCCAAAATGATGGTTGATGAAACCCAAAATCTAGTAAACAAACCTTCATAAAAATCTAGAACATTAGATTCATTTGATTATTTCAATTCTACTACTTTTATCCATCTTGTGAAGTAATCTGTAGTAATATGGATCCACTTATGACCTAAGCTTAAAGGAGGATTGATGAGGCCAATAAATTACAATCCCCATTGGATAAAGTGAGGGTCCACCGTAATTTGTTAGATATGTAAGGATATAAGTTTCACTTTTCCTTACAAACATTGCACATTATTTGCATTTCCTAATCCTTGCATGATAATTGCCAAATATGCTTGACCAATAGTACCCATCTCTCATGATATTAAGGGTTGTAGTCCTTGTTGGTAAATGCCCTCCACCATGTCCATAATGTAAATATTTAACTAAATTTTGTGTTTGTCATGGATCTATGCACCTTAGCAACATGCCATTAATATCTTTCTTGAAAATAACACCATCAATAAGAATAAATGGAAAGGATTGTAATTTGAAATATCTTCTTTTTGAAGAACTTAATAAGAAGGATAAAGACCATCTTGGAGATATCTTACCAAGTCATGAAACTATATGGAAGGTAAATTATGATCAACTGCAACTTATTCATCATTTGACACTAAAACCACTTCATTAACCTCTCAAAAGTCTTGGTCTAGGTTATCACAAAGTCCTTTATGTCTAACCAGCTTTGTGACCTTTATTTCCATGCCATACTCCATTACCTTTGTTATCCAACTAGATCTCTTCTCATTTATATCATTTTTCAAGAAGAACTCCTTGATACTTGGATGGGCAACCATTAGTTGTATCTTGTTATTAGATAATAAGTATCTAAACTTCTTGAGAGACCTAATTATTAAAAGTACATGTTTTTTAACAAAATAATACCTTGGTTCATACTCCTCCAAACCTTGACTGAGGAAGGCTATTGGTTGCTCCAAGGCCTCATGATTATATTGCATAAGAATACCTAAAATGGTGTCCATGTTAGCACATTCATACAAGATGAAGTATTTTATGAAATATGGATTTATGAGATTAAGAGCACTAGAAATGGATCTCTTTATCTCTTCAAAACTCTTCATTCCTTCTTTGGACAAAATAAAACTTTTATTCTTATTTAACATAGCTATAAGTGGCAAAATTTGAAATGTATCTTCTTAAAAATTTGATTTTCCCTAAGAAGATTTGTAAGACCATTTTTTTCTTAGGCAAGGAAAGAGAAACAATAGAATATATTATTTTAGGATCTATACTTAAAACATACTTTTAAACCACATGCCCAAGAATCTTACATTCATGAACTAAGAAGACACACTTTTTGGGCTTAAGAGACACCCCAAATTGCCTACACATTTTGAACACTTGTTTGAGGTGGACCATGTGCTCACTTTCACTCTTTGAAAGCATGGTTATGTCATCCAAATATACAAGTATAAATCTATTAATAAGACCTTGGAATACCATATCCATGGCCATATAAAGGTTACTCAAGTATTGGATAAACTGAAAGGCATCTTTCTATATGCAAAGGTCCCCCACTTTGTAGTGAAGGTTGTCTTGAATTGATCCTCGTACATAACCAAGATCTGATTATAGCCACCATATCCATCCAATAAAGATAATCTCTCTAAAAATACAACCATCTATAAAAATTTTTCCATGGATAGTAATGGGTAGTGATCTTTAAGGGAAGCCTTGTTCAAATCCCTGAAGTCAACACATAGTCTAAGCTCATTGTTCTTTCATATCGGAACAAGGTCTGATACCCAACTTGAGTTATTGATTGGGAATATAGTGTATGAATCTATGAGATTATGAATCTTATCTCTCATCAACAACTCAATTTTTATATTGATGGGCCTTTGCCTTTATCTCATTGGTTTGGTTTTAGCCTCTACCTCAATGGTGTGTTGATCTAGATTTGGGTCAAATAATTTTAGATCACTATATTTCCATGAAAACACATTAGTAAAAATTTTACATAATTCAATTAAATATTCCTTTTTAGAATAAGTGCATATCTTTCCCAAATTCAAGTTCTTAGCATCTACAATATCCACATTAGCATAGTGTTCTTCTTTGGTTGATAAATATGACTTATCTTTCCTAAATTTATCATCACCACTAAATATGTTCTCAAGTGTGACCAATCCTTTGAAAAAATTATTAATTTTTTGTTTCAAAATATAATCACCATACTACTGCAAGTAATTTAACTAATTACTAGAGGAGAACTTATCCTCTTCTTTCAAGAACCTAATAATTTAATTGCAATCCTCAAACACTTGCCTATTATTATGGTTATCTAGAATGGAAGGCCTCACAACCAAATTAATGTGTGATTGAATTTTATCATTTTTAATAGCATCTAGGATATCAAATTGAGCTCCCATAGCATCTAATATATCTACATGTTCATTATCATCTCATGGTATTACCTAAATGTTAAAAGATTGAAAATCCTCAAGTAAATCCCACACCCTATTGTTATAATATCTAATAAATGTGATTTTTCATACATTAAGACCTCTTAGTTAGTGAACTATAAGTTCACTATTACCAAAAACATGCAAGGTGTTGATTTTAATCTTCCTATCCCACTACAAATCGTGAATTAGTGACTAATAGTCTACAACATTGTTTGAATAACCAAACTAAAACTTAATTGAGGAGAAATAAATTTTATTTTATAGATAAATAAACATAATTATAGCCACTATACAATGTTTTTTCTTTGATCCATCAAAATAAAATTATCATAGACCTTCACAAGATTCATCATCCTTCACCATGGCTAGAATTAGTGCATCATTTTCATAAAGGAAATAGACACCAAGTCCCTCATCCTCAATTAGATTTCAAGGATAATGTTCATGTATATTTTAGGCTCATTAATAAAGTAAAAAAATTGGAACCCCATATAAATGTGAATTAGTTTCCACTCCACTAGTTTCTACCACCTCATATGAGATGGCACAGTTAGTATCTACAACACCTAGAATATATGGCTCTGAATGGAAAAGTGTAATATATTCAAAATGAATTGTTACATTTATACCATACATATTTATAAACATTAAATATATCCAATCAATTTATAATTATTCACTAATCTTGGATGGAAAGTCTCTTTATAGACACATGGCAAAGTAAGGAGGCAAGTCCACCACAATTACATCTTGTGGAATGGTAACATTTTGACAAGCATGTAGTGAAAACTTCAGAATTTTAAGCATGCATAATATATTTTTTGGTGACCCATGTATTTTTAATACCCATTTTTCATTTGGTTCATAAAATAAACCAAGCTTATCCATAATTTTCTTGGGCCTAACAGTGTTACTGGCTCGACTATCCATCATATAGTATCACCTATTATCAAGGAGAGATATAAAGGAGTTTTATTTGATCTTACGTCATTTTTTTACACCATTACCATATTATGTACCTAATATAATTGTTTCTTCATTGGTTTGTCTAAATTAGTCAAGACAACACCTAATTTCTCAATCGATTTTGGAGATAACTTGAGAGCTAAAAGATCTTGAATGAGTATGTATTTTTATCATGGAATAGATAAAGAATCCCAAATTATTATGCTAATGTTAGAATTATTAATTTGGTCTAATATACTAAGTTGAGTCCCAAAAACCTTTAACTACACTTTTTGAACCACTAGATGCTCATGAACTAAAGGTACTTAATGAGATTTTATTTCTTCTATATTCTGGTTTTTATGAGTTGTTGGGGAAAAAAGTTGATCTTTGGTACCTTTGGAAACAATATTAAGAGTTCTTGAAGCATGAATCACATCTTGGGACTCATCAATGGATCTTATTTTATCTCTATTAATATATGTAACTTGGCTATTTAGAGTGCTAGTTTCACCATTATGATTGAAAGCCACATGATCATCCATTTACCAATTTACATTAATGGAATTAGGATACCCTTGAACATGATGAAACTCTTCTTATGGTACCAAACCTATTTATTGATATTGACCACCTTGAAGATAAAATTCTTCTTGTGTCATTTTTGGAATAATCATGTTTTATGACACCAAGGCTTGATTTTGAACATTATTAAGATTGGAGGTCTACCAACCTAAGTCTTGCATCAATTTTTTTTGAGGTGGTGTGGGAAAAATAGCCTTTGAAGTTGAAGGTGCATTATTATCAATAGATGAAGATAGTTTATATTAATTTATGGCTCCTTGAGCTTGCTAGGATGGTTTATTATCTCTAAATACTTGATAAGGAGACTTTTGATATCTAAAATGCTAATAGGTGGGTTGACTTGGTTGTTGATAAGGTCTATTTGCTTGATATTTCTACCTCTTCGATTATACTATTTCATTTATAAAAGACTATAACAAAACTTTTAGTTCTATAAGTTCACTATCTTAACTCTAAGGGGCTACAATTTAGTTCTGAGGAAATGTAATAGGAGCTAATGACGGAACTTGAGGAACTTGAGGAGATAGTATAGACTATAATTCTAGGAATATAGGCATTGGATGCCTTGGACAAATCTTACAAGTTTGTATCATACTATTCTCTACTCTTATTGCAACCCCATAAGCATATGAAAAATTAATACCACCCATTGACTATATCAATAAACGAATGTTAGAATTGAGGGATTTTAGATAGTAAAAGAAGGCATCTTCAGGGGATGGCCTAATCAACATAGGTATCTTGATCCATGTTTTTTGGAATTTGAGGTTGAAGTTAGTCATGAAATCATGAGTATCTCTCACTATGGTAGTTAGTTATTCAACTAAGGATAGGTGATTAGATTTTTCCTCAAATTGTCTAACTAAGGCTGGATGTAAGTCATCCAAAGAAGCAATGGAGTTTAGTGGGAGGTTTCTATACCACTGTAGTGTTTATATTTTGAAAGAAGCAACAAAAAATATAATATCCATGTTCTCTTGAATAACATTGTGGACTAAACATAGGTTAACAACATCCTTAATGTGCTCAATATGAGTTGTTTGATCTTCTCTTGATAAGAAAGGGATATTTTTAAGAGATGATATAGGTATGTCATCAAATTGGGATAAAATCAATGGACTACTTATATTGAATGGGATAAATTCTTTATTTTTGATGGTAATATAGATAGTGGGAATTTCATTGTTTAGGACAATAAGATGACTAGGAAATAACTATTCATTATTAGTATATGGATTTTTCCTACTAAACCTTGCTCTTTTGTAATAAGTAGAAGGCAACTCAATGAACTCAAGAGGTATAAATTTACTAGATGATCTTGTGGTAACCTTTGGCATGAATGTATTGCCTACATGTTGATATGAACTTTGCAACATGAATAAATATTCAGCTTTTGATGATAATTAATTTCCTCTTCTATTTCAAGTACATTTTTTGAACTCCAAACTCTAGTTATGCCAAGGAGAATGGGTCCCACTGGGTGTGCTAATAATTATTGTCAATCAAGAGTATGATCCTTAGAGAAAGTGTGCTATTCCTAAGTCCTATTGGAAAATGGAATATCTTCTAAGTGTGGGTGACTTAAAAAGTTATATAATATCTAGATAGGGATGGTTCCATTCTTGATCTCATTAAAACATACTCTTAACCTAATATCTACTGATTCTAGAAATGAAAAGGGTGAAAAAGACATTATTTACAATGACACTAAAAGAGAAAATAGAAATGAAAGGTGATGCACCAATTTTTTATGAAAAAATATTCTTAAAATAACACTATTATTAAATGTATAAAATTTTACACATTATTTATACTTAGGAATCATTTCTACCAAAGTGTTTCACAAGAAGATCTTGACAAACTCAATTTTTGCAAGGAAGGACTGAACTCACATCCAATGATTGAAATGAATCTAGTTTAGACACTTAAAATGACCTATATAAGATAAAATATCTTTAATTAAGGTATAATAACTAGACAATAACATTGTAAAACAAGTATTTGCCTAGGCTATATCAATGGCAAACACATACACTTCACTCAAAAAGCTTAAAAATGGAGGAACAAAGCTTCTTATTTCTTTCAAAAATGTGAGTATAAATTTTCGTAGAGTTCAGACAAAAATAAGAGAAAATATTGAGTTTTAAATTCTAAAAAATGAATTCATATATCAAAAACAAAATGTTTGGAGATAAAGCAACTCGAAAATAGGGGACTTCAAACTTGGTTTTACTCCCTTCTTTAGTGCTATGTATCATTTATTAGCCTTAAAAACATTAGTAATACATAATGTGCAATGTAATATATATTTTAATTTTTTTTGGGACTTTATAACTTTTTCATAATGTTTAGTGAAGCTTAGACCACTTGGAGAGTGCCTATATTCTTACTTCAACCCCTAGATTTTAGCTTTCATGTCTTCTTGGTAAATGAGTCTTCCTCCATGGATGTAGTCCTTAAAGTATATTAAATTCCTTAGTTTAACCCTTATTAATTCTCATGAATGATGTTTCAACACTTTTCACAAGTTTTTATGAGATTTTTTCAACCTTCTTTTGATTTTATCTTCAAATGGGGCTTATGAAGGAAGGAGAGTGTTATCAGAGCTTGGAGACCTTTTCCAACTTTATAACCTTAAATTAAATACTTATTATGATTTATTACTAGTAAAATTTTGGAATATCATATCATTTATTATAGTTTTAAGACCTCATTAGTAGTCACATACATTGATTTCATCCTTAAACCTCTCAAATCTCTCATTTCCCACTAGGCATAGAAGGTAAAAGTTGGATTTTCTTCAAGTTTGATTCAATTTTGTACATATCATCCATTTAAGAATTATAAATAGTATAAAAAACCTATAATAAGAAAATTTGGTTCATAAATCACTCAACAAAACCTGATTTGACACCAAAACTATGCATTTCTTATGAATTCTTTGTAGCCTTTTTTCAAGAAAATCTCCTTTTCTAGGATAATAAGGAGGGGATGTTGGGAAAAATAGAATATTTTAAGATACACTTTATCCCCTTACATCTCCTCACAATTTTTTTAATCCAAAATCTAAGTGTAGATACCCTTTTTAGCACATTCTTTCAGCCAAATTAGGCCTAATTAGCCCTCCTAGGCCTAGAAGGTGAAAATCTTGCTTCTAAGACCCCTCACACATGTGAAACAAACTAGTTTTTGTTATTATCTCTAAATATTCTATCACCATTATCCATGTTAATTTTGGTGGTCTAGAACACTATGGAGGTACAAGAACCTTGAAAGGGCCATTGGCAAGCTTGCCTTTTTGAAGCATTTTCTGACTGGCCTAAAATGATTAAAGGGATTGGGAAAATCTAAATTATTTATTTTATTTTATTAGATTTAATAGGTAAAATATATATAAATACACCTCCCCTAGTGATTGGCATCTTTCTCCACTCTTTAGAACCCCTTTTTAGCTCAAAAACATGAAAACACACAATTTTTATACTATTCCTTACAAATTAAGGTACAAAAAAAATGCATGTGGAGGACCATCTGAGAGTATTATATAATATTTTTTATGTTTTAGGATCATTTATTATCATTATGTGTGGTTTTAAAGTCAGTCTTTGCAAACTAGTCTAATCTAGAGGTTTAGGAGGGTTTTAGGTAGTTTTACCCCTTAAGGATTGTTCATAAAGTTGTGACATACAAAATATGAAAAAATTAAACTAAAAAATTGTTAAATACCCTCTATAAAATTCTAAATATCCTTAAGGTCCCATGATAAGCCTCCATGCTAGTGTGAGCATTCCAAGTTGACCTCTCGAGTTGATTCTTGCATTCTCCATACCTTGTTAGGATCCTTAAGCCAAGAAATAAAATATCTATGATTTTTACTATAATTTTAAGATTAAAACACACCTAATTAATATATATTAACGTGACAAAATTCATTATAGTACTTAATTATCCTTATAAATGGATTGGACCTCTAAATGGATAGTAGGCCTAGTCTAGACCTAAAGGTCTTCACTGTGTACCTATGGGTTTAGGCCATTATGATTATTTTCCAAAAGCTATGTGGTATTAACTATGATAATTCATGTTTAAAATATTTATTTTCATCTTCCTAAAATTTTTCAATTAGTTTATATCTCACCATCATAACATTTTTTCACTAAACCTACAAGGTTTTGTTCATATTGGAGTGTTCTCTATCTAAGACAAAATAGAGGGAACTCCCACTATTGAATGATGAAAATAAGTGATATTAGGGACTTAATTGGGTAATTAATACCATATTTATAAAAAACAATGTCTATATCATCTTTATATCACCTCTAAATATCTTAAAACCTAATATAAACTTGTAAAGAATGTTGACTATGCAGGATTTTGAGTATGGATTGTATCTGCATGATATAAACCTTCCCCTTCCCTATTTTCATTTGATATAAGTCTCTTTAAATAGTTATAAAACTATGAGGTTTATTATAAACATTTTCATGACCCAAGCATAACCATAACCTTTTCAATAATCACCTTTCTCTCTGTAGGCTTAAACTACAGTCAACTTGTGACTATATTACTAGCTCCAAAAAACCACACATGTAGGTAAACATATGTATATTGGACATAATTAACTACCTTTAAATCATTCTTGAAGTCTCTAACCACTTCAAAATCACTATTAATTGTCACATCATTCCTATATTAGGCCAATCACCAAATATGTCATTCTTTAAATCACTATCATGTTATTGTTGACTATAGCTGACTATTTTGGAGTAAAAATAGATCTTATAGGTTTATATGATGGATTTAATGTTTGTGTTACACATATAATATACTTTTAAGGTATTTGGAATCATTTTCAATGACAAAAATATCTTATTTTTTAAGGTTACACCTCTCCATTCACAACATGGACTTGTGATCACCTTAAATTTTTATAGGTGAGCTTTTTTTAGGACAAGGAACACCTGTAGGTATTGATGTATGTTTATGCCTTGAAATTCATCTCCTATTGAAGATCCTTGAATAAATACTATATATTTTACATTCATAGAGATACATTTCATAAATTATATGCTACTTATTACTTGAACAAGGACTAGAAGGTTATTTGGAGTGCTAACACCATAGTGAACATTGAAAACCTATAGTGAACAAAGGCATAGCTTTGAAACTTTCTAGCATGAAACCCTATTGATAAAATCACTAAATTTTATTTTCAAGTAGTTAAAATATGTGAGGTAGTAATTATAGGATCATTTATATGCATCCAAAATCCATGTTAAACTATAATATGAGAGCCTCAAAAGTAACCCAAACTTTGTTTTAGAGATTTTAAGGAAACTTGTCCCTAAAACTAATTCTATACAAATGTATATGCCTCCTCAAGTATTCTTGCTACTTGATAGTTTCACCATGAATATTATGGTTCTTACATCAATCTAGGACCTTAAGGGAATTTATAACATGTCTACACATCCCTATGCAATATTTTTTAGATCTCTGACAGAGCAATTTGTAGGTAGACATTCAAATGTACAGGTCAATGAATATGGATATGGGTTATGTGCATGGAATATGAGAATTCAATGAATTTTAGACCCTATATAAATTTTCAAATGGAATATTTTCTATCATGAATAACTTCACCAATTAAAATACTCCCTTTCAATGTGATTAGCTCTTGTGAGCGACCTTTATGTGTTGATTAGTGTTGCAATCATGTAGGTATAGTTAACTAGCTTGTCATAATAAAACATAAGGAATTGAAATAACCTATCTTTATTACTAATGTTATAAGGAATATATTTAAAATAATAAATAATATTCATAACACCTTAATTAATTTTATTAGGAACTCACACTTCAACTCACCATGGTGATAAGTGAATGAAAGAAGAGTTGATTATGTATCATGAATTTGAGACTAAGTTATTGACATGGTCTTGACCATTATCATGGTCCATGGAATTATATCATCCAAATTTAAACTTGAAACAAAATTCACCTTGATCACCCAATGATACTATGAAATAAACCATCCCTTAGAGTAACCTATAGGTGCTCACTCTTCGTTATCTAGACTGTTAGTCAAAGCTTGTCTCCTTGGTTATAAATGACTTACTCTAGATTTGACATAAGGTGTTTCATATTTTTCACCACTTATAAATCATATTAGATACATCTTGAATTTAAAAACCTTAGAAACAAACATTTACCATTGTATGCATCTTGATTGTAGGCTATGTCCCCCTTGTGGTTATAGGTGAGGAGTGTTGACTGTAGGTCTAGGCTATGAGGGTTTAAGGTTGTGAAACCCTAGAGACTTTTGATCATATTATGAATAGTTAGATTATACTCATAAACCTCAGGTCCTTCATGTCAACTAGAAGTGATAGTCTCAAAATCTCAATAACACCATAATTAAACCCATATTATCCTTATACATAGTTGTAAGTACTTATTTCTAGATTATGAGGTGTATTTGGAGTGTGAAGTGTAGGTATGGTATATAGATCATGGTATCAAAAATTAAGAAAATATTGATATGAATTAATAACATTATTTATGTCATTTTCAACTCTATATATGCCTTCCATTGACTTCATTGAACCTTGTTTAAGAGATCAACTTAGCTTAAACTCTATCAAAGAAAATATACTCAAAATGGAGACACATAAGCCATTACTTGGTTGAATGAGGTATTTCATGAAATACATATTCAATTAATAATCTTTTATTATGAAAAAAAATTATTAACAACTTAGGTTCTACTCCAAAATTGGCCCAAAGGACCATTCTCAAAGAGAGTGAAGGAAACATGGTTTTATGCTATAAATACCTTCTTGAAAATAATTATCATATGAAAAAAAGATTAAAATAAGACTAATTACCTCTATATTCATAACTCAAAACCATTCCTCTCTATATTTTTTTAATCTTGAGAAATAGGTACAAGAATAGATCCCTCTTAGATGCATAGGCTATAGTGACCTACTATCACTCTTAGTGATTGTTCATAAATATGAGGCCACTAATATAAGAACCAATGAAAATAATTTAAATTTTTCTAATACCACTAGTAATGTACAAATTTTCATCTCCTAAATCTTTCTCCTCTTTTTGTATCAATCATTCGAAAACTACCCTTCTAGAGCTGCTAAAAAGGTCAATATAGGAACAAAGTGGGTTTTTGTCAAAATTTCAAATAAAACTTCCTAAAAACCACTTATATAACCCTAAAAGGACCCAATTAATCCTTTTAGATCATTTTCTCACAAATATACTTTGAAAACTAGTATGAATGCCTCAAAAAGGCCTATTCTTACATTGAAAAATGCCAAATTACTAAGGAGCTCTGATTGAAATGCTATCAAATGTGTTATTAAGTATTTAAAATGTTTGATAAGGTGAATAAAAATGGAATTAATCTTATTCCTGATCATATACCATCAAAAACTTAAAAACCCTTTTCTAGAGGGTACAAAATGGTTAGAATTTATATAATGTGATCAACCTGATTATTCATATGTTAGGCATAAAATGACCAAGACACATGATATGACACTCATCAAGGCATTATATACTCTTCTCACCATTGGAAATGGATCAGAAAGGCTAAAAAAATTAGACAAGGACAAGACCTTAATTCACCTAATCAACCTTAAGACCTGATAATAATGATTTATAATTATCACTTTAAGGAATTTTCAAGACTAACCTACTGACCAACAAGACAAACTAGCATGACATGTAAAGTTTCAAATGATAGGGGTGATAATTTGAGCTATGAGGTCAAAATTGTCAACATTGGCCTTGGTGAGACTATTCAAGTTTAAATTGAAGGTAAGAAAGGTGTCAATGATGTGTTAAAGACACTATGACCATATCTCAAGTGGTTTCATATATAGAGTAGTAAATCAGTCTATTGATCTAATATTGTTTATAACAAGTATCATGTGGAAGCCTCATCATGAAGGTTACTTTTAGTGTGGGTTTCATGCACACTATAGTCATAACGAGGTAGCCTCTAACATTTTATGATCCCAATGGAGATAAACTCCACTCTAGGGAATGAGTTGTAGGTATGTGGTTTATTTCAACCTATTGATGGAACAAAGACATGGCACATAGGTTGTTGACAAATATTTTTAGATGGAGGTGTGGTTCCTAAAGATAGTAGATTTCTAAGCAAGTTGGATGGATGGTTGGTTGCTAATATAAAGTGGGTATATCATTAAAACAAACTCGAAAAAGAGGGTAGGGTAAGGAAAAAAGAATCCTTCATGGTTCTTATAATCACTTCCCTTGTTGTTTTATAAATAGACCTATGTTTTCAAAGCCTATGCCTCTTGCTAGTAGTAGTTAGACACATTCAATCAGACATGGCTAGGAAGTCTAGGGAAATAAAGATGTAGGCAATTCAAAAACCTCATAAAAAGCTTTATCCTTTTAGGGTAGCTATTTCACACCCTTAATTAGGAGATTATGGCTTAGGCTAATAAATTATCTGAGGTAGTTATTTCACGTGCATAGAAAAAAAAAAAGAAAGCACTAATACATATTCATAGATATGATTCAATTTGAACTTAACTATTTTAATCAATATATCCAATAATCCCTCATAGCTTTTGCACATCTATAGATTAGTACATCAATAAAAATAATCAAGAATCTATTTTTAGATATTGCACACTAAAGATTATCGAAACACACAACCATGGAATTAACAACTAATTGCATAGAATTTGGAAATAAAATAATCAAACACTTCGTTGATGATCAAAATCACTTTGTTACTCTGTATTCAAAATTCTATGACAAAAAATATAGTGGGGTTACAACTATATATATATACTTATGGAAGGGGTTTCCTCATCCTCCAAGTCCATGTAAGGTCATTACATGTGGCAGTTATAACATGTATTTCTAATTGTGGTCCAAAACTATATAAGAGAAAACTTGCAGTTATTAATTAAGTTGACCTTTCCAAAACCATGCAATGTGTGCATGTGAATCAAATATAAAGTCAAATTTTAAAACAAAAGGATCAAACTACAATAAAATTCTAAATACATTCATCATTATAAACTTGTACATGCATGAAATCTTATCCTATCAAGGCTTAGTAATATGAAGTGATGCATGCACCTTGGTTATCATGGTTGCTGAGGTGGAAGTCATAGAAGTTGACACATTGCCATAAGTCTTTTTTTCCTTACTTTTTTCTCCTTATAAACAATATTTTATACATCATGTTACTATCATATAATATTAAATTTAGCAATAGTGATTGATGAATTCTTTTAACTTGCCTAAGGAGCTTTGCATGCTCATCCTTGGTTATCTACAATTTACTATTGAAATTTTTGACCTCGATTACCTTCTTCTAAGATTGATTTAATTCTAATTCTATCTCTTAAAGTGTTAGGCCTTGTAAAATTTTCTTGAAGTCATCTACCACTTCTTGAATAATTTTGACAAAATTGATCCTATAGATCAATTTATCCATGGCATCCTTCACTTTGGATAATTTCAACTCATATAAAATTTATAGGATCTAGGCCTCATGCACCTGATACTTGGGGATTAAAGCCCTATTTTATTATAGCCATTATTTTAACTCTTCCTACCTAATGAAAACCAAATTCAAGGCATTAGATGCCTTTAGTGTTGTCATGAGGTTGAGATGACTATACATTGAGTTGTTTGTGTATAAAAATAACGTCTTCAATTTGGGATTTCTATCTCTCAAGGAATTAAATAATTGGTTGGAATTACTTACATGAGGGGCCATCTTAGCCTTCATGAACTCCATTGCCTCTAAAGAGTTATAATGCCTAGAAGAAACCTCCTAAACCTTATCTTATATAGTCTTAGGAATGTGTAATATCATTTCCTACTCCCTTAGTTACTCCACCTTGGCCCCTAGTGTCTGAATTTCAGCCTCAAGCTCATATCAATCCAGTTTTATGCCTTTATGGATAGAAACTATTCCATCATTGTATTCCTATGTTAGGTCTATAAGATTTTCAACATATGGAGACTACCCTAGCTACCTATTCTACTTCTTTATGAGGGAGAACACATCTTGTCTTTCCTCAAGGATGATTTTAGTGCCTTTGTTGTCCTCCAAATTCATCTTATTCACTCTCTAAATTATGTTAGATGGGGGGTCAAATAGAGTGGAAACTGAGGGAAGATTGATGATTGTGAAGCTTGGCATCTATGAAGCCTTGCTTCTCAAGTCAATTGCCCATAAAGAAATGTCTAATTGAGATGCATCAAAAAATTTGACAACAACCTCTTCCTCAGCCTCTTCTTGAACCTAGTGTTTCCTTTGGGGCCTAACAAGGACATTGGGTAGAGAAGGTCATATAGTTTTAGACCAATCCACTCCTCCAAATTAAGGGTGTGGGTGGACTGTGATCACTTTGGGATTGGTATTTATTCCCCTAATAGTACTTTCTCTATGGTTTATTTTATGGAAGAGGTGTATGGAATTATAATGGAAATTTAGGTGCAATAGACATAAATTTTTGGGGTGGATAAAACAATCCATACCTTCCTAGACACCTTCTTCTTGAGGGCTCTAATAGTAGTAATGCTAGTAGGGATAAAAGAGGTAGGTAGGGGAGTGTGGTGGAAAGGGAAATAGAGGGATCAATTTTAGTGGTGGTAATGGAGGGGTAAATAGAGGTGGAAGTAGGCACATCCATCTAGGGTGATCTTAGTATAAATAAATTGAAACTCATCCAAAGATTAGTATAGAAGATTTAGGAAAACTTACCAGAGGCTGGGTGCCTAGAGATGTTGGTGCTATGGGACTTGCTTGAAGGTTCATAGAATTAGTTACCTCCAAATCTTCTTCTTCATAAAATTATTCCTCAATGTATTTGATTATCACAACATCTCCCTCTTAAGATGCAGCATGCAAGACTTGTGTTAGCTCTACTATAGGACTACATATAGGAATCCTAGGCTTCCTCTTATAAACAAGAGGGTCCTTCAGTTGTGTGGGGGAGTCTTGGAGTGTTGATGATATTATGTCTAATGTTTTTATCCTAATAAATATATAAATATGTATAAAATTCATAGTAATATATTCTTGAATGGTGCTCATAGCCAACTATTCTCATGCTCTTTCTTCCTCATCAGAATCTAAGTTGATTGGATCCCCTACTTGTGATCCTTTGCTAGAACTGGGCTCAAGTAGACTAGGATATTTCTTCATATTATTTAGATATAATGGGAAGGATAAAGATGATGGACCTAATTTATCCTTGGATTTATCCTCATATTATCCTCTCTAAAAATTATAGTGCTTCCATCTTTTTTAAAGAGCCTTCGTACTATCCAATTATCTAGTAGTGATAGAAGGGTCATCTTGGATCATCCACAAATGATCTTCCTTCAACCCAATGATCATATCTCTCTCTAAATAATCCTCATTAGGTTTTGAATTAAGAAATATAAAATCATATGGATATGGGACATGGATATAAGGGATATTAAATCCTTGTATGTGTTTTTGAACCTGCCCATGAGGATCCCAATCTCTATGTAAGCATAGGGAATGGATATTGTACTTACCATCCACTTTCATGAAGTGCATCCTCATTATATAAACCACTCTTCTAACTTTTACATTGTGGATGAAGAATATGGTTTTATTCTATCTGGATAGTTCCTCCTTAATACTCCACCAATATTAGAAAGCAATTTCTCATTCTACTAACTTGTCTAGGACATATTTGGGAAGACACAAAGGATTAACCTTATTTTCCCAAATCATGATTACTATGAAGTTAGGGTAGAGGAAGTAATCCCCTTTTACATCCAAATTATTTATGATATTTGACCTAATTATAGGCATAAGTGATCCATGAATGACTTTCCAAACCTACAAATAGATATCCTTTGCTAGCCTGCCCATATTTTTGGTATATGCATATATGTGCATAAATTGGTAATGGTTACAAATTATATTCTTTTCACAATTTATGGATGGAGTCCATAATTCCCTAAGATTTATATAACAAATACCCATGACTGCATCCAAAAAATAATACATCGCGTAGAAATTACCTAAAGGCATGGGATGCCTATCCTTATGGATTATCTGCTCTCTCAAGTGAAAGTTGATTATTTCACCTAGGGTGTATTCAACATCATGGGTGAGCATCATATAAAATAATGTCACCCAGTCTAAATGGATAAAGTGAATACTTGGAATACCATATAGTTTATTGAGGAGATCCATGCCAATACGAACCTCCATTATGAAT
The DNA here is from genome assembly GCA_037957365.1 of Torreya grandis. Lineage (NCBI taxonomy): Eukaryota > Viridiplantae > Streptophyta > Pinopsida > Cupressales > Taxaceae > Torreya > Torreya grandis. The sequence continues at coordinate 1,218,593 of JARHVA010003438.1, forward strand.
TTGTCAATCAAAATTTCTCCTTTTAAATTCTTCCCCTTTAATGCAATGGTCTACTCTAGGAGTATCTATGAAGATAGTGCTTTATCAATTTAACTCTCTTGGCCAAACTCTACCATATGTGTTTTTCAAAATAAGAATTGGGTATATTTAAAGGTAAATAACTTTAGAATTTGGTTCTTGATATGCATGAAATGACTGTCATTGCTCAAATAATGTAGGAAAACATCTTGCAATATCTTTCCTGAGAAAAAGAAATCCTATAGAAGATCAATACATGACATTACTTATAGCTTTGTATTAAAAAAATATAATATTTGACATTTGAAAGCTAGAATTTCCTTAATAAATAATCTATCTTCAAGTGTCATCTCATCTTCTAGTGAAAATACATCCACAGAGTTGACGATGTCCCATAATTTTGAATAGTTATGGTATCTATCTCTATATATTGTAACATCAAAGATTATATCTATAAACTTTATGGAGTCCTTGATTTAATATGGGGATGATGGATTTCCCCCTATAATCACCCTAGATGAAGATGCAATTGATGCATATATATTATTTTCTATTTGTAGTCTTCTTTTATGTAATATGTATGTTGTGCAAAAAAATTGTCTCTAACTTAGTCATTATTTCACTTGCAATATTCTTGATATAGTAGCTAGGTATCTTTATCACTATAATAAAGTAGGAGGCTTAAAATTTAAGTTATTTTGGAATAAATTATGGATTTAATAGATGCAAATCACTTATATAAGATTCTACATTGAATAACAATTCATGTGACATAAATGTGCAACATTGACTTTGCTCATATTTCCTATATAATTTAGACTCTATTAGTTCAAGTTAGTGTGAGTATTTAATAGATTGATAAAAAGTATTTTCACCTTTTTTTTAGATAATTATGGTGAGAATAGTGGTGATATTATTAATATGGAACTAATTTGTCTATAAAAAAAATGCTTTTAGCAAAATATCTATTGAGTAATTCCTTTGGGGGAATTGTTTTAGATAAAATGTCAGCAATAATTTCCCCAAAGGGATATTTCATCTATCAAAATTTATGAGATAATTATCCTAAAGGGTCACTTCCAAAAGGCCAAAGGGCACTTTTTCAATTTGGCAACAATATGAAGGGTCCACTTTCTAGGACATTTTGTCCATGACAAAAGTCCCAAAGGATCTACTTCATAAAGGATGAAGGGCACTTTTAATTTACCTCAAAGGCACTTTAATATAATTAAGGGTCATTATTAAAGTATCAAAGGGCATGTTACATAAATCTTGAAGGGTATGTGTCTTAGTTCTGAAGGGTCTACTTCATGGAAAAATGCCTAAAGGGTCTACTCCATAGGGTATTTTTTGTTGGGGGAAGGGCTATGACGATTATCCCAAAGGGTAATTAGTCATTTGAAAAGGGATGAAGGCTTGGAAAAAATAAATTCCATAGGATATGTCCATGACAAAGGATCCATTAAAAAAAGGCTGAAGGACACTTTTCATAAGGCAAAGTGTCTAAGACAAAAGTCTCGAAGGGTAGTTTTCACAAAGTTCAAAGGGTATGTACTTTCAAAGGGTTGGTTTGAACTAGGGACAAAGGGATAGTCTGTAGGGAAAAGGATACTTTTAAAAGGCTAAAAGGATAGTTCAAAAATTCCCAAAGGGTAATTAGAAAAGATTTGAAGGGTCTACTTCATGATAAAATGCTTAAAGGGTCTAATCCATAGGAAACACATGGTACATGACAAATATCCCATAGGCTAGGTTTGAAAGGGTCGAAGGGATAATTTTACATGAAATTCATTTCAAACAAAATGTCCACAAACCAGAATTACATCAGGTAAATACCCATAGACCTAATTCCTTAAGGGGTATTATTTTAGACAAAATGTCCACAATAATTTCCCCAACAAATAAGTCCATAACAATTTCCCTGATAAAATAAGTCTATGAAAAATAAAAGGTCTGAAACAATAAATTTCAAAATAATAAAGTCTAAAGTCTAAAGAAGGCACTAGACCAAAACACCCAAAACATAAAACCCAAAAGGGAAAAATTGTATAATTTCTGAAAGAATAAGCTTAAAAATATCTACCTGATAGAACACTTGATAAAATAATTGATAAAACAAGAGAGTTATTTTTATGAAAACATAAATCCTAAATCATCATGCAAAAGTATAAAACCTTTAATCAATATTTTAATAATATTTACATAAACACATCAAAAAGGGGCTTAAATATATGACCAAAAAATGAAAAAGTGGGTCCCCATTTCTTATTAAAGAAAAGGGGGATGTTGGGTACAATAAATGATGACTTAAATGGGGAACACACCTAAGTATTCAAGAACCCATAACTCCTATTGGAAATCTTTAAAACAATCCTGAAGTGTGTCATAGAAAAAACAATCTAATCAGAAACATGAAAGAGACTCCTGACTTGATTCACACAATGTACTTGCCTTCTTATTTCTTGGATCTATGTGTTTTTAAATGTGTATTTTATTTAACCCCTATTATTATGATTTTTCAAAGCTTTTGATGAGGCTATAGGTTTCATTATAAAATTTATTAAATCTTATTAAATCAAGGGAAGCTTTCACATTGCTCAACTACCAGCTAGGAATCCAAAGCCATAACAGAGTTACCTTGGGCTCTTTCTCTTCTCCTTTCATTATTTTATTTTATTTTATCATGATGTGTGGTACATTGACCTTATTTCATCATGTGAGCCCTTTGATTTTATTGAAATTTTATATTTATCTTTTGAAATAATTGGCTTTTTTTCCCTTTTATGTTTCGATTAATGAAAAAAAAGTAGAGATGAAACCCCAATGATCTAGTATAATTATAACAACAAATCATTACTATAACATCCCTACCAGCCACATCTTATACCCAGAATTTTAATTTTCAATAAGTATTTTTAGTATGATAAGTGCATTTGATCCAATAAAATAAGAAATTTTTATAAATTTGTATGAAGTACTCAAAGAGAAATTTCCATATGCCTGGTAAAAGTATTTAATTGTGACACCATCTATAATAATCCATGATTACCAACCTTCATCCTAAAGACTCAAAAAACATAAGAATACACCTAATCTATAAACTAGTCCCTAACTATCAAAATTTTAATTTTCCCCTTTTCTACAAGTCACAAGTTCAATTATTTTTAGATTTTAAGTTTGGTTAGAGTCAGAGTAAATACAATTCTGATCATCAAATAAAACACCAAATGATTAATCTAGAAAAGTGGGAAACTACTCTAATTGAATAAATAATCTAATGTACTAAAACATGATATTGAGAGCAAAAAAGATTAATCTAGAAAGCATGCAACTAACTAAGAAAACATAGAAATATAATCTAGAAAGCATTGAAATATAATCTAAAATTGATTGAAATCTAATCTAGACATATGTCTACAATCACATTTATCTCATCAATTAGTAATATTTATTGATATAATACCCCTGAAGTATTGATTTAGGAACTATCCATTGACTAGATATGTAAGCTTGTTGCCATAAAGGTCCTTCAGACAAAATGTATTATTGCCCATGATCTCTAAAATCCAATATGGTCCAATCCATAGTGGGGGAAATTATCATGTTGTCCTTTTTTCTCATGGGATTTATCCCAAATTAGCAATAGATCGAAGATACTAAATGATTTGAATTTTGCTCTCTTATCAAACTACCTTTTGACTACATCCTAGTTTTTATTGAATATCTACAAGGCTTCAGTGCTTAAATCCTTTATCTCTATTATATCTATTAGTCTTGATTTGGATTTATTAGTTGTCTCTATGTAGTCTTGCATAAACTGGTAATTAGGTAGCTTCAATGTGATGGGGAAAACTGATCTACATCTATATACTAGTAGGTATGGTGAAGTTTTGAGGGCTTGCTTGTATCTCATCCAATCTACCCAAAGATTTTACTTTAGTAAATTATGCTAGTCCTTAGGCTTGTCCCATATTGATTTCTTGATTGCATCAATCAAATTTTTTTTTGTTACTTTTACCATTCCACTTCCTTGATGGTAATGGTTAGAAGATGACCTGATGATGATCTAGTTATCATGTGCCCACTTAGTAAATTCTACTGATATAAAATCTGGTCCATTATCTTAAACTAAATAAATAAGCATGCCAAATCTAGTGGTTATGTGTTCCTCTAAAAATAAAATCACATCTTGTGCTCTATAATTCTTTGTCTATGGCTTTGGTCCATCTAGTATAATATTTAGTAGTAGTAAGTACAAATTTATGGCCTACTAATGAATTTGGGTTGACGACACCAATGAAGTCTAAACCCCACTAGGTAAATGGCTTTCCTTCCACAACTGTTTGTAAAGGCATTTTTACATTTGCTTCTTTCTTGGCTAAATCTTGACATTAATTGCATGTTTTGACATGAGTGTGAGCATCCTTAAATATGGTTGGAAAATAGTAACCCAATATCAAGATTTTATGGGTTGTGGTGTTCGCAGATGGGTAACCACTACCTATCTTCTGATGCAAGTTTTATAGGATTTCTTTAGCTTCTTTTATAGATACACATCTAAGATAAGTGCCTTCATAGTTCCTTCTATATAATACTCCCTTATTGATCATATAATGAGTATATTTGATTCTCAAATACTTCCTTCATTTTCTATTGAGCTCTAGGGAACAAGTTCCTATAAGTAAATACTATATTATATCACTATACCACTCTCCTTTCGAGACTTAAACTTCACATACCTCTTCAATGGTGATGCATGGATTTGGCTCAGTCATGAGTTAACAATTCCTTGACCTCTAAAAATATTTGTTGGCCTAATCTATATGTCAAACTCTTCAAGCTTGGCCATCCATTTACCTCGGCATTCTCTTATCTAATCGTAAAATAGGGTGAGATTGACAATAGGATTAAGTACAATAGTAATGGTTTTATTCCTCAAAATATAATGCCAAAATTCTCCACTCCTTTGACAAGAGCAAAAATTTGCTTGCCAATCATATAATATCCAAGTTCTGTGTCCTTTAGGTTGGTGTTCATAAAGGAAATTAGATGTTTAGTTTCATCATTCTTCTATGTAAGGACAACAACAATAATATGTTCTAAATCAAATGAATATAGGTAAAAATCCTTCATGAAATCTAGACTAATTAACACTAGAACTTGTGATATTGCATCTTTAATGTCTTAAAAAGACTTTCTAGCTTCATATGTCCAATCTATTTTTGCATCTTGCTTGAGCATGGCATTTAGAGGATTGATAATTTCAGCAAACCCCAAGATAAACTTCCTTATGAAATTAATCTTTCCAATTAATTATTTTAGATCTTTCTTGTTATTTTGTGGCTAAATTTTTGAAATTGACTAAATTGTATCTATATCAATTATGATCCCATACTTTGTAATGATATTGTTGACCATTTTTGGTGTAACAGGCCAAAAATTGGTCCCCTTCTTCCTCTATTGTTTCAGGCCAATTCATTTTTTTGATTTTGCACAAGTCCTAGAAATCTATGAACTATACAGGTCTAAATCTATGGACTCTATAGGTGGAATATCTATCGACTCAGTAGGTTTTGATTTTCTATGAACTCAGCAGGTGTAATCTTTAACAGATGAAGGACCAATTCAAAGAGTGCAAGGTTTTGCAAAGCTTCTATGAAAAAATTCACAAGGAAAGAGAGCTAAAATGGTTCAGAAGACACTTTCCCTTAAGGTTAGAAGAGTGGTTCAATGACATAATCTTCCTAAGAGTTATCACCTTTAAACCGTTGAACCGGTTCAACATCTTTGGGTTTAATCACCTGGTTCAATCAGTGGGTTCAATCGCTTGGTTCAATCAGTGAGTTCAATCACTTGGTTTAATCAACTTAGTTTAATCACTTGGTTTAATTGACTTAGTTCAATTAGTGGGTTTAATGCCTTGGTTCAATGCCTTGATTCAATCAACATGTTCATCATTTGGTTCAGGCACTTGGTTCATCAAATGGTTTAATGAGCTTGGTTCAAAGGTTCACCACACAATGTTGAACCATTGAACCAGTTCAATGAGTGGTTTAAGCAAATGGTTCAAAGGCTTGGTTTAACAAAGGCTCAATGCATAGTGTTGAACCGTTGAATCAATTGAACTGTTGAACCAATTTTGGTTTAATGGGTCAGTTCAATGGCTTATTTCAAGGGGGCATCCCAAAGCCGAAGCATAGGTGCCCTTGTAGAGGGTAGTCTTGGGTTTAGGAGCCTTTGTGGAAGACAAGAAACTTTTCAAAGGCAGCCAAAGGGGTAAATTTTTTGGAATTTCATTTAAATCATAATTCCTTTAGACAAAAAGTCTGAAGAAATTCAGAAGAAGGCTGTAGTAAAAAAGCCCAAAGTAAGAAGCCCACCCAAAGGGTATGTGCCCTTATAGAGGGCTCTCACTGAGGAGGAAGACTATTCTAAAGAATCCAAAGGGTCATTTCCCCTCTAGGAAGGATCAATAAAGGAAGTTCACAGGAAAATGCTAAAGCAAACAACCAACAAAAAAGCCCACCAAAGGACCCGAAGGAATTTGCCAAGGATGGTGACATCCTGAAAGCTGTCAATTTTAAGGAGATGGACTAGTCCTTGATCTTCAATTTCAAGGTGACAGCTATGAGAATGTCAATTTTAAGGTAGTGAAATAGCTGTTGGTTTTTAAATACTTGCATGCCAACCATGGAAAGAGCCCAAGGAATACAGTGACCCACTAGGTTATCACCCCCGAGGGTTGAAGGAGCAGAAGGAGACAAAGTAGGAAAAAGACAAAGAGATTAGAGAACAAAGAGAGGAAAGTGCCAAGTGTAAGAATAGGTAGATAGCCCAAGTGGCAGAGGGAGGTGCCAATTTAAGAAGTTACTCTAGTAGGTGATACAGTGCCCATGAATTAATTACTATAAGGCACAAATTGCTGACAGTGCAACCTATTTTTCTTCATTTCACATTAATGAGCAAACAAACCATGTAATCACCTTGAAGAAGTGGTCTTGCAAGTAGACAAATGGCATGGCTCATAATTTCTCATTGATGTTTAAGCAGCTTGCTCTTCCCAATATTGGAGTGCAAATGGGTCATTTGTAAAATGGGGTGCCAAAAGGCCTCCTTCCTTCCTCTATATATTGGAGACTTGTCATTTGAAAAAGCATCTTCCACATTTCTAAGGTGAAGCCCTAGCAATTTTTCACTTGAAATCAATAAATGCATTTTTACCTCTATTCTAGTTAGATATCTCTATGTGTGTCTGAGTGTTAGTTTGTGTTTAGTCATTGCCTCTTAATGCTTTCACAGGTTTAACACCAACACACCTAGTGTCTATAAGGTGCCATTTTTTTAGGTGATAGGGAGAGCTGTATTTGGAAGTGCAGAGATAGAAGAAGCTACTATACTGTGTACCTTTCCACAACACCTTTGGTGAGTCTCTATTTTCTGTGTGTTCCATCAAAACTCCTTGTTTAGTTTCCTGTAACCTTGTCCTTCTACCAGTATGAAGTGTACATATGTGTTTGTCTAGGTTTAAGTGTGAGTGTGAGTAGGTCAAATCATTTTGGTACCTCACCTCTTTTAGAGTAGTTTTGTTTTCCTATAATCCTTCTCCCTTTTCACCCCCCATTATATATCTATATACTTGTATTAGCACTTATTCAAACAATTTAGATGCATCAAAAAGAGCTATCCCTTACCTAGAGGCTCTCACCTCCAGCTTCACCAGTCCCATAGGTGAGAGGGGAGTTTCCATTATTGCATGTGGAAGGTAGGAGCTCAGCCTCCTACCCTTGGTGCAAATCCACTACATCAATAGTTTTTGGCATGCTCAATGGGATATAGTTTTACACTCAGTAAGGTTTTAGGATTGATGTTGGTCTTGTTATAACAAATTAACTATTTTTAGCATTTGGTGACTCCATTGGTAAGAACTTCATTTCCTAATCAAAGACCAGTCTAACTTCTTATGCCTAAAGTCACCACACGGTCTACTTCTAAGGGTGTCCCTTTAAAATTTGTTGAATTACCTTTGAACTCAGCAAAAAGACTAAGGTTTGAGAGGACCCATCCTTATTCAAAAAACCACCTTCCAGACCTACTGTAAGAAACACATACACAGTAGGGCCATAGTTACATCCTATCCCAGCTATGACATTACCCTTTGTCACTTTTCATGGTTAGAGCCCCTTGAACCTCCCATGTTATGACCCAATTCCAGGAGCAACCCTAAAAAATGTGCCTTCTTTTGATGGAGAGGGGCCCATTACAGTCATCGAGCACATAAAAAATATTGCTAACCTTTACAATATTCACAATGTCACTAAGGAAAATATTGCAATTAGATTGTTGGCATTATCTCTCAAGGGCAAAGCTCTTGACTGGTATGGGACTTTGGCTATAAATTTGATCAGTTCCTAGAATGAATTGGGTACTCACTTGACAGACCATTTTGGGGAAAAAAGTTACCACCTCTCACTTGTTGAGCAACTGACTACCATGAAAAGAGCCCCACATGAATACATGCAATATTTCAACACTCAATTTTAGAAGACATGGGATAGAATCCCCATTCTGGTAAGATCAACTGCTAGCTATGCTTTCTTGTATTACTTAAGAGCATTGAATAGTGATATTGCTATTATGATACAATCCATGGGAGGACATGTGCTACCTACTACCTTGACGTAGTTATAGCAGCTAAAAATTGGTTAGTGCAGGCTGGGAAAATAGTTCCTAGACCCTATATGCCACTTTTACCTAAAATGCTACCTCTAATTCAAATCGATACTCTTATATTAGCCCCTCTACCTAGCATAGAGAAATCAGCTACTACTCCATCCAATGAGCTTCATGAAGTTAATATTCTATTGTAAAGTATGTCAAACAAACTTATAGCTCTTAAAAGGTAGCAAGCTCAAAGCAACAGACCAATCCAAGGATACCAGCAGTATGGCCAAGCTCTTAGGACCCCTTTCTAAAATTACAATCAAGGATAGGGTCAACTTACTCAGACCAAACCTTTTCAAGGCTACAATTTGGGTACTCCTTCATCATCTAAGGTCATGGTGCCCATTTAAAACAATCTGGTGTAAGACCAACCAAGTTGTTCAACCGTGGGATATGGTCAGGAGAAAGCTATTTATACAAATGAGATGATGGGTTATTACCCAAATACACAAGAAAATTAGGTAGCTACCCATTCCCAAGTCTTTAAGGCTCTAATGCAACCCAACACCAGTAGTAGTCAAGCCCAGCCTGACTCTACCCTCATGAATCATTTGGAAGGAGAATTCTATTCAATCAATTATGTGGGTGCTACAGACAATCAGGCTGACTATGTTAAGCCAACACAAGATTCAAAAGAAGGGAAATGGAAGAAACTCAGGCTACTACCTAGGTGTCAGCAATGACTTCTTCATCACATGCTAATCAAAAAGTTCTAGGCTTCAGACCACCGGTTGTACCTCTAGCTCCTCGACCTACACCTTAGGCTGTACATATTTCTAAGGAAATTTTGAAGGAAGGCAACCCTTAAGTCAACGTGGTTGACTAGATGATGATGCTGCACATGAACATCTCCTTGTGGGATTTTCTATCAATACTATGGCAGAAAGACATGTTGTAAAAGGAATTGCATGAGCTAGATGTATAAGTTGTCCTAGTAAAAGCTAATAACATTTAGATGATGAATGGATAGCCTTCTACCTCAAGTCAGACCTAAAAGGAAGAGAAGGTTCCTCCTTTTTATGTGTCCCTAGTCATAAGAGATTTCTTGGTGCACAGTTGCATCATTGATAGTGGAGCAAGCACCTCGGTGATGCCCAAATTCATAGCTGACAAATTGGGCTTGAAATACAAAGAAATAACTAAGGGAGTTCTATAGCTGGATGGAACCCTAGCAAAGACAATTGGGGTGGTAAGAGGTTTGAGCTTGACGCTGCATGCTTATCCATCTTTCTCAATTATTCATGATGTGGTAGTGGCAGATGTCCCTCCCTACTTTGCTATCTGCTTATCCAGGGATGTTACATCCAAGATAGGTAGGTACTTGGCAGCTAATTGGTCTTATCTAGTTTTTAGAACCAGCTATGGACTAAAGTCAAGATTGAATCTGAACCACTTCATAGAGATCATATAGAACCTTACTCGCTCAAGGCAGTAAATGTCAGCTACACCATCATTAACTAGGAAGAGTTCCAAGTAGACCAATCTCCATCTTCTGCCCTTGAAGGAGTTGCAGACCTACTCTTAGATGAACGGGAGAGTGACAATTTTGAGCATGATCCCTACAAATTCATAGAGGAGGTGAGCCTTAGAATTTATTGCATGCATGAATAAGGTACTTTTATACCAAATTTGATGAAAGCCAGTTAGGAGAACTCAGGCCTATGGTAGCTATTCTTTGATGGTTCCAAGAGTAAGTTGGGAGCTGGTGGTGGAGTGGTGTTGGTCTCTCCTTCAAAGGAGAGGTATTTTTTAGCCTTTTGGTTCTAATTTTCCTACACATCAAATGTTGTAGAATATGAATCCCTCATCCATGGCTTGGAGTGGGCAAGATGAAGAGGAATTAAACAACTGCAAGTGTTTGGTGATAGCGAGCTAATTGTCAACCAAGTAAGAGGCTAGAATTTGGTGAAGAATTCTCTACTGAAGTCCTATAAACATAGGGTATGGGACTTAGTGGAAAATTTCTTCGCTTTCAATATTATCTCTATTCCTAGAGAATGGAACAAGCAAGCAAACAGGCTGGTAGCAGTTGGTTCCCAATTTGATATTGCTAAGGAAATAAGTTGAGACCATAGCTCACATCACTTGAAAGTAGTGATCCAGCCTTCTGTACCTGACAACATCACCAATTGACATGTTTTCAACAATGATCAACAAATGGCACTTTTAATAAAATAAGAAGTAGAATTCACTACAAAAAACTAGGCAAAGCTACAACAGCAATATGGTAACCAAATTGTTCAGTTGAAGAACAATAAGCTCCCCAAAGGTTTGGTCACTCTAGAGAGTATCTTCAATGGAGATGAAAAATTGAGAAGTGACAAGGTGTGTATTGCAGCAAAGGAAGAGCACCATGAGAAGGTGGAAATATTCAAGGACAAGCTACTTGCACTTGGAAAAGTGTGCACAAACCAGGAAAGGCAAGCCTTCATCTTGTTGTTCTAAGAATTTGATGATATCTTTGCTTGGGAGTATAGTGATTTGAAGGGTTTTGATCTGATCTTAGCCTAGCATACCATTAAACTAAAATAAGGTGCCAAACCAATCAATCAGAGGTAGAGGCCTATTAACCCAATGATTGAGCCTCTCATATGCAAGGAGCTCATCAAATTGATTGAGTCTAAGATAATATTTCCAATCAAACACTCTTTTTGGCTGGCAAATCTTGTTCCAATCTAGAAAAAGAATAGGGAGATCAGACTGTGCATTGATTTTAGAGATCTGAATAGAGTCTCTTTGAAATATCATTATCCTCTCCCAAGCATGGAGCATATCCTTCAGATGGTGATAGGCAGTGAGCATTTCTCCCTCCTGGATGGATATTCAAGATACAACTAGATTTTGGTGCAAGACTATGACCAACACAAAATTGCCTTCACAACCAAGTGGGGAACATTTGCTTATAGTAAAATGCCTTTTAGACTATCCAATGCTAGTGCCACTTTCCAATGAGCTATGGACATGGCCTTTCAAGGCTTGATAAATAAGACTGTGCTAGTATATCTTGACGATGTGATAGTTTTCTCCAAGGAAGTGAGCCAACACATGAAACACCTCAGATAAATCTTTGAGAAGTGTAGAGAGTTTGGTATCTCTCTCAATCCTAAGAAATGCATGTTCACTATCGATGAGGGAAAGCTCCTTGGTCACATTATTTCTTCAGAAGGTCTGGCTATTGATCTACAAAGAGTTTGCTCCATCCTGGAGTTGTCTTTACCCAAGCACAAGAAAGGCCTACAAAGCTTCTTCAGTAAGATAAATTTCATATAGAGATTTATTCCAAATTTTGTGGAGATGGTCAAGCACTTGACCTCTATGATAAGGATGGGTGAGGAATTCACATGGATAGTTTAGAGAAAATACAATTTTGAAGAAATCAAGTAGGCCATAGCCCAGGCTCCTACTTTGATCAGCCCTGACTTCACCAAAGATTTCAACCTCTATACCTTTGACAATGAAGAGGTAATCTCTACCATGCTTACCCAAGCAAGTGATGATAACCTTGTGTAGCCAATTGCATTTTTTAGCCAAGGCTTGGAAGGTTTTGAAGTCATATACACATCTTGGCATCAATGATTTCTTGATCAACTAAGATCTAAATGAGAAGAGAGCAGGGTGGATCACTAAGGTGATGGAATATGATGTACATATCAAGATCACCAAACTGGTAAGAGGGAGAGGCCTATGTGAACACCTCACTGTAGACTTTAAGTAGTAAAATTAGGATAGTCTGCTAATCCTTGATGTAGCTACAATAGAAAAATTAGCTATCATGAAGGATTATACATCAGACGTGAGGCATTTCCTTCTCACTGGTGAGTGCTTGTGCTCACTTGACAAGACCAAGAGAAGTTATTTCAGACTCCAGTGTCTTCCCTATGCCATGATTAATGGAGTGTTGTTTAGGAAGGATCTCTCAGGAGTCTTTTTAAGATGCTTGGACTCAAGTCAGGCTGATAGGGTGTTGTCTGAGTTCCATGATGGACTAGCCAGTGGTTATTTTGATCCTAGGGCTACTACAACAAGAATAATGAGAGCTAGCTATTTTTGGCCTACTCTTTTTAGGGTCACCCATGCCTAGGTAAGAAAGTGATAGAAGTGCACACTTTTTAATGGAAATCAATGGTTGGCTGCCATGCCTTTATATCCTATTTAGGTGGAGCAACCATTCATGTAGTGGGGCTTGGACTTCATAGGGATTATTAATCCTCCTTCTAGTGCTAGACACAAGTGGGTCCTGACTACCATAGATTATTTCACAAGATGGGTAGAGGCTATTGCTTTGAAGGAGAAAAATGAAAGTGTGGTCCTAGATTTTTATGAGGACCTAGTAGCAAGGTTTGAGGTTCTAGAAACCATAATCTCAGATAATGCATTAGATTTTTTGGGAACTAAAACAAGTGAATGGGCACTGAGATATGGTATATATCTCAGCACTTCATCCAATTACTACCCGCAAGGGAATGGACTGACTAAGTCTACAAATAAGAACCTGATCAGGATCATCAAGCAGACCATGGAGGAAAATTAGAGGACTTGGCATGCCAAGTTGAAAACAACCTTGTGGGTAGATAGAGTCACCCCAAAGAGGGCAATTGACAACTCGCCATACACGCTCATCTATGGAAGGGAAGCTAGGCTCCCCATTTCTCTCGAGTTGCTAGCTTTAGATCTCACTCGCCAACTACAATTAGAAGAAGGAAATAGCATTGAAGTTAGATTATGTGACTTGATGGAACTCTAAGAGGCAAGGGACTAGGCTATGGCTTCTACGACTAGCTACCAATAGCAAGTCAAGAGACACTTCAACAAGAAATCTTCATCAAAAGGTTTTTTTGAAGGAGACATTGTCTTGAAATGGGATGAAGACCAAGCTAAGCCTAGAAAACATGCAAAATTCAATTCCCTATGGAGTGGCCCATACGTAATCAACTAGTGTAAGTGGCATAATGCATTCCAACTCTTTAGGTTGGATGGTGAAGAACTATATATCCCAGTTAATAGGATACATCTTAACTATTACCATTAAACCCCTTCTCCATCATGTATATATGTTCCCTTATTTTTCTCCTATTTTCCCTAAGTGATTTCTACACATGTTATTAGTTTTCTTAGCTTTGTGTGTGTTTTCATTTCCTTTTGAGGTAAATCTTTATGGTTGGTTCTAGATTTATCAAAGCTATTGATGATCTTTAAGTTACAATTTGACCCCGTGCCTAATGGATTTTGAGGCAACTAGCTTCTAAGCATAGCATGCATGCTTCCCCTAAGAGTCACCATTTTGTTGACCATTTTTGGTGTAACAAGCCAAAAATTAGTCCCCTTCTTCCTCTGCTATTTCAGGCTAATTCATTTTTTTGATTTTGCATAAGTCCTAGAAATCTACAGACTCTATAGTTCTAAATTTACGGACTCTGCAGGTCTAAATCTACAGACTCTATAGGTCTAAATCTATGGAATCTGCAAGTGGAATATCTATGGACTTTGCATGCGGAATATCTACAAACTCAACAGGTTTTGATTTTTTATAGACTCAGTAGGTGTAATCTTTGATAGATGAAGGACTAGTTCAGAGAGTGTAAGGTTTTTCAAAGCTTCTTCAGACTCTTATCTGAAGAAATTCACAAGGAAAGAGAGCTAAAATGGTTCAAAAGACACTTTTACTTAAGGTTAGAAGAGTGGTTCAACAACATAATATTCTTAAGAGTTAGCACCTTTGAACCATTGAACTGGTTTAACTCCTTCAGGTTCAATCACTTGGTTCAATTGGTGAGTTCAATCACTTGGTTCAATCAGTGGATTCAATCGGCTTAGTTTAATCACTTGGTTTAATCAGCTTAGTTCAATCAGTTGGTTCATTGCTTAGTTCAATCAATGAGTTTAATGCCTTAGTTCAATGAGTTGGTTTAATGAGTTTGTTCAATGCCTTAGTTCAATCAATGGGTTCATCATTTGGTTCAGGCACTCGGTTCATCGAATGGTTCAATGAGCTTGGTTCAAAGGCTCAGTGTGTAGTGTTGAACCATTGAACCAATTTAATGAGTGGTTTAAGCGAATGATTCAAAGGCTTGGTTTAACAAAGGCTTGGTGCACAGTGTTGAACCATTGAACCAATTAAACCGTTGAACCAATTTTGGTTCAATGGGTTGGTTCAACGAATTGGTTCAAGGGGGCATCCCAAAGCTAAAGGATAGCTACCCTTACGGAGGGTAGTCCTGGGTTCAGGAGCCTTTGTGGAGGACAAGAAACTTTTCAAAGGTAGCAAAAGGGGTAAATTTTTTGGAATTGAATTTAAATCATAATTCCTTCAAACTTTTTATTTGAAAGAATTCCTTTAGACAAAAAGTTTAAATAAATTCATAAGAAGGTCGTAGTAAAAAAGCCCAAAGTATGAAGCCTACCTGAAGGGTATGTGCCCTTGCAGAGGGCTCTCATCGAGGAGGACTATTCTCAAGAAGCCAAAGGGTCATTTCCCCTCTGAGAGGGATCAATAAAGGAAGTTCATAAGAAAAGGCCAAAGAAAAAACCTATAGAAAATCCCACCAAAGGACCCAAAGTAATTTGCCAAGGATGGTGACGTCTCAAAATTCATTAATTTTAAGGAGATGAACTAGCTGTTAAGTTTCAATTTCAAGGTGACAATTGCATGAACATCAATTTTAAGGTAGTGAAATAGCTATTGGTTTTTAAATACTTACACACCAACCATGGAAAGAGCCCAAGGAATGCATCAACCCGCAAGGAGATCGCCCCTGAGTGTTGAAGGAGTAGAAGGAGACAAAGCAAGAAAAGGACAAAGAGCCCAAAGAACAAAGAGAGAAAAGCACCAAGTGTAAGAATAGGTAGATAGCCTAAGTGGTGGAGGGAGGCACCAATTCAAAAAGTTATTCCAGCAGGTAATACAGTGCCTATGAATTGATTACTAGGAGGCACAAATAGCTGACAATGCAACCCATTTTTCTTCATTTCACATTAATGAGTAGAAAAACTACGTAATCACCTTGAAGAAGTGGTCTTGCAAGTAGACAAATGGTGTGGCTCATAATTTCTCATTGATGTTTAAGCGGCTTGCTCTTCCCAATGACTAGAGTGTAAATGGGTCATTTGTAAAAAGGGGCCCCAAAAGGCCTCCTTCCTTCCTCTATATATTGGAGACTTGTCATTTGAAAAAACATGTTCCACATTTGTATGGCGAAGCCCTAAAAAATGAAATCAATAAACACATTTTTACCTCTATTATGGTTAGATATCTCTATGTGTGTCTGAGTGTTAGTTTGTGTTTAGTCATTACCTCTTAATGCTTTCACAGGTTTAATACAAACACATCTAGTGTTTATAAGGTGCCATTTTTGTAGGTGACAAGGAGAGTTGTACTTGAAAGTGCAGAGATAGAAGAAGCTACTATATAGTGTGCCTTTCCACAACACCTTTGGTGAGTCTCTATTTTTTGTGTGTTCCATCAAAACTCCCTTTTTAGTTTCTTGTAACCTGGTCCTTCTACCAGTATGAAGTGTACATATGTGTTTGTCTTGGTTCAAGTGTGAGTGTGAGTAGGTCAAATCATTTTGGTGCCTCACCTCTTTTAGAGTAGTTTTATTTTCCTATAATCCTTCTCCCTTTTCACCCACCCATTATATATTTATATACCTGTATTAGCACTTATTGGAATAATTCAAATGCATCAAAGGGAGCTATCCCTTACCTAGAGACTCTCCCCTCTAGCTTTTCTAGTCCCACATGTGAGAGGGGAGTTTCCATTGTTGCGTGTGGAAGGCAGGAGCTCGGCCTCTTACCCCTGGTGCAAATCCACTGCGTCAACAGATATGCCCCAAGATTTTGCCCTCATTGACTCCAAATATTCTTTTCTTCAGGTTCAATGAAACACCAAACCTTTTTCACCTCTTGAATATAGATTGTAGGTGACTTATATGATATTTTATATTCCTTGAAAGCACTATAAGATCATCCATGTAGATCATTATGCATTTTATTATTAGTCCCTTACATTCATGATCCATGTCATATTGAAATGTAGCTCATGCATTTATTGTTCCAAATGACATCCTTTTTATGCATAAATTCCCCACTTCATTGTAAATTTTGTCTTCATTATATCCTAAGATAACACCAGTACCTGATTATAGCCTAAAAATTATCCAAAAAGGACATCATTTTAGAATCACTCACTATCTATATGACCTCATCCAGAGAAGTCAAAGGGTAATTTTATTTTTTAGAATCCTTGTTAAGATTTTTGAAGTCCACACATAATTTTATCTCACCATTCTTCTTCCTTACTAGGACAAGATTGGCCACCTAGGTAGAATACCAGATTGGGAAGATGATTTTTTTACTCAATAACTTCTCTACTTTTCTCTAAATAAGAGGCTATAGAATAAGATTGACTAGTAATTAGCTTTGTTTGAATGGT
The DNA here is from genome assembly GCA_037957365.1 of Torreya grandis. Taxonomy (NCBI): domain Eukaryota; kingdom Viridiplantae; phylum Streptophyta; class Pinopsida; order Cupressales; family Taxaceae; genus Torreya; species Torreya grandis. Next base: position 1,235,763 of record JARHVA010003438.1, read on the forward strand.
TTGTGATTTGGCTTCAAGGAAATTATATGAGTGATGACCTAAGTATCATAAACTTTCAGATCTTCATATGTCCAAGTAATGATGTCCCTATATTGAACAATTAAATACTTCACTCATTGCCTTTCTTCTAGAGTGCAACTGAGACCAATATTCACATAATGTGGGTTATTCTCATATCTTATATTTCCCTCTTAAAGTATCATAAATTGGACTTGGTTTGTCTAAGTTGTACCTGAAGGTCTAATCTAGGCAGCAATTTAGGTGACAATTCAGGTGACAGTTCCACCCCAATTGATGACTGAACTTCTGGGAGCCATAACTTTTGCACCGTAGCTCCAATTGACTTGCCATTTGAGCCGTTAGAAATATAAGAATGATTAGAACACCATGAGATGGAATGGAGCTCTGATCAATGAATTTTGACCCTAGAAAACCCAATAGAAGTGTCCCAAATTTAAATTTTAGTAGTGTAGTCTAAAAATATTAAGTTTCTAAAAATAGTAATTCCTTGAATTCTGTATTGTTTTAAAGCATGGAAGTTGAACCATTTAATTTCCCTCGAAATTGGTGACCTTCCACATCTTCCCCCTAATTTCAAAATAGGTATAAATGAATATGTAACCTAAAATGGAAAATCAAACATCTCTTCCCAGAGATAAGCATATAGTTGTATTGTGATCTTGAGTAATAATACATCTCTTCTTAGAAAATTCATTGTTATTATGTTATTTCTATGTTCTTTAAATATTTATCAACCAGAAATTCTATGTTTTGGATCAAGGTCCAAGTCGAATGGCCTTTCCAAGGAGACTAATCCGACTAGAATTTGATTCTATTTGAGCTAGAGAATGCCCTCTTTATCTATTTCTTCCTAATATATGTGATTAATATCTTTAAACTAAATAATATATTGGTCATCATCAAAGACCTATAAATTTTTTATGTTATCTAGAAAAGAGGGACAAGGAACCAATTCAATAGAAAAAAAATTTACCTTAGACTCCTGTAGTGGCTTTATATTAGCAGTGGTAGTAAATAATGAATTAGTAGTTTGATTTTTCTCTCTATAGAGTAATATGACGTTGAAAATTTTGAAGCTTTCAATCAAGTCCCATACTTTATGCTTGTATCTCTTCAGATAAGACAACTTGCATTGATATTTATTTTTGGTTTGTTTGAACACCAAATATAAATCACCAAATACTTTTATTTATCTTACATTATTATTGAGTGTGAACTATAATCCCAAAATTAGAGCCTCATAATCAGATTTTTTGTTAGTGCATGGAATGTGCAGTCTATATGTTATCAAGAATTTCTTACCTTGTGGATCAATTAATTCAATTCCCACACCTGATCCTTCCTTGGATGTAGTTCCATAAATGTGTAGATTCCATAGCTAAATCGAACTTTTAGGTTCTAGCTTATGCATTTTATTCTAAGTAGTAAAAGTATAGATACCAAGGTTGGGTGAGTCATATTTTACCTCTTCATTCTTGACATTATATTTTTTAATGGGATATTTCATTCTAGGCTCTTTTTCAATTTTGATCTTATTTTCAACTCCTCTCCATGGTAGCCATATATGGGAAAAGTCTATAGAGAGATATCCATTAAGCATCTTGGACCAATCTTTGCTTAGTATCAGACTATAGTGTTCATGAATTTCCACTACTAGAGTATCAATGGTCATCTAGACTCTTTATTTAAATGTTACTTGAATGCACACATTATTTAATTTTTCATCCATTAGGACCACTATCTTGTCTAATTGTGAAACTATCCTTTTTAAAGGGATTGGTGTTGAACCAAGCTTTTGACATATGTAAGTAGGCATGATAATTGTAGATTCTCCATAATCAAATAAATAGTTATGAATGTTCTTACCAAAATCTTGGATAGTTAATATAAAGGGTGGAACTTCTAGCTTACTCTTGTAGATGACATTGGTGTTATATGCCTTCACTTTATTTGTAGACGTTTTCACATTTTTGATAGGTGCCTTTTTGTTTATGGACTTATATAGAAGACTATTCTATTTAGTGATCTGACCTAACTCATGAAGAGTTATATTCATCTTGATCTTTTTCATATCTTCTATGATATTATATCCACCTTTTCTTGGTTCTTCCTTACTTAGTGGCTAATCATTCCCCTTTGGAGGGGGTGGATTGTTGTCTACTTTGGGATTAGGAGGATCATCATGGTATTTAGAGGAGTTGATGTTGTAAGTGGTTTATTTTTCCTCAAGTTGTACACACCTCTCTATAACTACTGAAAAACATGAACTTCATCCATATTATCTTCTAGATCATTATCATATTCACCTAGGAAGGGAAACTCATGAGTATTGAAGAACATGGTAATGTTGGAAGAGTTAGGATTTGGATGATTCTCAGGCAGATTATGCATCTTATCTTGTCTAACTACCACTCTATAAAATATTATGAATGTTACATAGAATTAAATGCAATTGTGCTCACCATGCTCGAAAGTGTTGTGAATTTTGCACCACTTAGGAAGAGTCATCTCTACTATGCTAATCTCTAGAATTTTTTAGGTTACTCAAGCCTATTTAATGGTCTATTATATCTCTATAATCTAGTATTTTGATTTGCAGTTGGGCCATTTACATTCCCCATCTTCCTTTGCATATTGAAAAAATCATTACTCAACTTTTGAACCATCTTCTAAATAGAGTCCAATTTTACTTTTGTGGAATATGTACCTTGTATAATAGGATTAGGAAGTGCATCCACTTTTTAGTTCTACTAATACCCATTTCTTGTTGCATGATTTTTTAGGTAGTTGATGTTTTGTTGTGCTATCTACATCAATGTAGGCAACATATATAACTAGTTTTGATTGAATGTTGGGACATTCTACCCTGCATATAGAACTAGATTTAGTTCTAGGAAAGTGTTGTTGATACTAGGCTCTCCAATCATTTATGGATTGAGCTACCTATATATAGTGATATCCTCTTTGAATTCTAGTGCCAAATTGTTAGCTAAAATTTCTCTTCTCAAAAACACAGTAGTGATAGGGTCCAAGGCATTATTGTACATATCCAATGCTAGTGCTACCTCTAGTTTATATCTTGGGGTCAACAAGTTGTACATATTATACCATCTTGCATTTGAATCATAGATTGGCTCATTAGGTTCTCTCTTCATGATGGTGAAGTGTTGGTATACTAAACCAAGATTGGTGACTTTCCCAAACTATGCAAGAAACATTGCTTGACATTCATCCCAAGAAGTTATAGAATTTTCCATCAGATTTAAATACCAATCATAAGTAGCATACATCAAAGTAAAATGGAATAATCTACATGTAACATCCTCATATATGACATTTATCAATCTTAAATCAACTTTAACTTATTTGATATGTTCCTCTTCCATCCTTAATCCTGAAAGAGAAAAGGATGGTAGATACTTTTCAAGATTCTAAGGTGAGTCATGCACATCTCCTAAGATGGTGATGGTAGATCTAACTAACCAAGGTTGTTTTTGGGACATTGATTGATTAAAAGGTAAAGGTTCCTTATAAATAAGGGGTTTCATACTAGAGGGAGATTATTAGGTACTATGGATATTAACATAACTCTAGGTATCCTATGACTTGTCAAGGATGACACTAATAAAATAGCCTAGGAATTAGATCTAGTCACTCTCTTGGATGACTCCAATACAACTCTATGTAAAGAGTAAACTCTATTATCGACGGTTTATGACCTTCTTCTAGTACCAATTAACTATTGGTGTGGGTTTCATGCACACTATATCCATAATGAGGTAGCTTCTAACATCTTAGGATTTCAATGGAGATAAAATCCACTCTAGGGCATGATTTGTAGGTATACAATTTATTTCAACCTATTAATGGAATAACATAAGGGTATACAAGTTATTGACAAAGTATTTTAGATGGAGGTATGGTTTTTGAAGATAGGGGATTTTTAAATGACTGGGATGGATGGTTGGTTGCTAATATAAAGTGGGTAGATCTTTAAAATAAACTCAAAAAGGAGGGTAGGGTAAGGAAAAAAAGATTACTCCATGGTTCTAGGAATCACTTCCTTGGTTGGATTCTAAACAGACTTGTGCTTTCAAAGCCCATGCTTGTTGCTAGTATAAATTACACATATAAAATCATACATGGTTAATAAGTCTAGGGAAATAAAGATGTAAGAATCTCACAAACCTCAGACAAAGGTGGCTCCTTTTAGGGCAGCTATTGCACACCCTTAATAAGTAGATTATGGATCTAGTTAATGAATTATATAAGGTAAATATTATACATGTATATAAAACTACACCAAAGAAAGCACTAGTACATATTTATAAATATGATTCAATTTGAACTTAACCATTTTTAACAATATATCCACTAATCCTTAAATAGTTGTTACACATCTATAAATCATTACATGAATCAAAACAATTAAGAATCTATTTACATATATTACACACTAAAGATTATTAAAAAACACAACCATTGAAATAGCAAATAATTACATAGAGTTTAGAAATAAAATATTCAAACACTTCACTAACAATCAAAATTACATCATTTCTAAGTATTCAAAATTCTATGACAAAAAACTAAGTTATGTTACAATTGTATATATAGACCTAGGGAAGGGGTCACCTCATCCTCTAAGTTCATGCAAGGCCATTACATAGGGTACTTATAACCTGTAGTTCTAACTATGGTCCAAAACTATATAAAATAAAAATTATAGTTATTTGTTAAACTATGCAATGTGTGCATGCGTACAAAATATAAAGTCAACTTTTACAATGAAAGGCTCAAACTATACTAAAATTATAAATACATTTGTCATTACATAAATATACATGCATGAAAGCTTAGCCTATTAAGGATTAGTCATATGAAGTGCAACAAGCACCTTGGTTGTCATGGTTATTAGGGTGGTAGTCATATAAGTTGATGCACTGCCAGAAGTTTGATTTTTCCTCACTTCATTCTTCTCATAAACTTTATGTGTTGCATCATGTTATTGCCATATAATATTTAAATTTAGAAATGGTGGTATATGAATTATTTTAACTTTCCTAAGGATATTTACATGTTCATCCTTAGTTATCTAAAATTTACTCTTGAAAATTTTGACATTGGTTACCTTCTTCTGGGCCTTATTTAATTCCGACTCTATCTCTTCAAGTGCTAGGCCTTGTAAACTTTTCTTGAACTCATTCACTACGTCTTGAATAATTTTGTCAAAATTGATCTTACTGATCAATTTATCAATGGCCTCCTTCACTTTGGATAATTTTAACTCATGATAAATTTAGAGGAGCTGGGCCTCATACACCTGATACTTGGGGATTAAATCCCCAACTGATTGTAGCCATTATTTTCCCTCTTTCTATTGATGACATCCAAATTAAAGTCATTAGATGTCTCTACTATTTTCATAGGTCAAGATGATTATATAAGGAGTTACCCATGTATAAAAATAACATCTTCAATTGAGTTTTATCATCTCTCAAGGAATTAAATAATTAGTTAGCATTTGTCACATAAGGGGCCATCTTGGCCTTAATGAACTCCATCATCTCCAATGAGTTATAACACCTAGAAGTGGCCTCTTGAGCCTCAATTTCTATACCTGCAACAATGTGTTTAATATTTTCCTATTCCATTAGTTTCTCCACCTCAACCCCTAGTGTCTACAATTTAGTCTCAAGCTCTTATCAAGCCAATTATATGCCTTTGTGGATAACAATTATTGCATCTTTGTGTGCCTATGATAGGTCTGTAAGATTTTAAACACATGGATACTTCCCTAGCTACCTATTTTATCTCTTTATGAGGGAGAACACTTCTTGTCTTTCATTAAGGATGATTTTAGTGCCTTGGTTGTCTTCTAGCTTCCTCTTCCTCACTCTTTGAATGATTTCATATCGAGGATCAAATATAGTGGAAACCAAGGGAAGCTTAGTGATTTTAAAGCTTAGCATATGGGAAGTCATACTTCTTAAGTCAAATAACCATGGAGGGATGTCCAATTGAGATGCATCAGAGGTTGTGATAATAACATATTCTTTAGCATCTTCTTCAACCTAGTATTTCTTTTAGGTCCTAACAAGGACATCAAGTAGGGAAGTCCATATAATATTGGAGCAATACACTCCTTCAAATTAAGGGAGTAGGTGGACTATGATCACTTGGGGCTTGGCCTTCCTTCCCCTACCAGTAATTACCACTATGGTTTCTTTTATGCAAGAGGTGGATAACATTAGAAGGGAAATTTGGGTGGAATAGACATGAAGTTGTAGGGTGTATAAAGTAGTCCATACCTTTCTAGACACCTTCTTCTTCTTGAGGGCTCTGATAGTGGTAGTACTAGTAGGGATAGGGGAAGTAGGTAGGGGGAGTATAATGGAAGTGTAAATTGAGGGATCAATTATAGTGGTGGTAATGGAGGGGTCAATGCAGGTGGAAGTAAGCACTTCTAGCTAGGGTGATATTAGCACAGAATAAATTGAAACTCATCCAAAGATTGGTACAGAAGGTAAAGGAAAACTTATAAGAGGTTGGGTATCCAGAGAATTTGGTGTTATGGGAATTACTTGAAAGCTCATGGCCTTAGTTACCTCTAGATCTATTTCTTCATCAGATTAATCCTCAATGTCTTTGATTATTAAAACCCCTCCCTCTTGAGATGTAGTAGGTAAGCCTTGTGCTAGCTCCACTGTAAGATTTCCTATATGAGTCCTATGATTCCTTTTATAAACTAGAGGGGTCTTTAATTATGTCTAGGAGTCCTGGGATGTTGATGCTAGGGATTTTTATGTTATTATCCATAAAAATGTAGTAATATGTTCTTGTGACATAGTAATAGATACTTAAATGGTGCTCATAGTTGGATGTTCCTATGTTCTTTCTTCCTCATTAGAATCTAAGTTGATGGGATCCCCTACTTGTGATCCTCTACTAGAACTAGGCTTAGGTAGCCCTGGATCTTTTTTCACAGTCCTTAACTTTAATGGGAGGGATTAAGATGAGGGACATGCTTGGTCCTTAGATTGTTCCTTGAACTGAACTCTCCTAAAATTAGAGTGATCCCATCTTTTATATAGTGCTTTTCTACTATCCAATTCTATAGTAGTGATAGAAGGGTCATCTTGGATCATCTGTAAAGGATCTTACTTCATCCCAATGATCATAGCTCTCTAAAACATCCTTATTAGACTTTGTATTAAGAAATAAATAATCATATGGATATGGGACATGGCTATAAGGGATGTTAAATCCTTGTATGTGATTTTAAACCTGCCCATGAGGATCTCAATAGCTATGTGTAAGCATGGGGAATGGATAACTTTTACACTTGGTGCCCATTTTTGTGAAATTATTTCTCATTGTATAAACCATTCTTCCAAATTTTATGTGGTGGCTAAAGAATAAGGTTTTTTTCTATTTGGATTAGTCCTCTTTGATACTCCACCATAGTTTGAAATTAATTTCTTTCTCCACCAACATGTCTACGATGTACTTGGGAGGACATAAAGGATTAACCTTGTTCCCCCAAATCATGATTACTATGAGGTTTGGGTAGAGGAAATAATCCCCTTTATAATCCAAGTTATTTATGATATTTGGTATGATTTTAGGCATAGGTGAGCCATGAATGGCTTGCCAAACCTATAGATATACATCCTCTACCATCCTAACTTTGTTTATAGTATATGCATATATGTGCATAAATTAGTAATGGTTGTAAATTCTATTCTTTTCATAATCTATGGCTAGAGTCAATAATTCCCCAATATCTCTATAACAAGTACCCATGACTGCATCTAATAAATATGCAACATTGATTCCATGGATTATCTATTCTCTCAAGTGAAAGATGATCATTTTGCCTAAGGCATATGTATTATTGTGGGTGATCATCATATACAATAATGGCACCAAGTATTAATTTAAAAAAATGAATACTTGGCATACCATACAGTTAATTAAGGAGAGTCATGCCAATGTGAATACCATTCTAAATTTGTTGATCAAAATTTCTCCTTTTGGCTTCTTTCCCTTGCATGTAATGGTCTGGTCTGGGAGTAGACATGAAGACAATTCCTTCTCAATTTAACTCTCTTTGCTAAATTATGCCACTATGTTCTTGTCAAAATAAGAATTAGGTATATTCAAAGATAAATGCCTTTATAATTCAGCTCCTGATATGCATGCAACCACTATGTTATTTCTCAAATAATGTAGGAAAGCATCTTACGATATCATTTTTGAGAAAAACAAATCCCGTAGAAGGTCAATACAAGGCATTACTTATGGCTTGGTAGAAATAAAATGCAATCTTTTACATTTGAATTATAGCATTTAATTAATGAATAGTCTATCCACAAGTGTCATCTCAACTTCTAGTGAAAATACATCCACATAGTCGATGATATCCTATAATTATAAAGAGTTATGGTACATGTCTCCAAATATTGTAGCATTAGAAACTGCATCTATGAACTTCATGGAGTCCTTGATTGAATATGGGGATGACATATTTTCCCCTCATAATCCCCTAGATGAAGATGTCATTGATGCATATATATGTTCTGCTTCTTGTAGTCTTCTTCTATGTATTATGTATGTTATGCAAATAATTTGGCTCTAGCTTAGTCATTATTTTACTCATAGTATTCTTGAGATAGTATCTAGGGCTCTTTATCACTATAGGAAATTAGGAGACTTTGAATGCTAGATAGTTTGGAAGAAATTATGGCTTCAATATCTACCAATCACCTATATAAGATTCTGCATTGAATAGAAATTCATGCAACATAAATTTACAACATTCACTTTGCTCCTATTTCTTGTATCATTCAAACTTCATTAGTTCAATTTGGTGGGGGTCTTTAATATATTGATGGGAAGTATTTTCACCTTTTTTTGGCTAAGTATAATAATATTAGTAGTGCTCTTGGTAATAGGGCACTAGGGCCTATATATAAAAAATGCTTTTGGCAAAATGTTCACCGACTAAATCCTTTATGGGAATTGTTTTGGGAAAAATGTTTGCAACAATTTCCTTAAATGGCTATTTCATTGGCCAAAATTTTTGAGACAATTATCTTGAAGGGTCACTTCCAGAAGGTTGAAAGGCACTTTCTTAATTGGGAAACAATCTGAAGGGTCTACTTCATAGAGAATTTTGTCCATGATAAAAGTCTTGAAAGAACTAATTTATAAAGGTCAAAGGGATCTTTTAATTTCCTTGAAGCACACATTCATATGATTAAGGGTCATTCCAAAAGTCCTAAAGGGAATGATACATAAAGCCTGAAGGGTATAGGTCTTAGGTATGAAGGGTCTACTTAATGGTGAAATGCCTAAAGGGTATGCTCTATAGGATATTTTCAGGTAGGGAAAGGGTTATGATAATTATCCCAAAGGGTAAATAGTCACTTCAAAAAGGGCTAATTTTTTTGTAAAAAAGAAATCTTGAAGGATATGTCCATGATAAAGGGTCCATTACTAAAAGGCCGAAGGGCACTTTTTGTAAAGCAAAGGGTCTAAGACAAATATCCTAAAGGGTAGTTTACAAAAAGTCTAAAGGGTATGTTATTTAAAAGGGATTATGTAAACTAGGCCCACAAGGTTAATCTAGAGGGAAAAGGACACTTTCAAAAGGTTGAAGGGATAGTTCAAAAAGTCCATAAGGGTAATTTTAAAAGATCTAAAGAGTTTACTTCATGGTAAAATTCCCAAAGGGTATACTCTATAGTAAAAACATGGTACATAAAAAATAGCCCAAAGGGTACATTCAAAAGGGTTGAAGGGATAATTTGTCAAGAAATTCATTTTAGACAAAAATTTTGCATACCCATATTTCATCGAGCAAAAGCTCACAGACCTAATTCCTTTGAGGGAATTATTTTAGGTAAAATGTCCATAATAATTTACCCAATAAAATAAATCTATGATAATTTCACTAATAAAATAAGTCCACAAATAATAAAATGTCTACAGTAATAAAGTCTGAAAAAATAAAGTCTGAAATGCTAAAAAAAGAACTAGACCAAAACACCCAAAACATAAAACCCAAAAGGGACAAACTACATAAGTCCCGAAAGAATAAGCTTGAAAATGTAAATATGATAGAACAACCAATAAAATAAGTGAGTTTTATGAAAATATAATTACAATATCATCCTTCTAAATTATAGAACATTAAATCAATATTTTAATAGGATTCACATAAACACATTTAAAAGGGACTCAAAGCCAAGACCAAAAAAAGAAAAAGTGGGTCCCTATTTCTCCTTGAAGAAGGGGGATGTTGGGTATAATATTTTCAAAGTTGAAATATTAAGTGATCATGTTGAATAAATTCATATATTTATCATATAATACTCCATTAAAAATTTAAAGGTAGATAATTAGGGGTAAGTTTGGGCAATCAGTTTCAAACTGTACACATAGTCTTAGCCTAAGGGCTAATTTAGACAAATTAAAGGGTTGAAGATGCTAGATAGGTGATCTAACATAAATAATTGGTTAAAAGGGTAATTATGACCTAGGTTAAGTTTTAATGACATATATTTATTCCATATAATATGGGATATATCCTCTATTTTATCTCAAAGCTGAGGGACTCTCTAAGTAATAAACTTTATAGACCTATCCATGATTGGAGAAAGAAGAAAGGGAGAGATAAAAGAGTAATGGAGATAGTATTAAATGGTGTGTAGAGTTTGAATTGTATATGAAAAATTTATAAAATACAAGTAAATCATCTCCATTTTTCATAAGAGACTTTCATTATTGATAACAACACCTATAACCAATCTTGGCAAGGTGTAAGCTAAAAGGAAGAAATGAGTAAGAACAATACTTTGAGAAGTTAAAAAGGTGGTGAAGTGACTTGGGAAGTAGGAATTATGTTTTTATGATTACATAGGGATTTTAAAATATTAATTTTCACTCTCAAACCCAAACACAAGAGTGATAAAACAACTCAGTCACAAACCTATTGAAATCTCAGGTAACCAACTAGCTATTTTTGGGAAATTTGAGTTTTGAGGCCTCTATAGACATGATATAGCTATGAAATTTAGTAAAATTTGTGATCATAAGTCAATTTATATTTTAATGGTACTGGAAATTTCATATCATTAGTATAAATATAAAGTATTTTGTCTCAGAGCTGGTCCACTCCATTTGTAGGGTCTATTCAAGAGACCTAAAGATTCACTTGAGCTCAAGAACACAAATAAAAAATTATAGATATCATGAATGGCCTCTATGATATAAAATATTAATGGTAATTATATCCATAAACTATTATGTTTCAAAACACTCCATTTATTAGTCTAAGTGCCCTTGAGGGCTTAGAAAAGTAAGACAGTCGTAAACCCAAACACCCTAACTAGTGCACCAAATGAATACAAAGGAATGTTAAAAAATTAAATAGAATTTATAACAATAAATAGGATTTATTTTAATGTGTATAAACTTATTCAAATCGTTTAAATGATTTATGAGACCCAAGACCCATTTTTAACATCTCTCACACTCAAGGAAAGCTAAAACAGTCACTTAAGGAGTAACTTTAGATGCTCATACTATCTCTCAAAATTTTCATGGGGATATGAGCCTTATGGTATAGTTTATGGGGTATAATAAGAATGTTTTACAAGTGTAAGGATGTCATTTGGATGTCCCAATTTTATGAAAAAATTGTAATACCGTATATTGGTATTAAACCCTCTTAAAACCCTAGTTGTGACCAGTTTATAGAGAAAGGATTGAAATGCACAAAAAAATACCATATATTGTCATTAAAACCTAATATAGTTTATTTTTAATCTCTTAAGATCCTTAAAATGCAATTTTGATGTACCATCACTTGTACGCATTTGTACAAAACTATACTTTTTCAAGGTGTTTGTCCTAAAATAAGGTTTTGGAGAGCATGAGTTGATGCCAATAAATTGGATATGTGGTTCAAGACTTATTTTACATTTACAAGATTAAATAAATAGAATTTTTTTTCATAAGTTCCCAAATCATTCAAATATTTTATGCCAGTTTAAAAATGCTTCAAAAGGGCAAGCTTAACAATGGCCATTTCAAGGGTTTCATACTTCCATAGTGTTTCAAATCACCAAATTTTTTATGGAGCATGATGATATCATAGGTAAAGTGAATTAAGTGTTTTTTTTTAAAAAAAATTTCACATTTTTGTGAGCTTCCATCAGGAATATTTATCTTTCTAGGCCTAGGAGGGCTAATTAGGCTTAATTTGGAGAAGAAAATGATGAAATGAGGTGTTTCCACTTGGATTCTAACCATGAAAATTTGTGTGGAGCTGTAAGGTGATACATGGTACTTAAAATGTGCCCAATTTTTTACTTTTGTTCATTAAGTCTTCTAGACAATGAGATTTACAAGTTTTAGGGCTATAAGGAAAGGGTGCTAAAAAAATTAAAATAATAAAAATGATGTATTTTAGACTAAGTGATGGTTTCAAATGCCTTGTTTTAGGTCTGATGTCATGATTATAATCTATCCATGGTGAGATATTACCTAGTCAAATGTAAAAAACTCCTTTCTCTTTCCTTTGATTTTTTCTCATAAAGAAAAATTAAATGTTTTCAAGTACTAAATGATGCATGGGAGTTTTCCAAAGTATTTTCAAGGCTCCTCATAATATTCCATGTCATTACTAACTTATAATGTTTGGAATAGAATTGTCATATGATGTGATTTATGATTAGTTTTGAATATCCATGAACTCGTAAATTTTGAACATTATATTATACTTCTTGACAAATCCCTACAACGAGTGATTCATATTCAACCATGTTATTCATATAAATAAAAATGATTTGAAAGGATTTGGGAATGATATACCCCTATGGTTTAATAAATATTAGGCCTACTCCTGATCCATGGGATGTTAATGACCTATCAAAATACAACTTCTAATGTTGTTCCTCAGAAGGTGTTTCTATGATTGTTATGATGCACTCATCTGGTAACACAAAAGTCAGTGGTTAAGTATATAAAAGGGTAGCTTCAACAAGATGATCTATAATTACTTGTCCCTTAATTGAATTTTTATTGACATGCTTAATCTCAAACTCACTTAGAAGAATGATCTACTTAGCAATGCAACCATGTAAAGTGTTTTTTGATAGTATATACTTGAGTGGATCTACTTTGGTAATGACTATAGTATTTTTATTAAGCATGTAATGATGCATATTATAAGATGAAAAGACCATAGATAAATAATATTTTTTGTTTGGTGTATATCTATGTTCATATGCACTAGTGTATGGCTTAGATAGTACAATGTGCGTTCTTTCCCATGTTCATCATATTGGGCTAAAAGTGACTGTAGGGAATTTTTTGTGGTAGCTAGGTGTAGTAGAAATGGCCTCACTAACATTAGTGGTAATAAAATAGGAAGATTTCATAAGTATTCCTTTATGTTCTCAAACTCTTTATGACATTCTACATCTCAAATAAATTTAATATCTATTTTTAATAAGTGAGTGAAAGGATGGCATTTATCATCCAACTATGAAATGAACCATCTAATAGATTGGATTTTTCCATGTAAAATATGGAGTTGCTTCTAAGTGGAAGGTGAAAACATCTTGGTAATGGATTGAACCTTGGTAGTATCAAATTCAATGCCTCGACAAGAGATAATATGTTGTAGAATATTTGGGTTTCAATTCATCATTTAAGGAATTAGGTACTTATCTAGTTGCCCAAGTTAGTTATAGACTCATTAAAACTAGCTAAAACCATAATATGTTCTCAAATAATGCAAAATTTAACACTCATATATGTTATAATCAATTCACATAAGGAACAAACCTCATGCACTCACTCGAAGCATAATAGAGAAAAAATTGAGGCCCATATTGGGCTAGTTGTGCCATGGTGCAACACATCAAATATAAGAATTGGTTATTTGAGGGAAGGATTTTGGTGGATCTAATGGTGGTAACTATTTCTAGGTCAATTTTGATGTTATATAGGTGCAAGCTTATTTAAGGACCTCATTCTGGTCATAAGGGTGAAAGTCTTTATTGAAGTAAGTCTAAAAAGATAGAGGCACTAGGTAGGTCCAAGACATACCTTAAATTGAGTGTTCATACTTAGGCTAGATGCTTCTTAGTAAGGATACCAAAGCTTGGGTGCATGACTATTTCTACACTTAGGATAATTCACCAGAGTATGATGACATCAATGACAAACATAGGGACGACATTGATACTCTAAACTAGAACTTTGTTTAAAACAAAACATTCATATGGTGAGATTATACAATTATAATTATTCCATTCATTTTCCAATTTAATAGAAAGGAGAAAGATAATTATAATAGAAGCATTTTATTTTACATCAACCATTCTTCATAAATCAAACTCCATATGAAATATAGTACATGCTTTTCTAAACTAATTATCTACCCAGAGGCTTAGGTGATCTTGGGATTACACAAATGTAGACTTCATGGCATATAATCTAGTCTTGATAATATTGAAATCCATTATATCCAGAGCTAATTATGTATAATTCTCAATGTCAAATTTGCATCCCCCTACTCACTTGTTTGAGCTCTATTTTATAGCACAAAGATCATCTTTTACTAGGGTGGAGTTGTGCACACCGAGTATCAAGATGGAGCTTTAGCAATCATTCTCCTAGATCCATTACCTTTTTCCATTCATGTTGTGATCACCACAAGATATCCTTGAATTGTTTAGTCACCTACCATTTGGCACAAGATGTGCACTAATTCCTTTATCTAAAACAAAAGATACAAAAATATAAATCATGCCAAGTGATTACCTCATCCTAAGATGTGTTTCAAGTTGGTGCTGATATGTACTTAGATGAAATAGGGTCCCAAAATTTACACCATACAAAATTACTATTCCATCCTCAGACTAGGATACCAAAGCCTTAGGCATGTAGAACTCATGTGCACTCTCCCTTATCTCAGCACTAAAGTCCTCAAATCCATTGATAGAGAGATTTATTTACTTTATAGCATTATCTATCTCTATGGAGGTGGAACTAGGTGTGAACACGCTAGTTTTATCTAACTCCTTTTTGAAGGCCCAAAAATTTTCCTTAGATTTTATAACTCCTCCATCTAGGATTGATGCTTGATTGTAAGCCTTGCTATGTAAGGCATGAAATAGTTCTTCCAAGTATTAATCCTAGTCCTTTATCTGGGTGCTCAATGTGTTAACCTTACCCATGATCTATAGTCGATCAGTCTTAATTGCAAATATACCTTCATCATCATCTCTTATTTTTCTTCCTTTGGCTGATTTAAGTGTGCATATATGATTAAATCTTGGTTTGAAAAGTTCATGAAGATGGCATTGGATACATCTTCACCTTCTTGGAGTTTCATGAAGAGGACTTAAAGCTTTTTGAGTTTGGTAGCTAGTTCTTTTTGTAGCATGGTACCTGGGTCTTCTTCTTCTTCCTCTTCTTGCATTGACTATGCTTTCAAACTTTAGAACATCTAATCCACTAGCATGCATACTTTGTCAAAATTTGAGAGGTTTAATGTATCAACACCAACCAAAAAATATGGTTCAACCATATTTATGCATTTAAATAACTACTATAATTTTAACTTCATGATGATTGTATTCCATTACTTTGCCCTAATATCATTGATGATGTTATTATATGTGCCTTTAGTGGCTATCTGAATGAGTGAATTTATCAACCTAACAAGTTTTATGGCATGGGGATTTATGATAAGGGAGTAATTCCCCTCTTTATGTTTATGTGTGCCCAATATGGCATTTTGAGGCACCTCAAAGTGATGCTCATCCATGTAGCTATCAAAGGAAAATGAAAGATTTTTGCACATCGTCTCCATGATAGATTCAGGGGGCATGTATTCAAACATATAAAAATATTCATTTGTCCACCCCTTCTACACCTTCCCTCTAAGGTTAAAATTTGTGCCTTATTCTTCTATGACAACTAGCTCTATTTGCTCTTCTTCCTCTTCATTAATGCTACCACTTTCCTTAGATGTCTATTATTATTTATCTTGGAGGGGTTCTTATTCAAACTTGTTTGCTTTGTATGATTCTTCTTCTTGGGGTTTCTTGGTGCTAACCTCCACATGTACTCCCTTGACACTAGCTTTGCCTTCCTCCTAATTTTGCTATGTTTCCTTATCACTCTCATTTGTTATTATTTCAAGGCACTAACATCACGTTCCTTTTTTTAGGTTCCCCATCACTAATTAGATATGTTTGTTATGCATCTTGGTCTACTTCACTAGTAGGGGTGTTAGGTGCCTTCTCCCCTACTTCCATCTTTGGTTCCATGCCTATGGAAACTTCCTTTACTTCCTTCTATCTTTTGGCCTTTTCTTCTTTGGCCTTCTTATTTTTATTGAGTTTCCTCTTTTTCTCAACCTCAAAATTCTCAATATCCTCCTAGGTAATGCCCATTTATTTTATGGCCTCCCTTTTCTTGTCTACTGCCAACACCTTCAAAATTTCTACCTCACTCATTCCTATTTTCAAATAGACCTTTCTAATTTCCTCCTTAGTTTGTTGAGGCTAGCTGGATGGATCTTTTGATGAGGCACTCAACAGCTTATCTATTTCTCTAAGAATGGTGTTAGTACTACCTTGGAGGGCCTTTTAAATTTCCTTAGTGCTGGGATCTTATCCCACTTATTCTTCTTAGATAATGTAGAATTTTTTCCCTTCTTCTACCTCTTCCTCTATCTCTTCCTTCTTTCCTTACCTATGGGCCTCTTCCACCTCCATATTTTCTAGGGTTATTATTAGAATTGTAATGGTCCCTTTGAACTTCTTTTTTTACTTATTACTAGTTTAAGTAGTCTCCAACATAAAGGTGACATGCTTCTTATTTGGAGACAAGGAGGTTGCTTATTTACTAGAGGTGACCCTTATCCTAATGTGATCTTGAATTTCTTCAAGTGTTTTTCCTTACTTTTTTAGGGGAGACTTATTCTGCATTACTAGTAGTCAAATCTAGTAATTATTGATATTTAATGGGTGATCATCATACTTATTAGGTTTTGTGCCCTTATTCCACAACTTCATGTCATATTACATATTAAATATGCACCCTACAATTACTTTTCTTTGAAGGGGATGGAGGTCTATTCAGTTAGAGTCATCCTACTCATCCTTTATTACTTTTCCTTATAGGTGCACATACTAGTGTCACAACCTATTCCTTTCTAAATCCATGGCCTTCACCAAGATATCTAGTTACTACATATTTGGAATCCACCTTAGTGCATCCTTGAATTATTTCATAGAAAACAAGTAAGGGAGTTTATAAAAATGTTGCATGATAGCAAAGGTAGCCATCTCAAACATGTATTGGAGGATCTCTTATGAGATGCACCATTATATCTTGAATTCCTCAATGATGGGGTATACCACCCCATTACTCATGTCTTACATTTTTAGGAAAATGAGGGTAGGTAGGTTAAGTACTATTACTTCAGTACTGAGGAGTCTTTATGCATTAGGAAGACTAAGAGATTATCTTCATCACCATCAGGCATGTTGATCTTCTCCATGACTATTAGTATCAATATTGACCCCCACCTAAAGGTATATTATGCCTTTTGATACTCAAGTGAATTATTTACCATCTCTTCAAAAATTAATTTCACTATGTTGAAATTAACCCCTTATACCATGTGATGGACAATACACAAGTAGGCCTTACTAATGTCCATCCATCTCCCACTAGGGTAAATTTTTGAACTCACTAGGCATGACATGACCTTAATACCATGCTTATTTATGTCCTTTATTAGGAATGTGAATCCTCCCTTGTAGTAACTAAGGATTTTTATGACCCTCTCTTCTTTTACGTCATCAAGTGGATATATGTACCTAAGTCTAGGAGCCCAGTGATTCTACTAATTAAGCATGCCAATATGGGCATGCACCTCCCTGTGAAGTAGAAGTGATATATATCAACATGTGAGAGGAGGAACTACATGAGTTACTATGAATTTACAAATCATGGAAACTCATAGAGTTGGGTTGTATTATTGGTCATAATCTTATCTTGAATGGAGACATCAAACAATGTTATGGTTGCTTCTATCTTCACTTTGATATTAACCACCCAGTCTTGGTTGAGTTCTTATGAATTAATCAATGTGTGGTGGTTATATTATTTCAACCTATAAGTGTGCATGAAATACACCCAATTTTCCCTTATCAAGACTTTTATGGGAAACTACATTTAACTATATGACATTTTGGTGAGCACCTCAAGGTCAACCTAAGTGATGCTCACTCCCTCAGCTAGCTACACCTTCATATTTATATTGGTTGTCTCTTCTATCATCCACACTCATTTATAATCCTTCTATCTCTATGATAGAAAATAACTCATCCATTTATTTCCCATTCTAAAATGGTTAGCATTGAAGCATGGTCTATTGATTTTTCTAAAGCCTCTAATGTTTCTTGGCATTTCCTCATACTAATGGAGTTTGTGACTATGCTTTTGGCTCTCGAGCTTCATATATCATTAGTGTCAAAATTGACATCACTTAATATTTTTTGTATCCTATTTTCTCAAAATAAATTCCCCACACTCCTCTATTCCAATCTTGATGGGAACATAATTTCTCTCCCTATTCAATCATTCTCTTTTTGCATCTATGGGTGCTTAGGTCTCTTTGTGGTAGATTTTTATCAATTTTAGCTCTGGTTCTATTCTTAATTTTTCTTAAATTTTTTAACCTATTATAATTTACCTTTTACTCCTTTATACCTTATTTTCAGCTATCATCTTAATTGCAGGTGAGTAATAACATGGTGGTACCTAGATTTCTTAAAATTCATTAAAACCTATGGAAGTCAATAAAATACACCACCACATTCACATTTAATGTGGATATTTATTACTCTACCATCATGGAATTAACTTCTTTAACAATATTTTTGATGAAGTGATAGGTGTTTTCATATAGTCACTTCTTTCCTATCATTCAGTGGATGGCAGCTTATCTAGATGATCTTCCTCCTACACCTCATTCACCTTGGTGTGACCTTCACCCTCCTTATGGAAAATGGGCACAATTATTTATTTTCATGTGATTTATCCTCCTCAATTCCATCTCCTCTTTTCCTACTACACTTCCATTCAAGTACACTTCCATTATTTAGTTGATTTCTTACACTTTTATCTCCTACCTTGGCATATCTTACCCCATACAAATTCTTATGATAGTCCTCTATAAATTCACATTCTAGGTTTATTACATAGTTAACATCTTGTTCATGCTATTTTTTCACTTGGTACTACTTTTTTTCTAAGTTTGGCAAACTCCATTTACCCTAAAATTTAGGTGTCTAGCCTCAAGCGCATAGAAACCACCCATGCTTGAATCACCTGATTGGAGTTATGCATGGAATCACCTAAATAGTTCTCTTTTAGGCCTAAAATAAAATTACTTATTCACTCATTACAACAAAAAATAACATAAAACATAAGGAAATGTTTATCTTGCACTAAGCTTTATTTTCGTCAGCACAACACAACTAACTTATGACTAAGAAGTCAATGTCTAATAGAAAAAGATCCATCCTTTTATGTATAAGGATTTAGTCAGTTGTCATTGAAACAACCATGGAGCATTTCACCTAAAAATATGTACAACTTGCATGCACCTATCTCCAATATGTTATGGATAACATAAGGGCCCATCCACCAGATCTGTAACTTACCCAAATTATTAAGGTACTTAGATTCATAGAGTACGGATAAGGTTCATTTAGTAAGTACCTTACAATTTATATTATTTTCATACCATAGCTTATGTCCATTCTCTATCTTCTAGCTCCATCTTGTTTGGGCATGCCCCTTATTTAAGTGCTCTAAGTCTTCCAACCATGTAATCAAATATTTTTGGTCATCCAAATGACCAATATGTGCAATGCAAAATGATGGAACCATGAACTCCATTGGTAAAACTAACTTAGTTTCAAACAATAGTTAAAATGGGTTAGCCTTGTTTAGGCACTTACAAGTCATGAAATATGCTTGTAGTACTACTAATACTCAATAATCTCAATATTTGTAACCAATGTTGTATATATTCATGAGGCACATTCTTAGTATCTTGTTAAATGCCTCAATGTTGGTATGATAAAGGTTTATCATATGGTGTGCCATCATATATTATATTATCAAGATTTGTATGGTTTCATTGATGAAGTGTGTGCCTCTATAGCTATTCAAGTTGAGTGGGCACCCATAAAAACTTATGATGTTATCCCATATGAACCTTATAGTTGTGGTGGCTATACATTTTTTTGTTGGAAATACCTCATCCCACTTGGTGAAATAATCAAGGACCATTAGAATATATCTTGTGCTTGTGTGCCTTGATATAAGAGTGATAAACCCAAAAAAATTGATTGCCCATTTTGAAATATCACATGTGCATGAATAGGGATAAGAGGTATCTCATCATAGAGGTTAGGATTCCTTGTGCACTAGAAGATGTCACATACTTTGGTGTAATATTTTACATCTTAGAATAGACTTAGCCACCACAAACCTGACTATAACACCTTGTGCACCATAACATCTTTAGTGTAATGGCCTCCTACTATACCTTCATGTGCTTCTAGTAATATGGAGTCTCTTTCATGTTCTAACACACATCAACATAGGAATTCATCTTGAACCAAT
This sequence comes from Torreya grandis, assembly GCA_037957365.1. Lineage (NCBI taxonomy): Eukaryota > Viridiplantae > Streptophyta > Pinopsida > Cupressales > Taxaceae > Torreya > Torreya grandis. The sequence continues at coordinate 1,256,520 of JARHVA010003438.1, forward strand.
TTATATAGATCCCCATTAATGAGCTGAAGGGGAGTGGCATGAACTATGAACTATTTCTTTTATTTAGTTATCGTAGTCTAGGGCACAGATCCAAAAATTAGAAAAGAGGGTATCTTCTACAAGTCTTTAGGGGCATGCTAGACTTTATAGAGTTTCACATCTAAAATGTTATTCTTAATATTTGATACCACATTATTAGATTTGATGTAAGATAAATGGTCTTGGCTTGAGTTTTGTTTCCCAAGATTCATGATAATTGAGAACTAAAATTCTTAAAATAGAACTATCCATCTATAAATGCACCCATGGAGAATGGGATTATTCACAAGGTAATTAAGTGACTTAGGATTAGTAAAAATAATGAATGGGGTTACCAATAAGTATTTCCTAAATTTATGTAGGGTGTAGACCATGGCTATTGCCTTACACTTAGTGGTGGTATAGTTTTGATCTACCTTTATCAATTATTTACTAGCAAAGGAGATGAGATGATCCATTTTTAATTCACCTAGTTGTACAATAATGGTGCCAATTATGTATCCAAATACATCAACATAGATGTGAAATGGAGTCATCCAATTGGGAAATTATAATATTGCTATACTAGCTCATTTGAGATTCAAAGTTTTAAAGGCATCCTCTTGCACAACAACCCAATAGAATGGGTCATCCTTGTGTAAGAGCTCCTTTAGTAGTGTTAAAATATTTACAGAGCTCCTTATAAACTTTATATAGTAGCCATAATGACCAATAAAGGTGTAAATGTATTTATATTTGGAAAGAGTCTAGAGATGTAGAATAATTGATATCTTCATGAGGTCAATGAGTAGACCATCTTTACAAATGATATGGTCTTTTAAGGTGTGAAATGGTGTCATGAAAACACACTTCTTGAGGTTTAAGGATGTCCACAACTATCTACACCTTTCAAATATTAGGCATAGGTTATCGTAATGATCTTTCATTATCTCATACATAGTCCAATCATCTAGGTATACTTGGAGGAACTTGTGAATGAAGTCCTTAAATGTGATGATCACCAATTTGGAGAATACAGATGGTGCATTATTGAGTTAAAAGGGCATCATGTTATATGTGAAAAAACCCAATTTAGTTTCAAAGTTTATTTTGGGCTTGTCTTCCTCTTCAATCTAGACTTGCTGGTATCTTGAGAACCCACCAATAAAAGTTTAAATCTCATAAACTATGATGGAGTCTAAGAATTCATCAGTGAACATAATCAGGAAGGGGTTAGTGACATAGGAAAAATTTAAGAATATATAATTGATGAAAATATGAATTCACCCATCCTTATTGATGATAATAACCATGAAACTCACCCATCTATATTATTGCATAGGGTAAATAACACCTGTAGCCAAACATTCCATCAATCTCCATTTAACCTTAGCATGGCAATTGGGATTCATTATATAAGGTAACTTATTGATAGGTATTGTATCATTGACTAGATTTATACTAATTTTCCCAAAGGATGGGTGGGTGCCCTTCATGTCTTGATAATTTCAAGGGAACAAGTCTTAGAAATCCTTCAAGAGGTCCATAATGCATGCCAACTCTGTGTCAGACCAATATGTTCTAAGAGTAGCCATCTTTGGTTTCCCTTCAGAGCTAATGTCTTCCTTGGTAGATTTCAGTGGTGTATGGTATATTTCATTTCTTTCCTTATTCAATTCATAAACATCCTTACTACCCTTGGTGGTTTCTATGTGAATGTGGGTAAGGTCTTCTTCCTTTAGAATGTTATCCTCAACTTGGTGTATGAGCTTCTTTTTACTTGTCAAGTTTATCTACTTGCATGCATTCTATGTTTCATCATCTTCTTCACTTGAGTTTCTATTGATTACTTTCTTCAAAAAAAATTGGGAGTCCCAAACCCTTTTCCATGAACATTTCTTTCAGGTGCTCCTATAAAATTTTAATGTTTTCAAATATTACCCTTCAATTGTCTTGTAGTGGATTAATCAATTCTAGATTTTATGAATAAGAGGAGAGGGTGTGTACAAACATCTCCCTAAGGTAATATTGATTATATGTCTCACAAAATGTTTCATTGATAATGTACCATGTTTTCACCCACATCTTCAAGGTTCTATATAATGCATTCACCCATAGGTTCCTTGGGGTGTTCATGATATAGTCACTCCATGTTTCTTTACATAAACACACATGTGTTATAGGTTCAAAGTCACCAGAGTATGTTGATATACCTAGGTCCTCATTACTTTTCCTAAATCTAGCACACATGGATACCTTCACATCTTGTTAATTTGTCAAGTTAGACTTTTTCACTACCCACCAATGAGTCATTGTTCTCCTTAATATATACACTAGTGTACGCATTATGTCTACTTCCTTGGGGATGCATGATTAAAGGTTGCAAACATATTATTCCACTAGATTGTTCCCCTCATATCATGGGATCACTATAAGTTTATCTTTGTTCAAGTAAAACACTCTCTTTCCCTTTTTCCTATCATAATAGACCCATATTTTTAAAGTGTAATCAATCTAGACAAAGCCAATCCTCACATATTTTTTCACCTTGGCATGCACTAAGTGATAAATATAACTAGTGGTTTCATAAGCTTATTTAGCCCACTAGTTACAATAAATTTTAGTGGTGTTCAAGGCTGACTATCCATCTTCCAAAGAGAACACTCCTTGATCATTGGTGTTGAGAGTATCGATGCCTAATGTCATGATGTTGTAAATATGGTTGATCTCATCCTTAAGATCAACACTTTCTACATAGGGGGTCCTTGTCACTTGAGATGAGGATTAACACCCTCTCCTTATCATTTTCAAAGGTCATATAACACCTCTTGAAGTGCATATAGGTATTATTTACATAGCACCATGGCCTTCCAAAAAGTTCTAGATAATTGTCTTATTCTACCAACTTGATCACCTCAATGTTAGTGTAGAACTTAACTCCCATGGTATCTACAATGACACTCTTAATAATTTTGATCAATTGAACTTGGGTCTTATTGCCCATGAAAATTACATAAGGGGAAGGATTCAAGGCTGACTTACCCATCTTCTCCCATGTATTTTTAGTCATAATATTAACTTAGACACCTATGTTCATAAGGACCTCACATAAATGTCAATTATAAAGAGTTCTTGATCATACTCTACATTTTAGGTATGCCATACTTCTCATTCCCTTTTTATGTGTGGTGCGGTAACTTCAATTAGATTTTACCCTACATGCTTTAGGAGTAAATTCTTTAATATGGGCAGCATGCCTTCCAACCATATGAGGTGAAGGATCTTTGTTAGCTCTTGTATCTCAGCCTCCTAGCTATCTTAATTCTTATGAGAGGTATCAACTTTTGCTTTAAAGTCTTGTGCCAATTGGAACTCTCCTTATAAGTCTTGGATCACACTCAGCCTACTGTAATACACATTTCTAGCATGTAGGATTGGGGTAAGGTGAAACTTTGGGTTCAAGCCACATGACTCACTCAATAAATCTCTATTACCCACATTCCACATGCAACTAAGGCATTGACACAACTAACAACTGTGTGGTGAATCCACTATGAGTAGTCACTTACAATTTGGTTATTTTATGTGGTTTAGTTATACCTTCATATCCATTTCTCTACTTTTAGCTCATGCCTAATTATTCCTACACCCTTATTTGTGCCAATTCAGCCTTGGGTTAGCTTTTTATACACACAAGGGCATTCCTCAAGTTTATAGATTCCTTAAAAATAGTGACACATGGGATGTGTAGGGAATTCATGTTGATAGTGTTTTATAAAACCATACTTATAACATGAGTGGGGTGGGAACCTCCCATCACTAAGTCCTATACCTCACCCTATAGTGGCTCTTTGCATCTCATATCCTACATTTTGTTGGCCATATCCCTCATTTCCTTGGTTATCTTTCCCTCTAAATACTATAATGGCCTATTGTGTGCCTCTCTCTATATTCTCATGTATCTCATTAATTACTTGGTAATCAACTATGGTATAAGTATAGGCATCCCAAAACCAATAATAGACGATTGAATAAACTTGATAGGCACATTACAACAAAGGATAGTTGTGAACATCATATGCCTCACAATAGACCTCACAACTTAGAAGTAATGTATGTATAATTCTTTAAGGGTAGTTATTCCTAGTATGGCCTTCCATATCATGATTAGTATACCATAATATGCTTCATGTATCTTGTGATGAAATAGTAGTAATATTTTGGAGTTGGGAAGATATTAATGCAATATATGCCTTTATGAATTAGCTAATCTTAGTATTAATGCTTCTAATTACCTCAGTTTTGAGCATGGATTTAAGCACATTATGAGGGTCTATAAATATCCTCATGGAAATCACTCTTTTGAAAAACACCATCAATCCTCCCATGAAACACTACACATGTTGGGAGGGGTGAATTTCATAATTAATCTTGGAAGGGAGAGTCTTGAACCTTATATCATTTAGGGTCACACTCTCTAAGAGTCTTTGGTTAATTTTTTGATCATGGTGATGCTCTAATTTTCAAACTTTGGTATGTCTAATTCTTTCAAGAATGCTTATTTTAAGGTGTCATAGCTAACCATATCCTAGTTAAGATCAAATTTACTATACTAGGTATGGGTGTGATCTAATAAAGTGGTCATGAACTGGGTTACCTTGTGCTCTAATTATGTGATGCCCTATGTGCCCCATTATAGTTCACATTTTAGCACATACTCTATAGTATTTTCCACACTATGATACTCTTGGAGGTGCATGGCCATAATGTAGTAAATTTATTGTGGGGGCATAACTAACATATAAGGTGCCTATCCTCCTTGCATGTATCTAGGTCATGGTCCTCCAATGCATCTCATCACTAGGTTAGGCATACTACTAGTGTCATTAATGTCGAATTCACTATACTACTCACTTGTGGTACCAAGCCACCTCTTATGGGTTGTTGTCAAATATACATGGATGACATTGGCTAAGATGGTATGATTGTGCTCATGTTCTATTTTGGCAAACTAGCACCTACTAGTATAGAGGTATCCTCACTCAACTATACATAAGGAAAAACTTTTTCAATTACAACATTATAATCCATGTTTGTAAAATAGTCAAAGTCTATATTGATAATAGGATCTATTATCACCCTTCTTTATTCATGTAAGATATCTAATGCATGGACTAAAATCATAGGTTCAAATATAGTAGGCACATCTAATGCATCTTCAATTATCAAATTCTTTGATAACCCAATGTATTCCACACCTATTATCAATAGAGATTGATATATGGCTTCATTATTTTTATCCTCCTCATGCTACTATAATTCAAGAGATCCTTCCCCATGCCCTTCCTAATCACTACAAGTTCTCTTAGCACTTCTAGGTTCCAGATCTTCCATCATAATATACCTTCTCTTGTTATAAGTCTAACTCTTAAGCTCTTGATTATTAATCTACTCATCCCATTCCATTTCACTTCACCTACACATCCCCTTCTCTACATGAAAGGGATTTAGCCTTCCATTCTCAAATTTTCAAAGCCATAATCCACCATTAGTTTCTTAAGTTTTGTGCCAAAATATTTCATAAACATGCCTCTAAGTGTATACAAAAATTGATATTATACTTCTTTAGAGCAAGAGTATGTCAAAATAGTGAACTCATGTAAGTAATTATTTAGCACTCTTTTCCACCATTTGTCAACTGCTCTAGTCCACATGTCATCTAGAGTCTCAAGTCTCTCTAAGCACTCTTTCATCCACTCAAGGTACTATCCATAGTTTCATATTCTATGGGTCATGTAGTAATCCAACCAATAATACACATGTTTAGGTAGTTTTTAAAAGAAAACCTCATATAAATCATCATATATGTTATTTTGAACCCACTTTCTTGGCTTCTATCCTCTATAAGTTAGTTTTTTCAGAGCAAATTTATCTTCCACCTATTTAAATCAACAGTCAATGTTATTGAGGGAGAGTTAGATAATTTTTATGTTACACCATTGAAGAAACAAAATTCAACATAGGTCTCAGCAATAAAACCAAAATATTATAGAATATTTGGGTTTCAATTTATCATTTAATGAATTAGGTACTTATCTAGTTATCCAAATTAGTTATATACTGATTACGACTAGGAGTAATCATAGCATGTTATTGTAGTACTCAAAATTTGTTACTCTTCTATAATAGTATAAATTCACATAAGGTAAAAACCTCATGCACTCACTTAAATCACAGTAGAGAAAGAACCAGGCCCCATGTTGGGCTAGTTGTACCATGGCACAATGCATCACATATAAGATTTGGTCATTTAGAGGATGGATTTTACGGATCTAATGTTATAAGTCAAATTTGGGCTAATTTTGATGGTATATAGATACAATCCTATTTGGAGATATCATTATAGTCATAAGGGTGTAAGTCTTTATTGAATTAAGTCTAGCATCATAGAGGCATTAGGTAGGTCCAGGAGATACCTTAAATTGAGTTTTCATGCTTAGGTTAGGTGTTTATTATTAAGTATACCAAAGCTTGGGTGCATGAATATTTTTAAACTTACACTATTTCACTAGAGTATGATGATATAATTGATGAATGTAGGGATTCCATTAATGCTTTGAACTATAACTTCACTTACAACACAACATTCATAAGGTGAGACTATAATATTATAACTCCTTCATTCATTTCACAATTCAATAGCAAGGAAAAAGATAATTAGACATAAAGCATTATGTTTTATAGAAACCATTATTAGTTAATTAAAGTCCATATGAAATAGAGTATATAAAATAGATTACATGCTTTTATAAACTAATTATCTACCTAGAGGCTCATAGGTGAGCTTGGGCTTACACAAATAGAGCCTTCATGTCATCTGATCTATTCCTAATATTAATGGCATACATTATATCAAAAAAAAATCATAAACTCACTATGTTAAATTTGCATCCCCCTGCTCACTTGTTTGAGCTCAGTTTTATAGCACACATGAGCATCTTCTGCTAGGATGGAGTTACAAACACCAAGTTCTAATTTGGATCTTTATCAATCATTCTATCGACTCCATTACATTATGCCCTTCATGTTGTGATCACCAAATGTAGCCACTTCTTAAATATTCCAAATATATCATTGAATTGGTTAGCCACTTACCATTTGGTACAAGATGTACATTTATTCCTCTAAATGATGCAAAATATACCCAAATAGCAATCATGTCAAGTGATTTCCTCACATCGAGATGTCTGTCGAGTTGGTGCTGATATGTACTTAAAAAAAATAGGGTCATAACATAATAAATCCTAAAAATGTACCTAAAGTGACACCAAAAATTCAATTATTAATATTAAGTCAAACCTTATACTCATAAATCCTTTCAAATATATTTCATAGTATGACTAGATGATCTACATAGGTCTTAGATTTACCCAGTATGTCATCAACATAGTCTCTAATAATATTATGCATCATGTCATGGAATATAATGGTCATATAAATTTAGTATGTTTTCCTAGCATTATTAAGGTTTAATGACATGAATTTATAGAAAAACATTCCTAAAGGTGTGGTGAATGATGATTTATGTTGGTCTTCTAGTGCAATCTTGATCTGATTATATATTTAAAAATCATCCATGAGGGAAAGCATTTCATATGTGTCTATGGAGTCAAAAATCATGTTTATGTTTGATAAAATAAATTTATCCTTTAATAAATCCTTGTCGGTGTCCCTAAAATTAGTATATATCTTGATTTCTTTTGGATTTTTGTTGACAGACATAATGTTGGAGATCCACTCTAAATAGTCGACCAGTCTGATGCATCTTGATTTTAAGAGTTTCTATAACTCTTTATTAATTAACACATTAATATGATGATGCATATTATGTAATTTTTGATTAACATTTTTTTCATTAGGATGTATAATTATATGGTTTAAAACTAAGGTATGGTCCAAACCTAGTATGTTCGAATAGGTCCATGCAAAACTATCAACAAACTCCCTCAAAAGGGTTGTAGAAATTTCACATTCCTCCTTAATGAGGGATGTACCTAACTTGATCCACTTTGGGTCCTCCATAGTCCTAATGTTTAATTCCATAGTATCCTCCATAAGGAGAGTCAAGACATATTATAGAATAGGTGGCAAAGATGTTAATTGGCTAACAATGGAAAATTCATTTAGTTAGATTGGTTCTTCAAGTTCTTCTAAATAGGATAAATCTAAATCTCATAATGGTACTAAGGGCCAAGTAAAAAATAGTATATGACATTCTTAGATAATTTTATCAAAGGCATGATGTTCCTCTATACTGATCTCAAACCCAAAAGTAAGTTCACTATTAGTGGTCTCTTGAGCTTCATTAGAATGAGGGTGAACATCCCCATCTAGTGGCTCTTAAAATAGGTTTTCACCAAAATACTAGACTTTTTATTTACTTTTGCCTTGGTTCAAAAGTGCATAAAAGAGGTTTTCACTTTAGGACCTCAATGTTTTATTATTTTCTTTTTAGTTAAGGCTGTTCATTCACTCTCTAAAATAGGCACCAGGATCTAATTTGATATAAAACCCTTATTTATGGACTCCTAATGGAACATTATCTCTTAGGCCTATAAAATAATAAAATACCTCATCATCCTCAAAATTATCTAGAGGTAGTGTGGATTCTTATTTGTCTTAGTCTACAAGTTGAGGATGATAAAGGGTAAGCAAGGAATGTTGGATGACTACCATGATGGTACAAATGGATTATGGATTGAATACATTGTTACTAGAAATGTATTTAAACATGTTATGAATATAATATACTTCATTGTTGGCATCATTATCACTATTCATTAATGTAAGAACATTTATAAGATATGTGGGTTCACCCCAAGAAGTTTAAATCCAAGACGGTGAGTTTTTTTGTATTCGGACATAGAAAAAGGCTCAATATCACCCTATTGATTTTGACTTAGGCCTCTACCTTCATAATCTTGGTTATCCGTAATCCTTTTGGGTATGGGATACTTTTTACTTTAGTTGAAATAAACCAATTTGTCTATGTATAACTAGAAAACATCATTGGCAAGTGTGTCTTATTCTTGGATAGTAGCCAACATGAAAATAACAAGAATTTGGATATGAATCTTTCCTTTTTTCTTTTGTTTCTATTCCGTTTAAATTGGCTGATTTTTAGGCCTTCTATAGGATTGGAGATTTAGAAAAAGCTTGTCTATATGGAATGTTTCAAGGGTAAAATACTCTCCTAGACCATTGTTCAAGCTATAAAAATTATTATAAATTTCAATAGGAGGCATATGTGAAGTGGAGGTAAGGATATCAATATCTATACCATTGGTCTCTATAAATTCAATATGTATCTCTTTATTTTTTGTTTCATTGGTGTTAGCGCTAGATAGAAACAATAATTATAGATTTCATATTTAGCCTCTAAATGTTTGTAGTGTTCATATTATTGTAAATCTCCATGGATAGTTACCTCCATCCTAGAGTGAGTAAATTTTATACACTAGTGAAAGGTTGAAGGTATTGAATAGATTTTGTGTATCCATGGTCTATCAAAAAGTAAATTATATGATAAATCTAGGTCTAGCACATGGAAAGGTATATTATGGGTCAAAGGCCCAATGATCACTAGAAAAGTAATGGTTCCTTATGTTTACCACTCTTCATTACAATAGGCATTGATAGTAATAGTCTTTGGTTTAAGACTTGTTGCTATATATCCCAGATGCTTGATTAGCTTCAGAGATATAATATTCATGCTTGATTAAATATATATAAGGAAACTTTTAACTTTGTGTCACATGATAATAACTTCAATACATAATAGTTTATTATGAAGAGGGCCATGGAATGACATATCACTTTATTTTAATGTCAACTACTGGATTTGGGTTAAGTGTCCAACCAAAGCTTGATATTTGTCTAGTGTAATGTCATCTGGCACTTGTGATTGGCCTAGGAGTTTAGTAAGGATATTCATGTGGATGGTATATGTACATAACAAATCTAAAATATAAATTTGTGTTCATGTATTTTGGAGTTTTTACATAATTTCATAATGTTTTTATTCAATAGTAATAACTGGTTTGATCCTAGCTAGCATATTGGGTTTGATGGGATCATTGATAGAGGGTTATAGGCCTAGGATGGTGACTTTAGGCTGCCTAGTTGTGATTACATAATCTATATTAGTTGAAGGACCATCATGAATAGAAGATGATGTAGATGGGCTAGAGAGGTTAATTATTTATTTTTGGTATACTTAGTTTTAGTCATAGGGAAATCAAGGGTTTCTAACATAATTACTTGAGATGGTAATCCTTGGTTACTAATGTGCTTGGCTCTAATCACAAGTCAATGAAGGATTATAGATATTGGTAGGATTATTGGCATTGTTAGGAAATGGTCTTAGTCTATTGGCATTTTGTATAGGATTGTTGGTAATGGTAAATACATGAACACCCATAATAAAAACTAAAACTTTATTGTAGTCATTTGTAACTATGTGAGAGGTATATTGGTTATTTGGGTCATTATAGCCTTGGTTCCATCTATTTTGTGGTTGACATTATTATTACTTTTTTTTGGTTTGGGTCTTTATTTTTACTATTGTTGATGGGTATTGTTATGTTGTGGAAAATGGTTTTAGTAGATACATATTAGCAACCCAAGTTGCACCCTATGAAGTAGATTGTTAGTTTTCCTTCAAACTTGGCTTAACAGTAGATTGGGCTATAGGTTATGGGTTACCTATAACTAGACCAAACCTCTAGATTAGGAGGATAGCTCCTCTGATGTATTCTCTTTTTAATTTTTTTCTAAACCTATTTCTATTTGGGGGTGAAAATACTTATAAATATAAATTTAAAGTCAAAACCTATACTAGTGATGGTCATGCACCTAAATGATTCATTCTCTCAATCTTGTATTCTTAATGATAGTAATGAACCATAAATGGACTAAAGAATTATATACAAAACTCTTACACAACAATGTTTCATATGAAGGTATTGATGATGACTATAACTTGGAGGTGAAGGGAGAGAGGCCTATCTTGAGAACTTTCAACTATATTACACTCCAAACATGATCACCAAACTTTGACACTTCACACAACCTGAATAAGACAACTAATCAACATATAGGTGTGACTAGGACATGATAAGGGAATATTTATACCACTTATATGCATATAAAAAAGTATAAACACACTATAATTGAATAATGGTGAAGCTTAAATAGTTTATTTATTAATCCAAGAGGTATATCAAATACAAAACCTAGTAGATTTTCTTCATACCCAGGTGATGGATCTCCCCAAGGCCTAAAACCTATATATATATATATATATATATATATATATATATATATATATATATATAAGAGATAAAAAGAGAGATAATGGCATGGAGGAGAGAATACAATTGAATCAATGACCATCATTAACTCAAAACATTAATTTAGTTATAACTAGTTAAAAACATTCCTCCAAAAAACTCCCCATGTTTTATGGTCTTGCATGATTCCTTATGCATTAAGATGAGGTAGTTGAGGATGTAGTTGACTGATTCAACATTTTATTGAAGCATGTTATACCCTTATTTTTTCAAGTAACTCTTTTATTGTAATTTACACAATGATGAGTTTTAATTATGCCATAATAAAGTGTATAACAACCTCTCCTTATTTTTAGAATAAGACCAAGTTAAGTGAATGACTCCTTCCTTCATTAAGTCCATAGAACATGCATTGATTACCACTTAAGGATCTATTATGCATTTATTTAATTTTAAGGCATAATTATGTGTCCTGATTACTCTGCATTAACTCATTCAATAGTCTTCCTACACCATTCTCAACTTTACTTGATTGACCAACTAGGTCTACTAGGCCAATCAGGCCTAGTAGCCTAAATATTAGTACTTAATGGCCATAAAAACCTACATGAAACATTTATAAATTGTAAATATATTTGAATAAAGTATAAATAAACATCATCATCATGACATAATCCTTCTTGAGCAAGCAACACCTTTAAAGTTGCCACACTAGGTGACTAGTCATCTTGTATTTCACTTATGCATAATAGCTAATTAGAACAGGCACATAGAGGAATTTTTAGGAATATCATTTGGAATAAAATGCATTTATAAGGTGAAACAAGTTTTAAACAAACATTTACAATGGTTTTCATATTCTTAAACTACCTTGTACCTCTCTTTCTATTTATTTCCTAAAAAAACACTATTTTATGATAGGTCTACATAGTTTCACACAACATGGTACCATGGTCAAGACCCCCTATAAGTTTAATTCATGATTCAAGTGTTTCTAGGGTGATTCATGGGTGTTTGGGTACAATAATCTTCAATTTTCAATTAAAAATGTACTATAGTAGGGTTTAGGGAGGGTTTTATAGATCCACATCTTAATAATGGTTCATAGATTACGGACCTCCAAACCAAAACTTCAAAATTTCAAATTTACTGAGAATATTGGGTTCCAATGCAAAAGGTGTGTCAAGATACATCTATAGGGAATTTGATCATGAGCTCTCTACATGAATTATGGACCTAATTATAGTCTTAGTAATGGTTAATAAGCATGTAAACCATAATAAAAATCAATCCTTTATGAATTTTAAGTCCATAAGGGTCCTCAAATTTTGGTAAGACATTTGGTCCAAGTCCTCATGTGGTAAAATATCCAAGTATCTAAATAAGTGGGTTGAACTAGTTGTGTAAATTGTGTGGCTCAAGATGGCTATTGAGACTCAAATTTAACTTCCCCTATTCTAATATTATTTAAAAATATAATTTAGGACCTTAAAAAAATTCTCACACATTCTCATGGTCTTGTTTTTCTAGGGAAATACTTCTTATGCTTCCATGGTGGTGTGGGTCTTCTAGGCCTTAAAACTAGTTTCTAGGCCTAAAAGGTCTTTATGAAGTTTTAGGGGTCTGAGGTGATCTATAGATGAGTTTTGGGTACAATAACATCATGATTCATCGTTATTACCTAATCTCACATCTATTCCTTTCCTCAAGTTTTCAAACTTCAATTATGTTCCTTTTTCAACAAGATTGTTTATAGGTTTGGTCTGCTTGCCTATGTGTTTGGGGAAGCCAAAGGTCTAAAAGGTTATTCCTACTTAAAGGATAGTGTTTATGGAGTTTGAGAATTATCAGCTCTCAGGGTGATAAAATTATTTGGTTTACCCTAGTGTTACCTTAGGATTTATATACCTTGATTCCTCCACCCTAGTGTTTCAAGCAATCATAGCTTGTATAACCCTTAATGACTGAGTATTATTGTTTTCCTATTTTACCTAAGTTATTTATAATCATGAGATGCTTACCTAAAATTATCACATTTTTTTATAATTATATATACTAATAGGGGGTACTTATTCAATTGTATTAGAATATTATTTAGTTTTACTTAACATCCATGAAGTATTCATTCACATACATATATTAACCAATAAATACACAAGTATATATGAAATAAAAAAATCATAAGAACAAAAGATATTTGTGGGAAACCCTATATGGGGATAAAAAAACATTGATTCATTTGGTCTATAATCTTATAATAAATGTATCAAACTTTTCGTGAGGCATTAACCCCACAAGGAGCACCAACTAAACTAGTCCTTTATCAAGCACCAACTTACAAGGAGGATCCAAACCCCTAAGTAACATAGCACCAACTTAGTTACCTTGAAAATCAGATCACTTTTTAACATCTATTACTTATCCAACTGAAGATGACCTCCTTATTTTTCTCTTTTCACTCTTCTTTATCTCAAATAGCCTATTAGGCCTTCTCACTCAGCTAGCCCTTTCCTTGGCAAAAATTAGGTCAAATCACCTTGCTCATCACCTGTATAAACATATTTATATATTAATGAAATATTAATTACAACTTTATCATGATATTTAAACCCTTTACCTAGTTACCACAACTCTATATCATTTGCTCATATCCTCAATATTCTAACTAGTTAAATTAGGCCTATTAGACCTTCTCTTTATACTTGAATCTTGAGCTTACCCATATTGGTCATCCAAGAATCTCATCATACTTTGATCACCCTTTAAATAGATAAAAAAACATGTTTCATAAGTGAAACAACCATTACATAAGTTGATCATTACCTTTAAGGTCCAGAACCACCATTAGTCCTAATAGAGACTCCTCTTTGAAAGGGCATTGTAAGTCGAATAAGGTGGAAGGAATAATGATATTTCAATGAAGAAACATAATTATAGGCAGTGTTAGATGTTAGTGGGATATTATTCCCCTCAAGGGATAATTTATGTATAAACCTAGATGCTCACTCGAATAGATCTCCAAAGGGTGGGATAAAGTCAAGATAATAATATGGGGTTGGGATTCCCCAATTAATAGATAATTAAGATGCCCAAAGAGTGAGGGGGATAAAATATCTCAAGTGATGGGTTCTATATAGATGACTTATCCATAAATATTATTCAATAGATATGATGATATTTATTTAAATATGATGGGTTCAATTCAGTGATAAGTCCCATAACAAGGACATGTTAGGGAAGGCTTGAAGATGGATAATAGTGATAAGAATTATTTATTGGTGATAGAGAGATATTTTATTGTAAGATTCATAGCTAAAAATTGATGTGTGATTATCAAGTGATGATTTTAAGGATAAATGGTGATGGGGGATGAATGGTGGTTGAGATATCCATAGGCACAAAAGTAGGACCAAGTGCTACCTACATAGCCTCAAAAGACCTCATGCTGATGTAGTTCTAATGGGGAATTAAGAATGGACAGCGGGAATAGGGAAAATACATGCTATATATAATGTAATAGATAATTATAAATGACGTAAGTGTGGTAATTACACAATTTGATAGGTTTGGATGTGGGAAGTGTTAGTAAAAGGCTTGTTATGGATGTAGGGGGTCAAATAGGACAAAAAAAATCAAAATTGATTTATTTATGCATTCATATTTTAGTGATTTTGAGCTCTGAATCAAAACCATGGACCAATTTCCCTGAGGTTCCCATCTTAGAAAGAGATTTTGAGATGACTAGAGGGTGCTAGAGGCTGGACCATTGATGAATGCTTCACCCCTAGGTTTGTGATTTTTGTTAATTTGTAATTATAATTTTTCTTTTTAAATGGATTTTTAAATAAAGAGATGTTGTCCAAGTCACTTTGATAATACCATGACTGATAAGTATGCCCTTAGTCATGACATCACCATTGAAACTTGTGACATTATAGGATAATCCATAGGATTACAATACCTCATGTCTATATCCAACTATATCCATCTCTTTGGTCTTATTGTATAAGCATCCACACACCTATTGTGGCCACTTCATATGCCTTGGTCTATTAGATAGAAGGAATCTTGCCAATGTAAATAGAGCTCCCCTCCTTTTGAATCTCATTAAGGGGCATCATCATTAGCCCTAATTATAGATAAGAATGCTATAAGAATTAGAAATTCTTGATGAGAAATGTCAAAAGGCCCTTGATCACTTATTAATTATTAGAATAAACTAAAAGGTTAATATTGAAAAAATATCTAGTCTAGATAATTTAAAGTTAGTGACCTAGTCCTAAAAGAAAACTAGACAATCATTAATTTTGGTAGGGAAAAGAAGGGTAAATTTGAAGCTAATTGGCTTGGGCATTATATTATCATTTCCAAGTTTGGATCTGCAGCCTATAAATTAGCCACATTGGATGGTGAAGCTATTGATGATCCCATGAACATCATTCATCTAAATTATTTTTACACTTGAAAAGCTCTACCATCCTCTATCTATGAGTCCCTACTCTTGGGGTCATACCCTTGTCCACTCAATCACATCTCCTAAATAGTAAAATAAAAAAATCCATACAATGGTGAAAAATAGTTATCTAATTCCTTAGGCAAGTATCATGATGAAAACTAGTTTCTAGCATCATGGTAAAATAACCATGACCCTAGTCTCAACAGTGGGCATCCATCATAGGTTCTTATATAGAAACAAGAGACAAATACTTCAGCATAAGGTAGATGAAATTAATTTTTGAGTAATGAGAATATTTGTTTGAGAAGTATTCTAGAGTTTTTCATCCATATCTGATATATATATGTCTTTGAAGTCCTATCGTGGTTTCCAAAATTAGCTTAAATTATAGATCCAATCCCTATTATTATTTTTTGTAATAAAAACCTAAACACACAAATAGGAAGGAACAAAAGATATAATCAACTCAATAAGAATGATAATACCATCACTTTAACTCATTATGGATTCTCTCCAAAAATTGTCCAATGGATGTGAGATGCATAATTTTAAGGAAGTTGGATTTCTTTTTTGATATGTGATAATGGCTTCCAATGAGTGTGTGTGTTTGGTAATGGCTTTGGATGGATGCAAGAAAGTTGATAATGGTATAAAGATGGAAAGTAGGATTCAATATTTTATAGTTATTTTGAGGGAGGGGTGAGCTTGGTTATATAGGCATAGATGGGGAAATCAATGGCTCAAATTCAAATTTGAGCCATTGAGATCAATGGTTAGTCATTTTCCATGGAATTTTTAATTCCATGGAGATCTCTAAAATTGAAAATTTTAGAAGATAATGGGCTAAAATGGAGGAGATTTATAGAATCATCAAAATATATAAATATAATATTAGGTTTTAGTGGTTTAAAATAGGATATAATAGGGTGGTATTTTGGTGGGTAGACTATTTTGAATTTTTATATTGGCTAGTGGCTTAAGGAGTAGGTCAGTGGGTAAATAGGTTTTGTTAAGGTATTAATGAAGGGATTAATTAGTTTTGGGATGGGTTAAGGTTTTTAAGATATAGTAATTGGATATGGGACAAAGTTAAATTAGATAAAAAATATATTTATAAGCTAAATTAGTGTAATTAACAGAATTAGTGGGGTGAGTAGATTTTAGTGCATACAAAGACCTAATGCAAATAGGCCTTCTTTAAGAACAAATTTCACTTAGGAATTATTAGAACACATTGAGAATTTATAAATTAATTAAAATATTCACACACTATTAAATTAGACCCATGATAATCTCACATTGTGTCCCCAACACTATTTATCTCATTTCACCTCTTGAAGCACACAATTAGGTCTACTCACCATTAGGCCTTTTTACTGTGAGAAAGTTTGTCTTAAAAATATGAATCATACACTTAAATTTTACACATAAAAAAAATAATACATAAAATTTATGGAATATATATGACCTTAGGTTAAACATAATGTTCATTATTATTATTAAAACATGGTAAAATACCTCTAATCAATCAACTTCATATGCTCACTCAAAACTGCACACAGGCCTTAAGAATCTAGTCAAAAGCCTTTGAATTTTCACACCTTAATAGGAGTTATCATACATAAAAATGTGTTAAAATGGACCTAAGAGACTTAAATAACAACTTAATTTACATATTATTCATCAAATTTATTAAAAAAGACTCAGGAACAACATTCACACTCATACACATAAACTTGCTTGTAGCTCTAAAATCATAGTCAAGAAGATCAAGTCTTATAACACCTATGCGAACACTTTTATAATATTCAAATGGGTTTAAATGAAAATTAAAAATACTGAGATAATATTTAAAACATATATTACAAGTTTTAAACTAAATATTGGTCTTATAGACCAATCTCACATCTTCACCCTACACAAACTTCATTATGTTAGATATATCACTTTGAGAACAACTTTCAGCTTGTTTATGTTTCTAAAAAAAACTTATCATCAAATGGGATATGAGGAATATGTATTTAAAAATTACCCCATGAATTTGGATCCATCCCTAGTCTCTTTCTCACTACTGTCTAGTTTTCTTACTATATTGCTCATTAGGCCATTTTAGCAATAGGCCAACTTACATGACCAGTTTAGCACATTTTAAGTATGAAAAATTATTATAAACTTACAATTATATAAAATAAAATTCTCACACATCATCCTCCATCCATTTTCATGCTTTGACCTAATCAACCCTACCTATTATATCAAAATTTTGAGAAACAAGGGGTTTATTATAGCTTGTACTCACTCTTATGATAAAAAAAACCACTTGGAGAAACCTGGAAGAGTGCTTTACATGATAAAAACATAAAAATATATCAACAAAACCATTATGATCCATGAATAATAATATATTTCCTATCAGGTCATTATGAGGGTTTTAGGAGGGTTTTGATTAGTTTCCATTAGAAATCATTCATAAAGGATTGCACCTTAACTCCAAAACTAGTGATATGTAATTCAATATAAGAACCTTCCCCAAATTATATAAAATTCTTAGGATATGTTGCAAAGTTTTCACATGCCAATAAGCATAAGAAATTTGTTCTGAGGTCTATAACACTCCATTTTATGTAAACAAAAGACCTCAACACTAATTTTTATGCTTTTTCCTTCAATATATGACCTAAAACATGTTTAAAAAAATTAATATAACCTCTCATACCTTTTTAAATTCTATAAATATATTTGAAACCTTGGGAAATGAACTTGAGCCTCCATTAGGCCACAATAGGTCTTTTTTTTCATTAGGTCTTAAATTTCCAGTCATACTTAGACCTTGATCATACCTTGAAAATTCTTGTAGTATTTTAAAAAACTCATCCACATGTCAAATTAACTAATACCATTCTCACATAATACCAAACTTCTTCACACAAGTCTCATATTTCTCAACTCATCATGTTACCAAGCCTATGACTTCCTACTTGGTCTCTCATGTAAGGACTACGTTTCAAAACTTGACCTTGGAAATCATCTAAAGTATTATTTACCTCTAAATCATGTTTACATAAATTTTTATACTCTCCTATGTATTTACTAACATAAATAACAAAGATTCACTATGCTTCATGAATATACCTTTTCTCAGGGCTAGACTAAGTGGCTTCTCAAGACACCTAATACAAAATAATAGGTTAACTTGTATCATGATCTTGAATTTGACATGTCATCAACCTTATAAGAATTACCAAGTTTCCTTAAAATTATCTCTTAACATAGAGACAAAAATTTTCCTTTAAATTTTATCTCATCAAAAGACTTCTTTGTCACATACCATCTCACCATGCTTAACCTCAATTTTGACCTTGACATTAATGACATCTTATTTTGACTTTGAAATTAATGACTTGAATTTGAAATAAATAAAAACAATAAATATTCAATGTAAATAATAGTAACATACATTAACAACCCTCCCTTTAACTATCTAGTGTCTTTAAACACTTCTCAACCCACATAGATGCCGCCACTACTAATACACATGCCTATTTTAGATTTATCTTATTTACTAGCCCTAAAGGGAATTTTTAATTGAAAACTGAGTTTTACCTATCTTATAATATGTATTAATACTTATAATTACCTTTATCTACCTTATAAACCTTCACATGAAGTTTAAACCCTATATCATATCCATAAACCTTCAAATAGTCCTCCTGGCTTCTTCAATGACTGTTAATAGAATGATGTCTATCTTGGACAAAATGGTGTATGTTTATAATGGTTATGTTAACTTTAGGATAACTTATAAATCTTAATGTAGTGATTAATATTATTTTTATTAAATTTGAGGGATTAACTCCACTTATAGAGGCCTCATAACCATAAATTACTCCAAGAATGGTTTCATATGCTAGTTGTGACTACAAGGTATCTTAGGGTCAACTATTCAAGACATATCCTAACCATTGATGGTTATAATAACGTATATGAGTGGTCTATATGTGTTAAAATCCTATAGGCATCATCTTTAAATGAACTTCATTTTCTCATCATATCACATTCCTTATTTTCCCTCAGATTTAAACAAGAAACCTTAGAAGACAAGCGTACTATAATTTATTTGACTATGTTTTCATGTTCTAGGACCATTTCACTACTAATACATCTTTATATAGTCCTTTAAACATTATTTATATTCTAGATAGTATTTAACTATCTCTTGTATCTTTTTCCAAGAACTCCAACATAGTTACTTTGCTCATCATGCACAATATTGCACCTAAGGGTGCCCTTGGAAAGTTTGAATATTATGTTTATGTTTAAGGAACCTTTTAAAACCCTTTAAATGATTTAAACATGTTTTTGATACTTTTATAAAGTCCAAAAACCTCATTATGTTCATACACCACAAGTACACCTCCCATTCTTGGTTAAAACTAGGTTTTACTCCACATGATTACATGACTCCATTAGGCTGGTTATAGGTGCACATTACTTATGTCATTTGGTTTAAGAACTTACAATAACATACATGGAATTTTTTAAATCTTGAATTCTTTATAATTTTTTTAATGATATAAAATCTATCTCTTCATTCTTTTTAATAAACCTTGGAGAGGAAACCTGACTCTATCTTGGCATGATAATAGATGATGGTTCATTGTGTTGCTTGTATGGATTAGGATAGAGTGAGACCTTGATAAGGTAAAAAAATATTCATGAACCTATCATATATTCATTTCAATGGTATTGATATAGTTCATAACCTCATTTGAAGCTTCACTTACTTTGATGTAAACACACAAAAATTATGCTATTTTTTGATGTTGAAACACCCTTGGACCCTTACCTAACACTAGAGATAGTTAACCACCTCGTTAACTTATCCCAATTTTAAATTTATAACTTAACCATTTTAACCTATTTATTTTTAATGATTTTCCACCAATTTTTATCTAGACCCTTAACCATCGACGCTCAACCTAACCATCAACAGTTAGGTCTTCTAGACTATACCAAAGCAATTTCCAAATTAAGTGTGAGATTAACTTCACACTTAGTTTGTAAAATTTATGTTTGGTGATACAAATCAGACTTGTGGCACCTAACTTAGCATCTTTAACCTTTAGAAAAATAGAAACATCTTCCACTCATAATTGGTAACATCTTCTTGTAAAATAAGAGTTGCAGAAGGAGATCCGAGCAAAAAATATGTAAGTGCATGCTACCAAAATATTTTTGTAGGTATCCACCCTTAGTGAAATGCAACCCAAGTCATTCTAAAATGTTGGAGTATTGTTGCACTGGTAGAATTTATCTAGGTCTCTTTTACCATCCATTTATCTCATTGACAATAGCTATTTTTTATTTATTTTTAATTCATTTTATTATTTTTATTAGTTTCTTACCTTGACCAAAATCTCATCAAACCAATATTCGAGTTTTCAACCTCTCACCAAGTCCACATCCATGCCTTTACCAAACTTGATAAGACCTCAACCCATTTACCATTCTCTTTTCAACTCCACTTTAATATCCTACCAGAACACATAGGCAACCATTGTCGGTTCTTGCAATAGTCATTGATTACAAAAAGCACTACTAGTTCTTATAATCATTTCTAGTTACAAAAACTAATGTTGATCATCCAACCATCACGATCACCCTAACCACCATTGGTTTACTGTGTGATCAAAACTAGAAACCTTTTACCCATTAACCAAACCTTTGACCAAACTCTATTCTATGCCTTCCATCACAGACCAGACCAGACCTGACCAGACCTGACCTAAACCTTTATTTTTAATAACTAGCATTTTTTTTCTTGTATTAGATAACATTTATCTTTATGTTATTTACTACAAGTGCTATCTTTTATTTATACCAAACCTTTTATCATAAAGGGGATTGAAAACCATCCTAACAAGTTATTGCTTTCTTGGATCTAGCATATGCTAGGCAATCCCCCACCTTATTATCTAATCAACAAGTTTATTTCAGTGCTTTCTTACTATAGGTCTTCCTCCCAAGCCAAAGAGGAGCTCTCACTTCATCTAGATATAAATGTGTGTGCACTTTAAATCAAGTACCCTTACACACCCCTTTCTTTCAATTTTACTTTTACTTTCAAAATTAAGAAATGAGGAGAAAATTTGAGTAAAACATTTTGGCATGCTCAATGGGACCCACCACTTTTCTTTTATTAATTAGTATTGTATGTTTTTCTCTCTCTCTCTCTCTCTCTCTCTCTCTCTCTCTCTCTCTCTCTCTCTCTCTCTCTCTCTCTATTTTTATTTGAAAATTCTTTTGGGATTAAAATAAACCTGACATCTATTGATTTCTTGTTTATCTTCTAGCTCACATAACTTAATTAAAAAATATCATAATTAAATTTTAGTTAATTTATGTTACACAACTAAACCGCTTTCACAACCAACATATCATAACATACTTGAGACAAGGCCCAACTAAGATTTCACCACCCAATGGATAACCATACCCTACCTAGTAATCCTAATTGGATTTCATCACCAAGGGGAGAGCCACTCCATTCTCTAGTATAAACTAAGACCTAGACATATGGTATATCCTGGCTAAGTGACCTAGCTTGGCTTCACAATCATGAAGTGCAGGGAGCAAGCCCCTAATACCAGGACACATACCTAGTCAAATAAAAATTCTTTTGAGCTCCTAAAAATTACTCAAAACCATCTTTAGCTTGCCTATCTAGTACCCAATTTTCAATCAAAACTACCCTCACACATTTTTAACTAAGGTATAAGCCAACACGAGATAAAAGTTATTCTAGGAACTAACACACTTAGTGTATGCATTATTTTCTAGACTTTTTTCTTGTTTGCTCTTTTGTTTGAGTTGTGAGGAATTGACCTTCTACCATCAACCTTCCATCATTTTGACCTCATCTCCATTACCTTGTTTGAATGGAGAGACCTTTTATAACCTTTTCTGTATATCCTAGCTTTTATAAAATCTTAGACCCCAACCCTCTTGCATTTGAGCATTACCTAGCATCTTGAGCTAGTTATTCTCCTTACCTACCATCAACCTAGATCTACCCATCATACATCAATCTTCAACCATAATCAACCCTAAAACTATCAACTACCACCTGAACTAGTTACAATGTTAATGGATTAGATAAGCAAAGTAGAGTTATCTATTTTTGGTACCCATGACCAATCAACCCTTACCAGAAATCAATCAAATTTCAACTTCAACCAAAAAATAACCTATCAACAACCCTTTAACCATTACCTTACCCAAATAATAACCTATAAACATCTACCACATCCATCACCCCAACCTTGTCAAAACATAGGAAATCTACCCCTTCCATTATGTCAATTACCTCAACCCACTTTATCAACCCAACCAACTTTATCAACCTTAACAAAAAAAAATCAATCAACAAACCTATTAACCTATTAATCTATCAACTAACCACTATCAACCTAGTTTATCAAATTTACCCAACCAAACAATCCTATCAACCTCACCCAACCCATCAAATCCACCTATTCAACCAACCTTATCAAATCAAATTGCTAACCACTAATAATTTTATTTAAACCAACCAATCTTATCAAATCAACCCAATAACTATCAACC
Source organism: Torreya grandis (assembly GCA_037957365.1). Lineage (NCBI taxonomy): Eukaryota > Viridiplantae > Streptophyta > Pinopsida > Cupressales > Taxaceae > Torreya > Torreya grandis. The sequence continues at coordinate 1,279,971 of JARHVA010003438.1, forward strand.
CAACCCTTATCAACCAAATCCTACCCAACTATCAACCAAACTTACCTGATCAATATAACCTATTCAACTTACCCACCTTATAAGCTTCACCCACCTTATCACCCTTATCAAACTTATAAAAGCCAACCAACAACTACAAATAAAACCTACCTAACCTATCGAATCTACCTAACTTATCAAACCTATAAAAACAACCAAACCAACCCACCTCATCAAACCCACTAGCTAGCTCAACAACTCAAGAGCTATTCATGAACCCTTTTCCTAAGAAGTAAACCCCACTAGGGGAATTGTATGCCTCAATCCTTGATAAATTCTTGAAGGCTTCTATCATTAACCTTCCTCCAATCAAACACATTAATATTTATCTTCCAAAACCATTTTGGTTCATAGAAGATGCATTTTGTCCCTATCATTCCACCAACGAACATGGAAAAGATAAATATGGTTCTTTTAAGATGCTCATCCAAAACCTTATCAATCATAAAAACGTCTCAAATGAAATTCTCCATGTTACCTCTAACCTAGCCTTAAATATCATCAAATAATCAATCATGGAACCTATTCCTTCACTCATTGTTGAGGAAACTATGGTCTAACCCTCAACTAAACCACTTGTTACCCAAGTAAAACCTTGTAAAATTTCCTTAAAAACCACACTTAAGGAACTAACCCATCAAATTTTTCCACTTACCCATGTGGAATCAACCAACCAACCTTTTCCACTCAACCATGTTGAACCAACCAACCTACCTTTTTCACTTACCAATTCTATGAAACCTATTAACCCAACTTTACCAATCATTAGCCTAACCAAACATACCATTAACGTAACCTTACCTATAAACATCCACCTAACCTTACCTCACAAACAAAACCAAATAATCAAACCAATCAAACTAACAAACTAACTCAACCATTTATCTTACCTCTCTCAACCAGTCAAACCAATCTCTACCCCAACTCAATCAACCATAATCAACATACCTTTTTGCTTAACCATAACTAAATTATATAACAACCAAAACCAAAATCAACTCATCCAACCTATAAAATCCACCATAACATACCTAAATCCAAATCAAATACCTTTTACTAGCCTTGTTACACTAGAGGAATTCCCACCAGAACCATCACCTACAAACTTGACCTACTAAACACTAAATACTAACAACAAACAACCCTTGGAGAGGTGGGTGAATTCATATTCACCCCTCCTAAAACCCTATTACTAACCATCACCTCACCTTGGGATCATTTCCCCCTCTTATAACCCTCCATGAAATAAAAATTGGGTGAGCTTCCTCTCCATAAGGCTTTGACCATTTATCAACTCAACCCACCTTATTATCTCTACCCAAGCAATAAAACATACTTAATCCAAACTAACCAATTAAACCTATCAACCATCCAAACCTTACTTATCACCTATCAAACATCAACCATAACTCACAAACAAACCATCATCACCACCTACTCATTTTAGGAGTCACCTTCTTTATGCACCCATTGAATGTTACCCTTCTCTACCATTTTATTTAGAGATTACCCTTCTCCATGAACCAGCCAACCAATTAACCATATAAATTTAACCTTATTAAATAGGGAGTCACCTTTTCCCCTAACCCATTTGATATCACCCTCCTCCATCAGCCAACTAACCAACTAAATGAATTCAATTTTAGTCATTTTTGTCCATCTTTTTCCACATTTCCCTTTTTTACGATCCCATACCATTGGAAAATACCTTTCTCCATCCAACTATCATCTGACCAATCTCACATTTTTGTCACTCTAAATCTTTTCCACATCTACCCAGGAGTCACAAAGTAACTGGGGGATATATAATTTTTTGATTGATATTACCCATCCACATAAGCATAGATTTGGGGCATATCAAGCCTAAACCTCTTAAATGCTTGGCATTCACATTTATTCCTTGGTTAAACCAAGGTCCTTGTCATCTTGTGTCTAAATTAAGCTCATCCCTTGTTTTTAGTTGCCTTCATCTCCTTATCTTTAAGGATAACTAATTAAAAATAGGATCATGTGATTAACCATCACAAACTTTACCTAATTCTAAGCATAGAGACCATGGTTCTACCTATGGCATGATCCTCATGCATACTTTTTGTCTCTAATTATATGGAATCCCATGGTAATTGTCACTTAAAACCACCTCTTCCACCCATCATCAACCTTCCTATGCCATGGCTTTGCCTCCATCAATGAAAACCTTAGGCCTATATATAAGTTCCATGTATAAACAAGCATATAAAAATTTGGGATACCATAATATCACTTGGGTCAACATATTTAGTATGCAATCTACTACCTTGAAGGATAGCTATCAAATATGAACAAACCTAAAGTTAGACCACTCCCTCGAAGGATGTGTTGACCAATTTCACCCACAGGCAAAATCTCGGTCACCTTCTACACTTGCTTTGCATGGCTAGTTAATTTCAGTTTCAAAGGTCCATTTTCAGGGTCCAACAACATCATTTCAAGCACTGGCTTGGCCTAGTTCATTCATTTTGAGTTCAACATGTTCAATTAAAGCTTGGTTCAATACAGGGGGTTCATCGGCACTTGGTTTGTCCTTCATTAGGTTCATTGGTTCAATATTAGTTCATCAACGGGTTTGGTTCAACGTTCATCATCCTTGGCCAAAGGGGAGTCCAAGTTCAAAAACCCTAATGGAGGGCCGGCACAAGAAAGGATCCAGGTAAGCTTTATAAAATTTATCTAAGTCTCACATATGTCAAAGTGCAAATTCAAGAGCAAAGGTGTTTCATAAAGCCCATGGCTTAGCAAAAATGGAAAAGGAATTTCCGTGGGCTTTTTTTCTGCAAGAAATGCCCACAGACAAGTCCGTGGGTCAACCAAAGTACCAAGCCCATACAAAGTCTGTGGGGCTTTCAAAACTACCGCCTGATAGCCAGAAGCAAAACTGCCACCCACGGCAGCCAGTAGCAAAACTACCACCCACGGTAGCTAACAGTGAAACTACCACCCACGGCAGCCAGCGGTGAAATCGCCACCCACAGCAGCCCACGTAGCCAGCAGTGAAACTACTACCCATGGCAGCCAGTGGCAAAACTGCTGCCCAAAGTAGCCCATGCAGGCTGGTAAAACAAGCTATTGGGGAATCAAGCAAGCTTGACAGCCATCTGAGAAGGCTCGCAAATAACATATAGTGGGAAAAGGGGTTGCAGGGGCCGTTTAGGGCCCAACCTAGTCTAGGACAAAGGCCGAAGGGAAGGCAAGGAAATAGCCTGAGCAAAACCTGCGAGGCTTTCAAAACCCACAGAACAATCAAGCAAACTGTTGAGCTCCACAAAGCAGTCCACAGACTGTCCATGCAAAAATGTGAAGCCCGACTAGCTAGTGGAAGAATAGGTCGTGATATAGAAAAGGAAGCTGCCAGAGCCTAGTGAAATACAAAGCCATGAAGAACAATGAGCGGTGGAAATACCATGAATAACATTGAGCAAAAATTTGACCGCAAAAAACAATCTGCGAGTAAAAAAGCCCACAAAACATAGGAAAAAACCTGACTAACTGATAAAGGAGCAGACTGCATTCAAACTGAGAAAAGGACAATGCAAAAAGCATTGTCCCAGTAGAATGACATCAGCTATAGTGTTTTCCCTCTTCCCAATGAAGACTCAAACAACCACTTATAAGCAAAAGGCCAATAAGACTCCTCTTGGCTCTTCCCATATAAATACACAAACTTGGTCATTTTGAAGGATCTTTTCCAATTTTGTAAAGAGCACAACTCTACAAATTTCCCACCTAAATCAATAAAATATAGTTTTTACCTCTTTCTTGGATGGAAACCCTGTGTATGTTTTATGTGTTTAATTTGTGTTCAATCAGTTTCTTTTAAATGCTCTCACAGGTTTAAACACCAACACACCAGCTATCTACAAAGTGTCAGTTTATAGCTTACAGGGGAAGAGTTCCACTTGGGGTGTAGAAACAAAGAGGTCACTTACAGTATGCATTCCACAGCATCTTGGTGAGTCCCTGTTTCTTGTATTTTTCATTAGAACCTCCCTGGCATTCCATCAACCTGGTCTTTTCTGCCAAGTCTCAGTGTATGTATGTTGTTTTATCTGATCCTAAGTGTGAATGTGGGAAGGTCATCTAGTTTTGGTGTATCACCTCTTTAGTGTAGGCTATTTGTTTTCCTATATTTTCTTCTCCCTTTTCATCCCCCTAGTTTATAGCTGTATATAGTTGTATATAGCTGTATATCCATCATTTTCACACTGCCTGAAACAAACAAGATACATTAAAGAGAACTAGCCCATACCTAAAGACTCTCCTCTCCTGCTTCACTATCCCACATGCGAGAGAGGAGTTTCCATGTTGTGGGGAGAAGGTAGGAACCTGTTTTCCTACCACTGAGTGCTATCTCCAGCGTCAATAGTTTTGGCACGCCCGGTGGGACTATGTTTTTATCAGTTCCTAATGCAATAGTATTTTGGGATTGATGCTGGTCCTGCTACAGTCATCTCAAAGATTTTAAGCATTTGGTGACTCCACTGGTAAGAGATTAGTTCTTTGTTTTTAAGACCAGTCACTTAAACTTATATGCCAAAGGTCACTACAAGGTCAGCTTTAAGGGGGTCCCTTTTGTTTTTATTGAGCTACCTTCAAACTCTGCTAAAAGGCTTAGGTTTGAAAGGACTGGCCCTTATCCATTAGTAAATCCTCCTAGACTTGTTGCTAGGAACACCAACCCAGCTCAGCCACAATTACAGCCTGTTCTAGCCATGGCATTGCCTTTTATAGCTTCTCGTGGTGAGAGCCCTTTAAACCTCCCATGCTATGATCCGATTCTAGGAACAACTCTTAAAAATGTACATTCTTTTGATGGAGTGGGACCTATTATAGTTGTTGAGCATATCAAGAATATCACCAACCTTTGCAATATTCACAATATAACAGAAGAAAACATTGCCATCAGACTGCTAGCTTTGTCTCTAAAAGGGAAAGCTCTCGACTGGTATGGAACCTTGCCTGTGAATTCCATACATTCTTGGAACGAATTGGGCACCCATTTAACTTGTCATTTTGGGGAGAAAAGTGATAGACTCTCTCTTGCTGAGCAGCTAACGACTATAAAGAGAGCTCCACACGAGTATATGTAGGACTTCAACACACAGTTTCAAAAGACTTGGCATAGAATTCCCATCTTGGTAAGGCTGACTCCCAGCTACACTTTTTTGTACTATTAAAAACATTGAACAGTGATATTGCTGTGATGATCCAATCTATGGGAGGGCACATACTACCAGTTGCTTATGACATTGCCATAGCAGCCAAAAATTGCTTGGTTCAAGCTAGGAAAATCACCCCTAGGCCCCACATGCCACTTTTCCCAGAGATGCTACCCCCTAGACAAACTGTTACACCCACATTAGCCCCTATGCCTAGCATTGAGAAGCCAGCTGTTGTTCTACCAAATGAACTATATGAGGTTAAAAGCCTATTACAAAACATGTCAAATGAACTTGTAGCTCTTAAAAGGAAATAAGCTCAAAATAATAAGTTGAATCCAGGTTATCAACATTATGGTCAAACACCTAAAAACCCTTTTCAAGGCTATAATCAAGGACAGGGTCAGCTTACTCAGACCAGGCCTTATAAAAATTATAACTTAGGCCCCTCTTCATCATCTAAAGCCATGGTGCCTACTCAAAATAACCTTGTACAAGAATAGCCTAGCTGTTCGAGCATAGGACATGGTCAAGAGCAAGCTGTCCATACGAATGATATGATGAATTTCTTCCAAAATTTAAAAAACTAGGTTGCTGATCATTCCCAATTTTTTGAGTTTCCAGCTCAGCCCAGCATGAGTAACTATCAAACTCAGTTGGATTCTACCCTGATAAATCACAAAGTGGGTGAGCTCTATGCAGTTAATCATGGAAGTGATGTAGGCAATTAGGTTGATTACATTGCAGCCAACACAAGATTTAAAAGAAGAGCAGTTGGAGAAGTGCAAGCTTCCCCTCAGGCAGCAACAAATCCTCCACCACACCCTTTTCAAAGGGCCCCAATTTCTGGTCAACCATTTGCACCTCCAGCTCCCTAGTCTACAGCTCCAGCTAGGATCAGCCCAAGGGAAATCATGAAGGGAATCAGCCCCCAAGTGAATATAGTTGATCAAATGAAGAAATTGCATGTGAGCATTTCTCTATGGGATTCATTGTCTCTACCAGGATAAAAGGATGTATTGAAGAAAGAATTGCATGAGCTAGATCGACAGGCCATCCCAGCAGACACTAATAACATCCTAATGATGAATGGGCAGCCTTCTGCTTTAGATCAGGTAAAGAAAGAAGAAAGGACTCCCCCCTTTTATGTATCTTTGATCATAGGGGATTTCTTAGTACATAATTTAATAATCGACAGCAGGGCTAGCACTTCAGTAATGCCCAAGTGCATTGCCGATAAGATGGGATTAAAGTATGAAGCAATGAACAAAGGGGTCTTGCAATTAGATGGGATGCCTGCAAAGACAGTTGGAATCCTAAAGGGATTAAGTTTAACATTGCATGCCTGCCTGACATTCTCAATTACCCATGATATAGTGGTAGCGGATATTCCTCCATATTTCACAATCTATTTGTCTAGGGACTTTACGTCCAAGATAGGTGGCTATCTAGCAACAAACTGGTCATATCTAGTTTTTAGAACCATGTACGAGACCAAAGTGAAAATTAAATCTGAGCCACTCTACAAGGACCATCTAGAGCCCTATTCACCCAAGGTAGTGAATTTTAGTTACACTATCATCGATCCAGAAGAGTCTCAGATAGATTGATCTTCATCTTCTACTCTTGAAGGAGTCATAGATCTACTCTTGGATGAGTGGGGGAGCGATAATTTTGAGCATGATCCTTAAAAGTTTATTGAAGAGGAAGACCTTGGAGTCTATTACTTACATGAAGAAGGCATCGTCATGCCCAATATAATGAAGGAGAACAAAGAAGACCTCAGCTTGTGGTAGCTGTACTTCGATGGTTCCAGAAGTAAACTGGGCACTGGTGGTGGGGCAATGTTAGTTTCCCCTTCTAAGGAAAGGTACTTTTTAGCTTTCCATTTCTAGTTTTCTTGCACATGTAATGTTTCAGAATATGAGTCTTTGATTCATGGACTTGAGTGGGTAAGAAAGAGAGGGATCAGGAAGTTGCAAATCCTGGGGGACAGTGAACTGATTGTGAACCAAATAAGAGGCCTAAACTTGACCAAGAACTCCTTGCTGAAGTCTTACAAGCACAGAGTTTGGGACTTGATGGAGGATTTCCTTGCTCTTAACATTACCTTGATTCCCAAGGAATAGAATAAGTAGGCCAATAGGCTGGTAGCTGTTGGCACCTAATTTGATGTTTTAAAAGAGATAAGTAGGGATTGTGGTTCATGCCATTTAAAAGTGTTGTTCAACCTTCAATTCCAGACAATGTTATGAATTGGTAGGTCTTCAAAAGTGACCAACAGATAACTCTCTTCCTGTAAGAAGAAGTTGAGTTTGTAGTCCATAATCAAGCAAAATTACAGTAGCAATACAAAAATCAGATTGTTCAATTGAAGAACAATAAACTCCATAATGGTCTGGTCACACTTGAAAGTATTTTCAATAGAGAGGACCAACTAAGAGATGATAAAGTATGCATCACTACCAAAAAGGAGAATTATGAAAAATTTGAAATCTTCAAGGACAAGTTGCTAGCACTTGGTAAGGCCTGCATTTTTCAAGAAAGGCAAGCTTTCATTCTGCTGTGTCAGGAGTTCGCTGACATTTTTGCCTGGGATTATAGCGACTTGAAAGGCTTCGATCCAAGACTCACCCAACACACCATCGAATTGGAGGAAGGTGCAAAAATAGTCACACAAAAATAAAGGCCTGTTAATCTGATGATCAAACTCCTTATGTAGAAAGAATTGGTCAAGTTGATTGAGTCTGGCATTATATTTCTGATCAAACATTCCTCATGGTTAGCCAATTTGGTTCCAGTTAGAAAGAAAAATAGGGAGATCAGGCTATGCATCGACTTCAGAGACTTTAATAAAGTCTCTTTAAAATATCATTATCCCCTCCCGAACATGGAGTAGATCTTCCAAAAGGTAACTAGTTTTGAAAGTTTCTCCCTCCTGGATGGTTATTCGGGATATAATCAGATTCTAGTATGAGGCTGCGACCAATACAAAATAGCCTTCACTACTAAATGGGGAACATTTGCCTACCAGAAGATGTCTTTCAGTCTATCCAATGCTAGTGCTACCTTCTAGTGAGCCATGGACATGGCTTTTAGTGGTTTGATAAATAAGAACATGCTAGTGTACCTTGATGATATAATGGTTTTCTCTAGGGAGGTGGGACAGCACATCGAGCACCTCAGGTAGATTTTTGAGAGGTGTAGGGAATTCAGTATCTCCCTAAATCCTAAGAAATGTGTATTTGTTGTTCATGAGGGGAAACTTCTTGGCTACATTATGTCTAAGGAAGGTTTGTCTATCGACCCCAAGAGAGTCCACTCCATTCTGGAGATGTCCCTACCAAAGCGCAAGAAAGCCCTGCAGAGTTTCTTTGGCTGGATAAATTTCATTTGGAGGTTCATTTCAAACTTTACTAAAATAGTTAAACCCCTAACCTCTATTCTAAGGAAGGGTGAAGAGTTAAAATGGACAATGCCAAGAAAAGACAGCTTTGAAGCCATCAAATAGGCTTTGACCCAGGCTCCCGCTCTAATCAGCCCTGACTTCAATAAAGCCCTCAATCTCTATACCTTTAGCAATGGGGAAGTAATATCTGCTATGCTTACTCAACCAAACAGTGATGACCTCAAGCAACCACTCACTTTCTTCAGCCAAGGGTTAGAGGACTTTGAAATCAGATACACCTACGTAGAGAAGCAAGTCCTGGCAGTAGTGCACAGCCTGAAGAAATTCAGATATATGTTGTCAAATAGCAAGATCCATCTCATGGTTCCACATCCTGACATCAAGGATTTCTTGACCAATTGAGACTTAAACAAGAAAAGAGTGGGATGGATCACCAAAGTGATGGAGTATAACATAGACATCAAAATCACCAAGTTGGTGACAGGAAGGGGCCTATGTGAATAGCTAGCTGTAGATTTGAGACAAAAGGGTGAAGACAGCTTGCTGATCCATGATGCAACCATACAGAAGAACCAGCTGTCATAAGAGATTGGATGTTGGACATGAGGCATTTCCTTCTTAGGGGTGAATGTCCACAAGGTCTCGATAGGGCCAGAAGAATGTATTTTAAACTTTAGTCCCTTATGTTTTGATTGATGGAGTATTATTTAGGAAGGATCTCTCTAGGGTTCTCCTGAGATGCATTGACCCTAGTCAGGCTAACAAGGTATTAGCTGAGTTTCACGATGGGCCAGTAGGTAGCCATTTTGCCCCTAAGACCACAGTAGCAAAAATAATGAGAGCTAGCTATTTTTGGCCCACTCTTTTCAAGGATACCTGTGCCTAGGTAAGGAAGTGCCAGAAGTGTGCACTTTTTGATGGAAAGCAGTGATTGGCTGGCATGCCCCTACAGCCCATTCAAGTTGAACAACCATTCATGTAATGGGGCCTAGATTTCATAGGGATGATCAATCCTCCCTCTAGTGCTAGACACAAATGGGTCCTGACTGCTATGGATTATTTCACTAGGTGGGTGGAAGCCATTGCTTTGAAGGAAGTGAATGAAAGCACAGTCTTGGATTTCTATGAGGACTTAGTGACACGTTTTGGGGTCTTGGCCACTATAATTTCAAACAACACCTTGGCTTTTTTGGGAACCAAAACTAGTGAATGGGCACTAAGGTATGGTATATACCTTAGCACTTCATCAAATTACTACCCACAGGGGAATGGGATGGCTGAGTCCACTAACAAAAATCTGATCAGGATTATAAAGAGGACCATGGAAGAAAATCAGAAAACTTGGCATGCCAAGTTGAAAACAGCTCTATGGGCCAATTGAATCACTCTGAAGAGATCAATCAAAAATTCTCCATATACACTTGTGTATGGAAGGGAAGCAAGGCTTCCTATCTCACTCAAATTGCTAGCACTGGACCTCACTCATCAGCTACAATTAGAAGAAGGAAGTAGCATGGAGGTCAGATTATGCAAACTAATAGAGCTCCAGGAGGTGAGGAATCGGGCCATGGTCTCTATGATCAGTCACCAACAATAGGTGAAAAGATATTTTGACAAGAAATCTTCATCAAAAAATTTTATTGAAGGAGACATTGTCTTAAAATGGGATGAAGATAGAGCTAAGCCCAGAAAACATGCAAAATTTGATGCCCTCTGGAGCGGTCCTTACATGATTACTTAGTGCAAGCAGCATAATGCATTCCATCTCTCCAGGTTGGATGGAAAAGAATTGCATATCCCAGTCAACGAGATACATCTAAAGCATTGCCACTAATTTTTGGTTCAGCTATACATAATTTTCCTTGTTTTTCCTATTTTCCCTAAGTGCAATTTGCAAAGATAGTTGTTTTTAGCCTTGTGGGTTTCCTTTTACCTATGGGGGTGAAAGTTTTAGGTGTAATTTTTGGGATCTCAAAGGCTATTGTGAACTCTCTTCAAAGTTACCATTGGACTCCGCACCTAATGGATATTCAAAGGCAACTGAGTCCTAAGCATAGCAGGCAAGCTTCCCCTATGAGTCACTAATTTGTCGACCAATTTCACCCACAGGCAAAATCTCGGTCACCTTCTACACTTGCTTTGCACAGCTAGTTAATTTTGGTTTGCAAGGTCCATTTTCAAGGTCCAACAATGTCATTTCAAGCACTGGCTGGCCTAGTTCATTCATTTTGAGTTTAACATGTTTAATTCAAGCTTGGTTCAATACAGGGGGTTCATCAGCACTTGGTTCATCCTTCGTCAAGTTCACTGGTTCAATATTAGTTCATCAATGGGTTTGGTTTAACATTCATCATCCTCGACCGAAGGGGAGTCCAAGTTCAAATACCCTAATGGAGGGCTAGCGCAAGAAAGGATTCGGGTAAGCTTTATAAAATTTATCTAAGTCTTGCGTATGTCAAAGTGCAAATTCAAGAGCAAAGGTGTTTCATAAAGCCCATGGCTTAGCAAAATAGAAAAGGAATTTCTACAGACTTTTTGTCTGTGGGAAATGCCTGTAGATAAGTCTGTGGGTCAACCAAAGTACCAAGCCCACACAAAGTCTATGGGGCTTTCAAAACTGCCACCTGGCAGCCAGCAGTGAAACTGCCACCCATGGTAGCTAGCGGTGAAATTGCAGCCCATGGCAGCCCATGCAGCCAGTGGCAAAACTACCACCCACGGTAGCCGATGATAAAACTACTGCCCACGACAGCCCACGTTGGCTAGCAAAACAAGCCTCTGTGGAATCAAGCAAGCCTGGCAGTCATCTGAGAAGGCATGCAAATAACATATAGTGGGAAAAGGGGCTGCAGGGGCTATGTAGGGCCTGACCCAATCTAGGACAAAGGCTAGAGGGAAGGTAGGGAAATAGCTCGAGCAAAACTCGTGAGGCTTTCAAAACCCACAGAATAGTCAAGCAAACTGCCGAGGTCCATAAAGCAGTCCACAGACTGTCCATGCAAAAACATGAAGCCCGACTAGCTAGTGGAAGAACATGTTGTGATATAGAAAAGGAAGCTGCCAGAGGCCAAAAAAATACAAAACCATAAAGAACAGTGAGCGGTGGAAATACCGTGAATAACATTGAGCGGAAATTTGACCGCAAACAACAATCTGCAAGTAAAAAAGCCCACAAAACACAGGAAAAAACCTGACTAACTGGCAGAGGAGCAGACTGGATGCAAACCAAGAAAAGGACAATGCAAAAAGCATGGTCCCAATAGAATGACGTCAGCTATAGTGTTTTCTCTCTTTCCAATGAAGACTCAAGCAACCACTTGCAAGCAAAAGGCCAATGAGACTCCTCTTGGCTCTTCCCATATAAATATGCAGACTTGGTCATTTTTAAGGATCTTCTCCAATTTTGTAAAGAGCACAGCTCTACAAATTTCCCACCTAAATCAATAAAATACAGTTTTTACCTCTTTCTTGGATGGAAACCTTGTGTGTGTTTTGTGTGTTTAATTTGTGTTCAGTCATTTTCTTTTAAATGCTCTCATAGGTTTAAACACCAACACACCAGCTATCTACAAAGTGTCAGTTTGCAGCTTATAGGGGAAGAGTTCCACTTGGGGTGTAGAAACAAAGGAGGTCACTTACATTATGCATTCCACAACATCTTGGTGAGTCCCTATTTCTTGTATTTTTCATTAGAACCTCCCTGGCATTCCAGCAACCTGGTCTCTTCTACCAAGTCTCAGTGTATGTATGTTGTTTTATCTGATCCCGAGTGTGAATGTGGGAAGGTCATCTAGTTTTGGTGTATCACCTCTTTAGAGTAGGCTATTTGTTTTCCTTTATTTTCTTCTCCCTTTTCATCCCCCCAAGTTTATAGCTGTATATAGTTATATATAGCTGTATATCCATCATTTTTGCACTACCTGAAATAAACAAGATACATCAGAGGGAACTAGCCCATACCTAGAGACTCTCCTCTCCTGCTTCAGCATCCCACAGGTGAGAGAGGAGTTTCCATGTTGTGGGGAGAAGGCAAGAACTTGTTTTCCTGCCACCGGATGCAATCTTTAGCATCAATAGGATGGCTAAGTCAACTTTGTCAAAAGTAATCATTTAAAGCTTTACCAGCATATCAAAACAAGCAATATAAGACTATATATATATATGATAAGCTATCCCAAGAAAATTATAATCAGTTTTCATTAGTAGGCTTCTCGCATCGATTAGTTTACACCTAGCATATGACATGGACTTGTCTATCAAGATTCTTAGGTTACCTATATAAGGGGTAATCCATCCCCATAAGAAGGTTACCATACCTATCAGCCACTCCCTACCATCCTTATCCCCTTTTATCCTTTACAAATTAGGGAATATTGAGCTTACTTGACACCATTTGATCAAGTACCTTTTTTAACCATTGAACTAATAACAAATCAAAAGTGTGATAAGGGTTTTATGTTCATAAACCCCCCATATTTTCATCATGGTCTTTTTTAATCAAAGTGTTTATCCTCCCCATTATACTTTCATGATCACATAGGAAGATGTGTCTTCCTACTTTTGAGCCATTAAAACCACCCACCTACCCTAACTATCAAACCATTGGGGACTAACTTCCCCCACAAACCTTTAACTTGACCAAACCAACCCCACCATTTTCAAGATTTACATTCTCCTACCCTTGCCAACCCTTTAACCATCATCCTACAAAACAAATAACCCATCAACACCAACTTAACAATTATTTTTACCAATATCAACTTCAACCTTGTAAACACTAAAAGAATACCTCATTTTTGATGTCGAAACACCCTTGAACCTTTACTTGACCTTATGGCTAGTTAACCACCTAGTTGACTTGCCTACTTTTTAACTTGATAACTTAACCATTTTAACCCACCTTGACCAAAATTAACCTTCAATCACCAATGGTCAGCACTTCAACCATCGATGATAATCACTTCAACTACTGATGATCAACACTTCAACCATCGATAGTTAGTTTTTCAACCACTAATGGTCAGCACTCTAACTATTGATGGTCATGTCTTTAACCTAATTTAGTGCATCACCAACTATGTATGAGATCAAATTATACCTAACTTATCAACCTTCTATTTTGTGATATAAATCAAATTTATGGTGTGTAAATTAACATATTTATCCACTTATCTAATCAATAACTTTCTCTTTGGCTAATTAGCAACTCCTTCCACTTCATTTGGGAACTTCTTCCTATAAATATAGAGCTTTAGGAAGAAGAGAGGAGAAAAATACATAAGTGCATGCTATCAAAATCTCTTTGTAGGTATTCACCCTTACCAAAATGCTACCCAAATCATTCTTGGAGGTTGGAGTATCATTATGTTGGCAAATTTCATCCAAGTCTTCTCTACCCTTTCTCCATTGATAATGATAATAGGTATTCTTCTCTTTATTTTATTTTTTATTTATTTCTTTTCTAAAGTTAAAAACCTTGATAAAATTCTATTTGGTATTCTTTTCTTATTATCTCTACCTAAATAAGACCATTTCTAACCAACTACCTCTAAACTCTCAACTAACTACAACAACCTAATATGTGATTCCCTCTTACCTCTAACCTATGGATCCAACCATTTACCTTAACTAAACCCATCAATAATAACTATCAACTATCTAACCACTGATGGTTGACTGACAAACTATTGTCAGTCAACCTGACCACCGATGGTCAAATGTCAAACTATTATTTATCCCCTAAGCACCAATGGTCAGATGTCAAACCACTAATGGTCACTCTAACTAATGACAGTTAGCCTAACCACCAATGGTAACTATGTGAAACATTTTTACCTAAAACCAACAACCTTCAACCACTAACCAAACCTTATTTTATTGACCCCTATCACCTCATATAGACTAGAAACAACAACCTCACTAGACCTAAACACTTCTATAATAATTTAGCATTTATCTTAATGTTATTTTATTAGAACACCAAAATTTCATTTTAAAAGTATTTATTTCTTTATATCTATTAATTTTCATGTTATGCAACTTTCCCTTTTATCAAAGAATCTAGCATGCTTGGTGAGACACACCACCTTTATTTTCTTAGTTAGCTTTATATGCTCTCTTTCTCCATCTATTGTTTGTTCATCCAAACAAATCTAAATTTTATTTTATGCTTTAAATAAACCCCGAATCCATTGTTTTCTTACGTAGTTTAGTTCATCTAGTAACTTAAAAAGCAAGTAATCTATTATAGATTCACTTTATTATCACACACAAAACCTAAACCACTTTCATAACCAACACATCATAACATACCTAAGACAAGGCCCAACTAGGATTTCACCACCCAGTGGATCACCTTACCCTACTTAGGATTCCCTCTTGCAAGTAATTACCAAGGGGAGATCCCACTTAGTTCTCTGGGTGAGTATAAGCCTTAGACAGATGGCATATTTTGGCTGAGTGACCCAGCTTAGCTTCAAGATTGTGATGTACGGTGAGCAAGCCCCTAATATAAGTCCACATACCTAGTCTAGTATAGATTCTCTTAATAACCTAAATATTACCTAAAACCATACTTATATTTCCTATCTAGTACCATATTTTCAATCCAAACTTCTCTCACACACTTTAACTAAGGCATAAGCCAACATGAGATAAAAGTTATGTTAGGAGATAATGCACTTAGTGTATGCATTATTTTTTGGACTTTTGTCTTCTTTGATTTTTGTTCAAGTTGTGAGGAATTGAACATCTACCATCAACCTTCCATCATTTTGACCTCATTTACCCTCATCTCCATTACCTTGTTCAAATGGAGAGCCCTTTTATAACCTTTTCTATAAGATCTTATCTTTTTTCAAATCTCAGACCAAAACCCTCTTCCATTCGAGCATTACCTAGCATCTCAAGCTAGCTATGCTCCTTACCTTACCTACCATCAATCTAACTCTACCCATCATCCATCAAAATTCAACCATAATTAACCCCTAAACTATCAACTACCACTTGAATTGGTTACAATGTTAATGGACTGGATAAGCAAAGTAGATTTATCTATTTCTCGTACCCATGACCAATCAAATCGTACTTAAAACCAATCAAATTTCAAATTTAAACAACAAAAAACCTATCTAAAACCCTTTAACCATTATCTTACCCAACCAATAACCTATCAACATCTACCACATCCATCACCCCAACCTTGTTAAAACATGGGACATCTACCCCACCCATCATATCAAATTCCTTAACCCACCTTATCAACACAACCAAGTCTATCAACCTTAACTAAACCAACCAACCAACCAACCTATCAACCTATCAATCTATCAATCAACCACTATCGACCAACCTTATCAACCTCACCCAACCTGTCAAATACAACCACCTAACCAACTTTATCTCTCTTAACCAATCAAACTAATCTACTAGCCTATCAACTTATCAATCCAATTGATCAACCAAATTATCAACCAAACCTACTTAACCTATCAAACCCATCAAACTCCTCAAACCAAAAAAACTCATCAAATCTACCATTTAGCTCAAAAACTCAAGAGCCATTGGTGCACCCTCTTCCTAGGTAGTACACCCCACTGGGAGAATCATATGCCTCAATCCTTGATAAATTATTTGAGGCTTATATCATTAACCTTCCTCCAATCAAACTTATCAATAATTCTCTTCCAAATCCCATTTAGTTTATAGATAATGAATTTTGTGACTATTATCGCACAAGCAAATGTGGGATAGATAGATGTGGCTCTTTTAAGATACTCATCTAAAACTTTATCTATCATAAAGAGGTTTCAAAGGAAATTCTCTATGTTCCCTCTAACCTAGCCTTAAATATCATCAAACAATCAATCATCAAACCTCTTCCTTTGCTCATTTTTGAGGAAACCATGGTCTAACCCTCAACCAAACAACTTGTCAATCTTTGAAAACACATTCAAAGAACCAACCAACCAACCTATTCCACTCACCCATGTGGAATCAACCAACCAACCTATTCTATTAGCCCATGTGGAATCAACTAGCCAACCTATTCCATGCACCCATGTGAAATCAACCAACTAACAATTTCCACCTACCCATGTGGAACCAATCAACCTACCTCTTCTACTTACCAATTTTGTGAAACCTACCATCAACCCTACCTTACCAAATACCAACCCAACCTTAACAATCATTCTCCCTACATCAAATATCATCAACCAAACAAAACCTACCATTAACCCAACCAAACTTACCATTGACCTAACCTTACATGTAACCATTCACCCAACCTTAACTTAACAACCAAACCAAAAAATCAAATCAACCCAACCAACAAACTAGTTCAACCATTTATATTACCTCTCTTAACCAATCAAACCAACCTTTACACCAACCTAATAAACCATAATCAACATACCTTTCCACTCAACCATAACTAGTGTACCTAACCATCCAAACCAAGAGCAACCCATCAAACCTAAAAAATATACCCTAATCTATCAAAATCTGACCCAATTACATTTTCCTAACCCTGGTGCACTAGAGAAAATCTCACCTGAGCCACCACCTATGAACTTTACCTACTAACCACTAACAATCCTTTGGAATGTGGATGAAGTCATCTTCACCCCTCATAGGCTTTCTTATTAACCAGCTCCTTACCTTTGGGTCATTTTCCCATCTTTTTGCCATCCATGGATAGATCAAACTAGGGTAACTTCCCCTCTATAAGGCTTTGATAATTTATCAACCCAAACCATACCTTAATAATTAACAAAACTAATCCTTTGGAATTTTTGACTTAAACACATCTACATAACCTCCATCCAACCCTACCCAAATTTTTTTATCAACCAACCAATATTGTTAACCTAACTCACTTTATCTAAAATTATCAACCATTCCTTATCCACCTACCTAGCAACCTTCCTAATCAACCCTACCCAACATACCCACCAAATAATCCTACCTAACCTCATCCAAAATTGATGAAACCCTACTTGTCACCTATCAAACTTTAATTACAATAAACAAACAAACTGTCAAACACCACCTAGTTATTTTAGGAGTTACCTTCTCCCCCAACCTAGTTGGAGATCACCTTTCTCTATCAACCAACCAACCACCTAAAATACTTTAAACTTGGTAAATTTTTGTCACATTTTACACATTTCCTTTTTGTGATCCCTAACCATCGAAGACTACCCTTATCCATCAAACTATCACCCAACCAATCCCACCTTTTTATCAATCCATATCTTTCCCATGCCTAACCAAGTGTCAAAAAGTAATTGGGAGACATCTACTCTCTTATTTTCATATTACCCATCCATGTAAACATGGATCTGAGGTATATCAACCTTGAACCTCATAAATACTTTTGCACTTACATGTATTCCTTAGATAAACCAAGTTCCTTGTCATCTTCGTGTCTAACTTAAGCTCATCCATTATTATCAATCACCTTTACCTCTTTATCTTTAAGGATAATTGATTAAAATAGGATCATGTTATTATCCATCACAAAGTATGCCTAATCCTAGTCATGGATACCATAGCTCTACCCATGGCATGATCCTCATGGATACTTTTCATCTCTAGCGAGATGGAATCCTACAGTCATTGTCACTTAAAACCACCACCTCCACCTATCATCAACCTTCTTGTGCTATGGATTTTCCTCCATAAATAATACATTAGGCCTATATAGGTATTATATGTCTAAACTTACCATCAAAAATATTTTGGATATCAAAATATAACTTGGGTCAGCATTTTTATAAATGCAGACTGCTCCCTTACTTAGACCACTCCCTTGAAAGATAGCTTAGTCAAATTTTCCAAAGAAATAATTTGAATCTTCTCACATCAATAAGCTTCACAAACCTATCAAAACAAGCAATATAATACCTTGTCTAAAATTAAATCTATCCCATGAAAACCATAATTAGTTTTCATCAGTAGACTTATCAGATCGATCAGTCTATACCTAGCATATGGCATGGACTTATCTATCATGGTTCTCAAGCCACCTATAAAAGGGGCAAGCTATCCCAATAATAAGGTTACCCTACCCATAAAATAATATCATTTACCATTAATACCACCTATTCGCCCTCTCCCCTTTATTCTCCTTCACAAATCAAGGGATTTGAGCTCACTTAAAACTTGTTAATCAAGCTACCTAGTTTAACCATTAAAACTAACAATAAAACAAAAGCATGATAGGGTTTTTATGTTCATAAGCCCACCCATATTACCACCATGTTCTTTGTAAATTAGAGAATTTATTCTCCCCCTTATACTCTCATGATCACTTAGGAAGATGTGTCTTCCTCCTTTTGAGCCATTAAAACCATCCACTTACCCTAACAATCAAATCATTGGAGATTACCTTCCCCCATAGACCTTCCACTAAACAAAACTAGCCCCACCCTTTTGGATATTGCCCTTCTCTTACCTTTTCCAACCATTTGACCGTCATCTTACAAAACTAATAATATATCAATATTAAATTAGCAATTATTCTTACCAATCTTAACTTCAACCTATCTAACCTCATCAACCATTTGGTTATCCACCCCAAACCACCATCCTCACCTACCTTGTCAACTTTACCAAACTAACCTAATATATCAACCCAATTAACCTTATCAACTTTATCTACCTTATCAAATTAGTAACCATAACTCTAACCAACTTTACCTACCTTACCCAACCTATACAATCAATCCATCTTGTCAAGTTCACCCAATCTATCAAATCAACCTATTCAACCAACCTTACCATATCAAACCATTACCTACCATGATTAAAACACCTATCTACCCAACCACCTATCAATAAACTTTGTCCACTCAAC
Source organism: Torreya grandis (assembly GCA_037957365.1). Classification (NCBI taxonomy): domain Eukaryota; kingdom Viridiplantae; phylum Streptophyta; class Pinopsida; order Cupressales; family Taxaceae; genus Torreya; species Torreya grandis. The sequence continues at coordinate 1,299,475 of JARHVA010003438.1, forward strand.
CTAAATTATGAAATCCAACTTTACCTATCTTATCAACTTTATGAACCCTAGCAACCCAGTTCAAACCAAGCAGAACACCTAAGTGGGGAAACCCATTCAGGTGTCTATCAATCTATTTAGGAGTCACCCTCTCCCTTAAACTATGGAGTTTAATCTTATCCACCAACCTATTTAGGAGTCAACCTCTCACTTAAATTTTGGAGATTACCATTCTTTGCCAAACTACCCAACCATTCGACCACATTTACCCCAACATTGGCCCTTTTTGACACAATATATTACATAGTTTATGATGACCTCACCTTGGTCTTTTTGATCATCTAGAAAAAAAATTCCATGTTGAACATTTAAATTTATACCGCCTCATGAACAACTAAACCATTTATGTTTTTGTTAGGAGCAATTCCTACCCTAGATACCTGAGTAAACACTAACCCTAATTAGGAGACTTGCTAAGACTAACTCGATCAACTATGACCAATGTTGGGGATTGATTACCTTGTCATTTATCCTAGAACCTGACCTTATTGTTACCAGCATGGTAATATTATTTTTCACATGATCTTGGATATGTCACTTAGTTTCATTTTAAGTGCATGTTTGCATTTGAAGTGCCCAAGCTCACCTTTTTGTCACCTAACTCATGACTTATAATCTACAATTTATCAAACCCTAACGCAATTTAACCTTACCTCATTGAATCCTAATTTTAAGGGGAGTACCTCCTCTCATACTTAAGGTAATTAAACCTTTTAGAGATGACCCTTATTTGTAAACCTTCACCTAAACCATGTGATTCTTCAAATTGGGGAAATCTAGTTGAGTGTCACTACCTAACCTTTAAAGATCACCTATTCTCTATAACCCACCCATGAACCATCTAAAAACTACATTGGGCCTAAAGTTCCTTTTGGATATTACATCCATGGAATTTTATAGGTAGCATCCTCTTGCCTAGTGCATCTGAAGTTAGCTTGGCCATCACCCTTCACCTTTAACCTTACCTAGCTTCTAGGTTTGTTTTGTAGCTTATCAATCTAAAGGCACATAAAAAAAGGGGAAAAATGTAGACACTTAAAAACCACCTTGTTTTTTATATCAAAATACCCTTGAACCTTTACTTGACCTTGTTGCTAGTTAACCACCTAGTTGACTTTCCTACTTTTTAACTTACTAACTTAACCATTTTAACCCACCTTGACCAAACTTAACCTTCAACCACTTACAGTCAACACTTCAACCATCGATGATTAGCACTTCAACCACCAATAGTCACCACTTTAATTATTGATGGTAAGCACTTTAACCACTGATGGTCATGTCTTCAACCTACTTTAAAGCATCACCAATTGTGTATGATATCATCTTTGTACCCAACTTAACAACCTTCTATTTGATGATACAAATTAGCTTTATGGTGCCTAAATTAACATCTTTATCCACCTATGTAATTAGTAACTTTATATTTAGATAATTAAAAACTCCTTCTAATCCTTTTGGGAACTTATTCATATAAATATAGAGCTACAAGAAGGAGGATAAGGAGGATAAAAATACATAAGTGCATGTTGTTAAAATATCTTTGTAGGTATTCACCCTTACCAAAATGCTACCCAAATAATTCTCAGAGGTTGGGGTATTGTTATGATGTGAAATTTCCTCTAGGTCTTCTCTACCCTTTCTCCATTACTCTTGATAATATTTATTCTTCTCTTTTTTCTAGTTTTTATTTATTTATTTTCTAAAGTTAAAAACCTTCATAAGATTCTATTTGGTATTCTATTCTTATTACCTCTACCTAAACCAGACCATTTCTAACCAGCTACCTCTGACCTCTCAACCAACCTCCAACAACCTAATAAGTGATTCTATCTATCCTATAACCTATGGATCTAACCATTTACCTTAACCAAACCCATCAATATTAACTATCGACTATCTCATTATCGATGGTTGATCGATAAACTACTGTCAGTCACCCTGACTACTGATGATCAACTATCAAACTATTATTAGTTCCCTAACCATTGATGATCAACTATCAAACTATTGAAAGTTAATCTAACTATTGATGGTTATCCTAACCATTAGTGGTCATTGTATGAACCCTTTTTACCTAAAACAAGCAACCTTCAATCACTAGCCAAACCTCAACTAGACCTTATTTTATTAACCCCTATCACCCCATAGACCAAAAAATAACAACTTGACTAGACATGAACACTTATTTAATAATTTACCATTTAATTTAATTTTATTTTATTATAACACCAACATTTTATTTTAAAAGTATTTAATTATTTATATCTAGTACTTTTCATGTTATGAAACTTTCCCTTTTATCAAACAAACTTATCCAACCTCATCAACCACCATCCTAACCTACCCTGTCAAACTTTGCCCAACTAACCTAATCTATCAACCCATCTAATCTTATCAAATTTATCTAACTTATCAAACCAATAACCATCAATACAACCCATCGATATACCAATTACAACTTATCAATCCTATCAACCAATAATAACCAACCAACTTTGCCTACCTTACCCAACCTATACAATCAATCCATCTTATCAACTTCACCTAATTTTATAAAATCAGCCTATTCAACCAACCTTACCAAATCAAACCCTTACCTACCATGTTTAAAACACCTATCTACCTAACCATGTGTCTACTAAACCTAACCTATCAAATCTAACTTTACCTATCTTATCAAATTTATCAACCCTATCAAACCAAATCAAACAAAGTGGTACACCTAAGTGGGGAAACCCATTTGAACATCTACCAACCTATTTGGGAGTCACCCTCTCCCTCAAACTATGGAACTAACCATTCTACACTAACCTATTTAGGAGTCACCTTATCCCTTAAATTTTAGAGATTACCCTTCTCTACCAAACTTCCCAACCCATTAGACCTGTCCACCTTAATGTTGGCCCTTTTTGACCCAACCTATCACATAGTTTACGATAACAATACCTTGGTCCTTTTGACCATATAGAATAATTTTATCATGTTGAACATTTGAATTTTCACCACCTCATGTACAACCAAACCATTTGTGTTTTTCTCAAGAGTACTTACTACCTTAGATATCTATGTAAATACTGACCCTATTTAGGATACTTGATAAGACTAACCCAATCAACTATGACTAATGTTGGGGACCAGTTAGTTTATCTTTTATCCTAGAACTTAGCCTTATTATTACCAACATGGAAATATTAGTCTTTTAATGATCTTAGATATCATACTTAGTTACATTTTATGCACATGTTTACATCTCAAATACCTAACCTCACTATTTTATCTCTTGCCTCGTGACTTATCATCTACCATTTATCAAACCCCAACCTAATTCTACTTTAACTCATTAAATCCTAGTTTAAGGGGGAATACCTCTTCCCATACCTAAGGAAATCCAACCTTTTGGATATGACCCTTCTCCATAAGCCTTCACCCAAATTGGACCATGTGATTTTTCAATTTGGGGTAACCTAGTTGAGTATCACTACCTTACCCTCAGAGAACATCTATTCTCCATAACCCACCCATGAACCATTTGGGAATTACAGCTAACCTAAATTTATTTTTAGATATTACATCCATGGAACTATGTAGGTAGCATTCACTTGCCTAGAGCATCTGGAGTTAGCTTAGCCATCACCCATCACCCTTGACTAGTAACATACTATATTTTTATTTTGCAGCTTATTGACTTAGAGCTACATAAAAAAAAGAGGTAAAATGTAGAAACTCAAAAAATACACTATTTTTTGATGTTGAAACACCCTTAGACCCTTACCTAACACTGGAGCTAGTTAACCATCTTGTTAACCTATCCCATATTTTTACTTATGAACTTAACCATTTTAAGTTACTTCTTTTTAACCATTTTTCATCTAGACCCTCGACCATTGATAGTCAGCCTAACCATCGATAGTTAGGTCCTCTAGCCCATACGAAATAAATTTATATATTGAGTGTAAGATTGACTTCACACTCAATTTGGTAACATTCCATTTGGTGATACAAATCAGCCTTGTGGCACCTAACTTATCATCTCTATCCTTTAGCAAACTAACAACTTCTACTCATAATTGATAACTTCTTATAAAATAAGAGTTATAAGAAGGAGATATGATTGGAAAATATTTAAGTGCATGCTACAAAAATCATTTTTTAGGTATCCGCCCTTATCAAAACATTACCTAAGTCATTCTCTAATGCTGGAGTATTGTTATGCTGGCAAAATTTCTCTAGGTCTTTTTTACCATCTCTTTATCTCATTAATAATAGGTAATTTATATTTGTTTTCAATTCATTTTATTATTTTACTTAGTTTCTTACCTTGACCAAAATCTCATCAAACCAATCTTTTAATTTTTAACCTATTACTAGGTCTACATTTAGGCCTTTTCTAGACCTGATTAGACCTTGACCAATCTACCATTCCTTTTTCAACTCCACTTCAATATCTTACCAAAACACACAATCAACTATCACCAATTTTTGTAAGCATCACCGGTTATAATAATCACCACTAGTTCTTACAATCATCATTGATTGCCCTGACCATCATTAGTTTATTATGTGACCCAAACCAACAACCATTTACCCTTTGACCAAACCTTTGACTAAACTATATTTTCTACTTTCCATCACAGACTAGATCTGACCTAAACATTTATTTTTAATAACCATCATTTTATTTTTTTGTATTAGATAACATTTGTCTTTATTTTATTTACTACAAGTATTATTTTTTATTTATACCAAACCTTTTATCAAAAAGGGGATTGACAACCATCCTAGCAAGCTATTGCTTTCTTGGATCTAGCATATGCTAGGCAATCCCTCCACCTTATTTTCTATCAACAAGGCTTTTTAGTGCTTTCTTACTACAGGTTTTCCTCCCTAGCCAAAGAGGAGCTCTCACTTCATTTGGATATCAATGTATACACACTATCAATCAAGTACCCTTACACACCCCTTTCTTTTAGTAATAATGATATGATGATAATGTAATATGGAAAGTGATAATGGATATGGAGTGATAATCTCTCAACTATGGTGAATGATAGTGTGAAAGACATGAAAATGAAATAAAACATGGGGGATGAAAAGGAACATGAATCCAAAATCCAAATTAGTCTTAAAGGATAATAAAAACCTCTATGCATATGCATTAATTGAACATAACATTTTTGAGGCTCTCAAAGAGGCATAGTATTTGCAAAAAGAAACCTAGGATTCATCAAAATACCTTAACATATGCTATGTTTCCTTAACATCTGCTAAACTAGGACTTTGAGGATGTTTGAGGATAAATGATGGTTTATAATCTATGAGATATTAAGGAAATTTAAGGAACTTTAATTAAGGACACTTGGCATGAATGAAACTCTACAAACAAATTTTTAATGAATCTTGACACCCTTAGATCCATTATGAATCATATACCATTTTGAATTTGCTTGCAAATAATAGATTAGTAGTTTATGGGTTATTCATATATATATATAACCTCATAAATGTGGGATTAGGTTCTATAATTATATAGGAATATGGATTATACTCTTGAAAATCTTCTTAACTTTCATTCTTTTATCATCATGATCACGAGAGGAGAAAACTCAAAAAACTGGTTCCCTATCTAAATGAAGAATGCATTATGAGGTCCTTAACTTGTAAATGATGGGTCATAAATGTGAGATATAAAAAATTATAAAAAATTACTAAATATTTAATCTATCTAAAACCCTTTCCTTTGTCTAAAAGTCTAGATCTTGATATTCTCTCTCATGGATGTACCATATGAAAACTTGAAGGGCTCTCCCAAGCTGTAAAGAAGCTCAGTGGTGTTTGAGGACCAATTTTAGCCTATATGAGATCCTTTTCTCCATGAATATTATCTAAAACACCTATAATTACTCCATATACAACCTCTTAACCTCCACTATATGGAAAATTTTGTACAAATCCTTACATATTGCAAAAAACACTTGTAAATAGTATTTTTCATGAATTTTATCCATACTTCAAGCTTAGAAATACCATTCTAGGTCAACATGAGGAATATTATGAGTAAAAAGTCATATTAAAATAAGTAATAAGTATTTTCATAGAGAAAGGTTGACAAATTCCACACATGGGAGCTCTTTGGAGGCCAAACTATGCTTTAGACTTATTGAGGAGATACTTCTAAATCATAAGACATTTGACTTAAAGCAATGGTATGAGTATGAAGGTGATTAAAGGTAATATGATTTATTTCATGTAATTTTCAATCAAAATTTATAATTTATAAATCGAAAATATCTCTTTATGTAATATATATAGCTTCACAAGGAGAATTATCAATGAGTATCATGAAGAATACTTTATAGCCTTCTTAAAAGGCTTTAGTGAGGATTTTATATGTCTTTATCACACCTTGAAAGCTTATAGTTCATTTCATACTTGGATATACTAAATATACTAATTAAACTCATAGTGAGTTATGAACTACCACCTCTCATACATCTCCATCAAGGCACTTTATATCATAGGACCACTTCAATTATTTGTTAAAGATCTCCAAACATTCTCAAAGATCATGATGATACTTGACACCAATTGAAATGGAAAAATTACAATGGAAAGACACTAAAACATGCTCTATTCACTTGACATTTAGTAAACATTATGAAGGTCAAGCACATCACCTAAATACCAAAGACATCTAGGACATATGGTGATTACAACCAAACTCAATGATATCTCTAAGAGTAGTTGAATGAATTGAAGAATCAAATAAGAGATATCGTGACTTAGGATAGAACCATGTAGAGGCTTAAGTTGATGTCATGATTTTTTTTTAATTATATGGGTTGTCATGTGGCCTTGGAAGGCTAAATTTCTAACTTTTTTGGTGATTCACATGGGTTGACCAACCTACTTGTCAAGAGAACCCTTTGAATTTTCATGATAATTGATGACTACCTTGAAATGCCAAATATATTCTGTACTTTATGACACCTCTTATGACTGATATAAGACACAATATAAATAGTGAAATAAACACACTAAACTAAGAAGCACACCTAACCTAAGGAAAAAAATAACAAGACAATAAAGGAACAAGGGAAAAAAACTACTTTCTTGTGTTAACCACTTATTGAAACAACACAAAAAAAACTAAAACAACTAAGTTGAGACAAAAATATTTCATCTTGCATCAAATGAAAAACTTGCTTGACTACTATGGCACACTGAAGTATGATTACTGCATTTTAATATCTCCCACTTGTAGTTAGGAGAATTAAAATGTTTATGGACTCTTAACAAAGTAGTTAGGCTTTTTGGTTCCATCTCCAAATGCATGAGTTATACATGTGATTCCAAGACCCAATCATACTTCTTAAAAAAAAATTTACTTTGTAACATCAATGTTAATTATGCCTCACTCATGGGATTCCAATAGTCTACTATGTCTTGGTTGATGCTTACACTCTAAAAAACATATTTCATCATTCTTTTCATTATCTTGTGCTTTCTCTTCTTTTGGACAAAATTTGATAGGGTTAATATTTGATTGGTATTCAACATGTTACATAATAATTATTAGTCCTTAAAGGGTCTAATATTCATTAAAAGTGTTCATATATTATTTACAAAGGTCATCATTATCACCTTGACACTCATCTTCAATGGTTGGCCTATACTTATCTATTGTATCTTATTCAAGTTCTTAAGGACTTTCATGATGGAGGATAGCTACCATGTGACCAAAGAGGTCTTAAGAAACATCTTCTTTCTGAACTAAATCCTCTTTCTCTTTTGTCTCATCTTGTACTTACATCTCATCATATTTTGCATTATTAAAGATTGAATCATGCCTATCCTTTCTAAGGGGTGTCCCAATGGTGATTTCTTCTTCTTATTCACTGAACTCACTCTCATCTTCTATCACTTCAGATAAATATTCTTCACTTAACTCACAAATAAGAGTCTCCTTATAAATTATTGGCATGGTGGACTCTTGAAAATTCTCAATAAGGTGAGTCAAATCCAAAGGTGCTGACATGGATGCTTCATTTATCTCATGGGGTTGCTCGACCTTGGCAACCATCACTTCCTCTTTCTATTCCATTTGTCCTTGAAAATAATTCCATGAGGGGAAGGCATTGGGATATTAAGGAGGGAGGGGTGGGGGATGAATGATATCATGCTTGCTTTCCACTTCAACATTTTAGATTTTATTTGATTTCTCTTATTTCTTCCTAGAATGTTGTATTTGTTTCCAAGTTGTAAATTCAGGTTTAGGGACCTCTTGTATTACACTTGTTATCACCATGGGCATGAATGTAGAAACTTCTTGATGATATTATGTTGCTTTTTAGCTACTATTTACTGGTGTAGATGTTGGTTTTCAAGATCAACCTATTTTGCAAGATGAGCCTCAAAGTTAAACACCATCTCATTGGAGATCTCTCTCTACTAATCAAAAGATGAAGGCCCTTGAATTATCTACTCTAAAACATGTATCTTAGCCTCTTAAAAACACACTTCTTACACCTTTTGAGGTCTCTCTTAGATATACTTACAATTATGAAAAGTCGTAAATGTTTGAGAGGAATTTTGAGGGCCATGGCACACATTTGTTTGACATTATTGAGAGGGAAAAGTTAGTTCAATGGAGGACTAATGTGTAATGGAATTGCAAACATGCTACTAGTTATGGTGAACTTGATGTCTATCATGGACTACCAACTTCTCTTAAATGCTTGAAATTAAACCACCTATGTCCAATATATCACCATTAACTTTTGAATGTCCTTTTCTAAAGAAAGATGCCCATTATTATTTAATGTGCTTCAATTAAGATCTCATACTCTCAATCACATACCTATGGATTTCCTATCCATAAATATTTTATGTGTTAAATTTCACCATGTATTTTTCATATCCAAATAAGATCTATTTAAATATATATATGGATTGTCTTATAATGTGGTTAAAGTGATCAAGTATGTCATGATATTATCATGACTAATTAGATTGATAAATAGGCTGACAAGGAGGTGAATGAGGTTCACAAGGAGGACTAGAGTAGTGTCCTTGGTATTAAAAAGGATCATACTACTACTAATCAGGAAATGAATGCTAGGAATCTTCCCCATATGCATTTATAACTCATCATAAGACACATGAAAGTCAATTCATCTATGAACAATAACTACTCATAACTTTGAGATGATGACCAAGATAAGTGCTTGAAACTCCTTGTGAAGACTAATATTTTAATGTGAAAGATCCAATGCTTGAATTCCTTGAGATGATGACCTTATGAATGCTCAAGATTCTATTCTGAAATATCTAATGTCTAAATCTAGTCCCACTAGGCATGTTAGAACTGTTGGAAACCCAATTTGCACTTTATGTAGTATATTTTTAGTTTTCCTTCAAACATGGACTAACATTAGATTAGTCTATATGTTATGGGATACCTATAACTAGACCAAACCTATAGATTATGAGGCTATATCATCTAATGTATTGACTTTGAATCCTTTTCCTAAACCTATTTTTCCTTAGGGGTGAAAAGATTTAAAAATTTAGCTTTAAAGGGAAAAACTATACTAGTGATGGTGATGTACCTAAATGATTCATCCACTCAATATTGTAATCCTAACTATGAACTAGGAATTTGACTCAAGAGAGGGGTTTATATCAAGTGCTAGTTCAAAATGAAATCAAACTAAAAATAACATACTAACAAGCATGACATCTCTAGGCATAAACACTAGGGGAACTTAGTAATAAACATACATATGAGAGTAAAAACTAAAATATGAAAGAAACCTTCCTTCACCTTCCTTGGAGCTTCCAAATGGTTCATAGAGTGGCCTGTTTGACTTGTGAATAAAAGAGTCTTCATCAATGGAGTTGTTTGTCTCCTTCTCTCCTTGGCACCTTTGGTTTATGATTTATTTAGATTGGTTAAATAATTTTGAATAATAATATTATTTTTATGAGGCTTTATAATTATTTTTTCATGGTAACATTACATTATCCAATCTTAAAATTATGGTTGTGAGACCTTCTATTTATAGATTTTCTCAGTTGATTAGAATGAACCTAAACCATCCATTTAAAGATGAATATGTGTGGATAATAATCCATTCAATTTTGGAGGATAAAATAAATAAATGTCCTTAAAGAGGCATAGAGAGGCATTAAAGAGGCATGGGAGGGCTCAATCAGATATTTGTTACAATTATGGCTTGTGAATGTCACCCCATAAATGGCCTTACCTGATGATGAATATATTAGAAACTAATTTACATTAATGAAATATTCAACAAGTTATAAGGAAAATTAACTTAAGATATTAATTTAAACTAATTAGTTTTAAACATTATTTATCAATTTTGGTGCAAATATTAGCAATTAGTGCACAAATTAATCAAACTAGTCAAAATGTCATATTATTGGATCAAAATTTGAGTTGATTAGAATTAGAAGGTGATGTTAAATGTGTTATAATAATTATCCCATTTAGGATGTTGCTAAAAAAAATAACAAAGTCACGTGTCTCATGCAAAAAATTTGGTAGAAAATAGCAATCCAAAGCACCTAGGTGCAAAATCATCATTTTGACTCGAAATGATATTATCAAAGTTAGTTATCTCATAAAATGAATTACCCCATTTAGGAATACATTGGACAAAATTGGCAATTTTATATGAAAAATAAAAACCACTTAATGCATTTTAGTATATTTAGGCTAAATTGTGCATTTTGATATAAATAGGTCTGAAGCTTGATTGGAGGTTATTAGTGGCTAGTTTTAGGTGTCTATAGTTTGCCCCTATTTGGAAAGGCATTTTAAATATAGGCACAATAATATCTTCTCAAATAATTAGTAAAATGAGTGGGTGTAAAGTTTTATGAAATGGTCTAATGACTAAATAATCCACAAACAACTAGGCATACAAGGATAATCAAAGTGATGAAAGGGATGGATAGAAGAATAAAGATTGAACAATACAAATGATTTAGTTTTACCTACAAATTAGGAGATGCTCATACTAATTAGTAATGATACAAATATAATGGTCAATGGGTTGATTAGATTAGGATGCATGGGAATATTTTTACAAGGTACAAAGGAAAAAATTATATGACTCCATTGCTTGTAAGACTTCCTGTAGCTTATTTTTGTTGTAACACATGATGGTAGGCTTCATAATAGAACACCATGAGGACTTAGCCAAAATATGAATAAGGACTAACTCCCAATCTAATAAATAATTTAAATAATTCACTAATGATAAAAATCATGATAATGATGTTTACGCATGAATATGGATAGACTCAAGAATAATGCACAAGGAATCACCCAATAAATGCATATAGACTATGTCAAGGCAACAAGTTTGAAATCAAACAAATAGGTAGTTAGACAAATAAAAAAATACATAGAATGCACACAAATAGATAAGAAACTTGAAATAAACAAACAAACAAAAATCTTAAAACCATAAGCAAAAGAAAGCATCCTAACAATGACCATGCCCTAGTAAGAAGAATGGAAAATAATTAACTAGGCTTAGACAGGATAATTTTTTTTGGATTTTTGAAAGATTTGAAATGTTTTTGGGATTTTGAGGTATCTCAACTTTTTAGATAATGATATTATACCTACTCACAAAATGGTGAGAGTTTTGTCTTTAGTTGCTCATAAAATTACAAGAGCACATGGAAAGGGGGACTGAGGTGACCTCAAAATGAATTTAGCACTATCTACATAGTCCTAAGATGACCTAAGTCAAAGTAATTATATCCACACAAAATGTAGGGAGAAAATTGACTAGGTCTCAACAACTTCTCAAATCTAACAAATGGCCAGTCAAATGAAAACAACAATGGTAAGGTGATGCAATAATGCATGATAAACAAGTGTTGCCCCTAGTTTAACCATAGGTGATTATAACTAGGATATAATGGATTATATCAATGATGATAATTCTCCCATATGTGGTTATAATTATTAGTAAAATAAGTGAACACTAATTTTCCTTAGTAGGCAATATAATTAGGTTCACATAAATAAACTCGATATAGGATAGAAAATGAAAGATGTCTTATGAGATCAACTGTCATACTACTTTCATAGACTATTATTGAAGCACAAATTTGATGGATTGGTGAAATTGGATAAAAATCTACACAAAAAAAGGTATGGCAAGAACCAAAAGAACCAAGATAAAAATAGGATTAGGTAGGATGGCTTAAAACATGATCAGGTAGGATGGCTTAAAATAGGCTTGGGTCTAGATAGGAATCATACTATAGGATAACATTGTCTTGCTTAGGAAAATGATGAGTTTTTATATATTAGATAAAATGGTAAGAGGGTTACCCCTAAATGATGGGTTGAATGGTAGGATATGTGGAAATGGAAAATGTATATGTCAATTAGAAATGGTGAATGAAAATGGCATGGTACATGTTTATGGCTAATGATGGTTGTTGGTTTTTGATGTGTTTGGATTTGGTATGGTAAATGGTATATTATTTTTTTATTTTTTTTGAAGTGGAGATGCATGTCATAATCAATAAATGATATAAATATAATAATCAATCATGTTAATTTCTAGCCCACACCTCATCTAAATAATTAATCTGTTAAGAATTGATTTCAGATTTGGATGAAAGAATGTTGTTGTGATCTTCATTGGTTATTGATTTTAATTCCTTCAATCATTAATACAATGTATCTTTTTATCCTTTATAAATGAAAATGCATCCATGGATGGTAAATAGGGATAAATGTTGGATAATAGGTTTTATTTGGTGATCTAATGGTGGATGATAATGGAATGTGTAGTGGTTGGGAAATAAATGACAATCAAGATTTTTAGGCACACACAATGTTGTTGATTCTAGATTTGACATATCTTTAGATGTGGTAGGGCTAAAGAATTTTGAATATTATCTCAATAAGACCACTAGATTTTTCTAATATTTGGGCTTGAGAGTAGCTACCATCTGATTAGGCTATAAATTGGAAGCTATTTTTATTTTATCTTTGATTATGTCTTCATAAAGTAGTGAAGTAATTTTATGGTCACTGATTGGTGCCTCAAAGAGGTTTCTACCAATAAAATTTTCATGATTGTTCCATAGCACCTTTGAGAAGGTTTCACTAAGGAAAGTTAAATTTTGACTTTTATTGTCTTTTAGCAGCTCTAAAAAGGTTTCACTAAAATATTTTGAGTTTTAACTTTGATTTTCCCCTAGCACCTCCAAAAAGGTTTCACTAAGAGATGGTTCTTACACATAAATTTGGTCTTGACCTCCTTATTAGTCTTCATTTGATATGTTCCCATGGATGCAGTTCAACAAGGTGTGATTCTATCGGTCCCAAATAACATTTTTGGGAGGGAGAATGTCAATGTAATGGATTAGTTAGTTGGTGATAATGGAAAGTGTAATGGTAATGGAATGGGTAGAGGTTGCATAATCCTTGTAGAAGATACTAGGAAAACTTTTGTTGAAGTTGAAGTACTCATCCTAAAAAACTATGGAAGGATAAAAAATGTATTCAAATTAATCTACAAGGCATGTGTAAATAATTTTATAAAAACCACAAACGTATTCTATTTTTTAATATGATTTTGACTTAATGGACTTTGAATCCAATGTCAAAACTAACATTGATTCTAATGTTAATTCTAAATATGATGGTGGTTCAAAAATAGAACGTAACTCTAACTCTGATTCTTCTCTTGATGGGTAATTTATTACAATGATGTTTTGTTGAATTTTTGGTATTGTAAAAGTAACAAACTATGATTGCATGGTGGGTTTCATAGAGACTAATTTGTGAAAGTGAGACTCCTCAATAATAGGAAAAAGGTCAAGAGATAACTCTTCAAATACTAGTTTGTCAAAATGAGGCTCTTGAAAAATAGGAATATGGTCAAGATAATGATTTTTCCAAAGGTAGTTATAATCATTAAGAAGTGACTCAATAAAGACTAGCTCATCAGAGTGCGACTCCTTGACAATAAGAATAGTATTTAAAGTTGATTCATCATAGGTTGACATATCATAAATGATTGATTCAACATAAATATCTTGGATCAATTGGTTCTCTTGGCCTTGGTTTCTAATGAGTTGGAAAATACCAATTTTGAACACATCTTGGTCATTGAGTGATTATCTCTATTTAGGGATTGAGTGGCTTAGTTGGGGTTGTCTAAAGTTGGGAATAGATGGAAAATTTTCAATAGTGATCAAAGGTTGGATAGTGGTAGGGCATTATAGAGCTTGATTTATTGTATAAGCCAAAGGATGATGTCTTGAAATGGTAATAATAGGGAATTTTGGAGCTTGATTGATTACATAAGCTAAAGTACTAGGTCCTAGAATGATGAAGGGGTGTTGTGGAGCCTAATTGCTTACACAATCCAAATTACAAGCTCCTAAAATAATAATTATATTCTTTAGATGTTTTTGAGTTTGGTAGCTTGTATACTCCAAAGGAGAGTTACTAGTAGCCAATGATTGGATATAAAAATAGAATCATGGAGCTTGGTTGCTTGCATGATCCAAAAGACAAGGTCTTGGAAGGATAAGTCTGGGATGTTTTGGAGTGTGGTTTCTCACACAAGCCAAAGCATCCAAGTCCTCATAAATCATATCATCCCAATTAGGGTTTTGAGATGGATTGTAAGTTATTTCTTTTCTTTGTTCCCCATATGGAGTATTGTAGGGAGAATAATAAAATTCCCTACAAAATCTATCTCCATAGTTTCTAGTAAGCTTTTGTCCATCCATTTTATCATAATTTGGATTGTACTTAGATCGACCGTAAGTATATCTAGACATATCCACATCAGTGAATAAAGCTCAAAAGATAAAAACATTAGAGTTTTATAAACTCTAAAAAACTATGTCCAAAGGATAAATGGTTCAAAATTGGTCTAACTAAGTCAAAAGGGGTGGAGTTATATCTCCAAAAAATGATTTGATCATGGATCTATATCTCCAAAATGGTTTGTGATAAGACTTGGCATAAAATAGTCTAATGTAAAATGTCTAACATCAAATGTCATACAAAAAAAAGGTCAAGCAATGAATAAAAACCTAGATGTCAAATTTTAGGCCAAAGTGTTCCAAACAAGGTCTAAACTAGGAAAGGAAAAAGAGTTGCTAGGTCTTTTGTCCAAATATGGAGTCAAAAGCTTGGTTCATATAGGTTGTGCTAGGACTTTTATCCAAATGGCATCAAAATATAAGCTTGACGAAAAAGATTGATGTGATTTGATTTAATATAACAAGTTTGGAAATAACTTTGACATAAACCTAGCACATGAAATCAAACATAAATGTGATCAATTAGCATAAGACATAAGGTAAAAGGCACCTAGAGAAAGGATTGTGTCCTCCCAAATAAAGTCACAAACAATGATGAGGATAGGCTCTATGAATAAACAAACAATAATTTTCTAGTTTGGGTAATCAATTAACCTATGTTACACAACCTAAAAGAGAAATATCTATGTGTCAACCCCTATGAAGTGAGGCCTAAATAAAATTCAATCAATGTTTGGATCCAAAATTGAAAAGGTTAATTGAAAACTCAATATTAAATACTAGTATTTGATTATCCAAACAAACTCTAAAAGATTGGATGGCATATCAACACATGAAAAAAATATAAATGTGACATGGTTTTAAATAATGGTTTTGGTATAAGTCAAATGAGTTTTAAAATAATTCAAGTATCGTATTGATGTAAGCATGCTCTAGTGATGTGATCAATTTCTTGTTTCAAAGAATCAAAGGTTCAAACTTTTGATAATGATTTGGAAATCATAATGGTACCTATATCAGTCAATTGACATGCACATAAATATGTTTAGTAAAAAAACAAGGCACAAGTGTGGTGTAAAATGGCCATCGTAATGCCTGTTTAAATAAATGAGTGTCATATAAACAAATTGGTTTTGACTTGTCTATAAATAAATACATTATTTTTAGTATAAAAACACCAAGCAAGAAAAAGATAAATAACCAAATGCAACTAAGCAAATCACCCTAAATCCTATTAAGGGTGTGGTAAAGTAGGATTGAATAATTTTTTTTTTTTTTTTTATCATCTAGATGGATCTCATGTCTATCAAATTTCATATCAGCAAATAAGATAATTAACATGTGATTTGGGTCCATGTCATATGACTTGTTTTTAAAAGTTCTTACCATTTTTACAACCACTACATCCATTTCTTGATTAGTGTAGTGCAATGTCCAACATGCTCAAATGTTCTTATCTTAGCCTTTACTAAATAACATGGTTTAACCTCTCAAACCACCATCCCAATAAGAGGATCCTAATTTATATACCCCCATGTGGAGAGGGGTTGAAGACGATGCTAGGAGATGAGGCCCCAGGTCAAAGGTTCTATGTATAACTTATGGTAGGTAATGAAGTCCCCCTCACAAGCCAAAATTCATAAAATAAAAACTAAGTAAAAGAGCTTTATGATTGTTTCTAGATCACCAAAGATATGTAGGTCTTATAGAGATCCTTCACAATATCTCTTTTACAGCTTTTGACAAAGGCATAAGTTTTCAATGAAGATGGTGATTTTGATCCCACAAGTTCCCTATAGTGGATAGAGGGAGAACATACACACACAACTTACTTTTTGGATAAACAAATCTAATTAATCAAATAATGAATAACATGCACAATATAAAAAAATTGAAAGTGAGTTAAATTTTAAATCACTAAAATGAAATATTTAGTAGTGTTATTTATCCCCTTGGCCTTAATTTGCAAAACTTTGAAAGAAAAATAATAAAAATATTCAACATAAACATCCAAGTTTTTCTTTAAACACCAAATGGAATGTTAGAAACTTAATTCATTCAGAACTTGATCAATTTTTCATGTGAGTCCTGCAAGTGTTATAATATTTTTTAAATATTTATGAAACTTTAAGGATACTAATTGCATATTCTAAAAATTTAGGGGAAAAACATGGTATTATAAAAAAATTAAAAAATGGAGTTTGGATGACCCAAAATGAAGCTCCAAAAGATGGCTTATTAGTTCTCAGGTATGCATACAAGAAAAACATAGATCCATAGTAAAATAATTCAACTCACAATACAAAAACATGATTTTTCAAGTTTCAATTTTATAGTTATGGTATTGCAATATCATGACTACAAATGATGATATCACAACTTATGAAATCATAGTATTTTAATATCATGACTATCAAGTCACAGTATTGAGATATCATAAAATGACATAGACACAGAGAACTAGTTAGTCTAAAAACCTAATTAAATACAATATCACTAATTTAAGATAAAACCATGATTGTTTCAATTATTAGTTTGTGGTCTAGAGGACAAAATCATAAGTTGACAGTGATAAAATTGTGACTTCTAGAAAACATCTTTTTGATTAAAATTTTCACTTTATTTAGCCTCAAACTCCAAAATTATTCATGGAAATGGTTATTAGGTTTCTTTTAAGATGTATTTTATCAAATTCATGGGTTTAAATCTCATTGGGAATGCCATTATGTAAACTAGGAATTTAACTCAAGAGAGGGGGTTAGATCAAGTGTTGGTTCAAAATGAAATCGGAATGAAAATAACACACTAACAAGCATGACATCTCTAGGACTAGACACTAGGGTGAGCTTAGTAAAAAACATAAATATGAAATAAATAACTAAAATATGAAATAAACCTTCATTCACCTTCCATGGAGCTTCCAAATGGCTCATAGAGTGGCTTTCTTAGCTTGTGCATCAAAGAGTCTTCATCAATGGAGTTATTTGGATCCTTCTCTCCTTGGCACCTTTGGATTGTGATTTATTTAGATCAGTTAAACAATTTATCATAATAATATTAATTTTATAAGGCTTTGAAATCATTTTTGCATGGTAAATTTACACTATCAAAGCTTTAAATTATGGTTATGAGGCCTTCTATTTATAGATTTTCCTATTTGATCAGAATGAACCTGAACCATCCATCTCAAGATGAGGATGTGTGACTAATAATACATTCAATTTTGGAGGCTAAAATCAATAAATGCCTTCATAAATATTTGGGATAGAGAGACATTAAATAGGCATAGGAGGGCTTAATTAGATATTTGTTGTAATTATGGGTTGTGGATGCCACCATATAAATGATCTCATTTGATGATGCAGATATTAGAAACCAATTTCCATCAATTAAATATTTAATAAGTTCCATGGAAAATTAACTTAATATTTTTATTCAAATTAATGTCTTAAACATGATTCATCAATTTTGGTGCAAATCTTGGCAATTGGTGCACAAATTTATTAAACTAGTCAAAATGTTGTATTATTGGATCAAAATTTGACTAGATTGGAATTGGAAGGTGATGTTAGATGTGCTAGAAAAACTATCCCATTTAGGATGTTTCCAACACAAAATAACAAAATAACATTTATTTCACAAGAAATTTGGTAGAAAAGAGTAATCAGAGCACCTAGGTGTGAAATCATCATTTTGACTTGAAATGATCTGATCAAAGTTAGTTGTCTCATAAAATGCATTGCCCCATTTAGGGATAAATTGGCCAAAATTGTCACTTGTATATGAAAAATTAGAACCATTTAATGTGTTTTAGCATTTTTAGGCCAAATTGTGCATTTTGGTAGAAATTAGTCTAAAGCTTGATTGGAAGTTATTGGTAGCCAGTTTTTGGTGTCTATACTAACAAAACTAATGAACCAAGAATGGACTAAAATATTATCTCAAAAATTCTTAAGAAATGATATTTCATATTAATTTCATGATTAATGACTATAACTTGGAGGTGAAGGGAGAGAGGCCTATCTTAAGCCACTTTCAACCAGATTACACTCCAAACATGATCACCAAACATTTACACTTCAGACAACATGCATAAGATAACCAATCAACATATATGTGTGACAAAGACATGCTAAGGGAAGATTTATACCACTTATACACATATGAACAAGCATAAGCACACTATAATCTAGTAATGGAGAAGCTACAATAGTTTATTTATTAATCCAATAGTATATAAGTACAAAACTTGGCAATGTTTCCTCATAATCAGGTGACGGATGTCCCCAAGGACTAAATGCCTATATATATATATATATATAGGCATTTAGTCCTTGGGGACATCCGTCACCTGATTATGAGGAAACTTTGCCAAGTTTTGTACTTATATATATATATATATAAGAAATAGGAGATAAGAATATGGATAATGGCATGGAGGAGATAATAAAAGGTCATAAATGACCATCATTAACTCAAAAATTACTTTAGTTATAATGAGTTACAAACAGTCCTCCAAAAAACTCCCCATGTTTGATGTTATTGCATGATTCCTTAAGCATTAAGATGAGGTAGTTAAGGATGTAATTGACTGATTGAACTTGATATTGAAGCATGATATGCCTTTATTTTCTCAAATAACTTGTGTAATGGTAGTTACACATTGATGAGTTATAAATAGGACATCATAAAGTATATAACAACCTCTCCTTCATTTTAGCATAAGACCAAGTTAAGTGAATGACTCCTTCCTTCATTAAGGCCATGACATATGAATTAATTTACACTTAAATATTATTTATACATGGATTTAATTTTAAGGGTTAGTTATTTGGTGTTATTACTCTTCATTAACTCATTCAACAATCTTCTTATGCCATTCTCAACTTTACTTGATTGACCAAGTAGGTCTACTAAGATAATTAGGCCTAGTAGCCTAACTCTTAGTACTTGATGGACATGAAAGCATAAATGAAACCTTGATAACATGTAATATATGAGTATCATGTCTAAATAAACATCATACATCATTCCATAAGCATTTTTTAACAAGAAACACTTGTAAACTTGCCACACTAGGTGACTAGGTCACCTTGTCTTTCAGTTTTATAGACTGGCTGATTAAAAGAGGATCACAAAGGAATTTCTAGGTAGATAATTTATAATATAATGTATTAATAAGGTGAAAAAAGCTCCAAAAAATTTCTCCAATGGCTGGCATCTTCTTAAACTACATTGCACCACTTTTTCTACTCCTTTTCCCAAAAAAACATTATTTTTGGATAAGTCCATAAATTTTTGTACAACACATTACATTTATAGGACCCCATATAATTTCAATTTATGATTCAAGTGTTTCTAGGGTGGTTCATGGATGTTTGGGGGCAACAATATTCACTTTTATCAAAACTAGTACATAATAAGGTTTAGATAGGGTTTTAGAGGTCCACCATATTAGCGATAGCTCAGAAAGTACAAACATCCAAAATAAAAATTATTACCATGGATATTTATTCCATATACCATTTCTTTATTGATAATTATGGTTCCCATGAAAAATGTGTGTTAATATATGTATGTATGAAAGTTAACCATGAGCTTTCTACATGCATTTTGGAGCTAATTATAGTCTTAGCAATGGTTCATAGACTTGTTCCCCTAAATCAAAATCAATCCTTAATTTATTTTAATTACATATGGGTCCTCAAATATTGGTAATATAATTTGTTCCAAGTCCTCTTGTGGTAAAATATCCAATCATCTAAACAGGTGAGTCGAACTAGTTGTATAGACTGTGTAGTTTGAGATGGCTCTTGAGACTAAAATCAACCTTCTCCTATTATCATATACTTGAAACATCTCATTTATTACCTGAATTAACTTCTCACACATTCTCATTGTCTCATTTTTCTTAGTAAATTTTGCTTATGCATCCATGGTGGTGTGGGTTTTGTAGGCCTCAACACTGATTTTTAGGCTTAAAAGGCCTTTATTGAGTTTTAGGGTTCTAATTTTAATATGTAAATGATTATGACATACATAAAAATCATGATACATCCTTATAACCTATTCCCACCTTTATTATTACCCTCACATGTCCAAACTTCAACTATGTTCCTTTTTTAATAAGATTGCCTATAGGTCTGGTCCACCTACCTATGTGGTTAGGGAAGCCAAAGGTATAAAAGGTTATTCCTCATTAAAGGATATATTTTATGTGGTTTTAAAATTATATAACATGATCTTAGGGTAATAACATTATTTGGTCTACCCCAGGATTACCTTATGCTTTGTATACCTTGATTCCTCTACCCTAGGGTTTAAAGTAGTCATAACTTACATAGCCCTTAATGATTGAGTTTTGTTTTTTTATTGTTTAACCTAAGTGTTTTATTATCATGATATTTTTACCTAAAATTATCACCTTCACTTTATCTATCTTATTTCTTAAAACACCACTCAACCCACATGGATTCCACCACTAGTAGTGTATAGGCCTATTTTAGGTCTCCCATCTTTTCTAGCCCTCAAGGGAATTTTAAATTTAAAACAGAGTGTTACCTATCTCATAATATTAATGAATAATTATCATTATGTTTCTATACCTCAAAAATCTTCACATGAAGTTTATACCCTCTATCATATCCATAGACCTCCAAATAGTCCTCATATCTTCTTCAATGACTATCAATAGATTGAGGTCTATCTATTATGAAATAGTGGATGTTTCCACTACTTATGTTACCATTAAAATAACATATAAATCTTAATATAGTGATGTATATAAATTTTACGAAATTTTAGAGCTTAACTCCACCTACTAAGGCCTCAAAACCATAAATTCCTCCAAAATGGTTTCATACGCTAGCTGTGACTACAATGTCTCTTAGGTTCAAATATTTAATCCATATCCTAAAAATTTAATGTTTATAAAAATATTTATAAGTGGTATATTTGTGTTAAAAACCTTTAGGAATCATCTTCAAATAAAATCCTTTCACTCATCATACCATAATCCTTATTTTCCCTTAGTCTTAAACAAGAAACCTTAGAAGACTAGCATACTATAGTTTATTTGATTGTGTTTTCATGTTCTAGGACCATTTCATATGGTAATAAATATTTATAAAATCTATTTAACATTATTGAGATTATATATGTTCTTGAGCTATCTCTTGTGTCTTTTTTCAAGAACTCCAACATGCTTACTTTGCTCATCATGCATAGTATTACACCTGTGGGTGCCCTTGGAAAGGTTGACTTTTATATTTATGTTTAATTAACATTATAAAGTATTTTAAATTTTTAAAATTTATTATGAGACTTTTATTGGGTCCAAACACCTCATCATGTTTTTACACCACAAGTCCACCTCCCATTATTGGTCAAAACTAACTTTTGCTCCACAAGATTACATGACTCCATTAGGCTGGTTATAGGTGCACATTATTGATCTCATTTGGTTTAAGAACTTCCTATAACATCCTTAAAAAAATTTATATATTGAATGGATCATAATTTTTTTAATGATATAAACTCTATATCCTCACTCTTTTGAACAAACCTTGGAGAGGCAGCCTGACTGTATCTTAGCATGACCGAAGATGATGGTTCATTGTGTTGCTTGCATATGCTAGGATAAAATGAAACCTTGAAAAGGTTAAAAACATATTCATGAACCTCTCATCCATTAATTTCAATGGTCTCCATATATTTTGTAACCATATTTTAAGCTTCACTTAACTTGAAAGTCTTCAATAATTACTTTTCCCACTTCTTAGGCTTATGACTAAGTGTGTTTGTAGATATGACCGTAGGCCTCTCTCTTAGGATATTGACTTTAGATAAACCTAATGATCTTATTGAGAAGATATTGGATCAACCTTAGTTTCAATTAAGGGTTTTCAATGATCTATTAAATTAAATATCTTCATTAAGGTTTGAAGGTTAGGTCATATTACACTTGGTTCATCTTTTCTTAGTATGGTTGTAAGTGATCCTTATAAACCTCTGCACTGACTAATGTAATGTTGGGATGTGTGATAGGTTATCGATGGATCAACCTAGGAAAACCTCTTCCTTATTCCTGAAATATTTTCACTCTTGGAGTGTTCACTCAAAGTGAAGGATTGAGTTACATCCAACCATTTAACTTCTACAAAGATTACTAATCACTTGTACAGACTAAGATAGAGTACAAGCATGGTGTATGAAGAGTGAGGTTTGGATGGGATTCATGGTGTCCAATGGATATTTTAATTTTACCTCATTTACCATACATATATTATCTCTTTCACTTATCTTGATCTCTAAGAAATTTCTTAATCATACCTTGAATTATCCTCATAACACTCAATTGTAGGTAAAAATACATTAATTTAGCATGGATTAAGAATGTAAAACACATCTTCATGACTATAAATATCTATAACACCCTAAGAGATATAAAATAATTGTATTGATGATGTGAATATGGACAATAATGATATGATGATAGTGGAATATGAAATCTAATAATTGAGATGGAGTGATAAGCTCTCAACTATGGTGAATGATAGTGTGAAAGACATGAAAATGAAATGAAATATGGGGGATGGAAAGGAACAGGAATACATAATAAAAAATAGTCTTAAAGGTCATAGACACATCTATACATATTCCTTAATATAATATAATAGTTTTTAGTATCTCAAAGAGGCATATTCTATGGAAAAAGAAACTTAGGATTCATCAAAATACCTTAACATATGCTAAGTTTACTTAACATTTGCTAAACTAGGACTACAAGGATGTCTGAGGGAAAATTATGGTTTCTAAGCCATGAGATATTGAGAAACTTTGAATAAATTTAATGAAGTACACTTTCATTTAATGAAACCCTAAAAATATTATCTCAATTATTTTTAACACCCTTAGATTCATCATGAACTATACAACCATCCTCAATTTGTTTATAGACAATATATTAGCATTTTATGGGTTCTTAAAATGTATATAACCTCACACACGTTATATGAGATTATAGAATGATATATAAATATGGAGTAAACTCCTAAAAATATTCATAAACTTTCATTATTTTATGTTCATGGTTAGGAGAGGAGAAAACTTATAAAATTTATTCCTTGCCTGAATGAAGAATGCATTATGAGTTCCTTAACTTGTAAAGGATGGTTCATATAAGAGAGAGTGCCAAACTAATAATAAATTCCCAAATATGGAGTCTCTATAATACCCATTCTTCTACCCAAAATTATATATCTTGATATTTTATCTCCTGGTCATACCATCTAAAAACTTGAAGGACTCTCCCAAGTTACAAAGAAGCTTAATGGTGTTTGAGGATCAATTTTGAGCTTATGTGAGATGCCATGAATCTTCTCTCGAACACCTATAATGAATCCATATATAATATAATGACCTCCAATATATGGAAAAGTTCATATAAATTCATATATCTTGTATAAAACACATGTAGATAGTCTTTCTCTTACATTTTCTCCATACTTCAAGCTTGGAACCACCATTTTAGGGTAACAAGAGGAAGAGTGTGAGTCAAAAGGAATATTAAAACAAGTAACAAGTATTTTGAGAGAAAAAGGGGGACAAATTCCACACATGGGATCTATTTATACTTGTTGAGGAGATACTTCCAAAGCATAAGACATTTAAATTAAAGTAATGACATGACTAGGAAGGTGATTAAAGATATTATGAATGATTTAATGGCCTTTAGACTCAAAATTTATTATTTAAAACCCAAAAATTCTCTTTTAGGAAATATACACAACTTCACAAGGAGAATTATAAATTTGTATCATGAATAATACCTTATAGCGTTATTAAAAGGCTTCAGTGAGGATTTTATATGTCTTCATCACACCTTCAAGTCTTATAGTTCATTTGATACTTGAATATACCAAAGAAACCCATAGTGAGTTATCTATTTCCACCTATCATACATCTCCATATAAAAAACTTATATCATAATACCACTTCAATTATTTATGAAATGCCTCCAAACATTCTAAAACATCGTGATGATACTTGACACCAATTTAAATGGAAGTAGTCAATGAACATTATGATGGTCAAGCACATCACCTAAGGACCAAGGACATCTAGGACATATGGTGATCATAAAAATACTAAAGACATATCTAAGAGTGTTTGAATGACTTTAAGAAGTAAATATGAGATATAATGACTCATTATAGCACCATGTAGAGGATTAGGTGGATGTCATGAAAACAATTTAGTTATAGGGATTGGCATTTGGCCTTAGTAGGTTAAATTACCAAAAATACCCAAGTTTTAATTGAATGTAGATGTTCTATTATCTAGCTAGATATCTCCATTTTTCAACATATTCTTAATGAGGTGATTTAGATGGATTAAATGATGTATATAATGTCCATGAACTTGATGGTATTCAGGTAATTCATGTTCTTTATACCAATCTAGATAAGGTATAACATTTTAAAAATGTTTTAAAATTTGACAACTAATCATATTACTGAAGATAATTTTAAAAACACTACTTGAATAGTCTCATCAAGGTCACTGAATACTCTAGGAGTGGGTTTTCTTATTGGAAGAGGGGTTTTCAAAGGTGGTGGTTGTAGCATATTAGGAGCTAGCCTAGGTTGAGGCATATAATGTAATTGATGGATAGGCTACATTTGAGGAATCAGATCGATTTGTGGGAGAGTTTAAGTAGATGGTATTTACACCATTTGAACATGACATGACTCTATTAATCCATTACCTATAACATTCCTATTTTAGTTTTATGGTTTAGGTTTTTCATAGTTATTAACCAAGGTGGGTGAAGATGCTTGCACTTAGAATAGACTAGGGATCTAACTTGGGCTTAAATTATGGTTTTGGATCTAGTTCTTTTTTTAAGAAGATAAATTAATAATCCCTTTATTGATAAAGTTATTTTCAATTTGGATACCTTTTTTCAATGATGTCCTTAAGTGTGTGGGTACACTGAAGCTCCAAGTGATAAGATATTTCATTATGAAATTTTTTGGTAAACATAGCTACCAATTATTTATTTGGTAGATTATGGGTGAAGTGAGTATCAATCACTCTCCATTGTAAATAACTTGTAAATCTCTCTACAACTTTTTTTTTGGGCTTGAATCAATTCAACTATAAAAACATCATGTTCAATATTATAGGAGAATTCTTATACGAACTTATCCAAAAGATCATCAAAGTCAAATATCAAGTACTTTGGTAACTTAAGAAGACACTCCAAAGCATATCCAATGAGACTTCAAGGAAAAGAATAAGTAGCTAGATATCATTATAGGCCATTATCTAGGAAGTGATAAAAAAATTCTTAAATTCTCCCTGAGGTCTCCTTTACCCTTGTATTTGTCAAATTTCGGTGACTCATAACCCAAAGCAAATAGTATTTAGAGATACTCCATGTTAAATGGATATGAAAACACATCATCTAATTTGAAATTGTTAGTATATTTTCTTATTTGAATGGGTGCAATTAAATCCTTCATCTATTTCAGTTCTTGGGCTAAGGAACTTGATGGCATACTTGGTTGTGATTATGGATGGGTGATCAAAAGTGGATTACCTTGATCAGGGTACAATGGAGGAATGAAATATTTAGGAACATTTGTTTGATTAAAAAATCAACCAAAAATTTGTATCTACATACTGGTATTAGGATGCTGACACTACATGCATTATTAGTAAATATTCTAGTTTGGAATAGGAATATGGGTTTGGATCTCAGTGAATTAATGTTGTGATGGAATTATGTGGATTTGTGTTAGGTACTATTCCTAATGAGTTTAAGTAGGAAATTTTTTCTCACTATTCAAACCTAGCTATATAAATGGTACTTATTATTGACTAAGGTCTTGTCTTTGATTATGTGGTGCATAATAGGTAAAAGATAATTATTTCCTAATAGGTACATGCTGGATGTTGACACCTCTTTATTGAAAAACCCCTATTTCAAACTAGATTCTTATTTGGTGTTTAGAATTTGTAGCTAACCAATAATAACACATTATTTGGTAGACAACATATGAGTGTTGAGGTACATTGATTTACATATGTTGTGATGGAACATTCATTACTACTTATTGAGGTGGAACATTTGTTTCCACCTATTATGGTGGTATAATGTTATAAATTTATTAAGGTGGTAAATTGGTCTATTTATTTAGCTAAAAAATATTACCCATCACCTATTGAGGTAGGGTAACATTCACCACTTATTGGGGTAAAACATTAGGTAATGTCTGATTACCTACCACTACAATCATTGCATGAAAAAAGAATCAACTAATTGAGGAGTGGGAGTAACATGTTGTGGTTGGGAATTAGGAATTTATACCCCAATTATTTTCAACCACTCATGTTATTATAAAGAGGCGCTTCTTTTTGTGGGTTATTATTTGATGAATTTAACCCAACTTGGCCTGAATTAAGAGACACTTGCATGCTATCCACTTCATTTAACACATGGTCTTGCATATAAGCCATAGTCACTCCCTTAATAAATTGGACATTAAACATGCCATCTATCAATTTATATTGGTAAAATGGGTCCACACGTAAATTAATATGACCCAATTAATCAATTGGCACTCTTGCTAAAGGTTTTATCTCTATAAGTAGGGTATTTAATATGGCCATAACATTGAAAATTTACACTACATTAAGATAAGTGTGATATGATTTCCACATTTTCATGAATTGGTATTCCATGGGACATTTCTCTTTTCAAGAATATATAGTCCTTGGTTTGGGAGTGACATAAGTGCTTGATGGTAACTAGTAGATGATTGTTCAATGGTTCTAGTATAAGGTACATTACGAGTCACTCTATAAAGACTAGATAAAATTTTAAGAGGAAAATCTTTTAGAAACTTGGATCCTACCTTTGAGGATATAACCAAAACCTCTTACTTATTTTTAATCAAGTTAAAATAGAAAAAATATGGGTCATTTATGTCATGGTAATCTAGTAAGGTTATTATTATAATTATTTGATAATAGATGGCACACTCTTAATGTATTGATCTATCTATTCTTTGTTATGTCATGGATAAGGAGGTGTACTAACCAGGTATTATGGTAATGGATGTTGGTATTTTTATACATATAGAGTAGTTTAAGTGTCACATCTTGATTTATCTCTAAACTAAAAAACCTTTTGTGATTAGCAATGAGTTAGTTGTACTTTTATATTTAGTACATTATGAACATGTTTATAGTTAATATAGAAATATTTTATTGATATATTTATGTTTTGGGCTAACTACCTTCATTTTTGTAGGGTGGATCCAAGACAGATCCATCCATTAGAGTGTGACAAAGGGAGGGAATCATCAGATATGTTGGTGTAGAAATAATTGTTGGTGGGTGATAGAAAGAAAAATTTGAAACCTACACACACACCATAATAGATTAGCATTAATTATGTTCTTTGATTGAGTTAAATAGTTGTAGTATGTATTGATTTATGAAATATATGTCTATTATGGTATTATTTATTATTTTATGATCATGTTGATTTAGTTATATTAAGTCACTAATGTGGTTGATGTACATAGCTTATCGTGTATGATGTTATTTCTTGTTTTAATGCATAAATCTATGCATGCTTTACTTTACTTACCACTATCTATTAGATTCATAGTTGTAGGTATTAGATGGATTCTAATACTATGATTGATTAGTTTGTTAAGTGATTATTGATTCTTATAAGGTTAATATTATCTTTTATAATAGTTAAATAACATGTATTAAGTCATTAATAAAATAGATGTTTTTTTTGGCATTAATGAATGACATTAGTTTGGCATGGTATAATGAAATTTATATTATTTACTAAAGATAGTTATAAAGCCTTAGTGCTTAGGTAATTTTTATAATCATGTGTAAAGTCCAAGTATATAGTTTCATTATTAATCTTTCTTAAATTCAATAGTTATTTTGTTTGACCTATGAAGCTAACCTCTAGTTATAAGGTCAAATGCATTGGTAATGGTTATTACATTTAGTACACTTGTCTTTTAGTCACCATAGCATGGAGATTATAATGTTTGAATACTTTTTTATAAATTCGATTGGATGAGCATTATGGGAAGTTGATGTTAGTGTTTTTAAATTCAATATACATTCATAAAATGATTATTATACTAATCATTCAATATTTCAATCTAATTAAGGTTTCCAATTAGTATTCGTCTTGAGTTAACAATAATTTAACAAAACCATTATGTGAATTGGAATTTTTTCTCATGATAAAATGGTGGTAGAATATTTATTATGTTTAATTATTCTTGAAATTTATAATTTTACTCATTACTCTATTGAAGAATTGGGATAAATTGGTGTGGTAAGAAAGGGTGTGAAAGAGAATAAAATAAGGGAAAGGCTTGTGAGGGCATGGATATGATGACATATCAAGCAGAAGTGAAAGAAAATATTTTGAGTTAAGAAGAGAATATAGATTTGATTCCTTGGCATCTAAACCTCTCTTTCAGGTTGGTGATGTATTTAAAATTCTTGGTTATTTGTTGAACGAGTTCTAATAATGAATTTAAAAAAGGTTTTTGATAGTTTTAGTTAAATTTAAATTATGAAAAAAGGAATGGGATGAATGTAGGGCCTTTTGGATGGATTGGCCATCCATATAACCCTACATACAACCCAAAAAAACCCTAACTGGATTAGCTAGGAATTTATGATTTTTTCCATGTCTATATTAGTATATTGAAAGATCTATGTTAATACATGTTTCAAATTTGTAAACCCTATGAATTCATAGTATAGTTGTTTCATTTAATGGGTACTTATACCTAGACTAGGTAGGGTATTAGACTTAGTTTAGATGACAAACTAGTTTATATATACAAAGATCAACACCTAGATATAGATCTGAACCATATAGGGTAAGATGGTTAAAAATTGGGTGTATAACTCACACTTGATAAAAATATTTTTAAAGCTTTTATTATTACCAAACAATGGATTAAATTATTTTTATATCAGTTAATAATTTTATAAGTCTAGGTTGGGTTTGACTATGTATATCAGATGTTCAAAAAAATAGAATTAAATTGGTTTATTTCATTTAAATGATTTATTTAAAAGAGACACACAAATATACTGAGATATGTATACACACCCTATAGGATTGTAATGACTTGGGGAACTATTGATGCCTAAAAGTGTATCATAGGGTTTATAGAGTGTTAATAAACACTTCTCATTTATGGATTCAAAGAATCCATTACATGAGTAGTTGGTTGTAATGTTCCTAATATCTTTAGTGGAATAGTTGTAAAATAATATAACTGTGTCACAAAATGATAATATAACTAGTTGTTGGGAGAAACCTTGGTTTTAAAGCTTGCTTATGGATATGAAAGTAGTATAAACTAATAATAATGAATTATGATCAAAACCTAAAGTCTAAATTATAATATAACATTTATATTTACAACTAAAACTAAGCTATAATGAATTTATCCAAAAATGAGCAAAATGAATGGTAAGATAGAAAAGAGAGTTCTATGATCTTCAGTCTAGACTTTATGACAAAGTTTAAATTTTATCAAAACATGAACCAATAACAATATATGACATGAAATAGATAAATCATATATCCTACAATATATCAAGCAATTATCTAAGGAAAGGTGAAATAATGCAAATAAGAAACCAAATTCAATTTGAAGATTTACTCCCACAAACAAATTGCATTAACACATTTTCAAAGAAAGCATGGAAAATGAAATGAATGTAAGATATTAAAATCAACCTAGCATAAGTAAAAATTTAAAAATATTCATTTATATATGCACATCAATAATCCATATAAAAAATTCTAATCTGAACATTAAACTAGATAGTTGAAGAAGCATCCATAATAACAATCACATAAATAAATATTGGACAATCTCTGAAAAATTCCTTGATTATATTGATTAATCCAATTTTAAAAATAAGTTTTTTCTCAAAAAATCCCCCATTTTACAAATTATAATACCCCTTTTATAGAATACTAATGAGGTATGTCGTTCAGTCATATCAAATGACAACTACACAAGTGTCAAGGATAGTTGTCCTTCTACAACATTCTAGAACTAGACACTTTACAAATGACCTGAATTTTAAGAAAATGTGTGTTACAAAGTTTCAAATTATTTTATAATATATAATATTCCTTTCCTTAAATAAAAAAAATATGTTCCTATATAAGATAATATTATAAGTTAACAAATTTGACTTTGAGACTCTTTTATTGTTGTAGTCCCTAGTCTTTACTGTAAGATCTTTGTTGCTTTGCTATGTTGAACATCAATCAACTTGAATTTGATGATGGGAACCATGAAAATTTATTATTATTTATCATCCAAGCCTTTGAAGTCCTTATTAGACCTATATAAATCTTCCTTGATGCTTCTAGCATCTCCAATTTTATCTTCTATAAATAGGACCATGTCCAAGATCCTTTTGTTGTTTGCCCCTTTTTTGACTTGGCTTTGACTCTTCACCTCCTGCATGAACTAATTATATATATTCCTAAAATCCTAATATATTATTAGTCTAATGGGACTAATATTAGTTGAGTCTTTGATCAATATACCCAATATATGCCTTATCTAGTTCTCTAATTAGTTGAAATATTTTGAAAGATATCCCAAGCTCTTGGACCGTTTGTTCAAACCCTTGATTTTCTCCATGAATTTAACCATATACATATTCAAATGGGTTAATTTAACTATCTTAAACCTAGGAATTTGGTATTTTTTCAATATATTTATCAACTCCTTCACCTTATTATCTGAGCCATGTCATAAGTTTATTTGGTTTATAGCCAAAGTACCTTGTTTATTCACCATATTCTGCTTGGACCTTATAGTTTTCAAGGAGATGAATATGTCATGCATGGCTACCTTAAACTCATTGATCATATCCCATGTAATAGATAGAATAGACTATTATTCAAAGTTCTTTTATTACTTTATCCCTTTGATATTAGCTTGTAACTATTCTGAATGTGCTTGGATTCAAGGCATCTTATTTAAATATTGGGTCTTCACTAGGTCTCTATACTTTATTTTGAGATTAAATTAGTCAAGGGATACAACCTTTAATATGTAATTTACTCACCATGTTTCATGACCCTGTTCTTAGTCACCCTTTACAAACTAATAGGACTTGGATCAAACTTGACCACAACTGAAGATTGGGTCACATGTGGAACTATGACCTCTACATGTGATTCAGCTAGCCAAATTAGAGTATCTAATCTCCCTACCTCCTGCACTTATAGATAAATGATCCATGGATTCAATTATTACTATAGAGGGATGATGGATAGTAGGTAGTTTTTCCATCCTTGGTTCATGAATGAACCACTTTGGAATTGGTGGTCCATACAATAATTGTTCCTCACTAAACAAATTGACTTTAGTCATAGGAGTAGTGATATACACTTTATGTCTCTTAGTCTTTGAGACAAGTGTAGTCTTAAATTTTCTTGTAGGAGGATTAACAACAACCAATTCTAATGCCACTTCTTTACCCTTCTCTTCCTTCTCTTCCTAAGCCTTTTCCTCTTCTATATCTAAATATATATCATATGTCATGGATAGCATCTTCAATGCATCCTCAACAAACTCATTAGGATCTAGGGATATCATATGAACCTCTCCTTGAAGTGATTCTTTCTAGCTACTTTAGGAGATTCATGAAGTAATGAACTAGAAGCAATCTCATCTAGCCTTTTCTTCTTAGGCCTATTCTATATTTATGTCTCTACTTGTGTATTGGATGGTGGAAGTCTATAAGATTAACCACTTATAAAAAGATATTTCCTGGGCCCTAATTGCCATTTATCATCCACCTTTTTATCTCTCTATAATCTAGAGTTAGGTCTTATGTTGTGCTCCTTTAACCTTATAGTTACTTTAAAATATGAGGATGATTTAATGTATATGAAATAAAATAAATTGGGATCATTCTCATAAGGTATATTCAAAATACCCTTGATCCTTAAATGTTGTTTTACCCAACCATAAGGGTCCCATTGCCTAATTTAATCCATTTGTATCTTGAAAGACAACCTATGTTTTAAGGCAACCTCAATGCAATCCCACTATCTAGAGATAGTCTTGCCAATTTACATAGGAAAACTATATAAGAGACCCTTTCTTTTGGTCTTGCAAGTGCCATATATACCATGGAACAAATTGTAAGCCACTTCTTTTTATACTAGTTTATTAGGAGCATGGAATGATAATTTAAGAGGAGAATTTTGAGTTAACCCAATCCTTAGGATAGTATAATTAGGGTACATCCATATATCCCCCATTGCTTCAATATATTTATTGATCAAAGGGATTACTTTGTCCATATGAATACCAGTTATAGCTTCATTTAATGTATGGTAGACACAATCATAAATAAAATAAATATGGTATCTATACTTATAGATGTGTAATTTGGAATAGTATTGGAAACTGGTCTAAGTACTACTTAGAGACCATTCTCTCTAGTTGGGAATATTTGTGGTGGCACACATGGCATATAAAAGATAAGACATCATGTAAAACTCATTTTTCTTCCTATCCTAATTGCATATATTTGTCTACTCAGGGATATGTTGATTATCTCACCTAATGGAGGAACTATCACCTTTTCAATGATGAAATAAACCATGGGCACCCACATTAGATCTACATATGCTATAGTTGTATAGCCATATCACTTGTTAAGCATGGTCATAACCATCCTAATTCTAGGTCCGAACTAAATTATTGAGGTGTTCTTTGTAGGGTGTATAACAACTTGGTTACTTAATTCTAACCACATAGCTAGGGTATCCATCAGGTTGTGTTTTTCATCCCATGAATTAATAGAGATTAGGTCAATTTGAGACTTGGGAAATTGGTAATAAGACTCAATGTAAATTGGGCAAATGTAAACAACTTTCCTATGATTATGTTAATTAATCAACATGCTTTTGTATATTTTAACTTCTTAAAAAATGGGACCAAGAATATCAATTCAATTAAGTACCTCTATTTTTGTAGCTACATAATGAAGTCTAGTCATCTAGATGGCTACAATGGTGTCATATAATCTCTTTACAGGGAGTATCTTCTCTTCTTCTTTGGTGATCACTAGTTAGTTTTTAATTGTTTATAATAATTTAGAACAATTTTTATCCATTGTGTTCAAATCAATGACTACAAACTTGGTATCCTTGAAAATTTGACCCTCTACATTTGAGGATAGATATAGTTTAACGTCTTACTTTGAAACATATTTATGGGCTGCCATTGCTATAATCCTGATCAAATTATCCTTTTGTAGATAAAAATATAACTCTCTTAGCTTCATTATAGTGAATCAAGAGATAATTAGGGTAATTTGTATGCTTTATAGATTTTGAAAGTTCACACAGGGCTTTAATGGTGGAAATCTAGTTCAAAGTGTGAGCTTATGTGACTTAGATTGTATTTGGATTGTATATTTATACCTTACAATTTGACATGTCTTGCTTATGTGGCATTGTCATGTCACATTGATCATTTATTTAAAATGTGATCATTTATCACTTTTGGACACATGTCATTACCTCATATAATATTTAAGCTCAATCAATTCATATTGTTGATCTCTTAAGAAGTGTTCCAAGCCTTGAATTCATTACTAGCCATTGATCCTCCATCTGAGCTCCTAAGAGTGTGCCACATGGCATCTATATGGGCTCTCTATATACTTATAAATATTTTTCATCACTTTAACACTTTTGTGCCATGTGGTAGCATCTCATTCGATATAGGTTATTTGAATTATTGACTCCACTAGCACTATTGATCTTAAATACATTATCAAATATGAGCCCTTGATCTTCCTTCTAAATGATTACATGTGTTCTATTGATCTATAGGTTACATAATCCAACATGGATTTTTGATATTATTTATTTATAAACAAGGTCATATGCGGGCTATTGATTTTCTTGATCACTTCCCAAGATTGTGACACTTGTCACTTTCATGTTCCACATTAGGGTCTTTGACTTGTTGACCTTTTTTCATCATTAGATCTATTATCAATTTGTCAAGATCATGACATTTTTAGTCTCACATTCCTTTTAGAGTCCTTTTACACTTTAATTCCCCACTTGACATTGAATCCCCATTATACTATTAACATGCACTACCGATCAATTCCTTTAACTTATTGACTCCCACTATGCCCGTGGATCATTGATTTTTGCTTCAAGCTCTTGAGATATTTCCACTTAGCATCTTTGAATTTAATTAGTATCTAAAAATATAAAATCAAAGACATAATCACTTAGGATATATGTAGAGACTTGGTATAAAATTTTAGAGTAAGGTTTTAGATGTGTTAATAAACATGAGTTAAACTTAGGACAAGATTTAAACTAAGTATAAGATATAATAAAATGTTCTCACATAAATTTAAAGCCATTTCAAAAGTAACTTAGGCTAAAACATTTAGACTAAGGTTTTTAACACTTATTTAAACATGGATTCAATTAATTGATGAAAGACCAAAGGTTAACCAAAAAGGGTTAAATTAGCATCAAAGGATAAAACCTTGAACATTATTCATTCAAATGGAAATCCATTAAACCTGCAACATGGAAACACAATAATAAAACATTAGCAAGATTAGATGAAGTCAAATAAGGCCTGAAAATAAACATGACAATCAAAGTTGAAGTAAAACATGATATTCATTAATGCAATTTTGATCAACTTGAATGCATAATTTCTAAAGTAATTTGCAAAATTGAAAACTGCTCCTCATTTCTAAAAAATTGGGATATGTTGACCTCAACAAATGGCAACTTCTAGAGAAAACACTAATTTTTTTTAGAAATTAGATACTCTTGGTTTAAAATAATAACCAAACCAATCATTACACATGATCAAGTATCATTATTAAGATCAATTCATGACTAAAAATAAGTTTTAAAAAATGCATAATTAGATTTAAATAACAAAGCTCAATCATTTGTGTGTGTGTTTTGATTCATTCATTTATTTCCATGGAATTTATAGAAAAACTTATAGATTTCATGACCTTAATCATTAACATTGACTTATAGAATATTTAGATATTCATTATGAGTTATGCTTTATAAAAAAGGAAAGTTTGGGTAGTGATCTACTACCATCCAAGCATCCATAGCCCTGACAAAGATATCTTTGGCTCCACTCAAGGCCTTACTCCACTGCTAGACAAACATCTATATCCCTGATGGAGGTTACTAAAATCACATTTGCTTAGAAAGCTTTCAAATTTTCAATAAAGCTCTTATTTTTTATATTTTTCAAGTATATTTAGCTTTTAGCAAAGGTTTGGAACCATAATTAGCTAGGTTTTAAGATTTTGTCAAATTTTTGAGTTTCATACAATCATCTTTGGTTATAAACTTCATCCCAAGCAATATTACTCTTTAAGTGCTAATGTGACTTTGTTCTAACAATTCAAACTTTCACTCAACATATGCAATCCTTACTAAAATGAAACTTAGATCAAAACAAGGTTTAATATTTTACGTAATAATTAACTTAGATATCAATCCTAACCAATTTATAAAAATCATAACATCAAGCTCTAATTTTTAAAATCCATAGTCAACCAATGCTTAAGAGTCATACCTGCATTATTGTTTTGAGAAGTTATTTTGAGAAACTACATGTATTGGAGCTTGAAAAATATCTTGAAAAAGACTTATTAAAAGAAAAGAAAAGGAAACACATAGTAAATAAAATAGACAACAAGAAAACAAATATTTGCAAGCACTATCTACAAACAAAGAACAAGAAAGAAACTAATCTAAGCCTATCGACACTACCTCTAACTAGTGTTAAAAGTTACTCTATGAAGACTTTGGGTGGTATAGCAGACAAGTAGTGCTTAAGGTATTTCACATTAGTTATCATAGTTAACTCTACTCCCTACAATTATTTTAGCTTCAAGGTGTTATCTCACAAAATCTCAGTAATTTGATAAGGGCCAATCCACAAAGGAGTGAATTTCTCATGTTTTCCTTTTGGTTCTAAGGATTTGTCTCATAGGAGAACTAGGTCTCCCTGCCTAAAAACCTTAATATTTTAATGCTTATAAAACCATCTTTTGACTATGGTTTGATGTCTTTTGAAGTTTGCAAGTGATTCTTCCCTTACATCTTCCATTTGAATGATGTCAAGCAACCTTGAATTTGTGTATTCTTGATCTTCTTCCATGCACTCTTTCATGAACTTGTAGGTTGGAAGTTTGAGAATGATTGGAAATATAGGATATTGACCATATACCAAAAGAAATGGTGATGCTTTCAGATATTTCTGCACTCTAGTTATATTTTCCCAAAGAACATATTTAAGAAATGTATGCCATGTTCTTGATTGCTAGGATGCAAACTTTTTGATAGCTTTCATTAAATTTTTATTTGTTGACTCTAAGACTCCATTACCTTGAGGGTAATGATTTAATGATAACTTAAGAATTATGTTATTATCATATGACCATTTAATCATCTCAATGGATATAAAATTTGGTCCATTATCACAAGATAATGATACTGGTGTACCAAATCTTGTACATATGTTCTCTTCCAAGAAATTGATTACATCTTTATCTCTACATTATTTTGTTAATAATGATTTTGTCCAACTTGTGCAATAATCAATATAAGTAATAATATATTTATGTCCATTTTAATAATTAGGCTTGATGAACCCTACAAATTCCAATCCCCATTGAGAAAAAGGTTTATTAATTAAGACTGGCCTCAATGGCATAGCATCTCTTGGTTCTTTTGTGTTGAAGATATGAAATTGATGGCATTATCTAACATTCCTATGAGTATCCTTAAATATTTTTGGCCAATAATAACCTTCCCTCAAGATCTTATGAGCTATTTTTTGTAGAGGAATGTCCACTCTGATGTTTTTCATGAAAAGTGCTCAATATCTCAATTGCTTCTTCCTTTGAAACACATATTAAGTCTATCCCTTTATAATTATTCCTAAAGAGAACTCCATCCTTGACCAAAAAATGGGATGTCTTGAGCCTTAAATCTATTATTTTCTCTCTAATCAATATTATAGGACAAGACCCATTGATTAGAAGATGAATAATTGCATCATACCAATCATTTGGTTGGAATTATTATTATTATTCAACATGCATGACACTCACTTTAGTATTAGTATTGGAAATAATTTTAATCAATCATTAACACCTTATCAACTTGGTATTTTTCATCTCAATATCACACTCTTGTAGTATAGACATCTATTTACCTCTTTTCTCTCCCAATTCATATTGACATAGTATATGTTTAGTGGTAGGGTTTGGCATTATTACATGCACTTTATTTCTAAGAATATAGTGTCCAATGTTTTTCAATGCCTTTATTAAAGCACATTATTATTTTTAAATCAAAGAATAATTTCACTCAACATTATTAAAATTAGTGCTCATAAATATAATTGTATCATCACACTTATCTATTTTTTGAGTTAAAACAAAAACTATAGTATGTTCTAAAGCACAATAATAAAGATACATTTTTTTTTGTGAAATCAAGACTTATCAACACCATTTCCTATATTATTTGATTATTTAATGTCCTTGAAGTATTTATTTGTCTCTTCATTCCTTATGATCTTTGCATCATTATTTATAATGTCATTTAGTGGCTTCACAATTTCTGCAAAACTAGAAATGAACTTTCTCACAAAGTTGATTTTCCAAAAGAAAGACATTAATTATTTTCTATTATTAGGGTATTTTATTTTGGATATGTAATTAAATCTATCATGATATATGTAAATACCATCCTTGGTTATAACATGTCCTAGTAACTTCCCTTATGTAAAACACAAAAAAAAAATTCTTAGGATTGATGGGAATTCCATACCTTCTACAACATTCAAATACATGTTGTAAATGCATAATATGATTTTCCATATTTTTGGAAAACATATTTATATCATGCAAACACACACAGATATATATATATATATATATATATATATATATATATATATATATATATATATATATATATATATATATATATATATATATATATATATATATATATATATATATATATATATATATATATATATGATGATGATGATGATGATGATGATGATGATGATGATATTATTGTGTGTGAGAACTTAAAAATCATGATTCATAGCTCTTTGAAAATTTGATTTTTTATTTATTAATCCAAAAGACATCCTTTTATAGGCAAAAGTGCCCGATTTCATTTTGAATGTAGTCTTCATTCTTTCCTCCTTGTTTGAAAGTACTTTATTATAACTTGAAAAAACATCTCAGAAAGACATTGTAGAAGAACCACTTCCAATTTGAATGACCTGGTCAAGGGAAAGTAAAGGATTGTTATCCTTTTCATAAAATCTATTAAAATTTCTAAATTATATGCCTAATCTAATTTATCCATTTTTTTTCTAACCGATATTAAGTTAGATACTTAAGTAGAATGCCTAATGGGAAAAACTATTTTTGTATCTAAAAACTTTTCAACCTCTTTATAGATTAATGGTTATAAAATAGGATGACTAGTCTTTGCTTCTATCTAAAAGGTTTACAAGCCTCTTTTAATGGAATGGTAAGGTTAATGACTATAGGATCAAATATCTTTAAATCATCATAGGACCATGGTATAACATCTTCATACTTGGTTAAAAACTCTTTAGATTCTCTAGACTCTTCATTTGTGCATATTGTAATAATATTTACTATCTGATGTTGACCTTGAGTTCCTATGTCAACTACATTATAATCTTTCCTATTCACTTTTTAAAATTTAACAAATTTAGCTAGTTTATATTTATCAAATAGTATTTTTAAGGCAATCATGCCTTTGGGAATTTTGTTGTCATTCAATTGAATAATCTTGTCATCAACTTTGTATTCATCAAGAGAATTCTCATTGACCTCATCGATGATATGAGACTCAAATAATCCTAAGTTTTTCATGAAATTTATAATATGTTGATCATTATTAAACATTATTAAATGATTTACATTGTTAGGTTATGAGGGACATGGAACCGATTTAATGTGAAGGTTTTGGGAGTCTTGGTTTGGCATAAGCTTGGATGCAACTGAGGCTAGCTTATCAAAAACCTTGTTTTCTTCTCTAGGGATTGAAATAATGTTCAATGCATCAAAGTATTTAATAAAGTCACACACTCTAAACATAAATTTCTTAATATATGACAACTTGAATTGGTATTTGATTCTAACTTGATTAACTACTAGCTCAGAATCACCATACACTAGTAGTTCTTTGACCTTATTTTTAATGAAAAATTGTAGTCCTAGGATTACAATTTCATACTCTACTAAATTATTAGTGTAGGGAAATTGAATTTTATAAGAAAAATTAGATTCTTTCCTAATGGGATTGATTAGAATAATTCCTACTCCAGATCCATATTTACATCTAGTACCATGTATAGCATGAAAGTCTTTAGACTCACATACGTATGACTATCAATAGTGTAAATTCCTAAATAAAAATTGACCATGTTGACCCTTTCATTTTTTACATTATACTCAATGATCATGGGTTTCATATTTAGTTCCCTTTCAATCCAAATCTAATTAGGAAATCCGTTCTATGGAAGCCACATATGAGAATAGTCAGTTGACATGTATCCATATAATGACTTAGTCCAATATCTACTTAGCAACATTCCATAACTATCTAGAATGTATAAAACTTAAACATCTATAAATTAATATATTCTTCAATCTTAAGAAAGTTGCATATGAATATTCAACAATTAACTAATTACTTTAACTCTTGATTTGTCTAATTAAGTAACTACTCTACTAGACTTAATCAAAGTTAAACCAAGTTTTTCACAACTACCTTTTGACATGACATTTTCAAAGGCACCTAAATATAACAAAAAATTATGTAATTTTTTACCAAAAACACTAATTATTGGTAAGAAAGGTGTAATCTCTACTTTATTCTTATACATCACTACATTAGCATTTGCAACCTTTTGTGATTTATTATGTTTTTTTATTAAAGATTCAAGCAACAAGTCTCTTTGTTCAATAATTTGAGTCAACTCATGCAAGGTGATATTATCTTTAATATTATTCATATCCTCAACTATATTATATCCACTCCTAGTAGAATAAATAGATGAATCAACATTATTTCTAGTGTTACTTCCCTTTGGAGGTTCTAGATTGTTGTTTGTTGTGGGGTTAGGAGTATCAAAGTTATTTGGTAAAGTTGAACTAGTCAATATTTAATTCTACTCTTTATTCCTCAAATTACAAGTTTCCTTCAAATACTATTGAAAATCATGAATCTCCTCATGAGTATCGTCAGGTTCATTCTCATCTTGGAATGGGAAATTAAATGTCTCCACCATGAGAGTTGTGTTAGTAGATTTAGATGAGTTTGAAGAACCATATGTACCTACAAAATTTTATTTGTTACATCTACCTTCAAAAATATATAACTCATCTTTAAATAACTCAAAATCATTACAAAATTCAATACAATCCAATTCACCATGCTTTAAAGTGTTATGAACTCTATAATATTTAGTTAAAGCTACATCACACATGTTTATTTCAAGACTATTCTTATTTGTAGATGACTCATTGTTATTATTTCTATTTTGAAACCTATTTATAGGTATATTTAGCCTTTGATAAGAATAAAGTCTATTATAACTTTCCCCACCATTACCTACTTATCTTTGCAATTGAATAAAATAAGTGCTCAATTTTTGAACCACTTTGAGTATGGAGTCATTTTCATTCTTAGGTGCCTCTGAATTATGAACTTGAGTATTAATACTATATTTTTAAACCATATCTCTATTATCTTGTGGATGAGACCCACTTCTAATGTTATTTTAGAATCCTAGGTTTTGATGAGGATGAGTATGACTAAAAGGTAATTGGCTTAAAACTAGTGTTTGATTTAAAGTAGTCATGTTATGATAAAATTTATAATGATACTCAATTTAGGGAAATTAGGGTTGACATTAGGAATATAATATGATAATTGATAATGGGGTTTCATTTGATCACTTATCTTCATAGCTTTGGCATAGGCTAAGGTCAATGTGTTTATAACTCCAATATATCTTCTAAAAAACATAAAATTAATAGGATCTAAAGCATACTTATAAATCTATAAAGCTAAGGCTTCATTAGGTCTATAAGGAGTTATAATAATAGTAAACATATTTTATAATCTAGCATTAAAATCTCTAATCATTTTAGTTGAATCTTACTTCATATTAGTGAATTGTTGTTAAAGGATACAAGGACCAATGATCTTTCCAAATTAATCAATGAAAATAATTTTAAAATCATTCCAACTAGTAATTTAACTCTCAAGAAGGTTTAGAAACCAATCATATGTTGCATCTTTGAAAGTAAAAGTAAATAATCTACAAGCAACATCTTCATGAACAATATTTAAAATTATCAAAGAAGCCTTAAAGAACTTGATATGTTCTTTCATAGTAACCACACCTATAAGACTAAAATAAAGTAAATACTTCTTAGTAGTTCTAGGTAAATCATGTACCTAACCAGGCACATTAATGAAAGATCCACCTAACCACACCATACCTTAATAAAGATTGAACATAGGAGAACCACAAACGTGTTAAGTAGGTTGAGATTTAGAAACCCTACACTTACCTTTGTATGCTCTTGCTTTCCTATGAATGTTCAAAGAAAGAAGAGGTAGTCTTATCTCTAAACATGACCTACTCCTAATTCTTGGTAGTTTTTTCTTGTAAACTTTGAATCCTATTCAAAATTTGATGTATAAAACTTATCTTTGAAAATAATAATGATTAAATTTATATGTTAAGTAATTTTTGCACAAATTCATACAAATATTTTCAAATAATAATGATCTTTAACTGAATTAGCTCAAAGATACCCCCAAACTTGTGAGTATGAGTGATGTTTACACTTCTAAGTTTAAATAAACCAAAATTTGAAAACAATCAACCAATATTTGAATAAAATTGCTATCAATAACATTAAACCGGTCAAATTTACAAAGCTTAAACTACCTTTGAAATAATTTATCATAATTATTCAAAGAATAGATATCTTTATCCAAATAATCATAAATATTGGTCTAAAACCATGAATGTTAGTGATCTTTACATAATTGAGCTAATAAAAACATAAATGTGAAAAGAATCAACTAATCTTTGAACAAAATTCATCAAAATTAGATAATATACTTCAAATTTACAAAGTTTTAAATAAGCCCTCTTTCTAGAGCTAGTGAAACTCACCTATTGATGCCTAAAAGTGTATCAGAAGATTTATAGAGTGTTAAGAAACACTTCTCATTTAGAGATTCAAATAATCCATTGTATGAGTAGTTGGTCTTTATCTTCCTGAGATCTTTGGTGGAATAATGGTAAAGTAATATAACTATTTCACAAAATGATAATAT
The DNA here is from genome assembly GCA_037957365.1 of Torreya grandis. Taxonomy (NCBI): domain Eukaryota; kingdom Viridiplantae; phylum Streptophyta; class Pinopsida; order Cupressales; family Taxaceae; genus Torreya; species Torreya grandis. The sequence goes on from JARHVA010003438.1 coordinate 1,342,913, forward strand.
AAATAGTTGTTGGTAGAAACCTTGGTCTTAAAGGTTTCTTGTGAATACGATCAAAACCTAAATTATAAAGTATAATCTAACATGTTTATTTAAAATGAAAACTAAGCTACAATGAGTTGATCAAGAAATGAACAAAAGGAAGATAGGATAGATAAGAGAGGTTTATAATCTTCAATCTAGACATTATGACAAAGTTTAAATTTCATCCAAACATGCACCAATACCAATATATGACATCAAATAACTAAAGCATATATTCTACCATATATCAATAAAATTTCTAAGGAAAGGAAAAATAATGCAAATTAGAAACAATATCTAATTTAAATATTTACTCCCATAAACATATTGCATTAGCACATTTGTAAGGAAAACATGGAAAATGAAATGAATCTAAGATATTTCAATCAACCTAGTATAAGCACAAATTTAAAACTCTAAATTTATATATGCACATCAAGAATCCATAGAAAAAATTCAAATATGAATAGTAAACAGGTAGTTGAGGAAGCAGCCATAATAAAAATCACACAAACAAATATTGGATAATATTTACATAATTCCTTACTTGTATTGATTCCTCCAAGTTTAGAAATAGTTTTTTCTCAAAAAATCCCAATATTTTGCAAATGGAAATACCCATTTTATAGAAGACTAATGAGGTATGTCAGTCAGTCATATCAAATAACAATTGCATAAGTGTCAAGGATAGTTATCCTTATACAACATTCTATAACTAGACACTTTAAAAATGAACTGACTTGTAAGTAAATGTACATTACAAAATTTCACATGATTTTATAAGATATAATATTCATTTTTAAAACTATTTACATGTTCTTATATATGAGAATATTATAAGTCAATGGATTTGACTTTGAGACTCTTTTTTTGTTGTAATCCCTTGTCTTTGTTGTAGAATCTTCATTGCTTCACTATGTTGACCATCAATTAGTTTTAATTTGATGATGGGCTCCATAAAAATTTCTTCTTGATCATATAAGCATTTGAAGTCCTTGTCAACCCTATCTAAATCTTCCTCAATGCTTCTAGAATCTCCAATTTTTTCTTCTACAAATAGGACAATATCCAAGATCCTTTTATTGTTTGCCCCTTTTTTTCCTTGGCTTTGACTCTTCAACTCCTTCATGAACTAAGTAAATTTATGCTTGAACTCCTCATTTATTATTAGGCCAATGTAATTAAAAGTAGTTGGGTCTTTGATCAAGATAACCAATATATGCCTTATTCAATTCTCCATCTAGTTGAAATCCTTTGAAAGATCTTCCAATCTATTGGACCATTTGTTAAAACCCTTTATATTCTCCATCAATATAACCATATCCATATTCAAATGGGCTAGGATAACTATATTAAACCTAGGATTTTGGTATTCTCTCAATATATTGATCAGCTCTTTTACCTTATTATATGAGCCCTTCCATAGGTTTATTTGGTTTACAGTTAAAGTACCCTATTTGTTTAGCATGTCCTGCTTAGACCTTATATCTTTCAAAGAGATGAATATGTCATGTTTTATTGCCTCAAAATCATTGATCATATCCCATAGAATATATAGAATAGACTATTCTTCTAAGTTATTCTTTTATTTCTTTATCCCTTTGATATCATCCTGTAACTCATCTGATTATGCTTGGGCCAACTCTAAGACATCTTATTCAAGGATTAGGTCTTAACCAAGTCTCTATACTTAATTCTTAGTCAAGTTAGTGAAGTGATCCACCCATTGATATGTAATTTATTCACCATGTTGGATGACCCTTTTCTCAATCACCCTTTGTAAACAAATAGTAATTAGATCAAACCTAACCCCAACTCAAGATTGGGTCACATGTGGAATTGTGACCTCTACCTATAATTGGGCTATTTGACATAGAATAGCAAATCCCCCTACCTCCTCCTCTTATAAATTAATGATCCATGGATTCAATTATTACTATAGAGGGATGTTGGTATCTTTAACTATAACCCAAGGATGATGGATAGTAGGAAAATTTCATATCCTTGGTTCATAAATGAACCAATCTAAAATTGGTGGTCCATACAATAAGTTTTCCTCACTAAAAAATTGACTTCACTCAAAGGAGTAGTGATAGTCAATTTAGGTCTCCTTGTCTTTAAGACAAGTACAGTCTCAACTTTTTCGTAACATTTGCCTCTTCTATATATGAATTTGTATCATAATCCATAGATAACATCTTCAATGAATTTTCAAAAGACTCATTAAGATATAGGGATATCATATAAACCCCTTCTTGAGGTGATTTTTGTTGTGTTGATTTGAGAGATTCATGAGCTAATGAATTATAAGCAATCTCATCTAGCCTTTTCTTCTGAGGCCTATGATCTATTTATGTCTATGCTTGTGTACTAGCTTATGGAATTCTAGAATATTCACCACTTATCAAATGATATTTCCTAGGGCCTAATTTCTATCTATCATCAAACTTTTCATCTCTCTATAATCTAGAGTCAGGTCTTATGTTGTGATCCTTTAACCTTCTAGTTACTTCAAAATATGAGGATGCCTCAATGTATATGAAATAAAATGAAATGGGCTCATGCTCATAAGGTACATGAAATATACCCATGATCCTTAAATTCTATTTTACCCTAACATGAGGGTCCCATTGCCTAAGTTCATCCATATGTAGATTGAAATATAGCCTATGTTTTGACACAACCTCAATGTAATCCCATTATCCAAAGATAATCTTTCCAATTTGCATAGGAAAATTGTGTAGGAGACTCTTTCTTTAAACCTTGCAAAGGCCATATATACCATGGATCAACTGGTAGGCCATTTTTTATTTTTATAGTTTATCAAGAACATGAAATGGAAACTTGAGGGGATAATTTTGAGTTCCCTCAATCTTGATGATAGTACAATCAGGGTAAAACCATATACCCCCCTTTACTCTAATATATTTCATGATAAAAGGGCTTACTCTCTCCATAAGAATACTAGTTATAGATTCACTTAATGTAGGGGAGACAAAATCATAGATAAAATAAATATGGTTCATGTACTTATAGATGTGCAATTTGGAATAATATTTGGAAATGGTTTGAGTACCACTTGGATACTATTTTCTCTAGGTGGGAATCTTTGTGGTTGTACACAGGGCATCTAGAAGATAAGACATCATGTAAAACTAATTTTTTCCAATACCCAATTGTATATATTTGTTTACTTAGGAAGATGCTGATTATCTCACCTAATGGAGGAACTATCACCTTTTCAATGATGAAATTAACCATGGGCACCCACATTGTATTTATATATGTTATAGTTTCACAACCATACAAATTGTTAAGCATGGTCATCACCATCATAATTCTATGTCTAAATTAACTTATTGAGATGTTATTTATAGGGTATATAATTACTTGGTTACAAAATTCTAACCACATAGTGAGGGTATCCATCAAATTGTGCTCTTTAGCCCATTAATTAATAGAGGTTAGGTCAATTTGGGGCTTGGGAAATTTTTAATAAGACTCAAAGGAAATTAGGGAAATGTATGGAAGTTTAGTATGATTATGCTCATTAATTAACATGCCTTTGTCTATTTTATCTTCTTTAAAAATGGGATGAAAAATATTAATGTAATGAAGTACCTCTAGTTTTACAATTTTATAGTTAAGTCCAATCATCTAGATGGATACAATGTCATCATATAATATATTTTTATGGAGTATCTTCTATTATTCCTTGGTGATCACTAGCTAGTTTTCAATTATCCAAAACAATTTAGAATAATTTTTATCCCCTATGTTCAAAGTAGTAGCTACAAAATTGGTATCCTTGAATCCCTAACCCTTTATGTTTGAGGATAGATATAGTTCAACCTCCTACTTTGAAACATGTTTATAGGCTACTATTTCTATAATATTGATCAAATTATATTTTTATAGACACCAATCTAAATCTATTAGCTTGATTATAATGAATCTAGAGATAATTAGGGTAATTTATATGCTTTAGGGATTTTTGAGGTTCACAAAGGGCTTTAATGGTAGCAAGCTATTTTTTAATGTGAGTTTATGTGGCTTATATTTCATTTGGATTTAATATTTATACCTTCTACATGCTTGGGTCCACAAGATATCTAATTCAAATTGTCTTGCTTATGTGGTATTACCATGTAACATTACTAATTTATTTAAAATGTGATCATTTGTCACTTTTGGATGTGTCATTACCTCATGCAATGTTGAATCTCGATCAATTTGCATAATTGATCTCTTAAGAAGTTTTCCTAGCCTTTAACCATTGATCCTTGATCTAAGATCTTAAGAGTGTACCACTTGGTAGATCTATGGGATTTTTATGTACCTAAAAATATTCTTCATCAATATAATTTTTTTTGTCACATGGTATCATCTCATTTGATTTGGGTTATTTGAATTATTGATTCCACTCGTACCATTAATCTTGAATGCATGTTCGAATACGAGCCCTTTATCTTTCTTCTATGGGATTAAACATGCCTCATTGATCTTTTGGTTGCATGATCAAATACACACCATTTATCTTGATTCTTTATAAACAAGTTCACACATGGACCATTGATTTAATTCATCACTTGTTGATATTATGACACTTGTCACTTTCACATTCCACCTTAGGGTCCTTGAATTGTTAACTTTTTCTCATCATTAGATCCATTATTGCTTTATCAAGATCATGAAATTTATTATTCTTAAATACTTTTAAAATCCTTTGACACTTTGATTCCTCACTCACCATAAAAACTCCATTATACTATTAACTCACACCATCGATCACTTCCTTTGACTTATTGACTCCTGCTCTATGGATCATTGGTTTTTGATTCAATCTCTCAGGATCTTATGACTTGGCATATTCACATTTAATTAGTACCCATGTATATAAAATCAAAGACATAAGCACTTGGGATATATCTAGAGACTTAGTATAAAATTTTAGACTAAGGTTTTAGATTTGTTAATAAACATGATTAAAACATAGGATAAGGTTTAAACTAAGTCTAAGATATAATAAAATATTCTTGCATAAATTTAAATCTTTCATAAATTTAAATCCATTTTAAAAGGAACTTAAGCTAAGACATTTAGACTATGGTTTCTAACACTTCTTTAAACATGGATTCAATTAATTGATGAAAGATGAAAGGTTAAGCAAAAAGGGTTAAATTAGCATCAAAGCATAAAATCTTGATCATTGTTATATTAAATGGAACTTATTTAAACTTGTAACATGTAAACATAATAATAAGACATTAGAAGAATCAGATGAAGTCAAATAAGCACTCTAGGTAAACATGCCAATGAAATTTGAAGCAAAACATGATTTTCAATAATGCAATTTTGATTAACTTGAATGCATAATTTATAACATAATTTGAAATATTAAATGTTATGACATCTATATATATAAAACAAGGAATTAACTTGAGATTGAATATATAATTATAATTCAATTGGTTTATTAGTATGAATGAAACGTAAATGATCTTAGTTTTATATTGATACCTAAAACTACAAACTACCTTGGGATTTCAGTGAGTTTAGAGATTATATAAATTATGATTAGACGTGTCTAAGTTATAATTTTAAGTTAAAATATAAGAATAGAGTTAGCTAGCTATGGGTCAAATAATTTACACAAAGGATCATTATTTGTATAAACCATTATTTATATTATTTTATACCAGATACAAAATTGAATAAGTTTGATATAATATAGTTGTATTTGGCTATATTTATGACTATATGTTTATTAATACTTTTTTATACTTAAGGAAAATTTCCCTATTAAAATAAAGGTAGTTTGGTATAGTTAATTAGTTGAATACTGTGTGTGTGTGTGTGTGTGTGTGTGTGTGTGTGTGTGTGTGTGTGTGTGTGTGTGTGTGTGTGTGTGTGTGTTTGTGTCATGAATGAATAGGTAACTTAATCTTAGCTGGAAAATAGAAAAACAATCTTAAGTGGATTAGTATATGTCTGTATACATTTAAGTTTTAAGTTTTGGATGTGTTTTAAATACTTTTGTGATGATTGTTGTTTGAGTTCAATATTGAAACATTCTCTTAATCTTAAGTTGTAATTAAAAGGTGAATTATTGATTAGATAAATAAGTATATGCATTGGATTATATATACGATACTTATGAAATTATAGATGGAATACTACTTTCATAAAGAGTATAAAGTATTTACAATTCATAGATAGTTAAATGTTTATATTAGTTCTTCATTTATTACATGGAGTTGAGTGTATGCTTAATATATACATATATAGGATACATGTAGATTGTGACTTAGTTTGAATTAGCATGTATATAATATATAAATATATGATATTATATTCACACTCAATAGAATACTTAAAAATAAAACATGGCTTGACAAATATATATGGGTGTATTTGGATTATCTTGGCTGAGTTTTGAGTGTGTATGATGATTTGGGAAAACATTTATATATGAGATATTTGAGATTGTATACTTGAAATTTTAACATTTGTGTTTAAATGAATTTATTAACTTACTTTTAGTATATCATTTTCAAGTGGTGAATGTACATTACTAGATGGATATAATAACATGTATGAGTTACATATAAATATTTTATAACTAGATGCCTTGAGATGTATCTTACCTAGATGCTATGAAACTTATGAATATGTTTATTATTATGAAATAAATTAGATGATTCGAGGTTCATTACATTATATTTGATGGACTAAATGTATGTATTTTATATCTACATACTTAGCATATTTAATAAATAATAATAAGAAATATTCCATTTGAATCTATTGGTTTTTATATTATTTATAATTAAAAAAATCTCACATTCATGACCCTAATAACATAATGTGATGGATTCCACTAGATTAATTAGTTCCATTAATGTAAGATGAGGTGTAATCTAATCAAGTCGTGTGTATGAAATTGATTTATCCTAGAGATCATTAACTATTTGAAAACTTTGGATCAAGTAATGTTTATAATTAAACATTATCATTTCATGTTTTTTATATAGTTTACATGTTTTTACTATATCATGTTATAATAGGTTTCTTTATGGTATACATCATGTATTGGTTATCTTATAACACATAGGTTCTAGTTTGTCACTCTAGATTCACACACCATCATTATTTACCCATCCATGAAGGAAGGGTCATTTACTTTTTGAGAGATAGTTTTGGGGATCAATGATCCATGGTTGGTGTGGAAAAGTACTCAAATAATGATCTCCCTCCCCATATTAGTACTAAACTAAAGACTACACTTGAGATTACTGATGGATATTTGAATTCATTGAGACTCATACTCTGTGGAACTTAGTATCATTGTATTTTTTATGAGACATTATTATTGTTGTGTAGAAGCGAGTTTTATACACCCTTGTGTATTAACCTAGTGTATCATCACATTATCATGTTATTTCTAACATAATGGCCCCCATTCATAAATATTTGAAATAATTAAATTTACCTCACCCATTTACCTTTACCACATAAGTTAATTAAACTTAATTACTATAGTTAAATAGTAATTAACCATTTTTTTACCATTTCTAACCATAAAATCCTAAAAAAAACAAAAAAAACTATAAATTACCAAATAAACCTTCCAATAAATTACCCTCATCAAAAACCCATGAAAACAACTTAGTGTTATATACACTTAGTTTGGCATGTAGTTCAAAATAACTCAAGCCAAATTTTGACCAAATTGGGCTAATCGACATCGATCCTCAATGATTGATGTTGATTCTCCTAGATCGATGTCAATCCACACACACACACACACACACACACACACACACACACACACACACACACACACACACATATATATATATGCAAATATATATATATATATATACATATATATATATACATATATATATATATACATATATATATATATATACATATATATATATATATATACATATAAATATATACATATATACATATATATATACATACATATATATATATATATATATATATATATATATAAATATATATAAAACAAATGTCCATGGCTTCAGGAAGACAGTGAATATACTTTTGGACTTCAAAACTCTACCAAAATCTCATTTCAACCTGTGTCTGGATGTTATCAATCTCCTACTATCCTGTAGAACCTTTATTTGAGAGATTATCAAAGGATTTTGAAGGTTCTTTAACTCATCTTGCCAAGTTTATTCTCAGCCATAAATCTTATTATTGCACTTTAATTTATTCAAATTCCAAATCTACAGTCTTTTGCATCTATATTTCACTATTTGACATTCAATTTTAATTATTTTATCAATAATATAAGCTGTTACTATAATTTGTTTAAGAGTTTAGAATTTTACATAGATGGATCAATATTGATCTTGTAGGATCATCATCAATCCTTGATAAACTTTTAAAACATTATTACAATCTATTTTCATAACATTCTCAATCTTGAAAACTTATCAAAAACATGCATTCTATTTTTTTAAACCTATCCTTTATATGTAAATGACTCTCCCTAGATTAGCACATGATATTGTTAGCATATTTAATCTTCCCATTGTTTAATAACCATTTTTCATTGATCAAAGTGAAATTGCATTCAAATTAGGTCTTTGTACTATGGTTTTCACACCTAATCAATAAATCATTAATGAAAAATTGGCTCTAATTCAAGAGGACATTGATATTGCTATTGAATTCTAGGACAATTAATTTGATCATATTAATCCTTCTATAGATTAGATATCTTTGGAATTGTCTATTTATATCTTATCCATATATATTTTTGTAATTTCATGTTTATTTATAAACTTAAATTTTAAATGTGGGTTGACATCCATATAAAGAGGCATAACACTTTTTGGGATTGGTTTCTTACCAGGCAACCTATTTATTTTTCTATTAATCCATTTTTTTGTGAGTTAGTGTGATTTGTAGGTCATTCCTCCCTAGCCAAAAGGAGTTCCCATAAAATCTTGATAAATGGTGTGTAACCAAGCTTCATCTCTAGGTAATCTTCAAAGCCTTGAATTTATTTTATTTTTAGTAGCTAATTAGTCCACATTAAAAAAGTGAAAAAAACTACTAAAATATTTTGGCATGCCTATTGGCACCCTGGTCTCATCTGTGGTTTTAAAATTCCAAAATTCTTGAATTTTATTTCTTTCCCTTTCTTGGTGTGAATTCATCCAAAGACTATTAAATTTGCATTTTTTCCTTTTAAGGTTAAAATACATTATATCCATCTTTATTGCTTAGGTTTTTTCACATAATATAATCTAGGCAATAATCTATCATAGTCATCACTTTATCTACACACAAGCCAAATCACTATCATAAATTAACACATCTAAATACATGACATAAGGAAACTAATAGGGATTTCATCACCTCATGACAACTTTTTTTTTCTAGTGATCCCACTTGGATTTCTCCACCAAAGGGAAGACCAACTTAGTTCTCTAGTTGAGTATAATATCTAGACCATCAATATATATTGGGTAAGCACCCACATTGGCTGTGGGATTATGATGTGAGGGGAGCAAGCCCTAAGTATCATGCCACGTACTAGTACTACTATAGATTTCCTTTGAGTGCCAAAACAAAATACCCAAAACCATACTTAGATTACCATTTTTGAGAACCCTTGGTATCCTTTTTCTTTATTTATTCTCACATCTTAAATTTAAAAAAAAAATTAGAATGACTTTAGTTTTTGTATCTTTCATCCATAATTAAAAGTGAGATAATTCAAAAAGAAATTATTGTTCTATTTTTATTTTTATTTTTCCTTTTCATCTCATGGTTTTGACTAGGCAATAGTTGAAGAAAGAATTCGAGGAGGGTGTCACATCCTCTGATATGGAACATACACCTAGTTCCTCCTCTACCCTTGAGTCCTTTAAGAATCTTATGTTCCCACACTTTTATTCTCAAGGAGATCCTTCCTTTATATAAATATTGGATAATAACCCCATTGCTCTCATTTACTATCTTAATAGTTGAGCAATACATATTTCTCTTTCCCCCCCCTACCCAAGATTCTCGATATATATATGAGATGATTTTCAAGGGAACCATGAAAACTAAAGAATTTACTATGGCCATGGTATCCTTTACCACTGCATCTCTGCCATCTAGTTCTAATACCTAGGAGATATAACTTTTAGAAAACCAACCACCCATAGTATCTACCAAATTTCCAACCCCTATTAATCAAACTCAAAATACTTATACCACTCAGTCTATATCCACTATTCCTCCTCAAACATTAGTAGTATCAATCCCTATAAGTCTCCCACCCATCAGAATGACTCTAGCATACAATTCTCAAGCTCTACCTCACACACAACAAATCCCTCATACACAATATATCCCTATAACACAACCTCCCAAATAATGTGTCTCCTTAGCTACCCAGTACATGGATTCATCATAACCATCAGTAACCACTTACTTCCAATATTCTACATAGTAGAATATTCCACTACAAATCCCAAAATACATGGTAGCATCCCAACCAATTATGTCCACTAAAATTGGATACTCTTATTCACAACCCCTGTCTACTCCCATGCCAAATTATGAAACTCTTCAGCAAGGTATCTTAGGGAACGTGCCTCAAAATAACACCCAAGATGACCTCATAAACATCCATATGAATAAAATGACTAATTTGAAAGCCTCCACTTTTAGACACAACAATATGCTCACATATGACTAAATTTTTAGTGAGCCTATCCACCCATCTATTCCTATCTAACCATATCCCTTGCATTAGGAAATTCCCAAGTTTACTAAGTTTTAGAATAAGAAAGATTCCCAACAACATGTTAGAGCATTTTGACACACATGTTACCTTATATCACATGATGATGTGTTATTACTTAGGAAATTTCCCATGTCATTGGTAGGGGTGATATTAGATTGGTACAGTTCCATTCCTTAGCATTCACTCTTTTCCTTTGGACAATTGGCCCAAATTTTCTTAAAACACTTCTTGATTAACATTGCTTGAAAAGTGACTATCATAGATTTATATGCCATTTGAAAATTTAAAGATGAATCCATATTAGACTTTGTGGCTCGTTGGCATATCCTAATCAACAAGTTAACCTTTTCCTTGCCACAACCTAAATTAATTGAATTATTTTCATACTCTTGTGAAAAACATATCTCATCCATGTTACAAATCTAAACCTTTAAAACTTTCAATGAAGCCTTTACCATGGCACATAAACTCAAAATTTGGGGCATTGAAGAGGGAAAAATTAAGTTACATAATAAAAACTTTAAACTTGACCCCTCAAAAAGTAATAACAATAATCCTAAATGAAAAGGTCTAGAAAATGTTATTATTCTAAAAACCTCTTGCCCTCCAACACCTAATTAAATAGGACCATCCACTTCATAAACATCACCACCTAGGGGCCTTACTCATTTTCCCCTTAATAAATATACCCCTTTAAGAGAACCTTACACTTCTATATTGGATAAACTCCTACAAACAAACATTATTGAGTTCCCTCAGATTAAACCAATCAATGATACATGTCCTAAAATCACTCGATATAAAGAGGATAAATTTTGTGCCTATGATAGGGTAATAAGACATGGCATAGAAAGATGTCAATCCTTTAAATGGTTGGTACAAGGCCTCATCAACAAGGGTGACCTTTAGTTGGACAATCCCAATGCTCCTCCCAACTAATCTTTAGATATTTTTAGACATATATTTCCAAACTATCCATCCACATCAAATACAATCCAAGCCAAATCAATAAAAACACAAAATCAAGATACACATATGATTGATACAATGCATCACCAATTATTGCCTAAAGAAACTCCAGAGCAATTTCTAGTCTTGGATCTCCTCATAAGAGATGATTTTGATATAATTCAACCTAAAATTATTGAGACAACTACTAAAACCTCTATAGAGCTCTCAGATATCATTACATGGGATCATTCATTTGAACCTTCCCCTTCATCTTCATGTATTAAATCTCCTAAATAGGAAAATGAAACTCTTCCTTAGGATGTCATAGATAAACATCTTGATACTTATAGAGTCAAACATTCCACCACTTTGGTCCCTGATGAACATATTTATAATATGCACCAAGTTCATAATACATCAAGATCTTATCAATTCACTTAGTACTGAGACCTATTAAAATCATCCTCTATCACAACACCTCCTTACCCTAAAACTAATAAGGGAAAGGGTAAAGCTCCTATCATTGATAACTAGGGAAATTGTCTTGGTATTCCACTAAATAAATCCTTAGCTCATTCTCAAGTTCAAGTTGATATTTTCAAACATCAAAATACAAAAACCTTGATCTGAATACCCCCTCCTTTTTTAACATAGAAAAGAATAAAGGTCCAAGCCCTTTTGTATCATCTTCAACTTTTTTTTTAGGTCCTCATCTATCTTATGTCCTTGTCATAGGTTCTTCCATTTAAACACATGGGGAAATGCAAATTTTCCCTCCATTATTAGTCACACCTCCATCCCATTATCTGTCATATTTTACAAAAATCTCATTTAAATAAAAGGTGCCTAAGGTTATCCCTACTATAAAATCTAAACATCAAAACCAAACAATCAATACTTTGCCAAAAAAGATTACATAGCCTACTGTAAGACCACAACATGACCCTTTGAAAGGATCTTATGATGTAATATTAAGAAAAATGTTGGATACATCCTTCATTACACTACCACCTATACATTCCATTAATCTTCACCCCCAAAGACCTACCTAGTATAAAAATCAAGAAATATGTGCATATCATAGAGTACCTAGACATGATATAGAAAATTGTAAAGCCCTCAAGGCTATAATATAATAGTTAGTCCAAGATGATGATATATTAATTGATGATTAAATGATAACACTCCTAACCAAAAGGTCACTAGTCCATCCATTCCACCTACCCATAATCTTTCTAGTCCTATAAGTGATAAAGAGTCAGTGGCTTCTTCAGACCCTCCATTATTACACATTGATGTTGTCCATGTATCAGAATCCTAACAAAGCCAAAGTTTCAATTATAGGTGCCTCTACCCATAAAACACCTAACCATCTAGAAAAAATACTAAAATCTCTATTATAAGAACTACCTTGACTAAAGCCAATGAGTTGATACAAATTTCCATATTAATACAACTCCATCAAACACCTATAAAAATGTCATTGTATGAACTTATAGAATACTCTCCACACCATTGACAAGAAATGATAGAAGCAATCCAAGCTATATAGGTCTAGCTAGATGAGCCTTAACCATTATTAGCATTTATAAAGGCCCTCCAAATGGTATTGATTATTAGTTTTACTGATTCTAAGGTTGATCTTTTATCACCTAAAGATTAGGATCCCCCACTTTTCATCACAACTCAAATAAATCAAGATCAAATTAAAAGAGTTATGATTGATAGTGGGGCTAATATAAATATTATTTCTTCATACTCTTTCCAATAGTTAGAACTACCAAAAACCATTGTTTCCCAATCCTCACCAATTCTCTATGAGTTTAATGACATAGTAACATCCACATTATGAATGATCATCTTCCCCATCTACATAGTTATTTACACCCTCCGTGAAATATTTTATGTAATATTGGGGACTTTCTAATATAGTATTTTATTAAGACATCCATGGATTTACATGATGTAATATGTCCCCTCCATAATCCATTGATGCCTTAAGTATGAACATGAAGGCCATGTACACATCATCCCTACCAATCCTCATCCCTTCAAATCATGTAATTTCACTTTTTCACCAAGTGATGTCATAATACCCTCACCTAACACAATCCCATCTTCATCTTCTAATCAAGCCTTGACAAGCACAACTATTCTTTCTTCAAAACTACTAGCTTAGGAGTCCATTGATTCCATGATGTAACATATTTTAATGGGGGAATACTAGTTATTAATGCTTAATGTGTTACCCATTCCTATGGAATATGGTCATCTTGATAAACAACCCATGTATTCACCTAGCCTAGGTGAACTTATCCCATTTGGGCCACCTTTCTTATGTTCTCACTTAATATATGGTGGAACTAATCAAACTACCCTAGGGCCTGATAATGGCACTCATGTTAAACCCTTCACATCTAATTTCTCATTTCTAAATAAACCCCAATTCATATAAACCTACCTTTATTAATGTACCTATAAAAGCTTTGGCATGGGTATATATGAGTAGGGTTCCCATGATGTCACATTAGGAGATTTCAAAAAATCACATGAAAAGCATGGCTTAAGCTTTGAAAAAGATTCAAAATATATTGTTGAACCCATTCTTCTATAGTTCTTGTAAGAAGTACAATCTTCATCATTTGATACCTCTTCCTTAACAAAAAACACTATATCCATACCTTATAACTTTTTTTAGGCAATTCCATCTCCATATAACCCCTCATATTTCACCATGGTAGAAAGACCTAGACTATCCCTTTAACATATCCTAAATTAATAGGATCTGATATGCCAACTATCCCTATTCTTTAGTGTCAAGATGAAGAGTCAATCTTGACTCATTTGGGTGTTGAAAACTCTTATTTACACAATTATCTTCCATTTGAAACATTTAGCTTATTAAATGAATCCAATTTTGATATTAATATCGAGTCTCAAGAAACCTTGAGAATTATTATAATTTGTAAAGCATTAACTTCTCAAGAAAACCAAGATTTTACTACTTTATTATCAAACCATAGCAAGGCCTTTGCCTAGTCTTATACTGATATGCCTAGTATTGACCCCATAATCATTATCTAAAATATCAATACTTTTTGTATGATAAGCTGGTAAAACAAAAGATCCATAAAATGCATCCTTGTATCACACTACTAGTAAAAGAAGAACTATAATGCCTCTTATTTGTTAACTTTATTTGACCCATTTATTATCCATAATGAGTGTCCAACATCATTCCAGTCACTAAGCCTATAGGGGGACTTCATAGATATACTAGATTTCATGATTTAAATCTTTCCAATCAAAAATATGATTAACCTCTCCCTAACATTGACCAATTAGTGGACCTGACAGTTGGTCATGAAATGTTATCCCTTATGGATGGTTTTTTTGGTTATAATCAAATAATTATTACACCAAAATATCAACATAAAACTACATTCATTATTCCATAGGGGACCTTATATTATCATATTAAGTCCTTCAGCTTAAAGAACATAAGATCCACTTATCAATGGGCCATGACTTATATATTTCATGACATATTCCACAAAATCATCGAAGACTATGTAGATGACCTCTTTAGGAAGTCAAAATTCTGTAAGGACCACCTATCTATACTTAAGGTTATTTTTTATCATCTAATTTAGTATCATATGTGTCTAAAGCTGAAAAAGTGCATTTTTGGTGTATTGATGGGTAAACTCTTGGGTTTTATTATTTTTATTCATGGAATAGAAGTCAATACTACTAAAATGAAGGCTATTTTGGAAATACCTCCTCCATCCGACCTTTAAAAACTTCATAGTTTATAAGGCAAGATCCAGTCTATTTGTCATTTTATATCTCATCTCTTTGATCAAAGTCAACCTTTCAACCACTTATTAAAGAATGATATTCACTTTGTATGTGATTCTAATTATCAAGAAGCCTTTAATGCAATCAAAGACTATCTTCTATCACATCCAGTCCTCACTCCAACTAAGGATGGGCAAACTTTCTTCCTTTATATCTTAACTACTAACCATGCTCTAGGTGTTATGCTTTCCCATTGAGATGAGCATCACAAAGAATAAGTTGTTTATTATATAAGTCATACCCTTATAAAAACAAAACACAGTTTCTATATACTAAAAAACTATGCATATCATTGGTCCTTGTAGCCTCTAAGCTTTATCATTGCCTACTTAACCATAAGATATACATATTTATGACTACCAACCCCCTTAAGTTCATGCATTTTAAGCCTTATCAAAATCAATGAATGGCTAAATGGATTATGCTTCTAGCTGAGTTTGACCTAGAATTTATCCATAAAAAATCTATTAAAGGTCAAATTATTGTTGATCAACTAGTTGAAGCACCTCTTATCAATAAACAAGTAATTAATTATGAATTTATTGATTAATATATTTCATATACTTCCCAATTAGTCCCAAAATATCAAATGACTATATTCTTTGATGGGTCCAAATGTTAGCAGGGAAGCAGTGTAGGAATTATATTAATCCCTCCTCAAGGCATTCTGATACCTTTATCTTTTAAATTAGACTTCAATTTCACAAATAACATGGTTGAATATGAATCATTGATCATAGGCCTCTAAACTAACCTTGCATTAGGATTTATATCCCTTAATATCTATGGTAATTCTCAACTAGAGGTCAATCAAATTATTGGTGTATATCAATACAAGAATGATATCCTCCAAAGATATAAGACCTTAAATGATCAACTCTTATCTTATTTAGAACATAATTCCATCCAAACTACTCCTAGATCAACTAATATGTTCATTGATACTATGGCATCTCTTGCCTCTTTTATCCCATCATCTTCCTAGGAGTCCAAGTTGTTTGGCTTTATTAATCGAGTCAACCAACCTTATTACATGAGAATTGATTTTACATCTATTAATAATATCAAGGAAAACCTGGATAATCCATGGTATGAACAAATATTTACTTATTTATCTACAAGATTATCTTCTCCCCATCTATCCAAGGGTGTCAAGCGTGTCTTCCAATAGAAGGCTACCCGCTATACTATATTGGGGGGTGTTCTCTATATGTGTGGTTTCAATGACATTCTTATTAATTGTCTCCAAACACATGGAGCTACATTATCTATCTAATAATCACATAATGGGTCATGCGGTGGACACTAGTGGCCACACAATCACCTAAAAAATCTTACGTCGAGGCTACTATTAGCCCACTCTAAATCAAGATTATTGAGCATGTGTTAAGAAGTGTGTAAATGTTAGAAACATTTAAACTCTCCCATATCTCTAGTAAAGTGCTGTAGGTAGCAAGGGACTCTATCCATTCTCCCATTGGAGTATTGGTCTTATAGGGTAAATCAACCCTCAGTCCTCTCAGCATCATAGTTTCATCATTATTGCTACAAAATACTTCATCAAGTGGTTAGAAGCTATGCCACTTATCTCAACCAAGGTAGAAAAGATTGTGGAGTTTATCCACCATCACATTATCTATCATTTTAGAATTCCATATAAAATAATAATATATAATAGAAAATATTTTGAGAATAAGAAAGTCCAGGCACTATGTGATTCATTTAAAATCAAATTAAGTTTTTCCTCACCTTACTATCCCTAGGTCAATGGTCAAGTAGAAGCATCTAATAAAACCCTAGTCAAAATCATAACCAAGGTTGTTAATGAAACTAGGAAACATTGGTATCTTTTCATCCCTTTCACTTTATGGGCATATCAAATTAGTATTCGAACCCCTAAAGGTGCTACTCCTTTTTCCCTAGTCTATGGTATGGAAGTTGTAATTCATATGGAAGTCCAAATTCACTCTCTTCATGTCCATCTCAAAGACATCATTTCTAATGAGGATTTTTATTAGGAGAATTTATCCCAACTTAAACTTTTAGATGAGCATCGTGTGATAGCCTTTAATCACCTTCATATATATCAAGAAAAACTAAAATGATCATATAATAAATATGTAAGATAATGAGAATTTAATATTGGAGACCTTTTACATAAAGAAAATCAACATGTCACTAATATGGAATGAATTAAAAGAGGTACATTTTCTCTGAATTAGCCTAGACCATACATCATAACCCATAAATATGGATCAGGGGCATATCATTTGGCTTCTCTTAATGGTAAACCAAAATGAGAACCTCTTAATGCATTGCGTCTTTGCCCTTTCTATAGTTAATATATCTTGGTTCATTTTGGGTTAGTTTATCTCAAATACTATCATATCTCCTTTATCCCAAAATACCAAATAATGATATGAGAGTTATGTGGTTATTTGGTAGTCACTATATCCTCAACCTTGAATATGTATACCTCAGATCTATACCTAACATTATCTCATGGATAAGTTTCACCTATAATGGGAGAAACCCTAGATCATTATTTCCAATATTTATTAAAGACCATTAATTTCCCAAGATAACATAATCATCTCATGTCTTGAGTTCATGGAGACTATTCTAAGGTATCTTTTTATGTAAAAACTTGAATTATTATCTTTAGGATCCAAACTCAAGTAAGCAATGCGAATCAAATGTGTCAAAATGGTCTAAATAAAGAAATTGATCCCTTGAAGGATAGTTGTAATCAAATATAATTACAAATAATAGACTGATCCCTTGAAGGACAGTTGTGTAAAAACATCTAAATGTAGACCACTCCCTTGAAGGATGGATACCAAGTAGAAAAATTCTTGCATTGATCACTTTTCAAATTATGCTATTTAAAAGCTTAAAAAAAGAAAGAAAGTAATAAAATAAATTTCCAAAAGCAATATCCCAATAAAGCTTCTAGTATCCATCAACTTTCTAATTGTGGGATTTTCATATGGATCAGTCTACTCAATGGCATAAAAATGATCAGTGAAAGATAAATATTGATTTTGAAATGTGGTGTGAATAATTTTATCTCTAAATTAATCCATTCCCCATACCACCAAAAGCATATGATCATAATAAATGACCAAGGTCTAGGTTATAGCTACCTAGATTGCATCATAATATATTATCATGTAGATAAGGATGCATAGGCCATGTGTATGAGAGATTCTCTTTTTGGTTATGGTCCAAGTCAATACTAAGGAAATCCATAATATATAATCACCAAAACCATAAAATCACAACCATTAAACATTATAGCCATCCACAATCCATATCATCTATAATCCATAATCAATAATCTATAATCCATAACATCACATAATTAATAAAATAAAACATATCCATAACAATTAATAAATCTATAAACAAACACACATGATCCACCAATAAACATAAGCAATGTTTGTTTGTTTGTGTGTGTGTGTGTGTTTTGTGTGTGTGTGTGTGTGTGTGTGTGTGTGTGTGTGTGTGTGTGTGTGTGTGTGTGTGTGTGTGTGTGTGTGTGTGTGTGTGTGTGTGTGTGTGTGTGTGTGTGTGTGTGTGTGTGTGTGTGTGTGTGTGTGTGTGTGTGTGTGCGCGTGTGCGCGTGTGTGTGTGTGTGCGCGTGCATGCGTGCGTGCATGCACACACACACACACACACACACACATATATATATATCAAATGTTTATACAAATGTCATAATACATATAAAATTGGGCTCTCAGCCCACACAATGTGATCTACTCCATAAACTCAATCCTACTGAGGTGAATACTATCACCTCCCTCATCATCTCCTCCTCGACTCACTACACTCCCTCTACTAGTAGACCCCCCCAAGAGTCCTCCATGATTTATTGTAGCTAGCCACATATAAATAAAATTAAGCCATATTTTGTAGTTGTCTTTATACTATCCTCTCATAACATGACATCTCAAAAAGTAAATCCATGTATCTCTGGAGTGGTACCATATCTAGAGGTGTAGCACTAGCTATTACAATATCTAGAGCTAGTCTCTCCACCAAATTAGACCTCATTTTCTCTAGCTCTACTTGGTTCCTATTTATCTCTTATATGGCCTAATCACCTTGACCTCTCATGATATCTGGATCACCTTGTAATCTAGAAATTTAATCATATACTATGTCATGGTCTATCCATACCTCTTATAGCTCAACCCTCAATGTCTCCCTCTCCATAATAACTATAGCTATATCTATATGCTCATGGGTCGGGACATCTTGTAGTGGTACATCCTCCATGTGTGCATTAGGGGCCTCTTACTCCTCTGTGTGTGCATCTAGGGCATCCTACTTAGCCTCCCTCACCTCCTCAATAACCACTTATTATGTGGTATCACTTCTCTCTCCTATATCCTCATTATCTTAGATGCAAACCAAAGTACATAATCATCCATATACCTAGAATCATCTAAATCAATAATCATGGGCTCTTCCTGTGGCCCCATCAAAATAATTGAAATGTCAGGTGTAGGCCAATCAAGCTCTATATCATCCTACCTATATGAGCACAAGGATAATGGAATATATTTTAATAAACCAAACTCTTGATGGACCCCTATCAAAATAGAATATCTCTTGATGATTTAGTCATCATCCATGTACCCATAACTCTCTGGTAGCATCCCCTGTCTACACAACTAAACCAGGCCACATTGGGAAATGTACATATGACCTTTATAAAATGTCCCCTATTTTTATGTTTCTAAAAACCTATATATACTACACTAAATCATGTACTACACTATCTATATATAAAATCACTAGGTCTTCCTTCCAATGAAGGAATCCTACATTGTAAACTATGTCTCTAAAACTAGTCCATGGGATCTATATGGGGTAGATCACATGAGTGTGCTCATATGCCTAGAAATGTAATATAAACATGATGTCAGATCTTGATCTATACCTAATAAACTAGCTCCACAACTCCCTATATATCTATCCCAATAGTGTGGGTGCCCAAGTAAAAATAGATCAAAACTCCACCATGTCTGCTATAATGCTAATAAAACTCCATGGTAGTCATCCTCCCCTAGAATTAGGTAGCACATAGTAGGTCAATGTTTGTAGCATCATCATTAGCACTAGTCTCTCCATAAGATCTTGATCATATAATTGTTGGAATGAGAACCCCTCAGTAAAGAATCTAATGTCTAGAGCATCCTCACCATACAATCATGCCAACACAATCACTTGCCCAGCCTCATCCATAATATATATATATATATATATATATATATATATATATATATATATATATATATATATATATATATATATATATATATATATATATATATATATATATATATATATAGGAGCTCCCTAGATCAACACTCACATAAGCTGATGGATGTCCTATATGGTGATGGTTATTTTACTAATCGATAGCCAAAAATTGTTGGTGTTATAATACCATTGCTCTAAAAATTCCATTATCATACCAATAATGGTAATAATGGTGAATCCCTTTGAATCCAACTACCTCTAAATGAGCCCAATCCTCTTCTTCCATAAACTCTCACAACTATCCCAATAGTGGATGTACCCTATCCCTCATCATCAATATCTCTCATGTCTAACAAAAAAATCTTTTTAGTTAATCAAAAGCCTAAGTTTTGTGCTTTTTATCAATCCTCTAAAGATTGATGTCAATTTAACCCTAATTGATAGTGATCTTTATGGATTGTAGTTGATCCATTTGAACTAAATTGATCCTAATCAATTGATGTTAATTACCTCAACCAAAAAACATTCCCCCTAGGTTTTACATTCCTAAAATATGAAAATTTTACCTATCTACCCCGCTTTCCCTCATAAATTTCCTAAAAAATCAAGTTTCTTATGCAAAACCAAAATAATAATAAATAAAGTAATAAATTTAGCCAAAAATACATAAACACATACCTCATACTAAAATCATCATCATCATCCACTCTTTCTCACCTCTGTTATCTCTCATGTTTGCTTTCAATATTGACACATTTCAAATTTTGCTCTCATATTCTTATTCATGTTGATAGGTAAATGAGCCTTATGCCATGTTAGATACATATATATAGCCTTTCTTGTGATTGATGTCGATTACTTTAGTCAATGTCAATCCCCTAAATTGACATCAATCCTTTGTAGATCGATGTTTATTGTCTTAGCTTAATGAAATTTTTGCACTTATGGATGATTCCACATGCTCCTAGTTTTGCTCCCAAGCACTATCTTGTTGCCTTTTCTTTATCTATCCTAATTTTATGTCATAATACCTTTTATACTTGAGTATTTTGACCCCTTGTTAGTTCCTTAATATCCTTAAGACATACCCATTTTTTTGGTATATTTCCATTGTAAGATTTTGAGGGTATATTTTATCTTGAAAACATTCATCTATAGGTAATGCATACACCATACACACACCAGATGATATGGTTCACCATTCCTATATTTTATTCTCTTACTAGCCTTTAATTGAACCCACCTATTTTAGCTATGGCATTTTGTTACTCAATTTGATCTTAGGGGAATTACTACCTACATTACTTTTTATCTCATTAAGTGTAATTTTGGAGCTTCCTTACATCATCCACACTTTTGATTATCCTTTGATATTATCTACTTGTCTCTTTCCACTCACCCCATTGTGTTTTTACCTTTCATATTTTTTAAACCCATCATCCATTTCATCTCACTTCTTGATGCCTAATTGAGGGGGAATACCTTCTCATAATAAACTTGGGGCATTAGACACATATTAGTTTTTATCTTGCAACCCACTATTGTATACCACTCCATAAAAAGGGGCAAATGTAGATGCTTTTTTTATATACCTTTGTGTATTAACTTGGTGTGTCATGACATTATCATGCTATTTCAAACATAATGGCCCTAATTTATAATTATTTGAAATAATTGCATTCACCTTACCCATTTACCTTTACCTTATAAGTTAATTAAACTTAATAACCATAGTTAAATAGTAATTAACCCCTTTTTTACCATTTCTAGCCATAAAATCCTAGAAATAAATAAAAACAAAACCTATTCAATCTCACAACAATCCTTCCAACAACTTGCCCTCATCAAAAACCTCTAAAAATAACTTAGTGTTACATTTACTTAGTTTGGCATGTGGTTAGAAATAACCCAAGCCATACTTTTACAAATTTGGGCTAATCGACATCAATCCTCAATGATCAACACCAATTCTCCCAGATTGATGCTGATCCATATATACACAATGAACCTCTATGCCTCAAAGAAGATGGTGAATATGATTTTATACTTTGAAACACTACCAAAATCTCATTGTAACCTACATATAGACATTATCAATATCTTGCTATCTTGTAAGACCTTTATTTGAGAGATTATCAAAGTATTTTGAAGGTTTTTTAACTCATCTTTCCAAGTTTGTTTTCAGTCATAAAGGTTAGTATTGTACTTTAATTTATTCACATTTCAAATATATAGTCTTTTACATCTGTCTATCAATATTTTACATTTGGTTTTAATTATTTTATTAATAATATAAGTTGTTACTATAGCCTATTTTAGAGTTTAACACTTTACACAGAATTGACATTGGTCCATCTAAATCGACGTCAATCCTATAGGATCATCATCGATCCCTACTAAACTTTTAAAACATCATTTTAATTTATTTCCATTACATTTTTAGTCTTAAAAACCTATAAAAAACATGCATTATATTTTTTGAAAACCTATATTTTACATGTAGATGACTCTACCTAGATTAACATATGATATTTTTAGCATATTTGATCTTCTCATTGTTCAAAAACCATTTTTCATTTATCAAAATGACATTAAATTTGAATTAGGTATTTATGTTATGGTTTTACACCTAATCAAGAAAGCATTAATGAACATTTGTCTATAAATTAAGAGGATGTTAATGTTGCTACTAAATTCTGGGATAATTACTTTTATCATATTAATCTCTATATAGATTATATATCTTTGGCATTGTATATTTATATATTATCCATATATATCTTTATAATTTTATATTTATTTATAAACTTGAATGTTAAACATGGGCTGACATCCATCTAAGGAAGCGTACCACTTCTTGGGACTAGCTTCTTAGAAAAAATCCCACTTATTTTTCTATTAATCCATTTTTTTTGTGATTTAGTGTGATTTATATTTCATTCCTCCCTAGCCAAAGAGGAGTTCCCAAAAAATCTTGATCAATAGTGTGTAACCAAACTTTATCTCTAGGTAATCTTCAAAACCCTGCATTTACTTTGTTTTTCTAAGCTAATTAGTCCACATTGAAAAACCAAAAAAATACTAAAACATGTTCAAATTGTAATGTTTATTCATTATACATTTATAGAAGTGGTTGTAATGTTGTATCAATCATATCTAAAATTATAATATTACTATTATGAAATAAATTGTAATGTTATTTTCTAACACAAACTTAATATCATAATAATCATGAAGAATAATGGTGTGTGATATACCAAGAGGTGAGAATAATGTGAATACCAATCCCATATAGATATAAATAAGTTACCTGCTAAGAAAGTTATGAATTTGGATTAAATCCTCACAAACATACAAGAGACTAGGGACTGAATCATGGCCCTATAACAAGAAGTGCATGGCCATGAACTAGAAAATGATAAAAAAGAACCTGAATATCATCTTGATGAGTAGTAACATCCTCAAGAGTAGAGGCATGAGGAAGTGGCACAAGGTGTCAGAGCTCAAGTAACTACATAGTTGGCACATGACATGAGCAAGGTTAATCCACCAAAGTTCAATGGAAATGTATTGGGAGATGGAGAAATATTTTGAGATTCAAAATTACTCTAGAGTCATCAAAGTAGTCTAAGGAACATATTATCTTGTTGATAAAGTAATAACTTGGTGGGAAAATAAGAATCTCAAGATGAACCTTGAATCTACCACCACCACTTGGGAATAGTTTGTGACATTATTTAGGTCATAATGGATTATAAGGCTTTACTTTGATCAAAAGCTTATAGATTTTTATAATAGTAAGCAAGAAGACATATTGATGATGAATACTGGGAGTAATTCACCATGATTTTGAAGTATATACCTTAGAATTAGTAATATGATAGGTTTAAGATCATGAAAATTCATCATGGGATTGAAAACCTAAATTATTTGTGAAGTAGATGTGCATGGACCATCGACAATGGACCAAGTTTTAAAAAAGGCAATGAAGTGAGAACATAAAATAAAATCTCTTGCCCAAGTTAGAGATAAGTTCAAGAATAAGTTTGAAATTTCTAAGCTAAATTTTAAAAAAAAAATAACTAGAATTAGAGGTGTGGAGACTCCAAGAATTAGTTCAAGACCAAAACTCCAAGTTTAGTAATGGTTCAGGGAATTGGAATCCTAGTAATGGTTTCAAGGGAGGTTTCAATGGTAGAATAATAGGAAAGGACCACTTGTAGGTTGATTCACTTTTGGAGGTGACCATTATTTTGAAAAGTATACTCAAGACAAGTCAAATAACAAGGGTTATACTTCTCACTAGGGTACATCTTAGTAGTGAATTCATAGAGTTGTTGACAATCATTAGGTTGAGTATCAAGATTCATCCATAGACCTGTTAGGTATTTTGTTTGAATATAGAGTTTCTATTTTTATTGACATAAGAGCTAAATAAAGTTTCATTTCTTGTAAAATTATTAGTAAATTATCTATATAATTTAGATTTATGGAAAATGTATGGTCAGAATAGTATGGGAATGAGTCTAAGGTCAAAGTTGATAAGTGTTTAGTCAAATTTAAGATTAAGTTGTTTAAATTAACTATAGTATTAGATCTATATGCAACACCATTAGGGTCATATGATGTGATTTTAGGAGTCAATTTGATTTCAAATCATAAAGTTGAGGTTGACTGCTATCTAAAGAAAGTTGAGTGTCAAGATGATTTTGGAAATCAAACACAACCTTAGGGTAGAAAAGGGAGTTGAATCTTAGGCATATTTATACAATTCAACTCAAAAAATCTCAAATGAATGGATGATAGTTATTTATAATTAAGATAAATTATATGGAGGAATATAAGGAACCATCCATTAAGGATTATCCTTTTCTAAGGATGAGGAAGAACATATTTAGAATCTAAAACTAGTTTTGAAGCACTTGTGAAAGCATAATTTATACAATAAGTTTTCCAAGTGTGTATTTTTTCCAAAATAAAGTTCAATAAATGAGACATATTATCTCCAAATATATTTTTTTAGTGTATCTACCAAAGATAAGAGCCATAATGAAATGGCCAACTCCTAAGAATGTGCATGAGGTAAGGAGTTTCATATGATTAGTGGGCTATTATAGGAAATTAATTTTGAATTTTATTAAGTAAGATAGATAATGTAATTACCTCTATTAAATAGAATAATCAGAGTTTTATCTAGTTAGACAAGTGTGAGAAATCCTTTTAGGATTGGAAAAGGAGGCTTAATTCAACATCATTTCTAAGATTTTTTGATCTTAATGGTCAATTCTTAGTGATAATTAATGTATTTAGGGATGGAATTAGATGAGTTATTATGTCAGATGGTCTAGTTGTAACTTATGAGTCCAAAAAATTGAATCCATATGAGTTGAATTATGCCCCTCATAATCTATAAATTACAATAATTGTGCATGCCTTGTAAGTTTGGAGGCATTATCTATTAGGGAAACTTTTTGAGGTCAAAACTAAAAATTTGGGACTCAAGTAAATATTCACCCAATTGAACCTAAATGCTTATTAGAGATGATGGTTAGAATTTTTATCTGATTATGATTTTGATATTAATTATATATAAGGCAAAGAGAATATAGTTACCAATGATCTAAGATGTAAAATGTACATAATAGTCATGGCTACTATCAAGAATACTTTATGAAATCAAGTAATAAAATTATCACTAAGAGATGAATTATATGATTATGTCAAAAGAGCATTATCTAAGAATGCACATAATCCTAGGTATAATGAATTCAAGTTAGAGAGTGATTGTATTTTGAGGTATAATGGCTATCCATGCACATAAATACATAATTTACCATATTCAAGACATCCATGTGTAACCAAGCTCATGGATAAGTTAAGAACAATCTATTTATGGAAAGGAATCAAGAAAGATACAATATATTTTATGTCTCATTGTTTGGAATGTTGGCATGTGAAATCTAAACATGTGTATCTAGCTTGATTTTTATATCCACATGACATATCATAATGGAATAGGTAGGTGATTAGCATGTACTTTATCCAAGGGTTAGCATTATCATATAACTAAGATGATATAATCTTTGTTATTGTCAACAAACTAACAAAGGTATCCCAATTCATACTAGGCAACTTAATAGATAATACACTTATGGTTGTGAAGAGATTCATGAAAGAGGTGTATCAATCATATGGATTTAAAGAAAATATAATTTTAGATCATGATCTAAGAATGAATTATATATTTTGGTTGATTCTAAATTTAGCTCTAGGTACGAAGTTAAATTTTATCACTGTTTATCACCTAGAAATTGATGGACAAACAAAAAAAGTTAACCAGGTTTTGGAATATCTCCTTCATATGTATTAAATGGATCAATAATACAAGTGGGATGAGTAACTTTCATTGGTTGAGTTTGCTTACAATAACTCATACCAATTAGAATTGAAGATGGTTCCATTTGAGGCATTATACGGAAGGAGGTGTAGAACACCAATCAATTGAGGTAGGTTAGAAGACAAGGTAGCCTTCAAACTTGAGATGGTTATGGAAATGGAATAGAAAGTCAAGATAATTAGGTGGAGATTGGTCAAGGCCAATGATAGAGAATATTTTAAGATAAGATGTGTAATATATATGTCTGTTATGATGTGTGTGTGTTTGTTATGATCTTATTTACTATTTGATGATCACGTTGATTTAGCTGTATTCAGGAAATAATCTAGTTGATGTACACATCTTATCTTATATGATGTTATTGACTGGTTGAATGATTGAATCCATGCATGTTTAACTTAACTTACTGCTATCAAAGATATAACTATGCATATTATAAATAGTGCTTTGTTGGTGATTTAACCTTTTTGGGAATAATTGGGATTTTCATTCCTATTTAGTTAAAAGTCTGAAAAAAGTAAATCAGTCAATAATTATGCCATAATCAAATTATTGATTTGTTAATTCTAATTATTATTTAAACTTTTTAAAAATACCAAATGAATAGAGAGAAATATAACTTAGCTTATAACTATGCTAATCTGGCTAAGATGAAGGTTGATATTGATTGTCTAGGACTGGGATAGTATCAAGAACTTGGATTTGGATTTCATTCAATGAAAGGATATGAGCATGAAAAATAGGATACTTTAATATTTGGTGTTATAGTCTTGTTCCTTCTACTATTATCCAAACTAGCCATAGAAATTTGAGCTTTTTAGGTTCTATCTACCACTCCTGTATGGCCTTGCCTATGAAATTTTGAAGCTTAACTCTTAACAGAGCTCCTTACAGAGTTGATTTATCTTTGATTCTATATCTCCAATAATATTAAATAAGAATTTAAGAAAAGAGGGGGGTTTAGTATGTGTAAGATTCATTGTACATGATTCAAACCCCATGTGTGGGAATGTTACCTACATATCAATAAGTTAAAGAGGGACCAAACCATATGTAGTTATCCCACTTGATGTATTTTATACAATTGAGTGTATTAATATGCATAATGATAAATTGGTTTTGATTTAGGTGGCTAAGGGTTGGTGTAAGGATTTGAATAAGCTTATTAGTGTATTGGCTAGCTATATGTAGAGAATAGGGAATATTTCTTGAATAATATTTCTTGTACTCTTGCTTGCTTAGTGATATTTTCCAACCCTTTCCAAATGATCTTTGAATAGAATTTTATAGGGATATATTGGTCATGGGTTGAATGTTCTCATGTTAGGCTGACATAATGAAGGATGGGAAACTAGAATAATTTGACTTTTGTGGCCAAAAATGGACTTAGACAATAGTGCCAAAAAGGGGACACCCTAGGGTCTAATGCTATAGTCTAGGTTGGGTGCTATTGTCCTAAGGGTATGGGACATAGGGGGATGGAATAAACATGGAAAAATGGTCCTGGCTATGCTAGAATGAGGTATTGAAAACCTAAAGATAATTAGAAATTAGTGAAAAGGTGCCTATGAGGGTCATGGGAGAAAGCAAGAGGGAACTATGGGTTGGGTGTCATTAGTCACACTCAAGTTACCAATTTTTACATTTTATATGACTACATTTTCCCCCCTTCATTATAATTATGTAGCAAAGTGAAATAATAAGATAAAGGTAAAATAGAAATCATACTTAAACTTACCTAATAGGGTGAATCTCATGAAGCTATTATGATGTTGGGTGTGCATATAGAGAGCATGTTGTGAAGTGTGAATCTATAAGAGAAAATAAAGAGTAGATTAGTTATTACTAGATACATTATATCTAAAATAAGAATGTAAAAACATGGGTAAAAGAGAGAGAGGAAGAGAAAGGAAAAAATACACATCATCAAGTATTCAAACCAATATATAACCTATTGTGATGATGAGTAATGTTGAGTAATACTACATGATGTTGTACCAAGAGTAATATCACAAATAGAGCTGAGTGCTTAATTCCCCAAAAGTGTCTCAAGAATGCAAATATAAGCCCTTTGAATCTATCATCACCTATTAAGTGAACCTAAATGATCATGTATGTGATAATTTACGTTTGAGTTATGTGTTTAATCCATATGAATAAGTGGCTAAAGAATACAAAGGCTAGCTAGTCATTTATCTCAATCATTGCCTTATGAAGTGAAGCTATAAATTGATACCAATATGAAATGTGTCTTGAATGAGATGGCTCCTAAATTCCATGAATTATCTATAATATGATAGTTTTGGCATGGATAGATGAATGTATGTTGGAAACTAGTCTACTCTTGGCCACTCTGAAAGATGGAGATTAGGCTTGTATGAAAGCCAGTCTAAATTGGTGTACTAGGCTTGTATGAAAGCCACCCAAGAATTCAAGAACTCAAAAATGTGAAGATTAGGATTTTATGAAAGACACTTTGAAATAATAGCAACCACCTATAAATGGAATAAGGCATGTAACTACTAAGAATGCTTAGGTAATGTTGAACTCAGAAAGAAAAGAAAAGAAATGTCCCATGTACATTTCCTCAAATCATTGGTGTCTAGAACATGGATTCTGATCTAGAAGTTATATCAACTATCATGTCTAAAATTAGAAGTAAGATCCATCATGCCAGACATTAATTCCCCCTATATCTAGATTCTATAAAAAAAGTGTATTGAAGACTATTGATTCTAAAATGTTCTAGCTATGGAAACCTATAGCTAAACCTACTTTTTTTCTTGCTTTTGGAAAGTTTGATTTTTTTTTCTATTTGGACAAGAGCATAAAAAGTGGACAGTGTCACCATTATTGTAGTACATGTTGGGTACTATTGTCATGTGCCAAATTTGGTAACTATTATGATATTCTCACCATCTATTTGGTCTATTTTGACTATTTTGATGTTTGGTTACTATTTTGGGTATGTTGAATGCTATTTTTTTGATCTTTAGGAGATATAGTCTCTGTGATAAAACCCCTATTTTTTTCTCCTTCTTTTGAGGGTAGGAATGTAGACCCTATAATGACTTCCTTCAGATGAAAGAGCCCTATAAGTGTGCTATGTTGTAAAGATACATGATATATAAATGATAATCAGTAAGATATCTCAAGATATAGCTTGATTTGTATTTATATATTGTTAAATCAACATGGATGTGTCTAGATAGATATAAAAATGTAATACCATGTGAAATATACTAAACTATAATTGGAAATCTGGCTAGTTGTTAGTTATTAGTTGTCAGGGAGGGATGGAACATGATGTTCATCATGGCATCCAAGAAATTAAGATAATGAATGATTAAGATCATGGCATTGAAAATAATCAAAAATCAATCAATAACTAGGTACACAAGGAAAGAAGAAAGAAGCATGCAAAAGATGGCCAAGAGGCCAATCAAACAAATGAAATGGGCACATGTCATGCAATCTAGAAATCAAGCATACAAGGCATGTTTAAATTTTGTATACACATACAATGGAAATAAGTACATAAAAGAGTATAGACAAGGGATATTAGCAAATGCCCATATGCACATACAAGACATAGAAGTAAAATACATTAGCAAATGTCCTAAGACACATATAGGAGACAAAAGAGGAAATAGAAAATACAATCAGATCAAGATGCTAAGAAAGAAAAGAAACCATGTAAATATTAAAAATACAATCTCACCTAACTACTAAAATAAATAATGTGAAGTTATGAAAGACATGTTAGTACAAGGCTGGGTAAATGCTAAGAAATACACAAGTGTTATATACTACTGGAAATATTGATAGAGTAATCTATACAAGCTTAATAAATAATGTACATCATTATGATATCTAGAGTGTGTGATGTAGGAATGACATAAATTGGATGGTGTAGTCATGTAGAAGATGCCCCTAGTGGGTAAATGTATCAAAGTATGTCTTGAATGTATAAGTAAGATATCCCCTCAATGGGTAGGGAGATGGATGTCATGACACACACTCAAAGAAGATCAAGTGAAGCATGGTAATGTAGATAAATCAACAACCAATAGCACATAATAATAAATGTATGTCTAGCATGGTAGTAGAAATGTAAAGCATGGATGATGCATACAATCAAAATGTTTTTGTTGTTTTGACAAATTTGAATGTTTTTGTATTTTTAAAAGTTTTTGAACTATGTACAATCAAGGAATAAAAATTATGTATAGATCAAAATGGAAAATTATGATACTAAATGATGAGTCTCATGGGAAACTCTCTTTGATGGTGCCTTGTATCAAGGAGAGGAATCATGTGTGATCACGAGGCACAATGGAGATGCTGAGACTATGCTCTGAAAGCTATATATGTTGTAAATTCTATAAAATATCTAAAGTGGAAATTGACTATGGGGTCCCCTTGTAACTCTGAGAAGTGGATGCAAGTGTAGGGCTCTTAGGGACCCATCTAAAAGTAAGAGAAGATCTATAAAAATCTGCTATGTGTATAGATGCATGAGATCTCAATGATACTACCATGGGTGTGAATATTGTAGTTGAAAGCTATATAGAAACCTAAAATTGTGGATACTCTAAAAGAGACCTCTATGGAGGTGTATGAAATCTCTATGATAGTAATGAATACCTCAATTGTGTATGAATCTAAACTGGAAGAAAAGTTAGAACCAGTGGAGCAATTGAAATTAGTGACTAAAAAGTAGAAGATGGCTCTAAAGTAGGGAGTGGTAACTCATATGGAACTCCGCCAACTGTAATAACCTAAATAGCATGAATGAATTTCACATATCTATGAATTGTAAAAGGTACTACTCAAATTTTATAAATTCATGGTTGACCAAGTAACATATCAAAAACTCTTTCACTAGGAACAATATTGAATGGTGTGGCTATGTGTGTTGGAATAACATATAAAGGAAGTAAAATCTTGCCTAATGAACTTTGTATATGTCCAGTAAATCCATTGATAGCTATATCTATCAATGTAATATCCTACTCTGAATATCCTAAATGTTGGAATGATGTCATAGTACACATGTTCACACTAGACCCATTGTCTATGAAAAAACTATGAATGGGATGGTTATGAATGTGAGATCTAATATAGAGTGCATGATAATCCATATCATCCTCAATGAAATTTTTCTCTAAGAAGGAGATGGAAGGTCTAGCTTAAACTATAGAATTGTATACACCAATCCTATTACTCGAAGGATGTAACTCAATTGAAGGTGCCGTATATGTATCTAGTGGGGGATGTGCATGATATGCATAGTGAGCCCTTGATGTATCTCCTATCTCCTATTTAGAATGTTGAGGAAAAATATCTAAAAATATTTTCAATGTTTTATCCTATGTTGACTTGGCCTGAGGAGGCTCAACTGAAGTGCCAAGATCAATATGATTGCCATCTATTAAATCTTGTATCTTGTGTCTCAAACTAATGTATCTATTTTTTGTATGGCCTAGTGCCTTATGAATCTTAAAAAATTCATGTTGATCATATCCCTATGGAAGAGGCTTCGTTGGGTCAACTTCCTAAATAAGAAGAAGAGATATGATGTTACATTCTAATAGCTACTATAAAACTCTAGTTGGAGAAACTAGTAGATTGGTAAAGGTGTGTTGATGAGGTATAGATAAAACCACTCATTGAGGGGGCTTTAAAGCTACATTAACCATAGGTTGATTCTAAATCTTATTATCATTGACCTTTACTTTATATGGGACTTTTATTTTACTCTTGTTTGTTGTGTCTGTGATACTTGGGTACTTGAGTTTGCCCATTGAAATTAGTTTGACTTTTCATTCCTTTATGGTGTAACACAATTCAGTGAAGGAAGAGAATACTTTAAAAAACATTGATTCATGCAAATCGAATAGAATACTCTATTTGAATAGATCATGTAACTCTTGATTAGCCATGGGGCTAGTCATCTTAGCCAAGATAGTCTTATATAGAAGAACACAATCTATGAGATGATCATTGGCCCTTTGTTTTTATTTTTCAACTTGGGCATATGAAACCTTATCACCAATGTTAATGCTGAAATGAGCTAGGAATATATTGGCTAAAGGATTAAATTCATTGATAGACTAATTTGGTAGACTATAAAACCATTATAAAGCATAATCCTTTAGGCTCTATGGAAATAACTTGGTAAGTAGCTAGTCATTTAGTATATAGTCCAAGCATGCTAGATGAAAGACTCTCAAATGTGTCTCTAGATCACCCTTACCATCATGTAGAGTAAACTTGGTTTGAACAAAACCTTGTGGCAAGGGTGTCAAAGAAATATGACGTGCTAATGGTGTATGTAGAAGATCAAAATAATCCAAAGCCTCTGTAGGTCTAAAGGCACCTTGTTCAATATGTAGTACCTTGGATTGAAGAGATTTTCTGTCTTGCACAAGGATTGACACATCAGGAAATAAAGATGTACTAGCTGTAGATGGTGGTAAAGAAGGTTGGGATGATATAGGGGGTTGTTGAGACATAGTTACCCCTGTAGCATCATTTGTAACTAGTTACTCTAAAGGAATGGAAGATTCCACTTGTTTAGACTTTTTAATTTCCATGATAGATTCCAAGATAAGAGTATGATCTTGAGGCTGGTCCTAGAGTCTCTCTCAAAAACTTTTTAGAATCAAATATTTATTGAGGACAACTTCATTATCAACAATTGGTGGAAGTGGATCAATAGTCCAATGTGGTGGAGCATGAGAATCGATTCATCATTATTGTTTTCATACTTCTCATTTTCAGGGTTATCTTTATTGAAATTAGTGTAATTTGGATGTGTAGAATTTACAACAAGAACATGAGTTGGTTGTTTATCCATAGTATATAGTCAAGTTTCCATAATCTAGGTGAAATTAAGAGGATTTTCATTAACTCTTCCACTTCAACTTGAAGGAAGAGATTGAATAAACTTAGGTGGCATAAGGAAAACAACTTAGATAATAGTGGAAAAGATTTCATGGATATAATCTAAATAAGGAATTGGAATATGCATAAAAGGATACGAAGTTTGCACACATGTAAGGTGATACCTCAAGAAGCAAATAAGAACAAGTACATGAAACTAGAGTTTGAAAGATAATTATTTAAAAAATTTACTATGAAACTTTGAAATTCAAAGTGAATTTTTGAGTGAGATATGTAAGTAAAAAATCAAAAATTTATTGGAAAATTAGTGACTTAATAGGATCTAGTAGATGCAACTAGGGTTTTAAATTTTTATTTTTGGAATTATTATTGAATTTTTTAATTTAAATGGAACTTTTGATTTAAATATGCTATTAAAAGTTCAAAAAATGATTGGAAAATTACTAGGACCTAGTATGTGTAACTAGGGTTTGAGAGATAATTATTTGACAAATTACTATGAAATTTCAAAATTGAAAGTGAATTTTTGAGTTAGATATGCAAGTAAAAAATTAGAAATTTATTAAAAAATTGGTGATTTAATAAGACCTAGTAGATGTAAATAGGGTTTGGAAAAAATAAATATTTTGACAAATTACTTTGAAAATTTGAATTTTGAATGAATTTTTTGATTTAAATATGCAAGTAAGAATTCATAAAATGATTGGAAAATTACTAAAAAATTACTGGGACCTAGTATGTGTAACTAAGGTTCCAAAGAAAAATATTTTAAAATTACTAAATTTAAAAAAAAATTATGCTAATTTTTTATTTTATTATACAGGTAAAAAAATTAGAAAAATATAGGAAAAATCGATAGGAAATTTACCCTAGGGTTTTTAGGGTTTTTATGTGAAAACAAAGTAAGTCAGGTTTACCAAATGATTTAAACTTTCTAAAAAATAATTGTTGTTTTTATTCCTATTTAGTTAAAAGTCTAAGCAAAGTAAATCAATCAATAATTATGACATTATCAACTTATTAATTTGTTAATTTTGATTGTTGTTTAAACTTTCTAAAAATAGCAAATGAATAGAGAGAAATATAATTTATCTTAGAAATGTGTTGATCTGACTGAGATGAAGGTTGATATTGACTATGTAAGACTGGGATAGTATCAGGAACCTAGATCTAGATTTCATTTAGTGAAATGATAAGAGCACTAAAAATAGGGCACTTTGAGATCTAGTGTTATAGTCTTGTTCCTACCATTATTTTCCAAATTAGTTATAAAGGTCTGATCTTTCTAGGTTCTATATGCCACTCTTGTATGATTGTACCTATGAAATTTGAAGCTTAACTCTCAGTGGAGCTCCTTGTAGAGTTGATTTATCTTCCATCCTAAATCTCTAATAATATTGAATAGGAATTTGAGAAAAGAGGGGGGGTTAGTGTATGGAATATGTACTAGACATGATTCACACCTCATGTGTGGGCATGCTACCTACATACCATTAATCTGAAGAGGGATCAAGCCATATGTAGTTATTCACTTGATGTGATTTGTGGAATTGAGTGTATGAATATGAAAAATTATAAATTGGGTGTGCTTGAGGTGATTAGGGGCTGGTGTAAAGATTTGAATAAGCTTATAAGTGTATTAGTTGGATGTATGTAGAGAATAGGGAAAATTGCTTGAATAGTCTCACTTGTATTCTTGCTTGCTCAGTGATATTTTCCAACCCTTTCCAAATGATATTTGAATGTGATTTTATATGGATCTATTTGTCATGGGTTGAGTGTGATCACATTAGGCTAACACAATAAAGGATGGGAAATTAGAAGAATTTGATCATTGGGGCCAAAAATGAACTTAGACAATAACACCAAAAATGGGACACCCTAGGGTCTAGTGTTATAGTCTAATATATGTGCTATTATCTTAAAGGTACAGGACTTGGGGGGATGGAAAAAGAATGAAAAAAGGGTCCTAACTAAGCTAGAATGAGGTATTGAAAGCCTACATATGACTAGGAATCAGCCAAAAGGTGTTTATGAGGGTTATGGGAGCAAGGAAGAGGGAACTATGGGTTGGGTATCATTAGTCAAACTCAAGTTACAAATGTTTTCATTTTATATGACTACAATTGGATTCATAGGTATAGGTATTAGATGAATTCTAATACTATGTTTGATTAGGTTGTTAAGTGATTATTGATGCGTATAAGGTTACTATTATCATTTATAATAGTTAAATAGCATGTATTGAGTCATTAATAAACTAGAAGTTATTTTTTATCATTAATGAATGTCATTAGTTTGGCATGGTATAATGAAATTAATTTTATTGACTAAACGCAATTATAAAGCCTTAATGGTTAGAATATTTTATAATCATGTGTAAAGTCCAAGTATAGAGTTTCATCATTAAACAAATATGTGAGACATCATTTTTTTGGATGAATATTTACTAAAGTCAATAGTTATTTTGTTTAAACTATGAAGCTAACCTCTAGTTATAAGGTTAAATGCATTGTTAATGGTTATTACGTCTAGTGGACTTTTTTTTAGTCAACATATCAAGGAGATTATAATGTTTTAAGACTCTTTATAAATTCAATTGCATGAGCATTATGGGAAGTCAAAGTTAGTGTTCATAATGTCAATATACATGCATACAATGATTACCATACTAATAATTCAAAAATTTGAGATGATTAGGGTTTATAATATGTATTATACTTGAGTTAACAATCATTTAACAAAACCATTATGTGAATTGGAAGTTTCACACATAAGAAAATGGTGTCAAGCTATTTTTTCTATTTAGTTATTCTCAACATGCTTAATTTTATTCATTGCTCTGCTAAGGAATTGAGAGAAATTGGTGTGGTGAGAAAGGGCATGGAAGAGAATAAAATAAGGAAGAGGGAGGCTTGTGAGGGAACTCATACAATGGCACATTAGGAAGAAGTGAAAAAAAGGATTTTGTTCTAGGAAGAGAATACAAATTCATTTCCTAAGCATATAAACCTCTCTTTTAGTTTTGTTATGTATTTAAAATTCTTGGTTGTTTATTGAATGAGTTATGATAATGAATTTTGAAAAGGGTTTTGATAGTTTCAGTTAAATTGAAATTATAAAAAATATGTATGGCTTGAATTTAGGGCACTATGGATGGCTCAATCATCCATAAAAACCTACATACAACCCAAAAAAATCCTAAGTGGAATGGATAAGAATTTATGATTTTAATCATGTTTATATTAATATCTTGAAATCTTTGTGTTAATACATGTTTCAAATTAGTAAACCCTTTAAATTCATAATATAGTTATTTCATTTAATGGGTATTTATACCTAAACTAGGTAGGGTCTTAGACTCAGTTGAGATCTTGAACTGGTTTGGATATACAAATGTTAACACCTAAATATAGATTTGAACCCATATAGGGTAAGATGGTTAAACACTAGGGGTTTAAATCAGACTTGGTAAAAAATGTTTTGAAGCTTTTCTTTTTACCAAACAATGGATTAAAGTATTTTTATATCATTTTATAATTTTATAAGTAAAGGAAGGGTTTGACTGTGTATATTAGATGTTAGGTAAAATGGAATGAAACTCATTTATTTCATTTAATTTTTTTATCCAAAAGATAGAGATATATACATATACATAGATATGTATATACACCTTACTTGATTTTAATGACTTGGGGTACATATACATATCAATGTATATACATACATACATACATATATATGTATGTATGTATATTTATGTGTGTGTATACACATATACATACATATATGTATGTATGTATCAGCAATCATTAAACATTATGACGTGTATATATATATATATATATATATATATATATCTGTGTGTGTGTGTGTGTAAAATAAGGAGTTAACTTGAGATTGAATGTATAATTAGAAGTCGACTAGTTTGCTAGTTTGAATGAAATGTAAATGATCCTAATTTTATAGTGAGACCTATAATGACTACAAACTACTTTGGGATTTCAGTGAGTTTGGAGATTATATAATTTCTTATTGGAGGGGTCTAAGTTAGAATTTTAATTTAAAATCTAGAAATACAGTTAACTGAATACAAGTCAAAGACTTTAAACAAAGTATTTTTATTTGTATAAACCATTATTTATATTATTTTCTACTAGATAAAAACTTCAATAAGTTTGATATAAATAGTTAGATTTGGATATATTTATGACTATATGTTTATTGAAACTTTTTTTTTAAAAATAAATTTTCCCTATTAAGATATAGGTGGGTGAGTATAATTTACTTGTATAATACTATATATATATATATATATACAAACTCACTAAAATACTTAAAAATATATCATGGTATAACTAACACACACACACACACACACACACACACACACACACACACACACATGCATGCATGTGTGCATGCACACGCACGCACGCACGAATGCACGCACACACACACACACACACACACACACACACACACACACACACACACACACACACATGGTGTATTTGGATTATCTTGGTTGAGTTCTAAATGTGTAAGATTATTTGTGAAAACATTTATATATGAGGCATTTGAGATTGTATAGTTTACATTTTAACATGTGTTTAAATGAGATTATTATTTTACTTTTAGTATGTTGTTTTTAAGTAGTGAATTTATGTTATTAGATGGATATGATAACATGTATAAGTTACATATAGATATATTGTAACTAGATGCCTTGCGATGTATCTTACTTGGATGGTACAACACTTATGGGGGATGTTTATGAATTTGTGTATTATTTTAAAAATCAATTAGATTATTTTAGATTTATTACATTATATTTGATGGACAAAATGTATGTATTTGATATTTCCATACTTAGAGTATTTAATAACTACTAATAGGAAATATTCTATTTGAATCTATTAGTTTTTTATTATTTATAATTAACCAAATATTGCATTCATGTTCATAATTAAGAAGTGTGATAGATTTCACTAGATTAATAAGCACCATTAATGCAAGATGAGGTGCAATCTGATCGAGTGGTGTGTATGAAATTGATTGATCCTAGAGATCATTAAATCTTTGAAATATTTGGCCAAATTAATATTTATAGTTAAACATCATCATTTCATTTGTTTTATATAGCTTATATGTTTATATGATATCATGTTAGAACATATTTATTTATGGTATACATCATGTATTAGCTATCTTACATCACACAAGTTCTATTTTGTCACTCTAGATTCCTGTACTATCATTTTCTACCCATCCATGAAATGAGGGCCATGTTCTTGTTTGGAGATAGTGTGGGTGATAGATGATCTATGGTTAGTGTGGAAAAATAATCAGATGATGTTCTCCCTCCCAATAATAGTACTATGCTAGAGACTATAATTGAGATTACCGATGAATACTTGAGTTTATTGAGACTCGTGCTCTATGGAGCCTAGTATAATTATATTATTTATGATAAATTATTATTTCTAAAACTATAATATTTATTCATTGCATATTTATAGCAGTCGCTGTAGTGTTATATCATTTGTGGCTAAAATTCTAATGTTACTAAAATGAAATAAATACAATATTTATTTTTTATTCATCATTATTTATATTTTGATATATCAATATCATGGTGATCATTAGCTAAATAGATTAGCTAAAAACCTTTTAGGGTCAACTAAATAATACATTTAGTTAAATACCACTTAGTTAGGTTTCTCATGGTGAAATCTATTAGATTAATATGTGCAATTAATTTTAAGAAATTACTTTATTTTGGTAAAACTTAGTGGGGTTATTATAGTAAGGGGATATAAATCTGTTTCACAAACTATGTCATCACCATATGGACCTTAAACAAATTCATCATTCATGACTACACTTTCTTAATCTAGATTGTACATGGTCCCACTATATGTGTAGCTAGGAATATACAAACCCACAACTAATATCTTGCAAAGAAAAAAATTTAAATCTCATAAAACACTTGAAACATAATATAAAAATATTAGTTGATGTTTGGCCTATCTTTAAACTTGGTTTGGATGGAAAAATTAGTTTATTATTATAAATGGTTTACATTTGGCTAGAATGAAAAGTATCAACTAAAAATTTGGTCTGAAATATCTCCAATTTTCTAAGGTCTCTAACATAATTGCTCAAATGAAA
The DNA here is from genome assembly GCA_037957365.1 of Torreya grandis. Classification (NCBI taxonomy): domain Eukaryota; kingdom Viridiplantae; phylum Streptophyta; class Pinopsida; order Cupressales; family Taxaceae; genus Torreya; species Torreya grandis. The sequence goes on from JARHVA010003438.1 coordinate 1,383,289, forward strand.
AGTAAATTCGAATCCTAGTCTCGGCAAGTGTTTCTAACAAATATAATCTACGTCTAAAAACAAGAAAACATGCCAGTTCTTTGGTATCAAGGCATAAATCTAGATTTAAAAAAGGTGTGAACTAAATATAAAAACTCTGAGGTAATGTTATGTATTTGGTAAGAAAGCACAAAGCTAGACTTTGAAACAAACTAGGTCAAGGTAAAACTTGTAATTAATCTAAATTTTAAAGAAAATAATTAAAAACACTTTGACTCAATCTTGGTAGATGGATATTAAAAAAAACTTGACCTTGGTACAAAACCATTCACTCTAGGCATACATCTAAAACTAACTAACAAAGTCAATATCAAGTAATCAAAATAAGAGTGATGATTAAATCATTAAATCCGAAATTATAAGCAAGGATTTAATGTAAACTAACCATGCTTAGATTAATACTTAAAAAATGAGTTTTGACCTTAGTTTAAGGGAAAAATCAAGTCGAGGCATATAGAAATAGACCAAGTCCTATATCTAAGAAAAGGGGTCTTTGAAACAAGCAAGGAATTAGCCCAAGTTACAAAATTCAAAAGTAAGAGGTAAACACCAGAGATAAAATTAATCAACATCGAGATGTAGACCAATCAACTCTGAATCTAATTTTTTTAAGACAAATTCAAAAATTGGTTCAAAAGACTTGTATTTTTCAAATGGAGGACATCTTAGACCTAAATGAATTGCATAACAACACCATTTTTAGACCAAATGTACATGTGATTTTGAACTTGGTTAGAAATAATGGAAAATTGTTTTTGGAATAACATAGGTAGTGTAACCATGCTCCCTAAATCAAATGAAAGGATAATTATATTGGACACAAAAATTGAAGGTAAATGTTTGGGATGAAATGGGCATCGTAATGATGCCCTATTTAAATAAGTGACACACACAAATGTTTTGGAATAAAAATTCTAAGGTAAAAGTGTGACACTAAATAGATAGAATAACAACTCTTAGGTGGAAGTGAGATAAAAAATATGATGTTTATGATTCATTTTTGAAAAAATAAATAATTTCTAGTCTCAAAATATGTATGTAAATCAAATAAAATATGAGTAGCACAAATGGTTCATCCTATCCCTAAAATGGACATGGGTGTACATAGCTTCTACCAAAATTTTCACTGATATAACAATGCTTGTGAATAGGTTTAGGTATATTTTATTCCCCCTTTGTCTCTTAAGTATTGTTATGTGGCATAGACATAGAGTGAGAATCACCTGAAATTTGGTAATAAATTCCATGGAAAGTGGGGTTAACTACAAATATATAAGTTTCAAATGTACTATATGGTCCCAAGTGTGGCTAACACAAGAGCACAATCACATCAATTGGTTTCATGCTTGCTAACTTACTATGCAAGGGTCTATTTATTTACATAGTGACTCTAACCATATACTTCTTAATAGTCTTCAATGTTTAGTAAGACTTGACCTAGGTTTTTGTTAATATTGTAAAGGCTAGCCACTCTACCCTTTAACAATCTTAGTATCACGTGCCCTAATATATATACCCTATCATGGAGTAAGGTTGGTATTATACTAGGAGATGTATTCATATGTCAATGCACCCATAAAAAACTCCTGGGGAGGTGATGAAATACCACCCACAAGCTAAATGCTTACAAAGAAATAAATGTAAATGGAAAGACTTTACAGATTGCTTATGAATCACCCAAGTCACTCAAAGCTTGGTGAGATCTTATGAGACATTATTTATGACACAACCTTAAAAATAATAGTAATAAACCAAGAAAATTTGGTCACCTAAGTTCCCTAAAGGAGATAAGGGTAGATAATACATGCTATAGTCTCTTTTTACCAAAAATAAATAATTTACTCTATGAAATTGAAACTATATAAAGAATAAACAAGAATTGAAAAAGACCTTAAGAGCTCTAACTAAGATGGAGTTTCTACTTAATTACACCAACTTGAAGTGTGTTTGAAATTTTTATCCCCTTGGCCATTTCTTCACTTGTAAAATAAACTTATAGATGTAAAAGGATAAATTGTTAAGTGATTTTTAATCACCTTAACCAAATGTGAAAAAAATGATTAAAAACAATTAAACTTCCTCTTTACTACTCGAATTCTCTACAAACAAAAAATAGTGGATTAACTTATTCTTAATCTAAGGTGAAATCCTACAAGTTAACTCAATAAGACACAAAAATTAGCTTTCTTGAATTATTTCATTATTACATTGTAAACTATGAACTACAAAATTGTCTAGGCATAAAAATTCAAAATCTAAAACAAACCATAGACTTACAATGAGTGATTTTGTAGTTCTTGAATGATTTCGAAAATCCTATCAATGATTTCACAAATATGGGAAACCTATTTAAAACACATAAATATAGAGTTGCAATTATGTAATTTGATAATGGTTTCATAGTTAGAAAATGACTTTGCGACCCAGAATGACAATTTTACAAGTTAAAAATATGATTTTTATACACTAAATTATTATTTATCTACCACAAAAAAAATTCCATAATTTAAAAATATGATTTATCATATTTTAAATAATTTTATAGTTATCCAAAAAAATGAAAAGATGTGTTTCCTGTAGAATGAATTTATAATTTCACTTGATAATTTTTCTATTTCCATCCTCAATTTTTCAGTTCCATAGAGTTGAGTTCAAATTAGGATGATTTTGTGAATTCCCAAGATGATTTTTTTTCACTTAATTATTTCTCTATTTATCTTGGCGAATTTGTAGTTTTACAGTCATGAATTTTTAATTCTTCAATCAAAGGCCAAACACGGAAATGTTAGATAAAAAATGAGAAATTGAGGTCTAAAATGAATGATTATTAGCTCCAAGGAGGTCTAAATATACTCCCATTATGTATGTGGGATGCATTTTCACACCAATCATGCCATTATGTGTGATAATAATATAAGAGGGAATTTATTCAAGTGATAGTATGATAAAAACCAATAAAAACAAACTAAGAATCTAACACCTCAAGACTAAACACTTAAGGAGCAAGAGAAAAGTACAAATAACTAACAATGAAAGATTAAAAAAAAGTGTTCTTTACCTTCCTTGATATCAAGAGTTACATTTTTTCCATGGATGAATGTGATTGGTTGTGTGCTCAAAGAGTCTTTGAGAATGGTGCTTCTTGCATCATTTATCCTTATTACCTTATAAATATTTGGCTTGGTTTTAGCAAGATGTAGCAATCTGTCAATATTTTTTTCATCATAACCTTAAAATAATGCTTTGTCTCTAAACAATTAAACATTATAACATTACACAAAATATCCTTTTTGAGTAGCCTTGGAAAATCTATTTATATCCTTTCAAACTAACCCTAACCAAAGTATAATTAGGTTAGATTTAACGATAGTTATGTTTAGTTTAACCCTAGTTGAGTTAAGAAGGGGACAAGGAATTAATAGTTTGGATAGAGATCCCATTAAATAAGCATGGATCTCCATTTCTAAATTTAAGGATTTAATGGAGATATTTTCAATTACTTGACTTTGAGGATGATGAGATCATCATGACTTCAATTTTATTAGAATTTAATTTTTACAAAATTCATCTTCACTAATTACACATGTAAATTTAAATTAAACCTTTAATTTTATTTTCTTTGTTAATTCATTAATCTTAACAATTTTACATTATAAGAATTGTTTAAGTGCTCCACTTAATGGGTCCAAAGGTTAACTATCAATTTACTAGGTTGTAACTTGACTAGAGATGAATTTATGAGAAGTTACTATTGTGCATAGGATAATACCCCAAATAGGGATGGATCAACATGATTTTGGGTACTAACATATGATGTGTGGATTAAATTGGGACATTTAGTGATTCTTAGTTTTAATTTACTCTTTTTAGTATAAATGAATTTGATGTCTAGTTAGAACATGGTTGTGGTCAAAATAAGGTGTCTACAGCTTCCACCTATTTAGTGAAATAATATGTCATAGTAATAATATATCATGCATGAATTAGTTTTATTGGTGGAATTTTAGGACCAATGAAGATGATTCCTATTGATCAAAAGGTTTTTTCATGAGCATTAGCACCAAAGGCATATGGTCTCTTTGATTTAGCTTTCCCATTCTTTGACATACATCATAGTGTTTGTTGAATTTGTGTGCATCCTAAAATAATGTAAGACAAAAGAGCCCACTTTGTAAAATTTTCCTTTCAGTAACTTCACCTATAAAATTATCTCTTGTAATTTCTTGATGTGCTTCTTGTAACAGATGAGGTCATTCATGGTCTAGAGTTACTCTACACAGTACATCATCTCCATCAATTTTATACAAAAGAAATTTAATGAGGATAAAAGGTATGGCTCAAGTGACCATTTCCTTTTTATATCACTCTATATAATACATAGGGAATGTTAATTTCTCTAAGAAATTTTTAATATCTTCTATATTATCAAGAACTGTAATAGTTCTGAATAGATGAACATCTGCATATTCATCTTCAAGTTCTTATGGTTTCTCCCTATTATGAAGTATGCTAACATGATATAGACCAAAATTTTCATGGATTTTGATGACATTAATACATAATTATAATTCTTAAAACAACATAAGCCACTTGGATATGCATCCTCCCAACTTGGGCTTATTAACCAGGTATCGTAGTGCCTAGTGATCTATGAATAACTCAAATAGTGTATCCAATAAGTATTATTAAAACATTTGTAATGAAAAAACCATATATAGGGCCTCCCTTTTAGTAGTACTATAACTATTTTTAGTTTTAGATAATTTCCTACTATAAAAATGTATAATATGATTTAGTCCACTGTTACCTAGCTATGCTAGAACATCCCCTATTATAGTACCCAAAGTATCTATGTGCACATGGAATAGCTTATCCTAGTCAAGAAAGACTAAAATTAGTGATTTTATGAGCCTTTATTTTAGCTAAATTAATGTTTTTTGATATTTTGGTGTCCATTCAAATTCATATCCTTGTCTAGTAGTTTATCCATGGGTGTAGATAAAATTACGTACCATTTAATAAAATTCCTATGATATCCTATATGAATGATAAATATGCACACTTTAGTATAATTATAGGAGGTGGTATCTATATGATGACAAAAATATTAGATAGATCAACCAAAATTCCATTTTCACATATGACATGTCCCAATAGAACACAAAAAGGTGTGAAAAATAAGCATTACTTTAGATTTAGAGTAATACACAACGTTTGACACTAATCTAGCATGAATCATAGATTCAACAAATGTTATTTGAATAAAGAGGAAATATCCTAATCATCCAAATATACTAATATAAAATCATGAAGGAAATATTTAAACATAGTTACTATGACTCAAAAAGATTATAGGTGCATCATTCAATCCAAAAGGCATTACTTTATATGTGAATGAGCCCCATTCAGTTGTAAACATAGTTTTGGCTTGATCATATGTTACAATTGGAATCTGGTGGTATCCACTAAATCCATCTATAAAGGAGTACACTTCATGTCTTGAAAATGATTTAAGGACTTCATATATCAATGATATTGTAAAAATATCATTGACGTAGGCATCATTAAGTACACATTAATCCCCACAAACCTGTATCTCACTAGTTTTATTTAGTCGCACCACTATGAAACTTACCCAATCTACCTTTTCTACTAGATATATGATTCTAAATTATTTAATTCAATCAAACTCAACTTTCACATCTACTTTCATGTTAGGATTTAATCTATATGGTTGCTTCTTGATAGGTCAAGTTCATTCTTTGAATTATATATGCATTTATCCTAAATATAGATCTATGCCTATTACATCTAATAATTTGGATGGTTACACATAGTTATATTCCCTTATCACTGTAAGACCTCCAAAATCTAATCTTGTTCCCAATATTCTCACACCATTATGAGTTTAGGAATTGATTCTATTTCAATTTTCCCTTAAATATTTAACAAATGGCTCTTAAAATATTTTAATTGATGCATTAGGTAGAGCATCTTATAAAATTCACCTACATTTTCAAAAAAAAATATTTGTGTTTCACATTCTAGCTTCTTCTAATTGATCTATGCTTTGAACTAGGTTTGATTTAGTTTCCCATTCTAGATCAAAGAAACCTTCAAGATCAAGATCTCTGTCACTATCAGTGGACTCTATCAAGTTGTATTTTTTTTATTTTACATGGATTGGCAAGAGCTTGTACTTATTATATATCTTTTTAATTTTTTAGTACCACATTAAAATCTTTTTTAACCATCTATTGTGATGATGATTCAACTGTAGTATCTAGATCTTCTATACATACATGATGGAGAAAGATTTTGATTTTCTATAAGGCATTATATACTAATAGATTAGCATCTTCAAATACAAAGGTGTAAATTAAATATTGTTGAACTTTTACCCAATGCTTGGTTTATCTTCTACACTCTTGGTGTATATATAAAAGTGTTGGAAAAGGTGCTAAGGTGTGGTTAAATATGTGCACCCAATATCTAAGCTATACTCCCTATGTGGTCATATATCCACACACTGATGAATGTGAAATTTGAGACATTAAAATTTTAAGAATTAAATCCATTCTGATTTGATAATATATGTTAGCTAGAACCTTGGACATAAGAATTCACATGCTTCCTCCCAATGAATTTATATATTCCTATGGATGGCCCAATAAATCATAGCAATTCGTTTCAAAAAATAATTGAGTGCATTGAATCATTAGTCCACCTATGGTACATGGTGTTTGATCCTCAATATAAATGGTCTAATATATTCTCTCACAAAATATTGAGGTATTTACCATTCTAAAATGAACACCATATGTAGAGGTCGTAATTCATGATGCCTATAAACCTAGTTCAACATGTGAGTGTCCAATTCACCACTTATAGATGATGCTAATTCCCATGGTATAGCACCTTCGAGAGTAGGATCTATGCAACCCATCATTGTGTCACCTGTATCATACATAAAATTGAATTTAGACTTCATGAAAGAGTGTATAAATGGAGAATCACTTTTTTCTAAATGAGCCTGCCTAACTAGACATTTTATTATAATAGTTTTATATACTAGTTTCTCTTCTTGTTGCATAGTGTGTGACTTCCTAGTTTGATATTCTATAGGTTGTAAAGCATTCTACCTTTCATTAGTACCAAAATTAAACCAACTATTTTTGCCATAGGAATAATTAGGCTCTACCTCTTTTGGGATAATGTATGTATTTTGCTTAGACTTATTCAAATATATGACCACTATTTTATTCCCTTGATGCACTTCTAGTTAGTTGTGCATAGTATAGATCATCATTTGGCCATCATAAGCCCATTTTTTATTTATTAAAGTAGTATATTGATTCTCTATTATCTTTATATCGATGAATTCAAAAACTCCCTACAATTTGAGCTTAACCACTTTTATTTCAACATCCTCTAACCTTCTAATGGGCTTAACCTGACCATAATATATCAAACTAAGCATAACTATACTAGAGCTTAAGGTAGATCAAATAGTGGCTTCCCAAGTTGATCAAGGAATCATAGCGACTATGCTCCAAAAATCAAATACTACATTTGGAATCTTATATCTTACTAGCTCAATATCCATTCAAGAATCGACATCCCAAGGTTTCATGTTTTTAACATACTAGATTACCTTATCATTCTATTATTGACCTTGTGTGTATTATATAAGATTATGTAGGAGATTAGTGATGTTATGAGAGATTTTCTCTTTATGTAGTGTGGTGTGTAATTTCATTAGGTCTATTAAATAAATTACAACACCCTTCTATCTCAGATCCTGATAATGTCTCCATATATTTGAGCATCAATGGATATGTTACTACCCTCAGAAGCTAGTTGTTATTAGATCTCCTATAAGACCTACACAATATGACACATTAAATTTTATTATGTATCAATATTGGGATATATGTCTTGGTGCACTCTTCTAATTCCCTAATCTTGATGCATTTCCTAAGGTAGTAATTCTCCAAATATTAATTTCTAGGTGACTTCTTGCACAAACACATTTTCATTTAGATGTGCATTCATAATATTTACATTACAAATTGTCGTCTCCTTAATTTTTTTTTCCAATACTGGATGATATTTTATTTGATGTGTTGTTCCCCAAAAATGTCAGTCATTTTTGGAACAACATATGAGCTATTCTTGGACCTGTAGGGCCAAAATTTCTCTCTTCCCCTTCTAAAAATTTATTCGGGGGCTTTCAAATTCCTCAATTTTTCAAAGCTTTTTCAGTAAAGGGATTATTAGGTTCAAAGGTTCAAAATATTCAATAGGATCTAGGTGCATTTGATAAAGTTCAAAGTTCAACGATTCTAAAGGTTTCGTGGCCCTGAACACTTAACAAGTCTCAAAAGCTTGAACCGTTGAACTGTTGAACCTTGAACCATTTTGGTTTATTGGTTCAACAGTTAAATGTTCAATTAGTTCAATGTACTAGGTTCAAAGGTTCAAATATGGCCTCAGTTATGAAGATAAATACATGCAATAGAAAGAGTTAAGCGGATACTGCCAAGTGTTGCCGACTAAGCCATTATGCATTATTCCTAAGAAGTAGCAGAAGCTGCCACATGTCCCTTTTTGAAGCTCGTCAAAAGCTGCCGCATGTCAACATCCACATTTCCTTCCTTCCATTCCACTATATTGATTAAAGACCATGGTGGGCCTAGGGGTGAGTGACTAAATGAAGCTGGGGCTGCCATGTGTCTGCATCTGCATGATTGTTATAGGGTCTCTTTTGACAAAGCTTCTGCCAGAACTCTACAGAGGGTGACAAGTGGTAACCATGGAAGGCTTCACTATGTTTTTCTAAGAGTAGTGGACTATGCCACATGCCCCTGGTAGAGATCGGTGGAGGTTGACAAGTGTCATCATCTGTGAGAGCCTGACTGAGCCCTTAACATTTTTATGGTTTTGCAAAGGCCTGAGAAGGTAGATGCTGCCAAGTGTCAATAATAGAAGATACCACATGTCTCTAGTAAGTTTTAGTGGAAGATGCCATGTGTCTCTAGTTAAAAGTAGTGGAAAGTGCCAGGTGTTGAAGGTGGAGGGTTTCAACATGATGTAGAAGAAGAATCCACGTGTCCTTGGAAAGAAGTGATGGATACTGCCACATGTCAAAGAGGGATGCCCTTATGGGAGGCACAGAGCCAATAAAGGAATTTATTCAGAAAATTATCTAAAGGAATTTATTTGGAATTTTTGTCTTAATTTGTCTGAAGGAAATACATGGAACAACAGGGCTATTGAAGATGAAAAGCTCAAAGGCCATCAGGAGGATCCAAAAGGACAGAGAGCCTTGTGGAGGGACACTTGACACATAAAATGGATAATATTCAAGATCCCAAATAGAAAGTTCCCTTTAAGAAGGGTCAAGCCTCAAAAGTGTAGTGGAAGTTTCCAAGTGTCATGTGCAAAGACACAGTTTCAAATGAAGCTTCATAGAGTGGAACGTGCCACATGTCCCATCCCAGTGCAGTAGAAACTACCACATGTCTACGTCTGCACCTCTATCCTCTAACAAGTCTCATATCCTATTCCCAAAAGCTTATTTCAAAGCTGTAGATGCCACCACATGTCCTCACCTATGTCACAACAAAATGACAAGCCTAAAAATGTCAAAATTGGGGTGAATAGCTAGCCGTTAACCTTCAAAGGAAGAGAGACCTACAGACATCAAAATTGTTGTAGTGAAGCATCTGATTGATCCTTGCAGGATTAGAACATGGACTTGATGCATTCAAAGACCCTAAGGTCAAGACCAAGAGAAGGAAGAGTCAAAGAGGAAAAATTAGTGGGAGTTAATTTTAGTAGGTGAAGCAGTTCACTGGGTAGATATTAGGGGCCTGCAAACATTGAAAGCACCGTCTATTTGTCTCCTATGAGATAAAGGTAGAATAGATAGTTACATGTCTAATCAGGTGATGGAATGAGAGTTTCAGGCTTGAGAGGAGGCACTAGAGATGAATTGACATGCCACAGTCAAGGTAGGCACCCTGCTCTAGCATGGCCCTTCCTGACAAGATCAAGAAAGCATCCAAGGTGTTGAATGCACCGAATGGGTCACTCTATGGGAGAAAGTACCAAGCCTCCCTCAGGCCTCTATATAATGTAATCTCTTGTATCATTTGAAGGGAGATATTCCCCTTACCAAAAGTAAAACTTTGCCCAAATTGAAAGGCATTACTGAGACTTTGAGCTCAGATTATAGTTCATATTTCTTTGATTGAATGAGAAAGCAAGTTACTTGCAGACTTTGTGTTGTTATAGCTTGTGCTACATTAGGAGATTGTTCTTATGTCTATCTTCTAAAAGCATTCTTGTTTATTTTATTTACTAAGTAGAACTAGTGGAGGTGATAAGGAAGGTGTCTTGAAGCCAGCTACTTTTAGACTTTGCACTGTCATAGTTGTCTTCAATGTGTGTTTTTCTTTTCTATTTCTATGTAAAAGACCTTGAGATGACTTTGTGCCCTCATTGTCTTTCATATCTTGCTCTAGGGAAGTCAAGGTGGAGACACTATGCTACATATTAGATATTTGGTTACTTTGGACCTAGTTACTAGTGACTCCTTACCAGAAAGAGTCCTGTTGTTTGCAAGAACAAGCACTTCTGAAAGAAGAGAAGTGCCTTCTATTGCTTCACCAGGATTTCTACTATCAAAGAAGGGATCTAGCTCTTAGCTGAATGTTACTTCTAAAAGAAGAGAAGTTCCTTCACAACACCCAATATTTCTCCTTGATTTGTTAGCATCATCTCTAAAAAAAGAGAGATGGATGGTTCATTCCACTCTTGTGTCTTAATTTCTGCTTATATATAGTGTATAGCCTCTACATATTTAATAGGGAACCTCCCCTTGATGAGAGGAGACATTTGTCCCCTTTGGATGTGGTAAACCTACAACATTGGATGACCAATCTCCCTATGCTATGGTGATAGGAACTATTTTGGTCACCAGTTAGCTGGCTGACAAAATATTCACCCAAATTTTTTTGGTGACTCTGCTAGGGACATAGTAATTTTTTGTAATTTGGAACCTCAAGTTTCAGATTGAAACATCACCTATGTCTTACCCATAATCATTATAACCCTTACCCATTATAGACTCTGGCGACTCCATTCCATGTCTTACCCATTATCATTATAGCCTTACCATTTTCCTCCATCTCCATTATTTTATCTAGTCTACAAAACTAGAGCTACTAGGAAAGAATGCGTAGTTTGAAGCCTCAAGCCTCAAGCTAAATCAGGGCCATTTCTTTTCCATTTTTGTTTTGAAATCTAGCCACTTGACCTAGATTTTTTATCCCTCTTTTTCATAATTAAATCATGGTAGTTTAAGGCCCCTAGGGTAACTCATTTGGCCCACTCAACTTGACTCCACCTCTACATGAACTTCCACGTAGTTCAAGAAAGAATTTCCCCAAATTATTTGGTGATGGGATAGTTCACCCTGATGAACACATTACAGCCTTCAGCATAGCCTATGGTGTGATAGGGGTGGAATTTAAAGACATGGCAGTCAGGATTTTTGTGAAGACACTATAAGGTGCTACTGTAGACTGGTTCTACCATCTACAATCTAGATCAGTGACTGACTAGGACACACTTAAAGACAAGTTCAAAGCAAGGTTTAAGCCTATAGAGGATGCACATGCTTTGCTAGCCCAGCTCACTGAGATGAAGAAGGAACCTCATGATCTTATGAGGGATTTTATTGCCAAGTTAAATAAGTTGAGGCACAGGATTCCCATGGTCACCCAGTTGACACCTTAGAATCTCAAATGCTTCTTCATCAACTCACATCTACCTAAAGTGAGTTTTTTGTTGAGATGGGCTAGACACATAGACCTTGAGGCTACTCAAGACTTGGCTACTAAGCTAGAAGATGACCTTATCTTGGTAGGAAAGATAAGGAGAGACCCTAATAGAGGTAAACCCTTTTCATCTTCTGAATACTCACCCATAGCCACCATTGATCAAATAGTGCAAAAGTTGGCAAATGAATTGCTAGCCTTGAAAAAGAAAATGGCACAAGGTATGTCTTATACTCCTTCATATAGAGATGTACCAAGGAGGACATTCCCTAATCAGTCATATCAAGGCAATGCTGCTAGAAGTCAAGGGTAACCAAATCATCTTCCTCCCCCATAGAGGAACCTTGCCCTTGAAGCACCTCCAACCAACTCAGTAGTTGGATATCTAGAAACAAAACATGTTTCCTATTTCCAACCTAAGTTTGAGCAAGAAAATGATGATGGTCTCTTCATGGAGGATTAAGAAGAATCAGCTAGTGACTCCCACATCAATTTCCTAAATTACCAGGATGAACCTAAAAGTGAAGGTGAAACAGACGAGGGATCATACGCAATATTCACCTGGTCTAAGAATCCTTCAGCCCAACAAGCTGATAAAGAAAGAATAGAGGAATGAACTTAGCCTATAATTCCAATTCCTAAGTATAGAACCCCTCTTCCTTTCCATTCAAAGGACCTGGTGATTGCCAAAGAAGTAAGTACATCAAACATCTCTACACCTTCTACTTCAAATTCATAGATTAGTCCTCCCCCTCCCAAAAACCAAAAGGATGAACTCCCATCCTCTCTTCTAAGTCCATCTCAATCATTTGACATGCTTGATCATGACAAGAAATCCAAAATTCAAATGACTAAGTTTGAATCCTTGCAAGCTTATCTTGATTAATTAAACATTGGTGGAGAACTCAATATGGACCTGTCTAAGGCAAAATTTGTGGTCACCCAAACATTGGTCCCTATAGCTCAAATTTTTTTTGAGTCATCAGGCATGGGTAATTACTTCTTGACAACAGAGGATGCTCATGTCTTAGCTGATGAAAGTCTTGTAGTTATCAATCTAGGATTTGATCCAAACAAGGCATCAGAAGAATTAGTAGGGCATAGTAGAAATCAAGAAGGATCTTCCATCTCTATTGAAGAGAAATCTGATAGAATATTAGCTTATGATGATGCTTGGATCTTAGAATCTGATGGAAGAAATTCTTCCATAGTTGGATGCATATCTTTGTTACTCAGATTGAAAACTGCTCAGGATGAAGAGATCAAACTCCTTCACACCAAAGGAGATGCTGAGCTAATGGTTTGTTAGGATTTTAAGGTTGACAATCAAAGCATGTGCTAGATTGAACCAACATAATAACAAGCTATGGTGGTGGACCATACTATTGTACTCCAAAGTCAACAAATGGAACTCTTTTCCAAGAGAGCAAGGAGTTTTGGTTTTCAGCTTGAAGACCATGTCTTGCCATGGGGCAAGAAGAAGAAAGAGCCAAGAGGAAGATGTAGAAAATTGGTTTCCTGGTGGAGAGTTCCATTTTCCCATCACCATTTTTGGGGACAAAATGGTTTCCTTCTAGTTTATCAGGATGGCATCCCCTTTTCTTTATCCCATGATTAGCAACATCTAAAGTACTTTAATTCTTGCAGTATCAGATAAGTACACTTATACATATGTATATTTTTATATTTTCTAGTTCTATTTTGTGCTTTTCATTTTCATTTTTTGGAGCCTATCTTTCTGGGTAGCATGACTCTATAGCCCAATGGCACACTTCAAGGCACTAGAGATTTTGGTTTCTACTCCCCTTAGCTATTCCAAGTTTTCATCTGAAGGAAGTTCCCCAACTAGAGCCAGCTATTGTTCCCCAAAAATGTCACTCATTTTTGGAACCACATATGAGCTATTCTTGGACTTGCAGGGCCAAAATTCCTCTCTTCCCCTTCTCAAAATTTATTTGGGGGCTTTGAAATTCATCATTTTTTCAAAGCATTTTTAGCAAAGGGATTAACAGGTTCAAAGGTTTAACATATTTAATAAGAGCTAGGCGCATTGGACAAAGTTCAAAGTTCAACCATTCTAAAGGTTCTGTGGCCCCAAACACTTAACGAGTCTCAAAAGCTTGAACCATTAAACTGTTGAACCTTGAACCATTTTGGTTCATCAATTCAATAGGTTTAATGTTCAATTAGTTCAATGCATCAAGTTTAAAGGTTCAAAGATGGCCTTAGTTATGAAGAGAAATGTGGACAATAAAAAGAGTCAAGTAGATACTGCCAAGTATCATCGACTGAGCCATTATGCCTTGTTCTTAAGAAGTAGTAGAAGCTGCCATGTGTCCCTTTTTGAAGCTCATCAAAAGTTGCCATGTGTCAACATCCACATTTCCTTCCTTCCATTCCACTATATTGAGTAAAGACCATGGTGGGCCCAGGGGTGAGTGACTAAATGAAGCTGAGGCTGCCATGTGTCTACATCTATGTGACTGTTACAGGGTCTCTTTTGATAAAGCTTCTACCAAAACTCTATAGAGGGTGACAAGTGGAAATTGCGAAAGGCTTCACTATGTTTTTATAAGAGCAGTGGATTGCTACCCTTAGTAGATATCAGTGGAGGCTGACAATTGTCATCATCTATGAGATCCCAACTAAGCCCCAAGCATTTTTATGGTTTTGTAAAGGCCTAAGAAGGTAGATGTTACCAAGTGTCAATAATAGAAGATACCACATGTCTCTAGTAAGTTTTAGCAGAAGATGCCACGTGTCTCTAGTTAAAAGTGGTGGAAAGCACCAGGTGTCAATGGTGGAGGGTTTCAACATGATGGAGTGGAAGATTCCATGTGTCCTTGGCAAGAAGTGATGAATACTACCATGTGTCAAAGAGGCATGCCCTTATGAGAGGCACAAAGCCAAAGAAAGGAATTTCTTCAAACAAATTATCTGAAGGAATTTCTTTAAACTTTTTGTCCAAAGAAAATGAAGGAATTCCTTTAAACAATTTATCCAAAGGAAATACATGGAACAATAGGCTCACTGAAGATGAAAATCCTGAAGGCCATTAGGAGGATCCAGAAGGACAAAGACCCTTGTGGAGGGACACTTGACACATAAAATGGACCCTATTTGAGATCTCAAAGGGAAAGTTCCCTTTAAGAAGGGTCAAGCCTCAAAATTGCAGTGGAAGCTACCAAGTGTCACATGCCAATATAGTTTCAAATGAAGCTTCATAGAGCAAAATGTGCCATGTGTCCCATCCCAGTGTAGTAAAAACTACCACATGTCTGCATCTGCACCGCTAGCCTCTAACAAGTCTCAAGGCCTATTCCCAAAAGCTTATCTCAAAGCCATAGATACCACCACATGTCCTCACTCGTGTCATAGCAAAATGATAGGCCCATAAACATCAAAATTGGGGTGAATGGCTAGCTGTTAACCTTCAAAGGAAGAGAGACCCATGGCGATCAAAATTTCTACAGTGAAGCATCTGATTGATCCTTGTAGTGGACTTGATGCATTCAAAGACCCTAAGGCTGAGACCAAGAGAAGGAAGAATCAAAGATGGAAACTTAGTGGGAGTTAATTCCAGTAGGTGAAGCAATTCACTGGGTAGATATTAGGGGCCTGCAAACATTAAAAGCACTATCTATTTGTTTGTTATGAGATAAAGGTAAAATATATAGTTATGTGGCTAAGTAGGTGATGGAATGAGAGATTCAGGCTCAAGAGGATGCACTAGAGATGAATCGACATGCCATAGTCAAGGCAACTACCCTACTCTAGCATGGCCCTTCCTGACAAGATCAAGAATGCATCCAAGGCATTGAATGCACTGAATGGGTCACTCCATGGGAGAAAGTGCCAAGCCTCCCTTAGGCATATATATAATTTAATCTCTTGTATCATTTGAAGGGAGATCTTCCCCTTACCAAAATTGAAATTATGCCCAAATTAAAAGGCATTACTGAGACTTTGAGCTCAGATTATAGTTCATATTTCTTTGATTGAATGAGAAAGCAAGTTACTTGTAGAATTTGTGTTGTTATAGCTTGTGCTACATTAAGAGATTGTTCTTATGTCTATCTTCTAAAATCATTCTTGTTTATTTGATTTAACAAGTAGAACTAGTGGAGGTGATAAGGAAGGTGTCTTAAAGCCAACTACTTTCAAACTTTGTGCTATCTTATTTGTCTTCAGTGTGTCTTATTTATTTTCTATTTCTATGTAAAATACCTTGAGACAACTTTGTACCCTCATTGTCTTTTGTATCTCCCTCTAGGGTAGTCAAGGTGGAGACTTTGTGCTACATATTAGATAGCTAGTTACTTTGGACTCGGTTACCAGTCACTTGTTACCAAAAAGAGTGCTATTTTTTGCAATAAAAAGCACTTCTAAAAGAAGAGAAGTGCCTTCTATCACTTCATCAGGATTTATACTATCCAAGAAGGGATCTGGCTCTTTGGTTGAATGTTACTTTTGAAAGAAGAGAAGTGCCTTCACCAATCACTTAGGATTTCTCCTCTATTTGTTAGCATCATCTCTAAAAAAAGAGAGATGGATGGTTCTTTCCACCCTGTGTCTTACTTTTTACTTATATATATATATATATATATATATATATATATATATATATATATATATATATATAGCCTCTACATATTTAATAAGGAACCTCCCCTTGATGATAAGAGAGATTTGTCCCCTTTGGATGTGGTAAACCTACAACATTAGATGACCAATCTCCTTATGTTATGGTGATAGGAACTATTTTGGTCACCAGCTAGCTGGCCGACAAAATATTCATCCAACATGATGCTAGCCTTATAATCTTTAGTATATTTAGTATACTTGACTATGTAGATTATTAGGGAAATTCTTGGCATAATTATTATATGCACTACATAGATAAAATTTCATAGGTTGTCAAGCTTGTCTATTATCATTGTTATGACTTCCTTAATATCATTCATGATATCCACCCTTTTATCCCCCTCTATATCCTCCAATATTATGTTTTTATCCCCAAAATTATTATTATTATTATTGTCTAACATACCCTGCTTATTGGTTTTAATATGCATCATAGCCCCCATATTAGTTCTAAGGGGAAATTTATGCCTAATTTGATTATGGATGTTGAAGATTCATGTTGGTCCACATTTGTGTATATTGAACAAAATATTGGTATGATGGATATAATATATTATTCTAGCTTGCTAGGCCATGTGGTTAATACTACAATGATGAAGGCATTTGATATTGAGGTGATGAAGGTATCCATCCTAAATTACCTTGATTCACACAAGTCATCTTCACTTTTAGTCCTAAAATTATCTTTTTCATAGTTGGTACTTGCTTTAATGAAACTTTTAAGACATTATTAGTAATATCTTCCTTCAAATCTTGTAATGCTCAATAATTCTTTTAATCATGATTCATGGATTTACAAAAATTACAAAATAAACCCTATGATTTTTGTACATAAAGTTATAACATATGACACTTAGAATTTTCACTCCCTACTACCCTGAATATCTCACATAATTCATGGTTAAGATTAGGAAAATCATTTATATGATGTCCTTCTTATCCATACTCTGTGCACCATAGACCTAGTTTAGGCTTGTATTTTTCTTAAGCCTCATTGATTCTTATCTTGAATACATCTATCTTTCCTTTAACCTTGGAACCAATTATGAGGGAAACCCCATAGTCATCTATTTTATCTACTCAAAAGGCAATAGATAAAGCTTCAAATTTTGTTGGATATTGAGTCTACACAATGTAAAATCTAATTCTTTATCATAGTTATTATATGAACCAAGAAGCCTTATCTTTATCTTACATAATGAATTCAATTTTATTCATGACATCACATTTTTTTATCACATTCTATAATTGATTATCCTATTTTATATCTAATCTCATTTAAATATTTAATGGTTTATATTGTGTATTTATTTAATTTAAATTCTTAGATAAGCAAATTTTTAGCTTGAATAAGGTATAGGGTCTTTACATCCCTCTTAAAAATGAACTCTAGGGATCTTCATGACAAGGACCATACAAGTTTACATTTATTAAGGTTATCTTCTTTTATTCCTCTCACATTCCATTTCATTTAATAAGTGTTGACATTTTGGCCTCATAGGCCAAATGTCAACCCCTAATGTTAAAAACTTTTGGTGACCACCACCCTAGCTTGGTTATGGTAATTCCAAGTATAGTCATGTCATCTTTGGTCCTACTGAGAATCTCTAAATTTTATTTAGAGTTTCATGATGTACCATTTTTTTTTCTTGAATCATTTTTTCATAAGTATCTTGAGTCTTTTGTTGATGTGTTAGGTGTCAAAGTAATCTTGTAATGAGAGAGATGATTGTCAAGAAGTCTTGAAAAGTCCAAATGAGTGATTTAGCCTTGTTTGAGGGGTTTAAGGACATTATAGGTAATATGAATTTGTTTTAACAATTTTGGAGGCCATAAAATAAGAATAATATTGTGTTCAATTCATTTGTCCATGATACACTCATCTAAGCCACTTAGAACCTTCATCACTCCTTCTAAACTATCAAGTACCTCTCAAACCACTACATATGATCCTATTTTTCCTATTAAAACCTTAAAAAGGGGAAGTATTTTTATGAAATGTATTAAAATTTAGTTTTTAAGAGGTATTATTCATGTCACATTTCTACCCCTATTCATTTTACAACACTAAAAGCCCTTTCCAAGACTCATTTTCGCCTTCCCATTAATCAAATGGGCCCCATGTGACAAGTTGTGTCTCTTCCACTTCCTCCTACATTTTTTATTATTTTAAAATGTTTTTTAACTCATGACACCTCTCATTTATCCCTAAAATTGTGGTTCCCATATTTAAATATGGACGAAATGGTGGAAAGATAGAGATTTTTTAGAGGTTTTTATAGTTGTATGAAACTCTACAATTATTATATATAAAGGAGGATTAGATCATGAATATGAAGTCATATATGGTGCTTTGGTAGGGTTTTGGGATAAAAGGATGTTAGAAAAGCTCAAAACTAGTCCTTCACTTCCTCTACCTTCCTTGAAAACTCATACAGTCCTTCAGGTTTATACATTGTATGAACATGAGAGACAAGATCATGATTTGATATCTTGGTCAAAGTAAGGGGTCCCTTGAACTTATATAAATTATAATTAGTTGTAGGTTTAGTCCCATAATATTTATAAATAAATGATAATAAGTGGAGTGACCTAGTCACTATCCTCACCTAGATAAGCCAAATGAAATAAAATTATTTTCATGGATTGTTGATTTATTTGGTCAAACTAATAGGTGATCCTTTTTACTTAAGTCCTAAAGGAACTTATCATGATATGGTTATTAATTTACTCACATGTGTGATATTATATAATAAGAGTGTGATTTATAGATAGGGCTTTGTAATGGATAAAGGTTGAATGTCGTCATTAGAAGTTTTTGGCTGGATTGAATATTTGTTAGAGTGTTTCAAGTTTCTAATTTATTTTTTCTCAATTTGGAGGTCTAATGACCTCTTTTAATATCAAAATATCCCAGGGAGAAAGGACTTGTGTGTACTTCAAAACCACTATACAGTGAACACTATGTATGGCTTAATGACATCTGTAGAGCTTTAAATGCAACTCAAGAATATGAATGGAGGTGTTATATTAGTAGTAGATCATCCTCATGCCCTTATGAAAAAAATTATAGACCTCCATGGTAAACTTAAAGTCTTATAAACCATCTTTGTCTCCTCCAATATTTCTAAGTCATTTTTAGTAGAGTTTAAAGTCTTTTACAAAAACTAAGGTTAATCTGAGTGTCCTAAGTTTCATTTATTAGACTGTGTATGCCCTTTCCTATGTTCAAGATTATATATTTACATGAATATATGTAAAAGTTTACTCAAGGTCATGCTAGTTACATAATTATGTGTCTCATGCTTCATTTCAGGTCTCTTTCTTACCTCTATCATATCATCTTACTTTCATTGCCTTATCATTATGTTTCAACCCTATTTCATGCTTACACCCCATGATCACCCCATAATCACCCTCCTCCATCAATATATACTTCATTATAATGTAATACCATTATAAATAGACCTATATACATGTATACACCTCTGGTAGCCATTGGAAGCCATAAAATCATGACAATTTAGACCTATATGGGTCATATACCTAATTGAGAAAGCTAATGAACACCTATAGTGTTGAAGGCAACAATCACTTATTAATAGTCCTTTAGAATGTTGTGATTGAAATAGAGATGATTAAGTGAAGAGTCAAATATAATGAGGAATCAGAAATTAAAATACAACTATGAGCTATATATGCTAAGAGAAGGTACTCTATGGGGTACTCAGTCCATACATAGGGCTATTAAATCCACCTCTAGCCACCTAAATTATCTTAGGCTTGGCATGTGAATAAAGTTGAATAAAAGTTGTTTTTTATAGGACTGAGATTTATTTTGTAAATTTAATGGTATGAGTAATTATTAAATATTCTTAGAACACATAAATGGGAAACCTTGTCTCTTTCAAGGTTGACTCTAATACCAATCAAGCACTTTCTGCCATAAGTGAGATTGAATAGTAGGGTAAATTTGAGGTTGAACACTAAGTTGGTAAAGGAAGAAGCTTGATGAATCCTTTGAATGAAATTAGAGTGTAAAATAATTCAAGATACCAATAATCCATCTAGAGTCTAATGCCCTTGCATATCATTTCAAAATTGACACTAAGTGCTCATATATAGTCATGCTTGATTGGCTCACTTGGGATTTATGAAATGAGCATCATCACTCAAGATAGTTAGTGAATGGGATAAGTTAATAATGAGTATTATAAAAGTAAGGATGGATTATATAATGTATAGAACACCTACATGGATCATACCTCCCTCACAACTCAAATGATCATCTACATCAACATCATATATAAATCTATAATTAGCCTATGAGAGGAAAGCAAGGTAAGTTACAAGGGGTAGGAGATGGAGATCAATATGTGTACTTGAGGTAAGATTGAGGGGCAAATGGGTCATAATTAATAGTTTTAAATAATTAATATGTATATATGGACCTATTCTAGGTCCAAGAATCTCACTTTCTTTAGTAGATAAATGAAATTTAGTTTAAGTCAAGTACCTCCAACTGAGTCATTCCTACCTCTTGACCATGCCCTAAACAAGTTGAGTTCAACTGGGTTATGTAAAAAATGATGTAAAAAGGATGATTTTGATATTACATCACCTCCACAATATGATTATGGAATGAATAAACTAGGATGGTAGTGTTTTCACCAAATCTTTCACACTAGAGGAAGTTGTTTAGGATTCTTCCAGATTTGGGCAACATGGGAGCATTTCTAGGTATGTGGGTGTGCCTATATTGTAAATGAGCTTCTAGATTTAAGTGATAACCCCCTAAATGTATCTTTAAATAATCTTATTTATAATAACTAGTTACTTATGGGGAAAATATTTAGATAATTAAGTAATCGAACCTACTCTAAAGGAGGTGATGCATCAAATATTCAAAGATCCACTCTCAATATTGAACTCATTAGCACACCAATAGACTATGAATATAAATAATGAAATGTATAAAATAGTTTTAAAATATTATTGTTTCACCTAGATGCTGATCTTATGGACTTAGGATGGAGGGAAATGAGGGTAAGGCCTAATTGGAATCACTTAAAGTTAACTATCAACTCTATACCTAAGACATCAATCTTTAGACATGCTAGATGACCTGAAAGAAAGTTTATTATCACTTAGGTTGAACTTGGAAATACAAAGGGAAGATGATAGCCACTTTTTCATATCAAAAAAATAGAAACACTAAGCATGGATTAGAAAACAACTACAAAATTCTCTATTCATTACCCGAAGAAGTGTAAAACACAATTTTTGGTAAAGTCAAGTCATACCAGCCTAAGGGATGTTAAAAAATAGCTTAAAGTCTATATTTATAGAATAAAGGGCTTTTAGAGAGAGAAGATTTGGTGATAAAAAATGAATCAAATATCTCAACTCCATTTGAACCATAGTTATAATTGCTTCTACAAATTATGTTCATTCAAAACTTTTGATTGATCTAGGTCACTTCGAGTGGTTACACAGTTAAATTATTCCCTCATTGATGATCCATGATGGTTAAAATGGTGGGATAAAGTTTTTTAGAGTTGGGTCTTGGCATCTATGTAGTTAGAACCATAGGACCAATCTATTAGATCTTTGTCCTAATGCTAATTTCTCTTCACTAGTTCATCATGGCATGCAAAAGTGGAGAGAAGGGTCCTTTTCATGTTATTGGTCCTAGAGATGAAACAATTGGGGTCTACATGTATGCCTTTATGTCATCCTTTAAAATGATATATCTTGTTCAAACTAGATCATGATCAAACTAATCCACATGTTCATAATTCCACTATAGACAAAAAACCAATCTTAGACTATTGGTTTTCCTATAGTCATTATGTTGATGGGGACCTATATACCACATAGCTTTGTTCTAGACTCCCATTAGGTCCAAAAAGACCCATTATATCTTTTCAAGAACTTGAGGATTCACCACATACATAGATCCCTTTAATAATATCAAATATAATCATAGAATGAACCCTACAAGCTATAAAAGGTCAAACCAAAAGTCCATATTCAACTTTAATGTCATCCCTTTATGTCCTTAGTCACCTTGGCTACATCACCTTGTCTTTTTCATGGTGTCTAATTGAGAAATAATGGTAGATTGATGACCCTATAAGACATTTTGTATTTGGTTGAAAATTGGTCCTTTTGTTTGAATTTGGCCATCAAAAATTGCTCAAGTCAATCAAAATTCTCCAAATTATCTTTAATCTTATTATCCTCATAGATCCCTACTAACTTCTTAACTTCTCTCACACCATAGATCTTGATTTACATGATTAAATTCACTCCATTGATTTTCTATTAGCTTAAACATGCTCATGCCACTTGTCAATCATGTATTGATCTTAGGATCTTATTGTAAGTCTACTTCTTTATGAACTTACACCATGTGGTAACCTCTCAAGCTCCTTGACCTTTTGACTCATCTCACACTTTCAAATCAAGATGTATGAATGAATTTCAACCGTTAGATCTACTTGGGTTCACCTTCTTGTCAGTAAACATGCACCATTAGATATTTTCTCAATTGATCTTCATCATCATATCTTTTCCAACTTGTATCTCTTTAAAGGGCTTTAACCTAGGGACCTTTTGACTCATTTGACCCCAACGTGAACCATTAGATCTCAAGTGTCAATAAGTGATCTCACATGAACCATTATATCTTGATCAACTTTAAACCTTTTAAGGACCTTCCAAACCCAAATGGTTACTTTATAGAGATCAAACTTGATGTAAGTAAAAATGTCTTATGATGTAGCTCCAATCTTGAATGCTAATAAATTGAGTTGTAAATCTCATGCGGACATGAATTTTGTAGAGTAAGTACCTAGTATGAAGAATGATATGGTGTTGAAGTATCTTAGCTCATGAGGCTCTCAGAGCATATTTATAAAATGCCTAAGTGAATTTGTCCATTATAGTTCTTCATTATGTCTTGATGATGGTCTAGCTTCACAGAGCTTGTTCCTAAAATTTTACATCTCTAAATGAACTCCCTGAGGCTTATGAGGGTGCTTTCCATGATCCTAACAATTTAGACACCATAAAAACCTTCCACTTGCATATATGATCCTAAAATGACCCCTAAGACACCAAATCACACCAGGATGCCTATAAAAGATTTTTACTATAGGGGGTTGACCTGTCATGTCCCCTTCTAGTTGACATCAACATATCAATAGGATTAGCCTATTAACGGCTCTCGTAGGCTAATGAGGCATGGTGAGAGAGTCATTTTTGTAGTCAATTGGTGATTACTTGGCTCAGTTTTGATTGGAATAAGGTTTTCCACTATATTTTATTATTATTTCTATTTTATGGAAACATTATTTTTATAGTTTGATGCACTTTATTAATAATATAATATTATTTTATTGAGGGTGACCTCTTGAGGAAAAGCTTAAATAGACCTTGAGGTCTCACCATTTTTGGCATCCATATTTGTTGAATTGTTGTGTTGGTGAATTCTTCTCAAGTATTTGTGGAGCTAAGTGGTTTGTAGATAATTAGATTGTCACTGGGAATGAAAAACTCCCATTGATAGTGATTTTGAGGGTGTGCAATATCACTTAAATTATTGCAATTGGAGGTGATACTTCAGTCACTTGGTTTGGGGAGAAATTTGTGGCCTAAGGCCAATTTTTGAGATCATTGTATTGAAGACTATTAGCCTTGGAGAATCTTATTGAACGCATCAACTAATTGATGAGGAGAACCTAATTTTTTATGAAGGAATTTTCTATGCCAAGTCTGAAGCAATAGGGATGCCATTAGAGCCATATTTCCATTTGCTAGAGCTCCTACTTGTAGTGATTTCCATTGGAAAGTGGGGGCGCATCATTCTTAGGGTTATGTTGAAGGCGTTAGGAGTTATTGGAGACTTAGAAGCTGCTAAGATTATTTCATTTCTTTATTCCAGATCTAAATAGGGGTGACTTCCTCAGAGAATTCATGTGGGCTGCATATGGTCTCTAACTTCTAGAATTTTAATTTATTCTTGTTGGGAAAGCAAGGCATCTCCAAACTAGGTACATTATTGAAATATTATGCATTTTAGATATCATTTAATTGCACTAAGAAATTGGTACAGCTGTAGGTGGCTATCATTAGTTTATATGTATTAAGCCAAGAGTCTTGGTTGTTTGACTTTTGCTTTGTATTGAAATATTCATATTGATGGAGACATAAGTAGTGAATTGTTCAAAGATAATCTTACAAATATATTTGTTAATGAAATGATGCATGGCAAATGTTTTACAAAATATCTATTTTTTATATCTAGTTTTTGCATAACTAGTTTCCATATTTTTGCATGACAAAAAGCCCAAAAATAATTGCATATCTACATGTAGATCAGTTTTTAGGAATTGTAAGGGTATTTAAATCATTCTTAGAATTCATTTCTATCAACCTAATTCAACTAAAACACTACATCAAGTTATAAGTTTGCATATAAACTATTTGATGTAATTACAATCATCATTTAGGCGAAATTGTGGATAGTTTTGAGCTAGGCTCATTACATGACCCATTTTATCTTGAGGTAAAAATGGTCAAAATATTTAGTTATTTTCCAAGGGTAGCATGCTTTTTATGCCATGACAAGTTGCCTAATCCTATCCATTGGGATATGGAGTCACATGTATATAGGCTTGACATATAAACTACCTCTCTAACAACACACAATAATGATAGAAAGTAACATGAACAAAACACAAAATAGAAATACACGTGTGATTCAAAATCACTTATTGAAACATGAAAACAAGAAGGAAAACACATACCTCATCTAATATTTACAAAATTGACCTTTAATTCTCAATAGAAGGGTTTAAAATGTGTCCCATTCATATATATAGGTAGATCTTATCTATTCATCCTTATTAACTAAAAAGAGTTGCTCTGCTTATACTTGATGATGACATATGGTCCACTCCAAAGGGTATCAAATTTGGTATGTCTCCCTAGTTTTACTCTATCTTCATCCCATTTTAACACTATGTCACCTTCTTGAAATGATCTTGGAATTGACTTCTTGTCAAAAGACCTATTCATTAGTACTTGGTGATGCTCCATAGGTTGATGAGCTTTATCTTTAGTCTATTAAAACTCTATTAATTCTATCAATACCACCTCCATTGGGGTATTCTCAAGCAACTCTAGTTGATGTGATAACTCTAAGGTAGGTGGCTCTTGAGAGATATGAAACCTATCTTCCCTTCCATAAACAATCGCAAAAGGAGAATTCCCTGTTGACCTCCTAGAATTTATCCTATCAGCCCATAAGGTTGTTTTTAACTTGGTGTGCCAAGATCTTTGGTTATGCTCCAAGGTCCTCTTGATTATTATTATCAGATTATTGTTAGTAGATTCAACCAACCCATTACCTTGAGGGTAATAATTGGATAAAGTGATCAAGAATATGCCATTACTATTTTCCTAATCAGCTATCTTATCACCCATAAAAGCAAAAGTATTATCTAAAATAATAGTAGGAGTGCCAAACCTTGTTATGTTACTCTCATAGAACTTCAATATAGCATTCTCATTATCTTGTTTCAATGCTACTAACTTAACTCATCTCATAAAATAGTTTGTTGTTGTGAGTATCCATTTATGACCAGCACTTGATGGGGGATTTATCATGCCAATGAAATCAAAATTCCATTACATGAAGGGTTGATCAACTTGGATAAGCTTCAAAGGAAGATCTGCAAGCTTTTGTTTTCCTACAAATAAATCACATTGTCCACACCTTCTCACCCAAGCATGTAAATCCTTAAAGAGGCTAGGCGAATAATATCTTGTCCTTATGATCTTGGTAGCTTTGGTTCTTAGAGATAACTGACCTCCTACTATTCTATCATGAAACTTTTCAATCAACACTCCAAACTGATCATTATCAATACATCTCAATAACACACCATTTATGTCCCTCCTAAACATCATACCATCCACAAGACAAAAGGGAATAGATTTCAATATAAAGTATCTCTTTTGTGATATACTCATATTATTAGGATACTCACCATTTTGAAGAAATATGATCACATCTTATGTCCAACTTTGTGGAGGTAATGGTCCAATTGATTAGGAATAATAAAAATTGACTAGAGCCTGTTCCTTTGACTCTGAAGATCTAAAGCTATATGTTCACAAAGGCCTTTACCCCTTATCAATTTTGTCACTTTGATATCAACATCATATTCCATTACCTTAGTGATCTACCCCACCCTCTTTTCACTAAGATCTTTGATCAAATGAAATTATTTGGTGCTAGGATGAGAGACCATAACATGAATCTTATTATTTGAAACCATATGTCTAAACTTATTCAATCCCCTAATAAGAACAAGGAAATTTTTCTATACAAAGCTTTACTTGAGTTCATAATCTTCTAAACCTTGACTAAAGAATGGACTTGGATATTCCACACCCTTATCATTGTTTTGCATCAGCATGGCTAATAGAGTATCAAGGTTAGAAAATCAATAAGAAATGAAGTCTTTAGTAAAATTAGGATTCACAAGAGTAGGATATTTTCCAATTTATTTCTTTATGGATTCAAAACTAATCTTACCCTCTTTGGTATAAGAAAAGACTTAGTTCTTCTTGAGCATAGTTATGATAGGTTTCACTAAAGATTCAAAACTAGGTATGAACCTCCTTAAGAAATTCATCTTTCCTAAGGAACTTTGAAGAACTTTCTTATGTAAGGGTAATTATAATCCTAGAATAGCTTTTATCCTCTTAGGGTTAATATTCAAACCATCTTTGGAAATAATATGTCTTAAGAGCTTACCTTTATGAATAATAAAGATGCACTTCTTTAGATTAAGAGGTACTCCATACTACCTACATATTTTATACACTTATCTAAAGTGTTGGATGTGATTATTAACATCTTAAGAAAACAATTTTATATCCTCTAGATAAACCAATAGCATCTGATTGATCAAAACTTTGAAGTCCATGTCCACTACTCTTTGAAATGTGGCACCGACATTGGATAGACCAAAGGGCATATTTTAATAAGCAAAATTCCCCTATTTAGTAGTGAAGGTTATCTTAAAATAATCATCCTCACTAACTAAAATCTAATTATAGCATGAATATCCATCTATAAAGTGTAGACACCTAAATTTGGCCACCAATAACCTCCAACTAGGCTTTTGACCAATTTTTACCCAAAATACACAATTTGGACTAAAAAAACTAAAGCACATTAAAAGATTTTAAAATGACATATTCAAGTGCCAATTTTGGTTAAAGTATCCCTAAATGGGGTAACACAATTTATGGCCTAGCTAACTCTGATGAGATCATTTTGAGTCAAAATGCCAATTTCGTCACTAGGTGTTATGGATTGATCTTTCCCATCAAATCTCTTGCACAAGACATGTTCCTTGTTATTTATTGTCAATAAATTCCTAAATGTGATAATAGATCTAACATATCTAACATCACCTTTCAATTCTAATCTAGTTGAATTTTATACCAATAACAAGGCATTCGGATCAATTTGAATAATTTGTGCACAAAGTATTTAAACATGCTTAAAAGATAATTAAACCAAATTATAGCCTAATCAAGAAATATATGGAAATTTTTTGAATAATTTGTTTTTAGAAATGAATATTTAATATATACATCATCGGGTGACATCATTTCTTGGGAAGACATCCCTAGCCCATAAATGTCACAAATTTCAAGATTCATGCCTTCCATGCCTCATTAGTGTCTTCCATGATGCCCTCCATGCCTCATTAATGCCTTCTATGATGCCCCCCATGCCTCTTAATTTCCCCTTATTCCAATGTCATGATGAGGATAATTATAAACTTAATTGTAAAAAATTAATTAATCCTCAACCACACATCTCAATCTCAAGATGGATGATTCATATTGATTTTAGACATTCTCAAAAATCTATAAATAGGAGGCCTCACCACATGAAAAAATGTCTTGATAATGCAAATTTGTAATGCATAAATGATTCCAAAAGCCATTACAAATAGTGTTACCATGACAAATTTATTCCAAGCCAAGCCAAGCCATAAGGTGCCAAAGAGAAGATGAGATAGCCAAGCGTCCTCTGATGAAGACTTCATGAGCAAAAGCCACTACAACAAGCATTCTAGAGAATCCAAGGAAGGTAAAAGAGGGTTTATTTTGAATTTTAGTTATGTGTTTTATTCATGTTTATTAACTAAGATGTCCCTAGTGCCTAGGCTTAGAGATGTTATGCTAGTTAGTGTGTTTCTTTCATTTTGTTTTCATTTTGAAACTAACACCATACTAACCATTCTCTCTTGAGTCAAATTCCTATATTGCATATGGCATGCCTAGTGGGACCAAACATATCCCACACATGAAGAAGATAATTTTTCAATTTTAAAATCTTCATTTAGATCATTATAACTCTTGAAAATTGATTTTCAAACTTTGTTTTGTCATTTTACTTAGTCATGGGTTTACACAGTAACTAATGTCAGTTAGTAAAACTAATATCAATTGGATAGCTATCATTAGTCACTATTGGTATAACCGATGTCAGTTAGATAACCATCATTGGTTAGCCAGTGTGACTATCATTAGTTATATAACCACTATCGGTCACTATGTTTTTCTTAATACATAGACTTGATAGATCTTTTTTAAAATTTCATTGTTTCAATCCTAAAAGAGCTTCAAGGCTAAAGTACATGCTAACATTTTTGTTGTAGGAAAAAGCTTGACATTTTCTAAAACCATGTTTAGAACACCTTTTTCATGATTAAAATGAATTAGGAACATTATTTTGGGTGATTAAAGTAATATTTAGGTGCTTAAGTTAGTTTTAAGAATTAGTTTTCAAAGTTACAATGAATACTAAGGGGTCAAATGAACACCACCTCATTTTCCATTTGGGCTTTAAAATTAACTCACCTTTCCAAGGTTTTTAATTTACTTAGTTGTTTAAGTTAAATATTTGTTTAGAAAAAAGAGGGGTGCCACATGTATGCTCTTCCATTTTTCCCATTTAGGGAACCTTTAGAATCAAAATCACCATTTCTATTTCAAAAATCTTATTCCAAGGCTTAGAAAGAATGTCATCTAAAGCACTCCCCAAAAACTTGTCAAAGTTTGGGTGACCTTGAAAATGACCCTAAAGTCTTTCTACTTTCATGCTTTATTTGTTTTTATGCAAACTTGGCTTACGAGGGGGATGCCATTACCTCCTATAAGTTATTTAGGGAATCTTTGACCCAAGGTTTCACCTCCCAACATTGACTTCACTTACTCCTTTAGATTTGCACATGAGACGTATCTACATTTAGACATCACACTACACTAAGTGAACAATAAGATGTAGTTGTTTTAAAAATAACTAGACCTTTTTACAACTAGCCAATGCTATGGTCACCCAATTTACATACTTTTCTTTTACATCATTTGATGTGAAAGTCATTATGTAATTGATTTCCCTAGAAACATTCAAAATCTTGCTAGTTTAGTCAACCCCACATTTCCATACCCTTGTTAGGATTTGGATGATTATAATTAGTTTATTTTAGCCATTTTTGATTGGTATGTTTTAAGAATAAAACTTGTTTATTTGTTCATAATCCATGTCAAAACAATGTATTGAGTTTAGGAGGGTAGTGTTATGCTACCCAAATCATGTCAAATCATTTATGCCTTTGAGTCTTTTGAAACATAGCATAGAAAACATCATTTGAGCATGCTTACACTGTTAGGTAGCTAGATTTGTTTCAAGACTTGTTTCACCTTGTGCCAAAAACCATTTGTTTCAAACCATGTCATGCATATCATTTGGACCTTTATCTTATGGCATCATGTTGTCTAATCTTGTCAAACCTGTTTGGTCAAATCCTAGTTTTCAACATTGAGTTTTCAATTAGCCTTGTAAAGTTTGGATTGAAACATTGATTGATTTATATTTAGGCCTCATTTTATGGGGTTGATATATAGATATTTCTCTTTTTAGTTACATAACTTTAGTTTATTGATTACAAAAATTTGAAAACTATTGATGGATTGTTTATTTAGTACATATCCTTATCATTGTTTGTGCCTTTATTTTGGAAAACATAGTCTTTCTTAAAAGAGAATTTTGTCTTATGCCTTATGATAATTGATCATGTTTATGTTTGATTCCATGTGTTAGGTCTATGTCAAAGTTATTCCCAAACTTGTTAGAATAAATCAAATCATATCAGCATTTGTTTCAAGACTAGCTTTTGACATTTTTTCGCCAAAAGTCCTAGCACACGCCTATTTATTTGAGCCTTGATTTTGACTCTATATTTAGATAAAATACATAGGAACTCAACTTTTCCCTTTCCTATTTTAGACCTTATTTGGAACACTTTGATTTAGACCTTTGACATGCTAGTTTTTATTCATATGTTTGACCTTTTGTTTGTATGAAATTTGGCATTAGACATTTGAAATTAGGTTCTTTTATGCCAAGTCTTAGCACAAACTATTTTAGAGATACAACTCCACTTTAAAACCACATTGGAGATATGACTCCACCTTTTGACAAAGTTAGACTAAGCTTGAACCATTTATCCTTTGGACATAGTTTTTTAGAGTTTGTAGAACTCTAATCCTTTTTATTTTAGAGATTTAATCATTTATGTAGATATTTCTAACTAAAATTATGATAGAGTCATGTAAAATATAAATTATTATAGAATGGCTTCACAAAATCCCACTAGGAACCCCTATAGAGAAATATTTTCTAAGGAGTTTTATTATTCTACCTACCATACTCCATATGGGGAACATATTCAAAAATACACAAAATCCAAATCGAGACATTGATTGGTATGAAGAGGCTTGTGAGGAAGAATTTGAAGACCCCAATATAGATAATGTTATTTAGGATATGAATCCATACCCTCTTTTCAATAATCAGTACATAGAACACATTCAAGAACCAACTTATGAGCTAACTCACAACTGGGATGATATAGTTTATGAGGAAGACTTGGATGCTTTGGATTATGTAAGTAATCAGTATCCACCACATAATACCATTTCTATTCTAGGACCATAACATAATATCATTTCCATTCCAATACCTCTTCCTTTTTTTTTGTGAGCAACCAAGCTCCATAATGCCTAACCATTTCTATACCAAGACCTCATCCTTTAGTTTGTGTAATAAGTCATGATCCACAATGCACCTTCATCATTCCAAGACCTAGTCCTTTGACTTATGTGATCAATTAAGCCCCATAATGCCCTATCATTACCATTTTAGGACTTCATCCTTTGGCTCATGCAAGTAATCATGCTCCCCAATGCCCTACCATTATCCAACTACAAGCCATTACTCATCTAGAACCAATCCCATCTAAAGCTCAAATGATCCAATCCTTCAAAGACCAAACTATGTTCAAAATTGGCATTTTACAGCTCATTAGAAACCAAGGCCAAGATAACCAACCAATCTGAGATGTTTTTATTGAAACAACCATTTTTGATAAGTCAACCTATGATTAATTACCTATTAATCCTATACCAATTTTCAAGGTGTCTCACATTGATGAGCTAGTATTTACTAAGTCACTTCTTAATGATTATAACCATCTTTAGGTAAATCATCACCTCAACCATGTGCCTATTTTTTAAGAGCTTACTATTGACAAGATAGTCTTTGAGGAGTTGTCTCTTGACCTATTTCCCATCCTAGAGGAGTCTCACTTTGAAAAACTAGTTTTTATGGAGCCCATTATGCCATCACATGCTATTACTTGTCCAATATTCATCAAGACATCATTGTAATAAATTACTCATCAGATGAAGAATTAGAGTTAGATTCAAGTTCTATTCTTGAATCGACATCGGATTTAAAATTAAAATCACAATCAACATTAAGCTCAACATTGGATTTAGGGTCCCTTGAGTTAGAATTAGTTTCATAAGAAGAATATGTTCATGGTCGTTAAAAAAAATTATGCATGCCTTGTAGATAAATTTGAATACATTTTTTATCCTTTTATAATTTTTGAGGATGAGTAATTTATCTTTGACACAAGTTATCATAGTATATTTTATGAGGATTATGTAACCTCTCCCCATTCCATTAGCATTCCACAAACCATTGACATCAACCAAAATATCCATATCATTGACATTCCATTTCCCATAAGTGTCAATTAGGACCAACAAAATCACACTTTATTGAATTACATCCATGGTGACATAACAATTGAAGAAGAGAAAGGAGGCCAATACCACATTCATGTAGTATAAGAACACTCTCCTAGTGAAAACCTTTTCAAAGTCATTAGCATACAATCAAATTTCCAACTCAGCATCTTCCAGTGAAACATTTTTAGAAGTGCTAGAAGATAATTAAAGTCAAAAGTTAACATTACTTAGTGAAAACTTCTCCAAGGCACTATGGGAAAATCAAGACAATTTCATTGGTGAAAACCTCTTTAAGGCACCAATAGCTGAGCACAAAATTTCTTCACTACTTGATGTAAACAAAATCAAAGATCAAATCAAAATATCTTCATATCTATCACCTAATCAGATGTTAGCTACTCTCAAGATCAAACAACAAAAAAATCTAGCAGTCTTATCAAGAGAACTAGTCTTCGGCCCCACCACAACCAAAGTTATATTGAATCTAACATTAGTAACATTATGTGTGACTAAAAATATAGATCTTCATTTATTTCTTAACCATTCCACATTCCATTATCATCTACCATTCCATTTCATAATCAAATCTACCATCCATTATTTATCTGTGTTTGCCATCAATGGCCACACTTTCCTTTGTAGAGGCTACAAAGATACTTTATCTTGAAACTTGAAGGAATCAAAATTAATGACCAATGAAGATCACAAAAACATTATTGAAAACCAAATTTATAGCTATTTATTAATAGAGTATCTATTTAGATGAGGTGTGGGATAGAAATTAACATGATCAAGTATTCTATTTGTATCATTTATTGATTAGGATGTGCATCTCCCCATCAACAAGAACTATAGAATCCAAAACCACACCATGACCAAAAACATGTACAATTCCATTTTTGTTGTTACATAATTTTGACATTGTTGCATATTCCTACCATTTACCCCATCACTTGGGGGAAACCCTCTTACCATTTTATCCACTTATCTTTCCATTC
The DNA here is from genome assembly GCA_037957365.1 of Torreya grandis. Lineage (NCBI taxonomy): Eukaryota > Viridiplantae > Streptophyta > Pinopsida > Cupressales > Taxaceae > Torreya > Torreya grandis. The sequence continues at coordinate 1,417,013 of JARHVA010003438.1, forward strand.
CTATCTTGACCAAAGCCTATATTTAGTCATCCTACCCTATCCTATTTTGATTTTGGTTACTTTGGCTCTTCCTACAATTTTTGTGAGAGGATTCTAATCAAGTTTCAATAATCAATCCAAGTCATGTTTATAATGACAATCTATGAATGTAGTGTGACAATTGATCTAGCAAGATATATTTCATCCTATCAAGTTTGTTTATGTGAGCCTAATTATAACCACATATGGGCAAATCAATGTTTCACCAGTCTTGCTACTAATTATAACCACCTATGGGGAAACTAGTATCATTGACCTATGTGATTATATCCTAGTTATAACTACCTATGGCCAAACTAGGGGCAATACTTGTTTATCATGTATTGTTGCATCACCTTGCCATTACTATTTTCATTTGATTGGTTATTTGATAGTTTTGAGAACTTATTGAGACCTAGTTGGTTCTTCCTCATATTTTATGTGGATGGAATTACTATGACTTGAGGTCATTTTAAGACTTTGTAGGTCATGCTAAATTCATGTTGAGGTCACCTTAGTCCCCCTTTCCATACACTCTCTCCATTTTGTAGGCAACCTAAGACAAATGCCCTCACTATTTTGTGAGTATCTTGTCATTCTCTAATGAGTAAAGATATCTCAAAAATCTAAAAAACATACATAAAATTTCAAAAATCCAAAAAAATTGTCCTATTTAAGCCTAGTCAGTTATCCTTGATCTACCTTACTGAGGCATAGTCATTGTTAGGATGCTTTCTTTTGCTTTTGTTTTCAGGATTCTATTTGTTTATTTGTCTTAACTTATTTTTTTGTTTGTTTTCTTATTTTTATATTTGTTTGTTTGTTTATTCATTTGCTTGTTTATTTTCTTTTAGCACTGTTGCTTTGACTTAGTCTATATGTGTTCATTGGGTGATTCCGTAAACACATTATTCTTGACTACATCCACATTAATCCATTAACATTATCATCATGGTTTTTATCATTGGTGTTATATTTTTGAGTGTTTATTGGATTGAGAGTTAGTCCTTACACATATTTTGGCCAAGTCTTCATGGTGTTCTATCATGAATCTTACCATCACATGCTGCAATAAAAATTAGCTTCAAAAAGGTCTAAAATCAATGGAGTCATAGAAGTTTCTCCTTGGCAACTTGGCAATCCTCCCACCCACCTTGATAAATATAACTCATTTGACCATTATAGTTGTATCATTGGTAATAAGGATGAGCATCTCCTCATTATTAGGTACAACTAAATCCTTCACACTGATCAATATTATTCTTCTATTCATCTCTTTCATCACTTTGCACCGATTCATATTTAATCTATATTCTAGGTTATATCTTTGAGTTATGCTTGTTAATCAGCCCTAACTAGGGCATAATAATCTTTAGCCAATCTAGGTCCTCTTAATGATTATAAATTCCTATGGGAAAATCATTATTTTGACTTTTAACCATCATTATAACCACCTTTGGGCAAATCAATATCCTTTTTACATCAATACATGTAAGAATATTCTTGGTTCGATTAATATTAACCATGGGTTAATTCCACCTTTCTTCTTGTTTCCTTTTAAGGGACCATCCATCAACAAATGTGATGGTCACTCCCTCAAGGGGGAATCATCATAGGCTTTCCAAAACCATTTGGACCTTTTTTATTCAACCATCATCTTCTTGTTGGCATGCAGTCCATCTCTCATTATTTGAGAAGACATTACTTTTCCTATGGTTTGAAAAATCTTCCCAAATAAGGGCAAACTATAGACACCTAAATTTGGCCACTGATAACCTCCAACCAAGATTTTGACCAATTTCTACTCAAAATGCACAATTTAGCCTAAAAACACTAAAGCACATTAAATGATTTGAAACTGGGATATTCAAATCCCAATTTTAGTTAAAGTATCCCTAAATAGGGTAATGTAATTTATGGGCCAACTACTTTGATTAGATCATTCTGAGTCAAAATGTCAATTTTTCACCTAGGTTATTTGGATTGATCTTTCCTATCAAATCTCTTACATAAGACACATACCTTTATTATTTATTTTTATTATCTTCCTAAATGGGATAATGGATCCAATACATCTAAAATAACCTTCCAATTCCAATCTAATCATATTTTAGACCAATAACAAAGCATTATGATCAATTTGAGTAATTTGTACACAAAGTGCTTAAACATGATTGAGAGCTAATTACACTAAATTGGAGCCTAATCAAGAAATAAATGGAAAATTGTTGAATACTTTGTTTTGGAAATGAATATTGAATATCTACATCATCAGGTGACTTAATTTATTAGGATGACATCCCTAGGCCATAAATGCCACAAATATCAAGATTCATGCCCTCCATGCCTCATCAATGCCTTCCATGATTCCCTCCATGCCTATTAATTTCCCCTACTTCCAATGTCATGATGAGGATAATTATAAACTTAATTCTAAAAATTGGACTAATCCTCAACCACACATCTTAATCTCAGGATAGACAGTTTAGGTTGATTCTAGACATTCTTAAAAATATATAAATAGGAGGCCTTACCACATGAAAAAAAGTCTTGATAATGAGAATTTATAATGCAAAAAATATTCCAAAAGCCATTACAACTAGTGTTATCATGACAAATTGATTCTAAGACAAGCTAAGTCATAATCCACAAGGTGCCAAGGAGAAGAGGAGATAGCCAAGCCTCCTTTGATGAAGACTTCATGAGCACAAGCCAAGAAATCCACTATAACAAGCATTTTTGAGCATCCAAAGAAGGTAAAATAGGGTTTATTTTTCATTTTACTTGTGTGTTTTATTCATGTTTGTTAACTAATCTCGCCCTAGTGTCTAGGCCTAGAGATGTTATGCTAGTTAGTGTGTTTATTTCATTTTATTTTAATTTTGACACTAACACCATACTAACCATCCTCTCTTGAGTCTAATTCCTAGTTCACATAAAGGAAAAATGTTGAGAACCTGAAACCATTTGTAAAATTTGCTCCATTGAGGGTAGAGGATAGTGATCTTTGAGTGACACTCTATTAAGATCTATAAATTATACACAAAGTATTATCTCCCTATTCTTCTTTATGATAGGCACAAATTTTACTACCCATATTGAATTCTTGATGAGAAATATTATCTCAAATTCAAGGATTTGGGTAAGCTCTTACCTCATGAGTTTATCAACCTTGGGGTTGATAAATCTTTTCTTTTATCTAACCAGTTTAACACCAGGATCCAACTCAATGGTATGGTGTGATAGGCTAGGATAAAATCCTTTGAGTTCCTTATATTCTCAAGGAAAGATATCATGAAACATACCTTACCTACACATCTCAATGAATGCTTACTTCTCTAATGTAGAACATACCTTATCTAGTTTGAGGAGTTTGTCCTTAAAGATAAATACTCTTTCATAATTCTCCTCTTTTATAGACATGGTCACTTTTTCCTTTTGATCATACTCATTTAAGATAATTTATAGGGTCACTAAACCCTTAGGTATCTTATTGGTTCTTAGTTGCATGAATACCTTACTTCTCTACATAGCTCAATGAATGCTTACTTCTCTAATGTAGAACATACCTTACCTAGTTTGAAGAGTTTGTCCTTTAAGATAAAGACTCTTTCATATTTATCTTCTTTTGTAGACATGCTCACTTTCTTCTTATTTTTATCATAATCATTGAAGATAATTTCTAAAGTCACTAAACCCTAAGGTATCTTATTGGCTCTTATTTTCATAATCTTAATCTGATCACCTAATTGTTCTTGGAGCCTCCTTTGATTCCTTGAAGAAAACTCAGTCCTTTTTAAAAGAAACATGTAATGTGTTTGTCATTTTCAAACACTTGCCAAAACACCTCATTATTAGGTAATTTTTTTTTGATAATTACCTTAATATGAGACTATTTTCCCTCCTCTTTTATGGTAGTTGGTGTATCAAATTGAGTTCTTATGATAACATGTCTATCAACATGACTATTTTGCTCCCTTGGGACTGATTGTAAATTGAATACATTGAAGTATTTAAGTAAATCCCATACCCTATGATTTTATAACTTAATCAAAGGGTTATTGGTAGGAACCAAATTCCTCACCTGATGCATAACCAATTCACTAACTCCATATACTTGTAAGTTATTGATTCCTTATCTCCTTGCCTGTTGAAGGCCATAAATTAAACCTTCATACTCAACCACATTATAGGTAAGACTAAAATTAAATATTATGAATAATAATAATATTATTTATATGGGGAGACCAACATAACACCAGTCCCTTCACCAACTTTACTTCTTAAACCATCAATAAACATCTTCCACATCTCATCATCTTCACCGTCTCCTTTGATAAGTAGAGGTGTTGGTACTCCTTCATTTATACAATCCACTCCTAAATCAGTTTCCTCCACAAAATCACAGGGATCTTACTATTAATTATTCATGTCATAATCATTAATAAAAAAATATGAAATACCCTCAAGCTTGGAAGAAGTGCCATCATCTACAATAGAGTTTTTTATTTCATGAGCCACATAATTTAGATTGGAATTTGTCTCAATGTAAAGCTCAATATGAAACCTAAAAAAGGGTTGTGTCCTAATTATCACCTTTGCATCATAACTTGTTTTAAAATATAATAAAGACTTGTTAGATAAGAGGTATCTACCTATCTTTTCTATGAATTTCCTTGATGGGTAGATTGCAAAGTGGGCTGGGAGATCAACCATAACTATGTCTTGCAAGATAGGAAAAATAGGAAAATCATGAAAGAAAAACTTTGATCCTTTTATCAATCCTAATATATTGGTAAGTATACCATCTAATTAAAGGACCCCTTTTCTATGTGCCTCATATTTTAAGCCTAGCTTGTCAACTACAACTTTGGGCATGACAAAAGTAGTAGATCCACTATTGACTATGCAATTGTGTACCAATTTTTCACCTATAATGAGGGTAAGGTAAAATGGTGGAGGTTTATTAGCCCTAGTGGATGCTTCAATAATGATAATAAGAGAATTTTCAAGAGCAACATGGACATGAATTTGATTTGAAGGTGAGACACTAGTAGGTATAGTAGATAACTACTTTATAGGAGTTATTTTTGACCATGCATATGAAGAACATCCCAAAGAAAAATGGATGTTTTAGTATTCTTCAAAGAATATAAAATGTTTAAAGAAGCCATACCTACTTTCCCTTGAGATATTTTATGCATATAATTCCTTAAAACTTTAGGAATAAGAGTATACCTTACCATATTTTGTCTTGATGGATATGTATAAGTTTTTAAAATATTACACTTGTAACTAGGTCTCATTCCCTTGCAAGAGGCTTGGATGAGCCTATGAGCATGTTACTACCACCTCCTAGCTCCTTACTCTTAGCCCTTGTATTGTCTACTATAGAGAGTCATTTATTTATCACAAAAGTATCTTCAATCAAAAAATTAGTGAATATCTCTCCTTGAGGTTGCTAATATTAATTAACTTCCATCATCACTTCATCCTCATATGATAGGAGGGGAGTAACTACTCCTTGATCCACGAGATCTTGTTCCCTATTCTAATTAGAATCCATGAATTGGTATTATTTATAATCTTCTCCTTACACCAAATTGATATTAATTGGCACCATCTCACTTGCATTGGTGGTAGAATTATGACTGTATGCATTAGTAGGCCTGTTTTTATTAGGTTGTCATTGGCCTCTTCCACTTATATATTGTTGACCATACTATTGCTAATAGGGGTAAGGATTATGATAGGTACCTTGTTATATATTAGTTTTCCTATTTTGAGCCTCTAGAGCTAGGAACTTTGCTTTCTAATCAACATTATGCTCTTCCTACCTAGGAGAAACCTTAGTTTTGGTATTAGCATTAGGAACTTGAGCCTCTTCTAGAGTGCTTATAGAAGTATGAGACAAAAGAGGCATGACAACTTAGGAGGTAATCTTCTAGCTTGAATCAGATTATTCTCAGTTTTGATATAAATATCATACACTTAGAGAAGTGTGGAAACTCCTATAGATTGAAGCATAATAGTAATTTTAATCCTAATAGCATTTAAGTACTTAGGGAACACAAAGCTAGTAGAGAAGGCAATCTATGCCAAGTATTCTAAAACCTTTTATTTAAGTAATTAATTATTTCTTTGGATCCCATTTTTATCACATTGAGTTGATGTATGAGAGAGGAATGGTTAGTTTAATTTCCAAATCTGGAAGTCAACAACATTCCAAACTCATCCCATGTTGTGATGCATCCACCTTATAGAGTCTTATACTAGTGAGGATCCTTACCTTTAAGGGAAAAATTAAGGAGGCTAATGGAGATGTTTTCTCAAACAATATTGTGTAAAATTCAAAATTTATAAATGTCTCTAATGTGATCACTAGGTGTGACATGAATCTCACCATTGAATGTGGGCACACCTTTCATGGTGTTAGGAGTAATGGCATCATATGAATAAAGTTGAATTAGATTATCAGTACTAGCAGGGAAATAATGATATATATCCATGTATTACTCTTGAAGATATTTAACTTGTTTATCCTCTTCAACCTCTTCCTCTCTATCAAACTATACTTATTCTTTAAAAAGTAGATTAGGCTATGGATACTATACTTCAAGAAGAATTTTTGGTTGAATGGGTGAGTTAATAGGAATGAATGTTCTAGAAGAGGATGACCTAGTGAGAACAATGAATTATGAGGGTACATTTATAAAAAAAAAATGGTCTTGAACTAGATTTACCATGAAGGAGTCACCAAATATTGAGTAACATGCCAATTTATAGTTGATTTTTTCAAGACCAACATTCACTTTGACAAGTTAACCTGAAGACAATGGGTCCCACCAGGCATTCCAAAATTGTTGTCACCAAATCTTGCACCCTAGAAGAAGTGCTTCAGGCTTATTCTAGATTTTGGTGACATGGGAACATTTACAGGTGTGTGGGTGTACTTATATTAGAAAATATCCTCTAGATTTAAGGGCTAGCTCCCTAAATGTATATTGAAATACTCTTATCTATACTAACTAGTTACTTATGGGGAAAATAATTAGAGAATGCATAAATTGAACCTACTCTAAAGGAGGTGATGTACCAAATATTCAAAGATCCACTCTCAATATTGAACTCATTATCACACTAATATAATGTGAATAGAAATAATTTAATGTCTACAATAGTTTCCAAACAACAATGTTTCACCTAGAGGTCAATTTGATGGACTTAGGTTAGAGGGCAATAAGGGTAAATATTGGTTGGAAGCACTTACAATTAACTATCCTCACTATACCTAAGACATAAATCTTTAGAAATGATAGATGACCTGTAAGAAAGCTTATTATCACTTAGATTGAAATTAGACATAGAAATAGAAGATGACAACCACTTTTTCATATCAAACAAATATTAACAATAAGCATAGATTAACAAATAACTACAAAATAATATATTAATTACTCCAAATGATGTAAAATACATTTTTTGTTAGAGTTTAGTCACACCAGCCTAAGGGATGTCAAACAATAGCTCAAAGGATATATTTATAGAAGAAAGGGCCTTTAGAGAGAGAAAATTTGGCACTCAAAAAGTAATCAAAAAACTTAAATCCATTTGAACCATAGTTACAACTTCTTCCAAAAATTATGCTCATTCAGACCTTTTGATTGATCTAAGTCAATTCAAGTGGTTACACAATTACATTACTCCCTTATTGATGTTCCTTGATAGTTTAAATAATGGGCTCAAGTTATTTTGAGCTAGGTCCTAGCATCAATTTAGTTACAACCATAGGATCAATTTGTTAGAGCTTTGTCTTGGTGTTAAATTCTCTTCACTAGTTTGTCATGGTATGAAAAAGTGGAGAGAAGGGTCCTTTTCATGTAGTTGGTCCTAAAGATGAAACCATTACAATTTACATGTATTCCTTTCTAGCATCCTTTTAAATGCTAGCTCTTGTTCAAATTGGATCATAATCAAACTTGTCCCCATGTTCATAGGTCCACTATAAATGGAAAACCAATCTCAGACTATTAGTTTTCCTATAGTCATTATGTCAATGGAGACATATAGACCACATAGCTTTGTTCTAGACTCATATTAGGTTTGAAAACACCCATTCTATCATTACAAGAACTTGAGGATTAACCACATATATGGATCCCTTTAAGAATACAGAACATAGACATAGAATGAACCCTGTAAGCTATAAAAGGTCAAAATAAAAGTCCATATTCAACTTTAAAGGTGTCCTTTGATGTCCTTGGTCACCTTGGTTGCATCATCATCTCTTTTTCATGGCATTAAATTGAGATCTAGTGGTGAATGAATGACATTTAAAGACCTATTTATTTTGGTTTAAAACTAGTCCTTTTGTTCAACTTTGGTCATAAAATTTTCTTAGGTTAATAAAAATGCTCAAACCTATCTTTACTCATATTAGCCTCATAGATCCTTGCTAAATTATTAACTTATCTCACACCTTAGATCTTGATTTTCATGATTAAACATGTTCCATTGATCTTATATCTACTTGAACATGCTTATGCAACTTATAAATCATGCATTGATATTAGGATCTTGTTGTTAGTCTATTTCTTTACATACTTACACCATGTGGTGGCCTCTCAAGTTCCTTGACCTTTTGACTCATCTCCCACTATTAGATCAAGATGTACAAATGAATGCCAAATGTTAGATCTATTTAGGCCCACTTTCTTATCACTAAACATACACCATTAGATCTTTTCTTAGTTGATCCACACTGTCAAATCTTGTCCAACTTATATATCTTTAAAGGGCTTTAATGCATGGACCTTTTGACTCATTTGACCCTAGTGTGAACCATTAGATCTCAAGTTTTAGTATGAAAGATCATGCAAACCATTAGATCTTGATAAAATTTAAACCTTTTAAGGACTTGTTGAACCCAAATGGTTACTTTATGAAGCTCAAACTTGATGTTAGCATGAACATCTTATGTTGTAGGTCCACGTTTGAACACTCATAAATTGAACTAGAAATCTCAATGAATATGATTTTTTAGAGAATGTTCTTGGTATGAATAATAATATGGAATTTTAATATATTAGATCATGAGGATTTATAAGCATATTTGTAAAATTCACGTCCAGTCTGGTTCTTTATGACATCATAATGATGGTCTAGGTTCACAAATATTATTCTTAAACTTTTGTAGCTCTAAATGAAATCCCTGAGACCTGTGAGGGTCCTTTCCATGATCCTAACTATTTGGACACCATGAAAAATTTCTACTTTCATATATGACCCTAAAATGACCCCTAAAACACCAAATGACACCAATACTAAGATAAACTATGACCAAAGATAGAATACCATATGATGAACACTAAATGAGCTACAACATACCTAATGACATTATAAAAATCTCCTATACAAGATTATGAATATAAGGGGTTGACTCATTTTGGCCTTAGTTAAAAATGGTCAAAAAGTGCTCCATTACTCAAACCTTTCTCTTATATCACACTTATAACAATTTTTTTTAGCTTGCTTAGAGTTTTTTGATGGATATAATTATTTAAGGCAATTAGTGGAAGGAGTGAGATCATAGGGACCTCCTCAAGGTAAAATTTCTCCCAAGATGTTCAATAAAATCATATTAAATATTAGATAGTGTGGAAGATATGAATAATTCCATTCAAGGTCCTAGCCATATTTATTCACTCCATTCAAATCAAAAACTTAGTCAAGAAGCATTAAGTGAGCATACACATGCATATTGAGTACTAAGAAAGTTTCAGATAGAGGGTGGATTAAATAAGGTGAGACCTAGGAGAGAATAATGGAGATGTCCCAAGGATATTCAATGGATTTTGGAGTTATAAAACATTAGGAAGGCATATTTATAGAACTCTAGGTTTAGATTAGGTTCTTGATCCCTAAACCTTGAATATGAACATAAGAGTATAATGAGATGTTTAGGGTTTATCTAGACATAGAGACACATAAGTTGACTAACAAGGATTAAATTTAGGGAGGAAGTTATTTTTATGGTGTTTAGTCCATCAAGTCACCCCTAGTTACCTTAGAACTCTTAATACTCAACCTTGTAGTCAGTAGATGACCTATAACTAGTATGAAAAAATGATCAGTTGAGGCCCTTGTATTCATAGTCAAGTATTCAAATTTTTTAATCATGCTCATTTTTAGTTATTAAATACACCCATGCTATCATTTTGGTTGTAAAAATAATTTATATACCCAATATTTTATCTCAAACCAAGCCTTGTCTAAGATAGTCAGTGCTAGGGCTAGGTGGATGAATCGATGCCATGAAGGGTATGAAAAATATTTGTAATACATATAAGGTTTTTTAAAATTAAAAATTGATTTTTAATTTTCCTCATAAATCCTCCAAATGGATATAATTAAAATCTATAATGAAGTGCCTTATGAATAGACCAAATAGGAAGGATGTAATTCTAGTTTTAGACCCTATTGCCATCTCAATGTCTCTCCAAAATCTTGAAATGAGTTGGATGGTTAATGAGAGGTGTATGGAGATGTTTAATTCATTTTATGAAACTTTAAAGTTTAAATAAATGAGAATAATGGTTTATTTATCTTTGAACCCTAATCAAGTTACTCACCTTATGCATAATCAATTCAAAGTTTACCTTCAAGTGCTCACCCACTTCATCACAACAAGGGTCAGGGATAAATATATTAATAAAATTTAAGCCTCCCTATGTACCAAATATTCATTAAATATTAATTAGTATTTGAGGTATAATATTTATGAATTAACCTTAAGAAGATAACTGGTTAAAACTAGTCTGAAGACAACCTGAGTGTCATCTTCCAACATTCATATCTACACATCCTTTGCATGGGAACCTAGGAAATTCATATAAGATGAGGATGTCATTACATTTTATATTCATGGAATTTTTCCCTAAATTTTATGTTTGTACACTTTGGACTATCACTAAGACTCCTAAGCACTCATAAACCTCTCTAAAACCCCACATAGACCTAATTTTTGAAACCTTGATAAATTAGCATCCTAACACCCAAGAATTTAATAAAAAACACTTGAAATTTCAATAAAACTTATATATTAATCTACCCATGTCATTGAGTTGTATGAACACTATATGAAAGCGTCATAAATTCATACTTTTCTAGGATTTTGAGTATAAAGGAGGTTGCAAAACTATTTGAGATGATTCAAATCATTAAAGGGGATGTTTTGGGACCTTATTCACCTTATAAATTCATGATATGTTAAAGTATATGCCCACAAATGTCTCTACAACTCACTCTAAAACTACCAATCTATAAGTGCTAGAGAAAGGTGGACTAGTCAACTAGGAGAAGTGAAAATTAAATTACCTAATGATTGTATACACCTATATTATGGTTTATTATGTTTATTCAAGTATGAATAAAATTTATCCATAGGTTATCAATATTTATAGTATATTTCATGTAGTCCAACATAAGAGCAACTAGGTTATTAGGCCTAAATGGTGTATTTGACCTATTTGGTCAAAAAGAGATCTCAAGTTTGGAATAGAGGGGATGATAAAGAGATTAAATATAGGTGTATAAAAAAATTATCACTTCATTATTGCTAACTAATATTTCTATTAAACAACATTATTTATGCTTAACCTATTTTATTCTAATAATTTATCCTATTTCTAGCCATTAATGTAATATCCCCCTTATACTATCCTACATTCACTAACCTTATTATTCCTTCATTAATTATATCATAATCCCTATTATCTTAATATAATCCTATTTATCCATTATATGATAATTTTAAACTCCCATAACCCCACCCAACCACCTACTAACCTACACCTTAGCCTTTCCTACATCCCTAGTCCCTAATCACCTACCTAATCCCTATCTTAATCTCACCTAATCCTCCATTATCCATAAGCTAACCAACAAGCCTCTAGAATTATAGAAGATCCTCCAAGTCTCTATAAGTCTCTAAACTAGATACTTCTAAGGAATTTAATATTCTTTAAATAATCTACAGCCATTGGATCTCCTCATCCAACTTAAAATATCAACCCTTAATCTTCCTTCCCAAATATATATATGCAAGGCTCTTCCTCCATGGAATCTAACCAAAATTTTCATAACATCTTCATGCCAAAATTAATCCTCAATCAAGCATCCATGTCAATCTGAGTTTAAGGTATCTATCTCAATCCTCTTGTATTTTATATTTTGTTCAATCATGGTGTGAATCACTTAATATTTAGGGTTTAAGTGTAGAATTGGGTATTACATTTATCTAATAGCTTTATCATAGTACTTGGTGGTTGATATTTGAGTTTGGAGTTTGCATTATTAAATCCCTATAGAGCTTATATTTCACCTATATTTTGGTTACCATGATGGGAGGGTTTTGATCCCAATTAACCTATTTTTCTTGTTAGTGTTATTTTTACTAACCTAAAGGTCCAATTAGATCAATAAAATTTCAAAAAAATTTAAATTTTATGTGTATAGGTTGCATTCATGGTGTTGTACTTGTAGTCATAACATTGTCTAGGTTAGTTGTGACATTACCCTTGTGAGTAATGATATTGTCTTAGCCACTAACTATTTGCTTGACTTCATGGGTTTTTTATGTCCCTTGATAATAATATGATTCGATAGGAGTGATATTTTTAGGCTAGTTTAGATATTGACTAACCAAGTTATGATTTTACAAACTACTAATATTTTGTTTTATGCGTACCTATTTTTGACAATACCATAGCTCTCCTAGTCATGACTTTATCTTACAAGTCAAGATATCATAGATGATAGTCATGATATTATCAAGTATAAATATAGGAATAGAGTTATCAGCATCTTTGGTTGATTATCATCCTAATTAACCCCCTGTGTGTTTATTGGGCAAGATCCTATGTGTTTTGTCAAAATATTAACAATCTATGTGTAGGAACTAAGAACAAGAAGGGATTAAAAAAAAAGCTTGTCAAGAAAAATATAAGCCATAATAGTATGAATCTCCCAATAATGATATCATCTTGGTAATCATGGGATTGTGGAAAAAAGTTATGGTATTATCATTTATCATAAATCTTTTAATAATTTACCTCTATCATTTGATCTAATGTATCTTACTCTGATGATTTATATTTTCATAAGAGGATTTTGGAATCAATATAATCTATTGTTTAATATTTTAGGTGTCTTTAATTTATACTCATACCTATTAGCTAACCCTAATTTTGTATCAAAATTTTGTTCTATCTAGTTTTTGTTTAGTTTATGGGATTTGTGGGGTTAACAGGGAAGGAGGAACCAATTGAAGACCAAAGCACATCATGTCAGATCCCTTTCCTAATTTTAGACAAACCCATAGGTCTCAACTTTCTTAGATTCATGATATCATCTTGGTAAACTATGGTATTGTAATCCTAGTTATAAATTTGCAAAATTTATCATTTTGACTCTTGTTCTAACTATTGTTCATTCCCAGATCATATATAATAGATCTAAAAATATAAATAATTGAGGATATATTTATGTTTTGAAAAAATTATTCTATATTTACTCCATTTTCACTAATCATCTTATCTTGAATCAAATTAATCATCTAAAAATGGGCATTCTGAGGTATTTAAAATAATCTATCATAGCATGCATAACCTTTGTCTCTATCAAATATATAAATTTGAAAGTTTTTTCATTTATAACAATATCACAACTCTTGATTTACTGATAGTCATGTTTTTATTATTTTTAGTCATAGTTTTGCATTTTATCACAAAACTACAGTTATTGATTTTATAGTCATTAGCAATATTATCAGTTTGAGTCACAGTATTGTTCATCTAACCATAGTTTTGTAAGTCATCTAATTTATAATATTACCACTCACAAGTAGAATTACTGATCCCCAAATAATTATATTCTAGTCTGTAGTTGTAATATTTCCCTATGTATTTGTGGGTTTGTAGAAAATGATTGAAACTACCAACTTGTGTACTTGCAAGTTGATAGTCAAAGATCTATTTTGGCATTCTCAAAACTAGTTATGAATCATTTTAAATCATTTTTCGTCTTTCATATCATCTTATTATGGGATTTTTTATTTTTTATTTTCTTCTCGTACATAATCACACATCTTAATTTAATCAAGAAATTAATCTTTTTGCTTTTTTGTTGGTTATTTGGGGCTACGATTAGTGTATGATCTCTCCCTTGCATCCTTATGGTGATTCATGGGAGATCATAAAATAAATATAAAACCATTCTCTTTTTATTTTTCTAAGGGGTTGGCAATGTGGATTTAATCACCATGCATTTCCCAAACTCTATGTTCTAATAGATTATAATAATTAGGACAATTATTACTACAGCCTAAGTAGAACTCCCTATAAAGGGTTTATGGAGTGAGGGGTGATTAATAGCCAAGACCTAGGGTAATTATAAAACATCCTACATGGACTTGGGATCCAACATAGTATCACATATATTAGGGATGCACCTATATATCCTTATGAAATCAGACATAAGAGCACTCAGCCATAACAGGTGAACATTGTAGGAGTTAGTATTATCTCTGAAGTAACCATCATGTAAAAGTAGGGTTGAGAAGGTTTGGTAGATAAAACAATGGGTCATCGGCCCATAAAATCACCTATAAATCCATTATATCATGTGAGCATCAGGGTACACACTCATCAATTTACTAATCATATGGTGTGGCTTGCTTTTTTGGGTGTGTATTATGCTAAACCCATGTTATTTATGAGCTGAGTCAGCCTTGTATCCGAAAACTATACACTTATCTAGGTCCTTTACACATATCACCTTATATATTCCATTCTCATCTCATCATCCTTTTTTATATATTCTAATCATCCATAATTATCATCATCCCCTTTGTATATCCTTGACATATTTGTCCTTGTATATCCTTGCCATATCATCATATTATCATCATCATCATCTTATCATTTTTGTCTTATACATCCTTTTACTCATCCCATTATACATTCTTCATCCCTTCCTAGTACCATTATATCCACATATCCTTGATCATCACCCCCATCATCTTGACCCACACATCATTGGTCATATCCCCATTACCTACATTTGGTCTTATATATCCTTATCCCATCATCTCTTTCTACATATATCTTTGCACCTTATACATCCTTGTCATCATCCCATTATACTTTTCATTATCTTATCCCATCATCATCTTATTTAAATCCACTCCTAGTCAAATCATATCCATTCATCATTTGCCATCACTCTAACACTGGCATATCCTAATCACCCACACCTTGTCTTATATATCCTTGTCATCTTATATCCTTATCCAACTCCTCATCTTGTATATATTCCATACCAGTCTAACCATATCCCCTCATCATAAATCATACCCCCATCCTTATCATACTATATTATTATCATTATCCACCATCACCATCTTCTATCTATCACATCTTAATCCAACTATATATACCCATCACCTCATCTACTCACATATCTTAATAACCACCTTGTACCTATTTTTTATATCCCATATACCCCATCTTTTCTTCATCACATCCTAGTTTAACCATATTCACTCATCATTAGTCATTCCTCATCATCTTAATATCTTAATCATGTTGTCTTTTACATCTTTATCTTAGTCACCCCATCTTATACAAACTTTGTCAATCTTGTGGATACTTTCATACCTTCTCATCATCATCTCCTTACACACACACACACACACACACACACACACACACACATTATCTTTTTGTACATCCTTTCACACATCCCATACTATCTTATCTTCATCCCATCTTAGTCATACCCCATCACCTATCCTAATCACATCTCATCATCCATATCCTACCCTAAGTCTACTTTAGCCCATCATCATTTATCTTGACCTTGTCCTTTAACACCCATCTAGTCTAACCCTATCCTATCTTATCCTAGTTGGCTTCTAAGTTCATATCTAGGTCTAAACCATCCACATTTCATCACCCCTTTATAATTACATCATCACCTCTCTATATTATCCCTTACCCCATTATTCTAGTTATATCTATCAAAAAATCACATCATCAAGTCCCATCTTGAGTAGATCAATTTAAGGCCTTAAGATAGTGCTCCTAGTACCCATACACATCATATTATCATCCTAATCCACTCACATTATCATTTGATCTAATCCTATAGCTTAGTCAATATCATGCTATCATCTTATCACTTTGTAAACTTTAATATAGCAAACCCATCATCATCAATATAGTCAAATAATATTTCCTTGTTCATAACTACGACCCATCATATTTTCCTCTTTCTAGTTTGAATTTAGGAATGCATAAATCCTTTTACTAGCTTGATAACTAGCATTATTGATAGGTTGTTCACACATATTGCACTATCAATTTAAAATTTGATCATATTCTTTAATCCCTTAGTCTATCTCATCCACATCATCACCTATCATCCTAGATTGGTCATTTTGATCTATTTTTTTAAATATATCATCCCTAATCCTTAGCATACCTCCATCATCCATCATCTATCAACCATCACCATGGAAATAAACCCTACTTTCATTGACCAATACATACATACCAACAAATATAAGATCCTTTTATGACTCATTATGATGGGTAGACCACTTCTTAAAGGTGGTAATCCCCTTTAACTCATTGTACCTCCCATCTAAGTCCCTTCATGTGAGCCCCATACCAACCCTCCATCCACTCATCATAAACCATCATCTGTCGATTCCCATACTAGCAAAGGAATCGCATCTCAGCCACTAATAGTCCATCCACCCAACCACATCAACAACCATATGATAATAAGTCCAATGCTTCCACATCTAGGTCAAAAAATTAAGCAAGCCCTTATACTCCCCTTCCCATATCATTAGAAGTTCTATTCAAATAACTAGTCACCATGAACATTATGGTTTATCCACCCATCTAACATCTTGATCCCACTAAGCTAATTCCCTTTGGATATAAATATGACTAATATTATCTATACCATCAAACATAAGGGCATACTATCAATCAATGTTAACCCTTCCAAGACTATGTTCAAGACGTTATTAATCATGGTGACATACTAATTGAGGATGAACTAGATGAGTTTAAATTGTTAGGTGCACAAACTAAATAATGCCAAGATTTCATTTCTCATAATTATTAATCCCTTCCCTTTCTAAGCCAAGGTCAAGATGTTATACCCATCCTATATGATCCCCCATCATCAAGTCCTCCATCAAAGCTAAGCGTAGTCCTCCCATATCTCATGACCCCTCTCACTCATAACATCACAAACCCCATGTTGAAAATTCAATCATAGATAATGAATATTCTAGAAGAATTATATCTTGTGTATCAAATTAAACTTCAAATTTAGCATCCAAAATATTATCTTCTATAGGATCATGTTTAACACCCATATCCAAATCAGATTCCTCATTAAAAATGTCATCCTCATTGATGTTGATAATGCATGTCTTTTAGTGGATACTTATAATCTAGATACCTTTGATCCATTACCAAGCATATATTTTGATCCCATTCTAGATGATGATGTCATAAATTAGTTCTTACAAGCTTTATATATTGAAGATAATAAG
This sequence comes from Torreya grandis, assembly GCA_037957365.1. Lineage (NCBI taxonomy): Eukaryota > Viridiplantae > Streptophyta > Pinopsida > Cupressales > Taxaceae > Torreya > Torreya grandis. The sequence goes on from JARHVA010003438.1 coordinate 1,434,666, forward strand.
ATTGATTTTGCTTCCACCTCAAATACATGTCTTATAGATAGTCATAATGACCCTTTCATTGATCTTGAGGAAATGTTCTCTGATGTCAAAACTAGGTCTCCAAGAACCCCTATGAAGAGCATGCTACCCCATCACCCCTCATTAACCTCATCACATCATCTCCACCACTTCCATCCCTCATACACCCCTTTCTTCCCATTGATGATCATTTGATCACCTCCCTCCATAAGGATGAACAATAACATATATGGTTGGAGCCTCCCTCAAGTAATATAATGTGTGACAAAATTATAAAGGTCCAAGACCATATTCTATAAATCAATCAGGATGTCTTTGATCCCATAAGTCAAAACCAATAAAATTTAAATCATCTACCAAATAAAAAAAACTCTTATCCTAGTGAAGCCCAATATATGGCACTAGGAGAATGTCAAAGTCAAAATAATCATATATCAAGTTAAAAATCAATCTCCCCTAGTGAAGCCCAAAATCAATAATCAAGGGGAAATCAAAGTCAAATCTAGTCAAATGATCAAAATCATATGGTTGATAATTATAAAATAATAATATCAAAGAAGAGCCACAACATCAAGTGTCTTAGATATCCTATAGCCTTTTATCACTTGCCACTAATCAAATGAAGCACATCCCACATCTCCAATGATTTATGTGACTGCTAGTCCTAATATTCCATTATCCATCACTCCATATTATCATGATCCCATCATTCATTTTATTCCTAGTCCTCCATAACCCATCATACCATCTTATCTTAATCCTATCATCCATCAAAGTCAAGCTCTAATCACATCCATACCTCCCATCGTATTCCAAAGAAACATTGTCTCTTTTAGGGGTGATGAAGACACTTGGTCTAGATATCTGTAGGGGTCTACATCAAGTGCCAGTGAAGGTTACACTAACCCTTATACATCTAGTGGTGAAATCATGATCCTACCATCACCCATCTCCTAAATAGGTGTTGGATAAATAATACATCAAATATCCACACCTTGCATCTCTCCCATCATATAATAAATTGAGATGCCATCTAAAATTTTAAAAAAATATTTCATCCAATAGTGAAAACCAATCTTCAAGCACCTTAGGTAAGTACCATGATGAAAATTGGTTTTTGGAATCATGTTAGAATAATCCATTATTTTCATTGTACCGCAACACTTAGGGCTATAATCCACCTTCCTTATCACATCCCTCATCCACCTATCCCTTATGAATCCCATCCATATCATATCCCTCTATCTATTACTTACCATCATCATGCATCCTATTATGTCCCTTTTTCCTTCTTTTTTTTACCTTCATAAGGAAGTGAAAGGTGTCTTGAGAACTATCCCTAAACCATCTTGGCATATCCTCCAATGGACACTCAAGTAATTAAACATTTGGTTCCTTCATGATGTGTTTATTGACAATCATTAGTCCCTTCTCTATTTTCCTCTATCCCCTTTTCCACTTCACTCTCATCACATTCATCATCCTATTCATCCTCATCCTTTTTTCTAGGATTGGTATTCCCTTTAATAGTAAAACTCCATTTGTATAGTGTACATACATATTCTAAAAAGCCCTAAAATTTTGAAAATTTCAAAAACCCTAAAAATTATAAAATTTACAAAATATAAAAATAATCCATCATGTCTTGTCTTTGGTCTAATACCCTAGTCACATTCATCTACATGTCATTTGTATTTTCTTATCCCCCATATTTGGATACACCATTTGGTCCTAAACCCCAATCAGAGTGGTCACCAATCTTCCAATCTCTTTATCATCATTAGCCTAGGTATTATTGGCACACATCACTTTGTCAAGGATTTATTATATCACCCATAGTTTACCTATCAATACTTGTTCACATCTAACACCCATCACATTACCTCTTTGCTAGTGTGAAAGGTACTTAATCCCATAACTATCTTTATCATTTCCTTTTCATACTTAACACCCATCAAATCACTATTTTCTAGCATGAAAGGTATTTGATCCCATCATCTCCTCCTCTTTTTAGATTAGACTCTTGAAAGGCCTTAATTTTTGGTAAAATTGGTCATCACTTTTCTAAACCACCTTCATTGGCTACTTTTTGATTTGATTACAAGACCATATCAGTATTTAAAGACTTTATCCTATCCTCCATCCTTCTATCCATAACTAGGGGAAACACCTCATCCTAATCATGATCACCCTATCCAAATCCAAGCTCATCCTAACTCCACAATCTCATCATGATCACCATAGTCCAACCCATCACCTAGTCACTCATCTCATCATTAGATAAGACATTATAACACTACATGTAGATACTTGTGTGTTACTTGTTTATTGTTTAAATTATTTTATTATGTATATATCCTATTTGTCTTATGTTTTTCATGTTTCTTTTTTTCTATTTGTAAATTAATAGGGATGATATGAGGACAATAAAAATGCACTCAAGGATGCAGAGTTTGTTACTTGCCTATGCACATTGGCATAATGTCTTCTTGGTCATGTATATATCATGGGGCATACTAAAAAGTGACAAATTTCATGTATTTATTAAAATTTTATGATATTTATGACATTTGTGATGGCTTGATCATCTATACTCTCATCACTTATCTAATCATATAATCAACCTTATTCACATAACTGATTTAATCTTCACACACCATTCGAATAACATCAAATAATTTATCCTCATCATTTCATCATTAACATCATCCTATAATCACTAATAATTGTTATCATCATCATTCTCAAGTCACAATTACATCAACTTGAGGTATATTTAGACTATATAGGCAACACTTGACCACTTTCATAGTACCCAAGGATAACTCATCCACTATATCTTCTTTCCCAATCATTCATTGTCATATCATCCTCTAGTCCTACATTAGTTAAATATTTGAGCCATAACCATTCAATAAATTGATCAATCATCATCCTTTCCATCATATCCTTAATATTTTCATCAATTTCCCACACCTATCAATTAGGTCTGATAAGTCATAACTTCCATCTTTTCTTCCATTAATCACTGATTGGTTAATAAATTATAGTTACCTTGGATGTGTCCTTATTCGAGGCATCATCATTAATCATATTATGGATCATTTATTTAATGCAATGAATGCCAATTCTTTTGGTCACTTGATCATATAATTTCTTCTCTATCATCACCTACATCATTTTGATCGATTTATCTTTGAGATACACACACCAATATTATCAAATCCTCATCTTGTCATAGCCCATATCTCTCCCTTAAATACATCCTTTCTTTGGATATGTATAAATATTTTGGCCTTTAATCCTATCATCATCATATTATAGTTTATTCCCCCTTGGGATGTGTCAACAATTGTGACACTCATCACCTATATTCCCTATGCATATGTCCTTTCCAGGGGCATCATCAATCTCTATCTCAGTGATCAAGTTGAATCCTTCATATTCTTCATCATCTATCTCAACATATATCATCCCATCCCCTTATCTATTCATCACATTTCACCCCTTGTTTCTTCTTTTGAGTGGTCATCTATCTCATTCTTCCCCACATGGCCCCTCGAGGGGGAATCATATCCAATAACATCATCATCTACTAACATTCATATATTACATGGTTTTTATTTAGAACACCATTACTCCTTCCACTTGGTTCAATCATAATGCCATTACAAAGAGGGGGGAAATGTATACACCTAAAATTACTAGCTTTATTATTTTCAACTAATATTTCTATTAGTTGACACTAATTCCACTTAACCTATTTTATTCCAATAATTTATCTTATTTATTACCTTGTATTTAATATCCCCCTTATATTATCATACTTCACTAACCTTATCATTACTTTATTAATTCTATTTTAACCCCTATTATCTTAATCTAATCCTAGTTATCCATTATATGAGACATTTAAATTCCCATAACCCACCTAACTACTTACTAACATACACCATAGCCTTTCCTATATCCCTAGTCCCTAATCACATAACTAATCCCTATCTAACTCCCACCTAAACCTTCATTATCCCTAAGCTAACAAAGAAGCCTCTAAAATTGGAGAAGCTCCTCCAAGTCTCTAGAAGTCTTTAAACTAGAGACTTCTAAGGAATTTAATATTGCTTGAATAATCTATAGCCCTTAGATCTCATCATCAAACTTAAAATATAAACCCTTGATATTACCTCCCAAATCTATGTAATCAAGGCTCCTCCTCCATGGAAGCTAACCAAAATTTTCATAACATCTTCATGCCAAAATTAATCCTCAATCATCTATCCATCATCCATCATCTTTGATTAAGAATCCATGTCAAAATAAGTCTAAGGTATCTATCTCAATCCTCTTGTCTTTTCTATTTTGTTTAATCATGGTGTGAAGCACTTAGGATTTAAGTGTAGGATTGAATGTTTCATTCATCTAATTTAATTTAGATTATAATGGATTTATCATCTTACCTAGTGGTTATTATTTAAGTTTGGATTTTTCATTGTTAAATCCATATAGAGCTCAAACTTCACCCATAATAGGGTATAATTCCTAGTAACTAATGGTTTGAATGGGAAAAATGCATTTTAAATAGCAATTATGGAAGTGAAGACAATTTCAGGGCTTCGCCCAATTGCAAAAGGACTAATAGGCTACTCAATGCCTCATGAAGGCTAATTACACCTAAGTTACATCTTTTAACTATCATAAGGAGTTATGGACTATTTTAGGTGTATACATGCCTTTTATGAAGATAATTGATGTTGACTCAACCTTTATTACCTCATTTCCAATGTTAAAATGAGACATAAGGGAGAATCAATATATGGAGAAGGATAAAAAGGGCTACATAACTAATGTAGCTAAAATTTGAGAGTATTTTAGTCATGAATGACTCATTCCACTCTCTTATATGCCATTATCTCCTTCTTCTATCCCCATTTTATTTTATATATTAAAGTCTTTTGGCCTTGAATTGTATCCCTTAGGATGGTATGAAGAAACTCTACTAGTGTTTGTACTTATTCACCTATTTGTATTGATTAATAAAAATTTTCAACTCTTTCATGGTGACATATAGTGTATTCATACTTTTTTGATATGAAAATGTGATGGTTTTATTTCCACTGTAGTTCCATGTTCACCTATATGTCAAGAAGTTTTTTTATGCATGTTATGTGGAGTGTAGAAATGTAGGTGATGGGGTTTTAAAGTGTGACATGACTGGTAAGAGTCTCCTAACATGCCTACTTATCATAACAATTACACTACATTCACCTAGTACAACCTCCAAATGATAAATTTATGCATAAGAAATCATGATGATGATTATTTATTTATTTTTAGGCCATTAATGTGTTAAGATTTCAAGTTGAGTGAGTGGATGAAAGATCATTCAAGTGCGTCACAACACTTTAGTATATATTTCCTTATGTAACTTCTTTACTCTTTTTATCCCAAGAGGATTAGGTATTAGAAAGAGAGATCAAGTAAGTAAATCAGGGGAGCTAGCCCCATAAAATATAGAGGTTTGGCCTAAACAATAGGTAACACATAAACTAGAGGTCATTCTAATATTATCCTAGGTTTGAGGTGGATGTGAACAATCCTTTCCTTAGAAAGGGTGTAACATATCACCTAACGATAATTTATTAGGTATTTAGATAACTAAGTGAATATTCAAATAGGAGGAAGTAAAAATTTAAATATAACTATGAGGTCTTCATGATCAGACAAGGTACTCCATAGCGTACTTAGTCTATACATAGGGCTAGTAAATCCATCTACAACCACCTAAATTGGCCTAGGCTTGGCATGTGAAGAAAGTTTAGAAGAAGTTATGGTTGATAGGATTTTGAGGTTTCTTATGGAAAATTCATGGTATGATTAATTCTTAAAGAGGCTCAAAACATATAAATGGGAAACCTTAACTCTTTCAGGTTGAGCCTAATACTAAACAAGCACTCATAGCCATAATTGGGCTTGAATAGTAGGGTAAAGTTGAAGTTCAACACTAAGTTTGTAGAGGAAGGAGATTAATGAATCATTTAAATGACATTAGAGTGTAAAATATTTAAATATACTAATAATACATCTATAATATAATTACCCTTCATATAATTTTAAAATTGACACTAAGTGCTCATACATATCCATGAATACTTGGCTCACTTGAGAGTTATTTAATGAACATCATCACTCAAGATAGTTAGTAAATGGGATAAGTTCATAATGAATCTTATCAATGTAATGATGACTTTTAGAACATACAAAATACCTACATGGAGCATAACTCCCTCACCACTTTCATGAGAACCTACAACAACATCATATGTATATCTACAATCAGCCTATTAGAGTAAAGCATGGTAAGTTGTAAGGGGCAGGAGTGGGAGATCACTATGTGTACTTAAGGAACTATTTAAGGGTATATGGGTCATAATGAAGAGTTTTAAATAATTAATAGGTCTACATGGAATTATTATAGGTCTAATAATCTCACTTTCATTGGTAGATACTTGAAATTCAATCTAAGTGTCAATAACTAAGTTTTTCTTACCTTTTGACTATGCCATAAGCAAGTTGAGTTCAAATGGGTAGATTAAATAATGATGAGAAAAGGATTATTGTGAGATTATATCACCTCCATAATACCACAATTTATTTAATAAACTAGGATTGTGCTCCATTTCTCAAACATTTGTCTTAATGCACACCTACAACCATTCTATTTGGCTTGCTTAGAGTTTTATGATGGAAATCACTATTTAAGGAAATTGGTGGAAAGAGTGAGCTCATAAGGACCTCCTCAAGGTAAAATTAGACCCAATATGTTTAAGACACTCATATTAAGTAGTGGATAGTTTTGAATATCTAAGTAGTTGAATTCAAGGTCCTAACCACATTCATTCACTCCATTCAAATCAAAAACTTGATCAAGAAGCCTTAAGATAGTTTGGAGTACTAAGAGAGTTACAAAAAGAGGTTTGATTCAAAAAGGTGATACCTAAGAGAGGCTAATAGATATTTCCCAAGGATATTTAATGGAATTTTTACTCATAAAACATTAGAAAGTCACACATACAAAGCTTTTTATTAGATTAGGTTCTTGATCCCTAAATCGTAAATAAAAGCATAAGAGTATAAATAGATGTTTAGGGTTGATCACACACAGAGACATAAAAACTGATGAATAAGTATTAAATTTAGGGAGGAATATTTTTTTATAGTGTTTATTCCATAAAATCACCCCTAGTTATATTATAACTCTTAATACTCAACCTTGTAGTCAACAGGCAACCTATAGCTAGTCTAGAATAAATGGTCAATTGAGGCCCTTATAGGCATAGTCAGGTATTAAAATTTTGTAATAATGGTCCTTATATATTATTAAATAGATAAATTCTATAATTTTATTCATATGGTATACCCAATATTATATCTCAGACCAAGGCATGTCTAAGATAGTCAATGTTGGGGTTAGGTGGATGAATCCATGCCATGAAGGGTATACAAAAAATTTAGAATACATAAAAGGTTTTATAATAGTAAAAAATTGTGGTTATGGGTCCTTAGACCTCCTTGAATTGGTTGGCATTCAATTCTATAGTCAAACACCTTAGTTATAGACCAAATAGCCATGCCTTAAATCTAATTTTAGATGCTACTTCCATATTAAGGTCTATCTAAGCTCCTATAATGAGTTTTATGGTTAATGAGAGGTGTATGTATATGTTTAAAACATTACAAGAATGTTTCAAGAGAAAATAAATTTTTATAATTGTTTAGGTGTCTTAAAAACCTACTCAATTCACTCACCCTATTCACAATCAATTTGAAGATCACCTTCAAGTGCTCAACTCTTCATCACAAGGAGGCTCAAGGCCAAAAATCTTAGGGGAGTTCAATAATCCCTATGAACCAAGGATTATTTAAATATTATATGGTATTTGGGGGTTAATATTTATGAACTAACATTAAGAAGATAACCAGTCAAAACTAGTTTGAAGTTAATTATAGTGTCATCTTCCAATGTTCATATCTCTACACATCCTTTGCATGGGAACCCAAAATATTCATGAAAGATGATGAGTTTATTACACTATATATTCATGGCATTTTTTCCTAACTTGGACATCTATACACTATGAACTATCACTAAGACACCTAAGCACTCATAAGCCTCTATAAAACCATAGGTAGGCCTAGTCATAAAAACCTTGATATATTAGCATCATAACACCCTATAAAGTCTTGAAAACACTTATAATTTTAATAAAACTCAAACCCATGGTATTGAATTGTATGAACACTATACATGATTACCATAAATCTATACTTTTACAATATTTTGAGAATAAAGGAGGGTACAAAACTATTTGGGATGATTCCAATCATTTTATGGGATGGTTTGGGACATTTTTCACCTTTCCAAGTCATGATATGTCAAAGGATACACTTGTAAGGTCTCTACAACTCATTCCAAAATTATCGGTCTACAAGTGTTATAGAAAAGTAGACTAGAAAACTAGGAGAAGTGAAATTTAAAGTGTCTAATGCTTGTATAAGACTATATTATAGTTGATGGTGATGGTTTATGTGTGAATAATACTTATCCACAAGGTATTATTTTAGATAATTTGGACTTATCTATATTCCAACTAAAAAACAAATATCAATAATACACCCACATTATTCAAAATTTTATAATTTTAAATTCTCTCCAATCTAATAAATGGGGAATAGATACAAATCATTACCATACTCATCACATGAAACTTAAAAATAAACCAAAAAATATTCATTTTAAAATATTATCTCTCATCCAATTTAGGGACATAAGTCTAGATTATCTAAAATAGTCCTTCACAAGTTTTCAAGCTTTCTTGTAGGTTTCATGGAGGTCAACATACGAACAACTAGGCTATTAGGCTTAATTGGCCTATTTGACCTATTTGGTAAAAATATAGCTAAATTTTGGCATAGAGGGGAGGATGAATAGAGTTTATGTAGGGTATAATGTCTAGTGACTGATGGTTTGAATGGGCTAAATGCATTTAAAAATCCATTATTGAAGCAAAGATAGTTTCAAGGCTTGGTCCACATGCATATAGATTAATAGGCTACTCAACACCTCATGGAGGCTAATTACACCTCAATTACATCTTGTAACTCTCATAATAAGGTGTTATTAGATATTTTGGGTGTGGATGTGCCTTTGATGTAGATAATCAAGGTTGACTCAACCTCCCTTACCTCATTTTTAATGCCAAAAGGAGCCATTAAGGGAGTATCAATGCATGGAGAAGGATAAAAAAGATTTCATGACAAATTTAACTACCATTTTATTGGATTTTAGTCATTAATGACTCCTTACCCTCTCTTCTACACCATTATACATTTATTCTCTCCTAATTTATTCTATATATTGAAGGTTTTTGGCTTTAAAATGTATCCCTTAGTCTTGTATTAAGAAACTCTACTAGTGTTTGTACTTATGTTCTTATTTTTAAAAATCAATAAACTTTTACACCTATTTCATGGTGACATCTAGTGTATCCATACTTATTTGTTATGCAAATGTTATGGTTTTCTTTCCTTTCCAAGTTCTTGTTCACCTAGATGTTAAGAAAGTGTCTTATGTAAGCTATATGGAGTGTTTAAGTGTAGGTAATGTGGTTTTAAATTATGACATGACTGGTAATCATCTCCTAACAAGATTTATTTTCATAAACTTTGCATTCCATTCACCTATTACAACTCTATATGAAACATTTGTGAATAAGAACTCATGAGGATGATTGTTTAATTTTTTTAAACCCATTAGTGTGTTAAGAGTTCAAGTTGAGTGAGTGGATGAAAGATAATTGATGTGTATCACCACTCTTTAGTATATATTTCCTTGTGACACTTATTTACTCTTTTCATCCCAATAGGATTAGATTTAATAAAGAGAGATCAAGTGCATAAATAATGGGAGGTATTCCCATAAAATATAGAGGTTTGTCTTAAACAATAGCTAACCCATAACTTATAGGTCACTCCAATTTTATCCTAGATTTGAGGTGATGTGAGTAGTCCTTTACTTATCAAGGTTACAACCTAGTCACCTAAAAATTCTAACATGCCTAGTTGGATGAGCTTTATGTGCCTTAAATCTTGCCTTGGTAGCCTTGAAGGATATCTGAGAACTTTAGACATTTAGTAAAAGTATATATGGTCATCTCAGAGAACTTTAAGCATCAAATTGGTATGTTTGTAATTAGGAGTCATAACAAAGTTAATGGAAATTCACCATCTCAGGGGTAAGAAAGGTCATTAAATAGTTATTTTTGATAATTCATTAATTTGTACGTACTTAATGATGAACTATGGATTGGTATGTTACATAATTATATAATACAATCCATTATGAATAGACTTATGACCTTTTAAAACTCTATGATGATCTTTACCAACTATATTCCAACCCCTATCATTCATATATTTACCCTTGTCAGTCTTATGATGAATCTCTTTATTATCAAGACTACTAACCCTATTATGAGCCTTATCTGCCTCCTTGGTAGTATAATCACTAATATGATCAATCATGGCAACAACATGATTTCCTCAAAAAACCTACTCATGCCCCAAGTTAGTCCATATCAAGCCTTAAAAATACCCTATTGGATTATGATAGTCTTACAGTAAACATTAACACATTGAAGTGGTATGGGAAATATATTCCTAAGCATGTGATTGAGGGTGTTAGGAATTCATTGTAGGAAGCCAAAAAAGAGTGTATATCATTCATTAGGAATTGTCACTGAATAGGAAATAGTGACATTCTAAACATAGAGGGTCTAGTTTACAAGATTGAGGAGAATTTGGAAGTACATGAAGGGAAATAAACTCACGAACACCAACATTGTATCCATTCCTCCATCTCATGTTAGTATTATGTTGAGCTTCCCATTACCCCTAAATATCTTCAACCAATTGTGTATCAAAGCTCTCAAATTCTCTCAAAATCCTTCCCATCCTTTCCATCATGGAAATATATCCAAGAGAGGCTACAAGAAGAAGAAAAGGTATGTGTTGAGGGACTAATCATCATAATTAGATCCCTAACCAATCAAGGCTTGATTTTGAAGCCTACCTTGCTAAGAAAATTGAGGCTTCAGATAAACACTTGTATCAGATAGTGGTAGTTGGAAAAGTGACACAATCCCAACTAAAAACACCTCCATCCTTATCCCAATATATAATCTATACAATACAAAAAACTCTTACATCTAAGTTTCTAATGTGGAAACAAATGATGTAGTCAAAGGAAAGAGAAAGGCAATCAAGAAAACCTTAAATAACTCAAGAGTCTAATTCATTTCCCTTTTGGAGATAAATCTAAATTAATGTATAGAAGAGGGAGGAGGTGATGAGTATTAAAGACAAGCATCTAAAGGAAGGAAATATGGCATACATATCATCTCTCTTAGAGTCACTCCAAGAATCTCCTATGCCACTCATTGAGAGAGAACCTATCTTTAAAGAGACAAGTAAATAAAATTAGGTTGAATTGACAAATTATGATGATGGCTTGTCAAATGTTAAAAAATAACTTATCTTTGGAACACCCATTGGCAATGAACAACACCATTCAACCTTTAAAGATGTAGAAGAAGATGGGATGCAAGGACTAGATGAACCATAAGAGAAAAATGCTTTCATTGGAAAATATGAAGGTGAATTCCAATATCTCCTTGATGACATGGAAGCTTCCTTTCATCATTCTAGTCCTTAATAGATTGCATTAGTTGTGAGATAAACTTATAGACTAGCCAATGAGGATAGAGAACAAGGCAAATTTGAGATCTTGGTTATGGTGATTCTCAACATAATCATGTCATCTTTGGTCCTATTGACAGTATTTGAGTTTTTCCAAGAGTGTCATGATGTACCATTTGTTAATTCTTGAATTCCTATGTCATAAGCATCTTGAGTCTTTTGATTATGTGTTAGGTGTCATAGTAATCTTGGAATGAGATTGATGATTGTCAAGAAGTCCTAAAAAGTCCAAATGAGTGATTTAGCGACGTTTGAAGAGTTTAAGGATATTTTGGGTAATATGAAGGTGTTTTAAAAATGTTAGAGGCCATAAAATGAGGATCACAGTGTTTTTAAGTTCTTTGTCCATGACACACTCATCTAAGCCACTTAACACCTCCATCACCCCTCCTAAACTATCAAGTACCTCTCAAACCACTGTATATGAGCCTATTTTGCCTTGTAAAACTTTAAAAAGGGGGAAATATTTTGATGAATTGTATTAAAATGGGGTCTTGAATAGGTCTTGTCCATGCCACATTAGTACCCCTATGCATTTAATGACACTAAAAGCCCTTTTTGAGACCCATTTACCCCTATGCTCTTCCACTTCCCCTACATTTTTTCTTGTTTTAAAATTCTTGTTGACTCATGATACCTCTCATTTGTCCCTAAAATGATGGTTTTCATCTTGAAACAAGGATAAAATGGTGGAAAGATAGATATTTTTAGAGGTTTCTATAGTTGTATGGAACTATATAGTGCATTCCATATAAAAGAGGATCAAAACATGAAGATGAATTAATATTAAGTGCTTCAATATATTTTTAGGACAAATGGATGTTAGAAAAGATAAAAATTTGACCTTTACTTCTTCTACCTTCCATGTAAGATCAGATGTCCCTTTAGGTTTATGCATAGTATGGTCATAAGGGAGAAAATCATGAGATGGTATCTTGGTCAGAGTAAGGGTATCCATTGAACTTCAATTAATGAGCATTAGTTTTAGGTTTAGTCCCATAAGATCTATAAACAATGATAATAAGTGGAGTGACATAGTCACTATCCTCATCTGCATAGGCCAAATGAAATATAATATTTTTCATGTATTATTGACTTATTTACTCAAAATAATGAGTGATATTGTTTCCTCAGTTCTTGAAGGAACTTATCATGGAATGGTTAGTACTTTACTCATATGTGTGAGCTAATAGAAATAATAAATCTTCAATACTAGCTCTTATGTGTGATCTTTAGATAGGTCTATGTAATGGATAGAGGTTGAATGTCCTCATCATTAGTTTTTGACTGGGTTGAATACATGGTAGAGATTTTAAAGGTTTCCAATGCCTTTTTTATTAGGTTAGAGGTCTAATGACCTATTTTCATATAAGAACATCCGAAGGAGAAAGGACATGTGCATACTTGAAAACCATTGTATAATGAACACTGTGTATGGCTTAGTGACATTTGTAGAGCTTTAAATACAACTCAAGAACATGGAAGGAGATGTTGAATTGGTAGTATATCATCATAATTGCATTTTGAAAAAGCTTATGGACATCCATGGAAACCTTAAAGGATTAGAAATCATCCTCCTCTCCTCCAAGCTCACTTAGTCAGTTTTAGTAGAATTTAATGTCTTTAGCCCAAAGTAAGGTTGTTTGGGGTGTCTTAGGTTTCATTTCTTGGAATGTGTATGCCCTTTTTTTATTTAAAGGTGATATATTTGATTAAATATATGTATAAGGGTATTTAAGGTCATGTTGTTTACTTTAGAATGGGTCTCATGCTTCATTTTAGGTCCCTTTATTACCTATATAATATCATCTTGCTTTCACTACCTTATCACTATGTTTCACCCCTATTTCATGATTTCACCCCCTGATCACCTCATAGTCACCTTCATCCATCCATCATTAATTTTAAGGCTAGATAATGAGAAAAAAAATCTATATACACTTATACACCACTAGTAACTATTATAATCCATAAATTCATGGAAATTCAAACCTATATGGGTCATATACATGACTAAGAAAGATAATGAACACCTATTGTGTTGAAGAGAATAGTCACCTATTGATAATCCTTTAGAATGTTGTGATTTAAATAGAGATGGACAAGTAAGCAAAGAGTCAAATATAAGGAGGAATTAAAAATTCAAAGATAAATATGAGGTCTTTACAATCAGACAAGATATTCCACAAGGTACTCATTCTATACATAGGGCTAGTAAATCCACCTATAACCACCTAAATTGGCCAAGGCTTGGCATGTGAAGAAAGTTGAGTATACGTTATTATTGATAGGATGGTGAGGTTTATTATGGAAATTTCATGGTATGATTAATTATCAAAGAGGATAAAAACACATAAATGGGAAACCTTAGATATTTTAGATTGAGTTTAATACCAAACAAACATGTATAGCCATTAAAGGGATTGAATAGTAGGGTAAAGTTGAAGTTGAACACTATGTTGGTAGAGGAATAAAATTAATGAACAATTTGAATGAAATTAGAGTGTAAAATAATTTAATATACCAATAAGACATACATAATATAATTCCCTAGCATATCCTTTCAAAATTGACACTAAGTGCTTACATATAGCCATGCTTGCTTGGCTCACTTGGGAGTTATGTAATAAGCATCATCACTCAATATAGTTTTAGATTAAGGTAAAAACAGGTTTTAAAGGGGCACCAAAACCTTGAAACAAAGATAGAAAGATGAAGCATTTATAACCACATGCAAAACCTAAAACCTACTACAAATAATTATCATAAACAAGTTTTATATGGACCTGAAACCACTGAAAAGATCACAAGTCATAACCTAGGTTTTGTATAGACCTGGCTTCACCATAGTCAAAAGATTACAAAAAATTAGGAAATAGGACCAAATAACATGACCAACTAAAAGAACCAGGCTATTCTTCTAGTTCCAAAATCATTTTCACTGCTTCCTTACCTTTCATAACAGTGTCTTGAATGGCAGTAGCCATCGACATGGCTCCCTCTTGCATAGCTTTCTTTCTTGAGCTCTGTCTCATCCTCTTGCTAGGCCCCTCCAAGGATTTGATCTCCTCATTAGCTCTTTTTCTAATATTAATAGTTGCAGCACATATGTTAGATGTAACCTCCTCCATCTTCATTATGCTTTCCTTGATGAGTTCCCTTAGGTTGTTCTCATAGTCTTTGATTTTGATGGGAATGTCTCTCATCTATTTTTCCATGTTATTGATTTTGTTCTAAACTACCTTCTAGTTGTCTTCCATTATATCCATTTTCCTTTTGAGATCCATTATCTCCTTAAACATCCATGAATCGAGTTGGAGGATAGCCTCTGCTTTGCAATTAACCCATCTTGTTGGTGTGTGCCTTCCATCGTTCTGCCTTTTATCACTCCACTCTTCTGTGTTCTTATTAGGATTGTTCCCACCTTCTTCAATGTGGTCCTCTCTTCCCCTTTGATTCTACTCCTTAGTTTTAGCTTGAGATCCCAAGTCTGTTTCTTGGTTGTCAGCCTGAACTATGTTTTCCCTCTCATTTATCGAAATAGGGTCCTCAACAGGGTCATCCAGGACTTTACCATCCTCAAACACTTGCTGGTTTTCCTCAGAGTCATATTCACTATTTTCAGACTTCTCCTCTATGTTGACTCCTTCTTTCTCATTCTTCTCTTAAACTTCTTCTTCCTCACTGGAACTTGAATTCCTATTTTCTATTCCTCCCTCTTCCTCCAAGCTTTCCTCCCCAGACTTATCAGTTCTCTCATCACTCAATATAGTTAGTGAATGGGATAAGTTCATAATTAATATTATAAAATTAAGTATGACTTATAGAATGTATAAAAAACCTACATGGATAATATCTCCCTCAAAACTTAGATGAGAACCTATAACAACACCATATGTAGGTCTACAATTAGCCTGTGAGATCAAAGCAAGGTAGGTTTTAAGGGACAGGAGTGGGAAATCACTATGTGTAATTAAGGGAAGATTGAGGGTTAAAGGGGTAAAAATTAATAGTGTTAAATAATTAATAGTTATGCATGGATTTATTCTAGGTTTTAGCATCTCACTTTCATTGGTAGATAGTTGAAATTCAATCTAAGTCAACTGCCAATAACTAAGTCATTCTTGCCTCTTAATTGTGAAATAAGCAAGTTGACTTTAAATGGGTGAAGAAAAAAATGATAAGAATAGGATGATTTTGAGATGATATCACCTCTATAATACCATAATGAAACTAATAAATTGGGATGGTGATTCATTTCTCAAACCTTTTTCTTAATTCACACCTACAACCATTCTATTTGGCTTGCTTAGAGTTTTATGATGGAAACCATTATTTAAGGAAACTATTGGAAAGACTGAGATCACAGGGACATTCTCAAGGTAAAATTTTCCCCAATATTTTCAAGACACTAATATTAATTATTGGATATTATTGAATATCTGAGTAGTTCCATTCAAGGTCATAACCACACTTGTTCACTCCATTCAAATCAAAAACTTAGTCAAGAAGCCTTAAGTGAGAATACACATGCATATGGAGTACTAAGAGAGTTATAAATAAAGGGTGTATTAAATAAGGTGAGACCTAAGAGATATTAATGGAGATATACAAAGGATATTCAATGGGTTTGGACTTATAAAACATCAAGAAGGCACACTTATAGACCTTTATGGTCAGACTAGGTTCTTGATCCCCAAACCCTAAATAAGAACATAAGAGTATAATGTGATGTTTGGGGTTGATCAGGACATAGATAAAAAAATTGATGAAGAAGGATTAAATTTAGGGAGTAAGATGTTTTTATGGTTTTAATTTCATCAAGTCACCTCCATTTACCTTAGAATTCTTAATACCCAACCTTGTAGTCAATAGGCAACCTATAGCTAGTCTTGAAAAAATGGCCAATTCAGGCACTATTAAGCATAGTCAAGTCTTCAAATTTTGTAATATTGGTCACTATAAATGATTAAATACACCCATGATATCATTATTTTCATAAAAATAGTGGGTATACCCACTTTTTCATCTTATACCAAGCCTTGTCTAGGATAGTCAATGTTTGGGTTAGGTGGATGAATCCATGCCATGAAGGATCAGTAGATGGTTTGGAATCCATAAAAGGTTTTTGAATAATAAAAAATGATGGTTAAAGATCCTAATACCTCTTCCAAAGGTTTAAAATTAAAATATATAGTCAAATGCCTTAAGGATATACCAAACATGTATACTTTAAGTCTAATTTTAGACCCTACTACCATATTAAGTCTCTCCAAGATCTTACAACAATTTGGATGGTTAATGAGAGGTGTGTGTGGATATTTAAAACCTGATAAGAAGGTTTCAAGTTAAAATTAATATGGAGAATGGTTAAGGTGTCTTAAAACCCTTATCCAATAAATCACCATATACACAGTCAATTTGAAGCTCACCTTCAAGTGCTCAACCACTTTATCACAAGAAGGATTAGGGAAAAATATATTATGGAAGTTTAATTCTACCTATGTACCAAATATTAATTAAATGTTGGTTATAATTTAGTGTTTAATATTTATGAATAAACCTTAAGAAGATAACTAGTTAAAATAGGTCTAAAAACATCCTAAGTGTCATTTTCAAACATTCATATCTCTAAACATCTTTTGCATGGAAACCCAATCCATTATTGGAATATTATGAGGTCAATGAAATATATATTCATGGCATTTGTTCCTAACTTAGACATATATATGCTATGAACTATCACTAAAATTCCTAAGCACTCATAAACCTCTCTAAGACTTTAGGAAAATCTAGTTTTATAAACCTTGATATATTGACATCCTAACACCTTGGAATGGATTTAATAATAAATATAATTTAAATAATTCTTAGATATGAATCCACTCATGTAATTGAGTTCTACGAACACTATACATAGGTATCATAAATTTCACTTTTGTAGGATTTTGAACATAAAGGAGGGTATAAATATATTTGAGATGATTATAATCCTTAGAGGGAATGTTTTAGTACCTTATTAACCTTCTCAATTCATTATGTGTTAGAGTATACACATTTAAATGTATCTACATCTCATTCCAAAAAAATTAGTCTACAAGTGCTAGAGAAAGTTGGACTAGTCAACTAGGAGAAGTGAAATTTCAAAAGCCTAATTTTTGTATAAGCCTATATTATGTTTGGTGATGTTGGTCCAGGTATGAACCACACTTATATATAGTTTATAAACCTTTATTATAGGTTTTATGGAGGGAAATATTTAATTAACTAAACTATTAGGCCTAATTAGCCTATTTCAACTATTTGGTCAAAAAGATAGCTCAAGTTTGTCATAGAGGGGCTAATGAAGAGTGTCAATATAAGGTAAAATGCATTTTAAAAATAAATTATTTAAATGAAGATAGTTTCAAGCCTTCATACACATGCACAAAGAATAATAGGCTACTCAACACCTCATGGAGGCTAATTACACCTCAGTTACATCTTGTGACTCTCAAAAGGAGTTATGGACTATTTTAGGTGAGGACATGCCTTTGAAGAAGATAATTGAGGATGAATAAACCTTATTTTACTCATTTTCAATGATAAAATGATCCATTAAGGGAGCATCAATGCATGGAGAAGGATAAAAAGGACTACATAACTAATGTAACTACCATTTAAGTTGACTATAGTCACTAATGACTCATTCCCCTCTCTTATTTGCCATTATAACATTATTTTCTCCCCATTTAATGATATATATTAAAATATTTTGGCCTTGAATTATATCCCTTAGGATGGTATGAGGAAAATCTACCAATGTTTGTACTTATTTAGTTATTTAGATAGATCAATAAACTTTTCTAGGTATTTCATGATGACATATAGTGTATTCATATTTATATGATATGCAAATGTGATGGGTTTCTTTCTTTTGTAGGTTATTATTAACCTAGATGTTAGGAAGGTGTCTTATGTAGGTTATGTGGAGTGTATAATTGTATTTTATGGGGTTTTTAAGTGTGACATGACTGGTAAGAGTCTCCTAGTAGGCCTAATTTTCATAACCTTTGCATTCCATTCACTTAGTACAACCTCCATATGAAACATTTTTGCATAAGAACTCATGGGGATAATTTTTTAGTTGTTCTTAACCCATTAGTGTGTTAATATTTCAAGTTTAATGAGTGGATGAAAGATCATTCAAGTTCATCACTACTCTTTAGTATACATTTCCTTAAGAAACTTCTTTACTCTTTTCATCCCAATAGGATTATGTCTTAGAAAGAGTGATCAAGTATGAAAATTAAAGGATATATCCCCATAAACTCTATAAATTTATCCTAAAAAATAGGTAACCCATAGCCAATAGGTCACTCTAATGTTAGCCTAAGTTTCAGGTGGATGTGATTAGTCCTTTCCTTAGAAAGGGTGAAACCTAATCACCTAATAATAAGTTATTAGGTATTTCTCTATGTTTTTAGAGACATCATAGGTAATTAGAGAATCAAACATTCCTAAAATCAATTCCATAGAAGGAATAATTTATATGATATGTTGTTTAATGGTATAAGCTATGACTAAAGGAATCTATATAGTGGTGATAGAATTTTTTTCTAATGGCACACTTGTAGACACTAAAAAAAATTCAATGAATTTCTAGTAATTGAAGCACCTAATGAACCCATTTTATTATCTTATACCATTTCCTAACTTCTCAACTACCAAACATAAGTTAAAATCACTAATCTTAGCCATTTTGACTATGTCTCCCTAACCAGCGACGGTCGACCCTGGACTATGGATGGTTGACCTTGACCATCAATGGTTGCATGAAATATTGCATGATCAAAGGAATCAACTTTAGTTAAAATACAACTCACTCGTTTATTACCTTCTATCTAATTTTAGTCCACTATTCACATGATCAATACGTGATTAGACTATGTGATAAACCATTTATTAAACTCTTTGATTTGAATCTCCCTTTCCTCTATATAAAGAGATGAAAAGAAAGTTTAAATCATCATTAGGATCAAGATCAATCAGGTAGGTTCAATATTTCTAACACCTAAGCAAATCCAAAAGCTAAGTATCTATGTTTTTTTAATCAAGATTTAGTGATTAGCTCTACTTATTTCATTGCTTGTGTCTCTCCCCTTTATTTCTCTTTCACCTCAATTCTTCATATTGGAGTTATACAACTCTAAACATTTCAAATATTATCAAAAACCACCCATAAACCATTATTACTCACCCAAATACCCAATCCATAAACCAAATACCTCTAATTATCAGTTTCTATCTGATGACCACCATTCATAGAAGGATCCATGCCATGAAAGATCAATAGACAATTTGGAATCCTTAAAAGGTTTTAGAACAATAAACATGATAGTTAAGGTTCTGAATACCTCCTCCAAAGGTATATCATTCAAATATATAGTCAAATGCCTTAATAATAGACCAAAAATGTATACCTTAAGTCTAATATCAGACCCTACTACCATCTTAAGGTCTCTCCAATATATTACAATGAGTTGGATGGTTAATGAGAGGTTTATGGAGATATTTGAAACGTGATAAGAAGGTTTCAAGTTCAAATAAATGAGGATAATGGTTCATGTATCTTAAAACCCTACTCTAGTCATTAACCCTATGCATAGTCAATTCAAAGCTCACATTCAAGTACTCAACCACTTTATCACAAGAAGGCTCATGGACAAATATCTTAGGCAATTTTATGTCTACCTATGTACCAAATATTAATGAAATATTGGCTGGAGTTTAGTGTTTAATATTTATGAACAAACCTTAAGAAGATAACTAGTTAAAACTAGTCTATAAACATCTTAAGTGTCATCTTTCAAAATTAATATCTCTATACATCCTTTTCATGGGAACCCAGAACATTATTGGAAGATGATGAGGTCATTTCACTATAGATTCAAGGTATTTTTTCTTGACTTGGACATCTATATGCTATGAACTATGACTAAGATTCCTAAGCACTCGTAAACCTCTCAAAGACTTTAGGCAAATCAAGTTTTAGAAACCTTGATATATTGGCATCCCAAAACCCTATAATTTCTTGAATAATAACTATAATGTAAATAAATCTTAGAGATGAATCCACCCATGGCAATGAGTTGTACAAACACTATACATAGGGATCATAAATTTCACTTTTATAGGATTTTGAGCATAAAGGAGGGTATAAGACTATTCAAGATGATTCTAATACTTGGAGGAGATGGTTTTAGACCTTATTCACCTTCTCAATTCATGATGTTTCAAAGGATACACATGTAAAGGTCTTTGAATCTCATTCCAAAATTGTCAGTCTACAAGTGCTAGAGAAAGGTGGACTAGTCAACTAAGAGGAGTGAAATTTCAAGTACCTAATGCTTGTATAAACCAATATTATGTTTGATGATGTTATTTAAGGTATGAATCACACTTATCCATAGTTTCTAAATATTTATTATAGGTTTTATGGAGGAAAACATACAAACAACTAAGTTATTAGGCGTAATTAGCCTATTTGAATTATTTGGTCAAAACGATAACTCAAGTTTGTCATAGAGGGTCTAATGAAGAGTTTAAATATAAGGTAAAATTCTTAGTAATTTATGGTTTGAATGGTTAAAATGAATTTTCAAAATCCATTATATAAATGAAGATAGTTTTAAGGCTTGGTCCACATGCACAAAGAATAATAGGCTACTCAACACCTCATGGAGGCTACTTACACAATAGTTACATCTTGAAACTCTCATAAGAAGGAATTATGGATATTTTAGGTAAGGAAATTAATTTTAAGAAGATAATTGAGGTTGGATCAACCTTTCTTTCCTCATTTTCAAGGGCAAAAGGATCTATTAAGGGAGCATCAATGCATGGAGAAGGATAAAAAAGACTTCATAACTAATGTAACTACCATTTGAGTTGATTATAGTCATTAATTTCTCCTACCCCTCTCTTATATGCCATTATAACCTTCTTCTCTCCCCATTATTCTATGTATTGAAGGATTTTGGCCTTAAATTATATCCCTTAGGATGGTATGAGGAAACTCGACCAATGTTTGTTCTTATGCACTTATTTGGATAGATAAATAAAATTTTGTAGGTTTTTCATGATGACATATAGTGTATTCATATCTATTTAATACGTAAATATGATGGTAAACCATAGACACTAGGTCACTCTAATGATAGCCTAAGTTTAAGGTGGATGTAACCAGTCCTTTCCTTAGCAAGGGTGAAAGCTAATCACCAAATAATAAGTTATTAGGTATTGCTCTATGTTTTTAGATCCATAATAGGTAATTAGAGAATTAAACATTCATAAATTCAATGCCATAGGAGGAATAATTTATATGATAGGTTATTTCATACTATAAGCTATGATGAAAGGAATTTGCATAGTGGTGATAGAGAATTTTTCTAATAACACACTTGTAGACACTAAAAAATAATGCAATGCATTTATAGTCATTTAAGCACCCCATGAACCCATTTTATTACCTTAGACCATTTCCTAACTTCTCAATTGCTAAACATAAGTGAAAATGACTAATCTTAGCCATGTTGACTATGTCTCCCTAACCACCGATAGTCGACCCTTGACTATTGATGGTTGACCTTGACCATCGATGGTGGCATGAGTTCTTACATGATCAAAGGAATCAACTATAGTTAAAATACAACTCACTCATTGATTACCCTTTATCTAATTTTAGTCCACTATTTGCATGATCAATACATGATTAGATTGTTTGATAAACCATTTTTTGAAGTCTTTGATTTAAATCTATTTTTCCTCTATATAAAGAGATGAAGAGAAGGTTTAAATCATAATTAGGATCAATATAAATCAGGTAGGTACAAGAGGTTCTAACTCCCAATAAAATCCAAAAGCTAAGTATCTATGTTTTTTTATCAAGATTAGTGATTAGCTCTATTTTTTTCATTGCTTGTGTATCTCCCCTTTATTTCTCTTTCACCTCACTTCCTTGTATTAGATTTATACAACTCTAAACATTTCACCTCTTATCCAAAACCACACACAACCCATTCTCACTCACCTAAACACCTAATCCCTAAACTAAATACCTCTGAGTATCAATTCCTATCTCATGACCAACATTCAGCCAAACACCACACCGAAAACATCTTTGTAAATTTCCTCAATAGATTTATTTTCCAAAAGAAAATCAAATAATAACCATTGATGGTCTTACCTAATCACTAATGGGTTTCCTTAACCACTGACTATTAATAATCACTGATAGTCACCTAACCACCAATGGTCATATCTAGATCGTTGACAGTCACTATGTGTCTTTTTTCATAAAAAGAAAGCATATTTTAACTATATTAATGTACCAAAATTAAATTTTCTAAGTTTATAATTTATCATAGAACTTCAATTTATTATTTTAATCAAGATTGAGTGATTTATCATTAGTATTCAATCATTTATTGTTATTTTATTAAAAATATAACTTATTTATTTTCAAGCATTTCTTGTATTTGATTTTAGTAGCTTATTTTATTTCATGTAAGCACCTATTTTCATCATATCAGAACATAAGTGTTTTAAAATTTTGGAGTGACAACCTCTAAGGAATCTTGTGCATCTTAGATCTAACTTATGCTAGGTAATCCACCCTATTATCTCACTAATCGACCATTCTCTTCTACTTATTTTTAGGTTATCCTCCCAAGATAAATAGGAGTATAAAAAATAATCTATATTTACATACACACAACACATTATGTTATACTAACCTCACCCTTATTTCAAGTTTTACTCTTTATTAAACAAGAAAATAAGTAAATTTTTAGTGAAACATTCTAACATGCCTGTTGGGACCCTTGAGCTTTTTATTGGGTTCATAATTATAATAAATTTAGTTTCATTAGAGAAAATTCATTCATTATATTCTTTTTTTAAAATTAAACATTCCTTATTTCCTTTCTTCCTTTCCAAAATGTAAGTTACTAGTTTCTTTTGCTTTCTTATAAAAAAGTAAAAATTGTCATGTTTTTTTTTCACTTCTGAAAATCAGAAGTATTCATCTTAGGCTTATGGTTTTGATCATCATCTCTCATTTAGGTGAATATTATTTATTTTGTATTCATTTGAAAAGACACCAAAATATTTCCTTTAGATTAAAATTATCTTTGCATCTAGTGTTTGCTTGTATTTATTAGCTCACATATCTTAATTTAATTGATAAATTTAATCATAGTCTCACTTCTCTCCACACACACAAGACCAAACCACATACTCAATTAGAAATCAAAACATTGACATAAGGTCTCAATGGGATTTCATCACTTAGCAATCACCTTTACTCAGATATCCTACATGGATTTCACCACCAAGGGGAGAACCAACTTAGTATGATGGTTGAGTATATCTCTATAAACTCAATATATTCTAGCTAAGCAATTGACACCATTATCACTGTAGTGTGTGAAGTGAGGTGGTAGAACCCCATACCAAACCACATACCAAGTTCTAGTACATATTTTGAGAGCCTTTAATACCTAAAACTATCCTTAGACATATTATTCTAGTACCTTCTCTATAAGCCGAAGTAGGTCTTTTTAACTTCTTTAAAGTTGAGGCATAAGACAAAAGAGAGATAATATAGTATCCTGAGATTTTAACACACTTTATTTTATGTATTATTTTCCTTGAGATATTTTTATTTTGATTACTTCTCTTTTGAGTTGTGAGATCTCTCTTATCTTCATTTTCTCCTTCTTTGCATGGTTCTTACTAGACAACAACTAAGAAAATAAGAAAATTGGGATCCACCTCTCAACCACCCATCTTCCTCTTATTCTTCATCCATGGAGTACATATCAGATATAGATGGTTATCCCCATCCTTTTATAAGTCTTAATATCCATTGGATGGTTTCCCAAGGTGATATAAATTTTACCACCTTTTTGAATAATAACCCCATAGCCCTCTAATATTATATTAAAACCATATGTCACCATACTCCCACTTTGATTCCACCTATTGATCCACCCTATAGTATGCCATCTCATCTTATGGGTAGCACCTATATTTCCATGATTTCCACCCACCCCTGAGTAACCCAATCATCTTATTCTACCAATAATCTCACCAATACCACCATTCAAAACCAACCCACCCAACCAACCAACACCCAAATGGCTTCTAACCCAACCAATAACTAGTCTAGTATAGGAAAAACCCAACCTTTGGGAACCTATACCCCACTTACCACTGGAATACCCTCTACTAATGTTTCCACCCTTCCTCTTATCTCCAATCCACCAACCTCCACTCCATTCTAAAGCTTGGTGGTTTTCATACCTTCTACCCTTCCACCCATTAGTACCAAAGTCACACCCATCCTCAACCTATCAACCCAACCATACCTCCAACCAAACCCATGCCAATTCCCCAAAAAATGCCTATTGCACCCAAATCAAGCTATATTCCTAACCCATAAGGGTATATGGGTCCATCTTCTACCCAACCTCCTATATCCACTTACCCATTCATGGTATTTTCCTAAACATCTGTGTCAACATACTAATATGTGGTAACCTCCAAACCTTCCACTAGATATCCTTATGTTGTACCTACCCAACCCATAAAAAATTTACCCTACAACTATGGGGGTGCATAACCATAAATAGATCTAGCTAAGATGCTAATGGAAAAGATGACCAATTTGGAGTCATCTATCTCTACAGCCCATAACTTCTTATCATATGATCAAATTTTTAGTGAGCCAATTAATCTATCTGTCCCAATTCAAACTTATCCTCCTCAATGAGAAGTACCAAAAATTTCAAAATTTTAGAGCAAGGAAGATCCTCAACAACATCTTAGAGAATTTAGAGACTCTTTATATTTGATTGCTTATGATGATGCTCTCCTTATTCATACCTTTCCCATGTCCATATTTGGTGTAACATTAGATTGGTATAGTTCTATTACCAAGTATTCCCTCTTTTATTTAACCTAATTAGCTCAAACATTCTTAGAATATTTTTCCATAAATATATCTAAGAAAGTTTCCATTACCGATCTCTACTCCATTCAACAATTTGAGGATGAGTCAATTGATGATTTTATGGCTCATTGGAGAGGTTTGATAAACCAACTCTCTTTCCATTTTCCCTAAACTAACTTGATTGATATTTTATCTTAGTATTTTTCCAAACATTTTTCTTCTATAGGTTCAAACTTTCAAGACCTTTGATGAGGCTTTCACCATGGCACAAAAATTAGAGATTAGAGTCATTGATGAGGGGAAACTAAAATTTAGAAACAAGAGTTATAGTTTCAATTAAAATGAGACATATCCCTCTAAAAATACTATTCACTCTAATACCAACACTAAAACAAAGGTAACCACAAATGTAGTTGTCCATAAAACCACTCATCTTCTAGTTGTTAATCCATCCAACTCTTCTAATTCTTCCAACCAGAATTCTCAAAACCAAAACCATAACAAGCAAAAGAAATATAATCCACTAGGGGATTCATATGATTTAGTATTGGAAAAGTTTTTGAAATCACACATCATACAACTCCCTCTAATTAAATCTCCATAACAATTCAATTCCTCTCATCCTACACCTGATTGGTATAAGGAGAACTACTTGTGTGCCTTTCACTGTATCATTAGGCATTATGTGATTAGGCAAAATAACTTTAAAAGCATTGTCTAAGGGTTGATGAAAAAAGGGTAATTTATGTTAGATAATCCTAATTCACCCCTAAATTAGTCACTTCACATATTTAGACAACCTTTTCCTAACCATTCCGCTTATATGAATAATAAAACACTAGAGCAAAATCCTCTAGTGTTTCTTACAGTTGTGAGGTCCATACTCTCAATGTGGTTCTTAGGAAGCTCATTATTGAGGAAATTATATACACCTAAAATTGGCCACCAATGACCTTCAACCAATATTTTAACTAATTTCTATTAAAACATCACAATTTGGTCTAAAACATTAAAACACATTAAATGGTTCAAATTTGTCATATACAAGTGTCGATTCTGGCCAAAGTATAATTGAATGAGGGAGTTATCTTTGATAAGATAATTTCAAGTTAAAATGACTTTTTTGCACCTAGGTGCTCTAGATTACTCTTTCTTATAAAATTTCTTGCACAAGATGCATGCCTTTTTTACTTTGTGTTAATAACATTCTAAATAGCATAACAGATCCAATGCATATAACATCAAATCCTAATTCCAATCCAATCAAATTTTGAGCCAATAATATGACATTCTAACCAATTTGATTAATTTATGCACCAATGAAAAATATTTTCACCAAAATTGATAAATCATGTTTAAGGCTAATCAATTAGAATCAAGAACCTAAATAAAATTCCATGGAATTTGTTGAATATTTATTTTTAGAAATTGATTATGAGTTTATTCATCATAAAGTGACATCATTTCTTGGAAAGACATCCCTAGGCCATAAATGCATAAAATATCAAGATTCAACCCTCCCATGCCTCATTAAGACCTTCCATGCCTCTTTAATGCCTCTCTATCCCAAATATTTATGAGGGAATTTATTGAATTTAGCCTCCAAAATTGAATGGATTCTTATCCACACATATTTATCTTGAGATAGATGGCTTAGGTTCATCCTGATCATTTTGTAAAATCTATAAATAGGAGGCCTTGACTATTCAATTTTAAGATTTATTGGTGTAAACTTCTAATGCACAAATAATTATAAAACCTTATGGATATAGTGTTGTAATTCCCAATTGTTGAGAGAATATTCACACAAGCCAAAGGCATAAACCAAAGGTGCCAAGAGGATATGAAGGTAGCCACACTCCATTGATGAAGATATATTGAAGCATAAGCTAAGAAAGATAAAGAATGAGACTTGTGGATAAATTAAATATTTGGTAAGAAATTAGTGTTTTGTGTTCATATTTGTAATTTATTTCCATTTCTAGTTGTGTTTTCAAATGGTTTTTCCTCACTAAGCTCCCCCTAGTGTCTAGGCCTATTGATGTATGCTCGTTACTATGTTCTTTCTTAATTTGATTTCATTTTGGAACTAACAACCTCTCTTGAGTCAAATTATTAGTCTACATAATGGCACACCCAATGGGACCTAACATCATGAATTTGGTCAAATAACACCTACAAGCAAACTAATAACCATTGCCATGTAGGATATTGGAGTGTGGAAGTAAAGAAGGTAAACATTTGAGCTAAAATTAATTTTTTGGAAGTCATAGTTTTATTGCTATGAGTCATGGTTTTGTTCTCTATCGTAATCTCACCACTGATACAATCACAAATTTGTCACCCTAAATAGTTATTTTTTCACCCAAAATAGTGGGATTTTTACCCTAAATAGAGATTTTATCATCCCAAATAGTGATTTTGCTCGCCTCAAACAATGATTTAATCACCTCAAATAGCAAGATTATTGACTTGAATAACAAGATTATCACCTTGAATAGTAGGATTGTCACCTCTACCTGAATAGCCTCCAATAATTGGATTATTGACCCAAATAGTGGGGTTATCACCCCAACCAATAGGATTGTCACCTAAGCATGAATAGCCTTGAATAATGATTTTATTGACCTAAATAATAGGATTATCACCTTGAATATCCCTAAATAGTGGGATTTTTTTCCCTTAACAATGATTTTGTCACCTTGAATAGTGGGATTATTGACTTGAATAATGATATTGTCACCCTAATTAGTGATATTATCACCCAAACATGAATACCCCCAATAGAAAGATTGTTTACCCTGAATAATGATTTTGTCACCATAAATAGTGGGATTGTTAACTCTAATAGTAGGATTGTCACCTTGAACATTAGGATTACCACCTAACCTGAACAACAAGATTGTCACCCCAACTTGAATAGCAATATTGTCAATCTAAGTAGTAGGACCATATTATGGAGTAACAGGATTGACTATGTGAAACTAAAGAGCTTATTTTATAAATATGCTTACCTCATTTGGAAAAGTTCTTCAAATATAAGCAAAAATCTAACTTTTTCCTTCCAAGGATAACCTGAAGAAGGATCTAAATAAGCTTAATATAGGCTTTTAAAACTATTTTTTAATTTCTTAAAAGGGATTAGGAACATTTATTTTAGGTTCTTAAAGAAACACTTAGATTTTTGGTTAAATGTTTTGTAGTTATTCTTTACAAGTTTTTACATCTTAAAGCCAAGGGGATAAAAAATATCACCACACATTTAGTTTAGTGCTTTAAAATTGAACACACTTCAAGTTTTTTCAAAGTTATTATCATTATTTTCCTAGATTATATTTGTTTGAGTGAATAGGGAGTTGTCCATGTATGCCCTCCCCCCATACCCTATAGAGAACTTGTGGGATCAAAAGCATCAACTTAATTTCAAAGTACCTTAGTCTAAAAGTGTAAAATAGAAGTTGTGAAGGATCTCCCCAAGACCCTCATGGCTTGGATGATCTAGAAACAAACTTTAAAGCTCTTTTACTTGGTTTTTTACTTTCATTGCATCTTGGCTTATGAGGGGAACTTCATTACCTCCCAATTTTTTTTAGGGAAGCTTTGACCTAGGGATTCATCCCTTGGATTTGTCTTCAACCCCTCTCCATGGGGGGTATATAAATTGGGATCACCCCACTAAGACAAGGGTTTTAGTAGTTAAACCATATCTTAATGTTGGTACTAAGCCTAGGACATATGATCATTTGGATATCATACTACACTGAGCAAGCAATGGATGTAGTGGTTATAAAAATGGATAGACATTTTTAGAACAAGCTATATGATGAAGACATAATTGAAATGTTGCTTCTCTTACATGTTGAAGTGAAAGTATTATGCATGGGATCTATCTATAAATGTTCAAAAACTTGTTACTTAGGTAACCCCACTTTGTCATACCTTATCAATTTAGGATTTAATATGATTAGTTAGTTAATTTGTCTTTGTCTTAGATTACTTGGTTTTTATGTGGAGTCAAAACTTGGTGTTAACAAAAATGGCATAACCAAACACATTGTCCCTAAATTTTATTTGAATAAGGAGGCATTATGCTACCTAAGTAAAAAACATCTTTTTTACTTGTCCAAAAAATCATCATCATACACTTTGTGTCATATCTTCCAATTTGGCATAGTTATGTTGCCCATCTATGTCTAGACCTTTTTCCATGTGTTGTTCAAGTACCTCATTGATAGTTTTAATTAAAAATTGGACTCTTCCAAGTTTTAAAGTTTGATGTGTTAAATTGGGTTCACCACTTTGCACTTGACTTATTTTAACTTGATTTTAATTCCTAATTTGAATTGAGGGCCATTTTTAGACTCAACATAATTATCATCATTTTCTAGGACTCAAGTCATCTTGTATATCACTCACACTTTGAGTCCTAGCCTACATTTTGTATTATCCATCCTATTTCATCTTTTGTCTTAGGACCATTTGATAGCACACATTTGACATAGAATTTTTTTCTTAATTTTGTTTGTGGGTATCATTTGGGTTAAAGAGAGTATTGTTACATTGCCAAAATCATGTTAAAACTATTTTTTTCCTTAGATTCTTGAAACAAACATTTATCATACCTTATGATAATTTTTACATGGTTACACTACTCAAATTATTTGAAACTTATTTCATAGGCCTATTCACATAGAGTCCAAATTGTTCCAAAGTTTTAACCATTTTTATTTTTATTTGAGAGCCTTTATCTAACACAATTATGCCATTCACCTTTGTCTAGCTTATCATTCCAAAGAATATGATTTGTGACATTATTTGGGAGAAAATAAACTACCTCCAAGTTCTTTTTATTTCATAGCTTGTACATATTGATCTAGTTTATGTCCAAGAGTCAAACGCCCAATTTTTGTTAGAAGTGTTTCAAATCTATTAGATTAAATATCTCATCTTTTAAAATACTATCTTTGGACATTTTTTTACCAAAATTCCTAGCACATGTTTTGTTTGAGCCTAGATTTTGACACCGTGTTTGATCAAAAGACCTAGAATTTTTTTCCTAGGTTAGACTAATTTGAAAAAATTTGACCTAGAATTTGGTATTTTGATTTACAGTCCTTTTACTCAACCTTTTTATGTGAGACATGTAACACTAGATACTTGATGTTAGATTATTTTATCACAAACCATTGCATAAATATTTTTGGATATACATATCCACCCTTTTGACTAAGTTAGATCAAGTTTGAACCTCTTTTTAGACATCTCATTTTTAGAGTTTATAGAAATATATTCCCTTTTATCACAAAAAATTTACTATGGATCCTAACATGTCTTTCTACACTTGTAGTGGCCTCATGTACAATCTAGGATTTAGTAATGTGGTCACATAGGAAGAAATAGTTCAAGACCCTTATGAAAATAATGTTGCTTATGAGAGGAATCCTTACCCATCTTATAATGCTCAAATAGGGGCACAAAACCAAGACCCATTGACTCATTATTTTTTAAACATGCCTTCATACTTAGAGTAGGATCAAGAAGAAATAGAATATTATCTATATTTAGGACCAATAGTTGAAGAACTATTTCCTCAACAACTATAATATGTTACTACACTATCCACATATGATCCTTATCTATTTGAGCATCACTTATTAGAAAAAAAAGGATGAAATTTTGGTTAGATTTATATAAGTAGGGGCCAAGTTTACAATAGACTTACCCCATGAGAATTTGTCAAGTCTAGTAAAAATTCCTCACAACATAATTTGTAGTCAACAGGCTTCTTCTAACAACCCTTTAGCTCTATTTCAAATGACACATCAAGACCCTAATATGATATTCAAAGTCAAGGAACTCATGGAGGATCACTTTGTTTAAATCTATACAACATACCAAATGTACTTAAACCTAGCATGCAATTTTAACTAGATGATGATGTCAAATAGGCATTTCATTGACTTAGTTCCTTCAACAAGAGTTTTGATAGAATTGTCTAGTCAAGACAATTAGGGTGTAGACCCATCTGTCCAAAACACTTTGATCAACAAATTATTTTATAGTCTATATATTGAGGAAGTGTTTTCTACTTCTACACAAAATACTAAGAAAAACATAATGGATAATGTGCAAGCAACATCTAATCCAAACCAAGGTGGTGTAAGTACACAAATGACTAGTCCACAAAAAAGTATACCTTTAGTTAACACCATGAGTGGTTCTAAAAATATAGTATTAGGAGTTTATACATCCAAAACTCAACCAAATACTACCACTAATCCTCAACCAACTACTTCAAGTGCTCAACCAACAAGATTAGGTAATTAGCCAATGACCAATGCTATGCCTCAACAACAAAATGTAATGAATCTTACTCAATAGGTAATGAGTAATATTCCAAAATAATAGGACTAATACAACACACCAATGTAGTATAGGTAGAATATATTTCCACCTCAATAGGGGGAAACCAATAACCCACCTTGCTAGGTAGCAGTGAACATACATCTTTCCTCATAGACCAATACACCAATTCAAAGCCAAACGATGTCTAATCAACAACCTATAAATATTGGTCAATAAAAAATTCCAAATATTACATAAGAATCAACTTTCCAACAATTATTCACATAACCTAGAGGTTCCCATGTTCCTCAAGTACCAATTACGTAACCTTTGCCTTTTGTACATTATGTGCCACTAGTTCAATGATAGGGTCTTGGTTCATAAGTAACACCTAAATAGCAAAGTTTGATTATCTAGAAACAGGTCCCTATTTAACCCGAATAGGCATAGTATATCCATATCCCTCCATCATAACCTCAAAATTCTTAAGCTCAGACCTACTTACCTAACCTAAACTAGAATATCACATACAATACATACAACTTCAATAGGTAAACCCTAATCAATGTATGCACATTCTTGGTTTA
This sequence comes from Torreya grandis, assembly GCA_037957365.1. Lineage (NCBI taxonomy): Eukaryota > Viridiplantae > Streptophyta > Pinopsida > Cupressales > Taxaceae > Torreya > Torreya grandis. The sequence continues at coordinate 1,467,426 of JARHVA010003438.1, forward strand.
TTCACCAAACAAACCAATATACCCTATAAAATACCTTCATCATACCTTGATGAAAGTGTTCCACTTGTGACCACTCAACCATCTACCTAGGCTAGTGATTCACCTTAATCTAATATTCCCTCTAGTTTCCTAGCCTAAGAACTACAATAGACAAAGGATGCAATTACTACCATCTAAGATGGGAAATATAAAAAAAAAATTAAGTTGGATGATGTCTGTTATTATCCACTTAAAATGGAGTACTTACAAATACCATTTCCTTTAGGATATAAACCACCAAAATTTGACAAATACAAGGGGAAAGGTTACCCCAAGGCTCATTTGATTGAGTTATTTATTACATGCCAACTAGTGGATTATAGAGACATATAATTATTGATATTATTCCTAAGGAGTTTGGTAGGACAAACCTTGGAGAGGTTTTTTAAATTTCCCAATAATTTAGTATTTGATTTTGATGATCTTTTAAACAATTTTGTGCAACACTTTTCATATAATCTTGAGCATGAGATTTCATTAGTCAACATGACACAAGCCAAGTAGAATGTTGGTGAGAGTTTTGAAAGTTATATATAGTGATAAATATACCTTTGAATCTAATTCACCCATAGTTTACAAGATAAACAATTAGCAACTATGTTTATTAAAAATTTGCACAGTGAGATATCATATCATCTTGAACTATAGTGTGCACATACCTTTAAAGATATCAATGACAAAAGTTTATTAATCAATAAATCAATTATTAATAAAAAATATGATCAATATTACCTTAACAAATTAAAATTAGGGTACCAATATAGAAAATAACCAAAACTAGCATCCAGTCCAAGTGCAAGCATCACAACCAACACATGTCAATAACAATGATAGACCAAGGTAATTCAATTACAACAAAAATGTTATTGTAAATGTCATAATAGAGTGAGACATGTCAAAATGGTACAAAATCTATCTACTCAACCCACATATCATATTCAACTAGCTCCTAACCCATAACCTTTCTAGCCAATGTAGTAAGCATAGTAGCCTAGGCCCATGCAACAAATACAATAACCTTTGACATTATAAGTTCCTCTTCCAAGGAGAATAGTTCCTACTCATCACATTTTTAGTGACCTTTGAGAGCATATTTAATCTATTTTTCATAGGCTCACCATAGTTAATTTGATTAGTTGACTTGTACTAAAACATTATCATTAAGGCATCCCTTATCCTCATTGGTACCACCAAAATGAATTATATGAATATCATCAAGTTAATAGATATAGTTTTTGTTGTGTGAAAATTAAATATTTTATTCAAAATATGTTAGAGAATTGGGAAATAACATTAGATGGTGGTGCTTCTACTTATAATTAGACCCTCAAAATGTAACAAAACCGTTTTTCCCAACATAAAAACTAGCCATAATAGTAATGATAGTAACAACAATAACACTAGCAACTAGTGTAAAACCAATAACAAAAATTTCAACACTCAAGTCTGAACCAGTGGAATCAATAAAATCATCAACAATAGAACCAAGAGTATTCAAATAATGGATAGAACCAGGGATAAAATGGTAAGAACCAATAGACTTATGATGCGATTTCACATGACTACAAAAAATTTGTTGGTCATATTGTGGATGTCATGTTAACACATTTCTATCAATCTGCGACCAAATCCCAATTAATCAATACTTTGTTAAACAATTAAAATTCACCAACTCACATTGATAATCATTCCTTGACTTGTAACTACATATAAGTATACTAACAAGAAGGGATTATTAATTTTGGACCTTATAATGATAACTCATTATTGCAAGTGCACCAACCATTGAGACTTATCCTATCTAGTCCCCCACCACCACCATCATTTGTTATCATTCATGGTCCTATATTTAATCCTAATTATTCAATCACAAATTAGAGTTCAAATATTACCATCCTAGGCCCATGGCCATATGCCACTTTACTCATCATTTAATAGTGACCAAGATAAGAAGTTTGACATTATGGAATAATTGAAAAAGACACCCACATAAATCTCCATTTTAGATTTGTTTCATACCTCAAAAATCCACAAATTTTTTTTAATGAGTTCCTTATCTAATCCACTATTTCAAGTGGCATATCCCCAAACAAATTCCAAGCTTTGGTCAGACACCTAGCTCTAGCCCAATAAGTCACTTTCAACCAAAGTGATATATCATCCCTTGGCCCACTTCATAACAATACCTTGTACATTGAATTTTTCATAAAGTGATACAAAGTGAAATGTGTCCTTATAGAAAATGGATTGGGTCTAAACATAGTGTCTCTAAATATCATCAAGCTTCTTAAATACACAATGATATATCTTCAAGTAAAAACCATAACCATCAAAGCCTATGAAAATGAGGAATGAAAATCATAGGGCACCATCTATTTACTAGTTATCCTTGGGCCCTTGACCAATGATAAACTTTACCATGTAATAGATCTTGATTTTTCATACAATATGATTTTAGGCAGACTTTGGTTACATGAGATTCATACAATCCCATCGACATTGCACTAATGTATCAAACACTCCCATTTAGGGATGGAAGTTTTTATATCAAGAGATTTCCTTTCATATGATCACTATAAACACCTAAAGGCTGAGTTCAAGATTTATATCTATCATTTCAACATGAATATAATGTCCAAGAAAGATAAGGGAAAGGCCATACTACTTGATTTGATAGAGGAGAACTACATTGGTCATAATACCCTTAATTCCCTTTTCTCACATAACACCTCCTATGATATCTAATAAATATACCATCTCATCTAATGGCCTAAGAGATTATTTAACCCATGATACCTTCCATATTTTAAACCTTCCATAGAACCCTAAGTCCTTTGGAATACCTAAATCCAAGCCACTTCATCTAAAATTGTAACAAAAGGGTAAAGGTTAAGGACCCAACACATTTATACTAGCATTTAGACTAGAACATAACCCTCTTGAAGGAGATGAATCATGGTTATACAATGATAATAAGGTTGATTTTTATCATAATTCCAAGTATCCTATTCCTAATAAGATCATAAATAATCAAGACTATGCAGGAAGAGGCCTTAGACCAAACCAAAAAGGAGTGCTTGAGCTAATTTTCATTACCAAATATAAAGGGCCTTATGGACTTGGATTTAAACTATCTAGGGGTGACCCCATTTACCTTAATAATATTTCATCACCATTGAATAATGATGATGATGTCAATAGTGAAGTAGAGTTTGATCATAGCCTTTTTGATGACCTAGCTGAGACCAACATATTTAATACTTATTTCATTTGTACCCTTAGACAATTCATTCACCATAACCCATTGCCATTATATTATCCCCAACTAATAGAATAATACCACCAATTGTCTAATTTTTTTATTGATGAGTTTCAAAATGACAAGGTTTTCTATGATTTTCTCAGCCTTAGAGACAATGTTTCATTGAGGGACTATAAATCAGGGTTCTCAATAAAGTTGGATCTTGAAGCCTATTTTGGAGAGTGGGTGAACACCCTTAACCATAAATAAATAACTAAAACATTAAGGGAACAAAGTAAAAACTCTTTGAGGTGATTTTTTACCAAGGAAAAAGTAAAGAAAAAGGTTGATCTAGTGGTGAAAACTTGTTTTAGTCACTATTAGATGGGGGTGTTCAACTTTCTTTAAACATAGGTCAAGAGACCACCAATGACAAACTTGTATATGAGTCTAAGTTTAGTTTTGAATAACAATAATATTTTTATCAAATCATTCAAGAGTTTAAAATATTTTTTGTTATATGGTCAAACTTCCCAATAGGAGACTCTAATTCATCATGCCTTGGGGAATTTGAAGAACTAGTCTTAACAGAGGACTCCAATATTGCCAACTAGTTTAGATCATTATGTACTATTTTTAAATATGGTTTGAACCTTCTAGTGGAAGATAAAACTAAGGTTAACATTAGGTCCCCATATGACCCAAAGTGGATCAATCTAGACACATCCCTTACTAAGAAGGAGCATGAATTCATTACATCCCTTTTGAGGGAATTTGTTGACATCTTTGCATGGGCCTATTCTGACATGTCAATTTTGGACCCCACCTTAGTTTTACACCACCTTATGGTCAATCTTGATGCCAAACTGGTAAAACAAAATTTGCATAAGATGCATTCTCACATTATTACATTAGTGAAGAAAGAGTTGGAAAAACTCTTAGAAGTAGGATGTATTCGATCAATTGACTATTCAGAGTATATCTCCAATGTTGTGTCAATTAGTAAAAATCCAAAAGGAATGAGAATTTATAATTATTTATATGATATAAACAAATATTTCCCTAAAGATGACTTTCCATTTCCAAACATTGACATGATTGTCAACTCCATAATGGGTTATGAAATACTTTCATTAATGGATAGCTTTTTAGGGTACAACCAGATCAAGATATCTCTAAAAGACCAATATAAGACAAAATTCACCACTGCATGGGGAATATTCTATTATCAAGTTATGCCATTTGGTCTTAAAAATGGAGGGGCCACCTATCAAAGATCGATGACCATCATATTTCACAATATGATGCATGACATTGTTGAAGACTATGTCAATGACATTCTTGGCAAATCAAAGACCAGGGTCGATCATCTAGTAGTGCTATGTAGAATATTTGAATGACTACAGGAGGAAAAAGCTAGACTTAATCCTAATAAGTGTGTATTTAGAATCATTTCAAGCATATTTATTAGCCTCATTGTGTCTCATCGAGGTATTGAAGGTGATTCATCCAAATTCTAAGCCATAAAAAAAATGAAACCACTAACTAATTTGAAGCAGCTCTATAATTTACAAGGTAAAATCTAGTTTATCTTATGTTTCATATCACAATTAGCTAATAAATTCCATCCTTTTATGCATCTTATAAAAAATGGAGTCACATTTCACCATGATGACCACTACTAGATAGCCTTTTAGTAGCTAAAGGATTATATAGTGAATCCACCTATTTTGTTGCCTCCTATCATAGGAAAGCCCTTCTTATTTTATCTATCAGCTACTAAAAATGCCTTAGGGGCACTTTTAGCTCAGCATGATGACAATGAAAAATAGCATACCATGTACTATTTAACTCATCCATTGGTTGTCTATGAACATAACTATATGCCCATCAAAAAATCTTGTTTAGCCATGGTATTCATAGCTTAAAAACTACACAATTACATGTTAAACAATAAAAACATGGTTATTTCAAAAGTAGATCTACTCAAGTATCTACTCCCTAAAACAACTTTACAATATCACATGGCTAAATGGATAATTCTTTTAAGTGAGTTTGACATTGAGTACATCAACCAAAAATCCATTAAGGGGCAAGTTCCTTAAGATCATCTTGGTAAATTACCCTTTGCTAATACAGAGCCATTAACATTTCAATTTATTGATGAATCCATAATAACCATCATCAACACACATCTTGAGGAGTAGTATCAAAAGCTATATTTTGATGGATCATTCACAACACATAGATTAGGGGTAGTCCTTTTCTATATTACACCATAAGGGGATCTAATCCCTAAATCATTTAGGATTAGATTTCCTTATACCAACCACATAAAAAAATATGAAGCACTTTTTGTATGTATTTTCCAAGAAGTAAAATGGAACATATCACATCTTAAGGTTTATGGTAATTCTTAGTTAATCATCAATTAGGTTACAAAAAACTTTTAGACCAAAGATGACAAGCTAGTTTCATAAAAGTACATGGTTGACACTCTCAACAAATAGATTGTTGACATTTGATTTGTGCATATGCCAAGGGAAATTAATAAAACAATATATGATATGACCACTATTAGTTCTCTAATTTGATAAATAGACATAGATAAAGAGTATTAGTTCCTTGTTGATAATTTTTTGGCACCAGCTCATGAACCTTCAACCATTTTGATTATTTGTGATATTATTGGTCCTAAATCTATCTATTATTCTAACCTTTATAAGTAGCTCCACAACTAAAATATACCACTTGACCTATCCCAAAATAAATCCAAAGTCTTCATCCACAAAACCAATCATTATACCTTACTTGGATCAACCCTTTACCATCATAGTTCTGATGGAACTCTACTTTGTTATTTAACTTTGGTATAATATACACTAGCATTACAAGAAGTTAACAAAGGAGTATGTGTATCCCACACTAGTAGGGAGTTCCTATCTAAAAGTATCTTGTCTACTATTTATTATTATCCCATGATGGAGGTAGATATAGTTACATATGTAAAAAAGTGTGATAAGTGTCAATGGCATGCCAATCTGATTCATGCCATAACAAAGACTCTAAAACCAATGTTGACACCATGGCCATTTACTATATAGGGCCTAAAAATCATTGGGAAGATTAATCTCACTTCATCTAAAGACCATAAACATATCCTTACCACCACCAAATATTTCACTAAGTTGGTTTAAGCTATACTCCTCACTTATGTGATTGGAAAACAAATTTCCAAGTTCATTTTCAACAATCTCATTTGTTGCTATGGTATTCTCTCCAACATTATATCTTATAATGGAGGATCATTTAAGAATAAGGATGTCAAAAATCTATGTGTTGAATACAACATCACATAACATTTCTCCATGGCATATTACCCTCAAGGTAATGGTCAAGTTGAAGTATCAAACTCAACAAATTATTAATGATGTTGGTCATGATTAGAACCTTTAGATATTCCATGTCCTTTAGGCATACCATAATAATCACTATACATCAATAGGAGCCACTCCATATTCACTTTTTTATGGCACTGAGGCCATTCTTCCCACTAAGGTTGATATACCTTCTCTACGCAACTCTTTCAAGCATGTCTTGGATGACAATGACTATCAAGTAGCTCACCTGCAAGAACTATAGTTACTTGATTAAAAATTTATGGATGTGGTGATTAATGTTCAAGCCTATCAAAACTAACTTTAAGGCCACTAAAATATATGGATTAATTATACAGAATTTAAACTTGGTGATCTTTTCCTTAGAGAGAACCCAAATAATACCATAGCTGGAAAAAAACATAAAGGCAAGTTTAAACCCAACTAGGTCAGTCCTTTCATCATTATAACAGTCTTTGGAATAAGAGCATATAGGCTTGACACTCTACATGGACATGAATTTGATGAGCCAATGAACATTATCCACCTCAATTAGTAATACATTTGAGTGATTTTGTGTATTATCTATAAGGAACATTTCAAGATGTATCATTTTATCAATGTTCTTCTTTGTACTATACCATTTTACCATCCTCTCATCCTCCTAACCTATCATGTTTTCTTATCACATATCCATTTTACCATACCTTCTCCTCAACCAAGTTATTTTATCCCTCCCTAGTTGGGCCTATGACCTTAGTTCTATTCCATTTAGTTCCAACACCACTTTCAATAAGAGAATTCAGATTTAATTTTAGTAGTTATTTCACACATTTTAGATTGAGACAATATTTTGGAGTAGTAAAATAGTAGTTTAATAGTTTCATCCTTAATTTCATGTTATGTTATCTATACCAAGTGTTCCTAATTATAACTACCTATGGCCAAATCAATGTCTCAACGGTCTGTTACTAATTATAATCTCCTATGGGAAAATTAATACCATTGACCTATGTCATTATATCTAAGTTATAACTACCTATGGGCAAACTAGGGGCAACATTTGTTTATCATGCCTTGACATACCAACTAGCCATTTACTATGCCATACTATACCTTTTTAATGATTGTGCCTATTTTATTTGAATTGACCACTACACTAATTAGATTCTTCTGTTGTAAGGTAGAACTCTAATAACTTGAGGTCCCATCTTGGGACTATGTAGGCAATGCTTGATACTTTTTAAGGTCATATCAATCACCCTAAGCCATGATCTTGCCATTTTTTAATAAATCTAAGACACAATCTTACTACTTTTCAATCAACCTAAGTATTTCTCTCATCATTTTGTGAGTTTCAACCATTTAGTATCTCTTCATTCTTGATCAAGGGGAGATACATAAAAAATTCCAAAAAAAATGATAAAATCATTAGGAAAATAAAAAACATTGACCACTTCTTTTCCTTAAGGATTTGGGTAACCCTTACTAAGTCACAAGAAAATCATTTGTTCCTTAGTTTCCCCATCATTTTTGTCTTTTTCTGCCATGTACTTGTCATTTTGTAACACCATTCCTATTTTTATATCACATTCATTATGTATATTTTTCATCAGTTATCATTTTTTCCCATTTCTTGTGAGAACTAATTTTGGCCTAATTTTTTTTTGGATATTACATCCATGAAACTATGTAGGCAACATCCACTTGCCTAGTGCATATGGAAATAGCTCAACTACCCCCTTCCTTTTCTTCTATTCCCCCAGTCATGTTTGTTTGCTAAGTTGTCACCTATTTTCTAGGGGAAATGTTCATTATGTAGGGTTTAAGTCATGTTGTTTATACTACTATTAGGACTAATTATTATTTATTTGTTTCTTTCTTTCTTTGTTTATTTATTATTGGGGAACTTGTTTATTTACTTTCAATACTATTGCTTTGATTCAATTTATGTTCATTAATTAGGTGATTCCTTGCATTTTTATACTTGAATCCATCCATATTCATATGTTTACACTATCACCACAATTTTAATCATTAGTGCATTATTTTCCCTTGAATGTTATATTTTGGGAGTCAGTCCTTATGCATCTTTTAGCCTAGTCATCATGGTGTTCTATCATGAGGATTATCATCTAGTGATACAATAAAATTTATGTTAAATATGATAACTCAATAATTGTGGCATCAACATCTCTTTGCCACCGACATACCAATCTAATTCCAATCATATCCTAAATAGAGTAATTAAACAATGAATGAATTTCAACCTTTGTTAGTTCAAACAAGCATCTCCCTATTAGTAGGTTGTCCCAATTTATCTTTATCATCTATATCAAGTTATATACATCTTATTTTCCATCATTAACCAATCAACCATGTTTTCCTTAATTAGGGTTCAATGATTATAACTGCCAATGGGAAAATCATTGCACACCATCCTACCTATATTTCTCAATGATTATAACCATCATTGGGCAAATTATTGTGTTGTCACCAATTTCCTATTTTTTCCCAAACAAGGGCATGTTGTTATCTTCTTTGTATATCCTAACTAGATAAACTCCATATTTTTAATTATTATAACCACCTTTAGGTAAATCATTGTGTTATCATGCCACATTACCACTATCAGAGTACAATGCTTATAACTACCTTTGGGTAAACCATCATACACTATCCCACTTGAATTCTCAGTGGTTTTGACTACTTTTTCAAAATCATTTTGTTCTCACCCCATCATCCTCATCTATTTAGTCTCCTCATTTTTCTTCTTTCTTCTGAGGGACCATTTTCCAACCTACTTGTGCCAACCTTTCCCTCGAGGGGGCATCATATAGTTCATCGATTATCATTTAAGTTGTAGGCATACATGACCTTCTCATTCTTTGATAAGATGTTACTATGCATATATCTTGTAATGCTTTCCAAAATAGGGGGAAATTGTAGACACCTAAAACTAGCCACCAATGACCTTCAACCAGGCTTTTGACCAATTTTTATCAAAGCATCACAATTTGGCCTAAAAATACTAAAACATATTAAATGGTTCAAATTTGTCATATACAAGTGCTGATTTTGTCCAAAATATCATTAAATGAGGAAATATAATTAATGAGGTAGCTAACTTTGATCAGATCATTTCAAGTCAAAATGATATTTTCACACTTGGGTGCTCTAGATTGTTCTTTCTTATCAAATTTCTTGCACAAGATGTGTACCTTTGATATTTTATATTGGAAACATCCTGAATGGGATAACATATCCAATTCATCTAACATCACATCCTAATTCTAATCCATTCAAATTTCAAGCCAATAATATGACATTTTGACTAATTTGATTAATTTATGAACCAATGACCAAGATTTGTACCAAAATTGATAAATCATGTTTAAGTCTAATCAATTGGAACCAAGAGCCTAATTAATAATACCTTAGAGTTTGTTGACTATTTATTTTTGGAATTTTATTATGAGTTTATGCATCATCAAGTGAAATAATTTCTAGGAAAGATATCCCTAGGCCATAAATACATAAAATATTAGGATTAAACCCTCCCATACCTCATTAAGACTTTCCATGCCTCTTTAATGCCTCTCTATCCTAAATATTTATGAGGGCATTTATGTAATTTTGCCTCAAAAATTGAATAGATTATTAGCCACACATATTTATCTTGAGATAGATGGTTCAAGTCCATTCTCATCATTTTAAAAAATCTATAAATAAGAGGCCTTGCCTATTAAAATTTAATCTTTCTTGGTGTAAATGTATAATGTACTAATAATTCAAAAACCTCATTCATATAATGTTGTAAAGCTTAATTTTTGAGAGAAGCTTCACACAAGCCAAAGCCACAATCCAAAGGTGCTAAGAGGAGATGAAGGAAGCCACACTCCATTGATGAAGATCTTTTGAAGCACAAGTTTAGTAAGCCATATAAGGAGCCTTTTGGAGAAATCAAGGATTTGGTAAGAAATTAGTGTTTTGTTTTTATATTTCTCATTTTATTTCCATTTATAGTTGTTTTTTCAAATGGTTTTTTTATCACTAAGCTCTCCCTAGTGTTTAGGCCTAGAGATGTATGCTTTGGTGTGTTCTTTCTCAATTTGATTTCATTTTGGAACTAACATGATACTAATCACCTCTCTTGAGTCAAATTCCTAGTCAAAAGAAACCATTACCAAAACCACTTATTCTTCACCTCCACTTATTGAGGTAGTGGATTGACCTTCTATTCCTTTGAGAACTAAAAAAATGAAGGAATTATTCCCCTTTCTCTACTTATTGAGGTAGTGGAGATACCAACCTCTCCTTTGGAAGACTTACCAAAGGATACAACCATTACCACCATACCTTTCTCTTCCATCATAGAGAAATCCACTCTTTTTTTGTAAGGCATTCCTAAATAATAGGTAGTGGATCTACTAACCTCTCCTTTGGAAGACATACCAAAGGAGACAACCATTACCACCATACCTTTCTATTCCATCATCTAGAAATCCACTCTTCCTATAGAAAGCATTTCTAAGAAAGAGTTCACCTTACCCATCCCTCTAATGGAGGAATCACCATCTTAAACATTGGATCCTTTGATTGAGTAAATGTACAAGTTAATCTCTCTCCTCTCTCAACCCATGGGTTTGTCTTTTGAGACCAATACTGAAGGAACCAAAACCATCTATAAGCCTTTTTATAAACTAGTTCAAAACTTGGAGTACCTATCCCAACCCAATGTGGATCATGCCACATTTTGGCACCATCTTGGGCTCCCCTCTCCAACCAATCAAGAACCCTCAACCATACCATTATCAACCCAACCTTCCACTTTGATTATTGAATCCACCATCACCCCAACCAAACCAATAGAAACTTCTACCTCCCAAACCATATTTGAACCAACCAAACTAATTCCACCCAGAGTAACCTAAGTACCTTCTACCATCCCAATGAAACCCATCAAAAACTTAGGAATGATACTCAGATCCTTACTCACCCTTTTTTAAATTTTGATTTAATTCCTCTTATCCTACTAGATAAACCCCATGTTAAGCCAACCAAGAAAGTGGAGCCACCTAGGATCCCAAAACCCAAAACCTTTCCACCAATTTCTACCTTGCCTTCAATTTTAAGACCACATCCTTATATTAAGAAGACACATCTCCAAAATATAACCCAAGATCAACCTTATCTTTTCGTTACACATCTACCTATTCTTTCCATGCCTTCTACCTTTAAACCCTCCACTACCAAACATTATACTTCTAACCCTTCTATTTCCAAATCACCCACTACCAAGCCTACTATTTCTAAACCTTCTACCTCTAAATAATTTACATCCAATCCATTAAATTAAAAACCATCTACCTCTAAGCCATTAAATTCCAAAACACTACCCACCAAGAATATTCCACCATCCAAAACACCTATTATAAAGCCTATTCCTAAGAAGACTTCCACCTCAAAGTCCAAAGCCAAAAACCTAAAACCCTTATCACATTTGGTTGAGTCTTTCTCAACCATCCTATAAATATTATTTCAAACTTATCACTTAAATTTTCTCCATATTAAATCATTTGACCTCCATATTTCTAAGCCATCCTGGTTTAATGATAATCTAATTTGCCTTTAACATAGAACACTTGGGCATGATACAAAGAATTTTAAAGCTCTCCAAGTACTAGGACATCATTTATGTGATAAAAATGACCTATTTTTATAAGATCCTCCCATGATCCCACCATAAATCCAAAAACCACAATCCATCACCCCAAACTTACCCACTCCCACACTCTCACTTGAGAGTTAGGAGGAACCAAGGTAGTCTTCTAGCCCAACTCTTTCCCAAATCCATACCATCCATATGGTCACACAATCAAAAGCCCAAAAAAAGGATAAATGGAAGGAAAAGGTGTCTATTCCATGGACACACCATTCCTCCACTACCTAATCACCCAACCAAGCCCAAAAAACCTTCACCTTCACCCAAGACTAAGGTGTCCATCTTGGGTGCCTCCCAATATAATGCTTCTGTGTCAATCCAAAGAGTTGTTCTAAACTAGATTCATAAAAAAAAATAATGAAGATGAGTTTATATGAATTAATCAATACCTCACCCCATCATCACTAGGCAATGGTAGAGGTTTTTCAGTCTATAGAGGTTTAAACAAAAGAGCCACAACCTCTAGTAGTCTTTGTCAAAGCCCTCCAAATTTCCACTCTTGTTACCTTTAAGGATTAAAAAATACCCTCCATTCATCCCTAGGATACATATCCTCCCATATTCATTACTACATACATCAACCAAACCAATATCAAGAGGTTTATGATTTATGGAGGCACTAATATCAACATTATCTCCTCCCATGCATATGAATAACTAAAATTGCTAGAGAATATTATGTTAAAAACCAAAAAAATGATTCATTATTTTAATGACACTATGGTAACAAATCTAATAACTATCATCCTCCATATTCATTTAGGACCTCACATGCTTCTTGAGATATTATGCATAGTGTAAGGTGAGTTCTAATACAATGTTCTTCTTATATGCCCTTGGATCCATTCCATGAATTATGTGCCATATACGCTACATCGGTGTATCAAATTTGAGCCCAAGGGTAAATTAATTACCATACATATTGATCCAAGTCCTTTTACATCATCCAAGATGATGTATTAGCCCAATAACATTCTCCTTCTCCCATCAACCAAAACCTTCACCAACCAAAGACAACCCCACCTCTTTCACCAATAAAGCCTCATTGAAATCATCCATCCCTTATACCAAAACGACCCATTGGAATCAACATTCCAATGTCTCTTTCTTAGGGAGTATCACTTCTTGACCTTGGATGCCTTCCCTACTCCCTAGGAGTATGGGAACATTGACCAAAACCCTGACTATGATCCTAATATTAGAACCATTATCCCTTTTGGGCCTCTCAATATCCAAACTCATCTTGTCTATGGGGGACTTGATCAAACACTTTTCACCACCTCTACCTCATCTTATACTTGACCATTCACCTCTGATTTATCCTATTTGGATAAACTAGAGTTTGCCAAAACATACATCTGTATGTGTACTTAGAAGGTATTTAGTCTAAGACATTACAAGCACAAACTAGATGAGTTATTTCCATCTAAGACCCAAAATCCTCATGAGATATTTGGCCTTAGATTCACTCCACCTAAAAATCCAACCAATTCACCTCCCATTACTGCCATTGATGAGGAAGATCCACCCTCACTAACCCCTTCACCATTAGAATTTGAGGATTTTAATATCATCCCCCTAAATTTTTTTCATCAAAATAATTAGCCTTTGACACCTTACTTATAAAATGGATGGGGATATTTTAACCATTCCTCTGACTCATCTTAAGATGGCAGAAGATGACTCTCCTACCATTAATATCATTTGGTGTCAGGATGATGGTTCCCTTCTTGCCTATTATGGTGCATAAGTTTCCTCTATCCACAAACCACTCCCTCTTGAGAATTCAAATATTTTGAATGAATCCACCATGGATGTCAACTTGGGTACTCAAGATACCCACACATTGTCAAAATCAGCTAGTAGCTAGATTCTTCAAAGCTTTAGGATTTTCCCTCCTTCCTGCAAGACCGTAACATAGAATTTACTTGGTCTTATAGTGATATGTTAGGAAATGACCCTTCCATAGATACCCATAATGTAGTTACTACCCATGATTCCAATCCTATCAAGTAGAAGCTTCATTGGATGCACCCTCACATAGCCCTTCTTGTCAAAGAAGAGATTCAACACCTCCTATTTATGAATTTCATCCAACCCATTGACTATCCCTAATAGGTCTCAAATGTCATCTATGTCACCAAATAAATAAGGGGACTTCTTATTTTCATGTATTTAGATGATCTTAAATTTTTTTGCTTAAAGGATGATTTCCCCTTGCCAAGCATTTACTATCTTGTTAATCTTACAACTAGTCATGAGATGATATCTGTTATGGATAGTTTCTTAGGATATGATCAGATATTGATTTTCCCTAAAGACCAACATAAAATTACTTTTATCACCCCATGGGGAACATGATCCTATAGGGTCATGCCTTTTGGTCTAAAAAATGTTTGTGAAACCTACCAATGTATCATGACTTACATATTCCATGACCTTATCCATAAAACTATAGAGGATTATGTAGATGATCTTCTTAGAAAATATAAATGTCATAAAGATAATTTAGCAGTTCTCAAAGTTATTTTTGAATACCTCATTGATTACCATGTTCACCTTAACCCCAAGAAATGTATTTTTAGGGTCTTCTCAGGAAATATTCTTAGTTTTATCATCTCTCTTCAAAGAATCAAATTTGATCATGGAAAAATCAAATTAATCCTTAACATGCCTCATCTAACCCACCTTAAGAACCTCTATATTTTACAAGGGAAGATCAAATCCATTCAACACTTCATCTCTTAGTAATCTAATAGATGCCAACCTTTTCATCACCTTCTAAAAATATGTATCTTTTAAGTGGAATAAACACTATTAAAAGGCATTTGATTCACTTAAAGAATACCTTATTTCTCCACCCATCCTCATTCCTCCTAAAGAGGATCAGCCTTTCTACCTTTATATTTATACCAATGACCATTCCTTAGGGGTAATGCTTACACATCAAGATGAGCAGCATAAAGAGGAAGTCATTTACTATATAGTTCAAATGCTTATATAGTATGAGACTTAATAGACTCATATTGAAAAACTTTGTCTTGACTTGGTCTTCATAGCTTCCAAACTCCACCATTACCTTCTCAACCACAAGACCTTTATCATAACCAACACTAAGCCCCTCAAGTATATACAATCTAAGCCATATCAAATTTAGTGTATGGCTAAGTGCCTCATGATTTTAGCTAAATTTTATCTTGAGATCCTTTAGAATAAGCCAACAAAAGGGCAAGTAATTGCTAACCAATTTGGCTGAAACACCTTTAGCTGATAACCAACCTTCCCCTCTCAAATTTTTTGATGAGTCCATCATGACCCTTTCTCAAGAGGACATCACCTATCAAATGACCATGTTATCTGATGGATCAAAGTGTCAACATGGTTGGGGAGCTAGTGTTATCCTTATTTCCATTGATGCTAAACCTTTTATTTTATTCTTCAAACTTGACTTTGATTTTACTGATAACATGGCTGAGTACAAAGCCCTAATGATAGGTCTCCAAACTAATTTAGCCTTGGGATTCAAGAAAATCAATGTTTTCAGTGACTCTTAACTCATGGTGAATCAAATAAATGGTTCTTATCAATGTAAAAATGTTGTTTTACAATAGTACAAATAAATAGTTGATGTACTCTTGATGTCATTTGAACATGACCTTATCCAAACCATTCTATGTTCCACAAATAAGTTTATCAACACAATGGCTTCCCTTGCTTCTCAGATCCCATCTATACCTTCCAAATCTAAGATATTTATCACTATCCATAATCTTACCAAACCTTCTTATACCAAATCAAACCCTCTTTCCATCTATAGTGTGGAAGAAGCCCCATCCAATCTTTGGTATAAGCAAATATTTGACTATTTCAACCTTGCCATCATCCTTTTTGATCTTTCTAGGAATGGTCAAAGAGAATTCATTTAGAGTACCTCTCATTACACCATACTAGGGGGAATTATTTATAATCATGGATTTGATGGTCTTCTTTTCTACTACCTATGTAACCATGAGATCTCTCATGCTATCAAGGAAATGTATGATGGGATTTATAAAAGACACTTTAGTGGCCTAGTTATCACTAAACGTATCATTTAACTTGGATATTATTGGCCTACCCTTAACCAAGACTATTATTATCATGTTAATAAGTGTGTTAAATGTAAAAAACATGACAATTTACATCACATACCTAGTCCTAGCCTCCAAGTATCCAAGGATTTTTGGCCCTTCTGGTAATGGGGATTGGATCTTATTGGTGAAATTAATTCCCATTATTCATAGTGACATCATTATATCATCACTGCAATAGAATATTTCACCAAATGGGTATATTTTATTCCTCTCATTTAAATCAAACCTAAAAATATTATCAATTTAATTAACCATCATATTATCTATCATTTTGGTGTTTCTCACAAGATAATCACTGATAATGGTAAATATTTTAAGAATCAAAATGTCCAAGGTCTTTGTGACATGTTTGGAATTAAGTTAAGTTTCTCCTCATCCCATCATCCACAAGATAATGGATAAGTAGAAGCTTTTAACAAAAAACATAACAAAATGCTAACTAAAATAGTTAATGCATTTGGTGGGGATTGGCATTTACACATCTTTTTTTCCTTATGGGCATATCATCCTAGCATTTAAACCCCTATGGGTGCTACCCCTTTCTCTCTTATTTTTTTAGTATAGTCTATCTTTCTCTCAAATTACAAATTTCCTCTCTTCACATATCCCTATAGGATATCATTTATAAGGGTGATTATCATCAAGAATGTTTAACCTAACTCAAGCTACTTGATGTGAGTCATTTAGCCATGTTTAACCATATTTATATCTATCAAGAGTGAACCGAGAGTGCCTATAAAAAAACCTATGAGAATGATAATTCAACATTAGATACCTCATCTTAAATAAAAATCAACATGTAACCAATATGGAGAAAAGAAAGCGGGGAAAGTTTGCTTTCAATTGTCTTGGGCCTTATATCATTACACATAAATGTGGATTAGGAGCTTACCAATTCTCCTCTCTTGAGGGGAAACTAGAAATTGATCCTCTCAATAATTCACATATAACTTAAGCTCATCCCTTATTTTAGGATATTTTTACCTCCATCACCTCACTTTGAGGACTACCGATTAAATAATAAAATCATGTGATTTTCCATCATAGTTGTAGCCTTAGTCCTCAACAAGGGTACCATGGCTCTACCCATGGCATGATTCTCATGGATACTTTTCATCCTTAATAAGATGGAATACCATGGTTTTTGTCTCTCAAGGAATCCTCTCACCCACTATTTTAACCTTCATGTGATTTAGTTTTTATTTCATAAACGCAAGCCTTTTAACATATATAAGCAAGTCTATGTAGAAAAAAGTAGAGACATTAACAACCATCTATCCTATGGGTCATCTTTAACATTAATAGACTACTCCCTTAAAGGATAAATATAAAAGATAATTGAAAATGGTCAAAGTAAGGTAGACTTATCATTTGAAGGTTAACTATCATAAAGCGTAAAACAAGTCCTAAAAAGTTTAGACCACTCCCTTGAAGGATGGCTAGGTAAATACATTTATCTAAAGAAATAAATTTCTTAGAATATTATCACATTGATCAATTTCCCCAAAGAAATAAAAAAAATATCAAAAAACCCATTATTTAGAAGCTTTAATCATCTTTCATAAGTAGACATCTTGCATTGATTAGTCTACACCATTTATGACATATTTGTTTATACTAGATCTTTGGTAACCTTTAGAAGAGGTAAGCTAACCTCATATAAAGGTTATTTTATCATCCATATCCACTTCATACTTTATATAGAACAAGGGATTATAAACATACTTGACACTTTGTGATCATGAAACTTTTTAACCAATTAACGAATGCTGATGTGAAACATGTGAAGGGCGTATGTTCATAAGCTGATCTAAATTCAGTTTGTTTTGGTATTTTCCAAAGAATAAGCATCATGTCTCCTTCTTTTTTTCCTAAAAACTATTTTTTGATGCATTCTTTAAGATGATTTCCTTTTGATTCTTTTATCTTTCTTTTCTCACAACCGGTTTTGTTGTCCAAACTTACTCTATGTGTTTTAAGATTAATTCACCTTCATCTAAGTAAATGCAATTAATTAAAAAACATCTAAATTAAAAATATGTGTTTTTGTTTTTTGATTGCCTTCTTACCTTATTCATTTAAGTGTTTTTAATCATATAAACATTTTAATGAATTAACCATCTCATACATCAAACATCATTTCACCCTTCTAACCAATCACATCAACTAATCATAGCCATTTTTCACATTTATAACCCTTTCATCATTTTTTTTTTCAATGAGTCATCACATATGATATCAATCACATATCTATCTAGATAAGGATAACATAGATTCATTTAATTTAAAACATCTACATTTCTAACAAAATATAAATCTACTTATGAGAGAGATTCTAATCATCACATCATCGTCTTGTCTAATAACATCGTAAACAACATCATAAACATAAAATAAATCATCCTTAAAACCATAATCACGACACAACATCATAATCCTATCATAAACAACATCATTACATCATAAATTAAATCATTAATAACCAATAACCATAAATCATAAGCCACATCCATAACCATGATCACATCAAGAGCTGATCATATAAATAATCATGTATATAACATAAATATATGTCTCTCTCAAAAATGTGTACATCTCTCTAAATTATCTCATAGTCCAGTATCAAAATCATATAATACATCAAAATAGGCATCTCATAAGATTCTAAGGTGGAGGAACATTACTACTCCCTGGAGCGTATCTATCTCCTTACCCTATTTGTGCACCTATAAATGCTTCCTACTTACCTAATGCCACACTACTAAATATATAAATAACCAATGCTCTATACTCACCATATTAAGGCTCATCTAGAAGTTGTCTAAATACTAATTCCTCTTAATATTAAATCTCCTTGACCATGGCCACATACCTATCCACATGAATGGTCCTTGATAGTCCTATAGGTGTTAGTGCTTGTCATCCTACCTATCTCAAGGAATTTGCGTCCTATGTGACCAAGGTTAGCTATTATCTAGCCTAGTACCTCCCTTTCATAAGAGTGGCCACTTGGGCCTATGCCATATCTCTCTCTAGGGTCACTGCTACTAAAGATACCTATACTATGACTAGATTTTCCCTCACTTGATCTCTCTCTATAATAAGTGTCTACTTATCAAGGGCATCCACATCCATATGATCCCCACCCCCCCACCATGTCTAAATTAGGAGCCTGTTATGCACCATATCCCCTAGAAACACCTGATATATAACATGCCTAAAACCATACAAGGTAATCTAGCATAACCTATGCATTATCAATAGTTTTGGCTAGTAGTAGCTCCTCATGATCAATCTCTATCTCCTTAGGCTCTAGTAGAAGTAGTGGCACCTCAACATCCTCAATCTTATACCTTGTGAAATCACCAAGAACACCCTAAACAATACCAAACTACCTCATAACCTTATCAAATGAGATGAGTTCCACTTTATGGTCTCACCTCCCATAAATCCACCTATAGCTCTGTAATGATAAATTCTACCTAGCATAGCTCACCCATGCTAAGAACTTGGCATATGGCCTCCAGATGACCTATCTATCCACAAGTGCCTCCAACCTATCCCTATACCACTCTAAGTCTTGTCATGATCCCCCTAGTGTTAAAAGTGCATAATCAAATCTCCACTTAATAAAGCCAACTTTAAAGTACATTTGGGTCCATGTGTTCCATGGAAATCCACCTTGTCAAAGCACCTTGATGTGTGTGTATTCCCAAAGTACAAAATGAATCTAATATTGATACTAAAATGCTTATGTACTCTATATCGCAAAATATCCTAGTAGATCTAAACTAGTAAAATTGAGGCCCAAGTAAAAGCTATCCAATCAATCATGTCAATAAGAATACCCAATAATAAAAAGGCAAATATGCAAATTCTAGAATATGGGAGTACATATCAGGTAATAGATATCATCATCATTATGACAAGTTGTCTCCTTCCCCTATCCATTTGATATATAGGTTAATAATGGATACCCCCCGTGTGTCACCTAGAATGAACAGAGTCTATAAATAATAACTGATCCATATGCACATCTCACTCATCACTATAAATATGCTCTATCATCTCACCCCATATCAATATCCATAAAATCCAATGAATATCTTCTAGTATGATGGTAATCTTTCCAATACGAATCAAGAATATGTTTATGCTAGGTCCCATCTCTTGATGAGGGATACCAACATAGTTATGTCCAAGCACATGCTAATAGTATCTCATGCCTCATAGGCCCACTATAGTTAGATGTTCCCAGTCCTAGTTTGTCATAGACTTGCATACCTAATCCAAAAGATGAAGTACTTAATCTTACATCTATATATGTTCCCTTACCTACAAGCTTAGATATTTACCTTGGTCTACCTTATACTTTAACCATAATATATGAATTATAATGATTAAGCCTAATACCTATTTTAACTTCACCTCCAATTCACCTAATCCTACATAAAACAAATTATTCTTTAACCCTATATTACTACGCCTATTTTACATAATTCCTAACCTAACCCTCTAACCTTTAACCTACACCTTGTAATGACCATTTATGGTCAAGTTCTGACTAGTTATGGTTCCTTATGGAACCATTGCCAATCAACCATCAACCATTAATGGTTTGATGGTGAATCACTAATGGACCACACATCAACTGCTTGATGGTTTCTTATCGATTGATGATAGTTGATAATAATTATTGATGGTCACTATGTGGTAATCATCATTGAATTAACCCTATGTTTGTATCGCCTAACCTTCAAACCACTCAACAAAACACTTAAACTTTACCTAAGCCTCTATAACCCTCCCATAACTTAACTACCTCAACCTATTCCACCCCCCCTCTACAAATTTCATACCAAAAACAAATACCCCAAATTTCAACCCTTAACCCAACCACACAAAAAATCAATTAAAAAACATAACAAAACAACTACAAGTTCAAGACAACACTTACTTCATTTCACACCCTCCATCATGGTGGAGCCCTCAAAACCACCACTACTGCTTAGCCCTATGCTCTACCCTTACCTAACTACATCCTAGCTAGCTCTCAAATCTTCTCTAACCCACCTTAGTAAACCTCTACCTCCTCAATAAATAATTAGTTAGACACTACCCAATCACTAAACTAACACAAGATAAATCAAAATCATTTTTACATAGGACAAGTGTGGAGAGTGTCATGGGTTAATTTGATAATGAGCAAATAAAACCCACTTTTGACCTTTTATGGTTGCCCTTTTAGGGTTTCCTCTTGATTGTTGATAGTCATTAGGTGACCATCGATGGTTTATCCCAATCATCAATGTTCAACCCTATAGGGTTTTACCATCCCAACCAACACTTTCCCAAAGAACCACCTTACCACAAACATGAACACCTTGGAGAGAAACTCCTCCATCGACTAACCAACCAAATAACATTACCTTGGTTCTTTTGGTCCACCATTCACACTTTTTTGTGATAACCTTGCCTTGGTCACTTTGACCACCTTGATTACCTTTCCATATTTAATGAACTTACTTTACTTTTGCACACCAACCATTTAGGTTCTTTGGAACATGACCCTATACAATCCTAAAACCTATGACCTTTTTATCTTCTCAATATCACATCTTACCTCAGATACCTATGAATACATCCACCTTACTTACGAGACTTAAGTTTATAGGATTGACCCATATCAACTATCCCTAATATTGTGGCCTAGTTTCCCTATCCCATGTCCTTCTATTCTAACCTTATTTTAACACCTACCTCAACTATGGTAGCCTAGTATATACATGATCTATAATATCTTACTTTATCACATTCTTTATGCTTGTTCATGTTTAAATGCCCAACCAATCAACCTTTTCACCCACTTTATGACACACATATCCACT
This sequence comes from Torreya grandis, assembly GCA_037957365.1. Taxonomy (NCBI): domain Eukaryota; kingdom Viridiplantae; phylum Streptophyta; class Pinopsida; order Cupressales; family Taxaceae; genus Torreya; species Torreya grandis. The sequence goes on from JARHVA010003438.1 coordinate 1,489,829, forward strand.
TATCAAACTTCAACTTGAATTTACTTCACCTCATTGATTCTTATTTTGAGGGGGAACACCTCCTCCCATACATAGGTCATCCAACCTTCTACCAATTTCTCCATTTTTATTTTGTAGCTTGTTGATATAAACTACATAACAAAAAGGGGCAAAATGTAGGCACTCAAACATTTTAAATTTTTTTTATAGTCATCGAAGTACCCCATGACCCCCTTTTATTACTTTGGACCATTTCTTAACTTTTCAACCAGCAAACATAAGTAAAAATGACTAATCTTAGCCATTTTGACTATGTCTCCCTAATTGTCGATGGTCGACCCTCGACCATCGATAGTTGAACCTAACCATCAATAGTTGCATTAACTCTTGCATGATCAAAGGAATAAACTATAGCTTGAATAAAAGTCACTCATTAATTACCCACTATATAATTTTAGTCTATTATTCATATGATCAATGTATGATTATACTATTTGATAAACCATTTATTGAACTTTTTTATTTGAACCTCCGTTACCTCCATATTAAGAGATGAAAAGAAGGTTTAAATCATCTTCAAGATAAAGATTAATCAAATAGGTACAATAGGATCTAATTCCTAATCAAATACAAAAGATAAGTATATATGTTTTTTTATCAAGATTTAGTGATTAAATATATTTTTTCATTGCTTGTGTCTCTCTTTTTTATTTCTCTTTCACCTCACTTCCCTATGTTTGAGTTATGCAACTCCAAACATTTCACCTCCTATCCAAAACCACTCACAAACCATTATCACTCACCTAAACACCCAATCGCTAAACTAGATACTTTTGAGTATCATTTTCTATCTCATGACCAACATTCACCCCAAACACCACACCCAGAACCTCTTTGTAATTCTCCTCAATATATTTTTTCCCCATACTACATCCCATAGTAACTACTAATGGTCTTACCTAACCACATATGGATTTCATTAATTATTGATGGCCACTTAACTATTGATAGTTGTATCTAGATCGTTGATAGTTACTATATGTCCATTTTCAAAATAATAAGTTGATTTGACCTATTTGCCCATACCCAAATTCCATTTTCTGAGTTTATGTTTTATCACAAAACTTTAACTTATTTTTGAATCAAGATTGAGTTATTTAGCATTAGTACTCAATCATTTATTACTATTTTAGTCAGAATATCACTTGTTTATTTTCAAGCATTTCTTGTATTTGATTTCATTACCTTATATTATTTCATGCAATCACCTATTTTTAGTATATCAAAACTTAAGTGTTTTTAAAGTGTGGATTGATAGCCTCTAAGGAAGCTTGCACTTCTTAGATCTAGATTATTCTAGGAAATCCACCTTCTATCTCACTAATTAACCATTCTCTTCTAGTTTTTTCTTATCTACAAGTCATCCTCTCCAAACAAAGAGGAGTATCCACAATCATTTAGATTCATGTGCACACAACACATCAGGTTCTACTAACCTCACCCTTATTTCAAGGTTTACTCTTTCTTAAATAATAAAATAAGTATATTTTTAGTGAAATAACACTGCTAGTTGCACATTATTGACTATTCACTATGAATTGCACACTAGAATTTTTAGGTGTCTTAAATATGAATTATGTTCCTTTTGTTTTCTTCTATCTATCATCTAATTTATTTTTGCACTTGACTTTCCAAACTTAACTATAGAGGAATTAAACCAATATGTATCTTCTTCTTCACCTACACTTTTTTTTCTTTCAAGTAATAAATTGGGTTGGGAGAATAAGTAATCCTGAAGTTAATGACTTCTATTAATTTCAAACATCTACCTACCAAATTTCTACATTTGAATTTCACTTCTTCCTAGGAATTCTCTTCTTGTGGTCTAGATAGAAACCCTTTCATTAATTGTGACCTACCTCTAATTTTTAACTATTTTACTACTATCTTATATTCTTCTCCTATTATTATACCTCCATATCTACATAATTATTATTTACATCTTCCTTTTCATAGGGCCCTTCTATATGCTCTATGTAGGCTTTTATTCTACTAATATCCTTATCTCTATCATATTATTCCTACATTGTTCCATCTCTACCACCTTCTTATATACTTTTAATCTTACCCACAATTACTTTTGGGTTTCTTTCTTTATTCCACCTTCTCTATTGTCACAATTCCATTTATAGTCCTTTAATTTTTTTCTCACTTTGAGTCTTTTGTCCTCCCATTTTATAGGAATTGGTTTAAGTTTATATTACTCAGATTCTTACCATTCACTTCATCCTTCATACACCTCCATGTTAGCCAAAGTAGGAACTATGGCATTTTCCAAAACCAACATTTTTATTAGCAGAGGTAGTCACTATAAAAAGTACCTTTGATTCCTTAATGAACCTATCTTGTGCAGTATCAAAAGACACGTATCCTTACACTCTAAACTTAGCAATATAGCTATTAATTTTAGTCCTTATCCATTAATATACTAATTGAGAACAATCTATATCTAGGTTATGTTGTCTATCTAATTTTTAATCTTTATAAACTATAAGCTTCATTTTCCTTGGGACGAAGCATTAGTATTCCAACCTAGCTAGCCAAATGGCTAATAATATAGGTAACTCACACCATAAGATTTCATAGATCTAGCCATAGATATGCTCTTGGATAATCTCCTTCATAGTTATTCCAATTTTCCTTACCTCTTTTTACACAAAATTATGGATTCTCTCATCTAATCATCTTTCTATTTCTCTCTATCCTGGTTGTTATCTTAACATATTTCATCCAAATAGAGTTTCATGTTCACCACACCATTATTAGTAGAGGTTCTTATAAATACTCTAGAACATCCTAATTACATAGATAACTTATGTACTGGGGAGAAAATAAAGACCATAATTAACTGTACAGACTTACAACTCATTATTTATATACAAAATTACACATATTGATTAAGAAGAATATAAATGTAACAAAAGGCAATACATAGTGGCATAACATTGTTTAACAAATTAAATTAAAATTTAGTACTTGATTCACACTAACCATACATAGAATATGATCATGAAAATTGTATCATAGCTAGTCTATTAATCTCTATCAACACATTATAACTATATTTTATTACAACAAAGTGCTATATATAAATTTTTACAATCCTCTATTTCTTTGCATTGCAACCTTTCGAGATATAAAAGGAAAGAATCTTTGCATTCTTCTACTACAGGACTATGGTTATTAGGATGAATACATACAAAAGACAAAACTATATAGTTCACACACGTGTCCTTCTATTAGAGTTTACGATTTTACCATGTTCTATTCCACACTCAACATTATGTTGAAAATCATTTTTTAGGTCAATATACTTTTTAGTAAAGGATTCATAGGAAAAAATATTCACATCCTATGATTTTTCTCCTCATGCATAGTGTTTGAAAGTTTTTGAAGAAGTATTTATAGGTGATAATGCATCCCTTGGTGTTTTAAATATTTCACAAAGAGGTAGAAATCATGTGGATTTATTCAAAAACCTTTCATAGCTCTTCATGTAGTCTAGAAGGTTATTTAAACCTTGAGCCTATGAAATGAGTTTTAATTATTTTAAGGCTTGGATAAACATAAGACATGGTTGCATATTTCCCCATAAATTTGTAGGCCTCATATAAGAAAAATACATCTTTTAAGAATGTTGTAGTCTTGTAAGGTTAAAATTAGAGGTTTCAAACATGAACAAGAATATTTTCAAGTCTAAAACTAAGATCTAAATATTCCCATAATGTCAAATCCTTCAAATAGTCCTACAATGAACTTGTAACATAGTTTACATTACTACATCAATGTCAAGGAGATCAAGTAGGTCTAGGAGCATTGTTTAGAAAGCATCATGATCATCAAGGCTTAGATATAGGTTCTAGAACCTATATAAGAATGTTTTTCAAGTCTATAAGGTCATTGAGAAAATAAATAAGGATTTAAAATAGTTTTTCAAGTATTAAGACATAGATACATGGCTTGATAAGAAAATAATGATAAGATAAGAAGGTTTTAAACATCCAAGATTTTTCAAACCCTAGTGACAAGCCTATTCATTACTTTAATTATTTCCATAACTATTTCAAGCATCATCTACAAGCTTATAGGTATACCACATTGTTTATAAGGGTTTCTCATGTTACACCAAGTTTCCAAGGTTTTCATGAACATCAACAAGCCTTTAAGTAATATATTGACCATTAAACATGGAAATTGTAGGTCATGAGGTAAGAAACATGGTTTCTAAGGCTTCATGATGACATAAGGTGAAAATAAGGGTTATATAACATGATATAAACTGACCTTTAGGTTTGTATTAGTATTTTATGATGATAATGCCAATATAAGAGGTTTTAAAATATTTTAAGACCCTAAATGTAGGTTTGCAGGTAGAAAAATGTAAAGTTTCCCATGATCAAAGAGCACCTACAGGTTTAAAACATTCATTCAATATTTCCTTGACTAGTATAATGCTAAATCAACATTCCTTGAGCTCATAAAAACCTAGCTATAGGCATGCAGGTTAAGTATGAAAATATCCATGTTCTCAATACTTTTATATGTGTTTAAAAATTGATATTTTAAGGGTTTCATGATTTCAAGACCCTTCAACATGACTACAAATAGATTTTTTAGGGTCTAATAAATATCTAAGGATGTTAACATGTATGGAATAGGGATATTTAAATATTTTTGATGTTATAATGATAAATTAAAGGTGATACAACATGATTTAGAGTACCTACAAACCTATAAGGTATATTTAAAAAGACATGCAAAGTTTAATGATGATATAATACTTATCCAAGGATTTCAATCTTGTAAAACATGATTCAAGAACACCTACAATTATGTAGCTAAGATTGTAAGGTTTCCATGATGTTGTTATGCTAAGACAAGGGTTTTATGACTCCAAGGCCTTATTAACAAGACTACATTCATAGTTTCCAAAGTTTGAGATCTTCATGCAAGTCTAAATATAGAGATTAAAGGGTATCCATGCTCTTCAAACCTTCATACAAATTATAGGTATAAAATTCAAGGATATTAGTAAGAAACATGAAGGTTATATGTCTATAAGTTGAAAAGATAAGTATACTAGAAAAGTTTTCAAGAGTTTACACGACCAAATAATGCTAATATCTAATGTTTCCATGAGGACATGACACTAAAATAGGACTAAAAGAAGATTTCAAAAGTTTCATGAGCCCAAGACCTAGCTAACATATCCACAATAGAGTTCTTTTAATATTATTGATGATTAGGTGTAAAAAGTAGAGGTTTAAAGAATCTAAAAGCATGAAAACACGCTAAATAGGTCTGCAATTTCTGAATTAAGTCTTATTTATACTAGTAAATGGTTCAAATTGATTGAGAGGGTGAACAAAACATTAAAACTAGTTGAAAACATGTTCCTAAAGAGATGTAACCTCCTCAAGGTTACTGGAATTCATGCCAAACATGTGAAAAGACTCTAAGTGGGTGATTTATGTTAGTTATATATATGTTTTGGTATGGTAGACTTAGAAAGGGATCTGAGCATTAAAAATTAGTCGAGATCATCTAGTTTTTATCTAATCATCACATGCTCAAGGGGAAGGTGGTGAGTTCATATCCTTTCTAGGAGTTTTTCAAGCAAGAATACCAAGTCTACTCCAATAAGATAGCAACATGTGAAGAGTTTTGACCAAATATATCATGGATAATCCATTCCTAGATATAAATGGAATGAAAATAGGATGGTTTATCCTTTATTATGCCTAAGTTTGTCTCTTTTCCCTACACATGCCTGAATTGATGGTGGTAGTTTAGGAAGTTAATGTCCATTATTATTTCACTTAATTATAATCTATATCTATGAAATTAAAAGGAATGAAAAAAGAGCCCTCTACTTTGGTGTAAAAAAATTATGCTCATTTAAATATTGTAACACAGGCTTTATCCTTGACATTAATAAATAAATGATTTATCTTTTCTCAAATTTATCACATGTTATGTATAACGTTGGGGTTGTTAATCTTTTCTTGTGGATTTAAGTTTTTAACTTATAATGTTATCAAATCCTTCATACCTTCATGAAAAAGTATATCACTTTATTTTATAGGTTGTATGTTATGTATAGTAAAATTCATGTAGAATTATATTTGGATTTTCACCATTAGAGCCTATTCAAGTTGTATTGTGGTCCCTCCTGATGTTGCATTAGACTTATTACCTTAATTCAAAGTACTTATATGTGAGAGATGTGTGAGTTGAATATTGTGTAGACAATTTAATAGTGTTGAAATATATCTTGTGTTGATTGAATAAATTTGAGTTATCTAAGTTTTGGTGCATCACCATTTATGATTTTTAGATTACCTCTATCTCATTTTATAAAGAATACATGAAGTAATACATATGAAATTTATATACACATGATAGATCTAGAGTGAAATTGAATAAAAAATAATACACATATAAATAAATGAACTCATGACATAATAAATAACATGGGAAAAACTTTAAAGGTTAAAAAATCTAAAAGTTGATATTCATTAACTTAGAAACATTTAACCAATACACACATCTTACATCTCACTTCCTCTCAATTGTTTTAACTAAAATCTTTACTCACCTGAGTATGTTTGAATGTATCAATTATGTAAAAAATAGGGGTAAAACCCTATTTATAGTGAAAAGTGAAGGGAGGTGAACATTTTAACTAATAGTTCCATTCATCTTGACAACATTTTAAAAACTAATAAGTAATAAATAATTTATGTTTTATTATTTACTTACACAAGTATTTTAACCCATGTTAATAAATAATAAATAATTATTATTTAATTAACTAAAATGTATTCAGGGTATATAATAACACCACTTAGACATTAAATGTTCTAACACTCCCTTTTAATGCTAAGTGGGGATAAAAGTCATAGTCACCTTAAAAAAGGAATTATAATATCTATAAATTTGAAGGATTTAAAAACCTTCATCATAACAAACATTATATTTTGAAATAAAAAGAATTATAATCCATAAACTAATCAAAAGTAAGTTTAGTATAGCATGATCATGAGACTATATCTCATAGTTTAACATGAATAATCACTAAGCATATTGGGATCCTTTTATAACATAAGAACCTCCATTATAAAGTATGATTTTATGTATTGGGTACAAAAGTAAAACTTCCATACAAAGTTTAATAAAAATATGCATATCTTCCACATGAAGTTTATAATGATTTACAATGAGAATAAGTATAGAGAATAACAAGTAACACATGATAGTTGGGAAATGGCATTATTATGCACACCCGTACCTCCCCGCCACCCACTCCCCCCCCCCCCACGCCCCCCGCATTAATGGAAACTTAGAGAGGCCTAACGTTACAAAAAACTAATAGAACTTGGTAGAACCAAGTGGTTTTTTTAAGATATATACCACTTGGTCATTTTTAGGATAGAACTATAGATTAATATCACAATTGATAACACTTTCTTGGATAAAATGCATATGAAATTCATTATGTTTAGTTTGTTGGTAGTAAACTTAATTTTTTCCAAAGATATACAAATTTGGTTATCACAATAAAGGATGGTATTATGAGAAACATCCAAATGATGTTGGCCACACAACCTTAATATCCACATGGCTTCTTTAGTATCTTCCATAGCACTTCTATACTTTGATTTAGTAGAAGAGATAGATATAGTGGGTTTCATTTTGCTACTCTAAGTGATAGTATCTGCATTAAACTTAAATACATATCAAGAAGTATATTGGTGATCCATAGTATCATCAGCATGGTTACCACCATAATAACCATATAAATTATCACTATCAATGGAAGAATAAAATAAAATAAAATTTATATTTATTTTGATATACTGAATGTATTTTCTTTACTAATTTATAATGATATAAATATGGATCCTACATACATATAGAAACAATGCCAACAACATATGAAATTTCTATCCTAGTAATGGATAGATGAATCAAATTACCAATAAGTTGTCTATACATGATAGGTTTTGTTGTACCCAACACCCTCATTTTTCCATATGGAAATAGGGACCCACTTTTTACTAGACAATGGTCTTCACTTTGAGCCCCTCTTATGTATGTTTATGCAAAATCTAGGAGAAGATTGATTATTGACCTTTTTCATACTTTGGTAGAATAGCATTGGTCTTGTGTTTTTATAGACTAACCTTCTTTATGATTATTTGTCAAGATTTATTTTTTCAAACTTATGTTTTTGGGCTTTTCTCTTCCTACCTTTTGTTCTACATGAATTGGTCTTCTAGTTTATTATCTTGGATATTTTGTTTGATAGAATTTGTTCTTCATAGCATTTTCCCCATAGTAATTATATCAAAAAAAATTCCAAAAATTAGACTTATTCTTGTGGATAATCTTGTTGATACACTTTCACCAGTAGAATTTCCCTTTGACCCCTTTCAACTTACCCTTTAGGCTTTATACAACTTTCCCTTTGGCATTTTTGATATTTCCCTTCAGTTTTTTTGAGATTGCCCTTTGGCCTTTATGAATTAGATCCTTCAAGATATTTTTCATGGATGAATACCTAAAGAAGTGGACCCTTCAGATTATTTCTAGATAAAAACTACCCTTCATCATTTTGAAATGACCGTTCAACATTTTGAAATTTCCCTTTGGAACTTTTGAAATGCCCTTCAACCTTCTGAACCTACCCTTTAGGCTTTGTGCAACATTTTTTTTAGCCTTTTTGTTGTGACCATTTTTCCCAATAGACTTCCTTTGGACCTTTTAAAATTACCCGTCGACCCCTTCTCACCTATCCTTCAAGACTTTGTCCTACACCTTTGCCTTTTTGAACCTTTCCTTGAGACATTTTCCCCAAGCCAATTGAGATCCTTTAGACATTTTGTCTAAGAAATTTTCCCTAAGGAAATGATCCTACCCTTCAATATTTATATAAATTACACTTTAGAAGTTTTGTCAAGGACACATATTCCTTTAGACTTTCTAAACATACCCTTCAACCTTTTTAAAGTTCCGTTAAGGACTTTTATGGTTACCCTTTAGGAATAGTTTAATGGCCCTTTGCCTTGCTGACATACCCTTCAAGACTTTTGTCTCAATCTTTTTTTACCTTGACAAGCCTATCCTTTGGGATTTTTTCCCTAGGCTAATTCCTTCAGACTTTACGTCTTAGATGTTTTATCTAATGCAAAATGCTTGAAATAATTCCCCTAAAGGTATATGCCCTTTAGAATTTCTAAATCAACCCTTCAGAAATTTTGAAAATGACCCTTTGTCCATTTTTTAATTAGCCACTTACCCTTCAGGACTTTGTTCTAGGCCCTTTCCCCTCTAAGATTTGCCTGTTAGAACTTTTGTCTCAAGCCCTTTTGCCCTTCACACCAACCTTTAAGTAATTTTATCTCAGGACTTTGTCCTTCAATTAATTATTTTAGATAATTTTTCCAAGAGACTTTTTCCTTCTCATATACCCTTTCAGACTTTATTCCTAGGCCCTTTTACCATTTGGCCAATTCCTTCTAACATTTTATCCAAAAAATTATGCCCTTTGGCCCTTTTGAGAAAATCCCTCCAAACATTCCTTTGGACATTTTGTCTGAGAGCATTAAGTCTTTGGGAGAATTTTTGTAGATATTTTGTCCAATAAAATTAGGTTCCTAATAACATAAATCTTGTGATAATTCTCTAGTAATAATTCCCCCAAGATAAATATCATATTACCAAGTGACACTCTTGCTTATAGAGCATTTTTCATTATATTTTGAGATTAATTTAAAATTTTAGCCTAGGTCCAAATCATATTTTACTAATACTAATACCTTGGGATAGAATATTCATGCAAGGTAATTTATACTTATATCCCAAAGTATTATCTTAAGTCATTTTTTGCTTATGTTTACAGGAACAGGGAATCCTGAAGAAATGACATGTGTCAAGTTGACAAGATTAAATTTGATAGTCATGCAAACATCATTTGATTATCATGAGGACATCATTTGATGGTCATGAGGATGTCATTTGATAGTTGCACAAACATCAAATTTAACCTTGATAATGTGTCAAACTTATGAGATTAAGTTTGATAGTCATGCAAACATCATTTGATGGTTAAAAGGATGTCATTTAATGATCATGTGTAAGTTAAATTTAACCTTGGAAAAAGTTAATTTATGAAATTAAAATTGATAGTCACATGGAAATCATTTTATGGTCATGAGGATATCAGTTGATGGTCATGTGAATGTCAAATTTAACCTCATAAATTACCCATTTGGATTCAAATATTGAGTGAACCTAGTAGATCAATCATTCATTTTCATATGTATGGTTGATTCAATCATGTGATATAGAAAAAGAATTTTCAAAGGTCCCAAATTGAATAGAGAGTTTTTGAATGGCATACCTACAAGATCAAATTATAAATAAAAATGACTAAGCCAAGATACTATGGCACACATCTTCTCAGGCCCATTTGATCAAATGATGTGAGAGTAAGTTGAAATTTAAAAGCTCTACGAGAATGAAAATTGTCACCATCATGGGAGCTCAGTACATAGATCTTAGGATCCCCAAGAAGCTACTAAGTGGTGCACATATAAATAAAATAAAAATAGGGAATGACAAGTGTCAAGCACATAAGAGTCAATGAGTTGAAAGCCCTAAAATATAATGAAACATGTTAAACCAATACATATGGATAAATTTTGTGAGTCTTAGGTAGACTTTTAAAATATATTAGACTCAATCAGGTGTTGACACATGTCACATTTTCAGAGCTAGAAGGGAATTATGGATAGAATACTTAGATCTTTAGACACTTGAGATATATCTATCAATAGACATTGGGTCTCATATTTAAGATAGAGTATGAATATACATGTCTTAATCTGAATGAAGAATATAAAATTGAAGATATATATTATATATAAATCATAGGTAAGCATGTAATGTATAGTTCAGATTAGTTACAACTAATAATAATGAAACTGGTTCTAAAATATTGGTAAAGTGATTTTGGTCCTTCATGTATATATAAAAGTTCTATTTGAAGGTAGCTAATCTAAAATATCAATAATTTGTTCTCAAAACTTATAATGGGAGGCATCTATAGTTTGGTAAATGGTGCATATTCTAAAGTTTGCATATAGTTTGAGTTATAATTATAAAAATTGCCTCTATCTTTATACACATGTACATTCTACATATCTTTGGAAAAGGCTATATTAAATGGATAACTATAAGTATAATCTTATATGGTTTTAGATAAAAGTTAGAACTCACATTTTGACTATCACATGTAGTGACCTTTCATGAAGTTGGATCATGAGGCACCCCCTTTCCCATGTATATATAAACAACTGTAATCTAACTTATATTTTTTGTCAATTTTTTTTTTTTTTGAATAGAGGAGTAACATCATTTTTTATCATCAATGAATGTGTTCATGTATTTTCTTTTCAATTTATGTGTAATTAGTTGTTACTTTCATTTGTTTTATGTTTCAATAATATTTAGTGTGAAAAAGTTGTGAATGGATTCTTGATTATTTTTATTGATATATTGATCTATAGATGTGTAATAGCTATTAAAATATTGGTAAATATATTAGTTAAGATACTCAAGTTCAAATTGATTCATAATTATAATTGTGCATGAGTGATTTCTTAGATGTATTTTTCTAAGTGAGTACAACATCTACCTTAAATACTCCACTATCCTAAGCCACAATCTCCTGATTAAGGGTGTGCAATAGCTGCTCTAACAGGAGTAACCTTTTTTTGAGGTTTGTGAATTTATTACATATTTATCTCCTTATACTTATTATCCATATATAACTATGTGTGTGTAATCGCTGATATCAATAGGCATAGGTTTTGAGATAACTTATCTTTTTAGAAATTAGTTAGGGGAGTGAATCCTGAAAACCATATAAGATTTCTTTTTTGCCTTACCCTTCCTTCCATTTTTTGAGTTTGTTTTAAGACCTACCCACTCTAGATTAGAATTCATATTCCATATAATTCACATAGAGAGTCATAATCCTTTAGAAACCTCACCTCTATCCAAAACACCTTGTCAACAACCTGCATGCCCTACCAACTATTAAATCAATATGTTGTGATAAATTACATACCTGTAACTCATGCCCTAGAATGGAATTTACCTCCATTGAGATGCTAAAACATTAGAGGTTACCTCATTATAGTTGTGGTGAGAATAAATCCTACATCTATAGTTAATTGGTGCTAGAAAGAGGGCCAACAACTCCAATTATACTAAAACTTTGGAGATTGGATTGGCTTGATAAAGAGCTCATAGAGATCATAGGTATTCAACATGATTTCCTTGATGACCCATTCAAATACATTCTTAAGTTTCATTTTAATCACCCAAGAGCTACCTAAGGGCATCTTGTTGCTTACACATATGGTATGTATGTTATGGATGTAAAATTTGAGGATGTACTCTATAAGTTGTTACCTTTCATATTGGGAAAATAGATGCATGATTAGATTATAGAGTTGTCACCTAGTTCTATTACTAGTTGGAGTGATATTGATAAAAAAAATATATGATATGGTCCAAATATTGATTATCATGATTTACAAAATAATTTAACACCTTTTATGAGTTTCTCTATAGGTATGATAGACACGAATTGTACAAAATCCATCCAAAGAGAAAGCTTATTACTGTGCCCAAACCAAAACATAGTGGAAGGATCCTGAGTGGATAGGATGATTGGATCATAAAAGAGGTAGAATAATGTATACTCCCAAACATATAAAATAAGCCCATTTAGGAATGTCTACACAATACTCCCTAACTATGAGGTTTGCCATGGAGTAATGACTCCTAAAACTATCCCCTATTATAGTGCACTAGTCAAGTAAATACTATAGTTTATTACAAGATGTGTGATGCTTACACACATGCGATGATAGACTATATATTAATAAATGAGTTGTGTCAAAACAGGGAGAGAGGGGCAAGGTAAGCCATGAATTTATGTGGTGGGTAGGTAGGCCAAGGGAATGAGGGCTATGGCTAGAACAACATCGGTTATGGTAACTAAAGAGGAGCATGTGGCTAAGGAGGTGGACATGGTGGAGAGAGATTCCCACCATAATATTTTTATAAGTATGGGTCAACTAATAATTATTAGTGTGACTACCCCATACACCTAACATGTGGTTACTACTAAGGCCCACACATAGTTAAAGACTACACAAACCTCTACAAGAAGCTAACATAAGGCTAGCCTAGTGTGGATAGAGGAGCCTCTATGGTGTGACATGAGTCCAAAGAAGAGATATGGGAACCCAAACCATAAAAAACTCCTAAGGGACCTCTTAAAGTGTAGTCCATGATGTAAATTAGGCTCACCACTTAGCCACATGCCATGCCAAACTAGGATCTATGCTTGGAATACGGTGAGTCAAGTGACATTGATCACATGATTTAGCCAGATCCAAAAACAATGCCATATCCTAACCTTATGTGCCAAAAGGACATCTTGTAGTAAGTGATGATTATGATACAAGACCTATAGGGTGAACTCTATTTGGCTAAATACATGAAGGCATAGGCCATAATGATGCATAAAAAGAAAGACTAGTAGGAGGCTAAAGTCTAAGAGTTGATTGAGATTATGTGCCTCTTATAGATAGAAGGGGTACTACCCCTACTAAAGGACTTCCTTCTAAGGCATGCAGAGAAATCACCAGCATGGGAATCCAACCCCCAATAAATAGAGATTATGGTGTTATATATGAAGTAGTCATGAGAAGTGAGGCATACTTAGAACATTGAGTATGACCAAAAATTACTAATAGATGCCACCATTAATGGGTGGTCATTTTGTGAAGATTGGTCGACACAAGCATAGAGGTTAATATATTGACCAAGAATGCATGGGATATCATGGGGAGCCCACCCTTGAAACCATTACCACACATGTTATTCATGGTGAATAAGACCTGAGCATAGCTCATAGGGATTCTAAAGGACACCATAGTGGACATTAGAGGCACCAAGTTCCAAGCTAACTTTGAGGTCATAGAGATAGCAGAGGAGGATAACTACTTGGCATTCTTAGGAATACCATGGTACTATGTAAACAATGCTAATATATGCTTCAATAAGTGTTATATGAAATTAAAAATAGTAAATAGAGGGTGGTGATACCTCTTTCAAGTGACCAAGGGCAACTTATGTTGAAAGTTTTAACCTTAAGGATGAGGTCAGCCATATTTATAACATCACGGTGCAAGGCCCTAAGACTCTCAATCCTAGTGAACAAGGGGTGCTCACTTGGTAAAATGTCCAATAAACCTTGAATATAATGGATGTAGCTTGAAAACATTAGATTGAAGAAGCCTATGAAGTCACTGGGCATATATGTTGCCTAGTGTGCAAATTTATATTTGGACTATTTAGCATAGGCTTGGTAAGAATTGTATGACCCTTGAAGAAGTTGATTCCTCATGCCAAGAAGATAGGAAAGAGAGGTCTCTAACTCAACAAGGGAAAGATTGTATTACTCCCTAATTATGAAGGAAGTTATCCTATTGAGAGGTATGTATAGGATATTAATACTTACATCTCTAAGGAAATTGATTAGATAGGTGCATTAGTGTATACACTAAAAAGTAATACTACACATTGGTGGGCCACATAAAAACTTAGCTTGCCCACTTGGTAAGATGTGAAGGTAGTCATGTGTATTATATTTGGCAAGAGCAATGAGGATCTAGACATACCCCTATGATGGTAACTTTGACCCAAAGATACACATCTAGATTTATGAAGAGACTTGGGTGATCTATAGAGAAAATGAACCATGAGGCCTATGGGTACATTCCTTCTATAGAACTAGAACTTTGAAGACATGGCCATGAGCATGGTATAATGTGAATAAGATGTACCAAAACATATGAAATTGGGATGCACTAAAGGATAATTTTGTGTATAATTTCTCCTTCTCTTTTTAAAACCTCTAATTACTAGAATCACTATAAGTCATCCACTGAGCTATGTTTGAGGACACAACTATCTTAGAGGAACACTTAAAAAAGATGCTCATAGAGAAAGGACTGGCACTTCTAAATTTATTTAAATAAATGGTGCTCTACAATTAATCTAGTGAAGAAGAAGACAAGACCTAGAAGGAGCACAATTTGAGGGCCTTGGTAGGTAAGAAAAATCTAATGCACCTCATTGATGACAACTCTCTAGATGACAAAGACCTAATGCATGTCTAGGTTGAGATGAAAAAGGGAATGAGGTATGTCAAATACTACCACCAAGAGATAAATTAACCCTACCATACACCCCTAAATACCACCCAATTAGACATCATCATGATAGATGAGAGTAAGATGGCCACTATAGGTGCATACTAGTTTGAGGTGGAGCTCATGCACATCGTCAACCTCCTAAGGGAATTTCAAGATCTTTTCCCACAACTAAAAGTAAATGAAGGGCACCAATCCTTTATTAGGAAATATTAGCATAAAATTAGTGGATGTCATAATAACAATCAAGAAGTACCCTTATCAGATGAACCCTAATCTCCATGCCAAGGTGAAAGCAAACATCGATGGAATGTTGGCTACTAGTATCATCTACCCAGTGCAAGAATCAAAGTGGGTGAATCTGATGGTCATTAACATCTATAAGGACATGTGAATATGAATCTATGTTGATTATAAGATGCTAAATGTACATCAATGACCCTTTCCCAACACCATTCATTAATGAGGTCTTAGATGGGGTCCCAAGTTACAAAATCTATATTTTCATCGATGGGTTCTCAAGTTACCATTAGGTGTAAATAAAATAGGATGATAAGGCTAAAACAACCTTCATGACTAAATGGGGTTGTTTTGCTTACAATGTGATGCCCTTTGGGTTCAAGAATGTACCAATCATATTCTCTAGAGTGGTGATCACCACTTTTAGAGACTTCATCCATAAGTTCCTCTAAGTATATCTAGATGACTTGGCCATGTATGGTATTATAAGGGACCACAATGACAACTTGTGCCTTATGTTTTAAAGGTGTAGATAGCTATAGATAGAATTGAATCTAAATAATTTTATCTTCACAACCCTATTTAGCACACTAATTTAGCATGTCATCTATAAGGATATATTTATCATTGATCTAGTGAAGATTATAATAATCATCCATCTCTAGACCCCTTTCATATAGAAGGATGTTCGCATATTATTAGGCCATTATTTTGTATGTAAGGATAGCCTATTCTACTATGGTGAGGTGTAAGAGGAGGCATTTGACACTTTAAAGTTGAATTTGGTGAGTGCATTGATACTTTAATTTCTTGACTATATGACTCATTTTCACATCCAAATCAATGCATCAGGCTTAGCCATCAATTCAATTTTAGTAAAACTAAGTGAAGTCAAAATGGACCACCCCATTTCCTTTGCAAGCAAAAATTTGATGCAAGTTGAGTACAACTATACCACCACTGAGCATGAAGCATTGGAAATGGTCTATACCCTACAAAATTTTAGATAATATCTATTACCAACACCATTCAATTTAGTCATTGATGATGAGGTTCTAAAATACCTCATGAACAAACCTATTTTGCATGGGTGCATTTGTAGATGGGTCATCCTCTTCTAAGAGTTTTAATTTTTAGTCATGATTAAACCTAGAAAGCAAAATTTAGGGCCAAACCACTTATCTTATATCAAATCTGGTGATGTGTTACTTCCAATTGAGGATGATATTCCAAACATGTAGCTCTACTAGGTTTATCATGTTCTTGAAGACTTGATGGAGATTGTCACTTTCCTAACCTTAGGGCTAGCACCAAAACACTGTCCTCTAAAGAAAAGTAGTTTGTTATCCATGCCTCCCCATTTCACCTCATTTAATGGGAGATATACAAAATGAGTGGGGATGAATTCTTGTACTTATATGTTTTGGAGTATGAATGGGACTCCCTCCTTTAGGAATTGTAGACACCTAAATCTGGCCATTGATAACCTCCAACCAAACTTTTGACCAATTTCTAACTAAGTGTACAATTTGGCCTCAAAATACTAAAACACATTGAAATATTTGAAAATTATATATTCAAGTGCAAATTTGGGTTAGGGTAACCCTAAATCAGGGAATGAAATTTGTGGTCTAGCTAACTTTGATCAAATCATTTTGAGTCAAAATGCCAATTTTGCACTTAGGTGCTCTAGATTTATATTTCCTATCAAATCTATTACATAAGACACATGCATTTGTTATTTAGTGTTGATAACATCCTAAATGGGATAACTAATCTAATGCATCTGACATCGACTTCTAATTCCAATCTAGTCAAATTTTGAATGAATAACAAGGCATTCTAATCAATTTGAGTAATTTGTGCATAAAGTCCTTAATCATGTTTAAGAGATAATTAAACTAAATTAGAGCCCAATTAATAATTCCATGGAAACTTGTTGAATACTTATTTTTGGAAATGAATATTGAATATCTGCATCATCGAATGACTTCATTTCTTGGGAAGACATCCCTAGGCCATAAATGCCACAAATATCAAGATTCATGCCTCCCATGCCTCATCAATGACCTCTATGCCTCTTAATTGATCCTTTATCCCAAATATTAATGAGACTATTTATGGATTTTAATCACATAATTGGATTAATCCTTAGACACACATCTCAATCTTGAGATGCATGGTTTAGGTTGATTCTAGACATTTGAAAAAATATATAAATAGAGAGGCCATGAACATCATTTCTAAGCTATTTTGGTGCAAAGTTATGCTCTAATATCTTCAAAAGCTTAATTTTTGAAAAGTTACCATATCAAATTGATTCCATGAGCTTTCACCTGCCAAATTTATGATGCCAAAATATTGAGCCAAGCCAAGCCAAAACCATAAGGGGCCAAGGAGAAGAGGGGATAGCCAAGCCTCCTTTGATGAGCACTTCATGAGTACAAGCCAAGCAAACTACTAAAAAAACATTTGGACCATCCAAGGAAGGTGAAAGATACTTGTTTTCCTTAATTTTTAGTTGTATTTTTCATTTGCTTTTCTTATTAAGATCACCCTATTAACTAGGCATGAAGGTGTTAGTTTAGTGTGTTATTTGTCAATTTACTTTGTTTATTTTGTCACTAACACAATACTAATCTCCTCTTCTTAGTAAAATTCCTAGTTGACATTAATGGCATGCCTAGTGGGACCCAACACATCCCACACATGAAGAAGATCATTATGCAACTTTAAAATCTTCATTTGGATCATTAAAACTTTTATAATTTATTTTTCTAACTTTGTTTTGTCATTTTTCTTTGTCACAAGTTTACACAGTAATTGTCACCAGTTGAGTAAACCCCTAATGAACCATTATCAGTTAAGTATAAATATCATCAATTAAGTTAGTAAAGCCATCATCAGTCTACACAACCATCATTGGTTAGTAAAACCATCATTGATCTACATAAACATCACCGTCGTTGGTTAGTATAACTATCGATGGTCACTGTGTTTTTTTTACACAAACCCAAGAGCTCATTTTTCTAAGTTGGTTATTTCATCTTCAAAAGTGATTCTAAGATAAACATCTTGATAACATTTTTTGGTAGGTTTTACTTGAAAAATCATCAAAGCATTCTTAAATAGATCCTTTTAAAATTATTTTAGCGTGTTTTAAAATGAATCAAACCTTTCATTTTGGTGCTTAAAGGAAACTAATTTAGGGTGTTATTGATTAAATCTTGTATATAGCCTTCAAAGTTAAAAATTAAGACCAAGGGGTCAAAATAACACCACCTAATTTTTCAAATTTGTGCTTAAAATTGAACTCATGTATCTAATTGTTTATATTCAATAGTTGTTTAGTTTTTTTAATTGGCAAAGAGAAGGATGTCGCGTGTATGCTCTTCCATTTGTCCCCTTTATGGAAACATTAGAATCAAAAGTGATTTATTTATTTGTAAATTTCTTAGTCCAAGGCATAGAAAGAATGACATCTAAATCACTCCCCAAAGACTCGTCAAAGTTTGGGTGACCTTAAAAATAATCGTAAAGTCTTTATATTAATATTTTATTTCATGTAAACTTGGCTTTCAAGGTGGGCATCATTACCTCCCACAAGTTATTTATGTAATATTTGACCTAGGGTTTCATCTCCAAGCATTGAATTCACTTACTCCTAAGTTTCACATGGGATGTATCTACATTTGGACATCGCACTACACTGAGCAAACAATAGGATGTTGTGGTTATAAAAAGGATTAAACATTTTTACAACTAGCCAATGCCATGATCACCAAATTTTTGTGCTTATATTTTGAATCATTTGACATGAAAGTCATTATGAAATTAATTCCCCTAGAAATGTTTAAAATCTTGCTAGTTTAGTCAACCCCACATTGCCATACCCTTGTTATGATTTGGACCATTACACTTAGAGTATTTTGGTCATTATTACTTCATATGTTTTGATATTAAAACATTTTTTTTTTCATAAGCCATGCCAAAATCAATTTTTTTATACATCACTCTTTTGTATAAAGAAGCATTATGTTGGACATTTTTCACCACACTTTTGCCTTGAAATTTTTTGCTAAACTTGTTTGTGTGTGTGTTATTTGAGTTGAGGAGGGTAGTGTTATGCTGCCCAAATCATGTAAAAACATTTTGATTCTTTGAAACATAACATATATCACATCATTTGATCATTCTTATGCCATTAGGCTGCACAATTTATTTCAAGACTAGTTTACCTTGTATCATAAAACATTGTTTCAAACCATTTTATGTATACCATTTAGACCTTTGTCTTGTGTTGTCATGTTATCCAATCTTGTCTAGCTTGTTTGGTTAAATCCTATTGTTCAACATTGAGTTTTCAATTAGCCTTGTCAATTTTGGATTCAAAAATTTATTGATTTTTGTTTAGGCCTTAATTTGTGGGGTTGATACACAGGTCTTTCTCTTTTGGGTTGCATAATTTTAGTTAATCCACTACCCAAATTTGAAACCTATTGATGGTTTTTTTGTTAAAATCCTATCATCATCATTGTTTATGCCTTTGTTTAGGATAAACATATCCTTTCTCTAAATGCCTTTTGTCTTATCCCTTATGCCAACTGATCATGTTTATGTTTGATTCCATGTGCTAGGTTTCTGTAAAAATTGTTTCCAAACTTGTTAGATTAAATACAATCACATCATGCCTTTGTTTCAAGTCTAGGTTTTAACATGATTTGGATAAAATTAATATCATATGCCTATTTGTTTGAGCCTATCTTTTGACTCTATTTTTAGACAAAAGACTTAGTAACTCAACTTTTCCCTTTCCTAGTTTAGACCTTGTTTGGAACACTTTGACCTAGACCTTTGACATGATGGTTTTTATTCAAATGATTGACCTTTTATGAGTATAAAATTTAAAATTAGACATTCTATGTTAGAATATTTTATGCCAAGTCTTAGTATAAATAATTTTAGAGATATAGCTCCACTTTTAGACCAAATTGAAGATATAGCTCCACCCCTTCAATTAAGTTAGACCAAGCTTGAACCATTTATCCTTTGGATAGTTTTTTAGAGTTTTTAGAGCTCTAATCCTTTTGTTTTAGAGATTTAATCATTTGTATAGATATGTCTAGCTAAATTTATGGTGGATTCATGTAAAATCCAAATTGTGATAGAATGGACACACAAAATCCCACTAGGAACCCCTATAGAGAAAGATTTTATAAGAAGTTTTATTATTCTCCCTACAATACTCCTTATGGGGAGCATAGTCAAAATCCACAAAATCTAAATCAAGACTTTGATTGGTATGAAGAGGATTATGAGGAGGACTTTGAAGACCTAACTTCAGATAATGTTGTTTGGGATATAGATTTGTACCTTGTTTATAATAGTTAGTATATGAAACATAGTCAAGAACCAACTTATGAGCCAACTCACAATTGGGATGAGATGGTTTATGAGGAAGACTTGGATTATTTGGATTATGTGAGTAATCAATCTCTACCACATCATACCATTTCTATTCTAGGACCATAATGTCACATCATTCCCAGATTAGGACCTCATCCTTTAGCTTATATAAGCAATCAAACTCCACAACATCCCTTCATCATTTTAGGACCTAGTCCTTTGGCTTGTATAGGAAATCAAGCCCCACAATACCCTATCATTACCATTTTAGGAATTCATTCTTTCGCTCATGTGAGTAATCATGCTCCCCAATGCCCTACCATTATCCAATGACAAGCCATTCCTCATCTAAGAACCCATCCCATCCAAACCTTAACTGATCTAATCCTTTAAAGACCAAACTATGTTTAAAACTAGTATTTTCCAACTCATTGAAAACTAAAGCCTAGACAACTAACCAATCCAAGATGTTTTTGTTGAACCAACCACTTATGATAAGTCAGCCTATGATGAATCACCTATTGATCCTAGACTAACTATCAATGAGTCTCACACTAATGAGCCAATCTTTTTCAAGTAACTTCTTAATGATTATAAAATCCTTTGGGAAAATCATTACCTCAACCATGTGCCTATTTTTCAAGAACCTCCTATTGACAAGCCAATCTCTAAGGAGTTGTCTCTTCACATTTTTCCCATCTTAGAGGAGTCCCACTCTAAAAAAATAGTTTTTGTGGAGCTCAATATGCCATCATAGGTCGCTACTTGTGTAAAACCAAATATTCAACAAGACATCATTGTAATAGAGTACCTGTTAGATGAAGAATTATAGTTAGAGTTAGGTTCTCTTCTTGGATCAACATCAAATTTAGTATCAAAATTAGAATAAACATCAATATTAACATCAAATTCAAATTTATTTGGGTTAGAATTAGATTTAGAACAAAAATATGTTTGTGGCTATTACAAAATTGGTTATGCATGCCTTGCAGATCAATTTGAATACAATTTTTATCCTTATATAATTTTTGAGGATGATTACATTAGCTTCAACACAGGTTATCATAGTATCTTTTATAAGGATTGTGTAGCCTCTCCCCATTACATTTTCATTCCAAAAACTATTACCATCAACTAAAATAGCCATATCATTGGCATTCCATCTCCCACAAGTGTCGATTGGGATTGATAGAATCATACTTTATTGAATTGCATCCATGGTGACATAGTATTTGAAGAAGAGAAAGGATGCCAAGACCACATTAATATAGTTAAATAATACTCCCCTAGTGAAACCTTTTTAGAGGTGCTAGGGGAAAATCAAAGTCACAACTCAAAATTTTCTAGTGAAATTTTTTTGGAAGTGCTAGAAGACAATCAAAGTCAAAAGTCAAAATTCCTTAGTGAAACCTTCTTAAAGGTGCTATGAGACAATCAAGACAACTTCATTGGTAAAAACATCTTTGAGGCACCAATATCTAAGCATAAAATTTCTTCATTACTTTATGAAGACAAAATCAAAGATTAAATCAAAATAAATTCCAATCTATAACCAAATCTGATACTAGCTATTCTCAAGACCAAATAATAGAAAAATATGGTGTTCCTATTGAGAGAACAAGTCTTTAGCCTTGACATAACCAAATTTATGTTGAATCTAGTATGAGTAACATTACATGTGACTAAATATCCTAGTATTCATTTGTTTCCCGACCATTCCACATTCCATTTTCATCTACCATTCCATTTCACAATCAAACCTACCATCCATTATTTGTCCTTGTTTACCATCTATGGTAATAATTTCCTTTTTAAAGGCTACAAAGATACCTTGTCTTTATGCTTGAAGGAATCAAAATCAATGACCAAATAAGATCACAAAAGCATTCTTAGCATCCAAATATGTAGGCAATTATTGATAGAGCAACTATTCAGATGAGGTGTAGGCTAGCAATTAACATGACCAAGTATTATATTTTTATCATTTATTGATTAGGATGTTCATCTCCCCATTAGTAAGAACAATAGAATAAAAACCACACCTAGGCCAAAAACATGTATCATACCATTTAATTGCCATGTCATTTCCATTGTTACATATCCTTTTACCATTGTCACTCACCTTCTCACTTGGGGGAAACCCTATCACCATTTTTTTTCAATCTATCAAAAACCATCATTATCCTTAGCAATAACATACCATCCTATCATTCCGTTCTTATCTATACCAAAGCCTATTTTTAGTCATCCTACCTAATCCTATTTTGATCTTGGGTACTTTAGTTCTTCCCACACTTTTTGAAATAGAATTCCAATCAAGTTCATGTTTAAATGATAGTCTATAAAAGTAGTGTGAAAATTGATCTAGGAAGATACATTTCATCCTATCAAGCTTGTTTATGTGAGCATGATTATAACCTCCTATGGGAAAATAAATGTTTCACTAGTCTTTCTACTAATTATAAACACTTATGAGCAAATTCGTATCATTAACCTATGTCATTATATCCTAGTTATAATCACCTATGGGTAAATGAGGGGCAACACTTGTTTATCATGTATTGTCACATCACCTTGAGATTACTATTTTCATTTGACTAGTTATTTGCTAGATTTGAAAACTTGTTAGGACCTAGTTAGTTTCCCCTAACTTTTGTGTGGATTTAATTACTATGACTTGATGTCATTTTAAGACTATATGGTTCATTCTCAATTCATGTTGAGGTCACCTCAGTCCCCCTTTCCATATGCTCTCACCATTTTTTGAGCAACCTATGCCAAAGACTCTCATCATTTTGTGAGCATGTATCTTATCATTATCTAACAAGTTAAGATACCTAAAAATTATAAAAACATTCATAATATTTCAAAATCCAAAAATATTTGTCATGTCTAAGCCTAGTCATTTATCCTCAATCCACCTTAATGGGGCATGGCCATTGTTAGGATGATTTCTTTTGATTTTATTTTGAGGATTTTTATTTGTTTGTTTATTTCAAGTTATTTGTTTGTTTGTTTGTCTTCTTTCCTATTCTTTTGCTTTCAACACTTTTGCCTCGACTCAATAAATATGTGTTCATTAGTTGATTCTTTGAGCACAGTATTGTTGATTCCATCCATATTTATATGTCAAAAATGTCATCATGGTTTATATCATTAGTGTTTTATTTCCAAGTGTTTATTGGATTGAGAGTTAGTTTTTATGCATAATTTGGCCAAGTCTTCATGATGTTCTATCATGAATCTTACCATCACATGCTATATCAAAAATTAGCTTCAAGAAGGTCTATAATAAATGAAGCCACAAGAGTTTCTCCTTGGCACCTTGAAAAATCCTTCCATCCCACCCTTGATCAAATCAACCCATTTTCAATGCTAGTTGTATCATTACTAATAAGGATGAGCATATCCTCATGGGCAGGTATAATTGAATCATTTCTAGTGATCAATATTATTCCTCTATCCATCTCTTTCATCACTTTGTACCTACTCATATTTAATCTATATTCTAATTTATATCCTTGAGTTACGCTTGTAAATCATCCCTAACTGGGGCACCATTAGTTTTAGTCAATCTAGGTCTACTTAATGATTATAACTACCTATGGGCAAATCATTATTTTGACTTTTATTCTTTATTATAACCACCTTTGGGAAAATTATCATCATTTTTACATCAATGCATGCAATAATTTTATTATTTAGATTAATATCAACCATGAGTTAATTCCACCTTTCTTCTTATTTCTTTTTGAGGGACCACCCATCAACAAATGTGATGACCACTCCCTCAAGGAGGCATCATCTTAAGCTTCCCAAAACTATTTGGAGATTTTTTTATTTAATCATCATATTATTTTTGGCTTACAAGACATATCTAATTATTTTAGAATACATTTTTATGCTTATATCTTGCAATGCCTTCCAAAATAGGGGCAAACTGTAGACACCTAAATCTTCCCATCGATAACCTCCAACTAGGCTTTTGACCAATTTATACCAAAGTGCACAATTTGGCCTAAAAACACTAAAACACATTAAAAGATTTGAAATTTATATATTCAAGTGATACTTTTTGTTAGGGTATCCATAAACCAGGCAATACAATTTATGGGCCAATTAACTTTGATCAAATCATTTCTAGTCAAAATGCCAATTTTGTACCTAGGTGCTCTAGATTACTATTTCCTATCAAATCTATTGTAAAAGATACATGAATTTTTTATTTGATATTGATAACATCCTAAATGGGATAACATATCCAATGTATCTAACATCAACTTTTAATTCAAATTTAGTTAAATTTTGAGCCAATAACAAGGCATTCTAATCAATTTAAGTAATTTTTGCACAAAGTGCTTAATCATGCTTAAGAGCTAATTAAACCAAATTAGAGCTTAATTAAGAATTCTATGGAAAAAAATTTAATACTTATTTTTTTAAATGAATATTTAATATCTACATCATTAGGTGACCTCATTTTAGGGGAAGACATCTCTAGGCCATAAATGCCATAAATATCAGGATTCATGCCTTTTATGCCTCATCAATGCCCTCCATGCTTCTTAATTAATAATTTATCCAAAATATTGATGATTAAATTTATGTATTTTAATTACATAATTGGATTAATCCTTATCCACACATCTCAATATTGAGATGGATGATTCAGGTTGATTCTAGCCATTTGTAAAAATCTATAAATAGAGAGGCCATGAACATCATTTCTAAGCTATTTTGGTGAAAAATTATTATTCTCAAATATATTAAAAATATTAATTTGTAAAAATTTGAAATTTAAAATTGATTCCAAGAGATCTCACATGCCAAAGTTATGATGCCAAAATATTGATCCAAGCCAAGCCAAAGCCACAAGGTGCCAAGGAGAAGAGGAGATAGCCAAGTCTCTTTTGATAAAGACTTCATGAGCACAAGCCGAGAAAGCCACTACAACAAGAATTTGAAGCATACAAGGAAGGTGAAGGATTATTGTTTTTATTTACTTTTTAGTTTTGTTTTTCATTTTTTTTGTTATTAAGATCACCCTAGTAACTAGGCCTAGAGATGTATGCTAGTTAGTGTGTTTTTATCAATTTGTTTTGTTCATTTTATCACTAACACGATACCAATCTCCTCTTGAGTCAAATTCCTAATTCACATGGAGTGCATAAAAGGATAGCTAGAGGATATTTCACTAGAGATGTAATGATGTGCAAGATTCTACAATCAAGGTTATGGTGGCCAAGCATGATCAATGACACCATGGAATACATGTGGACACGTGATATATGCTAGTGCATTAAAAAGATAAACCATCAAGATGAGATGCCTCTCATCCCTATTCTATCCTAGGTGATATTTGAGAAATAGGCCATTAAATTTATAGGGCCAATCACCCTTGTAGCATAGCACACATGAGCCAAATATATCTTCATGGTAACTAACTATTTCATGAAGTGGGTTGAGGAAACATTGACCAAAAACTACACAACCATAATAGTTACATGATTCATCTAGGAGAACATCATTAGCCAATATGGGATCTTGTTAAGTCTAACTAGTGTCAATGACAATCATTTCATCAATAAGATGGTGTACATCCTTTTGATAGAATATATGGTGACATACCACATGACCACCCCATATCATCCCTAGGATAATGGCACAATTGAAGCCCTTCAATAAGATCCTTGGAACATGCCTCAAAAATATATGTGATGTATATCAAAAGGATTAGGATGATCATTTATCTACATTACTATGGGCCTACCACATGACATAGAAGCACCTGAACAAGGACACACCATTTCAACTAGTGTTTGGTATAAAAGTAATTTTGCTTATGGAGTTTTTAGTACCTTCCTTAATGCATGACATGAACTGGCTACCTTGATGACCAAGAATCCTTGAGTATAAGTTAGAAGAATTGGAATGTTTGGATGAGACACATGCCTATGCCAAGTAGGGTCAACAAGTTGAGAAGGTACACAAAAAGAGGTGGCATAACAAGCATATCAAGAGTAAGGTGTTGACACAAGGAGCCTTAGTCTTGTTGTATGACTCAAAATACTTTTGGCACTTAGGCAAGATTTAGATCTAATGGGTGGGTCCCTATGTCATCCACCATAGTTTAGAAACTGGTGCATGTAAATTGTGCACATTATTCATCAAAATGCCTCAAGTGAATTTCAATGGAAACTAATTGAATCCATATTGGTAATAGGGTGGTGTTGATGCCAAGGATACTCTGACTCTTTGATCAATATTTTATTTAAATTGAGTTGACATAAATAAGGTTTATTGCAAGCCAAACTATGTGATTATTTAATTTATTTGGTTCTTATTGTAAAGATAGGCAATAGGTGACATGAGATGGACACAAAGATCCCTATGTTTTACCACTCCATGGATAAATCCAATCATGTGGGTTGAGCAGTTACACTATAAGTGCATGAGGATAGATAACTAAGTTGTGGGCATGTGAATCCTAAAAGTCAAGCAATAGCAAAATAAGAAATATCTACACAAGAGGTGCATGGTGAGATGGAAGAAAGAGCCCTTGAAAATGATGAACCACTAGAGGGCTGGTGTAAGAGAAGATACTCAAATATATTGGGTAGAAAACTAGATGAGAATATGTTCAACTAGATTAGATTCAAGATGAGAAGAGAAGATGCTCAAATTAGTTGAGTGTAAGATAGGTGTAAAGATGAACTTCTTATGAAGTGGATAAAGAAGATGAAGATACTAAGTGTTGGAGGGCCAACACAAAAAAATTTTATGGGGTAGGATAGGTCAAGGCAAGATGACACATGAGAAATTGACCAAGATAAAAGAGTGTGTTGAAAGAGGAGTGTAGCTATAAGAATTAGAATTGAGGAGGATGAATTTCATGGATGTGAGGTGCTACACCTAGGTTACCACAAAAGTGGTGAAGGTCATTCCAAGGAGATGTACAAAAAGATATCATCAAGAATATCTAGTGTCCACCCAGAAAGAGTGGGAAGTGACCATTTAAAAAAGGATGTCATGTCACCAAAAGTCTATTAGAAGTATTTAATGTGATGGTAGAATAAAGATACATATTTAATGTGGAAAATACATGGAATTTATGAAGAACTCATGATCTCTTATAAAAACCTTCAATCAAGTCTAGATAGTGGCATTAATAATGGTGGTTGACATATCAAGCTATAAATAGGGTGAATGGTGAATAAATAGGGTTACAAACTCATGTAAAACTAACTAAGAACTAGATCTAAATGACCCTAAGAGAGAAAATTCTCATTTAATAGATAGCGCATCAAGCGAGAAAATTGGTGTAGTAAACTAGAATAGAAATCACATCAAGAGTGAAGTGGTGTAGTAAAACTAGAATAGAGAAGGTGAACTAGAATAGATGTTAGGCTACCATTAATAGTTAGAGAAGATTAGACAAACAACTCATTCCAAAAAAAAATTAGGGGTTTTGGTAAGCCACACATGTGATTTAATTGTAATAGATTCATAATGACAAAGAAGTTTAAGGCATCAAGATATGAAGAGGTGTGACTCAAACCCAAGTGGGATTGAATAGTAGAAGTAGTTGTCACCAAAACAAGGGTGCAGGTAGTGGAAGTATTCAACATTGTAATGGTAGAATCTAAGGAAATAAACAAGATTTCTTACTAGCATATGCAATTTCCACCTCAAATGTTGATGGGCAAACCTTGGCACTCATTCATGCATGTATGCTAGTACATGAATACAACCATCAGATGTCAAGTCACTTTCAAGACTTGACACAAGATTGGATGGTAGACATTGGGTGTAAGACCCCAGAGGGAGATGCAATCTTTAACATCTCAATAGGAGATAGATTGAAGTCTTTAGGAACAAATCAACTCTATGAGTTTCCCTATTTTTTAAATCTAGATAAACTTATTCATTTCTTACTCTCACATATACATAAAGACTGCATGTACTTTATAGAGTAATGCATGAAGATATTTTCACTCCTAATCAACAAAATAACTAGATTACCAAAATCTAGAAGAGACATTCATCAGTAATGGGTGATGATGAAGAGGTGGAGCATGTTGTAAAACTCCTCAATTACTTCAAGGGAGGATACACTTTCCCTATCATTAGGCATGAGGAATTGGGCACAAGGGTGATAGTGTGACTTGTTATCTTAAAGTTATGCCCAAAAGGGAGATGGACCGATGTGTCTATGGCATACCTCTACTTAGCCTATCAAATGGTGTAAGGGGTAAAGTAGAATATGGTGTAGTTCATCAACACATAAATGACCAAAAATGTGCTGGAGTACCATGTTACAAAGTGGATGTTCAGATGGGGCTCTATCCTCATTTTGATATTCATGGAAGATATCAAGATCCCCAATGGTGGAGAAGACAACTTATGGGTGTTCCCAGAACACTATGAAAGCCCAATGTAGAAATATAAGGACTTCACCTACCCCACATCCTTTAACACCAAGTATAAGAATTTCATAGTAAATTGGTGTTAATCATACATAAAGGCATTCGAGTTAGATTGGTGTATCCCATAAGGGCTCCCAATAAGTATGTTTAGAATAGAAAATTTTATTGTCATGCAACACTATTGCATCATCTACCTAGTACTCAAGGATGGGAATAAGTCAGGATGGTTGAATCTTCTATATGACTTATTGGCTAAGTTATTTTGAGATGTGCTTAGTAGAATCTCCAATGTGTAGAACATTAGAATTCTAGTCAAAGAGATAAACATAAAGAGCCAGTGGATGAGGTGAAAATTCTCACACATAGATGGATGCATGATAAAGGATGAATAGGATGCCTTAGATTGGATAAACATCAATCATATATAGGAGGTAATAATCATTAGCTTCATTTATAGACTACATTATGTGATAAAGCCCAAAAGAAAGGATGATGGTGCGGGGTCTAGAACAAAAAAATAAAGAGCCCCCTAGTCTTAGTTGGGGAGGAATGAACCCTCAGAACTCAAGAAAAGTAGAAGCTCCCCAAAAATAAGAGGGGGGAGATGTTGTAAGATATTTAGGAGACATTGAAGCTAAAGATAGATATAGAGAGGGAAGCCTCAGTGATAGAATCATACTAAAAGTGTGTGCACTTCGCCTCTCAAGCCCCCATAAGCCCCAGGGGGAAAAAGAAAAAAAAATCCCATTCCCCTACACTGGAAGAAGACAAATCAAAAGAGGTTTAGAAAAGAAAAAGTGGGAATGAGGCACCTACATTGTGCTTGAGGATGTATAATCATCCCTTAGTGAACAATCTCCTTCACCTCCACCATAAATGCAACTAGAAATACCAAGGTGTAAGCTTAGGATACTTGTATGTTATGAGGATGAGACCCAACAAGTGTGAGAATAAAGGAAGAAAAAAGAGGAGATGGCCAAGGTAGGGGTGGTTATTAAGGTCATCTAAATGGTAGAGGTAGAAGAGTAGAAAATAGAAACAATGCATAAGGTGTAGGAGGAAGAGATGAGTGAAGCAGGTGAAGTACCTAAAGAAGCAACTACATTTGGTACAAGAAATGAAGAGGAAGAGATGATAAATTAATGGAAAATAATGGGTCTAGACCAAGGCCATATCAATTCAAAACTCACTTTACACTAGAGGTGCAAGGAGTTGAGGGCCTCAAGCCTAGCCTAGGTTGATATTGATCGACTTGAGGTTGACTAAATTAAAAAGAGAGAAGAAAATTTTTGCATGCAAGTAGTGCAAAGAATGTTTAAAAAATAAGAGGTCAAGAAAGTGGAAAGGATGGAGGAGGCAAAGGTAGAACATGCATAGAAGAAGGAATGGGAAGCAAAAGTACCCCAAGAGGAAAGGGCATGCATGCTAGAAGAATGGAAAAGAAAGAAGGGTTTCATTGATGCTGAGCCTATGAAAGAAGAAGCTAAGGTATCACTTAGCGCTAACACCCAAATAGTGGAATAAGACACACATAAGGCATGCCCTAGCTCTGAGGGAGTGTTTGAGGAACATAAAAGTGATGCTAAAATTATAGAAAAATAAGCAAAAAAGGAGGCACCACACCAAGAAAAGGATGAGGGGGAAAAGTTTTTCAAAGAAACCCCACAAGAAGAATGAGATAGAAAGTTTAGAATTAGAGAGGAAAGAAAGGAAGAAGAATAAGAGATAATTTAATAAATGGGGACTGATGCCAGCACCAACAAAGAAGAGATTAAAGAAGAAGTAGAGGTTGAGCCTGGGAAACATGAGAGAGCACAGATAGGGTTAAAGGAAGATGATGAATTATACATGATGGAGTCTATGCCTCTAAGAACCACCACAAACATTACATGCCACCAAGTCTCATTATCCATGAAATACTACATGGATGAGCTATAGTTTGAGGTCCATGCAAAGGCCATTTGATGTGCTAAGAAGCAAGAAGAGGGCCATAACTACCACCTGATGAACCCTTTTAACATGAACCCTATGTGTTTATCTAATGCTTTGAACAAGATGGAAACCTCTGTGCCATGCAATAACATCATCAAAAATGTTCATGCCAAAAATGGAGGAAATTTTTTAAAGACATGAAGAAAGATCTTGAGGAAACTAAACTCAAGCTTTGATAACTGATCGAGCACATCGAGGAAGTAGAGCCCTCCCTCCAAGACAAAAAATACAACTCTATAATGAAGGAGGTCAATTATGCTTATGAATTTATTGAGAAGATGATGCCCATGCTAAAGCTAGCACTAGAGTAGAAGGAAGACCCATATGAGGTTATAAGGGTTGAGTTGAAAAAGAAGATGGATGAAGTTTAAGACCTCTTCACCAAGCTTAAAGAAGGTACCAAACTAGTTGAAACCATTATATTCAACTTTGTGGACCATGTAGAGGTCATCATCACATGCCTCAAGAAAATAAAAGAGGATAAAGATGCCTTACTCTAGTGTTTCTTCATAGTTTCAAAGACCAAGCACATGTAGGTGATGGCACAAGTCAACTCCCTCAATGCTTAGCTAAAAACATAAGATTAAGACCTAAAAGTACTATTTTATGCCTTTTATACAAAGGCCAATAAGTAGGGAAAACTCTTAGATGGAGGAGTGAGGAGGGAAAAGGAAAGGTTGGAAGCCTTTAGAATGGAATTGGAAATCATAGATGTACTTGATCTAGAAGTAGCATCCATAGAAGTAGATGTCACCATTAAAGAGTTGAAGGGCACCATCAATGACTTTGAAAATTTTAAGGAGGATCTATGTCAAGGTGTGCCTGAATTCTGTGCACCTAAGGCACTTCAGGGCTAGTCTAGGGTAGACTATCAATTTTGTATGGGGTGATATTGGGGCCCATTTTTGAGAAGATTGCATCCCATGCTAGCTAGACTAACCCCAACATGTAGAGATCCATGGAAGAAATGAAGGACCCATTTTTCACACCTTATCATTGACTAGATAGACTCCTAGAGTCCCCATGCTAGTTGGCCAATGATTGCATAGCATCATGAGTCTTGAGGCATACATACCCAGTCCTGCACATGGTGGTTTAAGGCTTAAGGATCATGGAGATCTAAGTATGGAGTAGGTAGGCATATAGCCTTGATCGATAACATGGCCCCTGATATGCACCCTAGCTGTCCTATATGGTGTAGTAGAGTTGACAAGATCACAACTTCTCATTTTTTGGCATGTACCTATCTAGTTAATAAGAAGAGTGGCTAACACTTGTATAAAAGAGGTGACCTCCAAGAGTGAAAAGGAGGAGACCATTAAAAATGAAACTCTAGTGAATTTGAGAGTGATAGAAGGATTAACTCTTGAAGTGATAAGTAGTAGATGTAAGCCATGATTGTCTATGAGCATCTAACATTAATTAAAATAGGATTGAATAACGAATTCTATTACTGGCTATTGTAATGTAAAAATGATATCAATGGATGAATATTGATTGCTAGTGTTTTATTTTATTGTGCTATAGACTATTTGAGTTGTGAATTTCACTCCCCATGAAGAATGTTGTTGAAATAAGACTCAACCTTGGTATTAAGTGGTACCTTTGCACCACGTAACCATCTTACCCACCATGAAAGTCCCTTATTCTAGACTCAATACCGAATGATGACCTTAGGATGAATAGGCATCCCCATGTGGACTCCTTTACTTATATGCACTAATAAGGCCTTGACCCCCTCTATTTGAGCATGCACCAATGGACTTATCCCTTTGAGCCTCTACACTAGAGAACCCATGAATCCCTTGAACCACTACACCCAAAATAGCCTCAATTACATCATGATGTAAATATCCCAACATAGACTTGGTCCCTTCACTATCATCCTTTGGGTGAGTGCATAAGGTTCATGCCTTATGTG
The DNA here is from genome assembly GCA_037957365.1 of Torreya grandis. Classification (NCBI taxonomy): domain Eukaryota; kingdom Viridiplantae; phylum Streptophyta; class Pinopsida; order Cupressales; family Taxaceae; genus Torreya; species Torreya grandis. Next base: position 1,523,152 of record JARHVA010003438.1, read on the forward strand.
AAACTAATGCCAGCATGCTAGTGTGTTTAAATGTTGTGCCCCAGACCTTGCAATAATATTTACTAACTCCATTACCCCTATAAATGCTTGATAACCAAAATTTTGTGCATGATTGAACACCATGCATACTTAAATGACACACTTCACTACAATAGTAGGTAATCATGGATTATTCTAAATGGTGTCACAATTGAATAATTTAACTAGGCATGTGGAAGATGATCTCAGAGTACATACAAATTTAGAAAGTTTTCTTGTTTTATTAGATCAAAGGCACTTATCACATTAATACCTATTGGAAGTGATAATTATAGGATAGATGTAGCTAGCAAGGATGTTCTTGTAATGATTTGTATTATAATTATACCAGCTGACTAGGCTTCCATCTCTTCTCTTTTCCATTTAAGAAGAAAATAAGAGTGAAAAAAAAAAGAAAACAACCTATGGATTCAAAAGAGCAAAAGAAAATCAAAGTATCACATAATGAAATAAAGTTAATGTACCATGCATCATGATTAAAAGAAAATAATGGAATGAGAAGAGGAGACCAAGTTATCTCTATCAGGGCTATGGACACAGATGGTAGTAGAGCAATTCCTAAGCTTCCCTTATTTTTGATCTTTAATAGATAATATAATGAAACCTAAAACTCTATCAAATCCTTGGAAAACTAATCACAACAAGGGTTAAATAAACTACACATTTGACACATAGAGATCCAAGAAAATTAGGAGGCAATTATGTTGTGTGAATCTACTATGAGTCTTTTTCATATTTTTTATCTAATAATTATTTTTTGGTACACTTCATGATTTATTTAGGATTTCAAACCAAATTTTTGGGTTCTTAAATACTTAGGAGTATTCCCCATGTAAGTCACCATTTTTTGTACCCAACACCCCCCTTTTCCATAAGGAAATGGAGACCCATTTTTTTTCAGACTATGGTCTTCACATTAATCCCCTCTTCTATATGTTTATGCAAAATCTAGGACAAGATTGATTATTGGAATTTTTTTTACTTTGGTAGAGTAGCATTGGTATTGTGTTTTCATGGACTAACCTTCTTTGGGAGTCTTTGTTAGGCTTTATGTTTTTTGACTTATGTTTTTGAGATTTTCTATTTTAAACTTTTGTTTTACATGAATTGGTCTTCAATTTTATTATCTCAGACATTTTGTGTAATGGAATTTGCTTTTCATAGCATTTTCTCTACAATAATTATGCTAAAATAATTTTCTTGAATCAAAGTTATTCTTGTAGACAATCTTACTTATACACTTTCACTAATAGAATTACCCTTTGACCCCTTTGAACCTACACTTTGCACTTTTTATAACTTTCACTTCATATTTTTGGATATTTCCCTTCATATTTTTTGAGATTTCCCTTCAACATTTATGAAGTAAATATTTTGTGGATTTTATCATGGATGAATTCCTTATGAAGTAGACCCTTCAGATTATTTCCAAATATAAATTATCCTTTAGTACTTTTAAATGACCATTTAGTGTTTTGAAATTACCCTTCATAAATTTTGAAATGCCCTTCAACCTTCTAAACCAACCATTTAGGCTTTGTGCAACATGTCATTCAGCCTTTTTGTTGTGGCCATTTTTATTGATAGAATTCCTTTAGACCTGTTTAAATTGCCCTTCAGCCCCTCCTCACCTATCCTTTAGGACTTTTTTCTTACACATTTGCCTTTTTGAACCTTTCCTTTAGACATTTTGTTTGAGTCATTTTCCCCAATCCAATTGAGATCCTTTAGACATTTTCTTTGAGAAAATTTCCCCAAGGAATTGAACCTACCCTTCAAGATTTATGTGACTTACCATTTATGAGTTTAGTGAAGGACACATATTCCTTTAGATGTTCTTAACATACCCTTCAACCATTTGAAATTACCCTTCCAATCTTTTATAGTTACACTTTGAGACTTTTGTAATTAACCTTTGCCTTGTTGACATGCTCTTTGGGACTTTTGTCTCAAACTTCTTTTGCCTTATCGAGCCTATCCTTTGAGAAATTTTCCCTAGCTGAATTCCTTCAAACTTTGTGTCCCAAACATTTTTCTAATGTAAAAGGCCTAAAATAATTCCCCCAAGGGTTCATGCCCTTCAAAATTCCTAAACCAACCCTTTGAACATTTTGAAAATGACCCTTTAACCCTTTTTAAAATGGCCACTTACCCTTCAAGACTTTATCCTGGGCCCTTTCACCTCTAAGACTTACCCTTTGTAACTTTTGTCTTGGGCCCTTTTTCCCTTCACATGAACCTTTAAGGACTTTTATCCTAGGACTTTATCATTTAGATAATTCTTTCAGACATTTTATTTGAGAGACTTTTCCTTTCATGTATACCCTTTGGGAATTTTTTCCTAGGCCCTTTTTCCCTTTGAATAATTACTTCAAACATTTTGTTTAAAACATCATGCCCCTTGGCCCTTTTGAGACAATCCATTCAATCATTCCTTCAGACATTTTATCTAAGAGAATTAAGTCTTTAGGAGAATTGTTGTTGACATTTTGTCTAAAATAATTCCCTCAACTTAATTCCTTTAGACTTTGTGTCTCAATCATTTTGTCCAACAAAAATAGGGTCTCAGTAATAGAAATTCAATGATAATTCTCCCATAACAATTCACCTGAATCAAATATCATACTACCAAGTGGTACCCTTGCTTAGAAAGCATTTTTCATTATGTTTTAAGCTTAATTTAAGATTTTTGCCCAGGTCCTAATCATATTTTACCAATACTAAGACCTTGGGTTAGAATACTCATGTAGGGTCCTTTATACTTATTTCCTAAATTATTATGCTAATTCATTTTTTGCATATGTTTGTAGGAGTAGGGAATCCCAAATAAATGACACGTGTCATATTGATGAGATTAAATTTGATAGTTATGTGAACATCATTTGATAGTCATGAAGTCATCATTTTATGGTCACACAAATGTCAAATTTAACCTCACTAATGTGTCAAACTTACAAGATTAAATTTGATAGTCATGCGGATGTAATTTGACAGTCATGAAGATGTCATTTTATGGTCATGAAAATGTCAAATTTAACCTCAAAAATGACTAATTTATGGAATTATATTTGACAATTATGTGGATGTCATTCAACAGTCATGAGGATGTCAATTGATGGTCACATGAATGTCAAATTTAACTTCGTAAATTACCCATTTGGACTCAAATGTTAAGTGGACCTAGTAAATCGATGGTTCATGTTGATCTATATAGTTGATCCAATTATAAAAGATAGATAAAGACTTTTAAAAGGTCTTATATTAAATAGAGAGTTTCTAAATGGCATACCTATGTGACTAAAGTACAAGTTAAAAGGTTTTAGCTAATATCCTACAGTGCACATCTGCTCAAGACCATTTGATTGAATGATATGAGAGTGAGTTGAAATGTAAAAGCTCCATGAGAGTCACAAGTATTTCCATCATAAGATCCTAGTATATAGATCTAATAACCCATAAGAAGAAGTAGGGATCCCTATACAAAAAGCTCAGGAGCCTTGAGCAACTACCAAGTGGTGCACATATGAAGTGGAGTAAAATAGGGAATGACAAGTGTCAAGCATATATGATTAAATGAGATAAAATCACTAAAACCTAATGAACCACATTAAACCAATATATAAGGATTGATAGTGCAAGTCTTACATGGACTTTTCAAAGATATTGGACTCAATCAACTGTTGACACATGCCATATTCTGAAATATAGTAGGACATTATGGATAGAATACTTAGATATTTGGGCACTTGAGATATATCTATCAATAGACAGTGGATCTCATATTTAAGCTAGATTATGAACATGTATGTCTTAATCTAAAAGAAGAATATAAAATTGAAGATCCAAATTCTGTAAAAATCATGAGCGAGCATGCAATGCAAAATTTAGATTAGTTATGGATAACAGTATTGCCACTAGTTCTAAAACATTTGTAAAGTTATTTTGATCCTTCATGCATATATCAGAGTTCCATTTGATGGTAAATAATCTAAAAGATCAATATGTTGTTCCCAAAACTTATAAAAAAAGGCATGTTTAGTTTTGGTAAATGGTGCATATTCCAAAGTTTTCATATAGTTTGATCTATAATTGTAAAAATTACCTCTATCTTTATACACATGCACACATTTCATAGCTTTGGTGAAGAATATTTTAAATGGATAACTGTAAGTAGACTCTTATATAGTTTTAGACCATAGTTAGAACTCATGTTATGACTATCACATGCAATGACCTTACATGAACTTGGATGATGAGGCACGGACTTCCCCAAACATATATAAACAATTATAATCTAACTTAAATTTTTTTTTAGATAAGTTTTGAATATAGGAACAACATCAATTTTGATCATCAGCAAATGTGTTAGTGTATTTTATTTCCAATTTATATGTAACTAGTTATTACTTTTGTTGGTTGTATGTTTTAATAATATTTTGTGTACAAAATCTATGAATGGATTCTTGATTATTTTGATTGATATACTAATCCGTATATGTGCAACTACTATTGAAAGATTGGTAAATATATTGATTAACATAATCAAGTTCAAATTGATTCATAATTTTAATTGTGTAGGAGTTCTTTATTAGATGTATTTTTTTTTTGTGTGTGTAATAGTTGCCTCATATACTTTAGTAGCTCAAGCCATAATCACCTGATTAAGGATGTGTAAAATCTTATCTAAAAGGGGAAACCTTTGTTTGAGGACTATGAATTTCTTTCATTTTTATCTCCTTATAGTTTTTAGTTGTGTCTGATTGTATGTGTGTAATCACCACTAGAAATAAACATAGGTTCTGAGAGCACTTATTCTTTTAGAAACCAACTAAGGGAGTGATTCGTAAAAACCATAAAAGCTTTATTTTTTCCCTCACCCTTCCCTCTTTTTTTTGAGTTTGTTTTGAGACTTGATTTCTCTAGATTATAAGCAATCTACCCATCTAATTCACATATAGATTCACAATCATTTAGGAATCATACCTCTATCTAAAAAACCTTGTCAACAACTTGCATTCCCTACTAATTATTCCATCAATAGTTTGTAATATACCGCATACCTACAGCTCATGCTCTAGAGTAGATTTTACCTCTATTGAGATCTTAAAACATTAGAGGCTACCTCATTATGGAGAGTGGTGTGCATAAAACCCACATCAATAGGTTTATCTTTTTCACGAACAAATTTTGTATCAAGTTTAATACCAACTTCAATAAAAGTAGATGTAGATTTATAATTAAGTATATTAAATATAGTAAAAAGATTATGTGCATACTGAGACTATGATACAATAATTGAATTTTTATCTTGAAATATATTCATTCATTAAAAAAATGATGTATAATGCTTAAATTAATCATTTAAAATATTTGACTTATTTTATCCTTATATTTATTAATTAAACTAGCTAGATCACCATTAATCAAAATATCATCAATAGATAACAAAATTAAGATTAAATGGCCATTTTCAAATTTAATAAAGAGATCATTATCAAAATAATATCTAGAGAAATGTATTTATTGGAAAAAAGAAGTAATTTTAGAGTACAAAGATCAAGGAGCTTATTTTAAATTATACAAATATTTATATGAATTAAAAAAATAATGTTGTATATTAGCGTCAATGAATCCTTAAGGCCGACTCATTATATTTCTTCTTCTAAATCACCACTTATAACAGAATTTTTAACATCTATTTAGTTGATAATCCAACCATTTTTGGATGCAAGAGTAATAATTAATCTAATAGTACTAGTTTTTGCTATAGGAGTAAATGTTTGAGCATAGTCAATCCTAGGTTTTTGACTAAACCCATGAGCAACTAATTTTTTTTAAATTTTTTATTTTTACCAATTGAATTATATCTGATTTTATAAATCCACCTACAAACAAAAATATTAATTTTAGGCAAATGTGTGACAAGATCCGAAATCTAATTTTTAATTAAGGCATTATACTTAGCTTGCATAGAAAAATTACATATATCATCTTGAATGTATTACTCAAAATATCAAACATCACATTCATACATAGTCATTAAATCATGATAAGAATGTTGAATCCTAGTTAATTTAGTAAGATTATCAACATTAGAATATTAGATTAGGGATTCTACCCATTTAGGTATTTCATATTAAATAAAAATCAAATGGATGGGTTTATAAGACTCTAAGTTATCCAAATATAGATCAAATTCCTCTAGGGTATTGGTTTAATCACTCAAAAAATAGGAGATTCAGGTTCATCACAACAATAACATTGAGGAGGTTCCACATAGGAATCAAAAAATGATTTTTTGAAAATAAGAACATTCCAATTCTCAATGATATATCATTTAGATGGATCATAAACTCTTGGTCCTCTAGTATTACCTCCATAACTTATGAAAGTGAAATAATAAAAAGTGGATCAATATTATTTATTTTAACTTTAGGAACAAAGATGGAAGTAGGGCTACCAAATATCCTCAGATGAGCCATATTGGGAATATTTTTAGACCATGTTTCTAAAGGAATAGACATATTCAAAGCTTTAGTAGGGACTATATTCAAAATATGAACAATAATATTCATAGATTTGGACCATAAAAAATTAATAACATTTTTAGAATGTAACATTATTATAGCCATCTCAATGATGGTGTATTTTTTCCTTTCAAAAACACTAGTTTGCTGAGGGTAATAAGGAGTTGTTAATTCCATTCTGATACCACAACAAATGCAAAAAAGAATCAAAATATTTACTAATATATTCACCATAATTATCAAATATTAATTTCTTAATAAAATTATTATAATTATTTTCAACAAAACCTTTAAATTATTTTAATTTAAACAAAATTTAATATTTCATTTTAATGAAATATGACCAAATCATTCTAGCATCATAATTAGTAAAATTAACAATGTACAAAATAACCATTAAGAGATATAATTTCAAGAGGTCCCACAACATCATTATGAATTAAATCTGAAGAATGTGATAAATTCTCATCATGATTATTGTGAAAGGGATTAGTATGTTTCTTAGCATGTAAGTAGCCGTTAAAAAATTCTTGATAAAAAAATAGAAAGAAAACAAACAACAAGATTATGTAAAGACATATCATGTAAATTTCTAAAACTATCATGTTTTAATATTTCATTCCATAATTGAGATTCATTTTTACTATGTGATGAACAACATGCATAAGGAGGAGAAAAAATGTATAAACCATTATGTTAAAAAACATTAGCAATCAGAGAACTAGATTGATTTATAATGGACCTGTTATCTTTAAGAAAAGTTAAAGTTATTTATAATAAGTTTAAGCAATCAATCGTAAGTCAAGAAAAATATACCAAATTCTTCTTGAACTTAGGTATATATAAAACATCACTAATAAAAACATTTAAAAAATTTGTCTTTCCTTGCTTAGTTGCTTCTAAAAATGAATTATCTACTAAATAATTATTTTTATAAATATCTTTGATATCATATAAAATGTTAAATAATCAAGTCATACAGTGTAATGCACAACTATATAAAATATATAAATTCTCATTAGAAGCAAATAATTCAACATATAAAGTAATAACATTAGAATTCTATTCCTTATTATTGTTTTGATTAGGATTTTGAATCTTTTGATGGTTTTAATTAGATTTCTTCCCTTTTTTATTTTAAAATATTTATCATTAACTCTATGTTTTTATAACAAGTTTCCATTTTATGATCAAATTTACCACATGGATTACAATTCTCATTACATTTAGGTTTATGATTCTTATTAATATATTTTTTGTTCCTATTTTTTCCATAAAAAAATTATTATTATTATTATTATTATTATTATTATTATTATTATTATTATTATTATTATTATTATTATTATTATTATTATTATTATTATTATTATTATAAATAGGGTTGAGATCAAGAACTGCCTAAGTGGCATTATCTTTAAAATCAAAATTAAACATCACTTATTCTTCTTGAATTAGAAGAGATAATAGGGTAGTGAGGTTAGGGATATCTTAATTTTTTTGATATGTTAAATTTAAAATTGAAATGAGAGTATGAAAATTTTCATGAATATTTAGCTAAATAAAAAATATAAAACCTTATCTTAAATAATATTAAAATCACATTCATCTAATTGAGATTTAATATTCATAATTTTAACAAGAAATTTAACTTTTTTCATCACCTTACATATGTTTAGTTAGAAGTTCAAGAATTAGATTAATTATCTTTGAAATAAAAGTGCCTTCATGCATGAAATCAAGGACTTTCCAAGCATCACCAGGAGACTCATGATTGTTGACTAAAAATTTTTACTTCTAAAATTTTAGGATCTGCTTGTGTCTTCATCTTTTTAGTTCTTATCAGCTTGTTTGAGCGTGTAAGGACGTTCTCTCTTGCCTTTTATGGTTTTGACACACAGTCAAACCAAGGCCCTTTTTGACCACTCTGGCTGCCAACTACTTTCGTCTACCTCATCTCTAACCCGTCCTATCATGGAGTTCCACTCGGAAACTGAAAGAACTCCTACAGGACCGACCCTGACCCTGACTCAACTTCCCATCATCCCTGAAGGGGACCAAGATTTCAAAAACTTCTTGGACCTCAATACCGCAGCCCTCCATAACTATCTCGCGAGAAACCCAACGCGAGACCTTTCGGGTGACATGGCGACGACATCGACACCATTCGCCACCCAACCTTTTTTGACTCAGCCTTTCGCCCCAACCATTAACTCAACCATGGCCAATACGAAAAGTTTGGCCTCTTCGTCTATTTTTAGACCGACCTCCATCGGGGTTTCGTTACCCTCTCAATCACCTGCAATTCAACCAAGTTCTACATCATATCAGAACTTGATTGCCTCGACCCCTTACACTCTTCCGCCCATAAATGTAGGAGTGCCAACCTATCCCTCTACCAGTGCCGCTATTCAACCACCTTTGGCAGTGCCTAGTCAACTTATACCTTCGACCTTCATGATGCAACCACCCTTAACCTCTACTTCTGCCCCTGCAACTAGTCATCCATACGTTGCACCCTTACTGGTACAACTGACTACGTCATATACCTGCTCTAGCCTCTTTCAAGTGCCTTACAACCTTGGGGGCGCTCTGTTCACCAATCCGTCAGCAGACGTCATCAAGATGCTGATGGATAAAATGTCCAGTCTCGAAGCTTCTATCTCCGGTTCAAATAATATCTCTTCATATGAACAAATTTGTAACGAGCCCATTCATCCTTCTGTCCCTATTCGACCATACCCCAACCATTGGGAGCTTCCTAAATTTACTCGCTTTCAGAGTAAGGAAGACCCACAACAACATCTACGGGCATTCAGACATGCCTGCTACCTTATTGCCCACGACGATGCGTTATTATTACGCACGTTTCCTATGTCTCTTTCTGGCCCTGCCCTTGACTGGTATAGCTCTCTGCCAGACATTCTATCTTTTCCTTCATTCAACTCGCTCAATTATTCGTTGACCATTTCTCAATCAATATCACTAAACAAATCTCGACCATAGACCTTTACTCCATTAGGCAATTTGATGACGAATCAGTAGTTGATTTTGTCGCCCGTTGGAGAGACTTGATCAACTAGCTCTCTTTCTCCTTGCCTCAACCCGAGCTCATCGAGCTCTTTTCCCGAGCATGTGTCAGTCACATCTCATCCACCTTGCGGGTTCAAACATTCCACACTTTCGACGAGGCCTTCACCATGGCCCGAAAGCTTGAACTCTATGCTATTGAAGAAGATAAGGTCAAATTGTGTAACATTAACACTTGCAGACCTTCTTCTGCCCACTCTCAATCTAAGGAGTCGGTGAACACTGTCATCTTTAGACCATCATCTTCAACAATAACCAACCGACCAACATCTTCAACATTAGACTACATCAATAAACATTTTCAACGTCAATCCATACAGCATCAATTCACTCCAATTGGAGAGTCATATGCCTCTATCTTGGATAAACTCGTCAAGCAGGGGGTCCTCAATCTCCCTTCAATCTGACCACATCAATTCGACCCCTCAACACCTATCCCTGCATGGTACAGGGAGAATCACTTTTGTAACTATCACCGTGTCAAAGGCCATGATACAGATCACTGTCAAACTTTTAAAAACCTCGTCCAGGACATGCTAGACAAGGGCGATCTTATCTTGGATAACCCGAATGCACTGCCCAACCAAAACCTCGACATCTTCAAACAACCTTTTCCTAATCACCCGCCTACTCAAGACAACATTCAAACCATGATCAATGACCCTCAAGACCATGACATTCACACCGTCAACACTATCTTACCTCTTGTCTCTGACCAACCTTCTTCACAGGATGAAGAACCCTCTTCTCCTATTAGTCCTCCATCTATTTCTCCTATATTGGAGGACACCTTGATCACACCTACACCATTAGCCCTACCTTCATCCAATGACCATACATTGCCTACTCCTCAAGCACAAGCAGAAGGCATGATCATCCCTACCCTCTGCCCACTTGAGGAGCCACCCTCTCCTATTTCTTCTCCACCAAGAGAAGACCCTATCTCTTCACCCATTTTGATTGAGGAAGACCCAGTCACGGTTTCCTCTTGCCCTTTGCCTGAGATTGTTACATCTCACTCACCTCCGTCCACATCTAAACCCAAACCCGTATCTAACCTCGCCTCGCACAATAGTGGCCCTCGACTCAAACTAACGAAGACCATTAGACCACACCGGAGGACTCCTCCCCCACCTTCATCATTACCTTCAATCCTAGGCCCACATCCGTCCACTTTAATTGGAGTGCTGCCTACTCCCATCCTTCACAGAGGCACGTCGCCTCCATTACTCTATCAACCTGTCAAACATATATCTTCTCTAAATCATCAACCAACGTCATCAACCCTCATTGCAATAAAATATCTAGACCCGTTAGCAAGTTCTTATACCTTGCTGTTACGGCACTTGTTGCAGTCATCTCGCCTCAACCTTTCACCTCTCAAACCATATCATTCTCTCAGACCTAAACCACCTTGGTTCGACGACACTCATATTTGTGGGTATCATCGCACACCTGGACACGACACGGAGCATTGTTGTGCCCTCAAGGTCGCCATTCGCCAATGTCTGGGGAATGACACCTCTCTTCTTGGCCACGTTATCAAGCCTTCAACACCGCCCCTCTCATCAACTCTCGGATCAAGACCCTCTTGGTTCGACAACTCTAAATACTGTCACTATGATCATACTCTGGGACATGACACTGAGCGTTGTTGTGCTCTTAAAGCTGTCATTCGTCACCAACGGAGAAAGGATTCCCTTCTCATTAAGGATCCTCTTGACCTTCCCTCCCACAAATCATCAACACCAACTCATACCTCTCCAACCTCATCACCTAAATCAGGATCTCCACGCCAGGTTCTGGTTCCTTTATCACCTTTAACCCCCTTATTCGACATCAACACAGTCCATCTGACCACTAAACCTCAACCGACCTTAACCAATCTGTCAAACATTCTCCCTAGCCGCTGGGGGAATTCAACCTTCATCCAAACTTTGAACAATTTTTCAACACAGTCTCGACCACATATCAATCACTCTTTCAACTTAGCCTCAACCAGACTAGCAACCAAACATTTAACCTAACCTCAACCAAACATTCGACCCAACCAAAGACCAAATACCAACCAATCAACCCTCGACCAACCATTGACCAACTATCAAATGACCAAATCTCAATCAAACATTGACCAACCTTTTTATCCACACATTCAACCAGTCTCGATCAATCAACAACCATATCAGTCAACTTCACATCCATCCACTCATCAATCAACACATGACCAATATGGAGCGAAGTAAATGAGGCAAGTTTGCTCCTAATTGGCTCAGACCTTTTATTATCATGCACAAGTATGGATCAGGGACTTATCGTCTGTCTTCTCTTGATAGACGCCCAGAACCTGAGCCTCTTAATGCGTTGCATCTGCGACCGTTCTACTGCTAGTCGAGTACTCGTCCACTTGACACTTAACTTGAGCTCGTCCCTTAAGCAATCCCCATCCTCTTAATCCTACCTCCTTTCAACCCTATTCCTCTTAACAATTCCTATAACCCTTTTATGCAGTATGGATGCTTTGTCCTCATAAAAGGGAGCCCTTGACCTTCTATAATCTTGTCCATGACTCACATTTCTATAAAAACAAATCAAGATGTCAAAACATATCCATGGTCACTATATCAATATCAAAATCAAACAAACAGACTGCTCCCTCGAAGGACAGCTGTACTATCATTGCTGTAATAAATAGATTGCTCCCTCGAAGGACAACTATTCAAAAGCATTTATATTAAACAAAAATCTAGACCACTCCCTCAAAGGATGGCTATGACTAATCTGGCAATAAACAGCACTATTTTAGAAGCTTCCCACATTGATCAGCTTCACAACCTGACCACCAAACAAATGACATCTCTATGCAGGCTTCCCGCATTGATCAGTCTGCGCCTAAAAAAAAAAAAAAAAAAAAAAACGAGTCACGGACTTGGCTTGTAGTTGTCTCAGGGTCTCCTATAAAAAGGGGCATCGTTATCTTTGCTCTTAAAACAGGTTACCCTTCTTCCTCCTCCTATCACCCGCTCAAGGGACTTCGAGCTCACTTTAATGTCTAAGTGATTCGATTACCGCTCTAACATAACTATGGTCAACGACGTCACACATGAATGGGGCTCTTGGTTCTCATAACCCCTATCTATGCTATCTTTTTGGTCCTTGTCAATGAAAGAGCAATATGCTTTTCACTTTTTCTACACTTTGGTCACATTCACCTTCATCACTTGTCAATCGACTCAACTCAAACCATCAACCTGACCTAGCCTATTCACCCTAGTTTCTATGGATACCAATACACATGGAAACTATCGACCCGCCACAATTTATGTTCAGCATAAACCAATACTTGCTGAAGCATAAATTCATTTTTAGCATACATCCATCACGAATATGGAATATTTCTAGGGATGAAAAACCCCTCAACCAATGTTGCAGAATACACCATTTGGAAAAGGCTGCAACATCTTTTTTTTCCTCATCATTTCATCATAACCATGACCAATCTATCAACTATTTTAACCACCTGTCTACCACTCGGACGCTTGGTCTGAACTACATTGGTCTGAGGCCCTATCACCAGGGCTATGTAGGCAGCACTCAGTTGACATGGGGTCTTCTGAGGTTAGCTCAACCATTCTCATTTGTTCGTCTCTCTGATGGACAAACCTTCTTTCTTTCTTTTAATCATAATCTTGTCCTTGACCATGACCCATTTTATCCCTTTGACCCTCCCTCCCTTCTCGGGAGAACTACATTGGCCTGAGGCCCTATCACCAGGGCTATGTAGGTAGCACTCAGTTGACATGGGGTCTTCTGGGGTTAGCTCGACCACATCCTTTCGTCCATTCCTCCCTTCGACCACCAACCATTGGAGATCATACCTATCTCTGTTGACCTCGACTACTTCCAAGACATTGTTGCCTTGGTTGTTTTTGCATGTATGCTACCTCATGACTGGTTAGCAGAATTGTGCGCAGACCTTTTTGAACCCTCACAAGTATAGGATCACAAACCAGTTGATCCGCACTACTTGTGGCTTTTTCATGGTTCTAGGAGCACTTCCTGAGCCCGGGATACCTGGAACACGATGACCATTTGGAGCTTCAGCTTAGATTGAGTGACCCGATTAGCAGACGACTAAATGCTGGGGCCCGGTTACTTCAATTTTGGCACTCCTCAACCCTTGACCTGCGACACTTTTGCCCTGACCATCTTGTGCAGTGGTATGCGTGCAATCACGACTTTTGCCGCATTCACCCTCACTCCTTTTTCATCCACTCCTTGTCAAATCAGCACCCGATTCTCGGTTCCCTTCCCTCGACTCCTGCTTTGAGGGGGAATACCTTATCCTTAATCGGGGCAACCTATTCACTTCCTGTTTTGTCTTGCAGTTCATTCGAACAACCAACAAGATGAAATCAACCTTATCCCTCACCTGGGGCACTCACTCCTATTTTTGTCTTGCAGTTCGTCAGAACAACCAACAAGACAAAAAGTGGCAAATGTAGACACCGAAATTGTGTTGACTCCCCTGGTCGCTCCCCATCTTATTCTTCTTCGCCTATTTAACCCTTGACGATCACTTGTTCTACCAACCTTGACCCTGGCAGCATGTAACAATGAGCAGAGAACTAAAAGCTAGACTCTATCCTCATTGTGCATCTGCCGACGACGGTCTTTACCTGGCCGATGTCGCCGACGTCGGTCACTTATCGGCTGACGTCGGCAATCCTGCCGACGTCGGTCGCCATCCCGTTATCCGTTACCCGTTACCATTCGGTTCCCGATCGGTTTTTTGAAATGGTTATCGAACCGTCTCTCGAAACCATCCCAGGGCCTTCATTCAATCTCCCCTCTCCCATCAGTCAATGAGGCTCCCATTTTTCCTGATATCTACAGGCTCTCCGATCTCTGAACTCCAGCATCCACCAACTCCAGCATTCGTTCTTCTGGTACTGCATAGGAACTTCGACTATGGCTTTCATCACGGCTTCTGACAGGTAAGTATCTTCTGTGTTTATTTTCATTTTCTTTCTGATTATTTATTCCCTATTTCTGCCATCCTGAAGCTTCAAACCCCCAGACTCGACCAAAAACCCCGTCTCGACTCTGTCTAAAATCTTGTCCTGACCCTGTTAAGACCTTCTGCAACCTGTTCAGACTTTTCCAGAACCTGCCCCTACCGACGCCGGTCACTACCCTGACCGACGACGGCACCTTAACCGACGTCGACACCTTTCTAGACCGACGCCGGCACCACAGAGACCGACGCCGGCGACTGTGCAGAACAGTGCCGCTTATTAGGTACGCTCTTTTATTTTTTGTCATTTATTTCTGTCATTTCATCTTTTATTATCTACTTTCGTCCAACATTACACTTTTTATCAATGGGTTGATATCCTTTTAGGGAGTCTTCGTTGATATCCTTTTTATCTACGTTCACCTGACAATCCACCATATCTTTGAGTAACATCTTTTCGTGTTTTAGTCTCTTTTTCGCAGGTGTCATTCCTCCACAGCCAAAGAGGAGAATCTTCCAACGTCTGATTTCGATGCGCTCAACTTTATCATGTACTTCTAACCT
The DNA here is from genome assembly GCA_037957365.1 of Torreya grandis. Taxonomy (NCBI): domain Eukaryota; kingdom Viridiplantae; phylum Streptophyta; class Pinopsida; order Cupressales; family Taxaceae; genus Torreya; species Torreya grandis. The sequence goes on from JARHVA010003438.1 coordinate 1,538,386, forward strand.
TAACCTTTTATTTTAGTTTCTTATTTCTTCTTTGAATGTAGAAAGCAATTTTGCATAGAAACAGTAATAGGTACATAAATGTTATCAATGCTAGACAGTTTTTTGGGGTACAATCAAGTCAAAGTCAGGAAGGAAGATCAACACAAGACAACGTTCACCACACCTTGGGGCATGTTCACTTACCGAAGAATGCCTTTTGGTCTGATAAATATAGGTGCCACATTTCAAAGGGCAATGGATCTCGCTTTCAAGGATGAAATGGGGAAATTCATTGTAGTATACCTGGATGATTTGATAGTGTTTTCAAAGCATCGCTCTGAGCATGTTCATCATTTACAAAGGATACTAGAACATTGTCGCCAGAACGGTATTTCTTTAAACCAAATGAAATCTGTCTTTGGAGTTACTGAGGGAAAACTTATCAGACACATCATGTCCCAAGAAGGTATTAGAATTGATCCAGAGAGAGTCAAGTCCATCCAGGAACTTGCTCTATCGACCAGCAAGACTGTAGTTCACTCTTTCTTTGGAAAGGTGAATATTCTTTGAAGGTTCATTCCTGAGTTTGCTGAGAAAACTCGTCACATTGTCAACATGATGAAAGGCAATGCTATATTTAGGTGGACCGTTGAAGGCAAATCAATGTTTAATGACATCAAAGAGGTGATTGCTCATGCACCAGTCTTGGTCTGCCTAGATTACACTAAAAGTTTCAAGATATATAGTTATGCCTCTGAGCATACACTATCAGCTATTTTGGTCCAGCAAAATCTAGAAGGTGCAGAATCTCCTATCTCATTCATGAGTTGTCCACTCAAAGATCACGAGCTGAAATATTCCCTTATGGAGAAGCATGCATATGCTGTGGTTAAAGTTGTCAAGCATTTTAGGTTTTATATCTTGAATTCTCACACTGAAGTTCTCGTACCAGATACAACAGCAAAATCCATTTTGACTTAGCAAGAGTTTGGTATAAAGAGAGGTAACTAGATTGCCAAGACTCAGGAGTTTGATCTAGATATCAAACCTATAAAGCTTGTATGAGGAAAGGGTCTTTGCCAGTTGATTACCAACAACATTTTGGATAAAGTAGAAAATGAAGTAGAGACCAAGGATGTGCCTACAGTCCTCTTTGTTGCAACCACCGATGAGTGGTATTCAGATATTACTCACTTTCTGACATATGGTGAATGTCCCACTCATGTTTCTTATAAATAAAAATGGAATGTTAAATTGAAAGCGGTTGGTTATGTCCTGTGGGACAATATTCTTTACAAGAGAAACCTGGACGGGGCATTTTTTCGTTGCGTTGATAGGGCACAACAAGTAAGACTCTTGAAGTCTTTCCATAATTTGGCTTGTGGAGGGCATTTTTTGCACTAGTGATAGCTCACAAGATTTTATGAGCAAGGTACTATTGGCCCACACTTTTTCAGGATGCCTACAAATGGGTGCTTAGGTGCAAATTGTTTCAACAATTCATTGGGAAGCCTAAGCTGACTGCATTACCTCTAAAGCTAATTATAATTGAAGAACCTTTCTAATAGTGGGGTATTGATTTCATTGGTGCAGTTAACCCATCTTCAAGTGCTAGGCATGATTATGTCCTCACCACAATGGAGTACTTTACCAAATGGGTGGAGGCCATCCCAACCAAGCACGCTACGTCTGAAGTAGTGTGTAATTTTTTCAAAGAAAATATCATTTCTCGGTTTGGGGTTCCACTAAAGATCATAAAAGATAATGTGGCCTGCTTTTCATCACATGAAATTACCCAATTTTGTTTTTATTATGGGATTACCTTATCTCACACTTCAGATTATTTCTCTTAGGAAAATGGACAAGCAGAATCGAGTAACAAGAACCTGGTCACCATCATCAAGAAGTTGGTAGATGACAACCAGAGAACATGGCACAAAGCTTTGTATGATGCTTTATGGGCCAATAGGATAACACCTAAAAGGGCTATAGGTATGTCACCTTTCCAACTTCTATATGGATTAAATGTAGAAATCCCCATCACCCTTGAACTACCAATGCTCAGGCTAACTAAACCAATCGAAGACTCAACCTTCGAAAGCTCAGTCGACAAAAGGATTGTGTCTGATCGAGCTAAATGAACAATGAGTTATGGTAGTGGACCAAATTATAGAGCATCAGAATTAGGTGAAGGCACTTTTTGATAAGAAAGCTATAGTGCATGAATTCTGAGTCAGAGATCAAGTCTTGTTGTGGGACAAGAGACGGGAACCAAAAGGGATGCATAGCAAATTTGACTCCCTGTGTAGAGGCCTGTTTATCATTCGACAACTCTATGGTGAGGCCAGCTTCATGCTGGAGTAACAAGATGGAACACCATTTGCACTACCTCACAATGGGCAGCATCTGAAGCTATTTAATCCTTGAAGCTTAGATGAGTCGATTTGTATATATGTATAATTTTTATGTTTTGTATGTTTTCTTCCTTTCATTTTTAGCTTGACTCCATAGCCCAATGGCTTGGATGAAGCCACTTAGAGACTAGTTTCTACTCCTGCTAATCAATTTGATCAATGAAAGTTCCCCAACAGGAGCCAGCTGTTGTTTTCAAAATCAGCTTAGCTCAGTTTTGGGAACAACCCCCTATAAAACTTATCTGTTTCGTCTTTCATCTCTCTAAGTTTGTTTTTGAGGCAGGTTTTTTTCATTCTCATCTTGGCCTCCTTAAAACTTCCAAAATTCATGAAACACATCTTCCCAAAAAGTGAAGGCCATTATGGCCTCAAAACATTTCAGGAACCAAGTCCCCTTTTTAGACTACCTCTTCTAGAGTTAGTCTTTTCTTCCATTCCCTGTAAGGACAGCAAATTTTGCCACCTCTACATTTCCCTTGTTTTTGTGCAAGGGTGGCAAATTTTGCCGCCCCTGCACTTTTCCCTGCAAGGGTGGCAAATTTTGCTGCCCCTGCACCCTGACATGCAAGGGGGACAAATTTTGCTACCTCTGTAATCAAATGAACCAAAACATGCAAGGGCAGCAAATTTTGCTACCCTAACAGGCTTCGATAACCATGCGCAGCATTTATTGCTACATGCAGTGGGTTGTTGGGGTGGGTTTTTCACCCCATATAAGCCGATTTGAACCTCTTTTCTCTCATTGCTTCCTCCTCTCCTCCTTCCTCTTGCGCTTGAGTGACCCAGCTGATGAGTCAAAGTGCATTTTGGCAGATTCAACCTCGTGGCATGTGTAGTTTCTCAGGTAGGGTTTGTTTTTGGCATTTGTTTCATTTTCTTTTTCTTGTTTTTGCTTAGTGTTAGTTTTTTTTCCCTTTCTCTCTCCCTACCCATGCGCTTCCTCTCCACCCTACTGTAGGCATTGTTTTCTCCCTCACGCTCACCTGCAGTTTTCTCTTCCCTCTTCCTAGCCCACATTTAGCCCTAAGGGTGGTGAAGTTCACCGCCCATGTCTTCCCCTAAATAATAGTCCCCTAAAGGGGTGACGATTCTCTCTACCCTTTCTCTTCCTAACCTGTATGGGTGGCAAAATCTGCTACCCCTACTTTTTTCCTTGCCCTCATTACAGGGGTGGCAAAATTCACTGCCCTGTAGACCCTTCTTATAAGGTCAACAATTTTTGCCACCCTTACCCTTTTCCTTCTCCAGTCTATAAGGGTGGTGAAATTCACCACTTATGTAGCCTGTCCTTGCATGGGCGGCAAATTTCACCACCCTTACACTCTTCTATCCTTACATGCAGGGGTGACAAATTTTACTGCCCGTGCACCATTCCCTCAGATTTTCTTAACTCCCAAGAATCTTTTGAGTTGTCTTTTTCTTTCCCTTTCTTCCTCATTTTCCGTTCCTTCTTCCACTTGACCTTTTTACATGACCTCCAGTAACCAATATCACTTAAATTGCCCTTTCCCCCTCTCATCCACTCTCCCCTAATTGCTGTGATCATGACTGCAGTTCAATCAGTGAACTCTTGCACATCTGCTCCCATCCAGTCCAGATCATTCCCCATGATGGAAGCGTCTTCTAAGGTGAAAATAATGAAATACAAGTACCAAGGCATCTTCTTGCTCATGTTAGTCTCTTCAAATGTTGATGACATTCGAGACACCAAGATTGGCCACGTAGACATGGCCGAATTCCTAACCCACATAAAGGCAACAAACTCCAGCACCGAGATTAAAAGGATCATCGAGAGAAACATCCACCTAGTGGATGCCTTTCTGGTAGCAGTGCATCATACTAAATTTGTCTTCCAATGCGTGCACTTCTACAATAAAGAGACCAGGTCAATCTCAAATGCCAGTGGCAACATGGTGATTCGGTTGCACCCCAAATTCATCGATAAAGTGTTCATGTGCCCTTCAGCCACTGAAGTAATTAAGATCAACTTCATGGACGCGTAGAAAGAGTATGATAAAGACCCTGAGAGGACAAAGAAGGTCATGAACTATAAGTGGTTAAAGATCCCTAGGACCAACATCTCCAAATGGATGTGGAACTTCCCAAGAAGCGACTTCATTGAAGAAGTTGGTGACTTGATCACCCTTCTAAGCAGAGTACGGGGCCTCCCATCTTCTTCAATATTTCATGAATGGATGTATCCATTCATCAAGATCATTCTCTAAGGAAAATAGGTTATCTTTTGGGGAGAGCAGATCAACAATGCCCTCCTTGAGTAGCTGACCAAGCTACAGACCTCTCACAAGTTCTACATGACTTCATACCTTGTGTACATATCTACCGCGATGTGGACTTTTCTAGGCTTGACCATGGAGGGGGATAGAAAGACAACCCCAGTACACTCATATTACTCACAACTGACTCTACAAGGATCAACCCATCACTCTAGGAGGGTAAATGATGCCTTTTTTGCTACACTTTTGTGCCTCTTCAACTCTCAGCTTGAGCAGAAGAGAATATCAGATGAGGCCTGGATGGTAGTCAATGATTTTGGCTGCATGTTCCTTCAGTTCCCCACCTTTTTCTATCTATGGGTCAACTTCTACCAGGGCTACCCATACATGCTCCCCAAGTTTCCTTCACATAAGCTAGTACTAATGGAACTTAGCCGACAATTGATTGTCGTGTATACCAAAAAGATGGAGCTGAAGAGACCATGTTTCAAGTTTTTGATCAATAATGGTAGATATTTCATTGCAACATTAGCCAAAGCCAAGGTCATGAAAACCAAAATACAGATGGTTACTTTAAAACCATTCAAGAGATGAGAAAAATTTGAGTACAAGGGAGTCAAGCAAAAGATCAAGAGGAAAACCCAATTCCATGAACCCATGATTGAGGATATCTAGGTTGACCTCAGAATGGCTGAGGAGACTAAAATAATGGACTATTACAAGCTGACCCTAAAGCAAATTTAATACCTAGGGCTTGCAGAGATACCCTCCAATTTGGTTGATGATGGAAACATCTTTAATAACAGGTATTTGGCAGAAAAAGTTGTTGGTTCCCCTCTTCCTCCAATTCAGTGGTCTCAAAAGGCGCTGACTTCTCTAAGAAAAAGATTCAAATCAATATTGGCTAACACCAATGATTGGTTAGCAGCCAAAGGGATCACCCTAAAGGAATTTGTTATGGGATTAGAGACTGAATATCAAGCAAAATTAAAGAGGAAAGCAGAGAACATAACTAAAAACAAATGTGATGTCCCTTCTCCTTCTGGGCCTCACAAGCCTAGGATCATCTTTATATCCAAGAAACCTAAGGCCACTAAAGAGCCTATAGCGACAACAAAAGGAACTGAGGAACAGAGCCCTCAGGCATAGGCAGCTCAGCCCATAGAGAAAGATGATTAGCCATCAGGGCAACCTAGCACTAGACCTCTATTCTCATAGGAATAAGCATAGCTGATCAAGAGCGTATCTCCTTCTCCCCCTCAATCTCTTGTGGTACCCTCTTCTCCCATTTTTCCTATCAGTATTCCCTCTTCTAGAGCTGCTTCTCCTTCTAGAGTCATATTTGGTGATCCTTAGGGCCCTTCTGTAAGTTCCCCTCTCTCTTCTGGATCCATTCCAAGTCTATCATCTCCTTCCTTCAACTTGCTAGCAAGCTCTGCACCCAAGCCAAAATCAGTAGTTGGTGCAGTTTCCCTAGTTATTCTAACTACAACTACTATCACCACTAGCAGTGTGGAAGCTGCTACAGTAACACTTGCAGAGAGAACCATTACCACAATAGGTACTTCTCTCTCGCTTTGGATTTCTACTTTCATGCAAAAAATAAAGAAGATGGCCATCTCCCTAGATGAATTTGACTTTGGCAAAATAGTGCCAATAAAAGAAAAGGCTCCTAAGAGGCCAAGAATCCTCTCTAAATTGATCGAAGAAAAAGGACAAAAATTTCTAGAAATTGGCAAACCTCCACAGGAGGCAACCCTTGAGGGTTTCAAGATGAGCAATTATTCCATCTCTCATGTTGAACTTGGAAAAGTTACTCACAAGGGTGCGAAAAGTGATCTTCAATTGGCTATGGACATCATGGTCCATAAATTCAATCGAGAGAAGGAAATAAAGGATTACTACAAGGCCAAGGTAGAGTAGCTAACGAAAGTAATAAAAAGGTTCACTCTTCCTTCTGAAGTAGCAACTCTAGAGGCCTTATCCATGGATGACTCAGTCATTCAAAAAGTAGAAAATACTTATTTAAAGGGAAAAGTCCTGGAGGACTATATTGAAAAAATGCATACTCAGGGAGATTCTCTGCTTACAGAAGTTACAGAAAGGAGAGGAAAAATGAGGAAGGTAAAAATAGAACTAGATGACTTCATCTCCCTTATTTCTCAAGAGATTGATAGTTCAGAAAAAGATCTTAACAGATGGAAGGAAATGAAAGATCTCAAGAAAAGCACCTTAATATCTATCAGTGTCATCTCCAGCAAGGACTCCTATGTTGAAATCAAGGAGTCACTAATCTTTAGGAATTAGGTACTCAAAGATCTAATTGATGATCTCAAAGCTTTCAAGGAGGCTAGTGAGAAGAGTGACCTGAGCCTACTGAATAAACTAGAAGAGCTGCCATGCAACCCGACCTCTGAGGACAATCAATTCCTTTTGACAGAAGAAATGATTTAGAATTTCAAGGAGATGGTTTGGAGAGATTTTGAAGAAAAATCCTTCTCAATGTCTACTATGGACAACATTTTAGATGCTCAGTTAACTTTAGAGAATCTAAAATTTAGGTTAATTGGCCATGCTAAAGCCATCACAGCATTGAAGGACACATTGATCAGAACCAAAATCATCTCTAAGAACATAGTTGCACCAGACATCATCAAAATTTAGGCATCCATCACAATGTTTGATGCACATATGAAGAAGTCTGGCAGCAAGAACTGAATCTGTCTCCTTTCTTTTTCTCTCCTTACGCACTTCTATTTTGTGCAAAGTGCATGAAATTTTGTAGTATGTAATTACATGTAAATATTTTGGAAAAATATCTAAAAGTCAAAGATGAGTCATCTTTGACCAAGATATTTTATATATTTTATTATTTTCTCTTTTTGAGGATTTTCTCCCTATATATAGTGGAGACCTCATTTTGTAAAATTTGGGGGGGGGGGGAATTAATAGTAAACACTCTACTAAATTGAAGCAACTTTTGAGACTTTGTGCTCAAATTTGTAAATCATATTTTGTTGAATGAATGAGAAGCAAGTTATTTCAGACTTTGTGTTGAGATTGTCTGTGTTATTTAGGAAATAGTTCTTATGTCTTTTTTCTAGTAATATCTTATTTATCTAATTTAATAAGCAAAGTGGGTGTGTTAGTATTATCTGAGGGCATTTTTGGAAGGTAGAAGATAGACTTTGTGTTGATTTTATCTTTGAGATTCAGTTATCTTTGTAGTTTCAGGTGAAGACCTTTTACTTCACTTCACTCTACGATTGTACTTATTCCAAATCGGTGAAGTAGACTATGCAAGACTTTGTCCTTGCGTGAGTGTTCTTGTGAACTTCATCACTTTAGGTGATTTTCTACTCCACATTTGATACCATTCCTAAAAAAAGAGGAAGGTTATTAGCTGTAGACTAGGATTTCCCTCTTTTGTTCTTTATACATTACTTCTAAAAAAGAGAAGTAAATGCTGTGATACCACCCCATGTGTTATTTTTTGCTTAATTATATACATATATCCAGTGTATAAATATTTAATAGAGAACCTCCCCTTGATGAGAGGAGAGATTTAGCTCATCTAGATCTTGTAAACCCACACTCCTCGTGGTGTAAATCTCCCTATGCTATGGCTGATATACCCAATTTGTCATCAGTTAGTTGACGACATAATATTCACCCAACAGCTTTTTGGTGACTCCACTGGAGATCGAACAATGTGTAGTCTAAAACTTCAAGTTTTATATTGAATTAGTCCCTACCCTTATCTATTAGATATTCTGGCGACTCCATTCTACGTCTTACCCATTATCATTATAGCCTTACCATCTACCTCCATTACATTATTTGGTCTGCAAAACCAAAGCCACTAGAAAGAATGTGCATTTTGAGGCCTCAAGCTTCAACTTGAAGCAATTTTTGTCCCTTTTTCATTTTAAAATTTGGCAAATTCACACTACACCAGAAGCCAAAGATCGAAGGGTGTTGTTGACCCTATGTTTGAGTTGGCACAGCAAAGTAACTTTGATCTCTTTCCTCCGTCACCTTTCCTCGAACGTTCTAAGAGTTTCCATCCTAACTCTATCAGGTCACCAAAACAAAGTAGAACTTCTTTTCCTATGGTTAACCATGCCCTGCCAGTAAATACTCCACCAAGGTTTGTTATCCCACCATTTAATCATCCTAACATTATGGCTCAAGGCCCGTGGGGTAATTCCTTTGGCCCTCTCAATTTGATTGCACCTTTGCATGAACTACCTCGTAGTTCAAGAAAAAAAATTCTAAGTTTTTTGGTGATGAAAAGGTTCATCCCGACGAGCATATTGCCGCTTTCTCCATAGCATGTGGCATGATTGGCATGGAATTCAAAAATGTAGCAGTTAGACTTTTTGTAGAAACTTTGCAAGGAGCTATCATGAATTGGTTCTATCACCTGCAGGCTGGGTCAGTAACAGACTGGGATACACTCAAATCCAAATTTGAAGCTAGGTTTAAACTTGCTGAAGATGCACATGCTTTGTTGGCACAGCTAACACAGTTGAAGAAAGAACCCCAGGAACCCATGAGGGATTTCATAGCTAAATTTAAGAAGTTGAGAAATTGGATTCCAACTGTGGCTCAGCTTATGCCAAAAAATCTTAAGTGTTTTTTCATCAATTCACAGCTTCCTAAAGTAAGTTTCCTATTGAGGCGAGCTGGACCTATGGATCTAGCCTTGGCTCAAAGTTTGGCTACTGAGATTGAAGATGATCTTATCTTGGTAGGTAAGATCAGAAAAGACTCTAGTAAAAATAAATTCTCTTCATCTGCTGAAAGTTCTTTAGGTACTACAGATCCTATGGTGCAAAAATTGATGAATGAACTGATAGCTTTGAAGAGGCAAATGACCCAAGGTACGTCTGCTCCTACCTATCGAGATGTGCCTAGGAGAACATTCCAAAATTAGAAATATCAAGGTAATGCTATCCAGAACCAAGGGCAATCCAATCGCCTACCTCCTCCTCTAGGGAGATTAGCCATTGAAGCAACACCTACCAATTTAGTGGTTGGCTACCTAGAAGCTGAGCATGAAAACTCTTTTCAACCTCAGTTAGATCAACAAGAAAATTCTAATCTCTTCAACGAGTAGGAAGAGGAATTAGTTGGTGACTCCAATATCAGTTTCATGGATTACCAAGACAAAGCTAGAAGTAAAGGGGAGGATTTGGATGGATCTTACGCTATTTTCACTAGATCTCAAAATTAGTCAGCTTCACAAACCGACAAAGGAAAGGCAGAGGAGGAATCCTGGCTAGTGGTTTCCATTGCCAAACATGGGACTCCATTGCCTCCACAATCAAAAGATCAGGTAACCCATAAAAAAATGAGTACTCCCAATCACCTAATATCTTCCACTTCTGCTGCTCAGACCAGTCTCGCACCTGATAAATTTCTTGATGATGTACTCTCTTCCTCTATTGCAAGTTCTTTTCAATTATTTGATATAATTGATCATGCTAAAAAAACTAAAATTCAAATGACAGAGGTCAAATATTTGAGAGCGAACCCAGAACAGTTTGATAGGTTTGCAAAATATGTAAAAAATAAAGTCGTCCCTGTAGGACAAGACTCTTCAAAAGTTGCTCCCGATCTCCCTAAAGATAAATCTGCTCAAAACAATCTTGTTGTGACTCCTCCTGTCACTCCCAAAAAAATTGAACCATTTTATGTCTCCTTGCTTATAAATGGTTATAAGCTGAGTAATTGCATCATAGACTCTGGAGCTTCAGATAACGTCATGCCCGCTAAGGTGGCAGATTCCCTTAGATTGACCTTAACCAAAACCTTTGGGAGATGTTTTTCCATGGAAAATAAGCAAGTTCCTCTCCTTGGTCAAATAAAAGATGCTCAATATGCCTTCGTGGCTTTTCCAGAGAAGCGGATAAAAATGATGGTTTTAGTGGCTAATGTTCCCTCATCTTACGGCATCCTGCTTGGGCAGAATTTTTGTAAGGATGTTGGAGGTGAGCTAAGTATGGACTTGTCAGAAGTAATAATTCTAGTTCAAGGTGTCATGAAGAAGTTGCTTCCTGAAAAAGAAGTAAGGTACGTAGTTACCAGATTATTAGCACCAATAGCTCAAATTTTATTTAAGTCCTCAGGTATGGACAACTACTTCCTATCTATGGACGGAACCCATGAGACACCTAATGAAACTCCTTCGGGTGATAACTTGAGATTGTGTTCAGCTGGTATAGCAAAAAAAATGACAAATCAAAATAAGCACATGGAAGAGCCTCTTTCCCTAGATAAAGGAGTTTTCAAAGAAAAGGTAGCGTTTAATGAGGTATGGAACTTAAAATTTGATGGTAGTTGTTCCTCTACTAGTTCGGGAGCTGGGGTTGTGTTGGTGTCTCTACGATGAGAGATTACTCCTTTGTCTTATAAATTGTAGTTCAACAATACCAATAACACATATGAGTATGAATCCCTATTACTCAGATTACGGGCTGCCAGAGAAAGGGACATTAGACAACTACATGCTAAAGGAGATGCTAAGTTAATAGTCTACTAGGTGAGGAACCTCTATCAGGTGAAAAATGAAAAGTTGTGCCACTACCACAATCTGGTCTGGGACTAAATTGAAAATTTTGACACTTTTAACATCTCTGTTGTTCCAAGAGAATTCAATGATCGAGCAGATGCATTGGCTGTCTCAGCTACCCTTCTAGTTCCTCACCTAGATTTTAAGGGAGATAAGTATACTCTCAAGCTGGACTTTCGACCAAGGGTACCAAATAATGCCAGCCACTTGCAAGTGTTTAATAATGATGATCAAATCATTGCCTTCTTGGAGCAAAAGGACAGTTTTGAACAACTATGTTTTGAAGGTAGTGAACCTTGAGAGTGTGGAGTAGCTCTTGAGGCCCATGCAAACACAGGTGAGTACTTTCTACAACTTAAAGGGAATAAGATTCCAAAAGGCTTGGTGTCCCTAGAGAAATTGTTTGATAACCATGATAGGTTAATTATGCAATAGCGAACAGATTTAAAGTCCTCCCAAGACTTTGATTAGGTAAACCTGGGAACCAAGCACGATCCTAAGGTGGTAAATATTAGGAAATGTTGCACTCTCAAGGAAAGATTTGAGCTTGCTAGTTACTCTATCAATACATGGATGTATTGTCTTATTCCTATGATGATTTGAAATCACTTAGGCCAAATGACATTCACCACAACATTCCCTTGAAAGCCAACTCCGTACCTTACAAGCAAAAATCTAGGCAATATAATCCAAAAATCTCAGGTACTATTTTAACTGAGATACAAAAGATGCTGGATGCCTAGATAATTTTTCTAATCTATCACTCAACATGGATTGCCAACATAGTACCCGTCAGGAAGAAGAATGGTGAAATTTGAATATGTGTGGATTTCAAGAACTTAAACTAGTTGTCTTTTAAAGATAACTACCCCCTTCCTATCATGGATCAGGTCCTACAGATGGTAATAGGTTTAGAAATGTTATCAATGCTAGACAATTTTTTAGAGTACAATCAAGTCAAAGTCAGAAAAGAAGATCAGCACAAGACAACGTTCACCACACCTTGGGGCACGTTTGCTTACCGAAGAATGACTTTTGGTATGATAAATGTAGGCATCACATTTTAAAGCATGATGGATCTCACTTTCAAGGATGAAATGGGGAAATTCATTGTAGTATACCTGGATGATCTGACAGTGTTTTCAAAGCATCGCTCTGAGCATGTTCATCATTTGCAAAGGATACTAGAATGCTGTCGTCGGAATGGTATTTCTTTAAACCCAAAGAAAACTGTCTTCAAAGTTACTGAGGGGAAACTTCTCAGACACATCATGTCTCGAGAAGGTATTAGAATTGATCCAGAGAGAGTCAAGTCCATCCAAGAACTTGCTCTGCCAACCAGCAAGACCACAGTTCACTCTTTCTTTGGAAAGGTGAATTTTCTTCGAAGGTTCATTCTTGAGTTTGTTGAGAAAACTCATCACATTGTCGACATGATGAAAGGCAATGCTGTATTTAGGTGGACCACTAAAGGCAAATCAATGTTCAATGAAATCAAAGAGGTGATTGCTCATGCACCATTCTTGGTCTGCCCAGATTACACTAAAATTTTCAAGATATATAGTTATGCCTCTGAGCATACACTATTGGCTATTTTGGTCCAGCAAAATCTAGAAGGTGCAGAATCTCCTATTTCATTCATGAGTTGTCCACTCAAGGATCATGAGCTGAAATATTTCCTTATGGAGAAGCATGCATATGTCGTGGTCAAAGCTGTCAAGCATTTTAGGTTTTATATCTTAAATTCTCACACTGAAGTTCTCGTACCAAATACAACAGCAAAATCTATTTTGACTCAACAAGAGTTTGGTACGAAGAGAGGTAACTAGATTTCCAAGACTCAGGAGTTTGATCTAGATATCAAACCTATAAAGCTTGTATGAGGAAAGGGTCTTTGCTAGTTGATCGCCAACAACATTCCAGATAAAGTAGAAAATGAAGTAGAGACCAAAGATGTAGTCCTCTTTGTTGTAACCACCAATGAGTGGTATTCAGATATTGCTCACTTTCTGACATAAGGTAAATGTCCCACTCATCTTTCTTTTAAATAAAAATAGAATGTTAAATTGAAAGCGATTGGTTATGTCTTGTGGGACAATGGTCTTTACAAGAGAAACCTAGATGGGGCATTTCTTCGTTGCTTTGATAGGGCGCAACAAGAAAGACTCTTGAAGTCTTTCCAAAATTTGGCCTATGGAGGGCATTTTTTTGCACCAATAACAAGTCACAAGATTTTGTGAGCAAGGTACTATTGGCCCACACTTTTTTAGGATGCCTACAAATGGGTGCGTAGGTGTGAATTGTGTCAACAATTCATTGGGAAGCCTAAGCTGACTGCATTCCCTCTAAAGCTGGTTATAATTGAAGAACCTTTCCAATAGTGGGGTATTGATTTCATTGGTGTGGTTAAGCCATCTTCAAGTTCTGGGCATGATTATGTCCTCACCGCAACGGATTACTTTACCAAATGGGTGGAGGCCATTCCAACCAAGCACGCTACGTTTGAAGTAGTGTGTAATTTTCTCAATGAAAATATCATTTCTCGATTTGGGTTTCCACTAAAGATTGTAACAAATAATGTGGCTTGATTTTCATCACATGAAATTATCTAATTTTGTTTTTATTATGGGATTACCTTATCTCACACTTCAGATTATTTCCCTCAGGGAAATGGACAAGTAGAATCGAGTAACAAGAACCTGGTCACCATTATCAGGAAGTTGGTAGAGGACAACCAGAGAACATGGGACAAAGCTTTGTATGATGCTTTATGAGCCAACAGGATAACACCTAAAAGGGCTATAGGTATGTCACATTTCCAACTTCTATATGGATTAAATGCAAAAATCCCCATCACCCTTGAACTACCAGTGCTCAGGCTAACTAAAGCAATCGAAGACTCAACCTTTGAAAGCTTAGTCAACAAAAGGATTATGTGTCTGACCGAGATGAATGAACAATGAGTTATGGTAGTGGACCGAATTATAGAGCATCAAAATCAAGTGAAGGCACTTTTTGATAAGAGAGCTAGAGTGCATGAATTTTGAGTCAGAGATCAAGTCTTGCTGTGGAACAAGAGGTGGGAACCAAAAGGGATGCATATCAAAATTGACTCCCTATGGAGAGGCCCATTTACCATTTGACAGCTCTGTGGTGAGGCCAACTTCTTGCTGGAGTACCAAGATGGAATGCCATTTGCACTACCTCATAGTGGGCAGTATCTAAAGCTATTTAATCCTTGAAGCTTAGATGAGTCCGTTTGTATATATGTATAGTTTTTATGTTTTGTCTATTTTCTTTCTTTCATTTTTAGCTTGACTCTATAGCCCAATGGCTTGGATGAAGGCACTTAGAGACTGGTTTCTACTCCCACTAATCAATTTGATCAATAGAAGTTCCCCAACAGGAGCCAGTTGTTGTTTCCAAAATCAGCTTAGCTCATTTTTGGGAACAACCTCCTACGAAACTTGTCCATTTTGTCTTTCATCTCTCTAAGTTTGTTTTTGAGGCAGGTTTTTCTCATTCTTGTCTTGGTCTCCCTAAAAATTTCAAAATTTGTGAAACATGTCTTCCCAAAAATTGAAGGCTGTTATGGTCTTGAAACGTTTCGGGAACCAAGTCCCCTTTTCAGACTACCTCTTCTAGAGTTAGTTTTTTCTTCTATTCCCCATAAGGGTAGAAAATTTTGCTGCCTCTGCATTTCCCTTATTTTTATGCAAGGGCAAAAATTTTTGCCGCCCCTACACTTTTCCTTGCAAGGGCGGCAAATTTTGTTGCCCCTACACCCCGACATGCAAGGGCAGCAAATTTTGCCACCTCTGCAATCAGATGAACTAGAACATGCAAGGGTGGCAAATTTTCACCCCATATAAGCCGATTTGAACCTCTTTTCTCTCATTGCTTCCTCCTCTCCTCCTGTCTCTTACACCTGAGTGACCTAACTGACAAGTCAAAGTGCATTTTGGTAGATTCAACCTCATGACATGTGTAGTTTCTCAGGTAGGGTTTATTTTTGGCATTTATTTCATTTTCTTTTTCTTGTTTTTGCTTAGTGTTAGTTGTTTTTTGTTTTATTTTTTCCTTTCTCTCTCACTACCCATGTGATTCCTCTCCACCCTACCGCGGGCATTATTTTATCCCTCACGCTAACCCACGATTTTCTCTTCCCTCTTTCTAACCCACATTTAGCCCTAAGGGCGGTAAAATTTGCCACCCATGTCTTCCCTAAATAACAGTCCCCTGAAGGAGCAGTGATTCTCACCACCCTTTCTCTTCCTAACCTATATGGGTGGCAAAATTTTCCACCCCTACTTTCTTCCTGCCCTCATTGCAGGGGTGGTAAAATTCACTGCCCTACAGACCCTCCTTACAAGGGTGGCAATTTTTGCCGCCCTTACCCTTTTCCTTCTCCAGTCTGCAAGGGTGGAAAAATTCATCGCTTATGCAACTCGTGCCTACATGGGAGGCAAATTTCACTGCCCTTACACTCTTCTATCCTTACATGCAGGGGTGGCAAATTTTATCGTCCATGCACCATTCCCTCATATTTTCCTAACTCCTAGGAATATTTTGAGTTGTCATTTTCTTTCCCTTTCTTTCTCATTTTCCATTCCTTCTTCCACCTGGCCTTTTTAACTGACCTTCAGTAACTAATATCACTTAAATTTCCCTTTCCCCCTCTCATCCAATCTCCCCTAATTGATGTGATCATGATTGTAGTTTAATCAGCAAACTCCTGCACATCTGCTCCCATTCGATTGAGATCATTCCCCATGATGGAAGCATCTCCTTAAAAGGAAAAAACAATGAAATACAAGTACTAGGGAATCTTCCCACTCACATCAGTCTCTTCAAATGTTGATGACATTCGAGACAACGAGATTGGCCACATAGACATGGCCAAATTCCTAACCCGCATAAAGGTGATGAACCCCAGCACTAGGATTAAAAGGATCATCGAGAGCAACATCCACCTAGTGGCCACCTTTTTGGTAGTAGTGCATCATACTGAATTCATCCTCCAATGTGTACACTTCTACAATAAAGAGATTAGGTCAGTCTCAGATGCCAGTGGTAACATGGTGATTTGGTTGGACCCCAAATTCATCGATAAAGTGTTCATGTGCCCTCCAGCCACTAAAGTAACTAAGATCAACTTTGTGGATGTGCAGAAGGAGTATGATAAAGACCCTGAGAGGGCAAAGAAGGTCATGAACTATAAGTGGTTAAAGACCCCTAGGACCAGCCTCTCTAGATGGCCACAAAACTTCCCAAGAAGCGACTTCGTTGAAGAAGTTGGTGACTTGATCACCCTTCTAAGTAGAGTACGGAGCCTCCCTTCTTCTTCACTATTCCATGAATGGATGTATCCATTCATCAAGATCATTCTCTAGGGAAAATAGGTTATCTTTTGGGGAGAGCAGATTAGCAATGCCCTCCATGAGCAGCTGACCAAGGTGCAAAGATCTCATAAGTTCTACATGACATCATACCTTGTGTACATAGCTATCGTGATGTAGACTTTTCTAGGCTTGACCATGGAGGGGGATAGAAAGACAACCCCAGTACACTCATATTACCTACAACTGATTCTGCAAGGATCAAATCGTCACTCTAAGAGGGTAAATGATGCCTTTTTTCTACATTTTTGTGCCTCTTTGACCCTCAACTTGAGCAGAAGAGAATATCAAACAAGTCCTAGATGGTGGTCAATAATTTAGGCTGCATGTTCCTTCAGTTACCCACCTTTTGCTATCTGTGGATCAGCTTTTACCAAGGCTACCCCTACATGCTCCCCAGGTTTCCTTCAGATAAGCTAGTACTAATGGAACTTTGCTGATAATTGATTGTCATGCATACCAAATAGATGGAGCTGAAGAGACCAGGTTTCAAGTTTTTGATCAATATTGGCAGATATTCTATTGTAACATCAGCCAAAGCCAAGGTCATGGAAACTAAAATGCAGATGGTTACTTTAAAACCATTCAAGAGATGAGAAAAAATTGACTATAGGGGAGTCAAAGAAAAGACTAGGAGGAAAACCCAATTCTATGAACCCATGATTGAGGATATCTGGGTTGACCTCAGAATGACTAAAAAATGGACTATTGCAAGCTAACCCTAGAGAAAATTGAATACCTAGGGCTTGCAGAGATCCCCTCTAATCTGGTTGATGATGGAAACATCATTAATAATAGGTATCTAGTAGAGAAGGTTGTTGGTTCCCCTCTTCCTCCAATTCAGTGGTCTCAGAAAGAGCTGACTTCTCTAAGAAAAAGATTTAAACCAATATTGACTAACACCAATGATTGGTTAGCAGCCAAAGGGATCACCCTGAAAGAATTTGTTACAAGATCAGAAGCTGAATACCAAGTAGAATTGAAGAGGAAAGTAGAGAATAGAACTAAAAACAAAGGTGATGTCCCTTCTCCTTCTAGGCCTCACAAGCCTAGGATCATCTTTGTATCCAAGAAACCTAAGGCAACTGAAGAGCTTGTAGTAGCAACAAAAGAAACTAAAGAATAGAGCCCTCAAGCATAGGCAGCTCAGCCCATGGACAAAGGTGATCAGCCATCAGGGCAACCTATCACTAGACCTCCGCTCTCACAGGAACAAGCATAGCTGATCAAGAGTGTATCTCCTTCTCCCCCTTAGTCTCCTATGTTACCCTCTTCTCCCATCTCTCTTATCAATATTCCCTCTTCTAGAGCTACTTCTCCTTTTAGAGTCATATTTGGTGATCTTCAGGGCCCTTCTGGAAGTTCCCCTCGCTCTTCTAGATCCATTCCAAGTCTATCATCTCATTCCTTGAACTTGCCAGCAAGCCCTGCATCCGAGCCAGAATCAGTAGTTGGTGCAGTTTTGCCAGTTACTCCAACTGTAACTACTATCACCACTAGCAATGTGGAAGTTGCTATAGTAACACTGGTAGAGGGAACCATTACCACAACAGGTACTTCTCTCCCACCTTGGATGTCTACTTTCATGCCAAAAAGAAAGAAGATGGCCATCTCCCCAGATGAATTCAACTTTGGCAAAATAGTGCCGATGAAAGCAAAGGCTCCTAAGAGGCCAAGAATCCTCTCTAAATTGGTCAAATAAAAAGGACAATTTTTTTTGGAAATTGCCAAACCTCCACAGGATGCAACCCTTGAGGGGTTCGAGATGAGCAGCTATTCCATCTCTCATGTTGAACTTGGCAAAGTTACTCATGAAGGTGCGAAAAGTGATCTTCAGTCGGCTATGGACATCATGGTCCAAAAATTTGATTGAGAGAAGGAAATGAAGGATTACTACAAGGCCAAGGCAGAGTAGCTAACGGCAGTAATAAAAAGGTTCACTCTTCCTTCTGAAGCAACAACTCCAGAGGCCTTCTCTGTGGATGACTCAGTCATTCAAAAAGTAGAAAAGACTTATTGAAAGGGAAAAGTCCTAGAGGACTATATTGAAAAAATTCATACTCAGGGAGTTTCTCTACTTACAGAAGTTGTAAAAAAGATAGGAAAAATGAGGAAGGCAAAAGTGAAACTAGATGACTTCATCTCCCTTATTTCTCAAGAGATTGATAGTTCAAAAAAAGATCTTAACAGATGGAAGGAAATGAAGGATCTTGAGAAAAGCACCTTAACATCTATCGGTGTCATCTCCAGCAATGAATCCTATGTTGAAATCAAGGAGTCACTAATCTTTAGGATTCAGGTACTCAAAGATCTAAGTAACGATCTCAAAGCTTTAAAAGAGGCTAGTGAGAAGAGTGACTTGAGCCTGCTGAATAAACTAGAAGAGCTGCCATGGAACCTAACCTCTAAGGATAATCAGTTCCTTTCTGTAGAAGAAATGATTCATAATTTCAAGGAGATGGTTCAGATAGATTTTGAAGAAAAATCCTTCTCAATGTCTACTATGGACAGCATTCTAGATGCTTAGTTAACTTTGGAGAATCTAAAATCTAGGTTAATTGGCCACGCTAAAGCCGTCACAGCATTAAAGGATGCATTGATCAGAACCAAAATCATCTCCAAGAACACAGTTGTGCCAAATAGCATCAGAATTCAGGCATCCATCACAATGTTCGATGCACATATAAAGAAATATGGCAGCAAGAACTGAATCTCTCTCCTTCTTTCTTCTTCTCTCCTTACGCACTTCTATTTTGTGCAAAGTGCATGCAATTTTGTAATATGTAATTACATGTAAATATTTTAGAAAAATATCTAGAAGTCAAAGATGAGTCATCTTTGACCAAGATATTTTATATATTTTATTATTTTCTCTTTTTGAGGATTTTCTCCCTATATATAGTGGAGACCTCATTTTGTAAAATCTAGGGTGGGGGGGGGAGAAATTAATAGCAAACACTCTGTTGAAATTGAAGCAACTTTTGAGACTTTGTGCTCAAATTTGTAAATCATATTTTGTTGAATGAATGAGAAGCAAGATATTTCAGACTTTGTGTTGAGATTGTCTGTGTTATTTAGGAAATAGTTCTTATGTCCTTTTTCCTAGTAATATCTTATTTATCTAATTTAATAAGCAAAGTGGGTGTGTTAGTATTATCTGAGGGCATTTCTGGAAGGTAGAAGATAGACTTTGTCTTGCTTTTATCTTTGAGATTCAGTTATCTTTGTAGTTTCAGGTGAAGACTTTGTACTTCACTTCACTCTACAGTTGTACTTATTCTGAATCGATGAAGGAGACTATACAAGACTTTGTGCTTGTGTGAGTGTTCTTGTGAAATTCGTCACTTTAGGTGATTTTCTGCTCCACGTTTGATACCATTCCTGAAAAAAAAGGAAGGTTGTTAGCTACAGACTATGATTTCTCTCTTTTGTTTTTTATACATTACTTTTGAAAAAAGAGAAGTAGATGTTGTGATACCACCCCATGTGTTATTTTCTGCTTAATTATATACATATATCCAGCATATAAATATTTAATAGGGAACCTCCCCTTTATGAGATGAGAGATTTACCTCATCTAGATTTGGTAAACCCACACTCCTCATGGTGTAAATGTCTCTGTGTTGTGGCTGATATACCCATTTTGTCATTAGTTAGTTGACGACAAAATATTCACCCAACACATTGCATGTCTTCAAATCTAGTGCATAACTACTAGGGAATAATGTGATCACAACCATGTGACCAACTCCGCCATACTCATTCACACATGGTAATGGTAATTTCAACAAAAAGCCTTATCATATTTTCTATCATAAAATGAAAATGTCTAGATTATAAATGTGAAGAACTAGATGAATTACATTCATGCACACAAGCACTCCAATCATCCTTGACCTCTGATAGGATCCTTTGCATATTCTCTAATCACCATATTCAGTCTTGAACATTAATGACATACTCATAATGTCTTTTTTGACATCAATGACAATCATATTTCCAATAGAGAATATATCCATTGATGAGAGGAAGTTACAATTGAGAAATAAGAACTCCACCTTCAAATCAAATGAGAATTCCTCCTCTAAACCCAACAACCAAACCAACACTAGCTCCAAAACTAAGGGGACAATAAATGCATTTTTTTCTTAATACCACCCCTCCACCCATTGGCAACCAGTTTAATTCTTCTAATTCCTCTAATCAAAATACCAAGAACCCAAGTCATAACACCTAGAAACAATTTACTCCACTTGGAGAGTCATATGATTCAATCTTGTATAATTTGTTAAAATCCAATATCATATATCTTACCCTAATAAAATCTCCACAATAATTTAATTCTTCTCATCTAGCACCTAGTTGGTATAAATAAAGTAAATTATGTGCCTTCCACCAAGTCATTGGACATGACATCAGTAGATGTAACACCTTCATGAATATTATCCAAAACCTCATTAACAAAGGGGATCTTATGCTGGATAACCCCAATGCACCCCCAAACCAATCACTTGACATCTTTATATAACCATTCCCTAACCATGTTCCTTATGCCAACAATGAAATTAAATTAGGATCTTCTCATGCTCACAAGGACCATACTATCAATATGGTTCATGATGAACTCATTATTGAGGAAAACACTAACCAAATCACCCCTTTCCCCACTCCACTTATTGATGTAGTATATTCACCAACCTCTCCTTTGATATACACATCAGAGGAGGAAACCCTTCCCACTTTATCATTTTATTCAATCATATAACAATCCACTCTCCCTTCAATAATCATGCCTAAGGAAGAAACCATTTTAGAACCGCTTGAGTAGAAAAAGGATGATGATCATTCTTCCCCCTCAACCTCTAGGTCTATCCTTTGAATCCACTATTGGGAGATCTCAACCCATCTATAAAAATTTCTCTAGAATGGTTAAAAACTTAGAATTCGTATCTAATCCTAACCTAGAATAGGCCATCTTGTGGAAATAGCTTTTAATCACATATAAAGATAAGCAAGATCCCTTTTTGTTAGAAAAACCTACCATTTTTACTATCAAATCCATTATCAACACAACCCAACCATTGAAAGCCTCTTCCCATCAAACCATAATAACACCATCAGAACCACACTCACACAAAGTCACCAAATCACCTCCTACCATTCTAAGCAATACCACCAAAAACCTTTACACATTTCCTACCCAAAACATTACTCTTTCATCAATAAAGTTGGATTTAATCCCACTAAGCCTATTAAAAAAACCCAAAACTACCAAAAATAAGGTAAAACCACCTATAAACCCAAAAACTAAGACTCTACCACCCCTCTCCACTTTATCCTATATTTTGGGACCCCATCCCTCTACCTTAATTAGGAAGCCAACCATCCCAATAAAAACCCAACCAGCACTTTTGGTTACACCATCACTTTTACTTTCATCCACACTTATTTTCACTAAACCACCCATGAACATACCCCCTATCTCCCAACTATCTATAAATAAACCACCTATCCCCTGATTATCTACCCCAAAACTTTCTAACCCCAAACCCTCAACCTATCTCTCAAAACCTAAATCATCTACCAAGGAAACCCCTTCACCCATGTATTTGACCATCAGGATAACTCCTACAAGGCCTTCCACCCCCATGTCCTAACCTAATCCCTCCACACTTTATCCACCTTTATTTGAGTCTTACTCCACTATCCTACAGAGGCTATTATAAAAAAAGTTCTTAACATGTCCACCTATTAGACCATTTTCCCCACATAGTCCTAAACTATCTGTGTATAATGACAAATTGATATGTTCATAGCATAGGAAACCTAGGCATGACATAGAGAATTGTAAGGCTCACTAAGCATTATCCCATTAGTTATATCACAAGGATGACTTATTATTAGATGAGCCTATGCTAATCCCAACATCAATCTAAGAACTAATAGCTAGTGACCAACACCTACCTACCCTTCCACTCTCACCTTAGAGTGAATAGGAACCAAATAAATCACCTACCCTAAATTCTCCCCCAATATATACCATCCATTTGGTCATATGATCACAATCCTAACCAGAGGATAAGGGGAAGACAAAGGTTTCTATTCCATGGACATATCCCTCTTCCTCTACCCAACCATATGGCCAATACCATGTACCTTTACCTTAAAATAAACCAAAGTATCCATCTTGGGACCCCCTCACTCTAATCCATCTAAATTAATCCAATAAGTAATTCTAAAATAGCTTCACCAAACCTCGATGAAGATGATTTTGTATGAACCAATCAATACCTCACCTTATCATCACCAAGTAATGATTAAAGTGTTGTAATCTATATAAGTTCAAATAGAATACTCTCAAACTTTAGCAACTTTTATTAGATTTCTACACATTTCCAATGTTGTTACCTTCAAATATTCAAAAATACATTCCATCCATCTAGATGACTCAAATCTTCCTCTCTTCATTACCACCTATATCAACTAGACCTACATCAAGAGGGTTATGATTGATGGTGGAGAAGGTATCAACATCATATCCTCCCTCACCTACAACCAACTCAAATTAACTAAGAACATCTTGTAAAAAACCTTATTAATGCTCTAATAATTTAACAAACCCATGTCCACAACTCTAGGAATTGTTGTCCTTCACATTCACCTAGGACCTCATACACTTTTTGAGTTCTTCTATGTAGAATAAGGATAATTATATTACAATGTCCTATTGGGATGCCCTTGGATTTATTTCAAGGGTTATATACCATAAACCCTATACTGATGCATCAAATTTGAGCATGGAGGTCAAGCTGTTACCATACAAGCTGACCCAAGCCCCTTCACATCATGAAACATGATGTACTAAACTAAGAATGTTTTCCTTCCCCCATCCAACAAGCCTTCATTAGTCAAATATGAAACCCCATCTTATTCTACAAAAGAATAATCCACTATTTCTTCCATCCCTTCCACACAAATCCCCTTAATGGACCCTTTAGAATTAACCTTCTAAAGTCCTTCACTGGAGGAGTATTTCTTTCTCACCCTTGATACTTTCCCTACTCCCCAAGAGTATGAGAAACCTAACCACCAACCCAATTACGAACCCAATATCAAAATAATTATTCCTTTTATGCCCTCAAATTATCAAACCAATTTCATTTATGGGGGACTTGATAAACCCTTTGACACTTATACCACCTCTTTTTCACCTTAACAATTCAGCTCTAGCTTATCCTATCTAGATAAACTAGAATTTGCCAAAACATACCTATATAGGTATGCTTGGAAAGGATTTAGCCTAGGTCAATATGAGCATAGGCCATATGAGTTGCTTCTAATCAAAAACCCATAAACCTCATGAAAAGAATTACCTTGGTTTCATGCCACCTAAACAAAAAACCAACCCACCTCTCATTATCATCATTGATGAGGAAATCCTATCCTTATCATCCACTCCACCATCAATAGTTGATGGTTTCAAAATCATCCCCCCTAACTTTTTTTCATCAACATGATCAAACTTAGACCCCTTATTTATCAAATATAAGGGGTGATCATAACCATTTCTTTGACCCATCTTGAGATGATAGGAGACAATTCTCCTACCATTAATACCATTTAGTGTCAAGATAGAAATTATAGTCTTACCTATCTTGGTGACCTAGATTCCTCTACCCATGAATCCATACCTATAAATAATTAAACCATGTTGAATTAATCCACCATGGGTATTAACTTGGGTACTCTATACAACCCCTACATTGTCAAAGTTTCCCAATCATTAAATTCTGAGAAACTCTAAGACTTCCCATCTTTCTTATAACACCATAGCATAGCCTTTCATTAGTCTTATAGTGACATGCTAGGAATTTATCCCTCCAATGCTACACATAACATAGTTTCCAATCATGATGCCCAGCCTATTAGATAAAAATGCTGGTGAATGCACCCTCAAATAGCCCTTCTTGTCAAATAAGAGCTCCAATATCTTCTATCTATCAATTTCATTCAACCCATTGACTACTCTTAATGGGTTTGAAACATCATGCCTATCATCAAAATTATAGGGGGACTATGTATTTGTGTGGACTTTAATGACCTAAACCTTGTTTTCCCAAAAGATGAATTTCCTCTACCAAACATTGACCAGCTAGTTGATTCTACAACCAACCATGAGATGTTATCTCTTTTGGATGGATTCTCAGGTTACAATCAGATGTTAATTACCCCTAAAGATGAAAAAAAAAAACTACCTTTATCACCCCATGGGGAACTTCTACTATAGGGTCATGCCTTCTGGAATAAATAACACTAGTACAACCTACCAACATGATATGACTTACATCTTCCATGACCTTATCCAAAAAATAATTGTTGACTATGTTGATGACGTTTTTGGAAAATCCAAATTTCATAAGGATCAATTGGTCATTCTTAAAATCATCTTTGAGCACCTCATCCATTACCATTTCCAGCTCAACCCTAAGAAGTGTAGTTTTGGGGTCTTACCAAGAAATTTACTTGGATTCATAATATCCCTTTGAGGAATTGAAGTTGATCCCACTAAAATAAAATCAATATTCAACATGCTTCTTCCAATCAACCTCAAACAAATCTATAGCCTATAAGGGAAACTTGAATCCATTTATTGCTTTATATACCAACTCCTAGACTGATGCCAAACCTTCCATCACCTCATGAAGAAGGATGTATATTTTAAATGGAACACCAACTATCAAAAACCTTTTGATTCACTTTAAAAGTACCTTTTGTCTCCACCCATCCTCACTCCTGCCAAAGACAATCAACTTTTCTACCTTTATATCTCCACCACTAACCACTACTTAGGGGAAATGCTTATTCATTAGGATGGAAAACATAAAGAGTCAGTCATCTACTACATTAATCACACATTTATAGTGTACAATACTCAGTATATGCATATTGAGAATATTTTCTTAGCTTTTTTCTTTATGGCCACCAAGATTTTCCAGTACCTTCTCAACCAAAAGACTGATGTCATAACCAATACTGACACACTCAAGTATATGCACTCTAATCCATACCAAAACTAATATATGGCTAAGTGGCTCATACTTTTAACTGTGTTTGACTTTGAGTTTCTTCAATAGAATTCAATTAAAGGGCAAGTCATTTTTGATCAATTTCCTGATGCACCATTATTAGATAATCAACCTCTTTTTTATTTTCCTGATGAGTCCATCATGACCCTCTCTCAAGTATACTTTACCTATCAAGCTACCATGTTATTTAATGGATCAATGTGTCAACATGGTAGGGGAGATATGGTGGGGGAGCTAGAAGCATATTTAACCTACTTCATATTGAACCTCTTCCTTTATCCTTCAAGTTATATTTTGAATTTACCACCAATATGCTGAGTATAAATCCCTAATCATAATCCTTCAAACAATGATTGCCTTTGAAGTTAAAATGATCAATATCTTTGGTATCTCTCAACTAGTGGCCAATCAAATAAATGGCTCTTACTAGTGTGAGATTGATGTTTTTAAACATTATAAATAATTAACTAACATACTCTTATCCTAATTTGAACACTACCATATCTAAACCACCATGCAAGCCATGAACAAGTTCACTAATACGATGGCTTCCTTCACTTCTTAGATCCTATCCATATCCTCTAACTCTAAGATATCAGTGATTATCCATATACTTACCTAAACCTCTTATGTCAAATTAGACTCTCCCACCATTTTTAATGTGGAGGAGATCCAACTTGACATTTGGTATCAACATACCTTTGACTATCTCAACTTTACCCTCATTCCTAGTGGTCTTTCTAAGAATGGGCAAAGAGAATTTATATAGAATACCTCACATTATACCATACTAGGGGGAATTATTTATAAACATGGATTTGATGGTCTCCTCTTTCGTTTCCTATGTAGTCACAAAGCCTCTCATGCTATTAAAGAAATATATGATGAGATATATGGGGAACACTTTAATAGCCTAGCCATTATTAAACACATCCTTTACCTTGGATATTAATAGCCTACCCTTAACCAAGACTATTGTGATTATGTGAAAAAGTGTATCAAATGTTAACAACAAACCAATTTAAATCATGCACCTAGCCATAGTCATTGTGTATCCATAGATTTTTGGCCTTCTCACAATGGCATTTGGATCTCATTGGTGAAATCAACCCGCATCTTCATAATGACATCATTATATCATCACTATGACTAAATATTTTACTAAATGGGTAGAATCTATTCCTCTTATTTCAACAAAACATAAAAATATTGTTAACTTTATCAAACATCACATCATCTATTATTTTGGTGTTTCTCACAAAATTATCACTGACAATGGAAAATATTTCAAAAACAAACAAGTTCAAGGTCTTTGTGATGCATTCGATATCAAGTTGAGTTTCTCTTCACCCTATCATCCTCAAGCAAATGGATAGGTAGAATCCTTTAACAAAACCCTCAATAACATGATAACTAAAATGGTTAATGCATCTAGTTAAGATTGGCATTTACACATCCCTTTTACCTTATGGGCCTATTGTACTAGCATTCAAACCCCCAGAAGTACTACCCCTTACTCTCTATATTTTGGAGTGGAGGTTTTCTTTCCTCTTGAAGTTCAAATTCATTCTCTTGACATATCTTTATAGGATATCATTTATGAAAATGATTATCTTCAACACTTTTCATCCCAACTTGAGCTACTTGATGAGAATTTTTTATCATCACTCACCCCTCTTCATGTATATCAAGAACACATCAAACATGACTATAAAAAATACCTTAAAGTATGATAATTCAATGTTAGGAACCTCATTATAAAGGAAAACCAACATGTAACTAATATGGAGAAAAGCAAGCAGGGCAAATTTGCTTTCAATTGGCTTGGACCTTATATCATAATGTATAAGTATGGATCAAGAACTTACCATTTATTCTCTCTTGAGAGAAAAACATATCCTAATACCATAAATTCTTCACATCTACATACTTTATTTTGTTAAAAAGGATCAAACTAAAATTTTGTCTAACTTGAGCTCATTCATTACTTTTGAACACATTCATCTCTCAATTTTGGGGGCAACTAGTTAAAATAGAAACATGTGATTATCCATCATAATCATAACCTAATATTCAATAATGGGTACCACAAATCTACCGATGGCATGATTATCATGTAATTTCCACCCCTTTCCTAGGATGAATTCCAATTATAGATGTCACCTAAACCTCCTTTGTACCTACTCAATATTCTGGTGATTTTAGTTTTGCCTTCATAAAAAGAGAACACTTAAGCCTATATAAGCAAGTTTATGTCAATATAAATCAAAACTAAAGTCATAATTAAAAACAATCATGGGTGATTTATAGAATTTAATAGTATTCTCTTGAGGAAACTACCAAAAACATATCAAAATTGCTCAAACGAAGGTAGACTTCTCCCTTGAAGGATAACTACCAAAAGCATTAAAAAAAGCACATAAGCTTAGAACACTCCCTTGAAGGATGGATGAGTAAATAATTTGTCAAATAATATCAATTTATTGGAAGCTTCCCATGTCAATGATATTTCCCAACCCCCCAAATTAATAAAAAATTAAGAAAAAGACCATTATCAAGCATCATAAAAGGCAAAAGCCACAATCGACTCTAATAAGCAAAATAATTTTATTAGTTGTAATTGACTTTCATAAGTAGACTTCCACATTGATCAGTCTACACCTTATATGACATGGAATTGTTTATATTATATCTTTGTTGATCTTCAGAAGAGGTAAGATAGTCTCTCAAGAAGGCTCCCTCTTCATCCATCTCCCCTTTATGCACTATAAGCAGGGGATTTTGAGCTTACTTGACATTATGTGATTAGAGCACCATTTTAACCAACTAAAGAATGCTAATGTGAGGTATTCAAAGGGATTATGTTCCTTAAGGAAATATAACTTTAGTTTATTCTATTGTTTTCCAAATAATAATCATCATGCCCTCTTCTTATCCCCTCATACTAATTGATATATTCACTTTGACATTTGTCTCTTGATTGTTTTCTCTTTTTCACATTTGGTTTGGTTATTTAGCTTACTTTATGTGCTTAAATTTAAAGAAAATACCATAATCATAACATCATCATCAAAATCCATGACATCAACATCATATTAACATCATAATGTCCATGAACAATGAGCAATAAAGCATTTTCGCCACATGTCTAAATCTAAATGAGGAAGCATGCACTCATCAAATTTCACCATAAACACCATAATCATATCAATATCATAAACATGATTAAATCAAACATGAAATTAAATCATCACATCCATAGATAACATAATCAAGAACCATAATCATAAATTTCATAAACATCAACCTAGTCATCAATAACATCACATTAGATAGCATCAAATCCATAAATAAACACTATCATAAACATGAATAAAGAGACATATCATCACATTCCTATCTAGGTGATTCCACATTCAGATCATCATGAGTATAACCATAATTAATATAATAGCATCAATAATCAACTTGAACATCATAACCATGAACTATAATGCATAAAACATCTATATCTTATAAATAAGCATCATCATATATAACAATATACCTATCTCACTCAAAATATGCATCTCACTACATCAGCTTGTAGGTTGATATCAAATGTCATATACATAATAAGTATAGTGTATCCTAAATAAACTAAGAACCTGAGGCACCACTACCTCTTGGTGTACCACTACACCTTATAGCTTGTCCTCCTATACCTGCTTGACCATCTATAGATGTGGCCCACTAACTTGGTATTTTTATAATTTCAGTACCCATAATCCCATCTTTGCACTCAACCCATCAAAGCTCATTTGGGTAATGCTTGAATTTTATAGCCTCATAGTACCATAGCTCCTCCATAGTCACTATGTATCTCTACATAGGGATAGTCCTTACTAGTGCCTCCACTATTGGTACTTCATATCCTACCTATCGAAGGGAATCTCTCTCCTATGTTACCAAAGATAGATAAGACCTAACATGGTCTCTCTCACCTATACTAGTGGCCAACTGACCATATTCTACTACTAGTGATGCTTGTAATGCTATCATAGAACCCTATGCTATGGCTAGTGCCACTTATACTTGGTCCCTCAAAATAATCATTACCTACATATCTAGGGAAACCCCCTATAATTATGGCTACTAACAACCTCCACCAATTAGGTCAACATCCATATCCTATCGAACACCATCATCACCACCAATATCAAATACATCATATAGTTTATGGTACCATATGGGGTACCCACCTATAAAACATACATCATCTATTTTAACCCTAACTGATAGCTCTTCATGATATATAAATATATGAACTATTTATGGAATGGGTAGTAGTAGTTATGAATTCTCCCTCTTATACCTAGGGAATACCCTAGGGATACCTTATACCAAGCTAAACTATCACCGAACCATGTAAAAAGGAATGACCTCTATCTCACCATCCCTCCTTCCATAGATCTATTGATAACTCTATAGTGACGGTGTCTCTCTCCTATTATGTGCCCACTTTAGAAACCTAAGCTATGGTCTCGAAATCACATCTTCAATAACCAAGGCATCTAGTAGGCCCCTAAACTAGTCTATATTATGAACCCCTCCACCTAGTCTTGAGAGGGAAAATTCATCTCTCCACTTCATAAATCCTACTTATAAACCCATTTGAGCATACCCCTCCCATAGTAGACCCATTTGTCAAAGCACCTAAATGTGTTCATATGCCCAATATTTTAAAAAAAACCTCATGCTGATACCATACCTCATATGGGCTCAAAATCCCCACATCTCCCTATAAATTTATACTAATATAATAGGTGATCACACAAATAATTTGTGACCCAAAAACATCTCCAATAGAACCCATAACAATAAATATGGGAACTTCCTATTGCCAAAAATCTAGTATAATAAAGCATAAGAGTGTTATCATCATTAACTACCTATCATCTCTATCCCTATGGTATAATAGAGTATAGCCAAAACCCCCTGCTTGCCACCTCACAAATTCAAGGTCATCTCCATACAAAAAATTCATAAAATCATCACACTCCTCCCTCTTACTATGATAAATTGGTTCACCCCATATGGGTAGCCTTGTAATCCTATGGATATCCTTAGGTAAGATGATAATCTCACCTATAGGTATAGGATAGTTCTAGTAGATGGATCCCATCTCTTAATGAGTGCCACTATCATTGTCATATCCCATAACACATGTTGGTAATGCATCATAGGACCAAGGCCCACCTCCTTCATATGATCCCAATCATCCATAGTAATCCCTTGATTAATCTCAATAAAGATCCAAGGTTCCAAATCTTGCATCTAGATCCTATCTCATGTTTTCAAGGTTTGATAATAACAAACTTAGTTCACTGACACACTTTACCTATCAACCTATATCCTTTGACCATTACATGAATAATGACCCTTAACCATGACCTATTACCCTTATCCCTTACCATTTATTATTACTTTACTATCACTCTTATGACATTTACCTATGGGATCCAACCTCTCTATTGTACCTATTAACTAAAACCTACTATTGCACATATATTTTCCTTGATAATTGACCTTAACATTCAAACCTAACCACTACCACCTAACCCTATCACCCATCACCTATTTAACAATCTATCCTAGCAAACACTTACCCTTAACTATTAAAACATTATAAAATAACCTGACCACTGACAGTCAACTATTCCCATAGTCAATTATTGATGATTAGTCAATCTTGGAACATTGATGATGATGGGGTGATCATTGATGGTCACTATATATGACCACCAGTGGAACCTCCAAACCCTACCTACCGATTTAACCCACCTAAAGACCATAAAAAAAATAAAAAAACTATTACCTTACCTTAATCACTCATGGTTAGGGTGATCGTTGATGATTAACCCCAAGAACTGTAATCATTGATGATCTAATTAGTATGGATTTCCCTCTCCCCTAGCCA
The DNA here is from genome assembly GCA_037957365.1 of Torreya grandis. Taxonomy (NCBI): domain Eukaryota; kingdom Viridiplantae; phylum Streptophyta; class Pinopsida; order Cupressales; family Taxaceae; genus Torreya; species Torreya grandis. The sequence goes on from JARHVA010003438.1 coordinate 1,570,034, forward strand.
CCAAATTTTCACCTATAAATTTTTAAGACACACACCCACACCAAGTTCCTACCCATGGATATTACCTTCTCAAGCCACCTTGGCCACTAACCTTGTTACCTCACCTGTAACCATTTTATCGCAAACTATCACATACTTTTATGATGACCTTGCCTTGGTCCTTGTGACTATACCAGCTATTTTCCATGTTAAATAGTTTTTTAACTAGTGATACCTTGCACACACCCCCTACCAATTTTTTGTTCTTAATATATCACTTGATACCTTGGATAACCATAAAAGCACTAACCATCCAAGAGATTTAAGTTTACGAGTGTAACCTAACCATCACATATAATCAATGGTTTATTTTTCACTTGTCCTTCTAGTATCAACTTTATTTTTACCAAAAATGGAAACGTATTCACTATGTGACCTTGGCTATCACATTTAGTCTCACTTTGTGTACATGTCTATGCTTTAGTACCCAACCTATCAATATCCTAACTCAAAACCAACTTAATCACTTATCAAACCCACACCCAATTCTGTTTCACCTCAGTCACTCCTAATTTAAGGGGGACCACCTCTTCCCATGCTCAAGGTAACCAAACCTTCAACTTTCACTCCATTTTTATTTTGCTAATTTTTGATACAAATTAAATAACAAAAAGAGGTAAAATGTAGAGACTAGAAAACCATACATTATGGTTACAAGTGTCAAAACACCCCAAGACCCCTTAAGAAGAAACCCTAAATTTTTTGTCACAAACCAAACCTAACTCAATTCAAAATTGACCTATTAACTAACCCACCTTATCAATCAGGTCATAATTGACCTATTGACTACCAATAATCACCCTAACAATCTACGGTTAGGCTTGACCATCAAGATTAAGTTTCCACCACCTAAACCACTAAACTAACACATCACTCTTGTTTTATTTTTTTAGCTCTTATAAATCATGTACAAGATAATACATTTGAAAGATAAATTTGGATTTCTTGTTGAACCTCTTGTCAACATATTATTGTGTCTCTCTTTCATTCTTATAAAGGGAGAGGAGGAGAGGGTAAAGGGATCAAGAATCAAGTGATCATCCTTCAGAACTAGAGCTTCTTACATCAAAATTTTATTTTGTATACATTTTTATAATGATCCAACAAACTAAAAAGTATGATAAAGGTTAAAAGTGATACCATCTATTATCCAATAGCTAAGTACTATTACTTTACCAAAATTGCCCTAGACTCCATGAATGAGTTTATCAACTAATCACCTCAACCATTTATTAAGTCAATAACTAGCAGGCTAAGTATCTATTTTAAATCATTTAATTACTTTATTTCTATTTTTCAATCAACCCAACCCAAACCCATCTGTTAAAATTCCATTCTATGTGTTTAAGTTCTTACTTATTATTGGAAAGAGGGAAAGAAGAAACTAAGTACAGGTATGATTGAAAAACTTGATGGATGTGCATGTGTCAAATCAAAAGATTATAGAGAGATCCTATTTATTTTTTGAGGATGACCTATAGATAATAAAGCACTAAAGTAAGCTTATTTCTTAAATAAATAGTTAGGTGGATTGCCTAGTGATAGCTAGACCCTAGAAGTGAGAGTCTCCTTAGGGGATATCAATCCACATGTTTTAAATAATTAAGCTTATCAATGAATCAAAAGGTACTAAAATTAAATGTAAGAGTGATTATTAAGAAATATGTTATAAATGATTAAATTAGTGACCAGCTAATTAATACTAGTGATAGAGTGTTGGGGTATGCTTCAAAAAAACACAAAGGGGTCTATGAATGGGCATGAACATAGAAAATATGGTTTTATTGTGTGTAAGTAGGTGAAATTAACTTGTTAGTTTTTATTTCCATAATGATTGCTAGTACTTAGGTTGATCATCTATGGTTAAGGTGACCATCGATGGTCAAGGTGACTATAAGTGGTTGGATAGACCATTAGTAGTTGGGTCAACCATCAATAATTACTATTTTTAGATCTAGGTTGATAAAAAGCTAATTGACAAGATCTAAAATATGGATTCTAAGAGATGGGAAAGAACTGGGTTGATTATGAAATGGAAATAAAGTAAATGAATATTGAGAAATAAGTACTTGTTTTACCAAAAGTTGATTTATTAGTGGAATCTAGCTTGATTTTGATAGAGTAATGGTACTTAAAGGCTTAGTGTAAATGTTTCAAGTTGACTATTTGATATGATTACTAGATTATTAATGGTGATTTAAACTATAAAAAAGAAACTCCTATATGCACTAAGATCTTGATAAAAATTATAGATAGATTTCACCTTCCAGCTTCTCTCTTCTTATAGGCACAAGCAAGAGGTGGAAGTGAAGGTTAAACCAGGTTGTTTAATTATAAATTGTCTATGTAAAGGTTTGTAATAGGATTTAGAAAACTTATATTTAGAAAAACAAAGTGGGTGGTTTACATTATTTTGGCTAAGGAGGTACACCCTAACCATCAATGATTAGGGTGACCATCAATGGCTAACTTAACCATCGATGGTCAAGGGTAAAGGGTAAAAAGGTGGTAAAAGATAGGTTAATCTAGTTGGATAAAATGACTATGGTTAGGCTCAATTAGTGGTTAAAGGGTGAAATTGGTCTCAAGGGGGTCTTAGGTGGTCTAAGGGTGTTTTCGACATTTGAAATAATAGTGTATGGATTTTTGGAATCTATATTTTACTCCTTTTTATTATGTGGCTTTAAATCAACAAGTTAAAAAATAAAATATTATGTTGATCAAAGATATAGTTTCCCTAAACATGGGAAGAGGTGTTCCCCCTCAAACTAGGAGTCAATGAAGAAGAATAAAACTGGGTGTGGGTTTGAAAAGAGGTATATGCTGAGTCATGAGGTGGGTGACAAGAGGGATAGGCATTTGAAATTCAAAATTACACAAAAGTTATGACTAAGTATGACAATCAAGATGACACAAAGACTAAAGTTTCTAATGTTGGTAAAAATAATAAGGTTTGATGCTAAGAAGGATAAGAGATAGTGAACCATCTGACCACATGTAAACGTGGTAGTTTAGAACACTCATAGATGCAAGTATCTTAGGTAGGGTTAGGTTCCCATAGGAATCTAAGGAAGGAAGTGTTCCTTTTAAAAACATAAATAGGTCAAGTATTATGGGTATCCAAGGTTGGAAGTGCTCCCAAAAAGACACAAATGATCTAATCATGTACTAGGTGGTGAAAATATAAATGGCCAAAATGACAAAGTTGGTTGCTACAATCAAAAGGACCAAGCATGGTCATCATAAAATATATGAAAATGTGGGTCAAAAATGACCAATGTCAAGGTAGATGTGGTCTAATGGTGAGCTAGAGAAGGGCAATCTCCAAATTTCAATTTGGAGAAAGGTGATATCTAAAGGGTGGCACTTGGGTTGCGTGCTAAAAAAGTTTAAATAGGTGGAATGTTGACCATTGATAGTTAACAATGCAAAGGGTTGATAGTCAACAATCACCCTGACCATTGATGGTCTAGGTAGAACCATAAATGGCTAAATAGTAAAAAGTGAAAATGACATTTCATTTTCACTATTTTCTATTAACCTCTAAGATTATTATGTAATTGACAAGTGATAATTTAGAATTTTACTAAGAGTTGACTAAACATTCAATTGAGGTGGAGGTTTTTGATTAGTGAGAGGTATTTTTCATAAGGTGATTTGTGGGGACCAATGATGCATGGTAGATGAGGACATGGTTAAGTAGTATGATGTGGACCCTGACCTTTATAATGCTTGAGGAATGAGGTAAGAGGTGATTTAAAATGATATATTAGTTAATTAGGTATGATAAGTGGTTGAATTTAGCTTTTTATGGTTAAATTGATAGGTTTCTGGGGGTTATGACCTAGGTTTACATTTTGGGTAAATTTGGGAAAATTTAATGAGGGAAATTTGAAATTATAAGTGTTTATGGGTTGAGGGTAGTTTATAGGATAGAATTAGGTAGTTAGTTTTGAAATTTTGGTGTTTTTGGTAGTTTTTAGAAGATGAAGGTCAAGGTTTTCCCATTGATGGTCACACATAGTGACTATCAGTGGTTTGACCTAATAGTCGATGGTCACATGTGATCGTCAATGGTTGAACACTAAGAAAAATAGGCCTACTAAACCAAAGATAGTTTAGTGAACTATAAGTGGTCAAATTATTTAGAGAGGGTGGTTAAATAACAAGTTTTAGGAAAAATATTTTTAATTTTTTGGTATTTAAAAGTAAGTTTATAAAGGTGGTAAATGGTTAAAGAAAAGGTTAAGTCAAGGCAAGGATAAAAAAATGGTTACTTAGGTAGAGTGAGGTATTAGGTTGATTGATTTAGGGAAGGAATTAAAATTTATCAAGTAAGCTAGATGTTATTCAATTACTAGATGTAATATGTTGAAAAAGGCAAGTGTAGGTTAATACTAAGTTTAATTTGGAAAACCTAGTGTGAATGCTAATGTGATTTTTTATAGGCATGAGACTAGATCCAGATGAGGGATATAATGCCAAGGATCTTCACCAAGGTCCATGGAGTGATGATAGGTGATGTTTGGATATATATGAAGGAGGTTCTCTTAGGAGCCATGCAACATTATTAGTGGTTACCACAATGATAGTGACCCTCATTAAGAGATGAGATCTAGCCACTAACACTTTCCTACTACTTATAAGAGAGATTACCATCCTCTTAGAGGATGTACCTAAGATCACATGGTTTTTGATCTAAGGGGAGTTAATTTACCACATTGAGCTTGAGGAGAGGGATGAGTAGATGGAGTCACTTTATAGGGTTAGGCTACCACTATTATAGCTAAGAAATATTAATCAAGGACCTTGGTTTAATGAATTAGGAGAGCGATACCTTGAGGCAAAGGGTAGGAGTAATGGTAACACCAATAGGGCCACATGATACTATTATTATGGCATGATACTTGGCCATAGTTAAGGAGTGAAGATACTATGAGGCTATAGTTCTAGTATAGTGTCAATTAGAGCCCTGATGGGGTGAATACAAATCTAGTTTAGCAAGTAGGGAAATCATGGTGCTTCTAGGTTAGTGGGATACATTAACAATCCATAGAGGAGCTTGATGAAACCTACTTTTCACTATGGAAGTGATAAATAGAAATTTAATTTCACGTAGCTATACCTAATCAAACCTAGTTTTTTTGTTGATGTCTATTCATAGAACCCTTTTTTATTTTTTGAATCCTACCCCAACCCTCTAACATTAGTATTAATTATTTTGTCACTAATTTAATAATTTCTAACATATTTATTAATAAGCACTCTTGTATTCATACTTATGGGTTATGATATAAATTCCAAGCCAATTAAAATCAAATTTGCCCCACTTATTTTTTTCTATATTGGTGACATGTTGATTTTCCTTTAGGAGGAGATCCTTGATATTGAATTCTCTTAATTTCAATTATTTATTTTAGTCATGCTTGATGTATTATTAATATACATGAAGATGGGTAAGAGCTGTAAGATGATGCTCATCAAGTAAGTTGAGATGGGCTAAATGATGTTGATGATAATCATTCTTAGAAATGAGATCTTGTAAAGGTATGCAAACAGATGGGATTCAGAATCATAGATTGAAGACAACCTCTACTCCAAACACAAGAAAAAATGGGGTAGCACCCATAGGGGTTAAAATTTTATCATGATATGCACATAAGGCAAAAGGGATGTGAAAATGTCAATCCCAACTAGATGCATTGACCATTTTAATTAACATGTTATTGAGAGTTTTATTGGAGGCTTCTTCTTGTTCATTATTTTGAGGGTGATAGGGTGAGGCTAAAATTAAATCAATATCAAATTCATCACATAGACCTTGTACTTACTTGTTCTCAAAGGATTTACCATTATCAATGATAATCTTATGAGGAACACCGAAGTGACAAATGATATGATGGTTGATAAAGTTGAAAATATTTTCCACTTTGGTCAAGACAAGAGGAATATACTCTACCCACTTGGTAAAATACTCAATCATGATGACGATAGAGTGGTGTCACTGTGAGGAATGGGGGTTAATTTCATTAGTGAGGTCTAGACCCCATTATGAAAAGGGCCAATAATTGATGGAAATGTGAGGACCATGACTAGGTGTGTGATGAAAATTGGTGTGATTTTGACATTTGACATAATTTTTCACATAATCACAACATTATTTGTTAAGGGAAAGCCAATAATAGCCAAGGTGAAGGATGTGCATAGCAACAACAAGGCCACTAAAGTGTCCTTCATAGATGTCATCATGCATTTCCTTAATAGTGTGAGAGGCTTCATGACTATGTAGGCAATGGAAGAGGAGACCATCAAAGCCATGATCATAAATAATTCCTCCAATAATGGTATAGTGTGAGGTACTCTATATAAATGCTCTTTAAGCAAGCTTAGAGAGACCAAAAGGAACTATGCCAAGGTTAAGGTAGTCAAAGCTTTGTTGATACCATAGGTCAGGTTAGGTCTCCTCCACATTGAAAATGGTGGGAGAATCTAGTTTGACATAGTAAGGTTGGGTAATTTTGAGGATAATGATAGATAACTTAGATTTTTATGGTGTAGATGGTATCTAAGAGGAAAGGGAAGCCATCTTGTTGATGAACTTGTTGGTAGATTAAATGGTTGACTGTATGTGGTAGTGTTCAAATGATGCTAAGATTTAACCAAATATTTTCTTGTATCACTAAAAAACATCATTATTACATTGACAAGAGCCATTTATTTTATTTACCACAAGTTGGGAGTCACCAAAGATATTAATTATTTTAACTCCTAGGGTAAGGTAGTCTGAAGGTCTATAACTAGGGCTTCAGACTCAACCATGTAGCTGGTACATTAAAAATCAATCTTTAAGGACAAAGGGAGAGGTTCACCATTAAAGGGGATAAGGATGTTATCTACTCCCCTACCATGTTGACACTTTAATCCATCAAAGAGTATGGTGAGTTGATAGGTTAAATCCACTTGAGAGAGGGTTATAATGGACACATTAGAGAACTAAAGGGAAGGAGGGTTGTTGTCTACTAAAGGTGCTTTGACTAATTGGTTGATGATGAATTTCCATTTAATTGAATTTTTAAAAAGGAACTCAAGGTCAAACTCTACTAAGAACATGAGCTACTTAGCCATATGCTAGTCTTGGTATGGCTTGGAGAGCATGCACTTAAGCAGGTTGGTTTTGGTAATGATGTAGGTTTTATGGTTAAGAAGGTAGTGGTAAAGGTTGGTATCCATGGAAACTAAATTTAAGAAAATTTTCTCGATATGGGTATATCATATCTTGTATTCCACAACCATGAAACTAATATAGTATATGGTTTGCTCTCTATATTATTCATCTCAGTGAGCCAACATTTCCATTAGGGAATGATCAATGGTAGACATATATAGGTATAAAGGTTGATTTTAATTAGGAGGGGTAAGGATAGGTGAAGATATAAGGTACTATTTGAGGGAATCAAAGGCCTTTTGATAATTGATATTCTACTTAAAAGACACATCCTTCTTTAGGAGCTGGTGAAATGGTTGGCATCAATTCAAAAGTTGGGAGGTGAAATGATCAATGGACTAAAGCTTCCCTTGCAAGATATAGAGTTGTTTAAGGTTGGTAGGAGGAAGCATGTCTAAGATTTCTTTGATTTTGGTAGGATCAAATTTGATAATATAAAGGGAGATAATGAAACCTATAAGTTTTCTCAACAAAATCCTAAAAATGTACTTTTTAGGGTTAAGGCAGACATGGTAATAGATAAGGTGTTCAAATATGATCTTAAGAATGGCCAAGTGATATTTTTGGAGTTTGGATTTTCTAAGAAAGTCATCCACATAATCCTATATAATCTTATGGATAAGGTCATGGAAGATATAAGTCATGGCCCATTTATAGGTTGAACCAGTGTTCTTTAGCCTAAAAAGCATGAGTTTATAGCAAAAGGTTCTACAAGGGGTGGTAAATATAACTTTATGTTCATCTTCAGGTGCAATTAGGATATGATTATAACTTGAGAACCTATCCATGAGAGATAACATCTCATAGCTAGCTATAAGATTAACAAGTTATTTGATGTTAGGTGAGGGAAAGTTATCTTTAGGTTAAGTAATGTTAAGGTCATGAAAGTCCAAACAAATGCATAGTCCATCTATCAATTTGGTGATGAATACCACATTAGAGACCCATTAGAGGTAGTCAATAGGTTGAATAAAGCTAATAGATAAAAGGTGATAAAGCTCTTCTTTGATGAGAAGGGATATATGGGGATGCATGCACAAAAGATTTTGTTTGATAGGTTTGGTGCCATGTGTTAGGACCTAGAAGCACACAATTGATTACCAATGTACAAGCAACTTAACATGAAAAAATAACCAAAAGTAAAAAGTAACTAGAATTCAAAAATAACACATAATATAAGAGACAATAACCAATTATATTAATACTCTTCGAGAAAAGAATTACAAATGAAGAGACGCCACACTCTTCCCACCTTATAGGTTTGCCACACCAAGTGTTCAATAATTCACCTTCAAGAGCCCACTCTCTCTCTCTCTTATGGTCCCAACACACAACTCAAACACAGAGTTGGTGTTCACCTCCAACCAGTCATTATCCACTATTGCCAGTACATCGAGTATACATACATACTCAACTGAGTACACAATGCACTCCAAGTAGATCTACCATGAACTTGTAACAACCTGTAACTCAAATGATCTTACTTATGGAAGGATCTACCTTGCCTTCCTCTATGCTCAATGACTGAGTACACACCATACTCCAAGTAGATCTCTCCTGATCTTGCACACCTGAAAATCAATCTGGTTCTACACACTTGCAAACATGGATCTTACACCCACATACACCTGTAGATCACCCGATCTTACTTACCACATGTAGATCTCCAAATGTGGTCTTGCACACCTGCCAACCAAGATCCTACATACATGAAGAATCTTTCTAATTCTCTAAACCAGCACCCACACTTGGCACTATGGCACTAGGAGGAACACACCTTGCTCTCCTCACACATAAAAGGAGCTAATATTTGCTCTGTTACTCTCTAGCACAAATTACAATACAGCCCATGAGTCTATTATATAGATCTCATGCAAACAATAATTAGACACCTAATTACAATAATTAGATCCATAGCTTCAAGTCTATAATTGGCCTTTGACATGCAAATAACTAGTTTGTTAACTAACTATTTGTGCAACTGATAGTTTTGAAACTGCACAGGAGATCGATGTCAGTCCCTATCTACTTGGAGGTGACCGATGCCGGCCGATCCATAACCGACGTCGGTTGCTCTTCTCACTATATATGACTGACATCGGCTAATCAAATTGATGTCGATTGCTCTGCAACTCAGCAACCTCTTAACAACCTCCTCTATGCCTGCATCAGTGAAGCTTTTAGCTCCACAACCTAACAATCTCCCACTTGGAGATAAGTAGTTGCACTGTACCTATACTTGTACACCATCTAATCTATTTCCTAGCTTGTATCCCTTTTCAAGCTCAATCTTGAAGACCAACCACCACAAAACCTATGGTGCACCTCCTATCATCCAAGTAACCTACCACATCTAAACCTACAAACCCATGTAGCGAAGTCTTGAACCTGCATAGCATGTATACCTGCTGTTGGTCCCTCTCAAATACCTGAGAACCCACTTCCCTAAATTGGCTCCTAACTCTCTAACACCTCCCACTGTTGGGGAAAACTCAAGTCTATAATAGACCTCATGTGATTTCAGACACTGAACTATCTAGCCCTTGGTGTGTTTTGGTTCTGCATCCTGCGTATTGAACCTCACCAACACTTGATTCACATCAGCTCCCATTGGAGACAAAATCAACCTGTGATCTTCCATGTCTCTCATTCCAAAGAATTTCACTACTCCAAATTCCTCATGACATGCCACTAAACTAACCTTACCCTTAGCTCAGCAAAACCCTATATGTCTGAACCTACAACTAGTATACCATCCACATACAGTAATAGGATAATGTTGCAATCATCATCCACCTAGTAAGACAAACACAATGGTTACACTGACATTGACTAAAGCCCTACTTTGTCATCCACCTGTCAAAACCTATACCACTATCCTACAGCTTCCTCAAGACCATATGACCTGGCCTTCCATCTCGCGTATCCATTCTCTCTATTCTTTAACCAAGGAATCCATTCGTCTCTCAGTGCTTTTCATACCGACTAGCAACCCTACCAAATCTCCCATTTGGTTCTACATCCTGTTTATGCCATGCTCCCACTGTTTCCTAGATCCTTCCTGTTCTGCAATAAGAAACAAGTATAAAGAAGAAGAACAATGAATTTGAGGCTTACTTACCCTCTTAATCCTCCACATGGGTGTCTGAGACTCCTTGATAGCTTACTGTCTACCCAAAATTTGTTCCAGTGACCGACCTGAGTCACCACACAGTCTACATCTGATTGACGTTAGTTCCATGTGACTGTCTAGGTCACTAACATTGATTATCCTGTTGACGTTGGTCTCCACCTGCTCGACACCACTGACTTCTCTAGTCTACACATGACCAACATTGGTACCTATTTATTCGACATCAGTTCCTCCTGACTGATGCTGATATCTGTGTTCACCTGTGAGTGATGACTTTTTACTCGTGAGCTCTCTTTGGATCAAAACCCTATCCAAATTTCCCTACTTAGAGGTATCCAACCCTATCCACTGATCTCTATCCATCATCTCCTCAAAGAACACCAAGGCTTTCTAGTTTTTAAGTTTATCAAATACATCAGTCTTCCTTTTCCTACAATAAATCAAATCCTTTCTTGTAGCGTCCCACTGCTCACATAAATCTCAGTCTATGCTCTCCAAAGCTGAACTCTTACCATTTAACTTAAGAACATCCATTCCCTTCTCACTTATGTGACCAAGCCTATAAATCCACACCTATGCAACAGAAGTGGAATCAGTAATACAAGTAGATAAAGAGTACTTGCTTTCTTACCAAATGCTAATTCAAGTGCATCCACTGTGAGAGTTCTTGTGCATCTCTCATCACCCAACTTTCCTAAAGTAATTAGCTGCATCTTCAAGACTAGGACCTGCATGACCTTCTTCAACACCCATGTGTTGGCCGCCTACAATTTCAGCTTCACTTCCCCTTTGCCAATGCTTTGACAAGGCTCACCAACCCCTCTAATTGGGGCTGCATGGAAAGAGGCAATAAAATCTATAAACCAAGATTCTACTTTATCCAAGAAACATCCTAGAGCATCCTATGCAACAAAACCTGCAACATCTACTTCTTTAGTTCCTTCATGCTGATCTGCTACCAACCAACAATCTTTCTTTACTTGCTCTTTCTTTCCATAACTCCATAATTAACCATTTGTGCTTTTCAATTCCTCCATTCTTAGTGTACTTTCTTCTATCGTTGCTACACTCCCACTGAATCAAAAACCCCTAAGAGTGACCTATAATCAAACACAAACCTACTCCCTATAACCTTAGCTCTGATACCAACTATTAGGACCCAAAAGCACACAATTGATTACCAATGTACAAGCAACTTAACATGTGGAAATAACCAGAAGTAACAAGTAACTAGAATTCAAAAATAACATAGAATATGAGAGACAATACCCAATTGTATTAATAATCTTCCAGAAAAGAATTACAAATGAAGAGACGCCACACTCTTCCCACCTTACAGGTTCACCACACCAAGTGTTCAATAATTCACCTTCAAGAGCTCACTCTCTCTCTTACGGTCCCAGCACACAACTCAAACACAGAGTTGGTGTTCACCTCCAAACAGTCAGTATCCACTACTGCTAGTACATTGAATATACACACATACTTAATCGAGTACACAACACACTCTAAGTAGATCTCCCATGAACTTGTAACAACTTGCAACTTAAATGATCCTACTTATGGAAGGATCTACCTTGCCTTCCTCTATGCTCAATGACTGAGTACACACTGTACTCCAAGTAGATCTCTCCTGATCTTGCTACCTATTATGTTGCTGTCCTCCCTAATATTGCACACCTACAAATCAATCTAGTTCTACACACCTGCAAACCTAGATCCCACACCCACATACACCTGTAGATCAATCGATCTTACTTACCACATGTAGATCTCCAAACGTGGCCTTACACGCCTACTGACCAAGATCCTACATACATGAAGAATCTTTCTGATTCTCCAAACTAGCACCCACACTTGGCACTGTGGCACTAAGAAGAACACACCTTGCTCTCTTCACACATAGAAGGAGCTAATATTTGTTATCTTACTCTCTATCACAAATTACAATATAGCCCATGAGTCTATTATATAGATCTCATGCAAACAATAATTAGACACCTAATTACAATAATTAGATCCATAGATTCAAGTTTATAATTTGCCTTTGACATGCAAAAAACTAGTTTGTTAACTAATTGTTCATGCAACTGATAGTTCCAAAACTGCACAAGTGACTAACATCGGTCCCTATCTGCCTGGAGATGACTGACACTGGCCAATCCATAACTGACATCGGTTGCTCTTCTCAATGTATATGACCAACATCGACTGATCAGACCGACATTAGTTACTCTACAACTCAGCAACCTCCTCCATGTCTGCATCAGTGAAGCTTTTAGCTCTACAACCTAACATCATGGTGAGTGATTATGTTATGGGGGGTAATGGTGGGGTCAATTATAGGCATATCATTGTAAGACCAAGAAAAGTTTATTTTATGATCTTGGAGGAAAGAGGGGAATTCCAAAAGTTTCTCAGTGGTTAATAATTATACGATTTTGACAATGTAGCAGTTATTTAGAGTACCCAAGTTGATATCTATGGTTGATTCATTTAACATGGTCAAAGACTTGGGAGGAAGGGATTTGTTGATTGAAGAATTTAGGGTACCAAAATAGGTGAGAATAGAATCATCATCCTAACACTAAATAGTGTTAATGGTAAGAGAGTCTTTTCTTATCATCTTAAGATGGGTTAAAAGTATGGTTATGGTTGGCCCCTCATTCTAACAAGTGAAGGATTTGAGGATGATCATGTTGATGAGAAAAAATGTAGGTGGGATGATGTCATCATACTTACACACAAGTAGAGGTGAGGTCAGTGAGGAAGGGATATCCTCCTCAAAAATGGTAGTGGTAAGTTATTTGGATTTATTCTTATTAGGTAAGATGAAACCAAGTCTGTGCTTCTCATGTGGATTTTTTTTAGATGATGACCAATTCACATGGGCCATATTCATATCACCTAAGACCAAAGCCTTTTAAATCATATCAATGAAGGAATGTCTTGGAAAAAGTTGGTTAATATAGGTAAGAGAAACCAATAGTGAATGGTCGAGGTAATAGAGAGGTGGTAAGAGCACCAAGGGATTTGTTTAGTCCCCCATAACTAAAATGTGCTTGATGGTGGGGAGGTGTAAATGGAATATTAATTCCAACATTAAGGTCATATCATAGCTAGTTGGTAAGTTTCCCATACTCATGAGGAGTAGGGAAAGTGTTAAATTATAAAATGTGGTACTCCCCTAACAAAATATGATGGAATGTGGATTATAAAGGGTTTATGGTAGGGATTTCATGTGAAGGTATATAGGAACTAGTTTATGCCTCATTGGTGGAAGGGGATATTATAACCACTTTGGTTGTTGGAGGTTGAGTTTTAGCTATTGAGGGTGTGTTGTATGGGGGTATGAGGACATCATTATGGTGATAGGTCATGTTGAATTTTTAGAAAGGACTTTGTCATCCTAAATGGTGATGACCTAACCTTCATGCTCAAACTTAATGCAATGGTGGAGGATAGAGGGAATGTAACCCATAGAGAAAATCCAAGGTCATCCTAACAAGATGTATTAAAATTCACCTTGTACAACATAGAAATGTTTGAGGAGTGTGTGAGGTCCTAAATGGATATGGAAGATGATAGTTCCTAAGGTAGTGCCCATGGTATTGTTGCAGGAGTGAAGGATGGCTAAGGATTTAGACGTGACATTGTCTAGAAAGTTGAGTTAGTTGTAATCATGAGAGGAGATGATGTTAATTTTATCTAACCCATAAATATTGACAATTTTGATGTGGGTTTGGTTTATGTAGGCATTGATAAAGAGAGGAGGATCTATGTTCATGAGATGGATGGATGGTATTTTTTAATCCTTGAAGCTAAAAGGGTTGGAAATTTGAAAGGCACTAACAAAGGTAGCTAAAGTTTGGGGGTATTCATGTTGGACCTTAATAGATTGTAAAGCCTCTATTAGTTCCTGGTGGTGATGGGGAGAGGTAGAGATAAACTTGTAAAAGGTCATATTCATCAAGGTTTGATGAATTTGTTTGAAGATAACTCTTCTAATGGATTTTGAAGGGTTAGATTAGGAAGCACCTAAGATAAACACCCTGGGTTTGGTCAAAGATGGAGATGATTGGGTATATGTTGGTTGGGAGTTTGAGGAGGGGTATGTCTAAGGAATAGACACCTTATACTTCCCCTTATCCTTTTTTTATGATCTTATGACCATGTTGATAGTATGGGTAGAAGGAGATGTTGAGTTAGAGGATTGGTCAGATTCATCTTCACTCTAAGGTGAGACTAGAGGAGTGGGTGAGTGTTGGGTAGGTATGGTTAGTGGTTAGATTAGTATGGGGCCTATAGGAGGTCATCTATTAACAAATAATCCTCATAGTAAAGCTAGTGGATGATGGTTTAAAGAGATTTGTGATTCTCCATATCATGGTTGGGTGTCCTATGATAACAACACACATGGTGGTCCTTGTACTAGATGAGTTTATAAGTTAGAGGGTCAAAGGGTCTAATGGGAGGTAGGGTTAAACAAGAGGTTTGTAATAACCTATAGAAAATGGTGAAATATGACATGGATAAAGATGGTAAAGGTTTAGAGGTCTTTTATTTGGTGGCTGAAGTAAGAGGTTGCTTGTAAATAGGTTTGGTGGTAGGTGTTTTGGGTAGGGTAGTATGCTTGGTTGATAGCTTTAGTTTAGACAAGGAGGCTGAGGAACTAGAGGTGGAAGATCCTAAGGTAGGTAGTGTAGGTTTTTTTGGCATGGTGAAAAGAGGTACATCAAATAACAACTGCAAAGGTATCACCAAAAGAGATGGTGAGGTTTTGGTAGAGGTAATTTGTTTCTTGTTTAAGAGAGAGTGATGAGGCCTCAAAATGGAGGGCAAAGTTTAGGGAGGCAAATTTTGAGCCTTTCAACCTTTTTGTGGATTTTCCTATTTTGTTGCCTTGGTTTGATGCTTGATTATTGGGTTTAAAGAGGTTAGGTTTTATTTCATAAATTGGTGACTAAGGCCTGGTATAGGGTGGATACTAAGGTTTTATCTAAATTATTTACTAGGTTTTATTCGAGGATGTGAATCAGATGGTTGAGGGATTTTTAGATTAGTAAAAGTAGTTAATAGGGTAGAAGTTTGGATAGTGAAAGTGGTGGGTTAGTCTACCAAATGCATGATTAAAATTTATTTCTTGGTGATATAAGGTATCCCCAATTTCTTCCATAAGGTGACTCTATCCGTGTCAAGATTGGAGATAAACTCCAATTTTTGCACTAGCCTAGAGAATGGTTTGTATGTTGCCTTGATTCCTTGAATGGTAAACCTAAAAGATAGGCCCCTAGGTAGAGACATAAGGATGGTAACCTCATCCTCTTCCTCAATCAAAGAATATTGGGTTGAGATAGTTGGTTCCTTTGTGGGAGGAGTGGAAATGAGGGTTTCTTCCTTAACAACAATCTTTGAATGGGGAATAGTTTGCTCTATAGTTAAAGGTGAAGATAGGGTGGTAATGGTTGGTTGTTCTGATATATTGGCTAAAATGATGGCTAATGGCTCCACTACCTCAATAAGTAGATGGAGAGAGGATGGTATTTCCTCAATTTGAGTGTCTAAAGGAAGGGAATGTGGGTCCATTATCTCAATAGTTGATGGATAATCAAAATATTGGATATAAGATGGTTCAATAATGAGTGCATCAAAGACCATGTTAACTATATGGGTATCATGAGAGAAATCGATGTTATTTCTCTCATTATTGGTAGGATCATTGTTTGGGCAAGGTTTCCTAAGTATATCAAGGGCTTGGTTTGATGGTGCATTAGGTTATCCAATGTAAACTCCCCCTTGTCAATGAGGGATTAGACAAGGTTCTTGAAGGTGTTACACCTACTAACATCATGTCCTATTACCTAGTGAAAGGAACACAGATCATTCTCATTGTACCAAATAGGTGTAGGATGAGAAGATTAAAATTGTTGGGGTGGATTGATAGGAGAAATTTGAATGATATTGGCTTTCAATAACTTTTCCAAGATGAGAGCACATGATTTTCCAAGTGGAGTGAATTTATTTTGGTTGTTCTAGGTTTGGTTACTTGGGTTTTGTTTTGAGGAACTATATGAATTGGATTGGTTAATAGATTATGGAGGAGTTTTTTTTTAGGATAACCACATTCATGGTTCACTTATTCTTGGTGTTAGCATTGGCTAGTTGCTTGACTTGGAGGAAGAAGCCTCATTAGTTTTATAGGTCAAGTTCTTATTTTTGAGATTTAGCTTTCCTTCATCAATATCATAGTTTTATAACTTACAAGCCATGGTAAAAGCTTCATAAAATGTTTAGAATATTTGGACATGTAGTGTGGAGGAGATATGCTTGGCACATGCCTAAGTAAAGAGATCTATGAGTTTAGGTTAAGGAAATGAATAAGAAAGTTGGTTAATAAGACTCCTCTAATGAGCCACAAAATTGAAAATGGATTCATCCTCAAACTATTGGATATAGTAGAGGTCAGTGATAGAAACTTTCTTGGAGATATTGATCAAAAAGTGGTCTAAGAAGGTTTGAGCCAGTTGGGTGAAAGAGAAAAGGGATTGCTTAGGTATGGCACTATACCAATCCAATGTTGAACTGGATAGAGACATGGGGAAGGTGAGGAGGAAAAGAGAATAATCATAGGTGATGAGATAAAAATCATGCCTAAATACCCTAAGGTGCTTTTGGGGATCCTCCTTACATTGAAATTTAGATAAATTGGGAAGTTCCCATTGGGGAGGATATGGCCTAATAGGTATGAAAAAATGGATGGAATCATTATAGATTTGGTCATAGGATAAGATGTTGTGAGCACCCAAAATGGATGAATCTTAGGTATTAATCTTGTCCATAAGAATATTCATTAGGTCCGCTTGGGGTTGTTCACCTAGAAGGTTATAAGATGCATATTGTTGTGGTTATTGGGATACATGTTGATAGTGGGTAGAAGGTTAGGAGGCTACCACATATGGGCAAGTGGATGTCAATGATTAGGTGGAGGATACATAAGGGTATGTAGAGGTAAGTAGTTAGGTAGTGGGTATATGCCCCTGTATATTATGTATGTAGGCAAAGGTTGGTCCAAGGGGTACTTGTTAGATAGGAGCAGTCATTGGGTTGGTGACTAATGGAAGCGTTATGACCCTCATGCTAATTAGTGGTAGGGTAGAGGGTATGGACACCATAAGGATTTGAATCAGAGTAGTGGTTGATGGGTTGGAGGTTACGAAGGGAGCTAGAGGTAGGCACTTTTATTACAATAGAGTGGTTGGTATGAGTATAAGGTATAAGGGAAATGGTAGTTTGAGTTGGTTGGATTTCAATAGTAGTCCCATATAAGTTTTTGATTGATGAGGAAGCTTGGGTAGTTAATAGTTGTGTGGTAAGAATGGAAATAGAGGAATTATTCATGATATAGATAGGCATATCATAAGGTGGAACTACAGATGGAACTAAAGTTAGGATATTGTAAGACATGGTTGTAAGGTAATGTTGCAAGGCCACAAGATTGTTATCTAGGAAAGTGGTAAAATCCACATATCTTTCAGGAACCTCCTAAGTGAAGGTGCGAATTCTCAAGGGGTGAGGAGAGTTTACTAGTTCATAAATGTAGTCCATGTATGAATAGGTAGAAGAGATATGTTGGTTTAGTGATGGGTTTTTTCTATAAGGTCTATTCACTATTGGTGAGTGAGAACCATACCAGATAAGGGAGATAGAAATCAAAAAAACATTAATACTAAAACAAAAAGAAGATAATAAAATATCAAAGAAATCAAATCACACTCTAAAATGTTCATTAAACCCTATAGTTTTAATTAATATCACTTTTGGATTATGCCTTAAGAAAATGTGTGATTGAGATTGGTTTGTAGATTGGGTACTAGAGAGGAAGTCTAAGGTTGGTTTTAGGTTGTGTTTAGGCACTAAAAAATAATTTGTATTACAATCAATACATGGCTTGGTATTAAGGCCTACCCCCTCACTTCACACACCAAAATGATAAGGGTGTCAGTTTCTTAGCCAAAATATATTGATTTCTAGAGTTTATACTGAACAAGAGAACTAAGTTGGTCCTCCCCTTGGTAATGACCTCTAAGTAGGATCACAAAAAGAAGGTAAGGTTACTACTAGGTGATGAAATTCTAGTCAGGTCTTGTCTCAAGTTTATTTGATGTTTAATTGGTAAAATTGGTTTGGTTAGGTGTGTACAATAAAGAGTGAAGTTATGATAGATTACTTTGCCTTTTAAGTTAAGCTATGTGAACTAAAATTTCAAACAATCAATGTATGCACTTAGTTTTAAGATGAAAAGAAATTTTTGATTTCATTAATGAGCATAGAATAGAGAGAGAATTCAAGCAAATAGGAACCCAAGTAGAGATATAAGGGTCCCACCAAGGGTGCCATAATGTTTTAGTGAATTTCTTACTTATTATTGGAAAGAGGGAAAAGAAGAAACTAAGTATGGGTATGGTTGAAAAAAATTGATGTATGTGTGCATATCAAATCAAAATATTGTGGAGAGATCTTATTTTAGTTGGGAGGATGACTTGAAAGTAACAAAGCACTAAATCAAGCTTGTTTATTAGACAAATAGTTAAGTGGATTTCCTAGCGATAGCTAGATCTCAGAAGTGAGAGATTCCTTAGGGACTATCAATCCACATGTTTTAAAAAATTAAGCTTATAAATAGCATAATAAAGTATTTACATAAATGAATCAAAAGGTACTAAAATTAAATGTAAGAGTGCTTGCTAATAAATATGTTATTAATGATTAAATTAGTGACAAGCTAATTAATACTAGTGTTAAAAAGTTAGGGTATGATTCAAAAAAATTAGAAAGTGTTTATGAATAGGCATAAACATAAAATATTAGGTTTGATTTGGTGTCTTTAGATGAAATTAACTTGTTAGTTTTCAATACCATAGTGACCATCAGTGATTAGGTTAACCAGTAGTGATTAAGGTAACCATCAGTGATCAAGGTAACCATCAGTAATTGGATAAACCATGGGTAGTTAGGTCAAACATCGATAATTACTATGTCCTAATCCTAGTTGATAAAAGGTTGATTGATAAGATCCAAGATATGGATTTTGAGAGATGAGTAATACCTGGGTTGATGCAAAATGGAAATAAAGTAAATGGATATTAAGAAACAAGTACTTGTCTTACTAGAAGTTAATTGGGTGTGTGGTTAAGGTATTTAATCTAATTGTGGAATATAGATTGATTATATTAGAGTAATGATACCTAAAGGCTTGGTGGAGAGGTGGTAATTTGACTCTCTAATATGATTATTGGATTTTTGATGGCGATTTGACTTTTAAGAAAGAAACTCCTAGATGCACCAAAATCTTGATAACAATTATAGATGGATTTCATCTCCCAGCTCCTCTCTTCTTATCAAATGTCAATAATTAGAATCTGATTCATTTTCAAAAATTGAGAAAGTCAATATAAGAATAGAGAGTGACCCCAAAATGATAAATACTAGGTAATGTTGCTCATCAGAGGAAAGAGAAAAGTTAGTGGCTCTTCTACATCAGTACATTAATGTATTAGCATATTCATATGCTGATTTGAAATCTTTTTGACCTAAGGAAGTGAAACATAATATTCCTCTCAAGCCAGGATCTCAACCTCACAAGCAAAAATAATGGTAGTATAATCCCAAAATATTAGGTACCATCTTCACTAAAATTCAAAAGATGTTGAATGCTTGCATTATCTTTCCCATATATCACTCTATATGGATATAAAATATTGTTCCTATGAGGAAAAAGAATAGAGAGATACACATTTGTGTTGACTTCTAGAATTTGAATCAATTATCACTTAACGATAATTACCCACTGCCAGTAATGGACCAAGTATTGAAAATTATGATTGGTTCAGAGATGTTGTCTATGCTAGCCAACTACTTAGGATATAATCAAGTGGAGGTTCATGATGAAGATCAAAATAAGACAACCTTGACTACTCCATGGGGTACTTTTGCATATCATAGAATGCCTTTGGATTGATCAATATTGGTGATACCTTTTAGACGGATATGGATTTGGATTTTCAAGATATAATTAGTAAGTTTATTATAGTTTATCTAGATGACCTAACCATTTTCTAAAAAAACGTGTCAAGATCATCGTGACCATTTGTAGCAAGTGCTTGAAAGATGTTGTGAACATGGGATATCCCTTAATCCCAAGAAATCCATTTTTGGGGTTACAAAAGGTAAGCTCTTTGGACACATTATATCTAAGGAAGGGATCAAGATTGATCCTAAATAGTTCAATTCAATTAAAAATATTAATTTACCATCAAGTAAAAAGGGAATGCATTCCTTCTTTGGGAAGGTGAATTTTTGCAGAGATTTGTTCCTAATGTTACTGAGAAGACATGCCATATTATTGATATGATGAAAGGAAAATCCATTTTTGGTTGGAATACAAAAGGAAGAAATGCTTTTCATGAAATTAAAGAAGCCATTCCACTTGCTCATATCCTAGTTTATCCTGACTATACCAGGAACTTCTTAATATATAGTTATGCTTCTGAGCATACCTTAATTACAATCTTGGTAAAACCAAATGAATAAGGTATTAAATCTCCTATAGAATTTATAAGCTACCCTTTTAAGGATCATGAGCTCAATTATTCATCCATTGAAAAACATACTTATGCAATGGTGAAAGTAGTCAAGCATTTCAAGTACTACATCCTCAATTCTCACACCATTGTATTAGTTCCAGATTCTACTATGAAGTCTATTTTTACTCAACAAGAATTTGGAGGCAAAAGAGGTAATTGGATCACTAAAATCCAAGAATATGATATGGATATCAAACCTACAAAACTTGTATGTGGAAAATATTTGTATCAATTCATGGTAGAGACCAATTCAGAAGAAGCACCTAACAATGAAGAAGACATAGAGGAAAATCTTTCCATAGTCTTGCTCATAAGTACAATGAATGAATGGTATTCTGACATTGCTCATTTTATTACATATGGAGAATTCCCAGGACATTTGTCTTTCAAATAGAAGAGGACAATCAAGCTCAAGGCTAAAAATTTCATCCTTTGGGATAATGGTTTGTATAAGTAAAACATTAATGAATTTTTTCTAAGATGCATAGATAAGGCATAAGGTATGTTATTAGAATATTTTAATGATTTAGCTTGTGGAGGGAATTTTTTAGCCCTGATCACAACTCATAAGATCTTGTTGGCTAGATATTATTGGCCAACACTTTTTCAAAATGCATATGCTTGGTTGTGTAAATGTGAGAAGTGCCAGTAGTTTATGGGGAAACCCAAGTTAGTAGCCCTATCTCTCAAGCCTGTAGTCATTGAAGAACCTTTTCAACAATGGGGTATTGATTTCATTTATTCAGTGAACCCATTGTCAAGTGAAATTCATAGTTATGTTCTCATGGCTATAGATTACTTCACCAAGTGGGTGGAATAAATTCCAACCAAACATGCCACTTCAGAGACTATTTGTAACATCCTGAAAGAGAATATCATCACAAGATTTGGTTTGCCAAGTAA
Source organism: Torreya grandis (assembly GCA_037957365.1). Lineage (NCBI taxonomy): Eukaryota > Viridiplantae > Streptophyta > Pinopsida > Cupressales > Taxaceae > Torreya > Torreya grandis. Next base: position 1,591,977 of record JARHVA010003438.1, read on the forward strand.
AAGTATAACTTATAATGCTACCTATTTCACATTCCATGAGATGACTCAATTTTTTTGGAATATGGGATCATTTTGTCTCATACTTTTGATTATTTCCCTCAAGGAAATAGTCAAGCTGAGTCGAGTAATAAAAATTTAGCAACTATCATCAAGAAGTTGGTAGAGGATAACTAGAGGACATGGCATAAAGCATTGTATGATGCATTATGGGATGATCATATCAATCCTAAATGAGTGATTGGTATGTCTCCTTTCCAAATTTTGTATGGATTGAATGGAAACATACCCATGACATTAGAGTTGCTTCCTCTCAAATTGGCTAGGGAAATTAAAGATGAAATGTTTGAAAGGTCTTTAGATAAGCATGTTATGTACCTTGTCATTATAAAGGAGAAAATAAATAAAGTAGTGGATTGAATTATTGAACATCAGAGTCATGTTAAGGAACTTATTGACAAGAAAGATAAATCATGGGAATTCTAAGTTGGAGATGTAGTCCTCTTACAGGACAAAAGAAGAGAACCAAAAGGAACGCATAGAAATTTTGATTCTCTATGGATGGGTCCTTTTCTCATTCATCAACTCAGTGGAGAATAGAGTTTCTTCTTATCATACCTAGATGGAACACCATTATCACTTCCCTATAGTGTGCAACATCTTAATATTTTCACTAAGTTATAGATAAGTTTTTACATTTTATATATATTTATATATTATTTTTTATTTTATTTTTCATCTTGTATGTCACTTGACTCCATGGCCCAATGGAGAAAGGCATTTAGAATTTTGGGATTCTATTTCCTTCAACCATTTTGAAGAATACTTGGAGGAAATTCCCTAGTTGAAGTCAGTTGTTATCTTTGAATTTATCAGGCTCAATTCATGGGATAACCCCTACAAAACTTGTACATCTCATAACCTATGATCTCTAGGCTCCAAAATTGAGACCAATCATTTCCTTATTACATTTTATTTTATTTGAAAGTTTGTTTTTTGAGGTAACTTAATTTTTCAGGTAATTCAAGGAATTTTTTCTGAACTACACAGTATCTTTTTATGTTTGCAAAATAAAATATTTTCTCTGACTTTGCATTTTTCTTGTGTAAAATCAAAGATTTTTTCTGATTTTACATATGTAAAGTAATAATTTTTTTTGATCCTACATATGCAACATCAAGAAATTTCCCTGACTTTGGATATGTAGGATCAAGTTTTTTCTTTGATCTCCCATATGGGACCCACCACCCATGGTAATTAATGGGAATTAATTACCACATTTTATATATATTATGACTCATAAATTTTTCATTTTTACCATTTATTTTTACCAATCCATTTTTGAGCGTGTTTGCTCTTCTCATCATTTTCAAAATTGTCAAAATCCCCTATCATCATTTTTGCAAATTACCTTCATTTTCATGTGGACTTCCTTACACGTGTTTTAGGTAGGGTTTTTAATTTTTCCTTTTCTTTTTTTATTGATTAATTTATGATTAATATTTTCACCTAGGGTATTTTTTTCATTTTTCATTTTTCATTTTTCCTTTTTCATTTTTTCCTTCTTTGTATGCAACTCAAGGAAATTTCTCTGAGACACACCTTTACCTTTTTCTACTCATAAGCTTTTCAGAGAAATTTCTCTGATTAGTATTTTTCCTTTTTATTTTTTCATGTGAACATCAAAGAATTTTCTCTAGAGTGCAAAATCTTATTGAGATGTAATTTAAATAAAATTCTTTGATGTACATTGATATTCTCCATTTCAAGCAAGTTGGAGAAAATTCTCCAACATGCACAAAATAGTCAAGATTATGCAAATCAAAGAATTTTATCCAACTTGCATGAAAGATGTTTTGTTTCCTATTTTGGACACATGCTAGATACTTTTCTCTAACTTACATCTTAATCATCGAAACTTTTATGTAGTTTAGATAAAATTCTCAAAACTACATAAACCATACGTCATGTAAAAACATTGTTTTTCACCGATCCTACATTTTTCATAAAAAGAATAAAAAATGCTAACTTTGGATAATCAAAATTTATTAGTTGTAGCTATATAATCAATGTCAGACATCTTTACAAATAATAAGACAATGAAGTACAATTATTAGGGTGTTTTCCTATTATCTATAATTAATTCAAATGTCGATCAAATTAGGGATATAGAAATTGGTCATGTAGATATGGCTGAAATTTTACAAAGATTGGGAAGAGAACCCATTGCACCTCATATGAATCTATGATTTAATACTAAAATCTATTTGGCTACTACATTTATAGTATTAGTACATGATTCTAAATTCATCTTGACCATGGTAGCATAATTTGATAGTGAAAGTAAATCGGTCAAATATTTAGAGGGTAAGGTGATCATTTGCCTTGATGAGGAATATTTTGATAAGATTTTTCAACTTTCTAAGATTGAAGGATATTTTTATTTAATTATGGAGTCAGCTCAAGAATACACTATGATAGAGATCTCGAGAAGTGTAAGAAACATATCAATACCGAATGGCTCAAGACTCCTCGACCCACCATTGCTAGATGGCCCAAGTATTTGTATTATAGTGACTTTCAAGAGGAGATAGGGGATTTGATTACTATCCTCAGTAGAGTGAAAGGGTTGTCTACTTTTGACATTTTTAAAGAATAGATATATTAATATATTTTGGTTATTAAAAGAAATAAACAAAGAATATTTTAGGGTAAACAAATTAGTGATGTTATTTGTCATCAGCTATTTGAGGTAGCTTCTTCACTCAATTTTTATATGACTTCATATATTGTGTATGTTTCAGCTAGTATCAAGTCTTTCTTGGGTTGAAATTATGTTGATGAAAAGAAATATGATCTTGTATATGAGAATTATCTATAGTTGACTCAAAAAGAAAGAATCAAAAATTATAGGAGATTTAATGACACTTTCTTATATACGTTCATCTGTACTCTTGACAAAGAAATTGAAAATAAGGGAGTTTCAAACTAGGCATGGGCACAAGTTAATAGTGTTGGATGCATTTTCTTCTAATTCCCAACTTTTACATACATCAAAGTAGGAGGATTTGATGAATGTCCTTACATGCTACCTAGATACCCAAGTGATAAACTAATAATAATGGAAATGTGTAGACAAGTGATGAATGTGCATTAAAAACAATTAGATGCTCATAAGAGAGATTTCAAATTTCTAATAAGTATTGGTCGGTACATAATTTACACTACTCCAAAGGCTAAGACTATGAAAATCAAGATGCAGTGGATTATGCTTAAAAAATTCAAAATTAGAGAAAACTTTGATTACATAATGATGGAAAAGCTCAAATGTAATATCACTCATGTGCACAGAATTCAAGACATTTGGGTAAAATGAAAAAATGATGAAGATATAAGGAGACTTGATTATAGTCACCTTACTACTGATTAGATTATCAATTTGGAAATGGAAAATATTCCTAGGGATTTGATAGATGATGTTAATATATTGGACTTGTCTTATGAGGAAAATCAAGTGGATTTAACTCCTCTCCCTTCTATCCAATTGTTAGTTAAAGATTCCACTTGTATTAGGGACATATTTTAACTTATTCTTGCAAGAACTAATGCTTGGTTAGAATCTAAAGGAATTAAGTTAAAACATTTTAAGACTAGTTCTAAAGAAGAGTATGATGAAAAAAGTACTAAAAATGAGAGGAACTGAGAACCAAGAATAAAGAAGACCCTTTTACTTCCAAATAGAAGCCAAAATTTGTGTTTGTTAGTAAAGGAAAGAAGAAAGACAAAGAAATAAGTGTCAAGGAAAGTGCTCAAGTGGATAAAAAAGAATTCCTAGTCACAAGTGAGGCACCACCTTAGTCAATAATGTCACAAGTGTCTTAATTATTGCTTAAACAAATATATAAGTAGAGACTACTCAATCAGAGGTTCCTTTGGTTGAAATTTCTCAAGCTATGGTTTCACAGGTAATATTTTCCATATTTCCTCCCATGAGTACCACTGTACAAGTTGATTTTGTTCCTTCTCAATATGTTATTTCACCTCCATCTTCACCTCCTAGTCACACATTTTTTAAGATTCCTTTTTAAGGTATACTAGATTAAGTTTTTGATTCATTGTCAGATATACCTAGTCCTTAAAAGTCATTGGGATTCCCAACTAATTTATATTTCACCCAACAAAATATGGACAAATTTATGTATATACCTTCCTCAAAGATAAAAACTAAGGTTTATACCACTCCAGTGTCTAAAATGTCTATAAGAACTAAAGTGGTGGTAAATCCAACCCAAACTCCACTTATTATTACTATAATCACATTGGTGTCAACCCTATTACTATATGTCTCCATCACATTGCTTTCTATTTCACTTTACAGTCCATTATACCTCCCCAAGTATCCCAAGCTTTAACATCCTTTGTCTAAAGAGATCCATCTCCTCTTCTTCATTGGATAGAATCACAAACACCTAAGAAAAATAAGTGAGTAGTGGCACTCAAAGATTTTGATTTTGGTTAGCTTATGTCAATAAATCCCAAAATAACAAAGAAAGCCAAAACTATGTTAAGGGTAATTTTTGAATTAGGTCATAAGTATGTTGAAGTTGTAGTTCCTCTCAAAGATATAAATATTAAGGATAATAAAACATATAAATATGTAGTGGGATGAATAGATCTCAAGAAACAAACTCATGAAGGTGCAAAGGAAGATTTACAAGCAACAATGGCTTCCTTGATTGAGAGATATGATAAGGACAAGAAGGTCAAAGATTAACTCAAAGTACAAGTAGAATAGATGACCTCGAATTTTCTAAAAACCACCAAATATTTTGACTTAATTGATCCTATTATGCATGAAAATATTGAAAGAGTTATTCAACTTATATAAAAAATCAAATCTCAAATTCATGTAGTCAATTGTTGGATTGAGAGATTAATAACACAAGGTACTCAAAGGTTGCATTCTATCATTGGATTTTTAAGAACATGAGTGAAATGAAAATAAAAATTTAGAAAAAAAATTAAAACACTCACTCAAAATTTTAAATTGATTAAAAAGGATATTGATACATGTAATCAACTACACAAATTCAATGTAGAGCTTTTGGTTGAGCAGAAGGTCATTCCAAACAAGAAAAAGTTCATTAAATATAGAGAAGCTATGAAGAATAAAAGAGAAGTTATCGAGAATATAATTAAAGATCTCAAAGAAGATGAAGATATGTGTGATAATAAGATGTTATATCTTGTAAATAAAATTAAAAAACTCCCTCGTCAAGTTAAAAATGATTCTCAGGAAATTCTTCCTGTGGAGACTATTATTCAAGAATTTACATCTTTGATCCAAATAAAGACTGATATAGGTACTTTCATGATAGAATCCATCAACAAATTAATTTAATTTCAAGTCATTTTGGATAAACTACAAATAATAATTTACAAAAGCAAGTATTTTCTAGTTAACTTAGAATATTCTATCATAAGGGTACTTGTTGTCTCCAAGAGTACATCCGACCCAGATAATGATAAAGTCCAATCTATTTTGAAGAGATATGAGGAATTTTTAGAGAAGAATAAAAAGGAATAAATTATTGTGTCTAAGGACACTTAGTTTACTTTTGTTTAATTTTCCATATGTAGTTTTTTTCAATTTAAATTACACGTAGGAAAAGTACCTAGTCCTAAATCAAATATGACTTTGCCAATGAATAAGTCAATGTATTTATGTTTTTCCTATTTTTGTTCATAGCTCATATCTATAAATAGGAGGATGCTCTTTGTATAAAGGATCAAAAATTGATATAGGGGGGAAATTTTTCTAAATTGAGAAATAATTTTGAAACTTTGTGTTTATATTGTAAATAAAAAATTCATTCAATATAAGAAAATCAAGTGATCTTTCAATCTTTGTGTTGAGATAAAATTTTATGGTGTGTTTGAAATGTTCTTATGTATTTTTAATTACACTTTATTATGAGTTTATTGAATTATGGTATAAAATTTATATAAGAAAGAAGGTGCCAGGAAGTTGATTTTGGTTTCTTTGAGTTACTTATTAGTTTATGGGTTTGTGGTCATCATTGAAGGTAAATTACTGAGGAGACTTTAAACTATCAGTTATTCTTTTTTAATAATTTAATATTTATTGGAAATAAGGTGAAGAATTTGGGCTGCACTTTATTCTATCTTTTAAGTTTACTCTACTAGTATTATTCTTATTAATCTTGTGGCTAACAAATTTGAATATTGATTATATTTGGTTCATCAAGTGATCTTAGATTTTCAAAGTATATCACAAAGAACTGAAGGAAGTTTGTTATTGAACGTCAATTATGAAAAAAGATAATTGGATGATATGAATACACCCACTATGATAAAATTATTATAAATAAGTGTAAATAATTAAGTGTTGTGTTAGTTAACAATAAAAGGGAGTCTACCCTTTCATTGAGGAGAGATTTTATCTCATCACACTATGGCTGAAATCACCATTTTGCTACCATTATGTCAGTAATAAAATAATCACCTTACAAGTCTTATAAGAGGAAAAAAGTATTCAAGAGGTATATTTCCAAGAAGATTATCTACACTAATGAAGATCGTAGCTTATCAGATGAGAGTGAAGACAATGATTTTGAGTTTGATAATGAAGATGATAGTCATGTTGAATATGAAGTCCTCTACATGGCTAAGAAAGGAAGTTGCTCATATCAAAAGGAGTCTAATTAGAGTGATACAAATAATGAAAAAGATAACGAGGATTGTGAGACTAAGTTGATGAATGCCCTGAAGATATAAATATTGAGAAGAAGACTAAGAAGTTGATGTTACATATGAAGGACTATGTGGAGAAATTCAATATGTATGAGGCTAAAATGGATGGAGAATAGGGTAAATTTTATTGTTGAATATTTGTTAATTCATGAATATTCCAATTTTTGGATTTTATTTCTAGAATTTTTTTAGGGTCAGTAGATAGGATCAGATCACTAAAATTTTAGGGATATATATTATTTTGGGTGTTGGCTTGCCAACCCTTTATAGCATTATATTTGAAAATAGTTTGATATATATATAACCCTTCATCATAATATTAAACAATAAAACACCTCTAAATCCTAATTAACCAAATGATAGTGTTAAACACCACTACCAAAGGATAATGTTGAATGATAATACTGAATGAAAATGATGAATGATGTTATTAAATGGTAGACTAGTACCAGTGTTGAGTGGAATGCAAACAAAATTCACCAAGGTTAAAGCTTAAGGACATGAAAAACAAAAAAATAAAATAATTGTATTACCAAATCCTACCAGGGCAACATGGAAAAGAATAAGGAAACTAAAATTTGAAAAATGAAAAGAAAACCATTAAATGCACCTCGCTTATTGAAGGATACTAGTGTGAATTTCAATGGAATGTACAAATAAAACACAACATGACCACTTTAACTTAGGAACTAGTGAAGCTATCTGTAGCAACCATGTCATGGATCCATTGGATAGCTTCAAAATGCATATAAAATCATATGAACTAGCCAAAAATTGGTCCAAAATAAAAAAGATGAAACCCTTGATGACATAAATATTGAACCATTCCATGGAATTTAGGATTAGGATTAGTGTAATCTTAAATTCCATGCAATAATTCAATCTTTATGTCAGAAAGGGTTTTATATTTTTTATTGACTAATTATTATTCAAGTACAACATTCCTGACCATTTTTATGGTAAACTCATATGCTCCATATGGATTTTGGAGTGACGAGGGCATAAATTATAGGACTACCTAGAATTGACCAAGCAACCTGGAAAACTACTAACTAAACTTGTAACCTTTTTGGTCTAAACACATGCACCCAATAGAAAGTTACATTACAAGATCAACTAGTAACTAGGTGAGATCAAGAATTGACAAGGGAGAAAATATCTAACACATATGAAAATCAATTGACATGAAAACACTATCTAAGCATAATTAAATATAAAATATAGTCTTTTATTCATTTTAAGAGGTTAAAAGCTCCATCTTGGTAGAGGTTATTCATGCCCAAGAGAGGTATTAGAGGGATCATTTTTTAGGATCAAAATCCTCTAGATATAGTAGAAAAGGAGATAGATTAATGTGAACAATGCGTAGGAGAGTGGAGAAAGGATCATAATCATGTGGTGGTAGCTCATTGATTAATTTATACATAGGTGACTTATTCCAACCAACTAGCCTTTCCTTGATCTAATAACCTTAGAGATCCTTTCATTGGCTAAGAGATTCACTAGAGGATGAGAGCCTATTTAGGATGATGACAAAGTTTGTTTGGACATAATCAATTCCCTTAGCTGTTACTCCAACTAAAAATTCACCACCTTGGGACCCTAATCCTACTTGACTTTCTCATGAGGATAAAATATTTGAATCTTTAAAATTGATAGAGCCATGCCATAAATAGTGGTTGGTACCTACTTTTTTGATGATGGAGCTATGTTGATAGATGAGACCCTTTGCATTAATCAAATATCTGGTCCATTTCCATATCTAGATCATAAGTCGATTCTATAGATGAAAAACCAATCTAATATTATTTAGTTTCCTATAGTCATCATGTTAGTGTAGACCTATAGACTACATATCCCATTTACTAATCTTATTAGGTCCACATATATCTATTATGTCATTACATGAGCTAAAGATTCACCATATGCACATGTCCCTTTAATAATGGAAAACACAATCATAGATCAAACCTTTCAATCTATAAAATGCAAACTATAGGTCCATGTTAAGTCTAAATGGTGGTCCTTTATGTCATTGATCACCTTGGCTATATGGTTATGTCTGCTCCTTATCATTTGATCATGTTCTAGTGGTGGAATGATGACCCTACAAGACTTATTTGCCTTGGTCAAAAACTGATCCTTGGATTGAATTCCATTGAAAAACTTGGGCTCACCTTTATTTAATTAGCTATTTACCATGACTCAAATCATTGACTCATTGACCTTTGCTCACACTATCTAATTTTCATGGTATGAGTTAATGTGACCCATTCAATCTATCTTTGACCTATCAATTCTATCTAAGATGGTACCATTTGGTAGTCCTATGTATGCACTCAAGATATGATATTAGTCTACCTAATTTATGCACTTATGCCACATGGTAGCCTCTAAGCTCCTTGACCTTTTGACTTGTTTACATATAATTGATCTACTTTATATGATTAGACGTCAATCATTAGATCTTCTAAGACACACTATTTAAAATCCAATGGCTAATTCATGAGATCAAAATTTACATCCATCCTCTCATCATTTGATGTTCATGTATTTGATGTCTAGTGACTATTAATTTTAAGCTCCAATGTATCATTTCTATGTCTTAAATTTGACTTCTACATGACTATAACATACATTTTTTAGCTTGTCAAATATGTTTGTGAGCCCATTATAAATTACACCCAAATGATATTTTTTTTGATTTTTTATTTTATTATTTACATGACCATCAAATCTATTTGCATGACCATCTAAGTATTTTTTAAATCCAAATAGTTGTTTGCCAAGGCCTAAATTTGATGTTAGTGTAAACATTTCACTTTTCAAGTTTATTTTTACATTATTATAACTTGAGCTATAAATCACATGTGAGTATGAAATTTTTAGGACATGATCTAGGCACAAAGATCTCCATGGTAATGAAATCATTTGGGTTATGGGGGATTCATGAGTGAAGATAATAAATGCTCAAAAAAAATGGTCTACTCATTTCTGCATGATGTCTTGGTTATTGTCTAGTCCTTAAACTTCACCAAATTCATCCTTTGATCAATCTTTCAAGGTCTTGATGAATTTTAAAGGCTTGTGCAACTTGGTCCATGATCTCAATGCTTGAAACACATGATAAATTATATTGTATTTTCCACTTTACAATCGTAGACCTATTTTCTAAGCCTTTGATCCACTACTTCATCAAACCATGTAAAATCTTTATATGTGATACATAATTGGCTAACATCTTTGTTAACTCATAGGGGTTACATGCCTATCTATGAAAGAGGATCTAGACCATATTTCCTTGTCCATTCCATTAGGCATGGAGTCTCTACTTGGGTCCAACATATTGATCTAGATCCAACACTAGCTACTAATCTTGCTCTAACCCCTCTTGAAACAAACAAAGGACCAAGAAAACAAAAAAAAAAACAAGATAAAGTGCCCAAGGCACTTATTGAATGGAAAATAACCTATAAAAAAATAAGTATAACAAAAAAATGTGCCAAGAACTAGAATTAGAGGAAAATAAACAACTAATTATGTATAAGGAACCTAACTAACCAAGATAAAACATGATCCACCTTGATCAAAAGTAAAATTCATAAGCTCACCTAGTCTAAGAGATGGTACAAGTTTCTAAGAAGGATATTCATATAACATGACACTTGATGAGTCATTAATATTGCCTACCAATTCTATTATCATCTCTTAAAGTGGATCACTAACAACAAACTAGTCACCAACAAAGACAAACTAGTCTTGTTCTTTAGGAATCTTCTCATACTTCTTAACAAATATAATATATATAAGTGACACCTTATCTAAGAATTGTCCTTAAGTCCTTTCGGCTCCTTGAGTGACCTTGTTCTCATTACTATCAGTTGCAACTCATCAAGCTCTTCAATTAGTTTAGAATGTCAAACCCCATCGACATCATGCCCTTTAATAATTGCCTTTAGATCAAACTACTCATTAACCTTCTTCCTAATGAGAAACATATCTTTTCCAAGTCCCTCAAACCCTTATAGAGGTTTAATGTACAAATCTCAATCATCTAAAAGTGGTTTAAAATTAGGCTAAGTTATTGAGTCATCTTCAAGAGAAACAACTCCCACCTTGGTCTCAAGAGGTTTTCTACTAGTGACCACTTCAATCTCTCCCATGAAGCTATGGTATAAAATTTGTAATAAATCCTCCTGAACTTGTATGCCAAAGGCTTCCACCCCTTGTTCATTTTTCCTTAGAGCCACAAATTAATCATGTATGTTCTCTTGGAATATGATTTATGGTGGCTTCACCATACTCAACACTTCCAACTCCTTTCTATAAGAGATAGGATCATCATATTTAATGAAGAAAGTTAGTTCAAATAAAAGGTATACCTCTTCTTCAACTCTTTCTTGTGGGTCTTTTGTAGCTACCACCTCATGTTCTACCTTCAAAACCAAAACTTCTTGCTAATATAATGAAGGGGTGGGAGGGAAAGAGAGCTCTTTGGGATGTTTAAAACTTGATGAAGTATCCTTAAAACTTAATATTATGGGCTTATGCTTGTTTGATGACTATTGAAGAGGTTATTTCATAAGTGATGGAATAACATAATCATGATCGATGATGTGAGGAAGCCTCGAACATGACATGTTCTCAAGCTCTTGAAGAGGGACATGTATAACTTGAGGAAGACTTAGAATCAAAGGAGGTGTAATAAGGATAAGAAACAATGGTTAAGTCTATTTGGATAGAGTTTCTTGATTTTCCCATTTCACTAATTTATCTATCCACCATTGGATTAAAGTCTTCATTTCACACAAATCATAATTGATATCACCATATCAAACTTCCTCTCCAATAGACATCCACTTGCCTATCAACATTTTAACTGACTACCTCATCCTCTCTATGAGATTGAAAGGGATCAAATCAAGCTCTCTATCCCATTTTCTCATCACCTCTTCTAATTTTAAAATATTTGGCTTGAATACTAACAAGGATGTGGCAGCATAAACATAGTTTTAACAAGGTTAGCTAGAGGGATAAGTAGGCACATATGAAGGATACATAAGCTCATTATAGGGATGATTAGGCTCATATGGATTATGAGGATCATACTAGGACTAATGATAAAGAGGCGAAAGATAGGTGTTTTCACTATAGTTTTCCATATCAACTTTATATTTCAAATGAGATGAAAGAGATGACTAAAATTTTTAATGAGACATACCTAGTTTGCTCATAACTAGAATCTTTGATTTAGAGTTTCCATTAGTGCTAAATTTATTGGTTCTAAAATTTGATTAGAGGAAATACACACCAAGATCTTCCAACATTTTTGGACCTTTTTCCCATTGGGCATGCTAGAAACTATTGAAGGTCCAGATTGGCACCCTAACTAGAATCAGAAGTGTTTAGGTCTTACTTCCAAATCTAGCTCAACATGGGACTAACCCCAGGATATTGGTATCCTATAATGGGGTTAGACCTCTAGGATTTTTAATGAGGCTAGCTCCTTTGATACACCATTTAGCTCATTTCCACTACTAAAACCTACTAATGACTAGGGAAAAGGGATAGAGAGATAACATGAAAAGGAAGCCTAAGATAACAATGGTGATTCACCTAAAATATGGTTGATCCACTCTATTTAACTCTTAAAACACTAACAAAACAAGTAAAAGACTAGATCTAGGATTTAAAATATCTATGATACATCATTATTTCATGCATATGTTCACCAAATCATCAAATTCTGAGGGAAGTGATGGAGAGGTCTAATATAAGACACTAACCAGTCAAAGTATCCACATGTAGGCTCCAATAAAAAAATTCTAGAATAGTAAACATGACCTACATAATGAGTCAACTAGTAACTATGTGAGATCAAGACTTTAAAAGGCATAAAATCTCTACCACATATGTGAATCAATTGACATGAACACACTAGATAAGCATAATGAAATCTAAAATATAATCTTCTATTCATTTCAAGAGGTTACAAGCTCCATCTTGGTAGAGTTTAGTCTTGCCTAAGAGAGGGAATAGAGGGATCATTTTTTAGGCTCAAAAGCCTCTTTACATAGTATAAAAAGAGAGATATTAATGGGAAAAATACATATGAGAGTGGAGAAAGGATCCTAGTCATGTGGTGGTAGCTCGTTGATTGAATTCTACATAGGTGCCTTTTTCCAACCAACTAGCCTTTTAATGCTCCAATAACCTTTGAGCTCCTTTTATTTGTTCAGAGATTAAATAGAGGATAATAGATTATTTAGCATGATAATAAAGTCTTTTTTGGATATAATTAATGCCCTTAATTTCTCCTCCAACTGCTAGTTCACAACCTTGGGACCCTAATCCCATTTGACTTGCTCATGAGGATCAAATCTTGAAATTGATAGATCCATGCCATGAATGGTGGTTGGTACCTAATTTGTAAATGATGGAGCCACATTAGTAGATGAGACCATTTACATTAATCGCATATCTAATCCATTTCTATATCTAGATCATAGGTCCACTCTATATATAGAAAACCAATCTAATATTATTGGTTTTCTTGTAGTCATCATGTCAATGCAAAAATATAGACTACATATCCCCTTTCTTGATCCTATTAGGTCCACATAGATCCATTTTTTCATTGTAGTAACTGAAGATTCATGATATGAACATGTACCTTTAAGAATGGTGAACAAAATCATAGATCAAACCCTACAATCTATAAAATTTCAATCTAGAGGTCCATATTATATCCCAGTGGTAGTCCTTTATGTTATTGATCACCTTGGATGTATGGATATATCCACTCCTTGGTGTTTTATCAAGTTTTAATGGTATAATGATGACATTAAATACTTGTTTACCTTGGTAAAAAAACTAGTCCTTGGCTCAACTTTCATCGAAAGTCCTAGGCTCACCTTTGTTTAGTTAGCTATTGACCATAACTTAGATCATTAACTTATTTACCTTTTCTTGCATCATCTGATCTCCATGGTATAAGTTAATATGAACCCTTTGATGTATCCTTGACCTATCAATTCTATTCTGATGGTACCACTTGGTAGTCTATCATATGTACCCAGGATCTAATGTTAGTCTTTTTACTTTATGAACTTATGCCATGTGGTAGCCTCTAAGCTATTTTAACTTTTGACTTAATCACATGCCATTGATCTATTTGGTATGATTAGACACCAACTATTATATCTACTAGGACCCATTGTTTGAAATGTAATGGCTACTTCATGAGCTCAAAATTGACATCTACGCTCTTCTCATTTGATGTTTACATGAATGTATTGGACATCCATGTGACCATCAATTTTAAGCTCAAATAGATCATTACTATGTATTAAATTTGATGTCTATGTGACCATAAAATATGTTTATAATCCCAATAATTACATTTGTGATCCCATCAAAAATTAAACCCCAGTGATATTTTATCTAAGATTTTATTTTGATGTCTACACGACCATCAAATACATTCATATAACCATCTAAATATTTTTTAAATCTAAATAGTTATTTTATGGGGCCTAAATTTGATGTTAGCATGGATGTTTTAGTTTTTAAGTCTATCTTTACATGCTTATAACTTGAGCTATAAATATTTAATGGGCATGACATTTTTAGGACATGATCTAAGCATGAAGAGATCCATTGCATTGTAATCCTTTGGCTCATAGGGGCTTCCTGAGTGAAGATAAAAAAAATTCTCAAACAAGCTAGTTTGCTCATTTTTTCATTGCATCTTGGTGATGGTCTGGACCTTAAAATTCACCAAATTCATCCTTTGATTAATATTTTTTTTTCAAGGTTCTGATGAGTTTCCATGGATTTTTCAACTTGGTCCTAGCTCTGAATGCTTAAACATAGACCTACATGGTCTTTTACACTTTGTAATCCTAGACCCCTTTTGTAAGCCTTTTATTTACTTCATCAAACCATGCAAAAGTTTTATACGTGGCCCAGAATTAGCCAATAGGTTAGACTAAAACTGATAATGTCTTATATGTAGAAGTTATAAAACATAATCTTTTAATTGTGAGTCAAATATGTGAGCAAGGAAATATTTTAACCTTTTATGACAAAGAATGTGAAGTTAAAAGGGTAAAGTCTAGAAAAATAATTTCAAACATTCATAAAGTAGAAAATAACCTATATATATTCCATGAACCCAAGAAAGAGGAATGTTTCATAAGTCAATTAGATGAAAGATAACTTTGGCATAGAAGAATTGGACATATAAATTTTGGCAATATGGTAAGTATCAGTTCAAAGGGATTAGTAAGACATATGCCAAAAATTACCAAAATTCCTCATTCTCTCTAGAAAGAATGTCTTCATGGGAAGAAAATCAAGAAGAGATACAAATCCAAGGAACATTACACTATAAGGCTATTAGAATTGATCCATACTAATTTGTGTGGACCTATGAGAAATTAAAGTATTCAAGGTAATAATTATTTCATGCTTCTCATTGATGATTTCACTAGGATGACTTGGATATGCTTTTTTAATTATAAATCTAAAGCTTTTGCAAGATTTATAGCATTCAAAGCACTTGTGGAAAATGAAAAAGGATATAAACTTAAGTGTGTAAGATCAGATAGAAGAGGTGATTTTTGGTCTCATAAATTTGATGACTTATATAAAGAACATGGGATAAGAAGATAATATTATACTACTAGAACACCACAATAGAATGGTGTTATTAAAATTAAAAACAAAATTATTCAAGAAATGTGTAGAACTATGCTTTGAGATGTTAAACTATCATATGGTTATTGGGAAGAGGTAGCAAGCATTTTAGTTTACATTTTTAATAGGTGCCAAATTAGAGTAAATGGTGATAAGAATCCACATAAGCTTTGGAAGACTAGAGATACTAATGTCAAACATTTTAGATTATTTGGGAGCAAGTGTTATATCAAAAAGCATAAATAAAATCTTGGAAAATTTGATTCAAGATCTGCTAAGGGTATCTTCTTAAGATACTCTTCTATCATCTATACTTATATATGTTTCAACAATATACTTCACAAGATATTTAAAATCTTAAATGTGAATGTAGATGAGATAAATAGAGTCAATAAGTCAAACTTGCAAGTGATACCATTCAAAAAAAAAAAATTCAAACAAGGATGAGTTATCTATTCAAATAGGTGATGAAGATGAAGAGTAAAAAGTAATACTTAACACTAAATCTCCATCTAATAGAATACAAAAGGATCATCCTACCTCCTATGTAATTGGTAATGTGAATGCAAGGTTTCAAACTAGAATAAAAATGTGGATCAAACATAATATATAAAACACTATCATGTTGTCATTGGTTAAATGCAAAACATTCTAGGTTGCTATCAAAGATGAAATTCGGGCATGTGTTGTGGATGAAAAACTTGATAAAATATTAAAGGACGAAACATGGGATCTAGTTCCTAAACCAAAAACCAAGAATGTGATAGGCATTAAGTGCATCTTAAGAAATAAAATGAATGAAAAAGGGGAGGTAGTAAGAAATAGAGATATACTATTGTGTAAAGGATATGCTCAAGTTGAAGGGATACATTTTGATGAGACCTTTTATCCAGTGGCAAGGATGGAATTAATTATAATCTTTTTGGTATATTCTAGTTTCAAATATTTTAAGGTATACCAAATAGATGTAAAATATTCCTTTTTAAATGGTAGCTTAGAAGAAATGTACATTGAGTTATTTGAAGGATTCTTCTTGTCAAGTGATCAATACTATGTGTAAAAATTGAAGAAGGATTTATATGGTCTTAAACAAGCTCCTAGAGCTTGGTATGATAGACTAGACAAGTATCTTCTAAGCTAAGGTTTAAAAAGAGGGGCAGATGATAGTAATTTGTACATTAAGACTAAAGGTAGTCATCAATTACTTGTATTTGTCTATGTTGATGACATAATATTTGGTTTGATAATTACAATATGAGTAAAGAATTTATAGATGTCATGAAGATTGAATTTGAGATGTCTATGTCGAGGAAGCTTTCATTCTTTTTAAGATTGCAAATTAACCAACTAAATGCAGGGATATTCATTTCTTAAGTTAAATACATCAATGATATTATAGGGAAATTTTATATGATGGAGTGTAATCTAATGAGTACACCAATTGTTATAGGTTGCATGCTGAGTAAGCAAGATGACTCACCCAAGGTTGATCAAACCTTGTATAGAAAAATGATTTGAATTCTTTTGTACTCCCCTACCTCTATACCTAACATCATGAAAGTAATAATAATTATTGTTAGGTTTCAAGATGATCCTAGATAATCTCACTTGAAATTAGTCAAAATAATCTTAAGGTATCTTAAAGGAACCATATAATATGGTTTATGGTATCCTAGGAGCAAATAATTCACTCTAAAGACATACACTAATGTAGATTGGGCTGGTTGTATGGATGATAGGAAAAGTACCAGTGGTGGTGGTTTATTCTTGGGTAAATGCTTGGTATATTGGATAAGTAATAATAAAGCCTCAGTATCCCTATCCACTACAAAATATAAGTATATAGTTACTACCTCATGTTGAACTCAAGTTATATAGATGAAGCAAACCCTAAAAGACTATAAGGTAAGGGAAAAATAAGCTTGTCCCATCTATTGCGACAATACTATTGTAGTTAATATCTCAAATAATCATATAATTGACTTAAAAAATAAACACATTCTTATTAGATATCATTTCTTGAGAGAAAATTTGAGAAATCAATATGTTAAGTTGGAATATGTGCATACAAAAGAATAACTTACAGACATTATGACCAAACCATTAACAAAAGAAACATTTGAGTATCTAAGACAAAGATTGGGAGTAATCTCCTTATCTAAAAATCAATATAAGGTTCTTGGTTGAGGGGGAGAAACTACTTCATGAGCTTTATCTAGTAGTCTATAGTAAAATACTTTAGGTAACTTGTTCAGGGATTTTGGTCCTAAAGGACCAAATTGGTTGATTCTAAGTGTTTGAAGATTTGATGATAGATTTTGTTTCTTGAGAAGTCTTATTAAGATATCATGATCTAGGAGGAGCATGGAGTTAGGGGGGATAACTCATATATTTTGAGAGGCTTTAAAAGATGTGAATAATGTAAGGGGAAGTCTCTCTTAATGTTGTCAAGGTGAGTTCAAGTAGTTTTTATTACTCTTAAATGTTTTTTATTCATAGAATAGTATATGATCAAAGAAGATTATAATTTTCAAGCATGTTTAAGAATATAAATTTAAGAATAGGTATGAAAAATGTTAGGAATAGTTGATATCATCTCTAAAAGGTGGTAATTTCCTATTATTTTTCCTTCAAGTATTTTTAGGTCTATAGGATCAGAAGTTGAGCCCACTTTGTCATTATGTCAAAGGGGGAGAAAGTACATGAAGAGAGAGACAAAGTCTAAGTATAATATTTGTAATGTTTTTGACATCAATGAAAAAAGGGGATATTTTTGGAGGTTTATCAATGATTTATCCAAGGTGAAAAAGGATTTTTATAAGGTGTCATATATGTTAGAATGATAATGACAAAGTGTGCTTCAATATTCTTTAGTGTATGGTTCTTTAATGTTTGACTTAATAAGGCAATTGATAGATGATATTAATGGTATTGACATTTTTTAGAGACCCTATATGGTTTTATGAGTGCTTAGAGTGCCTATGGAAGTGAAATTAATTCATAAGAGTAGTTATATGAAGGTCTAGGTTCAAGTCATCATCTTGAAAAATAAGAATAAGTAATTTGGTGATGTCATATATCACACATGTGAAGGTTTTAGGAGTAATTTGATAAATGGATGTATTATCATATGAGGGGTGATCATTTTTTTTCAAATTTAAAGTCTAGACATTGAGTGTAGTAAAACTTATAATAGTGCAAAGTTCGCATCTCATATAGAGTTCACTAAGTTTCTATACTTAGTGAAATTTGTAAAAGCATATCTAACAATGAGCATTTAATTATATCAAGGATATAATGATGATAATCAAATATAATAATACAAATATATAATGGTGAGTGTTAATTTTGATCTAATATCTAATGGTAAGCATAAATTCAAAAATTCAAAGGAGTCTAAGATTGCATGCACTAGTGACAAGTGTCACAATCTTGAAAGATTTGACAGAAGATCAATGGCATGCAAGTCTTCATGATGATGAAGATTGATGGTGTGTATAAATTCAAAATTTTATAAAGGTTCTTAGAATTTACATGGGATTTCCAAGTGGTGGAATCTCATTGAGTCTGATAAGCAGGGTCTACAAAAGGCATGTGGGGTTCCCATGTGTCTCAATCTCAGTAGCACAAGTCAAAGATCAATGGTCAGTAACTAAAGGTAAAGTCAGGAAGACTCCAAATGATATTGATGGAAAATATGTGATCATATTTTTAGGATAAATGAGATGAATACATGTGTTTGATGTTTTTCTAATATACAATGACTGTTGGAATTTGAATTTTCAAATTAACAAAGGAAAAACTAGTTTGTATTGTTTGAGCTATAACTTTTGATATATGTAGAATTTGATAATGGTGTAAAATGAAAATTTGTAGATAATTTAAAGGGATATATATAAAAAATATTTTAAGGTTTTTATATTCTTACAAATGCATTTATTGTGTTATTTTTCATTCATGGTGTTCTTGTGTATATAATATTGTTTAAGTAATTTATGCTTTAGAAAAAGAGTGTTTTGGTACGAATAATCACCTGAATATGTCATAGAGGTTATATGAAGTGGATACATGTATGTTAAATTGATCTTATGTTCTTTATTTTCTTGATGAAGTGCTAAAGGGGTAGTATGTCTCTATGAGACCTATAAGGGATACTAAGGCCTAATTGAAAGGCATAGCTGCTTAAGTGTGACCCATGAATGTTATGACCGACTTGTGAGGATGGTATTGATATATATGTTAGAATGATATAAGTCTTAAGGATTAAGGTAAGTATTATCACCCACCTATATGTTGATATTCTTGAAGACTATATATTGAATGAAAGTTAAGGTAATGGTTTCTAAACTTGAAGAGGATGTGTTCAGAGAGTAAAAGATAGAGATGAAGGAAATAGACTAGAGGGAGTGTGCTCTATGGATGGATTAAAGTATAGAGTAGATTATGGATGAGTGAAGAATCCTATAGTGATCCAAAAGGGTTTTTTGGATGTATTAATTTTATGATCAAGTTTGAGTGTGTATGATGAGTTAAAAGAGAGGTGTTATACATTATTTCTCCAATTACATTGAAATTTAATCAAAGTTATAGATTTGTTGATTTCATAAGGTGTTTTGTGAGTGGTCAAATCTAGAAAAAGTGGGTGATTATTCATACTTAGTGGTGGGTGCACCTTGTGAAGTGGATGCTTCACTAAAAGGTCTCACATTTTTATCATATTATAGGACAAGTAGTCCATGCATTTATAGGATTGAGAGTGGGTTTTATTCCCAAGAGGGATTCCCATGTAGATCTTGTGTTTTGTGTAATATTGCATCTTATTTCTTATTCATTATTATGAACATATCGTATGCTTTATAAATGTTTTTGGTCATTGATTAAAAGTTTAAAAGGATTAAAATTGAAGTTTAAAATATCTTTTATAACTGATTCATCCCTCCTCTTAGTGATTATACCTCCAACAGGATGTAGTTTGAATCACCTCTAAGAGAAATTCATGGAAGAAGTTGTAGTATCAGGTCCTAAAAAGCAATGTTTTGATAGTGAATAGACAAATTATTGACCTCCAACTAGCAATTTTACCTCTGGGACCTATAGGTTCAAATTCATTAGTTTGAGCACATATAGATAGGTAAATTACATGTTTTTTAATGACTATGGCATCCAATTCCACCTACAAGTACATTTTCACTATTATTTAGGAATGCCAACCATTGAAAATATGTAAATCAATGAAAAGTGTGTTTGTTTTATGTGTAACATTGATATTTAATGCCATTTGAGGTAATTTTAATGCATTTGGTTTAGATAGAATCCATGTAGATAGTTCTAAACAAGGATTTTTATGTGTTTGTAATGCTACAAGGAGAAAGAGACTTGTCACGAGTAATTGTTTATGAGCATAAAAACACCAAGTGCTTTCAGTAAGCTTCTCTTATCTTTAAGAATATGAAGTTATTTACTAACAGTGCCAACCACATGAAGGTGGAAGCTTATTTAGCACCACTAACCTAAAAAAATGTTAGTAAATAATTAAAGATGAAATTTATGCACATACTACCTATTAAATTAGAAACATTTGATAAAATTTATTACGTCTATATTTTATAAGACAACATACCTATAAATTTTAATCTAATGAACCACTTGGATCTGCTCTAATCTTGATAGTATCAATAATAGATTCATGGTCTGACTCACAAACTTTACATAGATTCTTATTTTTTGGCCTCCCATGATATTTTTGCATTCGAATATTTGTTGCAAGAACCAAATTTGAATAGTGCAATATCTTCTTGTGCATTTCAAAGTCTTTAAACAACCATACATTTGAATTTTTTATAGGATATCATCAAAGCCAAGTTATAATGAATACCATAGACCCAGTGGTATAATCAATGTTTTCTCCATCTATGACCAAGGAATTAAATTTTTATTTCCATCTACACACCAACATAAGTAGTAATATATTCCCTCATCATTTTCTTCATATGGAATAACTAAAAAAACATGGTTTGCATCACAACAAAAAAAAATTGATGACACTATGAAGATATATAATCATAATAAATAGTACATAAATATTAATCTTCTACCTAGATGCACTAGATCAAATATATGGTTAAATTCATGTGATGATGTCATATATATAAGTTTGTAATGCTAGTGGAACCTGATATGTGTTAACTAGAATTATAAGTCTAGAACTCTAGTCATCCACCCACTCTTGTGACTCACACTCATTCCAAATAGAGTCCATGCATGCATAATAAAGCATGCCAAGTGTCATGTATAAATGGTGTAATAACCTAAATTTTAGTTATGAAATGAGTGGATCTCACTTGAACCCTTTAGATTCATATAATCCTCATAGTTTGCTAAGTATTTCTCCTTTGTTAACCAAAAATATCTACAAATAGTAGAATTTAATTGAGCACCATGAAATATGTTCTCATTACACCATTCAACCATAGTTTTTACATCAATAAAATTACCAACATGGTAAAATTTTATCTCCTCCCTTGTAACAACTCTTTTTACACATGCTCCAACATCATCATGCTTCCCTTTCCATGGCTAGCCTCATTGAAAATCCAAATATGTTTTACACCAGTGACAACATGCATCCTACTCAAATAATAAAACATCCTTTCATTATTGAATTATTATGTCCAATTGTCTAAACAAATTTAATGTTGATTGAATGTAATGTTCCTCTTAGCCAACTATCCATAAAACTTCTCAAAACAACCTTGCACATACTATGTACAATGTGATCAGTCATCACTGATATAGAAATGGCAATCCCTTAATATTTTTTGATCTTACTCTATACTATCAGGTGTATGCATGAATACTACATGCATGATATGACAACTTATGTTGAGTTATAATTCTACAATTAAACTTCCATTTGTGGTTTTAATGTTAAATTTTCAGCAAATATGACTACTAAAATAACATAATCAAGTGGGAATGTGTTCCTGATTAGCTTAAAATTTTCATCGTGTGTTCCTTGAATACTTAAAAATAATTTTATCCATGAATTTTACCATAAATTCTGAAATAGGTATCTCTTTATAACAAGCTCACACCTTTTAGATTCTTTGCCATCTTTTATTTGATAAGTCATAGATTTGTATTTTCTCAAATCAATTAATTCATATCTAATTTACCTTGTTCACTCCTCATGGATAAATTTTTTTAATTTTGGAAATCAAACATAAATGTTTCAATTTCCATCCAAGCACGTTTTCTTATAAAATAATTACCCATCTGGTCTTTCACAAAAAATATTTGGAATAAATTACCTAGCTGATTTTTGTAGACTTCTACACCACACTCCTGCAAAATGTTGTTTGTATGAAAAGTAAAATGAATATGGAGAAAAATATCATAGTGTATTTCAAATTAAAATTTTTTCCTAAAATAATAAGTGGTGCATGTGTGATTTATTTTTACATAAAAATGTTTGGCCATCTCAAAAAATATTTGACTAATAGCAATTTGTGGATGTTTTTTTAAAAACATAGAGTATAATTGTGTTTGAGTCATATTCAATAAATGTTTCAAATGAAGTTCACGATTAAAATAATAAACTCTTATTTTCACTACATCCCTTATATTGGGTGAAAATCTTGTATTATATTTCCAAAATTATGCAAGTAAGTCTTTCAAAGCATTAACTATAGCCTTGTCCTTTCATGAAAGTATACCAGAGAATGCCCAAAGATATTTGGTATTGGGTTCATTAAGTCTTTCATGTCTTTCAATTAATTTCATTAATGTTTTTATATGTATATCAATTGTTTATCTTGTTTTTGAAATCAATCATTTTTTTCCTGTTTCAACACTTACTTCACAAGTTGTCATTATACATCAGGCAACATTACAATCATTGTTACATGATCTAGAGCCTACAATATGATATGCATCATGTAGATTTTCAATAATTTCATCATTTTCATCATCCATGTTAGATGGTATTATTCCTAATATGGAAATTTTAGGTCTCATATTAGCCAATTCCATAAATGAAACAAATAATTCACATTTTTGACTATCATAATTCAATTTATGAAAGAAACTATCCCAAATTTCTTGAGCTAGTCATCTTCAATGGTACTCACAAATTTTGTTATTCATTGTTTTCAAAATATTTTCATTGAATTCAATTAATTTCTTGTCTTTTATATGCACAATTCTTGGAGGTGTTGTTATTGGTATAATCCATTGAGAGGGTGTTTCAAAATCATTATATGTTTTCATGAAATTTTCTTCATTGTTTGTTTCTTAATTATATGTTTCCATGAAATTTTCTTCATTGTTAATTTCATCATTATTTGTGTCCATTAAATTTTATTTTTTGTTGGTTGGTAAAGTATCATGCATATGCTCTTCATCAACAAAATCAAAAACTTTAAACTTTGAATGTGAACTTCTAACATTATCTAATTTATTATTTTCAATTTAATCATAGTTTAATTCATTATTTTGGATTTCATCATAATTCAATTCATTATTATCAGTTTCATCATTACTAATTTAGTTATTTTCAATTGCCTCATTAGCTAAGGCATTTAGCTCATCAAGGTTAGTGTTTGTAGCATAATTGGAATGAAATTCTTATCTTTGTATATTGTTTTTTTCTCTCAACTCTTCTAATTGCTCCAGTGTTTTGTTATTCAACTTATTATTCTTCTTTGAATGTGAACAAGAACACATTTTCACAAAATCACCCAAGAAAGTACTTAAAAATGTGGGGTCCAAAAAAATACTAAAAAATGTAAGAAGAGAATATGCAGAGTGTGCAGGGAATGTTTGTGGGGACAACAATCTTGATTTGGGATAAAATTAGATGTTGAAAAGTAATTTTTTGTCTATACTTCAACAAATGCATATGTGTTATAGTAATGTGTATGAATTCCTTGAAGTATAGAATATACTATAAAAATAAGTAAAAATACTAATATTCTATTCATCAATCCCCTATAATACTATAATATGATGCAATAAGACTATCATATATTGTAATAAGGCTATCATATGATGTTAAAAGGCTAAATATGATGTAATAAGGCTAAATATGATGCAATAAGGCTCAATATGATGAAATAATACTATCATATGATGTAATAAGACTATCATACAATGTAATAAATCCCCAATATGATGTAATAAGACTATAATATGATGAAATAAAGCTATCATATGATGAAATGAGGCTCAATATGATGCATAAATCACCAATATGATGCACAAATATCTAATATTATGTAATAAGACTCTTTATAAGGCTATGAAGCAATAATACTATCATATGATGTAATAAGGCTCAATATATAAGGTGAATGTTCTAATTTTTCCCTAAATCCTAGAATAAGTCCTTGAAAAACTAGGTGAATAATGAGTTCACAAATTGGCACTAATCACATTCATGAATTTATGCATTTTTGATGAAATCAAGGAACTTAGTGGGATGTGTTTATTATAAAATTAGTATTTAGGGTTAGGGGTTTAGTGTAATGGGTTTGTACTTATGTATATGTCATGAAATTAGGGTTTAATGGAATTGAACATGTTCAAGTGATAAAATTAGGGTTTACAATCAACATGCCATGAAACATAAGATAATTTATCCCCTTTAATCATAACATAAACTCCAATTTAGGTTCAATGGGTTCAAATTGGCCATATTTGTCTTCATATTTGCATTTTTTATTAAATTAGGGTCAATTAAGCCATACATATTGCATATATTATATAATCGATTAGGCCATAAATTTGTTTTAGGGGCTCAATTTTTTCCAAATCACTTGCATAATTACACAAATTGATTATTTGGTTAAATTCATGATAGAATCATATTTAATTTTATCTTAAATAGTATATCCTGCTCTTATAGTTATGTTAGTAAGGGGTTAAAATTAGCCTCCCACGTCTCCTCATTTGAATGAATCAACTCTTTGGTTTATTTTATATATATATATATATATATATATATACATACATACATACATACATGATATTTTAGGGTTAATTTCACTCCAAATCACATAATGCATAAAATTTAAAATAGTTTCATACATGTCTTATTTTGACCATAATTACACTTATAATTGAACCTTATTATACCATGTGTGTACCTCATACACTTGAAAGTGTTAAAGCTATCAGAGATACATCAACCAATTACATATCACCATGTATACCTAGTACATGCTTGGAAGTGTCAACACTATAAGAGGTGTAAATTCCTATAAGTGTTAAAGAGATATCATAGCCCTGTGAGGCCCAATTTAACTAGATGTCATCACATATATCTTGTATACACATATAAGTGTTAGAGATCTAACTCTCAAGTCCTAGAAGCATCAGATTTGTCAGACCCTTAGGATGCCCAATATAATAAAATATTCCTAATGTATGTCTAGTACACTTGGAGAAGTGAGAGAGTTATCAAATATACACATATTTTATATTCAAAAAGCATCAGATATTTTAGTGCCCTAGGAGTCCTGATCTAATCAGATATAACCACATGTATTGTTATACACCAAGTGGCTAATTTAAACTAATATGACTAATAGGCTAGGCCTAAACCCACTATGTCAAGACATAAAAATTACTCAATGATCCCATAAATAATTAAAAAAACTTGGAAAAATATGAACACATCTCAGATTCTATGAGGGCTAAATCTAGGCATGTACATGTTGCACTCTCTACATTTATTAGCTCACATGAGTGAAACTCATGATATTTGATACCTAGACAAGTCCCATCACCTCCATCCAATCCAATTAAGACCTATTTATAAATATAGTACATACATCTACGATAAAAATGTTTAAATATTGATGTCAATCCCATCAACTCATGTCTAGTAAATAATTCATATGATCCAAGCCTCTGATAGGCTAGGCTTGGCCTTACTATGTCAAGTCATCAAAAGTATTTAATGATAGCATAAATAATAAGAAAACACTTAGAAAAATATGATCCCATCTTATATGTCATAAGGACCAAATCTAGGGATGTGCACACTACACTCTCTACATTTATTAACTCACATGAGTGGAACTCATGATCTTTAATACCTAGATAGGTCTTATTACCTCCAACCAATATAATTAAGGCCTATTCATAAATATTTTAATTCATATAAGCCAAAAAAAATTTAAATATTGACATCGATCCCATCAACTCACATCTAGTAATTAATTCACATGATGCGAGCCTTTAACTTGTCATTATTATATGAAAAGTATCATGTAGAGCCTTTTAAGGTCCCATCTTAATTGAGTGAGCATTGAACAATATCAGTTTTCTATGTATGTATTCAAATTATTTAGATCCATACACCTTAAATTACCTATAGATCCCAAAGTACATTCATATTAAGTACAACATTTAGGAGAAAACATAATTCATCAATGGACTCCTCAACCTCAAATCCCAAGCTAGAGAAATAATTTTGAGATACTACTTTTTTGCAGTCCACATCATAAGGTTTAAGCTCATTACAATGAAATATGAACAAGATGATTGAAAATATGTACAAAATATATAATCTTGAAACCTTTGGTGAGTGGGTCCACATTGATATTCAATTCTGATCAACCATCTACATAAGGTGAGAAACATCATCCACATGAATAATTATTGGGTCCCTCTACTCAATATCATCCTTGAGGGGAAGTAGGTCTAGGATTTAAGGGACATTATCACCTTTAATGTATCTTGAATAATCTTAATAGAGTTTGAGATGGGGTAACTTATATATATGTCATACTTAGTCAATGTCCAGTCTATACGACCCTATATTTATAAAGCATATCCATCCCTTAATGGTTTAAAATAAGGTCCCTAGTGCATTTAGATATTTTCTAGGTTATACATTCATCACTACAAGTACAACATCTTAAAACAACATCATCACTAATGGATACATGTGACTATTTCATGTTCATTGAGCTCAAAGCTGCATAATATACAAAACAAAATAGATACCTAAAGATAAAATTATGAAAATATAAGAAAAAGGTGTACCTTTTACCCATGATCCTAATTTCCTATCTTACTATCACAATTACATAATAAGGTATTGAACTATATAGTATTAATAAGCACCAAGTGTTGCCTAGCTTGTTTTTGAGCTTGCAATTGTTGCATCCATGGTGCATCTAGGACTAGTCTCATGTCAAAGACACACTCTTGAGATGAGGTGGCAATGGATGGAGTGGTTAATTTTTATCCCATGTGTGATGGAGGGGTAGATGAAGGAGGTGTAGGGAATGGAGGATTAATCATATTTTCATAAGAGATCTTAATTTTAGGCAAAATTTGAATAATGTATTTGAATACATTAGGGTAATCTTGAATAATTATAATAATAGAAGAATCTTGTTAGAATTTTAATTGGGACCTTAAAATACACCTATTAAATTAGATGCATTGAGTGACCTTGAAGGAAACTTAAGGGATTTTATTCATCACATTTTAGGAATGTTTTTGGGATAATCCAAGGCATGATTCAAATGTATTGGGCTCCATTAGATATCATTCTTGAAATAGATATCCAATAGATGCACTGTTACATAAAGGGATTAATTATTATTTCTACTTACATAAGATTATCTATACTACATAGTCCAATTCAATAGGTTTTCCACTTAAAAAAATTAGTTCAAAATTTATAAATAAAGGGGTTTGGTCAAAGATATCAAAGAAACAATAAAAGGGTAAGATAGGATTTTAGGCAAGTAGGATAATATCAATAAGAAACATGAAATTTGGATTTTTGGTGTTATTTCAAAATAATGCATATGCATTATATAACACATACACATTATATAATATGGACACATTGTATAACATGTATGCATTGTATAACACATATATGTTATACAATGAATACACGTTATTTAATTCATATGCATTATTTAAATTTGAATTCAAAATTGAGCCTCTCAGCTTGTATATGGCTTGGATTTCAGATCCAAAGGCTTTTGACTATGCATTTACAGTCAACACTGAGAGTTTTTACAAAAGACAACAAATTTTAACTTCAATCACCAAATATGCTATGGATTTCAACATCAAAATTCAAAAACTTATTATCATCTTGATGAGTATGCTTCCTATTTTCAAATATATGATTTTTTTTATTTTTTAGGCTATTTCAAGGGTTTAAACTATATTTATTTCTAACTAAAGCTTTTTTATGCCACTATGTCATACATATACATGCCTATTCATGTTTATGTAATTTATGTTTTGTTGATCCAAGTTCAAAAAAAATTATATGGTAACAAATTAGGCCTAATTCTACACACACTAAAAAAAATCATTTTTCATTTTTTTGAGGTAGTTGGGGGGGGGGGGGGGGGGGTGAGGGTAGGGTACACGACTAGCTATCCATTTTTTTTTATCAATTTTAAGGATCTACTTAATTATAAAATTAATAAAAATATATATCTTCATTGTAAAAATATTAAAAAAATGGTAACACACTAGAATATCTTATCCAAGCATTCACTAAAGGGTCTTGAACAATATTTAATGATGCTCAAAAAATGATGGGACACATGGCCATATATATACTATATTTTTTTGAAAAAAATAGGAGGTCCTTTTCAAATTTTAGATGTTTGACCTATTTATACTTAACCATTTTTAAAAACACAAAATGATACAATTCATGTTTTTATACCATCTTTAAATTTTGAGTGTAGCCATATAAAATTATTTATAAAGATGAAATTTTTGAAATTTCAAAAAAAATCATGTCCATGAGTAAGCCCTTTTTTATCTGCCAAATGTGTGTACTTACCCATGTGTGTGTAGTATCCCCCAAAGGTAATCATTGAATTCATAAATACCTCTTTTCTTCTCTACCCTTCCCTCTTTTTTAATTATTGATGAGATCTACCCACTTTAAATTAGTATCCACCCATCGACCAACTTGCCTAGTTTTAACTTTCTTTTAGATATCATTCATTCATACATAGTCTTGATTAACAACTTGCATATTCTGCCTACTATTCCACCTCTTGGTTGTTCAACAACATACTTATAACTCATTCCATAGTGTGGACTTTACCACGATTATGTTACTAAAAGATTAGAGTCTACATCATTCTGATTTGTTTTATTTAAAAATTACATCAACACACTTAAGGCCTCACCTTACTTATTGGTTTATGGGAGAAAACCTATTTTCCAAATCATGCTTAATTTGCCAACATATCAATTTATGCAAAAATAGATGGAACAAAGTGAGAAGGTAGAGTCTCGATTACTATAAATAATAGCAATGGAAGACTCAAGGACTGAGGCCTTACATAACTTAAGTAAACATCAATATATAGTGAAAACATGGTTTGACAATAGAGAAAAAATCAAAGCATTTAAAATATATGACCTAGTGCTTCTATGGGACAAAACCCATGAAAATAAATGATAACATGACAAGTTTACCCCATTATGGATTGGACCTTATCATATTTTTAGAGATTTTGGGTGATAATGATTTCCATATAAGGGACATCCAAGGTAATGAGATGACATATCTAGTCAGCATATAATTTTTGAAGCATTAATTCATGGTTATACCATATAGAAATGTTCTTGAATAGAAATAAAGATAATGGTAAGAGTATTTTTAGGGTAGATTTATTATTTTATTAGAATAGATTTTATGGCTTTCATAGATTAGTTTTCCTTACTTCCTATGTTAGTTTTCCTATTTTTCAATAGTTTGCTTTATAGATTATTTCCTACTTCATAAAAAATATGTTTCCCTTTATCTTAAGGCAATATGATTGAATTTATCTAGATTGAGAAGACAAGTACCCAATGTAATGAGACTTATTTTAAAATGTTTAAATTCCAAAGGATTAACCTGTGGGAAAACATACCAAGAGTAGGTACATCAACTTGTTTATTTTCAATATTTTACACCCATATATTTAAAAAAATTAGAATTTAGGTGTAAAATAGGAAGATTGATCATAAAAAATATAACACTAAATACTTTAATCAAGCATGTGAAGTTTGCTTTGATTACTACATATAAACTTTAGAAAAAATTTCCACTTTCCCTTAATCAAATGCACTTATCATAATAATACTTATTTGAGAAAATAACCATTTATATGGGTAAATTTAATAGGGACAATTTGATAAACTTATGATTTAATAGATACCATCTCATTGTGGTTTCTACTCACCCTCTCCTAAAAATGTTCTTAAAAATAAAATATAGTAAACATAAGTATCAAATCATCTCCAAAAGAATAATATAATAAGCCTAAAATAAAAAAATACAAAGATGATCAAAGAGCTTAAAATGATGAAATAAGGTCAATGTATTATGCATCATGAAAGGATATAGGAAAAAGAAAGAGAAGGAATCCATGGTACCTCTATTAGAGCTATGGATTTCTATTTGGTAATGGAACAATGCTAGAGATTCCTCAAATTTTAAATCATTTTTTCAAAAACTATAGTGAAACCTATAGTTGTCCCATTTCTTTGATAAAGTCCTCATAATAAGGATAAAATGAAAATAATTCCTCACACACAAATTCATGGTAAATGAGAAGGAAATTATGTTGTATGTGGCTATTAGGGGTTTCTTTATATATTTTATTTTATTGTCCTCTTTATTATGGTTCATGTTTGATCTCAGAGTTGTTAATAAAAAATTATGGGTTCTCAAATATTTGGGCACATTTTTCCAGTAAGTCATCACTTTTTGTGCTCAACATGCCCCCATTCTTTACTTTCACAGAATAGGGACCCACTATGTTTTGGAATTGGCCTCTAGACCTATTAAAAAATTTATTGAAAATAATGTCCTTATGTATTGAGTTATTTGGCACATGTATGGATGCATACTTTTAGGACTAACCTACTAATGATGTATAAAATGTATTAATATGTAGTTATTGGCTCATTTTATTTGATTAAATTATTGGTAGAACTACTTAGAACTAGAAATAGTCTTTGGTGATTCTACTCAAAATTTACTATTCTATGATTCTATTTAGAATTTACTCTTTGGCAATTCTATTCAAAATTTACTTTTTAATGAAAGTGTTTACAAATTTCATTCATCGAACCCTTATGACATGTTTTGGTCTTTGGTAATTTTATTCATCAGTTCTCTTTAGTGATTTTGTTTAACAAATCCCTCTAACACATTTCAATTTTTTGATGTTTTACTTTAAATAATTTGTTCATAAAAAAATATTCAAGATTTCACGGTACAGAACCCTAAAGCTATATTCACTAGGTATTATTACTATTTGTAACTTACTCTTCAACCACTATTGTTCAAGAACCAAGTATCTAGTTTTAACTATGATTTGTCTAGGTATTTGAGAAGATTTACTTGATATTTTAATTAAACATAATAGATTTACATGTTTTAATATTTGATTAAAATAATTGGTATTTTTTCTTCAAAACTTTCTCCAACATATCTTGGTATTCAGTAAAAATGTCTAGAAACTTTGTTCAGGATGCTTGTAAATAGTTTTATGCTTTGACTCCCAAATTTCAACTACTAAAATCCTTGTTAATTGGTAAATTAAAGTTGAATAAGCAATGGCACAACACTTGGTAAAGGGAAAAGTTGTGGCACTCCTAATAAATGCCAATGGTGCCTACATGGTATACCTATCAAATAAAGTGTAAAATTTCATATTAGGAAAACAAATAAAATTTATAGATGTTAGACATTAATGGGGCATGAACTATAGATAAATGTCAAATCTATATCAAAGTAGTTTAAATGATGGCATGCTCATTCAATCTCAATCTAACTTGTGAATTAAATTACTATCTTATGATAGAGCCCTAGCTATCAGTGTCTTTGATTTAAAAGCATACTCACAAGAGCTAAGAGATTGAATTACAAATCAGTACCAGCTCAACTATATAATAATGACATCCTCATCTAGGTAATTCCAAATAAATCTCCCTCCAAATTTATCCACCAAAGATTTTACTACATAGATACACTCTTTTAAATTTCTATATTCAATAATGATTATAAAAATTACTCGATACTATGGGATGTCATACACTAGGTTGATGTGCACACATATGAAGAGAACCTAGCCTCAACCTAGATCTAATTAGCCATATAAATCCTCCCATTTAAGACATAGGAGTTACACTTCATAGATACAAAGCCATAATTCCTTCCTTGTATCAACTTCTTGCAATATTTATTCTCCATAGAGAAGATATCTAGAAGAACATACTTACATCACCAAGATCAAAAAATAGGTGTAGCATGCATCTCTAGAAATTCATTTCAAAGGTACATCTCCCTTATTATTCCATATTCCATGTATTATTTACACATAGTAGTGGCATGGAAGAAAGAGAAATCTACTGAAAAGGCACTTAGTAGTTGGATGTTCCCTGGTGAGACAATTAAATTATCAGACAAGAAATCCACACTAATAAAAAAAATTAGAATGAGAATCTAGATTGGAATGGCCCTATTGTATATGCTATTTGGATTCTTGATCATCAAATTCTTCTACCCAAAGTGGGTTCTATGACTTTATTTTTTAGGATATTATAATTAACCTTTGCTCTAGAAGAGGTGATTAGAGGAATGTTATGAGAGTCAATTTTAGACAAGGACAAGATGCCTACAAGAGGTAACTTGTAAATGATGTCTTACTTGATAAAAATAGTAATAGGGATAGTCTACATCCATAATTTCTCACTCGAGACCCCCCATCCAAACTATATAAATAATAGGATCTATAACTCTTACTCCTTCATGCACATATATTTGTAAACTCACAATATTGTGTGCATCACTAAGGATGTTTACCCATATGTATAGAGGTCCATACATGAATCCTCCTTGGCTAGGATATCAAATTGTATAATGGATACACTATTGATCAAGTGAGACTATTGGTTATACACTAACTATATAGTCATCATGGTCATTGGCCATAAGGTTATACCTCTTTATCTCCCCATGTATGTCCCAAACAAGTTGGTAGAGTAGGAAGTAACCTACCAATTATGGTGTCGCATTGATGAGGAAATAAATAAGAAGAAGAAACCCTACCTTCATGGTTCTCACTTAATTATTATAAGAATGTGTTACACCAATTAGAAGTACTTATGCGAGGTAGGGAAGTAAAAAGAGTATTATTCTTTGGCATCATTGCCAAATAAGGACTGGGATCCCCATGGATAGGTTTAAAACCACATTGAGGCAATGTGAATTGAGTATCAACTTAAGCCCTATGATCATGACATTTTATTCATTAATGCATATAATGATGATCAAGTCTTGGAGAGGGCATGATTAGTTTAATTGAAGGAATACCTTCTGAATATCATTTAAGGAGAACATTTCCTTTTCATAAAGGAAACATGAACCAAAATACCACTAGTTTAAGGAAGGGATACATTTTAATTTTGGACTAAAATACCTATTCATATCATAGGATAACAAGGTCAATCCTCTAAAACACCCCTTGTGGCAATTAAGGAAGTGAAGAAGGAACTAAGGGTACCAGATACATCAGTGGGGGAAATCAATATGAACCTATTTTCCTAGATTTTTTAGACTTTAAGGTCCCTACCTAAGGTAATGTTTCATTATTTCCATAATTTTATATTTTTGTTACCTCAACCACACAACCAACTCCTTCCATGGATCCTAAAATAACCATATATTATACAAGAAAGCCAAGGACTTAGTTCCTTCCACAAAGCTCAGTCATAGAAGGACCATTAGTGGAGCTAGTCACATAAGGGTTATAAAGAGAGTAAATTTATGATGAGGAGGTAAAATTATAAATAGAAAAATTCTTGAGAACCTAAGACTCAAAGGTTAAGGCATAATTGCATCAACAAATATTAGGTGAGCCTACACCCATCCAACTTCTATTTCCCCTATTATTTCCTATGTTCCTCTTTTTATAATCAATTTATTTGGTCCTACATCAATCAACCCTCCTATCCTCCTTCTCTCTCCCTAAGGTGGATGTTGATCTTATTCATCCTATTTTTCAACCAACTCCATTAGTACCAAAGGTAGAGTATTTCTTGTTAACCCTTTCAGCTCCTACTTAATTTTTATTCATCTAATTATTCTTCCCACATCCACTCATACTATTCCTACTATTGTCCCTTCCACTACTATTCCACCTCCCACAAAAACTAAGAATAAATCCACAAAAAAATCAATGGGATTAGTAACAACTCCCTAATTTTATGGTGTATCTAGACAATTAATTCTTCTAGTTCCCCCTTCTGATCCTTCTTAAGAGACCACTATGATAACCACTAAGAAGGTTGAGAAGAAGAAAACGCTAGTTTAAATAGTCCATCCACTACCACAAAATGGTGGAGTAGACTTATCCAAGCTCATATGGCCTTAACTCCTTAATCCCCTCCTAGAGAAAAATCTAAAAAAAAAAAACATCAGGTGATATAATAGGTGAGACTACAACCTTAGATAATCAACCCATGGACCTAGCCTACCTAGTGATACTAAAATGGGTAAAAAACATGTAATTATGGGATTAAAAAAGGCCTAATCTTATGATTACCAAATTTACCATTGTGATTATGGTTTTTTATAAATCTACAAGGAGTGTACAAAGGATTAGGAAGAGAAAGCTAGAATATAACACTAGTAGAGTAGACATTGTATAAGAAAGAGAAGAAATATTCAGTTTGACTAAGAGGAAAGATAGAAAACTTGGGAAATCCCCATTTAAATAATATCTTAAAACCTATAATGAAATACACAAATATGTTCTAACAAATATCTATGAAGGGACATAAATGGCATGGAGAGAAATAGAATAAGAACTAGAACAACTAAGAGAACAACAACAAACTATTCATGTTACATCCTAAATTGAAATAAATATCTAAAGTGTAGTACCTAGATTGTACAATACCATTAAGGGCATTAATGCAATAAGGGCAGAATTGGTGCCCCACATAGTAGAGACCACCAAGTTCTTTAATTGTTTGAATATAAATCATAATAAACTCAAATTCCTTATTCTTTTTACAATTGAAAATTTATATGCAAATTTTATCTTGATGTTACAATTGGAGGATAAAATTCCCTCAACTTAGTGGCCATCAGAACACAAGAGGTTGGGGAATGGTTTGATGCAGCTGAGGCAATAATGTTAAAATATTCACAACATGAGACTTTCATCCAGAAAATTTTGGATGAACTAAAACTTTTTACGGCCAAAGATTCCATAGGAATAATCATTAGCAGGGAAAATTTTGACCTTCTTTTTCACCAATATTCAAACAACATCAATTAGGACATATAAGGAAAGACCATAGAATAAATAGAGGCAAAACTCAATTTTAATAGGAATAAAATCATAAAATTTGATATCTTTAGAGATAACTTCAAGACTACCAAAGATAAATATGCAAGGCTCTTAGAGCAAGTGAACAGGGTAAATAGGCCTCTTCTCCTTAATATGGATATAATTATATATCAATATGACATTGGGCATAAGCAATACAAAGCTTTGGTAGAGAAGAAAAATGCTAGCACTATAACTCCTAGTTCAATGCAAGCATCCACTTCAGTACCTCCAACAACCTCATCAACCATGCAATCCCCTAATCAATTTTGATTCACAATCCAATTTTTGTATGTGTATATGCACAAATTATTTATAGTATACTTGTAAACACCCCATTCTATCCAAAACTATATTCCAAATAAACTTCAAATTGATTTCTAATAAATAATGCAAATTAAGCCTATGAATCACTAAATTTCCCAATTTCATCCACACATCAAACATTGATGCTCATAATCATGTTGAGATATCCTTATTTGTGGTATTATCATATACACTATATTGCCCTCTCACAATTTCATATCTAGTCATCTTACAACCTAGTAATGTGATAGTTTGACCTTTGGACCCACTAAGTGGGGAACTTGAATAATTCCTAAAGTGTAAAAAAGTTAATCAGAATGAATTAACTAATCAAACCAAATTAAATGCTTAAGTGTAATTTCCATGTGCAATTAGTGAAATTGAATTTTGAAAAAAATAAATTTCAATAAAAATGAGGTCATGATGATGTCATCATCCTCAAAGTCAAGGAATTGAAAATATATTCCTTAATGTCATAAATTTAGAATTGGAGAGCCATGCTTAGTAAATGGGATCTCTATCCCAAATATTAATTACATATCCCCTCCTTAACTCAACTAGTGTTAGTTCAAACTCAACCACAGGTAACTCTAGGTTTAACTACACTTGGGTTAGATTTAGTTTCGAAGGCTAAAAATACAAGGCCTAACCCATTGATAAATAATCTTGAGTATTTTAATGTTATTATGTAGTATTGACCTCAAATCTCTCTTGATGTAAATTTATCATACCCATTTGCTAAGCCAAGCCAAAGTCAAAGCCAACATTACCAAGGTGACATGGAGAGTTTGATCAAAGATCTTCATTGCCAAATATTTCTTGATCACATAACTTAACATCTTTACACTAATTAATATGTGGAACAAAGTCAAGATCCATTAGCACATTACCTAGTTAATATACCTCCATATCCAGATAGAGATAAAGAATAAACAACATAATATCTTACTAGTATGCCATCTGTCATTGAACCAGTTCAACAAAAATCATACTATGTTATCATGTCATTGATGTATGACCCATAATTATTTTATTATCACTTTATTGAATATAAAGACGAAATTTTAGTCAAATATATGGAGGTAGGGGCTATGTTTTTAGTAGGCTTCCCTCATTAAAACCTACCTAGTCTAGTGAGAGTGCCAAATAATGGACCTTATAACTAAACTATCAAATAGGCCTTTACTTATTAACCTCAAGTGCTCATGCCAATTTTATTTGAACATGATTGTAAAATGGAAATGCCCCATAGAGGACTAATTCACAAAAATTCAACAAGCATATCCAACGTATCTTAACTTAGCAAAATAATTTAATGCCATGGCTATATCAAATTCTCCTCTCATAGAGATAACTCATTCAAAAAGAGTACTAGTTGATTCAAAAGGTTAAGCTAATCTGGTTATAGACCCATTTTCTGAAATCACTACAGTACATGACATGCTTAATGTCTCATTCATTGAGGAAGTGATTATGGCCTCTACTTAAGACAATGTGACAAATATGGTGGATAACATGCAAGTGTCTTCTAATCCAATCCAAGGTGAGGTAAATGCACCCATAAATAATCCATAGAAATAAGTGCCTCTAGTCAATACCATGAGTGGTTCAAAATAGCCAAGGGTATCAATGTCTACTTCCCATACATATCAGGATACTCCAAATCATCAATCAACCACTTAAAGAACACAAAAATAAAGGATAAGTAGTCTGGTGCTAAATAATGTTTTTCATTAACAAGTGATGAATGCTATCCCACCTTAATAGGTGATGGCTAATATTTCACAGCAATAGGCATAATCTAATTTACCACCATAATAAAGGTATAACACTATGCCACCTCAATTGGGGGTAACAACTATTGCACCTTAATAGGGAGTGAAAAATGTACCTCAACAATCATAGACCAATGTACACTTACAATCACAAACATTATTTAATTAGTAAAGTATTTCTATTAGTTAAAGATAACTGTTAAACACCCAACAAGCATCTAGTTCAAAATAGGTGTTTGTGAAATAAAGAGGTGATAATTTACCATAAGTACCTCTTAAGAAACCATTGCCTTTTACTCAACAAGTGACATAGATCTAAATACATGGCCTTAGTCAACAATAAGTTCCCTATATTCAGCTAGGTTTGAATGATTAGTAGAAAGTATTTACTCAACCTTAATAGGAATAGTATATTCTTCAAGGCCATATCTTTCCATCATAACCCTAATTCCATCTGACCCAGGGTCATATACCAAATATGAACCATAACATTTAACAATAATGTATGTAACATCAACAACTACATCCCAATCCACAGATACACATTCCTAATCATTTTACCCATCAAACCAACATTCCCTAGCACTCCATACCTCCATTTTACCCTATTCAAGGTAATACACCTTTGACCACATAAGCATAACCCCAACTAAATGTACCATCAAGTTTATTGACTCAATAACTAAAAGAAATGAAGGATGTGATTATCACCATTCAAATAGGGAAGTAGACCAATAAATTAAAACTAGTTTACACTTGTTTATACCCTTTTAACATAGAGTATCTTTAGATACTATTTCTTCCAAGTTATGAGCCACTAAAATTTGACAAGTACAAGGGTAAACGAGACCCTAGGGAATTTTTAATAAAGTTCTATGTCACTTGTTAGCTAGATTCTTATAGTGACATTTACCTACTCCTTTTTTTCCTTAAAATTTAGTTGGATAGGATTTGGAGTGGTTTCTTCAGTTACCAAAAACCTTGATATCTAACTTTGATGATCTGTCAGATAAGTTTATGCAACATTTCTCCTACAATTGTGAACATGATATTTTAGTAGTGGATTTGAGTCAGGATAAGCAAAAATTTGGTGAGACATTTTTAAGCTACTTACAGAGATGGAAAGAGATTTATAGTCTCTTCACCCACAACTTACTATATAAATAATTGGCCATTATGTTGACTAAACATTTACATAGTGAGATATATTATCACTTAGAGATTTAGTGTGCATATACATTAAAGGATATTATTAAGAAATGTTTATAGATTGAAAATTCCCCTATCAACAAAGGGATTATCAAGTTGACCTCCTTAAACTACAATCACAACCACAACCAAAATGTAGGCCCAAGTCAAAACCCTAGCCCAATCCAAGCACAAGCATTTGGACCATTCCAAGCTAATAACAATGAAAAATACAAACCATACAAGCATAAAAAGAACATTTTTGGTAATGGAATAATTGAGTTTCATCATTTTTAAATGGTGTAAACACCATCTACTTATCCTATGCTACAAATGTATCTTGTTCCACATTAGTAACCTATCTAGCAAGTATAGCCTACATGTCTACCTAAACTAGCTCCTCAAATACCACAAACACAACTTTTACAAACCCCTCCTCCAAGAAGGAGATCTACTATTAGAGTCTTTAGAAACCTTATTGAGCCCATTGAAATAATGTTTCACAAAATAACCATAAACCATATGATTAGTTGGCCATTTCCAAAACATTATCCTAAGGGTATATCGTATCTAGATTGGTATAGAGTGTAGACACTCCTTTTTGTCCATTTCTATGTCTAAATGGACATCATACTGATTTATTACAATCAAATGCAAATATATCCATAAATTTTTAAATCAACCCAATTCCCTTAGAATTTTTATGTATGCATTCTATGATACATTAGTACATGCCTAATTGAGGTAATGTACTACATTAGATCATTCAATTTTCTAAAAAGTACATAAACTTTGTACCTTGTTTGTAAATGACCCTTCAATCAATTAACCAAATTCTTCTATTATCTCATCATATCCCATAAAATTTATAGCACATTACATTTACTTAATTATGAGTAATTGATTAGTTAATCTTCTCCTTAAAATGAGGTTACATGGAATGTACATATTATAAATATAGAAAAATCAATATTCCTATTTATCCTTATCATCTAATAAACTTGCCAATTTAATATTCAAATAACATGACAATTCCTACCTTTTATTACAAATGTTATACCTTACAAATCTTATACCTTACAAAGCTTACACCTTCCAAAGCTTTCCCCATGTTCCCCATCATGAAGATGAAGGAGACATTTTAGACCCCTGATCCTTGTCTCAAGATAGATGGTTAACATCCATTTCAAAAGTATATAAATTTGAGGCTCTTCTTCTGATTTAGACAAGTTTTTCTAGTGACATAGTATTATGCCAAAATACCTCTAAAAATATTAATTGTAGTGTTACCATGCCCACATGCCAAGCCAAATCAAGTTAATCCAAAGTGAATGAAGGGGAGATTATGCAAGATCGCCATTGAAAACAACTCCATTATCCATAATACAAGCAAGAAAATCATCTCAAAAAGTAAATTTGGAGCTAAAATGAGGTTAAAAGGGAATTTTTGTTTTGTGATTTTAGTTGTGTTTTCATTGTGTGCTCACTATATATGTGTAGACACTTGAAAACATTGCCTTGACTAGTTTTCAATGTTGAACTACCTTGGACCTATTCTAGACCTTTGGTTAGCTATTCACCTAGTTAACTCACCCTTAAAAACACCTTTATATAATTTGACACTCATTAACACACCTAAGATAATTTGTTAACCATTTTAAAACATTAACTTAGGACCCATTTTAACCCTTTTAATCTTATGAGTATGACATTGATGGTCAACCTAACCATCAAATGGTTAGTCTAATAATCATGGTTAGGCTTCTAGACTTGTAACACAAAAACTAACAACTATAGGCAAGACATACATGGGCAAAATGGAAACTTTCTCATACAAACCTTATAGCTTAACATCTCTTTGAATTAACATCTTTATCCTAGACCAACTTAGAAACTTCCTTCCTCCTCGCTTAACAACTTTATGATATAAATTGAGGGTTCTTGAAAGACAAAAAGATCCAAAAATTACATCCAGGCTCTCTTATTTTCTTTGTGTAGGCATCCAAGATCCAAAAACTTTATCTGTGTGACTTTTGAAGGATAGAGTACCATTATTCTATCCAATTTCATTTAGCTTGTTATTAGATTCCACTTTACATCATATAGGTATTTTCACCTTGTTTTAGCATTTCCTTTCTCTACTAAATCTTTCTATCTTGATCAAATCACCTACAAATTATCATTTACCTATAAAACCCATATTTAACCTTTTTCCCACTTGTCACTCCACCCCCAAGTTCATTTTAATTCCCTACAACTTTCCATAGTCAACTATCACCAGTTTTTGCTACCATCACCATTTACCTAATTATCACCAATCAGAACAACCATTGTTAGTCATCTTAACCATTGATGGTCACTAAAAATAATACTAATAGATTGTTATTTTCTCCCCTTTCACACCCAATCAGACCCTGTCTCTATTTTTGGCATATCTACAGACCCTAGTCACATACTCTAGACCTAACCTTGATCCACTTGTGCAAGGTATTGACCCACTGTGTTATACCTTTTTTAAACAGGTATGTTATTTATTTATTTCATAAGCATTTATAATCTTATCAATTTATCATCTCTCATTTCTATTGTTAAAACATTTTCATCATTAAGGGAGTGGATTAATAGTCATCCAAGGGAAATTTTGCTTCTTAGATCTAGTGTGTTGCTAGGTAGTCCACCCTTCATACTCATCTAACAAATAAGTTGGTTTAGTGAGATATTATTTTAGGTAGTCATTTCTCACCAAAAAGGAGTTCCCACTTTATTTGGTTATCACTGAGCACAACATTTAACTAGGTACACACCCATTATTTCTCCCCTTTTTTTTCTAAAAGTTAGAAATAGAGTTATAAATAGTAGGAAACATTTTGGCATGATCGGTGGGACCCCTTTTGGGTTCGTAGTTATTTTTAGGAATATATTTTCATTAGTGAAAATTCATGTTCTTGCATTTCTATTATTTATGAATTCTAAATGATAGAAATTTCTTTTCTTTTCTAAATAATCAAAAAGAAACAAAAAAAAGGTTTTCATCTTAGGGATAGGTTATATTTTCTCATATGGTCTTAACTAGACAATAAGTGAGAAATCAAAACAACCAACCACCATATTCTTGTCCATATTCATTCATGGATTACACCTTAGATGTTAATAAATCACCCCATTATTTATTACACCATTTTCCCCCACCTACCATGCCTCCAATAATTCTTCAGGGTGATTCAAATTTTGCCACCTTTCTGGATAATAATCTAGTGGATTTTTAACATTATATTAATGCCTTAGCCTATCATAATTTGATGGCTTCAGTTTCTCTTATGTATCCACCCTATGGTATGCCACATGCCCTCATGGTTGGTGTTACATTAACCCAACCTTCTGTTAGCCAAGCTTCTTTTTATACCATTGGTTCATCTACCACCACCACCTAGACACCTATTACCCCAGCTAATACTTCTAATTTTGGCTCAATTTTACCCCTTGTAACTTATATCCCTTCTACCAATGTGATTTCTTCCACAACCATTTCTAACATTCCCTCCAGCTTAACCAATATAATAACCTCAACCCCCTTTTAGATCTTGGTGATATCCATATCATAAACACTCCCCCCATCATCACTAGGGTAACTACCCATCAACAACCCATGGAGACTTTAATGTTACCAACCTAAACCTTACCCCTATCAACCAACCAAAATGTATCCCTAAACCAGCCATTATTAGTTCTCGTACAAGTCCCCACAATACCCTATCAACATATTCCCAACCCATAAGGATATATTTCACCTTCCACTTAACCCTTAATGCCTATTAGTCTTTTTGGGGCACTATTAAAACCTCAAGTCACCACATACCAATATGTGTTATCTTCCATACCTCTAATGCATACCATTTCATAGCTATAACCCAACCTCAATAGAACTTACCACTAAATTATGTAGCTATCCAACCCCAACCCAACCTGATAAGGATGATCATGGACAAGATGACCTAACTCAATTCATTTATCTCTAGGTCCCATAACCTTTTATCTGAAGACCAAATCTGTAATGAACCTATCAACCCATCTTCCCAATTCATGTTTATCCTCATCAATGGGAGCTCCCCAAATTATCTAAGTTTCAGGGTAAGGAATATCCTTAGCAACATTTGAGGGCATTTCATCATTAATTTTAATTGATCATGTATGATGATATATTATTTCTTCAAACCTTCCCTATGTCTTTATCAAGACCCACCTTGGATTGGTACAGTGCCCTTCCTAGGCATTCTATCTTTTCATTCTCCCAACTCACCCAAATCTTCTTAGAACATTTTTTGATGAACATATCCAAGGTCTCCATAACCAACCTCTATTCTATCAATAAATTTGATGATTAATTAAATTTTGAATTCATTACATGATGGTGAGGTCTCATTAATCAATTATCCTTCTCACTACCCCAAACATAACTCATTATATTTTTTTCTAGGGGTTGTACAAAACACATTGCTCCCACCCTTCAGGTGTAAACATTTAAAAACTTTTATGAAGTGTTTAAAATGGTGTGCAAACTTGAAAACCAAGCCATAGAGGGTAAACTAAAACTATGAAATAAGAATTCTAATTTTAGACCAAATGGTCCCTCTACCACCAAGATAACCAACCAACCCAATACTAGAGCCAAAACATCCACAAATGTGGTTGTCTTAAAAATTTACCACCTCTGATTATTAACCCATTGCATTAATCCACTCCTTCCAACCCTTTTTACCCACCAAACTAAAATCAAAATTAGGTTCATCCTAAATAATTCAGACCTATAGGAGAATCCTATGCCTCTATATTTGAAAAACTACTCAAAGATAACCTTATTCAACTTCCACCAATCAAGCCACCTTAACAATTTAACCCCTCTCACCCTATGCTTGGGTAGTAAAAAAAAATTCCGTTATGCTTTTCATCATGTTATTGGACATGACATAAATTAGTGTAACACTTTTAAAAGCCTTTTTAAAAACTTGATTGACAATGGCGAATTTTTGTTTGACAACCCCCATGCACCTCTTAATCATTCCCTCAATGCTTTTTACAAACCTTTTCCCAACAATGTTCCACCTACCCAACCCCATGACAACTAACTTGAAACATCATCATCCCATGAGGCACATATAATAAATGTCATCATAAATGAGCCCATGGTGGATGAGCCCCACATTTCTATTTCTCATTCACAAACAACACCTTTGGAAGAAGCAAATTCACCTCTTATCCCTTTAGAGACCCAAATAAAAGAATCTATAGCCCCTGTGTCTTCATTTGATCAAACCATACCCATGCCCACTTCTCCTTTCATGGAAGTACCCATTAATTTAACTACCTCTTCTTCTATTCCACCAAATGGAATGGTACAACCCTCTTCTTTTCCTTTTGATAGCCTAGTGGAGGAAGAAACTAGGACCATACCTACACCCCAAACCAAAGAACCATCTATTCCCCTAATCACCCCATAAGTAACCCTTACCTCATCTACCCAACTATGGATTTCAAAACTTTCTAGCTCAAATAAATATGAATCAACCCTACCTTCTTCCTCATTTAAGGGATTAACATATAAAACAATTGATCAAGAAACCAAACCTATTTACAAGCCCTTTTCTTGGCTAGTGGAATGTCTAGAATTTGCCTCATAACATAACCTAGATAGAGACACCTTTTGGTGCCATTTTGGGCTCCCATACTAGAATAGAGATGAACTCCCAACCTCATTGGCATCCACACTAAAACTTATTATCAACCCATCATCAAACATTCATTGCTTCCATGACATGAGAGAAACGTATCACCCATCTCCACCAAGATCATCTCATAATTTT
The DNA here is from genome assembly GCA_037957365.1 of Torreya grandis. NCBI lineage: Eukaryota > Viridiplantae > Streptophyta > Pinopsida > Cupressales > Taxaceae > Torreya > Torreya grandis. Next base: position 1,636,971 of record JARHVA010003438.1, read on the forward strand.
CTTGCTAGACCAACCAAGACTCTAGGTATCCTTCCCATACCTAGAATCACCCATTCCACCATTAAATTAGACCTAACCCCATATAGTCTACATTATAAACCACCAACCAAGATAGATCAAAGCGTGTAGTTTCCTAGACCTCATCCTCAAGCTTGACCTATGACACCTCTTTCTCATTTGCAATCTATTTTCTACCATCTTATTCACCTATTCCACTTCAATTAAAACAATGAACTTTTCTATGCCTACCTTTCTATCACCCAAGCCATTGAATTCTTCATCAATTTTACCTACTTTATCCTCTTCTACTTTCCCACCTATCATCAACCCTTCATCCTTTACTTTAAAACCATCCATCAATAACCCAATCATAGCTAAGCCAACTCAAACCATCTACCAAAGTTTATCAACCACCTACCCTTTTTAAGGTCAATACCACACCTAAGGTTTATATTTCCTTGATGAGCATTTCAATAACCCCAACACCTCTGATTGAATCATAATCAGTTATTTTACAAAGGTTGTTACAAACATCCTCCATTAAACTTCCACATATTAAGTTGTTCACCCCATCTAATACCAAACCCTCTTGGTTTGATGATACTTATATATATGCATACCATAAGACACTAAGACATGATATGGACAATTTCAAAGCTCTCCAAGATCTTATTCACCACTTATATGATGATGATGATCTATTATCAAATGAACCACTTTCACCTCCCTTACCAACCCAACTAATTAAACCACCATCCCAACCTACACCTATTTCCCCACTTTTAACTAAAAGTGTGGGGTGAGGGGGGGAACCGAAGAAATCACCTATTCCAATGAAGTCCATTTTCCATACCATCCACATGATTACGTGATCTTGGGCTCAATAAAGAGGTAAAATAAGAGCCAATGTGTCTATCCCATGGATGTATATTTTAGACTCATTTCCTTCCAACCAATCCCCAACAACAATGCCTTCACCTACACTATCACCAAGGCCGAAAGTGTCTATCCTAGGCACCCCACCATCTAACCCTTCTAAATCCATTCAATGAACCATATTGAATCAAATCCAATAGATGCCAGTTAAGAGGAGTATATATGATTTAATCAATATATCACCTCATCACCATCAAGTGATGATAGAGGCTCTACAATCCATAGAGGTTTAACTAGATGAAACTCAACCTCTTATGTCCTTCATTAGATCCCTCCAACATTCCACCATCATCACCTTCCAAGATTTTGAGATGCCTCCAGCCCATTTCAAGGAATCTAACCCCCCTCTCTCTATCACTATATATATATATATATTAATCACATCCACATCAAAAGGGTAATGATCGATGGTGATGCTAGAATCAAAATAATCTCCTTTCATGCTTTTGATTAACTACATTTACCAAAAAAATCATGGCTAAAAGCATAATGGTTCTTCACTTCTTTAATGACACAATGGCTACTACCTTCAGGACCATTGTCCTTTAAATATGCTTGGGGTTTTGCACCATTCCTAAGTTATTTTATATTGTAGAGGGTGAGCTATAATATAACATCCTACTTAGACACCCTTGGATTTGAGCTATGAGTTGTATCCCCTCTACTTTACACTATTATGTCAAATTTGAACATAAAGGATAGGTTATAATCATCAAGGTTGATCCCAGTCCTTTTACATATTGTAATATGACCTATAGGCCTAATGATGTCCTTCTTCCACCTTTCTCTCTTGCATAATCAACCAACCCCATTAACACAACTACATAACCAACCATGACCCATAATGATTATACCATAAACAATGATGAAACCTCAACCAATGCATCTATCTCCTCTTCCCAAATTATCATTGAGGATTCCTTGGCACAAACTTTCCAACATCTCTCCCTTGGGGAATATTAAATTTTAGCTTTAGATGTTTTTCCCACTCTACATGAATATGGGAACATTCAAAATGACCCTTATTATGATCCCAACATAGGAACTATCATCCCCTTTTGACTTCCAAATAATAATAAAAAAATTGTCTACGAGGGACTTGATTGACCACTCTTTTCTCCTATCACCACTCTATATATTTAACCTTTCACTTCTTATTTCTCCTATCTAAGCAATCTAACCTTTGCCAAAACTAATCTTCATTGCTATGCCTAGAAAGGATTTGGTATGGCCCTTTATGAATAAGTACCTCATGAATTACCCATTATCAAAACTCAAAAACCTCATGAGTTCTTTGGGCTCAAGTTCAAACAACAAAAAGAGCCTACGCCACCAAAACCTATTTCTACCCTCATGAAAGAGATTCCATCCTCACCTAGTTTATATTCAAAATCTAAAGACTTTGACATCATCCCATCCAGTTTTTTTTATCAATAACATCATTTTAGGCCCACTGACCCATCAATAAGGTGGCCAAACTAAAACTTTTCATCTCATCCATCTTGAGATGATCGACCATGATTCACCCACCATTCATATCATTCAACATCAAGATGATGATTCCATCCTCATATGTCTTGGTATAGGGGAGTTTTTAATCCATAAATCTCTCCCTCCTACAAATGAAACCATGTTCAATAAATCAACTATCGAGTTAACTTGGGGATCTAGGAGGATCCTCATGTCATTAAACTTATTCAATCCTTAAACTTAGATTAGAAATGAGATTATCTCATCTTCCTTCAAAACTGTAGCTTCAAATTCATGTGGTCTTATTAGGATATGCCTAGGATTGACCCCTTCATCAGTCTCCATAACATCGTTACCCATCCTAAGGCTAAGATGGTATTGTAAAAGCTTCACAAAATACAACTTCATATAGCTCTTCTCATCAAAGAATAACTTTAATGTCTTATGTATATCAATTTCATTCAACCCATTGACTATCCACAATGGGTCTCTAATATTGTTCCCATTACTAAACCCACTAGGGGACTCTACCTTTGTGTGGATTTTTGTGACCTTAACCTAGCATGCCCCAAAGACAACTTTCCTTTACCCAACATTAACCAACTATATGTTCTTACCATGGGTGATGTTATCTCTTATGGATGGATTTTTAGGATATAATCAGATCTTGATCACCCCCTTAGATCAACATACAACAATGTTCATTACTCCTTTGGGAACCTTCTATTATCAGGTCATGCTTTTCAATTTAAAAAATGTAGGAGTGACTTATCAATGACCCATGACCTATATGTTCCAAGATCCTATCCATAATATTGTATAATATTATGTGGATGATCTCCTCAATAAATCCAAACACTGTAAGGATCATCTAGTTGTTTTTTCTATCATCTTCAATTGACTAATTCAATTTTATGTCAAGCTCAATCCCAAGAAATGCATTTTTAGGTTTCTCTCTAAGAATCTCCTAAGTTTTATCATTTACCTTTGTGGGATTGAAACTGATCCTATTAAGGTCAAGGCCATCTTGGAAATGCCTACTCCAATAAACCTTAAACAACTTCACAGTCTATAGGAAAAACTCTAATCTATCTATCACTTCATCTCCCAACTATCAAATAGATGCCAACCCTTTCACCATATCTTGAATAAAGACACCTCCTTTAGATGGAACATAGATTTTTAACAAGCCTTTGATTTACTCAAAGAGTATGTACTTTCTCTACTAGTTCTTATCCCATCTAGGGATGACCAAAGTTTCTACCTTTACATATCTACCGCTGATCACTCTTTAAGTGTAATGTTGGATCATTGAGATGAATAAAACAAAGAGAAAACCATCTATTATATTAATCATATGCTCTAGATTATGAGACATGATATACCCATCCTAAAAAACTTTATATCTCTCTCATTTTTATTACCTCTAAACTATGTTCATTACCTTCTCAATCACAAAACATATGTTATTACCAACACTGACCCACTCAAGTATATGCACTCCAAGCCATACAAATATCAACATATGGCTAAGTGTCTCATGCTTATATCTGGATTTGATCTTGAGTTTCTCCAAAAAAATCCATTAAAGGGCAGGTCATCACTGACCAATTGGCTAAAACTCCCCTCCTAGATAACCAACCCATTCCATTGGCCTTTGTAGATTAGTCTATTGTGACTCTTTCTTAGGAAGAACCCCCTTACAAAATGACCATGTTTTTTGATGGATCTAAATGATAACATGGTGGGGGTAAATGCATAATTCTTATTTCCCTTCATGGATAACCTCTTCCACTTTCCTTTAAAATTGACTTTAAATGTACTAATAATATGGTAGAATATGAAAATTTGGTCATCAGTCTCCAAACTACTCTCTCCTTGGGAATAAAAACCATTTCTATCTTTGGTGATTCCCAACTCATGATCAACCAAATCAATGGGTTTTTTCAATGTAAAAATTATATTTTTCACAATTATAAGCTTCTCATTGAAAAACTCTTAACATCTTTTGAATGTTACCAGATCTAGTTAGTACCCTGATCTACTAACAAATTTGTAGATATAATGGCCTCCCTCAAATCTCAAATTCACTCTCAACCCACTAAATCTAAACTATTTGTCACCATCCATCACTTGATCAGGCCTTCATATATCAGTTTAGACATTCCTACTATTTTTAGTGTGGAGGCATCTCCTTTAGACATCTAGTATGACCAAACTTTTAAATACCTTAACCTTGGCATCATTCCACCTGACCTCTCAAAGAATGCTCCAAAGGCTTTCATTTAGGGTACCTCTCATTATAATATACTAGGAGGAATCCTTTATAAACATGGCTTTGATGTCCTTCTTCATTGTTTGTAGAGTCATGATATTTCCCATGCTATTAAGGAAACTCATGACAAAGTCTATGGGGGACACTTTAGTGGCCTCACTATTGTTAAAAGAATCCTACACCTTGGCTACTATTGGCCTACCCTCAATTAAGACTACTCTATGTAAAGAATTGTGTCAAATGCTAGCAACATGATAACTTACATCACATACCCACTCACAAACATTAGGTATCCAAATATTATTGGTCCTTATCATAGTGGGGGCTTGATCTCATTGAATAAATCAATCATCACTCACCTCAATGACACCAATTTATCATCACCACTATTGAATATTTCACTAGATGGGTGGAAGCCATTCACCTTATTTTTACAAAAGCCAGAAAACATATCTATTTCATCAATCAACAAATCATCTATCATTTTGTTGTCCCTCACAAAATCATAATTGATAATGGAAAAAACTTTAAAAAATAAGGAAGTTCCAGCCATCTGTGATGCTTTTGGAATTATTTCTATCCATTTCTCACCTTATCATGTACTGGAAAAAGGATAATCATAATCCTCTATAAAAACCCTATCAATATGCTAACTGAAGTTGTAAGTGCTTTAGGTTAGGATTGGCACCTACACATCCCATTAACTTTATGGGCCTATCATACTAACATTTGAACCTCTAAAAGTGCTTGACCTTTTCCCCTGGTCTTTGGTGTGGATATTATCTTGCCTCTCAAAGTCTATATTCCCTCTCTTTACATATCCTTGCAAAACATCATTTCTGATTATGATTATCATCAAGAACACCTCACACACCTTGAGTTACTTGATGAGCATCACCTTGCTACCCTTAACCATCTTCATGTCTACCAAGAGCATGTCACTCATGCTTATAACAAATATATAAAAGAATGGGAGTTTAATATTGGTGACCTTATCATTAAAGAAAACCAACATGTAACAAATATGGAGAAAATAAAAAAAGGCAAATTTTCTTTCAATTGGCTTGGACCCTATATCATCGCCCAAAATATCTAAGAATGAGCTTATCATTTGTCCTTTATTGAAGGCAAACTAGTACTTGAGACTCTCAATGCTTCACATCTATGTCCTTTTTACTATTAAGGAAAATATTATAAACCTTATTTTCTACCTTAAGCTCATCCCTTCATTTATGAGATTATCACCTCCCTTACCCTATTACCCTATTCCTCTTGAGGAAATTTGATTAAAATAGACCCATGTGATTATCCATCATAAATTTTATCCCAATCTTAAACATGGGTACCACAACTCTACCCATGCCATGGTTCTCATGAATACTTTTCATCTATAACTAGATGGAATCCCATGGTCACTCATTTCTCAAAACCACTTTCCATTACCTCAAAACCACCTTTTATGGTAAAAAAAATATTATACCTATAAAGTTAAACCTGTAATATTGGATAGATGGGTCCATGTCTTAAACAACATTCAAATATTCTACATAGAATATAAAATATTATTTGGGTCTATTTTCTTAAGTATAGACTGCTCCCTTAAAGGGTGACTGCCAAATAAAGTCAAAAATAGATAGACTTACCCCTCAAAGGATAGCTATCAAACACTTCTTTATATTTAGACTTAGACCACTCCCTTGAAGGATGGTTTAGTAAAAATGTCAAAAATAATCTATTCATATAAGCCACAATCAGCGCAATCAAAGCATTTGAAGCTTCTCTCATTGATCAACTTCAACCTTTTCATAAAATTAAGCAATAAATGACACCCATTGAAAGAGATTTATTCCACAAAAGGTTGTAATCATCTCTCTCATAAAAACTATTATACTTGTAGGCTTCTCGCATCAATTAGTCTATACCTTGTAAAGATATGGACTTGTCTATTTTGGTTCTTAGGTCACCTATCAAAAGGGTTAGTAAATCCACATTGAGTTCCTGCATCATCCCTTCTACTTTTGTTTACCTATCATCCTCTTTTCCTATATACCCTCTATAAATAAAAAATACTATGAGCTCACTTGGCACCCTATGTTATGATGCCACATTTTCACTAAAAGCATGCTAATGTGAAGCATATGAAAGGTTTATTTTTATTTATATCAATCCACCCTAGGTTTAACAAGGTCCAAGATAATGAACGCAACATGCCTTTTTCTTAATCTCTCTTATATTATTTCACAAGGATGTTGTCTCTCATCATTATTTTTCTCACATTTAGTTTGTTACCTACACTTACTTTATGTGTTGTCATTAAAATGTTACATATTATCTATACTCACCACAACATTATTAAAGCATAACTTAATCCATAATGCATAATATCTCATGAACCATGGAATCAACATAAACATATTATACTAACCATTTTATTTCACAAGTTACATCACATTCACACATTATTTATATATCAAAACATGTACATCATAAGAATTAACCACACATTAGAATCTATCCATACAATCTAAATCACATGATCATCAAACCATATATCATTACATGCCTATACTAAGAATAAAAATTTAAATAATCATCATAATCATAAGTCCATAAGCAATCATCATCTATAACATCAAAATCATCTAAGATACTCATCAACATCATCCTAATCATCACATCATAAATATATGAAAATCCATCTCATAAAACATAAAAGCATAATCACCATAAAAGATATCAATCATCTAAATCATATACATCAATACATGTCAATACATGTATATATCTCTCACTCATAAACATCTCACATCGAAAACACATAGGTTGATATCAAAATACATATATAATATAAAAATATGTACAATCTCATCTTGGGCTTGCACCTAGAGTACTATTACCACTAGCCCCATCTATAACTTTACCTGGTGGTGGTCCCCTTAGGACCCTTATTTGACCCACTATCATGGCCCATTGACCTATGGTACCAAACATGGCCCCACCACCCATGTTAGATTTGTACTCAGTAAATTTCATGGCATGGAAAAATTGATCAAATACCATCACCTCATAATAACAAATATTCTATATAAATGCTAAATAATGTGCCTATGACACTAAATCTGTGGGCCCTCCTACTTATATAATGTGCTTATTTAGCCATATAAACTAGCTATCTATCCCTATAAAGTAATGACCTAGGCATGTGCCTGGTCCCTCTCTATCATCACATCTCCCAACTATCCTTGTAGTGCTATAATCTATCTCTATAGTGTGGCCACCTACCCTTGTAATATTGTAATTTGGGCATGGGTATCAGCTAGTGCCACTGTTGCTTGAGGATCACCTTGTGTCAATCCCTATGTTAGATCAATGTCCATGGGTCTTTGACCCCCATCACCCCAACAAAAAATTAGATATCTTATATCTACCCTAAAACCATGTAGAATAATTATCTATGATGACTATGTCATCTCTCACTCTATCAGTTATCTCTTCATTATCTAACTCCTCCTCTTGTGGTTGTAGCTTTGGAAATAAAAAATCTACATCCTTCCTCCTATACCATGTAAAATTAGGTGGTATCCCTTGCCTATGTCTGAACTATCTCTACACTCTCTCAAATGGGATGTACTCCATCTCACCATCCCACCTACCACACACCCACCTCTAACTCTATAGTGAATATGTATGGTACCTATACCCAACCTACATAAGCTAAGTCATGTATGGCCTCTAAACTATATCTCCAAGTACTAAGCTCTCCAAGGCATCTCAAAACCAATCAATATCCCTCACACCACCACTAACCCCTATCATCACCCCATCCCTCATCCGTTGATAAAATATAACTCTATAGTATGTTGGTAAGTAACCCTCTATAGGTAGGCCTAATGGTCTTGGCACTTGTATACCTAGCAATGGATTACAAACCCCACACTGATACCATAACACCTATATGCTCTGAATCTCTATATATTTACACTAATATAACTTGGGCCCATTCAAATATCATCCTCCCATGTACTAGCTCCACAAGTAGCCCTAGCAGAACATAAGGGAACCTCCCTGTAACTGAATTTGGTAAAGCATAACAAGTCATCACTAGTTGCATCATCATCAATAGGTGTCTCTCTCTCTAGGCCCACTAGTATAAAGACCTAATATTGAATCCACCTACATGAAACTATGCACGCACTTTATCTAACATGAATGATATATCCATACACTCATTAATCTCCTTACTCTCTATGTGATAAATCAAGTTCCCTTAGATGGGTAACTATGTGATCCTATGTAAATCCTCTAATACGATACTCATCTCTCCCATCTATAACTAGAATGTGTTATTTATTAGGTCCCATCTTAGTTGTTGGGTCCCATCTCTCGATGATGGAAACTATCATCTCAGCATCTCTGAGAAGGCGTTAGTAATGGAACACCACTCTAAAACCAATCACATCTATATGTCACTAATCATATGTAGACATAACATCTCACACCTCTGAAAAAATCTCAAGCACTCAATCCCATAGTTGGATATACTCTAAAGCCTATAAAATAATCATATCTAGAATAAGATGACAACTTATCCCTAGAAATATTTCATCTATCCCTTTCCTACTCTTATCTCTCATAATTGAAAACAACAATCTCTTTCTAAATGCTTATTTTAACACCTACCTACATCTTGACTCTAGCTAAGTGTTGACTATCTATATAATCCTTCCTAAAACCCCTTAACACATTATTCTTCTCTCTCATCTATACCAATCTACACCCTGACAACATTTTATCCCTAAAAACCATTAATCATCATATTCTACCCTACATCCTTTCCTAGATGACTATTTCATTAAATAAAAACAAATACCTACTCTTTGCATCTTATTAACCTATAGAAACTCAAAACACTCAAACCAATTTTCTATCCCAATCATCAACATCTTATCTACATTTTCCAAAAAGTAACCTATCTCTAACATTAATTATTGTTAACAATCTACCATTTATCCTATTTATAAACGTGCCCTACTATTATATGCACATAAGAGAAAATTCTACACAACCACCGTTTAGAACCATTTATAACATAACACAAACATATAATATCAAATCAATCTCTTAATCAAGCCTAAACCAAATACTCACCCCATTATAAATAAAGTAACCACCTTTTAATACAAAACTATACCAAACCACTACTTTTGACCCTTTTTACCCCTCTTTTTCAAGCCCCCCTTCATTAACCATTGATGGATCCCTCAACCATCGATGATCTCCTTGGGGAATTTTTAATCCTCATGTTGATCATTATTGGTCAAGTCAACCATTGATGATCATTATTAGTGACCATCAGTAGTGAGCCTCAACCCCTACAACCTCCACTACAACACCCTAATCTACCCTACATCTCCTTCTCATAATTCCTAAATTCCCTATGGACACCTACATGCATCTTACCTCTCTCATCTTATTCCCACATTCCTATACACTATCATAAAACCTTAAACCTTAAGAAAACCAAACCCTATGACATATCCTACTAAAACAGTCTACCACTCACATGAATTAATATACATTTTATATATCCTATTTTATAAATTACAATCCATATCAGCTAAAGATACATACTCTACCTTCTTCCATGAATGATGATGACATCTTAGTCCAGGTCCCACGACTTGGCCATGTCTATTTCCAGTGTCCATCTTGACTCCACTAGATCACTATCTCAATCACAATCACCAATACCCTCTCAACACCTCAACATGCTCAGGTCACTCATAATTAAATATCATACCAAATGCTTAGGTAATGCAAAATTCTAAATAACTTATAAATAAAGAAAAAAAATTCCCCATTTGATTTTTTACCATGGTCTTAAGTTTTTTTTACCCAACCATCGATAGTTGCATAACCATTGATGGGTGACCCTAATCATTAACAGTTACCAAACTATAGATGGTTGACCCTAATTATTAATGGTTACCTAACCATCATTGGTTAACCCTAACCATTGATGGTTAAGGTTATGCTTTATATTCCTAACCTTTCTCATCCTTTTCTACATAAATATAACCTTATGTATACCAAAGTGGGACAACCCATTTCTTGTCACACCTCGACCTAGTCGAGAGTAACCCTTTCCCCCAACCAACAAGAACTATATTAGGCTTGAAATACATGTTAGATCCACTATTCATGGGACTAAGTATGTAGCATCCTCTTTCCTAATGCATCAAGAGCTAGCTCAACCACTCCCTACCCAACCAACCACCCAACCCATTTACTCACATCCACTTCAATATTAGCACATTTTTGGAACCAACCTATTTGTATGATTTGCGATGACCTTTCTTTGGTCATGATGACCACCTTGACTGATTTTTACATGTTGAAATTTTTCTTTACACACTACCTTGTACATAACCCAACTAGTTATGTTTTTATCAAGAACACTTCCTACCCTAGATACCTAAGTAAACATCAACCTTATCTAGGAGACTTGATATGTGTGATCTGATCAGCTATGTCTAATGTTGGGAACTAACTACCTCATCACTTATCCTTGACCCAAACTTATTATTATTAGCATTAACAACTTAAGTCTTTATGTGATTTTGAATCTTGAACTTTATCACATTTTATGCATGTATTTGCATTTCAAATACCCACACATTTTTGTCACCATCTTTGTGACCTCCATTTTACCTTCTATCAAACCATGACCCAATTTTAGTTTCACCTCATCACCTCTTGGTTTGAGCGGGACTACCCTCCTCCCATACTTAGGGCAATTAGAGCTTGAACAAATCATTGAATATTTCATTTTTATTCCATGGCTTATTGACCTAAAGCCACATAAAAAAGGGGCAAAATAGAGACTCTCAAAAATGTCCTCTTGACCAATTTTTGATGTTGAACTACCTTGGACCTATAGTTGACCTTTGGTTAGATATTCACCTAGTTAACTCACCCTTAAAAACACCTTTATATAATTTTACACTCATTAATACACCTAAGACATTTTTTTAAACATTTGAAAACATTAACTTAGGACCCATTTTAACCCTTTTAAACTTAGGAGTATGACCGTCAATGGTTAGCCTAACTGTCAATGGTCAAGATTCCAGACATACAACATAAGACTACTAGCTATAGGCAAAACATGCAAGGGAAAAATAAAAACTTTCCCATTTAAAAATTCTAGCTTAAAATCTCTTAAAATTAACATCTTTATCCTAGACCAACTTAACAACTTCCTTCCTCTTCACTTAGAAACTTTGTGCTATAAATTGAGGGCTCTTGGAAGAGAAAAGGATCTAAAAATTGCATCTAGGCTCTCCTTTTCTCTTTGTGCAGGCATCTAAGATCTTGAAAATCTATCCACATTACTTTTGAAGGCTAGATTACTATTATTCGATCCAATTTCATTTAACTTGTCATTGGCTTCCACTTTGCATCATATAGGTATTTTTCCCTTATTTTTAGCATTTCCTTTCTCCACTAAATATTTTTGTCTCAATCAAATCACTTTCACATTATTACTTACCTTTAGATCCCATATTTAAACTTTTTCTCACTTACCACTCCACGCCCAACTTCATTTCAATTCCTTACTACTTTCCATAATAAACCATTATCAGATTTTGCAACCATCATTGGTTACATCAATAATTTCCAATTACCTAATAATCACTAGTTAGAATAACCATCACTAGTTGGCTTAACCACTAATGGTCACTATCAAGAAAAATAAAATAGTGTTATTTCTTCCCCTTTCACACCCAATCAGACCCTATCTCTATTTTTGGCCTGTCTACAAACCCCAGTCACATACTCTAAACCTAACCTTGATCCACTTATGTATGTGTTGGGTGAATATTTTGTCACCAACTAATTGATGGAAAAATAGGTGCATCAACCATAGCATAAGGAGATTTATAAATCAAAATGGATGTGCTAGCCATAGCCAGATTGAGACAAATCTCTCTTCTCATCAAGGGGAGGTTCCTTGTAAACTACAATATACTATATGTATGCTAAAAATACACATAGGGGTGAAATCATATCATCCATCTCTCTTTTTTTAGAGATGATGTTTAAATAATAGAGGAGAATTCTAATGTAATTACTAAAAGGTCACTTCTCTTCTTTCAAAAGTGATATTCAACAAACAATAGGATTCTTCTTGGGTAGTAATAGAAACCACAAGAAACCAATGAAAGCACAAAGTCTTTCATTATCTCTCCTACTAATTAGGAGAATGGAACACATCAAGATTAAGCGTAGCTCAAATTTTTCACCTAAGACTACAATAGAGTAAAGGATTATGAAGGATAACAAGAGCTCAAAGTCTCTCTAGCATCCTTTACATAAAACACAAACTAAAGACACTTATGGTAGGACCAAGTCTCCCATAGTCAGCTTCAGGACACCTTCTAGGTTATTTCCACTAGTTCTACTTATTTGATTAAATGGACAAGACTATATTTATGAAACAAACATAAGAACAATTTTCTAGATGACACAAGCTTATTCCAACACAAAGTTTGAAAGGTCACTTGCTTTCTCATTCATTTTACAAAATATGATTAACAGTCTGAGCTCAAAGTCTTAGGATTACCTTTCAATTTAGGTAGAGTTTTGATTCTGACAATTAAGAGATCTCCCTTATACAAGATGAGAGATTACAATATATAGCATTACAAGGAAGACTCGGGCACTTGTTTTCATGAAATCAGCCCATGTTAAATTGAATGCCTTAAATATCTATCAAAGAGCCATGCTAGAATAGGGCATCGGCATTAACTTTCTAAATTATCTCAAATATCCCTTCTTTAGCATGGTTTGTCTAGTCTTCTTAATGATATTTACACAATTGTCCATTCATCTTTACTCAATGAAGAAAAATAGGCCGCATCCTTAAATGTTTATGTTCCCTAGCGTCCACTTGGTGAACTATTCCACCTACTAAAAATAACTCTCCTATAGATATTTTTAATTTTCCTATAGTTTCTCTCTCTTTCCTTCTCATATTTTGTCTCTTCTTAGCAATTTGAGCTTTTGGGGCTATCTTCTCACTTTCAGCTGGCTCTTTCAGATCCTTTTCGGGTTGGTCACTGAGCTTGCTCTCAGTTCTTTTGAAAATCAATGGCTATTCTATTACCCTAAAATTGACATTCGTGGAGACATCACTGGTCACCTTGAACCTCTTTTAACCTTGAACCTTGAACTCTTTTGGTTCAAAGGTTCAATGGTTCAATAGTTTTTTGATTCAATGTTTTATGAAGGGCCGTGTTCACTTTCTTTTCTTCTTTGGTTAAACCATTTCTTTGAACCATTTGTTTGAACTTCTTTCTACAATCTTCTACTTCATTTGTTCATTTGAAGCTTCCTTTCAAAATTTGAACTCTTTGAACCCATTGAACCTTTGAACTTTTTGAACCCATTGAACCTTTGAACCTTTTGAACCTTTCAGGTTCAAGGTTCAATGGTTTAATGGTTCATTCTCTTTCTTTGAAGTATTTTTTTCTCTGAGTCCATCAAACTTATTGAACTCATTAAACCTTTGAAACTTGAACTCTTTTTGGTTCAAAGTTCAATGGTTCAATGATTCAATCTTATTTCTTTGATTTCTTCAAAGCTTTAAACTCTCTGGATTTTCTAAGTCTGCCAAAGTCATTTGAACCTTTGAACTCATTGATTCTTTGAACTCTTTTTGGTTCAAGTTTCAATGGTTCAACAATTCAATCTTCACTCTTTGATTCTTTCTTTTCTTTAAGTCTTTTAGACTTATTGAACTCTTTGAACCTTGAATCAAAATGGTTCAAAGGTTCAAAGTTCAATGATTCAACGATTTCTTTGTTAACTCTTTGAATCCTTCTTTTCTTAAAGTCTTTTAAAGTCTTTGAACCTTTAAACCTTCAGAAGTGGGGTTCAATGGTTCAATGGTTTAAAATGGTTCATTCTATTTCTTTGAAGCTCGCCATTAAGTCTTTTGATTGAACTTGAGCATTGAATCATCCTCAAAACAATAAGGAAAAGCCTTAAGTGTTTTGAACTTCCTTTGAAGAAAGCCCAGCTATTGAACCTATGACTTCCTTAGCTAGAAAGGCTAAAATATTTGAAAAAACTTAATTGCTCAGAACATTTTGAAAGAAAGAAAGAGAGCATTTTGGCTTGCAGGACCAAAATGGTCAGTATGTTGTCCACAAAAACAAGTGACAGATTTTGGGAATAACATCTAGCTCCAGTTAGGGACTTCCATTGATTGAAAACTAAAGTAATCGAAGGGAGTAGAAACTAGAATCTTAGTGCCTTCATCTATGCCATTGGGCTATAGAGTCATGCTTACCCAAAAAGAAAGGTGCCAAAAACAAATGATGCCAAAGATAAATGGAAAACACAAAACAAAGAAAGAATATACAAATGTATATATGTACAACTGGATTTATCTAATACTTCAAGGATTGAAGTGCTTTAGATGTTGCCCACTGTGAGGTAGAGTAAATGGCATTCCATCTTGATATTTTAGCAAGAAATTATTTTCACCATTTAAGTGATGAATGGAAAATGGGCCTCTCCATAAGGAATAAAATTTTCCATGCATTTATTTTGATTCTCTCCTCTTGTCCCACAACAAGACTTGATCTCCAATCTAAAAAACATGGATCTTTGATTTCTAGTCAAAGAGTCTCTTCACCAGACTTTGATGCATAGAAATTTAGTCCACCACCATAGTTCTTTGATCATTAAGTTCAGTTAAGCACATGATCCTTTTATCGATGAAATTTTCAAAAGTTGAATCTTTCACTACCTTTGCTAACTTTAACACTGGTAACTCCAGGGTGATTGGTATCTTTGCATTGTGACCATACAAAAGTTGAAATAAGGACATACTAATTACCCTCTTGGGTGTAATTTTGTCTACCCATAAAGCATCAAGTAATGCTTTATGTTAGGTTCTTTGATTTTCATCTACTAGCTTCTTGATAATGGTCACTAAGTTCTTGTTGCTTGATTCTACTTGGCCATTTCCTTGTGTTTAATAGTTAGAAGAGTGGGAGAGAATAATCCCATAATAGTAGCAAAACTAGGTGATCTCATGAGAAGAGAAATAGGTTGCATTATCTGTTACAATCTTGGTTGGGACTCCAAACGTGGAAATAATGTTTTCCTTGAGGAAATCACATACTACTTCTAAAGTGGCCTACTTGATTGGAATGGCTTCCACCCACTTGGTAAAGTAGTCTATGGCTGTGAGGACATAATCATGTCCAACACTTGAGGATGGATTTATAGCACCAATGAAATCAATTCCCCATTGCTGAAATGGCTCTTCTATCACCATAGGCTTGAGAGGTAACGTAGCTAACTTGGGTTCACCAATGAACTATTAACACAACTCACATCTTCACACCCAAGCATATGAATCTTGAAATAGAGTAGGCCATAAAACCTAACTCAAAAAATCTTATGGGTAGTCACAGGCATAGAAAAATGTTCTCAATAAGCCAAATTGTGGAAAGACTCCAAAAGTTTGTTCTACTGCACTTTATCCACACAACAAAGGAATACCCCATCAAGGTTCCTCTTATATAGACCATTATCCCATAGGACAAAATTGGAAGCTTTCAACTTAACAATCCTCTTTTCTTTACAAGATAGGTGAGCAGGGCACTCACCATAAGTAAGGAAATGAGCAATATTTGAATACCACTCATTCATAGTGGTGATAAAAAGAACTATTGGTGTGTCTTCAACTTCTACTTCTTCATGCCCTACCTCTTCTAGTATGTTATCAGTAATTAATTGGTAAAGACCCCTTCCCTGCACAAGCTTCATTCATTTGATAATAAGATCAAACTCTTGGATTTTAGCAATCCAATTACCCTTTTTAGTCCCAAACTCTTACTGAGTTAGTATGGACTTGATTGTTGTATCAAGAACCAAAACAACAATATGTGAGTTCAAGATGTAAAAATGGAAGTGTTTTACTACCTTTACCATAGCATATGCATGCTTCTCCATGTTTGAGTATTTCAACTCATGAGCTTTGAGGGGGCAACTCATAAAGGAGATGGGAGATTCCACACCTTCTTTGTTCTACTGAACCAAAATAGCTAAAAGCATATGTTTAGAAAAATAGATGTACATTATGAAGTCTTTAGTGTAATTAGAACAAACTAGAATTGGGGCATGGATGATATCTTCCTTGATGTCTTGAAATGCTAACTTTCCTTCTTCAGTCTAGCTGAAAGTGGATTTTCCCTTTGTCATATTTACAATGTGGTGAGTCTTCTCTATGAATTTAGGAATGAACCTTCACATAAAATTCACCTTTCCAAAGAAAGAGTGAATTGTAGTCTTACTAGTAGGAAGAGCAAGCTCTTAGATAGATTTGACCCTTTTTGGGTTGATCTTTATGCCTTCTTGGGACAAAGTGTGACCAAGAAGTTTACCTTTTGTAATCCCAAAAACTGACTTCTTGGAATTAAGATAAGTACCATTATGCCTACATCACTCCAACACTTTTTTTAGATGATGCACATGATCAGGATGATGCTTAGAAAAGACTATCAAATCATCAAGGTATACCACAATGAACTTACCCATTTCATCTCTGAAAGTAAGATCCATTGCTCTTTGGAAGTTGGCGCTAGCATTGATCAAGATGAAAGGCATTCTATGATATGCAAAGGTTCCCTAAGGTGTTATGAAAGTGGTCTTATGATGGTTTACTTCATGAACTTCTACTTGATTATATCCCAAAAAACCATCTAGCATTGATAACATCTTAGCACCAGTCATTGTCCGTAACAGCTGATCCATGATGGGTAGGGGATAATTGTCTTTTAAGGATGACTGATTCAAATTTCTAAAATCAACACACATGCAAATTTCTCTATTTTTCTTTCTTACAAGGATTATATTCACAATCTAGGTAGAATTATGGATTGGGAAAATAATCTTTGCATTCAACATTTTCTATGTTTTAGACAAAATCATGTCTGATATCTTGGGGTTGTACTACCTTTGCTTTTTCTTGTGAGGCAATGACCCAATCTTGAAAGGAATTTTGTGCTTGATTTCTTTAGGTTTGAGAGGCTTCACATCATCATATGAATATTCCAAAACATCAACATAATGGCAAAGCAAAGTAATGAATTTGAGTTTCTCATCAGGAGTGCAATATTTCCTAATGTTGAATATTTTTGGATTGTCTTCTATACTCAAATTGATTTCATCAAAATCTTTAGAGGATTTTGAATCCATTTGCTATTCTTTGACAAACCTATCATGCTTGTCAAAAAGTTTCTCAAGAGAAACTAATCCTTTGTGAATTTTATTTCCTTTGAGCTGAAGGATCTCTTCCTTATCTTTTGAATTTGTTTTGGGAGTTGATTCCTACGATGGAGATTCACTACCTTCAAATTGAAGCTTTTTAAAGCTATCACTTTATTAAATAAAAGTAATTATTTGGTTATCACCATTAAATACCTACCAATGGTCAACATTATCACCTACACTTGGTCAAAATATCAACTCGATAGTGTACCTATCTTCTTTCAAATCTTGGTGAGGGACCAAGAGAGTTATAGAGATGGCCAATTCATCAACACGACTATTGAATTCCTTGGGCACAACAAAAATACTGAAAGCATCAAAGCTTTCAATGCAGTCCCACACTAGATTGTGATAATGTCACAATATTTCATTCTTGATTTAGTATAGCTTCCTCACCTGACAAACAACTAGCTCAGCATCTCCTTTGGCATGAAGGATATTAACACTTTATCCTGAGCAGCCTTTAATCTAAGCAACAATAATTCATATTCAACAATGTTTTTGGTGTTGCTAAACTATAACTTATATGCATAGGGGAAGATATCTCCTTGAGGAGATATTAAAACAACTCTAGCTCTAAAACCAGTTGAAGCATTGCTACCATCGAATTCTAGAATCCAAATATCATCAAAATTTGATCTTCTTTCAGATTTTCCTTTATTAGGAAGAGATCTTTTTTCATATGTACTTCACCTTACCAATTCTTCTGATGTTTCATCTAAATTTTTTTGATTGTCACTTATGGAATTTTCATCTACTAAAATAGAAACCTCTTCAGTAGTCAAAAATTAATTACCCATGCCTAAAGACTCAAACAAAATTTGAGCTTCAGGCGCTAAAGTTTGAGTAACAATATACTTTGCCTCCTTCTCAAGGAGTAGCCTTTACATGATGCCCTTGATAGGGATTCTCACCTTAGATAGGTCCATGCTTAATTATCCACCAACATCCTTGTAAAAATTTCACCTAAGAAGAATGCCATAAGAGGCCAGGATGTTGGCCACCAGGACTGTCATTTTGATTCTCTTATCTAGGAAGGCCGCAAATGCAAATTGAGCATCTTTGATTTGTTCCAGCAAAGGAACTTATTTGTTTTCCTTGGAGAAACATCTCCCAAAGGTCTTAGTTAGTGTGAGACCAAGAGATTCTACCACCTTGATAGGCATGACATTTTCATATGCACCAGAATCTATTATGCAATTATTTAGTTGATGGTTATTTATTAGCAGGGAGACATAAAATGGTTCTGTCTTTCTAGGGGTAGCTGGAGGAGTGATCACAAGATTATTTTAGGTAAGTTTGTTCTTTGGGGTAATAGGAGTAAATTTTAAAGCATCTTGTCTTGTAGGGATGGTTTTAATCTTGACACATTGAACTAACTTATCCAATTACTCAGGGTTGGATTGTAAGAATTATAACTTAGACATTTAAATTTTGGTATTTTTAACATGGTCAATTATATCAAATGACTAAAATGAATTTGAAATAGAGGAAGGCAGTCCATCAATCTAGTTTTTACTAGGTGTAAGACTGGTCTATGAATTTGAAGCAAAAGATAAAAGAACATTTGAGGTACTTACTATTTTAGTGCTCACTAGGTCCTTTAATTAGAAAGGCAGTGAAGTTCCTCATTTAACAATTGAAATTACTGGTCGAGATTCTTCCCATATTTTTCCTTTATTTTCTTGTTGAGTTGACTAGTTTTGGGACGTGGTAAATATAATGTATGATCCATCAAATGCTTCACCTTTACTTTTGGGTTCATCCTAGTAATTCAAAAAACTAATGTTGAAGTCGCTAGTTGATTCTTCTTGGTTCTCTACAAAGAGATTAGAGTCATTTCTTGGTTCAACTCAAGTTAGAAAGAAAAATTATATTTAGTTTCAAGATAACCAACTACTGAGTTCATTAGTGTTACCTCAATGATAAGCTTCCCTAGTGGGGGAGGAAGGTGGTTTGGTTGCCCTTGATTTCTAGTAGCATTGCCCTGATACGACTGGTTGGGAAATGTCCTCCTTGGTATATCCAAATAAGAAGTAGAAGTAGACATCCCTTGTGCCATTTTCATTTTAAGAGCTAGCAATTCATTTGTTAGCTTTTGCACCATCAGATCAATGGTGTTTCTAGAAGAATATTCATAAAACAAAGAAAATTTACCTCTGTTAAGATCTCTTCTTATCTTTCTTGTGAAGATAAGGTCATCTTCAACCTCAGTGGCCAAAATTTGAGATGTAGAAAGATCTACTTGGCCATCTCATCTCAACAGGAAACTTACTTCAAGAAGCTGAGAATTGATGAAGAAGCATTTGAGATTCTCAAGCATCAGCTAAGCAATTATGGGAATCTTATTCCTCAGCTTGTCAAAATTGGCAATGAAGTCTCTCATGGGTTCATGAGGATCCTTCTTCATCTGTGTAAGATGAGATAGTAGGGCATGTGCATCTTTTACAGGTTTGAACCTGGCCTCAAATTTGCCTTTGAGAGTGTTCCAGTCAGCCATTGTTTTCACTTGCAGATGATAAAACTAGTTTGTAGCTGCTCCTTACAGTGACTCCAAAAATATTCTGACCGTAATGTCTTCATATTCAATGCCTATTACCCCACAGGCTATGCAAAAGGCTGTAATATGTTCATTGAGATGAACCTTCTCTTCACCATAGAACTTGGGGAAATTTTTCCTTGAGCTATGGGGTAGCTCATGTAGAGGTGGGGTCAGATTCAGGGGACCAAAAGTATTACCACAGGGTCCTTGGACTACCATGATATGGCTATTGAAAGGAGGGATAATAAATATCTATGGGATATGTATGTACAAAGATTTGCTAGTAGAGGAAAGAGAAGCTTTGCCTGGTATTGGAGACCTGATGTTTGTAAGAGGAAAATTCCTAGTTTACTAAAGATGAGTTTGTGGAGGGGAAAGGTCACAATTATTCTGCTGCACAAGCTCAAATATAGGGTCAACAATTCCTTGAGATTTCTAGCTTCATGTGTATGGAGGATCTGTTAGAGTGTAAAATGGATAAGGAAAATAATTGGAACTATTTCAATTTGAACCTTGAGGCTTCAAATTTATTATTCTTCCCTAGCAAAGTCACCAAAAACTATTGGTATGAAGCTCTCAATGTTATTTCATACTTCACATTGTTCCTCAGTGATGTGAAATTCTTTAATTTGAATAGACTGGAAAAGGACTTGAAATGGTCGTCATTCCCCAGCATAATCACCAAAATATATTGGATGAATATTTTGTCACCATTTGATTGATGTCAAAATAGGTGCATGAACCACAACATAAGAAGATTTATACAACAAAATAGATGTGGTGGCCACAACGAGATTGAGACAAATCTCTCCTCTCACAAGGGGAGGTTCCCTGTAAACTATAGTACACTATATATATGTTGAAATTATACACAAGGGTGAAATCATACCATCCATCTCTTTTTTTAAGAGATGATGTTCATAGAATAGAGGAGAATTCTAATGTAATTACTAAAAAGGCACTTCTCTTCTTTTAGAAGTGATATTCAACAAATAGTAAGATTCTTCTATTACCCTAAAATTGATCAATGATTGTTCTATTACCCTAAAATTGACATCCATGGGGATATCACTGGTCACTTTGAACCTCTTTGAACCTTGAACTCTTTTGGTTCAAAGGTTCAATGGTTCAATGGTTTGTTGATTAAATGTTTTATGAAGCGCTGCATTGGCTTTCTTTTCTTCTTCAGTTGAACCATTTGTTTGAAATTATTTCTAGAATCTTCCACTTCATTCATTCACTCAAATATTCCTTTCAAACTTTGAACTTTTTGAACCTGTTAAACCTTTGAACCTTTTGAACCTTTGAACCTTTTGAACCTTTCGGGTTCAAGATTCAACGGTTCATCGATTCATTCTATTTATTTGAAGTCTTTTATTATTTAAGTCCATCAAAATTATTGAACTCATTGAACATTTGAACCTTGAACTCTTTTGGTTCAAAGTTTAACGGTTCAACGATTCAGTCTTATTTCTTTTATTTCTTTGAAGTTTTGAACTCTCTAGATTTTCTAAGTCTGCTGAAGTCATTTGAACCTTTAAACTCATTGATCCTTTGAACTCTTTTTTGTTTAAGGCTCAATAGTTTAATAGTTCAATCTTCACTCTTTGATTCTTTCTTTTCTTTAAGTCTTTCAAACTTATTAAACTCTTTAAACCTTAAACCAAAATGGTTCAAAGGTTCAAAGTTTAACGATTCAACGATTTCTATGTTAACTCTTTGAATCCTTCTTTTCTTTAAGTCTTTCAAAGTCTTTGAACCTTTGAACCCATTAAACCTTTGAACCTTCAGAGGAGGGGTTCAATGGTTTAATAGCTCAAAGTGGTTCATTCTATTTCTTTGAAGCCCGTTATTAAATATTTTGATTGAACCTGAGCATTGAATCATCCTCAAAATAATAAGGAAAAGCCTTAAGTGTTTTGAACTTCCTTTGAAGAAAGCCCACATGTTGAACCTACAACTTCCTTAGCTAAAAAGGCTAGAATATTTTACAAACTTAACTGTTTAGAACATTTTGAAAGAAAGAAAGAGAGCATTTTGGCTTGCAGGACCAAAATGGTCAGTATGTTGTCCACAAAAACAAGTGACAAATATAGAAAACCTCCTCCTCCTCCTCCTCCTCCTCCTCCTCCTGCTTCTTCTTCTTCTTCTTCTTCTTCTATTTATTTTATCTATTCTTGTATTAAGCAAAAAATAAAAACATATGGTAAAATAGCATTAGTTTTTAATTTGTTGATTATTGTTATGTAAAATTTGGTATGTGTATTTATGTTTGTGTTATTAAAATTATATCCAAATTTAATATCATTATGATCATTATTTTATGAGATATGCTTAAATCAATTATTTTCTATTTATTTTAATAAAAATGACTATTAAATAGGTCATATATTCTAATATAAGAATTATTTTCTTATGAACTTTGTATATGTTGTGCCTATTTATCTTATATCAATGCTCTCCAATTTTTATAATAATTTAATTTGTATTTTATGAGATATAGTCATTTTACTAACTACATGTTTTCATTTGTTTATTTCATTTGGTTGTTTTCTAACTTGCAGGTTTATTTTTCATATATCTATACTAACTTGTAAGTATTTGGTATATGGGAGATTTATAATATATTATTTTTTTAGGTTTTGATTTTCCATCATCATAATATTCCCAAACTTTATTTGGAGCATCATTTTTCAATCATTATCTTCTTTTTCTTCATAACAACTTTTTCATTATTTGAAAAGATGTTACTTTTCCTATCACTTGCAATTTCTTCTCAAATATGGTAAAACTGTAGACACTCCATTTTGTCCATTTCCATGTCTAAATGGACATCAAATTAATTTCTTTGATGAAACACAAATTTATCTAAAAAATGTTGAATCAACCTAATTCCCATAGAATTTTGATGTATGCATTATGTAACACATTAGTACATGCCTAATTGAGGTAATGAACTACATCATATCACTCAATTTGTTAAAAAGTACCCAAACTCGATACCTTGTTTAGCAATGCCCAACAATAAATTAACCAAATTCTTATATTATCACATCTTATCCCATGAAATTCACATCAAATTACATTTAGTTAATTAAGAGTAATTAATTAGCTAATCTTCTTCTTAAAATTAGGCTACATGGAATGCATATATTATAAATATAGAAAAATAAATATTCATATTTATCGTCGTCATCCAAGAAAATTTCTAATTTAATATTCAAATCACATGGCAAGGCCTACCTCTTCTTAAAAATATTACACATTACAAATCTTACACCTTACAAAACTTGCCCCATGTGTCGTCATCATGAAAATGAATGATAAATTTTGGACCCTTGATCCTCATCTCAAGATGGATGGTTAACATCTATTTCAAAAGTGTATAAATTGGAGGCACTTCCTCTAATTTATATAATCTCTTCTAGTGCAAATTTTTAATGCCAAAATACCTCCAAAAACATTCATTGTAGTCTTATTATGCCCACATGCCAAGAAAAATAAAAAAAATCCAAGCTAAATGAAGGGGAGATGATGCAATAGAACCATCAATAAAGATTCCATTATCCACAAGCCAAGATCTAGCCATGACCAGATGCCAATAATTTCTCAAAGCTCACAAGGAAGGTAAGTATATGCCTCTAGTTGTAGTTTTTATTCTTGTTATTCATAGCTCCCCCTAGGTCTTAGGCTTGAATTATTAAGTTTTTATGTGTTTTGTTTTTATTTATCTTACTAACACTTGACTAACTATTTGTTAGATTCCTTGGATACATAATGGCATGCCTAGTAGGATGAGATTATGCACCCCACGTCTTCATCTTCTTCACTCAATTCTTCTCTTTCCTTTTCTTTCATTAAAAAAATAAAAAAATAGCCATTAAAATAGTTGTCATTTTTAATTCGTTTACTATTTTTATTTCAAAATACAGGCCCAAGTCATAACCCTAGCCTAGTCCAAGTGTGAACATCTTCACCAGTCCAAACTAACAACTATGAAAAATTGAAACCTTAAAACCACAACAAGAACACCTTTGGTAATGGAATAATTGAGTCACATCATGTTGAAATAGTGCAAACACCATCTGTCCATCCTATGTTACAAATAGAACTTGTTCCATATCAATAGTTTATTCAAAAAGTGTAGCCTACATGTCAAACTAGACTAGTTCCTCAAATTCCATTGTTAAAACCTTTGAAATTCCCTCTAACAATAATAAGATCCACTCCTAGTGTCTTTACTGACCTTGGAGAGCCCATTAAAGTAGTGTTTCACAAACTAGTTGAGACCAATATGATTAGTTGGCCACTTCCAAAACACTATCCTGAGGGTATACCACATATAGATTGGTACATAGAACATGAGTTGTGTGAATTCCACCATGTTTATGGTACTTATATACATCATTGTGTGTATTTGAAACACCTTATTAAAAACATGTTATAAATTGGGGTAATTTATTTGGATAATAGAGAATCTACTTCCAATCTAAACTTGGGTATTTAAAAAAATCCTTTTTCCACAAAATAATAATATAGATCAACAACAACCATAATGAATACCACAACAAAAACAATAATATTATAAACAACCATAATTTTAACAACAACAATATAAACATCAACTAAATGGGATAAACCAAGTCTAAAATGACCCCAAAAACCAATAGACTTACCACATAGTTACACATGACTATAATAAATTTGTAGGTCGTATTGTGGGTGGGCATGTATCTACCATTGCCATCGATATTAGGCCAAGTGATAATATACTAAGACTATTGAAAAATAATTCTAATCAACATACCTATACTAGTAATCCTTCCTTGACCTACGATTATATCCAAGTGCAACACAACTAAGGATTTCCATTTCAAGACCTGATGCTGATAACTTCTCATTGATTTATGACCATAACTAGGTACACTAGTAACCAAGAATAATCCTCTCTCACCCATCTCCATCATCTTCTATTTATAATAATCTTATATCCAATCTAGATTATCCAATCACAACTTGATCATCTAAGATTACCATCCCAAGCCTACAACCTCGTGCCAATGAACCAATCCAACCCACCATGCTAGCTAGGAACAAGCTATTTACCACTATTAAGGAAAATACATATGACATCATGTAATAACTTTAGAATACACTTGCATAAATATCTATTCTAAACTTATGGCATATGTCTACCATCCATAAGAATATCCTTATAGATATCCTTAGCCATT
Source organism: Torreya grandis (assembly GCA_037957365.1). Classification (NCBI taxonomy): domain Eukaryota; kingdom Viridiplantae; phylum Streptophyta; class Pinopsida; order Cupressales; family Taxaceae; genus Torreya; species Torreya grandis. Next base: position 1,662,778 of record JARHVA010003438.1, read on the forward strand.
CCCATGTTCCAAATAACATAACCCTATATTGATTTCAAGCTTTAGTTGGACACTTATACCTAGGTCAATAGTTAACCTTCAACCAAAGAAATATGTTATTGACTAACCCTCTTCATAACAACCCATTATACATTTAATCTGTCATCACATGGCACAAAGTTAAACATGTCCTCAAAGATAATGTATTGGGCTTGAATATTGTGTCTTTGAAGCTAATCAAGCATCTAGAATATACAATAACGAACATATAATTGGAAAATATTACTATCAAATCCTATGATAATGAATAATGATAATCAAAATGAACCATAAGATTTAAAGTGATCATTAGGCCTTTGACCCATGATACATGTTTATATGTACTTAACCTAGATCTATTATACAATTTGCTTTTGGTTAGACCATAGATATATGAAAATCATGAAATCCCTTTGAAATTACACTAGTATATCTGATATGGAATTAACATACACACTTGGAGAGATTTCTTTAGGTTCCCTCTGACTAAGCAATAATATGGGAACAACTCTAGGCTATGGGTAACCTATTATGGGGCTGACTTCTGAACAAGGCCAACTTCTTCTCGATGGATCACCTATACTAATGCTTCTTTACGGAAAATACTTAGAAATGGGGAAAGGGATCCTAAGAAAGCTAACCAACTGATGCACCAAATATAAAAGTAAGGATCCCATAAGCTTGAATACATAATAGATCTGTAAAAGATAATACTAGCTCACACAACCTCAATATCAATATAATTATGTAAGAATTTCATAGACTAGGTTGAGGAAGCAATGAATGCAAATAAAGAGGAGTTCTAAGACTCAATGGAAGATTAAATCAATGGTAGAAAGAAAACTAATCTAAACCTATAGATAGCTTGAAAACATGCTAAAATATGTTATAAATAAGGAAAATTAATATGATTTAATCTCCTTCACAAGGCCATAATGCACAACTCACCAAACATAGACCCAAGGCAAGAGATAGGTAGATAAAGTCTATATTACTTCAAAAAGTAGTTATTAAAAATTATTGAAAGGGTTTAGCCTAATCAAGAGGAGAATATATTACAATATATCAAATAGTCCCCTGATACTCCCAAAAAATGAGCATCTTTTTACGAATGAGAAAGAATGGGTAATATAGAGAAAGGAAGAAGAGTGATCTGAGCAACATTTCAAGTGACAATTCGGGTGATGGTTCTACCCCAATTGGGGGAAAAACTTTTGGGAGCCATAACTTGTATACCATAGATCCATTTGACTCCCGTTTTGAACTGTTAGAAAGCTAAGAATGAGGGGAAAATTGTGAGATGGAATTAAGCTTTGATTTGTGGGTTTTGACCCTCGAAAAACAAGTGAAAGTGCCCCAAATTTCAATTTTAGTAGTGTAGTCTAAAAATAGTAACTTTCTAAAAATAGTAATTCCTCGAATTCTATGTTGTTGTAAATCATGGAAGTCAAACCACTAAATAACCCTTGATATTGGTGACCTTACACATCCTTCTCATACCTTCAAAACATGTATAAATGAAGATGTAATCCAAAATGGAAATTAGACATCTCTTCTTAAAGATAGGCATATGCTTTGGTCTGTAAATTTGATGAATAAAACATCTCTTCTCAAAGATAACATTATTACTATTATGTTGTTTTAGTTTCTTGAATTATCTTTTAACAAAATCTTTTGAGTTTTGGATCAAAGAGAGAAGAGGGAACACATTAATGAAGAATAATCAATGAGCTACCACCTTTCAATGAATGTTCTACCATATTTTTATCAAGTAAGGATTAATATATCATAGACAAGATAGCCTTCATTTGTCCCAATAGCCTTTGAATCATTTCATTGATTGATAAATGCACTAGAGGATTAGAGTTTACCAAAGGTGTAAATTCATGATATTATTTATTTTAAACCCTAAAAATATATTAAATTATCTAACTACAATTTCCAATCCCCAAATCCTTCTCTTGGAATTATATGCCATCTTCCACTTGACTTGTTCATGAGTACAAAATCTTCATATCTTGAACCTAAAAAACTCATCACCATGTCTATTTTGAGTGGTTATAGGTACCTTTTTTGTCAATATTGTGACTATATTGGAAGGTGAGACACTCCATAATCACATATCTACCCCATTTTAATATTTGAGCATAGGTCTACTATAGATGAAAACCAATCTATTTTTTTGGTTTTCCTGTAGTCAATATTGATGAAGTTCCATAGGTTTTTGATCTTGCTTCGGTAATAGTTTCCACCCTTTTATATGTATTAGGTCTAAAATAAAAAAAAATCCTTTAAACCTTATGGAACCTTAGGAATCATTATCTACATAGATGTTCTTTAAAGAGTAAAGATCACAATAATCAAACCATACTATGACCCCCAAAAAAGGACCCCATGAGTTCTACATATTCAAACTAGAGGTTGAGACTATGTTTTAATGGTGATGTAACTTCATCATAACCATCTTGACTATATGACTGTGCCCATGTTTAAAAAAATTTCAACCAATATATGATGGCAATACAACTCTTTGAAGCATTTTCTCTATTTTGACCTAGGTCATATGTTTGACCTCTACTTGAAGTTTCATTTCTTCAAATTTTAATATTATCCATCAATCTTGATGTATGCCTTCTCAAATTGTGCCATTTATTATCTCTTCATTTGTTCTCAAGATCCTATTATAGTCTCTTTGACTCCTTGAAATCATGTGCACCATAGATCTCCCTTTGTACAAATGAATTTGAGACATAAATCTGCTAGTTTAGAATGTTTAATACACTTACCACCCATTCATTTGATCTTAGGATTCAATAACTTTTTAACCCATCGATCACCATTAGATCTTGTTTGTATGATGGCTCATGCACCATTGATCTACTTAGACCCAGTGTCTTTGTCAATCACTGTGCACCATTAGATTTCCACTTAGGTACCTAAGATCTTGACACTTGTCATTAACATGTTTATGCTGATTTTTTACTTGATTATTATGATTGATCTTTGATGTATGATCAAATGAATGATGCTATATCTTCATAACTCACTAACATCTATGATCATGCACTTGCCATTAGATTTGATCTTAGATTCTAATATTTGGACACTTTCTAGTCATGTTTTTGTCCTTGGAACATTTGAATCCAAAAAAATATTTTTAAAGGATTAAACTTGATGTATTCATGCATGTCTCACTCTATAAGTCTAAATTTATAGGATTATATCTTGAGATAGCAAGCTCATCAAGACACAATATTTGTAGAGCATGATTTAGGCATGAAGAACATTATGTCCATGAGATTATTTTGGCTTGAGAGGCTTTCTATTCATACTTATAAAATTCACAAAAAAATTGGTTTGTTCATTTCTTTCTAATGTGTGATGATGGTTTGGCTCTTTTATGCTTGAGCTTGAACTTTTAAGGATCAAAATGAGTTTCTGAGACTTTGAAACCTAGTTTATGTCCATGAAGTTCATCATCATGATCATTATATCTTCTCATCCTTTCTATCTAAGAAAAATATTGGTATATGGGAAAAATTTGGCCAACATATTTGGTGACTCACAAGGAAGCATGCCTGCTATGCTTGAGAACCCAGACTAGTTGCCTTATCCAAACCATTAGGCATAGAGTTTATACTGATCTAAATTAAGTATGGATATCTCTTTAGATAACTTCCTCTTGAAATAAAAAGAACCAAAAACAAAACAAAAACTATGCCTAAGGAAGTTATGGAAGGGAAACACATAAATAAAAGAAACTAACCTAAAAAAATCAAGGGAAACTAACCTAATAAAGAAAAGTGCACACTTGCATTTAGATAAAATCATGAAATCTACTCTAATATATACAATATTGTACAACAATTTACACCCACTTTTCTCCTAGGTAAAATTTAAAACTTTTAGTATCATTCACTTATAACAAACCAATATGAAAAATACCTTGCTTTAGAGGTAACATAAATGATGAACCAAAAAGCTTGATGGCTAATCCTTTTGATGTGCTCTCTAATGGATGAAAAGGAACAAATATGTCTCCAATGTAGACATATTGGTCCAAGTATTCTAGGCTGCAGTCATGTTGGACTTTAGTATCACTTGTTTGATGTTTCTCATCACCCTTGAGAAAGTCTTACATGAAGACTTCATTTAGGCTCTTGAGAACAGCTATACTTGGTTCACTTGGTGGTTCAAAAAGACCATATTCTTTCATCTTGTCCTTAAAAAAATAAGTATTGATCATGTTTAGATAATAATTCTAATAATGTTTTAGAGGAAGGACATGTCTCTTAGCCTCTTCAAACTCTTTAGTTATGGCATTAAATCATTGTCATAACTCTTTAGGCTCTTCACTAGTATGCTTATCAAACTACATCACCTAAGTACTTGATATGTATCTATTAATCTCACTCAATATCTTGTATTATTTTTTAATTACAAATAAGGGTTGATTTGACCATCCAAGGTTTAAAATATCACACCTATCTTGCTCAAGATCTGATTTACTTTCCTTTTGCTCCAACATATCAAATTTATCCTCAATTGACACATCATCTTGAATTAGACCAACCTTAAGCACCTAGTTCTAATATTATTCATAATATACGTATAAAAGAGCTTGAGTAGTCCAATCAAGATTTTCCTCATGTTTAGCTTGAGGATTGCCCTCTTCAAGCAAGTTTAAAACACTAAGCTACACCATTTCACTTAAAATATCTAATCACAAATGTTGCCATTGATCTTCTAAGTTGTTTGAGATGACCTTGACCTCCATAAAAATGTTCATGAAGTTTTTCCTCTTACTTCTCATCAAGCTCCTATAACTTAAAATATGAAACATGCTCCTCCCTATGAAGTGGAATACCTATCATGATCTCCTCATCATAGACACTTGTATTATCCTCTTGAATCTCTCTGATGACTGCAAGCTCCTCGTCTATCCTTTGTAAAATAAGGAAAAGGCCATGATATGGATAATAGGCTATTTGAGGGCCATATATTATGATTATTAGGCACTTATTTAGACTACTTAACTTTCTAATATATGCTCAGAATTTCCATTAATGTTTGAATACTTACCTCTAAAGGTTGATTAGATGAAGAGAACACTAAAAATCTTCACCAGTAAACAATGTAGTAGGTCCCACTAGGTGTGCCATAAACTATTATGGCATTAATCTACATCCTTAGAGAGATTTATTGAAACTCCCTTCAACTAATCTATATTAAGGGAACTACCCTAGGTTTTGGGTAACCTATGATGGGGTTAAACCTCTGGAGAAGGTCAAATTCCTCTTAATAGATCACCTATACTAATGTTATTATAGGGAAAAGGGTTATAAAGGGGGAAATGGCTCATTAAAAAATCTAACCAGATGATGCACCAAATAAAAAAGGAATACTCCCATAATATTGAACTAGATCTGGAGAATATAATACTAGCTCACAAAACCACAAAATCAAGCTAATTACATAATTATCTCATAGACTAGGTTCATGAAGTAATGAATGCAAATAAAAAGGATTTATAAAACTCATTGAAATATTAAATCAATGGAAAAAAGAACACTAATCTAGACCTATAAATAGCTTTAAAATAGTCTAAAAGATGTTGTTGATGTTTAAAATTGCACTTTGATTCTAACACCAATAATGGGAAGTTTCAAGATGTGGTACTTGTGACTTGAAACAACCTCCAAATTTTTAAGAATCTGGTCTCTTCTTTATATCAAGTGTATACTAGGAAAATGGATAGGAATTTTAACAAAAACACAAATGCAAGAAAGAAAATCTAACTATGGCGATGCACCTAAATGTAATTCAACTTTAATCCTAAGCACAATGAGACTATATGTAAGATTCAATTACATTTAAGAGCAAACAAGTGCATGATTAATGTAAAAGATGGAAACAATAGAAATAGAGGCTCACAACATAGAATACTTTTGTAGTGATATAGAAAATATCAACAAAGGCACAGGGTTCAATCTTCTTATTTGAATTCTCCAGTCACATAAGAGGCACAGAAACATGCATAGTTTTATAAACTTTCCAACTCAAAAAAATGGAACAAAGGCAAATGACATTCCTAATCAGAGCTCGAGAATGTCTAAAACTCTTGAAAACACAACCTAGACTAATTTCGTAATGACACAAAAAATATCAACAAAGGCATAGGATTCAATCTTATCATTAATTCTCCAATCACATAAGAGGCACATAAACATGCACAGTTACATAAACTTTCCAACTTAAGAAAATAGAACAAAGGCAAATGATATTCCTAATCACAGCTCTAGAAATTCTAAACTCTTGACAATAATTCTCTCAAAAAATTCTCTCTAGTATTTGATGATCCTCTCTGGTGATCTCTACACCCTTATTTATAGCCTTGGATTCACTCTAGATTGTCTGTATGTTCCCAATCTAACAGCCCAATTGAAATCTAACTAAACTGGAAGTGTCTAACAAAAGATATTTCTTAGATTTTGAAATGCTATATCTTCCAACAATTCATTGGTTGAAATAGATCGCAGGACACTCCCTTCTTTTAAATGGAAGAGGACACTTGGCCAATTCTTTGAAAACCTTCTTATTACCAGAGAACGACACTTAGCGTGTTCTGCAACACTTACCAAAGACATGTGGCACTCCCCACATAAATTATACTCTTTTATGTCTTTGATCAGGAATGTTTTGCCTTTGACACTTGTCACAATCTACTTCTTCAAAACTTTTAACAAATTAATAGAAATAAGACCCATAACATTTCTTACCCAAACAACTTTAAAAAGGGGCATAGGGATAGGTGGCAATCTTTGCTTGCCTCAACAAAGGACACGTGGCGATCTCTGCATTACTTAACTAGGGGTATGTGGCAATCTCCGCTACTTTTAGCCACCTTTTGAGAAACCTACAGAAGGTGACATGTGGTGGTCTCAACTTCACTCTATTTATATTATAGAAACAATTAGGCCTCATTTCATATTTACATGGATAGCGACACTTGGCAGCTTTTGCTTGCTTTAGAAGCAAAACTTGAGACCCACCATAGTTTTTGTTATATCGATGAAGCAAAATGAAGATAATTCAGATATTGACACTAGTGGCTTCTGCTCTCTTCAGCTGGGATACATGGCATCTTCTGTTGCTTTTTAGAAAATCAAATTGAAACGTTCTGTGATTGCCACTTGGCACTTTTTGCCTAATCCTGATACTTAGCTTGTTGAAACCTTCTACTAAAAAAATATTTGAAAAGTGGATGCTGATATGAAATGTGGATGCTGACACTTGTCATGTTCTACTGAGTTGCTATGAGACACATGGCATGTTTTGTAGCCTTATTGAAATTATGAAAAGTGCCTCAAAAAATGACACTAGGCAGCTTCTGCCTGACTTCAACACTTAGAGAAAAATGAATCAAAAGGAATTTAAAGCTTGTGCTCTATTTCAAAACTTCACCATCTCAAACCAAAGTGTGCGGGGATAGTGATCTAGAACATGTGCTACTAAAAATAAGAATGAAATGTAGAGTATTTTTTACTCTACAGTTATTGGCAACCTCGAGGACTTTTGAGCCTACTAAAAAAGAAACCACAACTCCCACAAGATCAAGAATCACTAAAAAACATAGTTTAACTAAAATATTTCAAATAGATTCCATTCATAGGAATATTTTTAGGTTCACCTTCCATTATTTCTAGCTCAAATTAATTTTGCTATTTACACACAAATTTTATAAGGGCCAGTCCATAATGCTTCAAACTTAGTGTGTTGACCTAGTTTGGCAACTCTTGCATCCCATTTCAAAACAATTGAGCCTATTTCAAATTGGGGATTTGAATTCTTTTTATCAAAATAGTTTTTAATTATTTTTTTATGCTTTATCAATGAATCATGTGCTGCATCCCTCCTTTCTTGAACTTCTAGAAGTTCTACGAGTCTGACCTACATGGGGCCATTTTCTTCAATTTCAATCTATTTGATCAGCTAGAGAGAAAGAATCTCCAAGCTTAGGGGAATTACAACAGGTTTCCCATATACCAATTCATATGGGGACATTTTGATCACCTATTTAGGTGTGATTCTATTAGCCCAAAGTGCTAAATTAAGCACTTTATGCCACTCTTTCTGATGATCAACCCCTACTCTTTTGATGAATCTAATCAGGTTCTTATTAGTTGATTCTGCCAAATCATTACCCTAAGGATAATAATTAGAAGTTTTCAGATATATTCCATGATTTAATGTAAAGTTAGATACTTTGGACCCTAAAATTGCTTTAGCATGATCTGAAATTATAGTGCAAGGAGCCCCAAAATGAGTAGTGATACTCCCTAAAAAATCTAGGATCACATTTTCTTTTGCTTCTTTGAGTGGCACTGCCTCTGTCCATCTGGTGAAATAATCTATGGTTGTCAAGATCCATTTGTGAGCCATAATAGACACTAGATTTATCATTCCAATGAATTCAATACCCCATTGAGTAAAAGGTTCATCCACAATTGTAGGACTAAGAGGCATTGCTGCATTCCTTCTCATCCATACATAATATTGACAAGATTGACATTTTTTTAACTAGCTGATAACAATCTGTAAATAAAGTAGGCTAGAAATAACCTACCTCACTTATCTTTATAGTTGTAGTCTTTTTAGAAAAATGTCCACTTGATACTCCATGATGCATTTCATGTAGTATTTTCTTACCCTCGTCCTTTTCTACACATCTTAACAATTTGCCATCAGAATTTCTTCTAAAAAAAACCTATTTAATTAAAACAAAATGAACTCCTTGCATCCTATAGTATCTTCTCTTATTTTGAGGGAGTTCTCTTGGGTAAATCCCATTTTTCATAAAATGAGTCTTGCTTGTAACCCAGGATTCCTAATCAACTTCTTGTATTCTCAATACAATTTCTTCTTCTGTTCCTAAATTTATTTCTTTAGGTATCATCTTTTCAAGCTCTTGAGTCATATATTGGCACAAACCCCTACCTTTGACTAATTTAGTGGGTTTGACTTCTACATCATATTCAAGGATCTTAGTTATCTAGTTTTCTCTTTTTTTAGTAATTTCACCCTCCATGATGTATTCTCTGACACTTGGATGTGCTACAAGTATCAGAATTTTACTTCCTTATACTATATGCTTGAACTTTTTGAGTGATTTTACCATAGCATATGCTTGTTTTTCCACAAAGTTATATCTAGTTTCATATTCCTTAAGAGTCCTTGAGAAAAAGGCTATTAGATGCTCTCCCTCCTGTCTATCATCTTTTTGTGTTAGGATAGCAACAATATTGAGCTCTCCTCCATATACATACATTACAAAAGGCTTAGAAAAGTCTAGGTTTCTAAGTACTGGAGCTGTTGAGATAGCTTTCTTGACTTCTTCAAAGGCTTGCTTTCCTTCTATAGTCCACTTGAAAATTAGGTATTTTTTCAGCAAGAGTGTCACTAGTCTTACTTAGCCTGCAAAGTTAGATATGAACCGACTGACAAAATTAATCTTTCCCAAGAAAGGTTGAATTGCCTTCTTATTTACTGGAAGAGGTAAGTTCATTATAGCTGCCACTCTTTCTAGGTCTATGGAGACTCCTTCTTTAAATACTATATGTCCCAATAATTTGCCCTGAGGGACAACAAAGATACATTTCTTAGGATTCAAGGATATTCCAAATTCTTGACATTTTTTAAACATAGCCTTTAAATGATCAAAATGATCAACATCATTTTTAAAAAAAATAGTAAGACCATCAAGATAAATCAGGATGATTTTATTTTTCAATTCCCCATATGCAACATCCATAGCTCTTTGAAAAGTGGCTCCAACATTTGATAGGCTAAATGGAATCTTAGCATATGCAAATTTTCCCCACTTGTTAGTAAAAATCAGTTTTGTATTGGTCTTGATTAGCCAACCAAATCTGATTGTACCCAGAGAAACCATCTAGCAAAGAAAATCTCTCTGATCCAGCCATAGTCTGTAAAATCTATTCCATGGAGGGCAAGGGATAGTGATCCTTCAAAGATGCTTTGTTTAGATCTTTGAAATATACACAGTCTTAAATCACAATTTTTTTCTAACTAGTACTGGATTTGATACCCAAGTTGAGTGTTTGATTAGAAAAATTATTTTAGAATCTAAAAGTTTCTGCAACTCATCCACCATTAGAGGCTCAATCCTTGGATTCACTGGCCTCTATTTCTGTCTGATAGGCTTAGATCCTTCATTTAGTTCTATTGTGTGCTAAATAATGTCTCTATTATATTTATGAAGGTCTTCATAGATCTAGGCTATGACTCTATCATATTTTTTGCATAATTCAATTAGCCTTTCCTTTCTACTTGAGTTGCAAAATTTACAACTTTTAATTTTTTCCCTTCACTCACCTCTATTTTAGAATAATCTGATTTTTTTGCTTGGAACATTTTCTTCTCAAGGCTTACATCTTCTAGATCAAAAAGGTTCTCTAAAGTGATTAAACCTTCGGGAAGTTTATTATTCTTTAATTGTATAATTTGATCCCCATATGCTTCTTTAATCTTTGGTTGCAATTGATTGGTAAATTCCCCTGATTGATGAAAGAATGAGAGTACTTGAAAATCATTCTCAAATACTTGCCAATTCTCATCATTATCTATGAGATTTGGCCTTACTATAACCTTTATTGACTCATTGTTAACTAATAGGCCAGTTGCTGGATCAAACTGCAAACCAATCTGTGCCATTCTATCAGCTTCAAAATTTTGAATCCTGGGGACTACTTCAGTATTAAAAGCTTCAAAATCTTCTATTAAGTCCCAAATTATATGCTTATAGGATTTCATTCTTACATTCTTTGTTATTGCCTTTTCTCTAATTTACATTACTACTAGTTCTAAATCTCTTTTTACTATTAGATTCTTTATCCCCTTTTTCTTGGCTAACAAGAGCCCATGTACTAAAGATTCATACTTAGCATCATTATTAGTACAATCAAATTGAAAATGGATAGCCCTTAAAAAAATTTCACCATTTGGAGCAGTAAGACAAATTCCTGCTCTAACACCATTTTTACTTCTAGCCCCATCAAAATTTAAAGTCCAAATTTCTTAATCCTTTTTCTATTATTGAGTAGTTGGCATTTCTTTCCTTAAAACATTTGGGATTTCATGATCTTCATCAAAAATAACATAAGTGCCCAGACCATTAGAATCATAATTTCCATATGGGTCACTTTGCATCATAGCTAACAACTGGTTATTTTCTTTTTTTTGATCATGCTTAGTCTAGTTGCCTAAATTTTCAACAAAAACCCTTTCTTCATTATTTATCATAGCATGTTTTGCCTCTAATTTTGATATTGGTTCATTGGTGATGTGATCCTTTGATAGTGGTTCTGATAGAATTTTTTTTTTGAACCATATTTAGTTCTTAGAATAAAGTGAGACCAGTCAAGAGACATATCTCCTCCTATTTTGGCTGTAAAGTCTCTTGATAAACATAGGCCAAATACAAGAGGTATATTTATAACTATTATATCTTGATTTAAAATTATATTTAGACAAGTATATAATTTTAAAGGGAATTGTTTAATTCTCCATATTAGTTGCACTAATTTACCATCTAACTGCATAACTCCTTTAGTGAGTGGCTCATATTTTATCTTTAAAGCATCAGTTATTTGCTTTGGCATTACTATAGTACTAGCCTCTAAATTTATCATTGCATTATGTAGAAATTTCATGCCAACTATCACAGTTAAATAGAAGGGATCCGATTTGGATTTGCTTACCTCTGGTGAAATGTTCATTAAGGCTATTTTCTACAGATGAATTGAGTCTTTGAGCTTTCTTTTATCAACAGGTCCTTTAGTATATTTGAGCATTGATTGGCTTGTAAGAGCTTCTTGTAATAGTTTCCTTTGTTTAGGAATAGCTAATATGTCCCAAATTAATACTTGTGCTAGATTCATCTTCAATTGATCCACCACATTTATTGGTCCCAGAGTCTAAGTTCTTGGAAAATAAGGATATCTTGCCTTTTCTTGAATTTGTCTAAGAACTATTTGATTCTACATTGGCTAAAGCACTTCTTGGCTAACTATTGTATTTTGATAACCTTGAAATGGAATATTCTCCATAACTTCATTGTTTACAACTTCAGGCAATTCTAGCATTCTTCTCTTTGATCTAGTATAGTAATCTGATTGCACCACTGGTTTCTTGGAAGTAGAAGCTTCATTCAAGAATAATAACTCTTCATATTCAACCCATGAGAACAAAGCATATTTTGGGGCTATTTCTTCCTCTTGTTGCAAAGACATCCCTTACATCTGAGCCACTAGGACTGAATTTTGCATACCAGAAGACTGATAGGCTTGATTGTCACTGGAACTTACAAACTGTCCATCCATTATTCTTTGCTCTACCACCTTTTGTTGTAGATTACCAATGGGACATTCTCTAGTCATATGAGCATTATTTCAAGGGAAAAATTAGGCATTAGTGTTAACCACATAATTATTTTGCCCTGGAATAATCTCCCTATTCGAATTGGGAGGAATAGTCTGTGAGGGTGTAGGGACTGCAACTAATTGGTTTGCTGGTTGAGGGTTATTTTGCCTTGGAAGACCCTAGTTTTGGTTTGGCTGAGATGAAAATCTATTTCCTTGATATCCCTGGTATTGGGGTTTAGGGTAAGTATTCTACTGTCTTTTCATATTAATCAGCTCATTAGAAAATGTCCTCAAGATATTATTGATATCATCCAGCTCAAATGACTAAGTGGGGACAATTTCTTTAGTAGGTGGTTGAGGATATATGTACATAGACACAGATGGGGATATAGATTTAGAGGTTTCTTGAGGTAATGGCAAGGAAATATTTGGAAACATGGGCATGGGAGGCCTTGGAGACAACTTTCCATCATCTATCAAATTATTTTCAACTCTGACTACATAGTCATAAGCTTCTGGTAGAGTCTAACCTCCAAGTGACTGAATCATAATAGATATGTCTAAATTTAAAGCCTTAAGATAGAAAAATATAGCCATACCTAGTAATGGTCTAGCTATAGCAGGGATTCTTTCCCAAGTCTTTTGAAATTTGGAATTGAAGTCAGTTATGGCTTCTTTTGGTGCCCTTTGGATGGTAATTAATTACTATAATAAAGAAGACTTATCACCCTTCTCTTCAAATATTTCAAAGAAAAGATCTCCAAGCTGATCCCATGTAGAGATGGTATTTAGGGTTAAGGACCGGTACCATTCTAGAGCTTTCCCTTTAAAAGAAGCTGCTAATAACCTTATGGCCACACTTTGCTATGTGACAACATGTATAGCATAGACATCTGATACATCTTGCAGATGTTCTTCAGGTGTTTTGCAGTCTTTCCCACTAAATTTGGGTAGAGTTTTCAGGTCATTCACTAGGATAGGGTCCCAAGTGGCTGGTGGTATTAGAAGAATCAAGGGACTACCAGTGTTCCAACTTGCATAATTTCTTGGGACTATAGGGGCTCCCATATTTGCTCTTGGTATTGGTATAAACTGGTTGACTCTTCTTCTAGGACTACTTACCAAAGGTGGCAAAAGAATACCTAGATTTATAGCAGATTGAGATCTGGTTACTGGTCCATAGCTCTAAATCCTTGTAGCTCTCTAGTTCATACAATCTTGAAAGAAACTTCAAGATTCATCCCACAAGGTGTGCCAAAAACTGTTGATGTTTAAAATTGCACTTTGATTCTAACACCAACAATGGGAAGTTTCAAGATGTGGGACTTATGACTTGAAACAACCTCTAGATTTTTAAGACGCTGGTCTCTTCTTTATATCAAGTGTATACTGGGAAAAGGGATAGGAATTTTAATAGAAACACAAATACAAGAAAGAAAATCTAACTATGGCGATGCGCTTGAATGTAATTCAACCTTCATCCTAATCATAGTGAGACTATATGTAATATTCAATTACATTTAAGAGCAAACAAGTGCATGATCAATGTAAAAGATGGAAATAATAGAAATAGAGGCTCACAGAATAGATTGTTTTTGCAGTGGTACAAAAAATATCAACAAAGGCATAGGGTTCAATCTTCTTATTTGAATTCTCCAATCACATAAGAGGCACAAAAACATGCACAGTTATATAAAATTTCCAGCTCATGAAAATGGAACAAAGGCAAATGACATTCCTAATCATAGCTCTAGAAAGTCTAAAACTCTTGACAACATAGCCTAGACTACTTTTGCATTGACATAGAAAATATCAACAAAGGCACATGATTCAATCTTCTCATTAATTCTATAGTCACATAAGAGGCATAGAAACATGCATAGTTACATAAACTTTCCAACTTAAGAAAATAGAACAAAGGCAAATGATATTCCTAATCACGGCTCTCAAAAGTCTAAACTCTTGACAGTAATTCTCTCAAAAAATTCTCTCTGGTATCTAGTGATCCTTTATGTTGATCTCTGCACCCTTATTTATAGCCTTGGATTCACTCTAGATTGTTTGTATGTTCCCAATCTAACGGCCCAACTGAAATCTAACCAAATTAGAAGTGTCTAATTGAAGATATTTCTTAGATTTTGAAATGCTCTATCTTCCAGCAATTCATTGGCTAAAATAGATCATAAGATGCTCTCTTCTTTTAAATGGAAGAGGACACTTGGCCAATTCCTTGAAAACCTTCTTATTACTAGAGAATGACGCTTGGCATGTTCCGCAACACTTACCAAAGACATGCAAAACTCCCCACGTAACTTATACTCTTTTGTGTCTTTGCTCATGAACGTTTCACCTTTGACACTTGTCACAATCTACTTCTTCAAAGCTTTTAACAACTTAAATAGAAATAAGACCCACATCATTTCTTGCTCGAACAACTTTAAAAAGGGGCATAGGGATAGGTGGCAATCTCTGCTTGCCTCAACAAAGGACACGTGGTGATCTATGCTTTACTTAACTAGTGGTATGTGGCAATCTACATTCCTTTTAGCCACCATTTGAGAAACTTGCAAAAGGTGACACGTGGTGGTCTCTAGTTTGCTTTGTTTATATTATAGAAACAGTCGGGCCTCATTTCAAATTTACATAGACAATGACACTTAGCGGCTTCCACTTTTTTTAGAAACAAAACCTGAGACCCACCATAGTCTTTGTTATATTGGTGAAGCAAAATGAAGATAATTCAGATCTCAACACGTGGTGGCTTCCACTCTCTTTAGCTAGGATATGTGGCATCTTTCATTGCTTTTAGAAAATCAAATTGAAACCTTCTATGATTGCCACTTGTCACTTTCTACTTGATCCTGATACTTAGCTTGTTGAAACCTTCTACTAAAAAGATATTTGAAAAGTGGATGCTGATATGAAATGTGGATGCCAAAACTTATCACATTCCGCTGAGTTTCTATGAGACATATGGCATGTTTTGTAGCCTTATTAAAATTATAAAATTTCCTTAGAAAATGACACTTGGTAGCTTTTGCTTGACTTCAACACTTAGAGAAAAATGAATCAAAAGGAATTTATAGCCCACGCTCTATTTTAAAACTTCACCATCTCAAACCAAAGTGTGTGGGGACAATGATCTAGATCATGCACTGCTGAAAATCAGAATGAAATGTAGAGTATTTTTTACTCTATAGATGTCATAAAGGAGGATAATGGATATGGAATAATTTCCTTCAAAAAGCCATCATTCATAACTCACCAAACATAGATCCAAGGCAAGAGATAGGTAACCAAATTATTTATTGCTTCAAGAGGTAGTTCTTACAGATTATTTACAAGGTTTATCCTAATAAATAGGATAATATCTTGTAATATCTCAAAGAGTCTCGTGATACTCCCAAAAAATGAGCATCTTTTTACAAATGAGAATGAATGGGTAATATAGAGAAAGGGAGAAGAGAGAAGAGGGAACACATTAACCAAGAAAAATCAATGAGCTACCACCTTTTAATGAATTCTCTACCATATTTTTATCAAATAAGGGTTACTATATCATAGACAATATAACCCTCATTTCTCCCAATAACCTCCAAATCATTTCATTGATTGAGTAATGCACTAGAGGACAAGAGTTTTTTGAAGGTGGTGAGTCATGATCCTATTTATGAATGAAAACCTTCCAAACCCTAAAAATCTATTAAATGCTACAACTATAATTTTTAATCCCAAAATACTTCTCTTGGAATTATACACCATCTTCCACTTGACCTTTTCATGAGGACCAAATCCTCATATCTTGAACCTGACAAATCCATCACCATGTTTTCTTTGAGCCATTGTAATTACCTACTTTGTCAAGATTGTGACTATATTGGATGATGAAACACTCCATAATCACATATCTACCACATTTCAATATCTACACATAGGTATACTATAGATGAAAACTAATCTAATTTATTGGTTTTCATATAGTCAATATCGATGAAGCTCTTTAGGTGTTTGATTTTAATTTGACAATAATTGCCACCATTTTATTTGTATTAGGTCTAAAATACATATTCTACCTTTAAACCTTGTGGAAGATGAGCACTCATTTTCTACATAGATCTTATTTAAAAAGTAAAGATCACACTCACAAAATAATATTATAAACCCAAAAAATGGGTCCCATGAGTTATAAATCTTTGAACCAGAGTTCAAGACTATGCTTTAATGGTGATGGAACTTCATCATAACCATCCCGACTATATGAATACATCCTATGTTTAATGGCTTTATGATTGAGCTCTAATGGTAACACATCTCTTTGAAGTATTTTCTCTAGTTTAACCTAGGTCACATGTTTAACCTCTACACAAAGTTTAATGTCTTCAACTATTTAAATTGAATGTCAATCTTGATCTAGGCCTTCTCAAATTATGCCTTCTATTAGTTCTTCATT
Source organism: Torreya grandis (assembly GCA_037957365.1). Classification (NCBI taxonomy): domain Eukaryota; kingdom Viridiplantae; phylum Streptophyta; class Pinopsida; order Cupressales; family Taxaceae; genus Torreya; species Torreya grandis. The sequence continues at coordinate 1,679,689 of JARHVA010003438.1, forward strand.
CATTCTCAAGATCCTATTATCAGATCTTTGACTCCTTAACCTCATGTGTACCATAGATATCCTTCCATACAAATAAATGTGAACCATAGATATTAAGTTAGTTTAACATGCTTAAGACACTTGTCACTAGTGCTTTTTCTCTTAGGATCCAATGACCTTTTGACCCTTCACTTGTTGTTAGATCTACTTTGTATAATGGATCACTCATCATTGATCTACTTGGACCCACTAGATTTATCAGTCACCATGTACCTTTAAATATCCATTCAAGTACTTGAGATATTTACACTTGTCATCGACACATTTAAGCTAAAATTTTGACTTGATGCTCATTGTTGATCTTTGATGCATGATCAAATACACACCATTAGATGTTTGGGACCCACTGACATTATTTATTTCGTTCTCACCATTAAATTTGATCTTAGCTTCTAATATTTTGACACTTTTCAATTTCACATTCTTCCTTATAATAATTTATACCCAATGGTTATTTCACAAGGCTTAAATTTGATGTATGCATACATGTCTCACTATATAAGTCTAACTTTATAAGCTTATATCCTGAGATAATAATCTCATCAAGATATGATATTTTAAAAGAATGATTTATGCATGAATTAAATTATTTCCATGTAATTATTTTTTCCTAAGAGGCTTCATATGCATACTTATAAAATGCACAAAAAAACTAGTCTATTCATTTCTATATGATGTGTGATGATGGTCTAGATATTCTATGCTTGAGCTTGAACTTTCAAGGATAAAAATGAGTTTTTTAGATATGTGAAACCTGATTTATGTCCTTGAAGGTCATGATAACCATTAGTAACTATGATTATTCTCTTTATCTAGGCAAAATCTTGGTATTTGGGCCAAAATTGGCCAATAATATCATGTTCCCTCACTTAGGAATATAGGTAACTAACCATGGAGATTTACAATCATATGAACATTACAAGCATTTAGAATTTGAATATGAAGCTACAATTACCATTTTGGTTTAAACCTGATACCCAAGAAGGATAAAGATAAAGAGATACTTGTTGATTTACCATAGGCCAATTTTATAGACCTTGATAGCCTTGCCTCATCATCACATGTTCCTCATCTTGAAATGAATAATCATTTTACCATTTCAGATAATGGTCCAAGATACTATTTATCCATGATAAATTCCATATTGCTAAGCTTTCATAGAACCCTAAGTTCTATGGAAGACCTAAAGCTAATCCAGCTTGCATAGAATGGAAATGAAAAAGAAAATCCAAGCCTCATATCCAAGAACGTACTATTTACACACTAGCCACTAGACAAGAGGAGGACCCACTTTCCAATTATGATTATTAGTTATACAATGAAAAATTGGTTGATTTTTACCATAGTGCAAAGTATCCCATCCCTAACATGATCATAGATAACCAAGCTTGTGTAGGTGAATCTTGGGTATAAATCAACAAGGTACCCTTACACCCATTTCTATGAACAAGTATAAAGGACCATATAGTCTCAAATTTAAATTGCATTGAGGTAACCCCATGTATCTTATTTCTCTTCCAATTCTAATGACTAGTGATGATGATGTTGATAATGAATTAGGGTATGATCATAGCATTTATGAGGACCTTGCCAATACCAACCTATTTGACCCATATACCATTTGTAAAATTATGCCAATAATTTGACATTTCAACCCTCCCTTTTATCATCCTAAACTTATAGATTGGGACCAAAAAGAATTCATAGTACCATTGACAAGTTTAAGTATGATGAGTCCTTTTGTGATTTTCTAGGTCTAAGAGACAATGTTCTATTAGGATACCACAAATAAGGGTTCTTCATCAACTATATCCTACAACCTATTTTAGAGAGTGAGTGAATACCCTTATTTAAAAACAAAATAATAAAACATTAAGGGCCCAAAGTAAAAACCTCTTTCAAGAACTTTTAGACCAAGGTAAAAGTAAATAAAAAGTCTACTCTCTTAGTGAAAACTTGTTTTAGGTGCCACTAGACAAGGGTGTTCATATTTCCTTGAATTAAGCTTAGGCTATTACCAATGAAAAACTTGATTTTGGGTATGAGTTTAATATAGAGGAATAACATTATTTTGATTTAATTGTCTGGGAATGTCCAATGACATTTTTTACATGGCCTTTGTTACCATTATGAGATTTAGATTTGTCCTACTTGGGAGAGCTTGAATAACTAGTATGACCAGAGTACCTTTTCATTTTAGGCAAATTCACATCTTTACCAACCATTCTATAATATGGCTCAACTCTCCTAATAGAGGATACTATATATGTCAAAATTAGCAATCTATATTACTTGAAATGGATCAAATTATATTCATCTCTCACTAAGGAGGAACATGATGCTCTTACAATCCTTTTAAGGGAGTTTATTGACTTTTTTGCTTAGGCCTAATTAAAAATGCTAGTTTTAAACACCACCTTAGCTGTACACCACCTTGTTGTGTATCTTGATGCCAAGCCTATGAAACATAAAATCCATTAGATGCATCCTCATATTGATGGGTTAGTTAAGAAAGAGTTGAAAAAACTCTTAAAATCAAGATGCATCAAACTAATTGACTATTTAGAGTGGATCTCAAATATTGTGCTTGTTAGTACAAAGCCAAAAGGGAACAAAATCTGCACTAATTTTAGAGACATCAACAAGGCTTGCCCTAAGAATGACTTTTCTCTACTGAATATCGACATGATATTTGACTACATATCTAGGTATGAAATTTTGTCCCTCGTAGATGACTTTTTAGGATATAACTAGATCAAGATTGCACCAAAAGACCAACACAAAATAAGATTAACCACTCCTTGGAGAATATTTTACTATCAAGTTATGTCATTTTGCCTCAAGAATGATAGGGATACATATCATAGAGATATGTCTATTATATTTCATGACATGATTCATGATATTATCGAAAACTATGCCAATGATATAGTGGGTAAATCAAATACCCATGCAGATCATCTAGTCATGCTACAAAGGATATTTGAAAGTATTCATGTGTATAAGGTTTGACTAAATCTCAAAAATTTCATATTTGATGTCAATTAAGGAAAAATTTTAGGCTTTATTATCTCTCACCGAGGTATTGAAGTTGATCCTACCAAGGTACAAGCCATTACCAAGATGCTACCACTTTCAACTTTGAATCAAATCTATAGTTTTTAGGGTAGAATCCTATCTATTAAACACTTCACTTAGAATTTGGATGATAAATTCCATCCCTTCACTCATTTATTGAATAGGGTTGTTACATTTATTTGGGATGAATAATGTCAAAAATCCTTTCAATGCCTAAAGGAATATGTTTCCAATCCACCTATTTTGTTACCACCAATGATAGGAAGGTCATTTATGCTATACCTATCTACCACTGACAAAGTCTTAGGGGTATTTTAAGCTCATCATGATTTAAATGGGAAGGAAATTTTTATGTATTATCTAAGTTGTACACTGGTAGCATATGATCATAACTATATACTAATAGAAAAAACTTATTTAGCTTTGGTCTTTATATCCTATAAGCCACATCATTACATGCTTAACAATAATACTATAGTCATTGCCAAAGTAGATCTTCTCAATTATCTACTATCTAAAACATCATTATAAGGTTAGATGGCTAAATGGATCATGTTATTGAGTTATTTTGAGATTTACTACATTAATTAAAAATCCATAAAGGGACAAGTAATTATTGACTAGCTTGTAAAAACTCCCCTTTCGGATACTAAACCACTCACTTTTGCATTCCCAGGTGAGTCCATCATGACTATCATAGACACACATCCTAATGAGTATCACTGGAAGCTATATTTTGATGGGTCATTCACATCTCATGGTTTAGGGGTAGGCCTATTCCCAAAGGGGGATCTTATTTCTAAATTATTTTTTTATCAAATTTCCTTGTACTAATAACATGGTTGAATATGAATCAATCATTGTAGGGCTTCATCAAGAAATATAATGAAACACTCATCATCTCATGGTTTATGTTGATTTTTAGTTAATAATCAATTAGGTTAAATATTATATGCAATTAAAAATGCATCATGTTTATAAATCAATCCAACCTCTGAGAAGATAAAGCATACCTACACTTCTAATTGGGTATACATTTGTTAAGTGGGATCATGAAAAAAATGGGGATCACTAGCCCTAATTAGGGGATATATTATCACAATACACCATGATAAGGAGGGTTAAAAATCCTCCAATCTAACACAATCATGCAATAACCCTAAGGGGGTCCTAGGTTTTGATATTTCACCTAATCTTATAACAAGTAAATTTGATCTAGTGTTCATCAAAGCTGGTGGCACAAAGTGGGGGTTAGAAAAAGTAAAAATAAACATGTATAGAAAAAATACACTTATGTAAATTTATATATAATCCTAATACATGGAAGAGAAGCACAAATACATTATCCATCTACTCTTACAAAGTAGAAATAAAGTTAGGAATACTTAACTTTAAAGATGAACCTACCAAACATCAATCTCTCCCTTGACCAAGGTGATTTGAAAGAGGTTGTTGTGGTATGTAAGGATGAAAAATACAAATCATCTCTTGGATATATAACCTATCAATGCATTGAAAAGGCTTCTACATAAGACAATATTTGTATCTCTAAAGGAAGAATGAAACCCTAAGCTTTACTTCTCAAGTAGAATGGTCGATAAGTATATGTTTATTTACTCTAACTTATTTTGATTCTTGATAATTGATTAAAATGAAATTTTATATATAGGTATATCTTTCCTTAAACCCTTCTAAAAATGTCAATCGATAGGGTTGACCTAGTTGACCCAATACAATTTTGGGAAATAATTCACTAGGTCAGCCAAAGGTCAACTATCTCTTAAGTGAAAAATACCTCATAACTATATAGGTTTGACCCAATTGACCCAATATAGCCAAATAAAAAAAGGGATTTAGGTAAGGAATAGGAGGATAAATTGTAACAAATTCTTGGAATGGGTATAACAGTTAACAACAAGCTTAGGCTAAATGGTTTTAGGAGACATGTGTGTTGACGATGAAAAATGTCATACCAAGGAATCAACTCATTCACCTACCATTAAGTTTAATATGTAATCATACCAATTTAATCATTGGAGTGTTATGATTGAAAAATTAGTAGAAGACATGTAGAAGGGTCTTTTAAAGTTTTAGGGATTTAATATGTTCAATAATAAATCTAAATCAAGTATACACACATTCACTAAGTCGATCAAACACAACATGAAAATCAATTATATCAAGAATATTACTCATAAACAATGATTTTATCCAAGAAACTAATCATTCTTTCAATATTATATGATTCAATCTCAAATCTATTTAAACTGTCATTTGACCTATCTGATAGAATAATGTCTATGAATTAGATAATCTCTTGAAGGACAAAAAATTTAGATTGTTGAAAAGATGTGTCTTATGTTCATTTTCACAAATGATCATAAAAATAATAAACAATAAAGAATAAAATATCAATATATCTCACAAATCTAAAGAGATAAGACAAATAACAATGACTAACTAAGAAACTAACTAACAACTAACACTAAAATAAAGAAATTTAATCTAAACTAGGAAAATAAAACAATCTTATATTAACTAAACTAAGAAAATAAATTGACAATAAAACTAACACAAAGAAATAAAACAAATACTACCAAAGAAATTACACTAAAGTTAACAAAACTAAACTAGAAATCAAATTCAAATAAATAAAATACATAATAAAATGGAAAATTTGTTAGTCTTAATAAAGAGTCATCTTAGAAAATTAGTTCAATTTTATTTGAGAAATCAACATCCTTCATACAAAATATCTTCAAAATATAACTTTTACAATCAACTAGATCAATAATATGTCGTAAAAGTGATGTTTTCATTATTATTCAGGTTGAATACTCAAATTTAGTGCATAGGAGTACAAGCTACAATTATCAAAAGACATTAAATTTGATCATCTTTAGATATTTAGTTATAAATGACAATATAAAACTAGATATACCTACATTGTCTAATTAGTATACTAAACTATTAGAGAAAGTACCATTGCTCTATCTACAAAAGTCATGCTATCTTAAAAAAATTGTATATAAGAGAGAGAGATAAATGAATGACTTTATAAGCGTACAAGTATTTAGTACCTATGTTGTTACTCCTCTTCAAAATAAATCATTAATCTCCTTTTAAATCTCCAAATTTGGTTGGAAAAGAAGTTATAACTAACTTTAGTTACTTATTTGTTAACTTTATTAATTGACTTTATAAAATTAATTAATTTTGCAATTACACAAACAATTATTTAAGACTTTTTAAAAAATATTAAGAGATCAAATATTTCAATTTAGACCATGTATTCCTAATGGGTGGGGACCACTTTAAGTCAACTTAGAATATTTAAAATATCATTTAATCAATAAATAATCAAATAACATATCATATATATATATATATATATATATATATATATATATATATATATATATATATATAGACACACACACACACACACACACACCAAACCTCCAAAAACTTACTTCAATGTTCTTTAACCATGTGTAACACAGTGCTTCCAAAAACATTTTTTTTGCAAAATACCTTGATAGTAAAAATATTTTGACTATATCACGTGAAAGATGAACCCAAACTCTCTATGAAATAGCTATCAATTTTTTGAAAATGATAATTTTACTATGTTTTACAACTAGCTTAAACTTGATGTTCAAATGATCGTCAATATGCATAATTTTTAGTTTGTGGTGATGGTAATTTAACCATCAAATTTAACATCAAAAAAATGCCTTTAGCTGCTTATTTTACAAATTTTGTACAGTAGAAATAAATTGAGTTATTATCCAACATCAAATGATAAACCATTTTTCATCTTCTACTTACTATCATGATTTCACTTACTGAATAACCAAAAAAAATATCCATTCTTCATAATTTTGTCATATTCTTTTCTACCCATACTATTTTCCAACAAAAAAGTGACTACTTTCCACAAGATGAAAAAGACATGTATGTATGACTATCACACTGTTTAATAGTCTAAAACAAATCTGAGAGCTATATATCTTTTTCAAAATAATTATATCTTCTTTGAAACCCAAAAATATTTCAAGACAAAGTTACTTTTACATATTGAACACTTATTTTTCAATAATATCCATGCATAGGAAAAAGAACAAAACATTAAATCATGCATCATTGATATGATATACAGTATCTTTTCATCTTTATTTCAAACATCACCAAAACCCTTGAAATGTATCATGCATTTGTTCAGTCTATATTTCTCCATTTTTTTTAAAAAACTCAAATTTGAAATAATTAGATTTTATCTTTTTATGGACCCAAAATGTTAAAAACAAAAACCCAACATGAATGAGGAGAGATTCTAAAAAATTATTTCAAATGAATAGTAATTGAACACATAGGCACTCATGTATATATATTGATAATAACCAAAACCTTAAATTCCATTTTTTATAATAATGCACACACAACCCATCAATATTTTCAAAATTCTTTAAGAAACTATCATAATATTTAAAAAGAAAACTTTACATGTAGGTGAACTGGCAAGATTTCCTATTTATAGCTTATATTTCTCATAGAAACCATATTAAAATACTCAAACTTTTAATCTTCATGCAAACTATTAATCAACCAAACAATTTCTTTTTACTTCAAGCTTTCTCATGTATCACCAGGATATTTTCAAATAACACTATTTAAAACTTACATAAACATACTTGGTAATATTCAAAAAATATTTTTGATGAAAAATCTCGAAGAATCCTCAAATGCAGGTGAAATCCAAATTCTAATGAACTAGGGCTCCACTTCAACAAGAATCTTATTAGAAATGAACCAAAAACCAAGAATTTACAAATTATATTCACCAACCTAAGTCTATAACTACCTATGGGACATGTTAGGCTTATATTGGTTTGCATTTACTAACTGTATATTTAGTAATCTTATCAATTTACTTAGTGACACTGACAAAGTTAGCCATAATTATCTCTTTACCTTATATTACTAGCTAATTACCATTTTTCAAGGAAAAGACCATTCCAATTTATTTATATATCACCAAATCTACTTGCCAATATCAAAATTCAAGTCAATATATTCACATTGAATTCTCATGCCAACTCCCATTGCCTTGATGGATCCAAATACCACCTAAATACTAGCTTAGAAAAATAACAATACATAGAACATTTTTTGTAATTAATCTAAAAGACTTAAAAATTAGAAAACTAAATAGTCTTCATAATGCCCTTAGAAATAAACCAACCTAGGCCACCAAATTAAAAGTCTTGATATGGGTTTAGTTTTAAATACTTAACTTTGCAAACAAAGCCTTATACCTTAAAAATTCATTCTATAGACTTAGGCTAGACGACATTGATTTAGTAATCTTAAATAAGTTTGAACTTAGGATTAATCACTTTGGACCTTAGGATCTTTTGATATTTAAATCAAAATAACTTCAATGTACCAATAATTTCAAAAGACCATCATATCACAAGAAATGAAAGTGAGCCCTCAATAGAATTTGTAAAAAAATTATAATTATTTCTGAAAATGAATTGGCATTGATTCTTCAAATGCAAAAATTATACCTAATCCATTTGTATTTTCATGATTTGAAAATGAAGTGATAGCATGACCATTATAACTAATTTATGTACCAAAGTGTCTGATATAACCAAAGCTATATTTTGTTGTAAAATGAAAATAACATAATAGTCATCACAAACTATTCATAGTGTCGACCAAAATCGATTTTAAATTTTATAATTTTACTACCAATTCATCTGAAACTAAAACTATAACATTCATTTGATCATATATATGCCAATTTTATTCATTATTTCATAAATGCTCTTCAAAACCACTATAATGCAAACATGAATTCATAAATATGATAATTACCAAATTATTAAATTAAAGTCATGAATATTCATAAATATTACTAATTGACTTAAGGTCCTCAATTGTAGTTTTAAATGTCATGACTAGTCATCACTATGGCATAAAAGCATATATTTTTTAAAAAAATGTAGGGCTGTGAAAAATAGGCATTAAAAAGTGTGTAGATAATAAGTGGTAAAAGGGACAATATTCTTGAGAAGCAACAATGGTCTACCCACCCCTTTCCTAGTGTACCCCTTAAGGCATGTACTCAAAGAGATTGAGACTCGATGGGTTATTAAAACATAAAAAGTGTCAGTAATTGATAAAATTTTGAAAATATTGTGTATACATATGCCCCACTTAAAGCTCATTACGTGTCATGTAAGTACAACATGGGATGGTGCTTTGGGAAGTAGAACATGATAACACATAATGTTGATACTAAGTGAAGTGCATTAAGAAGAAAAATAATATAAATAATTTTACATACCTTAGCATTGTAGATAAAGAACTAGACTACAAGAGAAGTGAAGGTGTCCAAATGTGAAGAACATTATGTAAACCTATAGAAGTTAGTGCAAAAAATAGCCAAAAATCTAAAAAAAGGGAAGATAGGCATATAGTAGTGAAAATGTTTTCTACATCATCATGATTATAAAACATTTTACCTTTCAAAAAAAGGATGAGTAGAATTAAATATAGAAGTAAAACAAGGCATTTGTCAAAAAATAATTGAAAAATTTGAAGTTTGAAAAGTGATTTTAAATAGGGTGAAATTAATGTCATTTGTTATTTTTGACTTGTGAAGGAGATAAAAAGAGCTCTGAGAGATCAAATGATCTACGATCACAAGGAGATGACAAGATAGGTGAGAGGGACCCCCAAAGGTGGCATTGGGTATAAGATAGGTAAGTAACTAATAATCTTAAGCTAGTTTTTTAATATTCTAGTGTTTTAAGTGTATTTTTAAAAATTTGTAATTTTAAGCATTTCTAGATGTCAAAATGAAACCAAATAAGATGTTATGGTAAGGAAAAAAATTTAGGGAAGGGAATTTCAAGGGTTTAAGGAGATAACTAATAAAAGGCACTTTTTCCTAGAATATAAGGTGTTGGTAGGGAAAAATAGTTAGGTCGACTCAGTAGGCTGAAATTTGGCAAACTTTACACTACTGAACTAGTACATATGTGCCAACCCTATATATTTTGTATATTGGCAACCTAGTATAGTTTGCCAATTGAAAAAAAAAGTCCAACATGATAATGTATTACTAAGGGTAAAAATAAGAGGGTTGACTTAGATTTTAAATTAAACCAAGTCAAAAATAGGGAAATTTTGGTCAAACTAGTTTGACTAAGGGATTAGAATAATACAAAAATACATGAAATAGGCCGAAACAGTGCTAGAATGATCAAGGGATAAAATGAGAGAGTAGGATAAAAATAGGTTAAAATGAATAAATTAAATAAATTTAGGCTTTTTTAAATTTACATTTAAAAATATTTATTTTGACTATACATGACATGGAGGATCTAATACATTTTTTGTTGGTTTATAATAATAGGGGCAACCTAGATTCTAGCATTTAGGAGATGAATCATGGCTACCAGATCTACTAGAGTGTCTGACAATAAATGATAGTCTAATAATGATTTATATAGGCATAGGTGGCATAGAAAAGATGTGTTGGATACCCCTAAGCTCAGATTTGTTAGCCATATTCCTCAGATGCTAGGAATTATTGACTAACACCTTTAGGTGGGAGGTGAAGGGGGATATGATAAAGGTGGGCATCACCCTAGAAGATGTACATTCCATCATAAGATTTTTGATAGTAGGAACACTTGTGACTACTAGGATAACTGATATTGTTGAAGAGAAGTGAGCCTTAACTGTATTGGTTATAGGCTTAGAGATGATATATTCAGGCTGGAGGGTGAATATGTTTGATGTGTATACCTCACAAGATATATATATATATATATATATATATATATATATATAGATATATATATATATATATATATATATATAAGGTTGTGATAGGACTTTTTACAGCATTAGTGTTTTGCCACAAGTTAGATGGTAATGTACCACTCTTTGTGATAGCCTTGAGATAGATGATATTGGACTTGAGAGTGTTATATGATCTATGATCTATCATTTGGGTACAACTCATGCATGATATTTATAGAGTGTTGTCCTTAGGGCATAATTCTATTAGACTAATCATACTAATAATGTTTTGGGTCTATAAAAGGTTTCCCATGTATTAACTGACTGAGTTACCCCATTTGGTCGATGATAGGTCATTTTGAGTACAGAGATGGAGACATGACCAAGTGGCATGGGTTGTGTACCACGTGCCAACATTATGGATAGTGAGATGTATAGATATAATATGTTAGTCGTATGGGCATATTACTACTGCATGACCTAGCTAAGACATAGTTGTACTAAATTTAGTGTTGACAGAGGTAATAGGGCACTACAATTGGTGGATGGAGTCACATCTAGTGGAATAAATACTAGGGTAGATGGACTTACCTCAACCTATGGTGTCGATAGTGGTACTCATGTTTTGGGCCTAACATATTAGAGAATTATGAGGGAGAGGAGGGTGAGGGACACTAGTGATGAGGCCGATGCTTAGGCCACATCATCATAGACCATGGACTGGTCAATCATGATAGGTAACAGAGTGAGAGGAGATGGGTATGGAGGTAGGAGCACCATAGTTATCAGCACCAACTCTATAGTAGGATTAGAAGTGACCAGAAAGAACATAACATTGATAGAAGTAGTAAGATCAAGAAATAATAGAGATGGGAAATGTCTTAGATGACCGAGTAGGTGGGCTAAGGTAATGTTGGATTATAGATAGGCCACTTAAGAATAGGTTGGTATGGACTTAAGATATGATTATGGGATTATATTTTAGGAGGAAACTGATAGAGGAGGTTCTTGGAGGTCATGTAGATGGGGAGATTATGCTTAGTGGTTACATAGATGGTAAGATAGTGGTGGTTAGCACACAGATAGGTAATAAAAGATGAATAAATTATTACTTAAGTATATTTGAAATATACTAGAGATATATTTTGAGATATATTAGTGTTATAATATCTATTTGGTATGGTGTTGGTAGGTGTAGTAGAGGAGGAAGAGATCAAATGGGGGTCTTTAGTGAGGGGAGCACTCCATGATATCCTGGATGAAGCACTGATGTTGTATGACCCTATTACACTAGAGGATCCTGACATACCATCTACCCCAACTTAGGCAAGTTGGTTTAGACTAGATGGAGAGGTAATGAGATAGATATGAGAATATAGAGAGGGGATGCAACCACCAATAGAGATGGGTGTAAGAGAGACATAGGCATGGTAGGCCTTGGTTGAGAAGAGAGATACACATATATCTATAGTGACATATATGAGATAGGCACATGTCTAGTATAGATTGATTTAGGTAGTAGCCTTAAAACATATGACATAGGTGCAAGAGAAAGAGAGAGTACACATGCAATGATCCTGACCCATATAACATCGATATAGGAGCAGGAGAGAATGAGACACCTAGTGAACCTATCTTAGTTGGCATAGGTACGGGCTTAGGTAGCTCATTTATAGGGGTAGGTGTTAGAATTGAGATCTTAGATAACCTCTTTATAGTTTTCTATTCAAAGGGGTCAAATTGAGGCATCTACAAACAACTTGGCAAGGCCACAAGATAGGCAGGATGGGACCCAACCATAGAGTTGGAGCATTGTATATGATTGTATTTATTATATTAAAAAATCATGATATATATATATATATATATATATATGTATATATATGGATCAGTTTTTTCATTCTAGATATTATTTATATGTGTTTTCATTATGGTTCTAGTTGTTGATTATATATGTGTGTGTGTGAGTGTGTGTGTGTGTAATCAATAACCAGAACCATAATGAAAACACATATAAATAATATCTAGAATGAAAAAAATGATCCATATATATATATATATATATATATATATATGGATCATTTTTTTCATTCTAGATATTATTTATATGTGTTTTCATTATGGTTTTGGTTGTTGATTATGTGTGTGTGTGTGTGTGTGTGTGTGTGTGTGTGTGTGTGTGTGTGTGTGTGTAATCAACAACCAGAACCATAATGAAAACACACATAAATAATATCTAGAATGAAAAAAATGATCCATATATATATATATATATATATATATATATATATATATATATATGGATCATTTTTTTCATTCTAGATATTATTTATGTGTGTTTTCATTATGGTTCTGGTTGTTGATTATGTTTGTGTGTGTGTGTGATTTTTTCTAGCACATGTATTTATTTGTTGTTGTATATGCTATAGGATATATATGAGGTGTGTTTTCTTTTCTAGCATTATGTAAGACATATTCATGGTTAAAAATAAATACGTAAAAAGGACAGGGTAAAATATAATCAATCAAAAATGTACTACACACTATTTCAAGTTGGGAAATGTGTAATAAAAATAAAATTACTAAGTATAAATAACCCAAGTGTGGTAAATAAGATGGGAAAAAGGATTTTTTTTAAAACCAAATGAAAGATTAGTACCAAATTAAAACAAGTAAAATCACACTAAATCACATTGGGAAGTATGAAAATAATGTAACAAAATGTAATATCATGTAAAAGGAACAAAATGGTATAAAAAAAATCAATTAAGTTAATCAATCATACTAAATCATGTTAGGAAGTATAAGAGAAAAATGAAATTGGAAAAAATTGGTCTTAAATTTATCACATTAATTCTAGTTGGGGAGTATGAAAATTCAAGATATGGTTGTATTCTTGCATGCACTCATAAAATAAGAAGATAAAAGTGAAATAAAAATAAAGTAAGAATAAAACATAATAAATCAAGATGGGAATCATGTCAATGATGTGTAATTTCATAATTAATCACATCTTATCTAATTTTTGACACATGTAATTTTTATTGTGACTTGGATTATTGGAAAAAATTGTGAGGATGGCTAGGTCTTATCCATGGTCTTACACTACAACTCATAAAGTTAACACAAATGAGGTGGAATAAATGTAAAAGTTGGGTAACAAAGGATGTGAATAATATAAATTTGAAATGGTGGTAATTTGTGAGGAATGCTAAGTCTTATCCATGGTCTTACAATACATCTCACAAATTGAATCCCAAGGGGAGTGATCAATGAAAAAAAAATATTTCTAGAGAGGAAATATGAGGAATATAGGGAGTGAAAAAAGGAATGTAAATATCATAATTTATGCATATTAAGAGAATACCTTAGTATATGAGAGTCATAATAAGGACATGAGAAGACACTAAGTGAGTAGTGACCATCAATATACAAAAGAAACTTATTTGCTATATACACAAAGATTTATAGGCAAATAATCATGTTACTAAGATCAAATCGTGAAGGTAGATTGGTATAGAAAAATTAAAATGGACCTACCTACCCACAACATGTTACCCATTCCTCAAGAACCCTTATAGAGCCATTAGTCTACTATGAATATTTGGTACTTGAATGAGAAAGTAGGTAACACTAATTTTTTTCTCCTTTTATAATATACTAGCCTACTACACCCCAATGGACCTTGGCTCTACCATGAGGCCAACATGGAGTTTGAGCTTTTAATATAAAAAGGAGATGTGCTTTGAATCATGTATTTTAGTGCTTGAATTTTAAGAATTTTGAATGTTTTTACCTTTTATATCCTTGCCTTTTATTTAATGATTTGGATTTTGCATAATTTTATGGATTTTATTATTCCTCCTCCATATATACTTGGAATGACCAAACATGAGAATAGAGTGATACACATGAATGAGATGTAGTCTTAGGCTAATGAAAGCTAAGTAACCAACATGAATATTAGTTTTTGAAAAAAGGGAATAAAGGGGAAAAGGAGATATAAAGTGGACCAGTATAAGGAGTGACTATCATGAGATGAATTTATTCAATAACTGATCACATTGTAATAGGGAATGTCTAAAGGGAACTAGGTTTTAATAACCAAGTCATATTGACCATTATCCATGAAAAATAGAGATAAGAAAGCAAATAATCATAAAGATACAATAAGGTATTTTGAAATAAAAATTAAGAAGAAAAGAGAAAGTAATGATAAAGAAAAACATCCATAGGCAAACATAAATGATATTATAAGTAATATAAAATGAAAAAGTAAAGTCACCATGTAAGATAAATAATAATTTAACACAGTGTTAAAGGATATAATCATATAGACAAAGATAAGATTAGAGCACACATCCAATCCAAATGTAAATGTAAAATCACCATGCATGTACTCATAAATACTGATAAATATGTCAACACACATTATCTATAACATCATATAGATCTATAAGAATTTGGATGTGAATTACTACCAAATTCTCATCTATCTTTAGTGAATACTTGAAAAATACTTCTCATCTAATATCCTCAATAGAAAAAGTAGGAATGCTTGATGGATCATGTTGAGGAGGTAAATTATGCAAGGGATTCTTATGAGAATTCATAGGATTAGGATCTATGATAGATATAAGAATCACTGATGGAGAAGGATCCATGGATGAGGGACTCATGGATGGAGAAGGATCCATAGGTGAGGGAAGGTTAATAGGTGAAGGGTCATGGGTGGAGGCACAAAAGGTCATGAAGGGACCACATGATGGTATGGAACCATAAGAGTTGGAGTCATGATATAAGGAGGATCCTTCTTGTGGGAAAAACCTATGGGAGGAATATTAGAAGGCCTAGGAGTAATAATATGGTTATCCATAAGGTGTTGATAAAGAATGTAGTAATAATCTATGTGATTTTTTCCACATTGGTGCTATAGATAATTCACCTCTCCATAATTAGGCATATATTTAGGAAGTACCTTTTGGTAAGGCATGGATTTATTTGAGGATTGAGGAGAAGAATTATGGAAAGTATCAATAAATTATCATAGCTTGAGACAATGGGTGGATGAATGATTATATGTGCCATAGAAGCAACATATACACTTGTGAGTGGTTTTAGTGGAAGCACTCATAGAATGAGGTGTAATAGTAATGAAAGGAGCTAGGGAAAGCTTATTGGCCTATTTGGTGGGAAGCAAATCCATTTGAGGTAAAGGAATCAAACCATCACCAAGGGAAGGTGGTGGTGGGGAAAGAATGGGACTAGGCTGAACAAAAGGAGAAATAGATTCAAAAGAAGGGATAGACTCATCAACAATAGAAGCAAGAATAAGGTCAACTATAGTGGGAGTAATAATGGGATCAACTATAGTAGGAGTAGGAATGGATTCCATTTCAGGTTCCACCAAAGGAAGGGTGGGTTCTACAGAAGGCCAAAGAATGTTATCATGCATCTCATGCATAAGTAGGCTATAGGGTTTAGGGTACTTAGAAAAATGGTAAGGCCCAGCCATATCATGATACATTATCATATTCATATGAGGTTCCTAAAAAACTAGAGGTATTATCACCATCTCTACCCTGTGATAAAGAGGAAAAATACTAAAATTAATAATTATAAACAAGGGGAAATGGGATGTTTACATGAAAATACCGAAACAAATAAGAGTGTTAATGGATAATATTAGCATCATGGGCCTAAACAAGACCACCTAGGAATGGATCATCTAAGGAATAACCATAATTTTAATCATGTGTGTGAAGGTTAATGACACAAGTAGGGATGACCTTGTCATTTGATAAAGTATGGTGAATAGAATTTTGAGTCTTAGTCAAGATAATGGGAATATCATCGCAAGGAGGTTTATGATAATAAGGTTACAAAGAAGATGGAAGTTACGATATGAGATGAGGTAAAAGATAATTTTTTTTATCTTTATGTTGATATCATCAAACTCATCATCATCAAAATCTAAGAGGCTAGGTGGAATATTCCTAATGAGTTTATGATGCCTATTGTAACCTTGATTTGAATTAATGGGAAAATTGAAGAATGGAGAGTCATAAAATGAAACACTAATCAAAGGTTCAAGAGTAGGAATCTTGAAGACACCATAGTCTTGGAGTTGTTTGAAATTCCAAGGGTTATTATCACCCTAAATCCTATAAATGGCTCCATTGTGAATGAGTTTAACTCATTGGTAGGTGGAAGAAACAATTACTCTCATACAGTGAGTCCATGACCTACCAAGCAAGATTTTATAAGAGAGGAAAGTTAAATATCATCACCTTCACATGAATGGTGATAAGTGGGATAGTAATGGGAAGACACACAAAACCTAACAAATGAATTTACCTTCTATCATGTCATTATCATGTTCTATGCATGGATTTGAGATCACATTTAGAATATCTAAGGGTTTTTATAAAACCAAGAGAGAAAATTCAAGTGCCTAAACCCTCATCAATTAATGCATGCTTGACTTCGATCTTTCCTATTTGGACACTAATGAATAGAGGAGGATCATTTGCATAAAGTGAAATCTCATTAGGAATCATAGAAGCAATGGGAAATTTTTGGGAAAGAGAAGTGTCCATTATTTCCTCAATGTGGATGGACATATCTTCACAATGTTATAATATTCTATACTTAGATCCAGATAACGTTGCTTCACATCCTACTAGGGGAAGATAAGGGATGGGAAATTAGTGAGCTCCGTAATGGGATCCCACTCATCATAACCCATAATAAGGTTGTTATAAATAGGTGCATAATGATTAATAAGGTCCTTAGAAGGAGGAATTGAAGTGGATTGGAATTAAAGTTGATAATAAGGAGAATTTTTAGAACAAGGATGTAAATTATGTTGAGAAGAAGTGGTTGGTTTAGGTTGGTTTTGAGAATTGATAGAATAAATGTTAGTGAAATCTTGACTATCATTATTATTGGAAGATGGAGGAATGGTATGCATATAATGGGAAGTGTTATCCAAGGAATAATTTAGAATAATATCATCAAAGTTTATAAGTTCATCTTTCCCCAACTCATTTAAATGAGTTGGAGAATAATCCTAGATAACCTGAAATGCCTAACATAATTGAGTGTAGATAGGTTGAGAGTTAATAAAAGTAACAAACCTTCCCATATTATTCATTTTAACCATTATTTAAAGTGGGGTCAACAATACTTTATACAGTGTTGGTGGAAGGGGTGGACTTGTCTTCGGGATCTTGATTAGGTTAGTGATTAGGAAGAGGGTATTTGTAGATGGCCAAATGAGCATTGGCTTGATTTAAGGCTTGATATTTAATATGTGATTTTTTAGCCTTAAAATAAATGTCATGGGATTTTCACCATATTGAAATGATATAATCATGATCAAAATTAGGACCAAAAAGAAAATCCATAGCTAAATTACAAAGCTATCTACAAGTCTCATGAGAATGACCCAAACTAGCATGAAAACAATAAAACCTACTAGGATCATACCAAGATTTCATAGGATGAGTAAGGTAAAGTTATCATGGAAGAGGCCTAGGTAGATGCTTAAGTAATTCAGCTAAGGATAAGGGTTTGTAAAGGTTGTTAGTATTTAGTTGAGATAAATGAGGTTTGGTATATTGTTGACAAGGGGGAGTTGGTTCTGAAGATTGGTTAGGAGTGATAGTTGGGATAGTGTAAATGGTCTCATAAGATTCCATAACACTATCATTGGTAGTATTACAATTTTTTTTTCTTAAGTAAGAGATGAAGACCCATATAATGTTGGGGTGGTTTGAATTGAGGCATAAGGAAATCTTGATGTTTGGCTTGGTCAATAGCCTCCTCCAAAGTATGTGGAGAGAGAGTGAAAACCCAATATTGTGAGTTGGGAAAAAGAGAATTAGTGAAGATATGGAAAAGGATATCATAAGCCATATTATGTTCAAACTTGTTTGAAAACGTTTTACACCTTTAAAAAAATCTTGGGTAGTTTCATTTTTCAAGTTGTTTATAATCGATGAAATGAACCAAAGTGTGTTTGGGAAGATCACTAGTTTGTACTTCTTGAACCAAAGTATTCATTAAATCCTCCAAAATAGAAATAGAAATAGTTATAATTTGATTTTACCAATCTAAGGCATCACCCATGAGGGTTTTGGCTAAGATCTTTGTAGTGGCAAAGATGTTTAATTTGACCCAATCCTTATAAATATTTTCAAATGTTTTAATATGAAGGGTAGGATCAGTTGATCCATTATAATAATTTTTAAGGGTGATGCCTCCTATCTCAAAATTATCAATTTGAGTGGTAAGAAGCTAATTTTAAATATTCTTAATGGTTTTGTTGACCAAAGAATGTTGAGAAATGAGATTGCCTTGGAAAATCTTGAAGAGGAGGGGGAACATTTTTATTATGAATACCTCAAATCATTGGTTGAGTATGAGTTTTAAGATTAAGAAGGTTATTTTACATACTCATAATTTTATTTTTCTTATGATCTTTAAAGGTATTTTTTCAATTGAGTGTTTGTAACAAGAGTTGGTGGGTTTGATCAGAATTATTAGCATTATTTGAAATATTATATTTGGTATGAGTGGCTTGGGTACCGCTATTATAATTTATAGGAGCTTAAGAGTAACTATGAGAATGAGAGGCACTAGTGGAAATTTTTTCTTGTGAAGCAAAATATGGACTAGTGAATGGGTGAGAAGAGGAAGCACTAGAAGCATGGTTACCTTGGGTAGTAAACAATGCACTAGTAGAAATATTCAGGGTAATAGATCTTATGAGACGCCCATTAGATGTAGAAATTGCCATGTTAGTGGAGATACTAAACATGGAGGTAGAAGAAGTTAGATAAGAAGAAGTTATGGTATGAGAAGGGGTCATAATTGAGGGAAAAGGCTAAGAATCAAAGAAGGTGGTACCCCCAAATCCATTTGAGAATGTGCGAGTAGGTAAATGAGTCTCTTTGGATTGATGACTAATCATGAGATGGTAAATGGTATAGGGATGTTTTCCTCAATGTTGAGGAAATTTTCATATAAAAAAGAGCATTTTAATGGTATACACTAATTCAAGTTGATCTTCTAGGTAAAAGAGAGGATTACACTATAAAGAGGTATTAAGAGGGTTCCCATAATTTATTATGCAAGTGGATATGTGAACATTACTCTAATCTAAGAGAGCATACATGATTTATATATGGGATACCCTATGAGTATTGGTAAAAATCATCATGTTAGTTGAATTTAACTCAGTGTTATCTTCAAATAGAAAATTCTTGATGAGGGAAAAGACTAAAAACTAGGCAAGAGAGATGCAAAATCAAGGAAACAAGAAGTAACATAAATAGTATATGGTCGATAGGGTTCACCTAGCATATGGAATATATTTTTAGAATATTAAAGGATTGATTGAGTTAATCCATTACAACAAATAGAGTTTGAAAAAGTGTACAAGGTTGATTGGGTCAATCTAATACAACAAATAGGGAAAACTAAATAGCCTATAATAGACTATGTCAACATAAATGATCATGTAATGAGATAAGAATAATTTTACAAGTATTTATTTCCCCCCATTTTATTTATTTTGTTACATTTTAACTTATAGCCTAAGGGTATTATTTGTTGTCTTGTTTGTGTTTTCTTCCCCTCTAGTCTAGGGGAAACCTTGTGCTAAGTGTTTTGCATTTTTAAACCTGAATCATTATTACCTAGATTAGGGGTCACCTTGTTTCCAAGAGTAACACATGCATGAACATTTATTTCCTTTTATTTTGATTATTTTATTTACTATTTTTTATTAGTGTTTTGTTAGGTTTTGTTGTGTTTTATTTGTTTTTTTCCTATTTTTTTCTTTCATTTTTATGACTTAACTTATTATATCTGTGTTCATTGGGTGATTCCTTATGCATTATAACTAAGTCCATCTATATTCATATGTCAACATTATCATAATGGTTTTTATCATTAGTGTATTATTTTCAATTTTTTATTAGATCAGGTGTTAATCATTATGAAGATTAGAACCATATTATCATGGTGTTTATATCATGGTACATACTATCATATGATACAACAAAAAATTGTTTGATGGATCCTACAAGAAATGGTTCTATGTTACTTTTCCTTGTTCACTCCTTACAACTTCCCAACCTATCTAAACATCAAAGAAGTTATAAAAAAGAATTTTAATCCCTATTAGTTAAGATGTGCATCTTCATCCTAGTAGGTAGCAAAAATTCATGCTTATCCTCTATATTAAGTTAATATTACTCCATGCATATATATTCAATATATAAGCCCCCTTATCTTAATTTTACCTATTTAGAAAAACCTCCGATGCCAATAATTATAACTGCCTTTTAGGAAATCATTATGTTTTAGTCTATCTAGATGATAATGATTATAACTACCTTTGTTCAAATCATTATCATTTTCTTGTCCAGTTGGGGCATGTTTTCATTATACTAATTATTATAACCACCTTTGGGAAAATAATTATCTTTATCAATCCTACTAAGCATTTTTTATTTTTCTAATGATTTTGACTATCTTTAGGAAAATAATTATTTTCACCTCACTAAAATGATGATTATAATTTCCTTAGGGAAAATCATCCTTTTTATATACCCTACTAGGGAATCTCACTATGCCACTAATTATAATGAACTATAGTAAAATCATCCTTTCTCCCCTTTTACCTCTTGGTCACCTTATTTCCTTATTTTTGAGGGACCATTTGCCAAACTTGTTTTCCACTTACTTCCTCAAGGGAGCATCTATGGATCATCTATCACCTCCTAGGGCATTAGGCATTAACTTATTTTTCATCCTTTGAGAACACATTACTATGTCTATATCTTGTAATGCCTTCCTAAATAGGGGCAAAATATAGACACCCCATTCTATCCACAATTGGTTTCCAACTAGACTTCAAATTAATTTCTACTAAATAAGGCAAATTAAGCCTAAGAATCACTAAAATCCCTGATTTCATTTACACATTGGACATTTATAATCATAATCATGTTGAGGCATCCCTATTTGGGTTATTATTCTATACACAATAGTAACCTCTCATGGAATCATCTCCAGTCAACTTGTAACCTAGAAATGTGATAGTTTGGCCTTTGGACATTAAGCGAGGTAGTTGAACAATTCCTAAGTTACAAAAATACTAAGCAAAATGAATTAACTAATCAAACCAAATTAAATGATTATTTGTAATTTCTATGTGGAATAAGTGAAAAAAAAAATTCAAATTTTTTTTAGTAAAAATGAGGTCATGATGATGTTATCATCCTCAAATTTAATGAATTTAAAATATCTCTCTAAATGCCATAAATTCAAAACTGAAGAGCCATGATTAATAAATATGATATCTATCCCAAAATTTAATTACATGTCCCTTCCTTATCTCAACTATGGTTATTTTATACTTAACCATAGTTAATTATAGCCTAACTACACTTGGGTTAGAGTTAGTTTGGAGGATATAAATATAAGGCCTCACCCATTGATAAATAAGTTTGAGTAGTGTAATGTTATTATGTAGGATTTCCCTTAAATCTCTCTTGATGTAATTTTATCATGCCCATTTTCCAAGCCAATGCAAAGCTAAAGCCAACATTACCAAGGTGACAAGGAGAGGTGGAGAAAGGAGATTCATTTCCAAATATTTATTGATCACATAATCGATCACATCAACTCATCACCAACACACAACACTTACTATCATAGTAGGTGAACTTGCTTATTTTTATTTCATTAGTTAGTTAATTGTGTAGTTCACTATCTCCTTGAGTGTCTAGGCTAGACATGTAAGTATTAATTAGTGTGTTTGTTTTGATTTTATTTCTTAATAACACAATAATAATCTCCCCTCTTCATATTCCTATTGATCACACTACTTATGATTAGATTACACATGTGAAGTTACCTAAATTATTTGTAAGCATACACACATTGCATTGCATTGTATAGGCCAACTAATTTTGACATAAATGTAATTAAATACAAGCATGAAAACCATACAATTTTGAGAAAAAATTATAACCAAGGTTCTAACTACAATACGTAGCTATGAGTTTACATATACATGGAGGATGAGGTGTCCCCTCCCCAAGTCTATATATCTATGTAATTTCATAGTCCAAAGGGTTATAATAATTTATCAATATAAGAATAAATAATACTTTTATTGTCATGCAATTGCATTTTTTTTTTATCCTTCCACTCATGTGATATTATTTTTTTAATTTTTTGGTTGATATAATATAATAATTAAAGTATACAAAAGATATAGATAGATTCTAAGTGTTTTAATCAATGTATGCTAGCTATAGATATGCATATTTTATTGAAAGTTATTAATTATTGTTAAAAAATTAGTTTAAACTATGTTATTAGTATTAGTGTTTATGAATTCTATATTTTGGTATAGTTTTCTAATATGTGCAATCGCTACTTTAGATGCCTTATTGGTTTGAGTTGCAACCTTCCAATTAAGGGTGTGTAAAATAAACTCTAAAGTAAGCAATATTTTTGTGAGATCATTAATTTTCCTATACCACTCCTCCCCATACTTCATAATTGTTTTTAATTGTAAGTGTGCAATAGCTGAAAGCAATAAGCAATAGTTTTGAGGTCACTTATTGACTAAGAAACCAACCTAGGAAGTGACACTTTGAGATCACTAAAACTTATTTTTTTCTTTAATCTTCCCTCCTATTTAAATTTATTTGACTAATATCTACTCACTTTATATTAGTTATCACCCATCCATCTCTCCCACTTAGGTTTGATTTCTCTACTAAGAATCATTTTTCTATAAGTGAACCCAGTTAACAACTTGCATGCTCTATTTGCTATTCCACCACAAGGTTATATAACCTATATGTGAAAATTGTGCCCCAAATTGGAGTTTACCTACCTTGATATCCAAAAAAATTAA
Organism: Torreya grandis; assembly: GCA_037957365.1. Taxonomy (NCBI): domain Eukaryota; kingdom Viridiplantae; phylum Streptophyta; class Pinopsida; order Cupressales; family Taxaceae; genus Torreya; species Torreya grandis. The sequence continues at coordinate 1,703,576 of JARHVA010003438.1, forward strand.
AGGCTACCTCATTTAAAAATTAGGTTGGTGCAATAGACCCACATAAACAAAAATAATTTTTCATATGCCATTATCATGAAAGTATGGTATTGGTTTTTATTACTTCAATTTATTGTCAAATTTTCATTAAACCACTTCATCATTTTAAATTTAATCATTTTTATCATTCATCCAATTATCCCACACACATACTTGAGAGGTCATAATCTTAATCATTTTAATTCACTTAGGGAAACTTTTACCTCTCAATCATCAACACTCTACTTTTTCTACTATTCTTCAAAATAGTAGTGGTTCACAACAACATTTGAAATATGAACAAATGTAGACACCCAAATTTAATTTAGTATTAGAATTCAGTTTTATTTTTTTTCCAAATCCAAATTAAAACTAACATCATTTCCCTCCAAATTTGAATAATTGAATAATTCTTAATTACTCAATTATACACACATTTTATCCAAATTTATTTAATAAATCTAAATTTTTCACATCACTTAAACATCCTCCATGTTTATCTCCCCCACATGTTTAATTATTTGACCACATCCTCAACTTCCTCAACCACCTAATAAGTCACCTTGGAATGTTTCAACTAATTTGACCCTTTTTTTATGACTCACTCAACCAACACCCCTTTTCTCTCAACTTGTGGAATTGGTCATCATCCTCATGGATGAGGACTGATTCTCCACTTTTGATTACTTGAATAAGTATAAATATTCTGATAAGACTCCAAAAATATATCAATCTCATAAAATCCTATAAATAAACTTGAAATCCATTACTCTCATCCCTCAGAACTTGTGATAATGAAGTGCTATCAAATTCTCAAGAGAACCCCAATCGAATGAAATCCATACAAATATAATTTGCATACCACTATGCTTCTAAAATTCCCTTACATTAAATAATATTAAGTAACCATATTTTAAAGATTAAATTAATGTTCTTTGTATATTTTCATTTATATCTCTATCCTAGGTAGATTGATTTTAGATTATATTTCATTTTAGTTTGATATCTTAGTTTAGTTGTAATTTGAATTCCCTTCACACATTTTGGCATGCCTAGTGGGATCTATTGACTATTATATTCACCTTGGTATCTTTAAAATTGATTTACATGTGACAAGATCATTATCTACATAAACCAATTGAGTATAGTCTCTAAAACACCTGAATGATCACTATACTAGCCTATAGATAGGTAAATTGGGTTCATTGAGGTTTCTTGAACATTTTTTTCCACTATGAGAGATCTAACAATCACTTGTTGAGGTCATGGTTTCCTTTTGTCCTATAGGAGTCCTATTGGAGTGATTTTAAACATTAATGTGTGTGAAGAGTCTTGTATAATGTCTTGTTAACCTTATTGGGTTCTATTTTTATGATAAAGATCATTGAAGCTAACTCTTAATTCAAAATCTTAGTAGAAAATATGATATATCAGTGTTAGGGTCATTTTGGCCTAATGAAAACCTATTTGATAATTAGAAACATGAAATATTCAAAGTTAAAAATCATCAAGAGTCCTAAGGTAAGTAATTAGTGTCATGTTAAGGTATTTTTCATTAGTTTTCAATGTAAAAAAGATAAAAATGGTCTTAAAAGACACTCATGGGATCATACTAAGATTAAAAGTGTCTTAAATCACTCATTAAATTCATTTTTGAGGAATGAAACATTCTATAAGTTCTCATAAAGTCATTTTGATATTTGAAGACTCCTCACAAACTCTCAAGTTCATACATGTGGTCTAAGAATGTATTTAACTTATTTTTTCCCCTCCATTCCTACCTCCTAGAGGATTTCAATTCTTTCAATGTGGGAAGAGTGAATATAAGCCATGAATAAACTATTGCCTATCTTCAAGATTGTATTCAAGGTAGTCTTCATTGTCCCAAGAGCCTTTTTGTAGTTTTATTGGATAAATTCAAGATTAAAACACCAAAAAAATGGATTCACCATGTATTTAAGCTCCTTTAATGCCTATAACTTCAAAGAAAGAGACTACAGTCATATTTGGAGGCTTATTAAGGTTGTGATGTAGGAAACATCATGGTTCCAAGAGTGTAGGCCTAATGGATATGTTATCAAGATTAAGTCAATAGATTCAGGGTATCCATCATAGCCTCAAATATCCTTCAAGGATTTGAGCTCTAAAAATGAATATTTTTAGTCTCATAACCAAGTTCAAGTCCTCCAATGTATAATAATTTCTTTCATGAGAAAAACCATAGGTTTTAAAGATCACCAATAAGCAAGATTTGAAAGCAAGCAAAGAACACAAGATTGTAGGTTTTCTATAAGTATGTAGAATTATTAAGAACAAAATTTAGAGATCTTTGGGTTTTATTTAAATATTCAATTCATATTGTAAACATTCTTGAGGTTTTTAATGAGAATATGTTGCTTTTCAGGCTCACATAGCTGAGTTGTAAGTTTTGACAAGCATTTCTATTATTTTTAAGGATGTAAGATCCAAATATCAAATCCAAAAACCTAAAAATTAGTTATAAAACTTTCTCATGACTATATTATAATTTTAAATTATATTAATACACTAAATAACCTCTATGTAGACCACAAATATAATATACTAGAAGTTTCAAGCTTGATGTTGAAATTTACTATTGTACATAGCACAACCCCACTCTTTTTTTTTTTGAGTAGGGACCCATTAAAGTTTGATAGGTCTAGTTATATTTTTAAAAATATTTTCATCAAAATTTATATGTGTATTTATCTATATTCAAATCTTTCAAAGTTCTTATTCCTTACATAGATGATTCTTATTAAATATGTTGTTCAATATAAATGTAACTGATATTTAACAATTATCTAGGTTTCTATTATGTGGTTTATTCAAACTAACCTATTAATGGTTTTTTGGAGTTTTTCATGCATGAATGTTTTCCAATATGCATGAGAATTACTAAATGGGATTCCTAAGTTTTGGAATTATCACATTTTGCACTTCACAAGTTGTATATTTTATAGTTTTATCTTCATAATTTTTGTTTTCAAAATTTTTATTCATTGGGATTTTGTCTTCATATTTTGGTTCATTAAAAAAATTTGTTTTAATAAGTCACACTCTTTGTCATTTTGGTTATTCCCATATTTTTTTCATGATATATGTTCATCAGAATTTTTATTCAAAACTTGTGTTCATTGAAAGTTGTTTTCTGATCTTTTGTTCATCGTAACACTTGTCACCAACAACCTTAAACATATCTAAACTTATAATTATTCACAAATTTCCACTTGAACATCTTTTACCTTCACATAATTTACACCTCAGAACTTTTGTTACAATATTCATCCTTTGAGTATTTTGGCATTTCATGATTTTTATAAAGTGTGAATTTTGGGTCCTCATATCTTTTATTCACATAAAAAGTTATTCAAAACTATTATTCTTTAGAAATTTTATGCATTAATAAATTTTATTGTCACAATGTTTATATTCAACATCTCTGAGCTTCTAGGTCTTCCCAACTTTTATTTAGAACTTTTGTTCATGAGGAGTGTTTGGAATTTTTGTTTATAATATTTGTTATTTATAGAACTTATATTCATGTTTCTTATATTTAATACATCATGATAGTCAATTGAATTGGTATCAATGAAAGTTATAACACCTAAATTTTGAAGGTAGGATTTTTGGCATAATTGATTTTGTGTAAAATTAGAGGCATGGTGATACTTGTCTAAAATATCCATGTGGCAAACCTACCAAAGCGATTTATAAAGTTTGAATTAAAAAGAGCACTATCAATATTTAGAAGTAGAGAAACATATTATGTCTATTAAAATCAAGTTAAATTCCTCATCCATTTCAAATCCTTTGACCACTTTAGTTCCTACAACTACTGTGTGCTTACCCATCAAACCTCAAACTTTGAGTAAACCTTAGTTTTTTGAGGTTGATTCAATATGTATTTTGCATGTAAAATTTATAGATGTATCTAAAATTTATTTTTATTTCAAGAGTACATGTGATAGTTAACTAAATAATTTTATAAGAATGCATGCATTTCATTACATTGTAAGAATGAGTGTATTTTTTAGGACATAATTAGACTAGCTTTTATTGTACATGCATAATTTACATCAACTAGAACTCTCATTCTGATTATCATTAACATGTATTTTTTGAGTTTTTACATGGATCTGGAATATGAGGTCATCCCTCCCCAAATTTATTTACATTTGTAATAATCTTATTTCCATGGATGGTAAATTTTATCAATACAAGAATAAATCTCTTGTGATGGTCACACAACTGTGTTGATGTCTTTCTATTTCAATTCTATGTGAATAGTTATATTTCCTTTTCTAGTTGGTTGAATCAATAATTCAAAGTTTTATAGATAATTAATTTTTATTATTAGTGGTATATGATATTATAATATGTGCAAAAACTATTGGATGATTAAAAATTTCTCATTAATTATATGAAACTAGGTTGATTGTTTCAATTCTCTGAGTGTGTAGAAGTATTTTCCTTGATATAGCTTTCTATGAGTGAGTAATAGCTACTCTAAATAGGATAAAAATTTAGTTGAGATATTAGAATTTTATATATCATATTTTCCTTTGATTCATTAACTATTTTTGTATGTGTGTGAGCAATAACAAATAGTTTTAAGTATTAGTTTCAAGACACTTGTCCACAAAGAGACTAGCCTAAAAGTAATCCCTATTAAGATCATAGATTCTTCTTTTATACTATACCTTAATCTCTTTTGGATTTTTTTGAGATATAAATAATTTATCATAGGTTCAATCCACCCAAATCAACTAGGTTTGAAATTTATTTTAGGTATCACTCATCTCATTCACACACCTGGTTAAAAATATGCATGCTCAGTGATTAAACTAGTTTTGGAGTAATGGAGTTTTATTCTTATTTTAGTTAAGGGTCTAGATTAATAAATTAGTAAATAATATTTAAATAATTATAGTCTTGATTTGTATAATTTATTTGGATTTTTTACCTTTCTAAAAATAGTAATAAATAAGAAGAAATAATGACTTAGCTATAAATAGGCTTACACGGCTAAGTCAAGGTTTGAAACTAGTTGTGAAAGATTGGGATAGTGTCACAAATAAGAATTTGGCTTTCATTAAATGAAAGGATAGGATTTCCAAAAATAGGACACTTCAAGGTTTGTTAATATTTTACACTCCTATCATTATTTTCCAAACTATTCACAGAGACCTAAGATTTATGGGTTCTTTGTGTTATTCCTGTGTGATCCTATCTATGAAATCTTGAGTGTTGAATGCTGATGAAACTCACTATAGAGAAATTTTAATATTAAAAACCTAATCCTCCATCATGTTTAATAAATGGGATTTTTATCACTTGAAAAAGGTTGTGTTAGTTTGTGTAATATGCACTAAACATGTGATCTACACCAGTTATGTGGGCATGTTGCCTACATACTAATATTTTGAAGAGGGGTCAAGCCATATGTAGTTCTCCCACTTAATGTGATTTATGTAATAGTGTCATGTAGATGAAAAAATGATAAATTTAGAGTTATTAAAGTGGCTAAGGATTGGTATGAGGGTTTGGATATGTTTGCAACTATGTTAGGTGAGTATATGTAGAGAATAGGGAAATTTACCTTAGTAGTTTGTTTGTATTCTTGCTTGCTTTGTAACATTTGTCACCTCCCTTGTAAATTAACTTTAGATAGGATTATATAGGGATTTATTGGTCATAGGTCAAATGTATTTAGGTTTGGAAAACATAATAAAGAATAGGGATCAGATAAAAATCACCATTTGGGTTTAATTTGCAATGGGATAGGAGCACTAAAAATGGGACACCATAGGGTCTAGTGATATAGTCTAGGTCTAATGCTCCTATATTATAGGTTTGGGACTTAGGGGGATATGATTATCCTAGAAAATAGAGTCTAACTGAGTTGGAAATACCATTTGGAAGGCTATGAATGACTAATAATGATCATAAAGGTGTCTAGAAGGGTCAAACAAACATGAAAGAAGGACATATGGATAGGGTGTCATAATCCATACTCAAAATACCAATTTGGACATTTTATATGACTAAATTTCCACCCCACCCCCTTTTATTATAGTGATGCAAAAAATCAAAATACTAGGATAAAGAAAAAATAGAAAGCATACTTGAACTTACCTGCAAGGGTGAAGTTAATGGAGATGTGCGATGTTGAATGATGCTAGGTATATACTAGGTATGTGTTGAATAAATGTTGGGGATGTGATGTAACAATATTAATATCATGAATGGAATTGAGTGATAAATTCCTTGAGGTCATATCAAGAATAATAAGGTTAGCCCTTTGGCTCCATCATTGCCTGCTATGTGAAATTATGTGATCATGCATGTGTTAATCGATGTTTAGACTATGTATCAAATCCTTATAAGTAGGTGGCTCAATAACACAAAGATTAGCTAGCCTTTTGTCTCCTTCATTACCCACTAGGTGAAGTTATGAACTGATACCAATATGAATGTGTGTCATATGATATGTCTCCTAAAACTCATGAATTCTTTGAAATTTGATAATATGGTGTATGTAGCTAAATGTGTACTAGAAACAAGGCTAATCTTGGCCACTTCTAGAGGTGGAGATTATGCTTTTATGAAAGCCACTCTAAAACTAAGAAATATTCTTATATGGAAGCCACTTGTGAATGATGCCAACCACCTATAGATGGAGTCAGGCACGTAACTACTAAGAATACCTAAGTAATGTAATAAAATGGAAAGAAGAGAAGGAAAATGTGCCATGTACATTTCCCCCAATCACTGATATCTGTAACATAGATTCTTATCTATAAGTTGTACCAATTATCTAATCTAAAACTATAAGTAAGAGCCATCATGCCACACATGATGCCCCCTATATCTATATTTTTTATTAAAATTATACTAAAACTACCTAATCTAAACTAAAATATAGCTAAAAAACTATAATTAAACTTACCTTTCTATCTATTTCTAGAAAATCTAGGTTTCTTATTATTTGGACAAGAGCATCAAAAATAAGACACTTTATTGTCCAATGCTATAGTCTAATTTTGACACTCTAATCCTTTGATGTTTTTGATTATTGTTCTATAATCATAACTATTTTCCTAGTTTTCTCTACCTATTTAGGTTTTGGTTACTATTTTGAGTGTTCACAAAACTGATTTTTGATTGATAGACGGCTCTGATCTCTTGTGACAAAACCCCTATTTATTGCCCCCTCTTTTAAGGGTAGGAATGAGGACCCTAAAATGACTTCCCTCAAAGTAAAGAGGCCTAAAAGTGTGTTATGATGAGAAATACATGATACAAAAATAATAATAATAAATATGTCTCAAGATATAACATAGTTTTGTAGTGGAGATTATTAGATCAACAAGGGTATGCCTAGATAGATGTAATAGCATGTGAAGTATACTAAATTAAAACTATAAATGTTAGTTTTTAGTTATTACTTTTCAAGGAGGGATAAATCATGATGTCCATCATGGAATCCAATAAATCAATATAATGCATGATATGGATCATGGCATTACAAACAATCAAATAGTAAACAAGTAATAAGAACGTTAGGTAAGAAGCAAGAATCAAACAAGAGTGGCCAAGGGGCCAAGAAAACAAGGGACATGGGTAGATGTTACTCAAACTAGGAAATCAAACATATAAGGCATGTTCAAATGCCACATACACATATAATTTAAAATAAGTAAGATTGGCACAAGGGTCATAGGCACATAGAAGAGTACAAGAAACAAACATTGGCAAATGTCCTAAGGCACATACAAGAGACAAAATAGGAACTGAGAAATTCATTCACATCTAGATACTAAAATAAATAAAGGAAGGAATGTAAATACTAGAAATATAATTTCATCTAACTAATCAAAGTAAAAAGTGAAACTATGCAAAACATGTAGTACAAGACTAGGTAGATGCTAAGAAATACATAAGTGCTATAAACTAGTGAGTGTAGATAGAATAATCTATTTAAGCTAGTAAGTAATGTACATCATCATGATAACAAGAGTGTGTGGTGTAGGAATGAAATAACCTGGATGGTGTAGTCATGTATAAGATGCCCTCGATAGGTATATAGGTCAATGTATGTCTCGAATGTAGAAGTAGGATGCCCCCTTAATGGGTAGAGTGAAGAAATAAAGGATTTGGGTGTCATTAAACTCACTCAAATAAGATCAAGTGAAGCATGGTAATGTAGATAAATCAATCAACAATAGTATAGAACATCAAAATGTAAGACTAACATGGTAGTAAAATGTAAATCTTAGATAATGCATATAATTGAAATTTTTTGGTGTCTTTGAGTTATTTTATTATTTTTATATTTTTATATTTTGTATTTTTTTTTTAATTTTTGACATAAGTTATGTATAATCAATCATAAAGAGACTATATACAAGAAATTTGAAAATAATCTATGTGTAAGTAAGCTAAGAAGAAATGATACTAATTTATGAGTCTCATAAGAGACTCCATATCATGACGTTTTGTATCAAGGAGAGGGATCATGCATGATTATGAAACACAATGGAAAATCTAAGATTATGACTCTAAAAGTTGTATATGTCATAAGTGCTTAAAAATGTCTATGATGGAAGTAGACTATGAGGTCCCCATATAACTATGAGAAGTGGATGCAACTATGGGGATCATAGGGACCCATCTGGTACTAGAATAAGCTCTTTTAAAATTTACTCTATTTGTCGAGGCATCAGAACTCAATGTTAATACCCTGGGTATGAATATTGTAGATAAAAATTGTCTAGAGTCCTAAAACTATCATTGATGTAATTATTAGTATAAGGGGATGTAAGATATAACTCTGTTCATATCAACCCCATGGCTATTGTATCACTATATAAACCCTGATGGCCAATTGAACAAGTGGCCATACTACTCATGTTATGTAGAAACATACCCTATATCTATTTTTTTCTATGGTGCACTAACTATAGTTATACATGGAGACTCTGTAAGACACAAAATCAATGTATGTGCAACTAAAACTATGTGTTGTTAAGGAAGATCATCTATCTACAATCAAATTGGATTACTACATGAAATAACACCCTATGGCCTCTACTATGATATATATGACTAAGCAATAGATTTATATGAAACTATAACCTATGATGGGGGATCATCTAATCTCAATCATAGTGGGTTGATCCATGAAATAGGTCCTTGAAAATTATTTGTAGTGAATATCTATCTAGAGTAGTACTCTATGATGTGGGTTCATTTAATCTTAACTATAGTGGGTTCTTATGTGAGATAGGACCCTATAAACTTAGCTATAATGAATATCTATTTGGATCACAGTACTCTATGATGTGGGTTGATCTAATCTTAACCATAATGGGTTTTTACATGAGATAAGACCCTAAAAACTTAGATTTATTGAATATCTATCTATAATAGTACTCTGTGATGTGGGTTCATCTAATCTTAATTATAGCAGGTTGTTATGTGAGATACGACCCTAAAAACTCTTTTATGGTACCTGTGATTATAATGGATATATATATGGAACTTAAATATGTACTCTATGGAATATAATACTATATGTAAGTTTCTCTCATTGTACTAGTCTCCAAACCCTCTGAGTAGGTGGGATAGGAGATCTCTTATAAGGCTTTATCATAGAAACCACAATACTCTCATGATGAGTAACTGATGATTCCTATGAAGGAATGTCTTGGGATGACTCATTCATGGAGGAATGAGGTCTATGAATCTATGATGAAGTAAATATAATTTCCCTCAATGTGAATGCTTTGATGCCATTATCAAAACACTTATTAATATAGTCCTTGATTCCATGACAATCATTATCTCTATGTCCATAGATATTATGACATTTACAAAAGGGTTGATGTGGTTGTCTATGTAAGAGATGTGGATATCGATGATTAGTAGAAGGTAATGTGATTAACCTCCTATTTAGTAGTTCTAATAATATGACATATGGGCCATCCTTCTTTGAATCAAACTATACTAGTGCCCTACTATTGTTCTCTATAGTGCATACTGTAGGTGGTACTCTAGAAACTATCCCTCTATTCTTATTTGGTTCCTTTTTTGGCTATGGTCTCCTATATTTTTTCGGACATGGTGGATGTTGTGTGATAGGAGTTGTAGATGGAGGTAATTCAATGATATCTAGAGTAAGTTGATCAACTAAATTTGACTCAATCAATCCTAATTTCTTCTCCAAGGCTAAGACTATATAACATAAGTTCCTAAAAGAGGACTCTATCTGACATAATATATACTCTATGATTATTTTATGAATCACCTTAATACATATATGTTGGACTTCTAAATCTATTGGTTTATAGATCAATCTTAACATGTGAGTTTTGAGTTGTAAGATATAATCACCAACTGGCTCTAAATGATTCTAATGTAATACACCAAGTTTCTCATTTGTAACATGAGATTTTGATTTTTTTATGTAATATCTATGAAATTCCCCATCTAAGTCATCATATGTATCCAAGGAACCAATAGCTAGTAGATGAAAGAACTAATTATATGCATTACCCACTAATGTATATTGGAATAACTTAAGTAGAATCAAAGGACTCGTATGAGATGGCAAAGCCTTCCAAAAGGATTTTAGGTGTATGAATAGATCTCCAATTCCATCAAATTGAGGCAATTATGGTATATATAAATGATTAGGAAATTAAGCTTTGACAAATTTATTTAGAATAGGGTTACCATGAAAGTCATTGGCATCCATCCAAGACTTATAACCTTGTTTTCCAAAGTAAGGAGATGTACTTGGTGTTTTAATTCAACAACTGCATGCATTAAATAAATAATATCTTGGGATGGTATATTAGTATATTTAATTCGTTCATTTAAAAATTTAATTTGATCATTTTTTTAGCCATGAGAATGTTACATTTAGTAACTAGATCATATAGAAGGGGTGTGCTCACTTGAACCTTTGGAGGAATGGTAACTTGGACCTTAGTAGATGAATGTGGGATACTATTCTTTTTGGGTGAAGAGTGAGAAACAAGTGTTATTGTATTAGTGGTTGGCTTGGGAGATTCATTGGTATCTTTAGTATTTAGTGAATCACATTCTAATTGAATAGAAGATGAGATTTTATCATTAACATGTGCATCTTTTGAAATAGAATAGTGCATAGAAGTAGAAGCAACATTTTATAATGTATTGTTTTTGAGAGAATGACTGAGAGAAGAGTTAGAAACATGTGATCCCTTTTATTCTTCACTATATGTGTAATAGTCATCATTATTACATGTATTATCACAATTAAAATTTTATTCATTTGAAAGAGAAGTATAAGTATCATTTTCATATTCACTCTCATTGTCATATTCATTTACGTGTTCACTATCATAGTCATTATCACTTCTATTATCACTAGGGAGAGGGGTAAGAGAAGATGTTAATTCTTTTCTAATATTCAATAAATTGTCACGTGAAATTGGAATACTATGTGCATCTATACTATCCTTAAATGGAGTGCATGCATTATTTTCATTTGTAATATGAAAAGTAAGAGTAAGAGAGTTATCATTTAAACATTCTTTTATCACTTTTTGAGATTACAATGTAGAGTTAAGAACATTATATGTATCATTTGAATAATGCATTGGAAATTTTATTCTATTGCATTTATATTTTTGTAATTTAGAGAGAGAGAAAGAGAGAGAGAGAGAGGAGAGAGAGAGAGAGAGAGAGAGAGAGAGAGAGAGAGAGAGAGAGAGAGAGAGAGAGAGAGAGAGAGAGAGAGAGAGAGAGAGAGAGAGAGAGAGAGAGAGAGAGAGAGAGAGAGAGAGAGAGAGAGAGAGATTAGGTTCAAATAGAAGAAAATTATCAACAATGAGAAGTTCACTTAGAAATGCATGCCTGATTTGTTTATTTGATGGATTATCAATAGGAGAATGAGGTGAAAATTACCTTTCCCATTTATCAAAGGTATTTTATTTAGAAGAGCAAAGAAAAGAGATAGGTTAGAGAGAAGAAGATTCATATAAGTTTTCTTCACTATCACTTTCATGTGCATCATCATATTCCTCATTACAACAATAGTAATTGTCTTCATTGTAAATGAAGTCAATTTCCACATTTTTGGCTAATGTTTAATTTTGAAAATGTGTCCATTCCTTGTCATAATTATGAAAAAAAATTAGAAATTTATCTATAGGATGAGAAGGAAGAAGTGCTTTAGTGGCAATTTAATTTATTTCACCAAAAATAATATGGAAATGTACTATTAAGAAAATAAATTCAAAAATAACTACTAACATAGAGATTTTGAAATTAATTTCGACACTCCAAAAAATTTGTAAAAATTCCAAAAAAATTATCTAAAAATTGTAAGGGAGGAAGGATTGGGGTTTGAGGACCTAGTTTGGAAATCTAGGGTTTTGGGTTAGGGTTTTAGAATTTAAAAAATTATTACAATAATTTAAATTATTAAATAAATTTTAATAAAATAAATGTACAAAAATTTAAACAAAAATAAAAAATTTGAAATTGAATTTTTGCACCAAAATAGGAAGGAAAAACTCTAAGGGTACCTAGGGTTTGAAATTTATTTGAAGTAAGTCAAGTTCACCAAATGATTTAACTATTTTTAGAGTAAAGGAGTTTTATTCATATTTTAGTTAAGGGTCTAGATAAATAAATTAGTAAATAATATATCAATAATTATAGTCTTGATTTATATAATTTATCTATATTTTTTACCTTTCTAAAAATAGCAATAAATAAGGAAAAATAATGACTTAGATAAAAATAGGTTAAAATGACTAAGATAGGGTTTGAAGTTGGCTATGTAGAATTGAGACAGTGTCACAAATTAGAATCTAGATTTCATTTGGTAAAAGGATAAGACAAAAAAAAAAAATATGACACTTCAGGGTCTAGTTTTGTTGTCTACTACTGCCACTATTATCCAAACTAGTCACAAAGACCTGAGCTTTCTAAGTTCTTCACATTGTTTTTATGTGAGAGTGCTTGTGAAATCTTGAGTGTTGAATGTCAATGGAGCTCGCTACAAATATATTTTAATATTCAAATCCTAATCCTCCATTATGTTTGATAAATGAGATTTGAATCACTTGAAAAGGGGGGTTTGTTTGTGTAAGATACACTGAACATGTCATCCACACCTCTTTTGTGGGCACATTGCCTATATACCAATAGTCTAAAGAGGGATCAATTCATATATAGTTATCCCACCTGTGTTTTATTAAATAGTGTGATGTAGATGCAAAAATGCCAAATTAAGAGTGATTGAGGTGGCTATGGACTGTAATGAGGGTTTGAATATGTTTATAGCTATGTTGGGTGATTGTATTCAAAGAATATGGAAATTTTCCTTAGTAGTTTTCTTGTATTCTTTCTTGCTTTATAAGATTTGTCACCTCCATTATAAATGAACTTTGGATAGGCTTTTATAGGGATCTATTAGTCATGGGTTAGATGTATTATGTTAGGCTAACATAATGAATAATAAGAATTGGATAAAAATGACCATTTGGGTTCAGTTTTCAAAGGGATAGGAGCACCAAAAATGGGACACCCTAGGGTCAAATGCTATAGTCTAGGTATGGTGTTTTTATCCTATAGGCTTAAGACCTAGGGGATAGGATTGGCTTGAGAAATAATGTTTGGCTAAGTTGGAATGACCATTTGGAAGGCTATAGATGACTGGTAATGAGCAAAAAGGTTTCTATAAGGGTCATAAGAACATGCAAGAAGGACCTATGGATAGGGTGTCATAAGCCATACTGAAACTACTAATTTGGATATTTTATATGACTACACTCAGCCTATTATTCCACCACTTGATTATTCAATCCACACCTACAACCTGTACACAATAGTGGATTTTCTCTCCATTGAGATCATAAAATATTATAGGTTACCTCATTAATATGTGGTGTGCATGAAAAACATCAACATAAAAATGTTTCTCCTAAAATGAGGGCCAACACCACTCTATGACCTTTATTAGAAGAGGTTATCCCATATTTTTGAGTTGTACTAGAGGCACCCAAGAGAGTAACCAGGTCTAGGTCCTGAACTAGTATTTTGATTTCAAATTTATCAATCCATCGAAGGCCTAGATATGCATTAGTTATTCCAATAATATGTTGGCCTGGGTAAGTAAAGAAATAAATGTAAACTTATATTTCTAATAAAATATTTGGAAAATAGAATAATATATTATGTCAAGTTGATTTTACAAAGAAGGGAAAAATCTTATAAAGTTTTTATGGGTGGTTAAGGGATGTAACCAATTGTCGTGAACTAACTAAGACAATAAAAAACCTATTTAATTAATTTACTAACTAAAATAAATAATTAAATTTATTTTGGATCATATGACCCAACAAACTCCCCCTTCAATTTAAAAGGGTAGATCCGATGAATCAACTAGAAGAATGACTTTGATGTCATCAAAGACTCCCTGTCACAACTACAAGTGGTGCACTATACCTCTGGTATTAACTAAAAACTATACCACTCCATAAGGAAGCCTGCCCTTATGATTTAAGGAAAAAAGTGGTGGATGAAAATGATCAAGGTTTACTCATCCTTGATGATCAACATATCGTACTATAAGATAACACGATATGACATGTCTAACTATAGCGACCCAAATAAGGTCCCACATAAGAACACATATAAGTGATAAACCCATACTCTATATGGAAATCTTCGTGATGTCCAACAAATGCTAATGACATTTGCTCAACATTGAAGGTTCTAGAAACTCCTATCAACTTGTATTATCATCGATGATGGATCTAAGTCCAACCAATGCCTAAATATTTTTCCCCTATTAAGCAAGACGTGAGAATCTATGCATTGAGAGAAATAAAAACAACTAACTCTATCCACTCTATGTCATGAATATTAGATATAGAAAGCCAAAAATGGAACTTAAAATAATAACACAAGTCAAAATCTACCATTCAAGCAGTGAACCCATACTATGAGAAAATATCTAACTCAAGAGGGTAATTCTCCTCCACCCTCCAAGGATTCTCTAACCTCCTATTGTTACATATATGGTGTAAATCAAAAGAATCATGGGACTTTTAATGGATGGTATTATCTCTAAGATCACAAACATGAAGTGATATTATGAAAAAATTCATTTCAAAGGTGTTAGATTCAATCGAAAATGCACCTTTATACATTAGTTTCATTATTTTTGTTGTATAAATCATATAAAGACACTTTAAGTTACAAATTAACCATTCTAATGTGTCTGAAAATACACATATATTTTGTTGGTTGGCACCTCCTAACCAAATTTTAAAACACATTAATCACCAACATTCCTATAGGTTGTACTTATACATAACAAATTAAGTTTTATACTCTCAAGAAAGGATGTATAATTTCAAAAACCCTTATGTGGTGTTTGGATTGCTAAAAAATTATTGGAAGTAGATTTTTAGGAGTATTGGACTATACAAATGCAAATTAAATCTTCAAAATGAATTACAAAACATATATCTTTGATTTTAGATACAAAACACTATATTACTATAAAAATAAATGTGTACCAATCATTGTTGAAGGAATTTATTGATCAAAATTATATATAATCAGTCAAAATATTTCTAACAACATAATTTTGCATCATTTGACCATATTATTTTTATTTTATCACTGTAAAATGGTTTTAAATTGATCATGCACTATACTCTTAGGTTTTGAATGGTACAAATAACAAAATAATGCTTAAAAAACCATATAAATTAAATATGGGTCATATACATCAGATTTTGCACACTACATGAAGATTTTTAAATTTTCTGGGCCTTATAAAAAAAATCTATTTTGTCTAATCAAATTAATTTTTATTCTCTAGTTTTTTTCTCTCTCTTTTTAATATAAATAAATTTTCAAAATAACTTCACCAGAATGGTTTTTAAAGCAGATTTTTTATGTGAAAATCCTCATGGCTCTTCCATTTTAATTCTTTAAACTATTATTCAAGCTCTGATACCACTTGTTGACCTAAGTAACTAAATAAATACTTGTAAAATTATATTTATAATAAATTATTTGGTAAAATATAATAATATATCATGTCAAGTTGCTTTTATAAAGAAGGGTATAAGCTTATAAAGTTTTTACAAGTGGTTATGGGATGTAACCAATTATCGGGAATGAACCAAGATAATATCAAGCCTATTTAATTAATTTAATAACTAAAATAAATAATTAAAGCTATTTTGGATCACATGACCCAACATAGTAACCTAAGTTAGGACACCTTACCCAAGAAGAAACACCCAACCCATTAATCATCCTATGACTCAGCCTTGGCTAGTTAGATCTACTATTATAGTCCTAAGAGATGTGCATAATTTACCAGTGAATCTAGAGAAGTAATTATCTTATTTGTACCTTTATCAAGGAAGGATGGTAGAGGAGAATATAATGTCTTTTAAAGATACATTAATGTTGATGTATGTCACTAATGAAGATGTTGCATGTAGGATTTCCCCATTCACATTATAGGATGTTTTTTGCAATTGGTTATTCAATTTTAAAGAGAACTTGACTAATTCATGTAACTCATGTCAAATCATTTTTATTTCCCAATTCATACAAGTTACCATTCCGAGTGTGGTGTATCAACACTTCACCAATATGAAGAGGCAGCGCAATGAGCCAATATTTGATTTTAACTTAAGGTTTCAAAATATGTATACTTAGATAAGTGTTACATATAAACCATAAGAGGCTCTATGACTTAAAATATAAAATAATTCTCTAGATCTAATTATTATAGTATTTATATGAAAATTTATTACTAATAACACACTAGAACTAGTTTATGAAGAAGTGATCAACATTAACATGAATATAAATACGTGGATATTAGGCACTCTCAAACTCAATGTTAGTTTCCTATCTTTAAATCTAGTTCCTCATGTGAAATCAAAATGTTCATGCATTTAACCAAAATCTATTTTATTTATTGCATCTTATGATGCAATCTACACCAAATTAGAACTATGGATTATTGAATAATCATGCACAAATGAATGGTCATCAATAGAGGCAACATTCACTCACATCTGATAATGCAATTGCCTAGGGTTTGGATTATACCAAAGTAGAATTGAATTCTATATAGATGGTTCAAAAGCTAAGAAATGAATTCTTGGGCATGCAAAGAAAGATAGGCAATGATATTGGTTAGAATAATAATCAGAATTTTGGATTTCCAAGACAAAGTAGGCCCTTCAACGAGTGAATAATTTATAACAATAACAAGGTAAGAAGTTCCTAGAGTCCAACATGGTAGAGGTAACTCTACCCAATTAGTGTAGGGTTCATAACACATCAAAAGATGGTAAGATTTATTATGTTGAGTTTTGTGTAACATTTGAAATCTTATAAAGATAAATCGTGAGGCAAGATTTACTCAATAATCCATCAAATTTACCCCATGATACTATCTCCTCAAGAACACTAAGGTCTTTAAAACTCGTGAGTTTCCCTTCCCAAGTGAAGATGACAATGTGTCAGAGGATGATTTACATGATGTACACACTTTCTATCACTTCTAAAGAAGTAAATATTATTTGAGTAACAAGCAACCCTTCACTATGTCTACTCCTTAAAATAATATGATTATTCTCTCAAATCTAAAGGGTGATAATAAACCACCTCCCATAAAATTGAATGATCAACTCCTGAACAAGGAATAATAGAGAAAAAGATGATAAAATATCATTGAAGACATGAATAAAATAAAATTAAACATCACTCTTCATGAATTGGTTTATATTATTGAATAGAAGGAGCTCTTATGGAGGTCTATTATAGGTAAGTTTATTTATAAGAAGCCAAAATCCTCTCATACAAATGTCATATACAAGAGTAAGATAGAATTTATTTCTTTCTTGTTAACTATTATAGCATTTGGTAAGAATCTAAATGATATTTTAATTACTTATGGATATTAGGCCACTATTATTCCAACTTCCATTTGTCAAAATCTTGGATTAACTCCAAACCAATCCAAGAGGATCGTTTCATAGTTAGACAAAATAGTAGTGTTTGTGGTTGGATAACTAAATACTTTGCACATTAAATTTTCATCAAATCCATGTGTGTAGATGAATATAAACATGTGGTAGATATCCTGGAGGGATATGGAACACCACTAAGTTAGGATTGGTCAAAGACACTATATGGATATGTAGCAATAGACTTCTATCGCATTTAGCTACCCTAGAGAGGTATTCTAAATTAAATTCAAATTGATCCAAAGCTGAGAATGAATAATCACTTCACCAAATACAATTTTAAGAATGAATAAGTAAGATATAAATATCCTAATATTGGGATTTATTCCTTTACCATGAAGTATGAGGTGTAAGCATTGGAAGTCTAGGGACCTTCCCATTATGGAATCTCCATTGGGATGTTGTAAGATGTAATCAAATATTAATAATTGGGATTAAACTAGTTTACCCACTAGGTAACATGTACCTAGCAATATACATGTTACAATTTTCATGTACCAATAATAGGGAAAAATATGAGGCACTAATTTTTGGGCTAATATATGGAGATTTAGAGCTAGCAATTAATTAGGCCATAAATAAACACTAATGCAAATTTTCATATTATAAGAGATAAAAACATTAGGATTGGGATTTAATGGAAGCATTTGAAGCATTAAATATATTAGTTGTTCTTAGGGAATAGAACCAGGATATTGACTCAATGGTTACTTTATCTACCAATTTGGCACCATTACAAGATTCTAAAATATATAGGTTATCTATTGAACTCACACCTTTTCCATAAATTCCTAAAAATGTATAAAAAATCCATGTGTTTGATGATGATCAATGTAATATCCAATTATTGACCAATTCAAGGAAATTTAAATATCAAATCATTGATGACAAAGAAATCAATTATTTATACTAGGAGAAATTGGGGGAATAAGAATTCATTCAACTCAAAGAAAACCATCTTCTTCTAGGGATGGTTTCTTTGGGGAGAAAATTTGATATGGATCCCCATGAAAAATAATAGAGGAATCCTAAAATCAATGAACCTTAGTTTAATATGGAGAATTTAAGGGATGAGAGTAATCCACACTATGTCAACATTGGTCTTAACTTCACTCTAGAGGAAATACAAAGGGTCAAATATCTGCTCATTGAGTATAAGTATTTGATTGTATGGAATTATGAATACTTGAAGGTTTTTAACACAATATTCATCACTCATAAAATTTTAATGAAGCAAGACCATAAGCCATTTAGGTTAATATAAAGGCCAATCAATCCCATATTAAAACCACTCATCCAAATGGAAGTAGACAAGTTGTTAAATAGTCAGATAATTTTCCCTATCAGACACTCAACTTACATTTCCAACTTGGTTATATTCAAGAAAAAGAGTGGAGAGATCATATTATGTGTTGATTTTAAGAACCTAAATAAGGATTCTTAGAAACACAACTACCTTCTACCTTGTCTAGATGTAGTGATCTAGATAGTGAGTGGTTCTAGAATGATGTCCTTCTTGGATATTTTTTTAGATATAATGAGGTGCTAGTAAAATTTGAAGACATGATGAAGAATACATTTAGCACAAAGAGGGGTACTTATGGATATAAAAGGATGCCTTTTGACCTAATTAACATAGGAGATACTTGTAAGTAGGCAATGGACCATGCATTTCAAGGGTTAATAGGTAAGTGCATGATCATTTACATGGATGACCTCACTATTTTGTTTAGTAAAATAAATAATCATGTAGGCCATCTACAGTCAATCTTTGAAAAATGCATAAGTTTTGGCATCTCAGTAAACCTTATAAATAGCATATTTAGTATTATTGAGGGAAAATTATTTGGGCACATAATCACTAAAGAAGGTATCACCATTTATCGAAATTGAGTTTAAGGGATTTCTAAGATTTCATTCCTAAATGGAAAGAAAGATATCAAGTCCTTCTTTGGAAAGATAAATTTTGCAAGGAAGTTTATCTATGGTTTTGTAAAAATTATTAAACCTATGAATGTAATGATTAAACAAGATGCCAAAGTAAAATGGACATCAAAGGATTGAAATTATTTTCAATACATCAAGGATGCCATATATTAGGCCTAATTATTAATAATTTTAAACTTTAATTAGGACTTTTTATTATTTCTATTTTCTTTAGAGAACATAATTGTTCTTGTGCTTACCCAAAATAAGGATGAAAGTTAGTATCATATCGCATTTATGATCATGGATTTAAAAGAATTAGATCTCAAGTAATCTATGATAGATAAGTAGATCTTTTCTCTTGTCAAAGTGGTAAATAAATTCAAGCATTACATATTAAGAAATAAGACTATCACTATTATGTCAGACCCTACTATCAAGCTCACTATAGAATAAAAATAATCTAGAGAACATAGAGGCAAATGGATGGAAACATTTTACAAGCTTGACATAAAAATCAAGCCAACCAAAATTATCATAGGATAAGGCATCATTCAGCTTATGACTGAGCCTAAACCACACATCACCATTATGGAGGTATATGAGACCTAGGTATCTATAGGTGATGGGTATGTTGATATCATTAAATATTTAGTCACTGGTACTTGTCCCCCAAAACTTAACAGAGAACAAAAGAGAGCCTTGAGGCTCAAAGCTACTCATTACATAATCATAAAAGGGATTCTCTACAAAATAAATTATGAAGGCATCTACCTAATATGCATATCATGAGAAGAAGTTCAATAAATCCTAGCAATTATAAACTAGAAGATAATCAATGGTAATATGGCCCAAAATAACAAAACACATAAGATTCTCAAAATGGGCTACTATTTTCCAATAGTCTTTAAATATGCACATGCCCATGTAAGAACATGCCATGAATGACAAGTCTTGGCAAAGAGGTAAGTACACACATCAATGACACTATATCTCATTGTTGAAGGAAGTTCATTTGCTTAGTGGGGATTGGATTTAATCTATGTCATGAACCCAAATTATTTAAATAGCCACAAATTTGTGCACATAACCACATATTAATTCATCAAATGGAATAAATTAGTGGCTCCAAAACATTCTAAAGCATGGGATGCAATTAGTTTTTTTGGAAGAAAACTTCATAATTAGGTTTAATACCCTCATTTCTTTAGTTTTTGATAAAGAGATAGAATTCTAATCAGCTATGTTCATCAAATGGGCCCATGATAACCAAATCACCATTGGGTCCTCTTCCAATAATTACCCATAAGGAAGTGGATTATTTGAATCAAAAAATAAGAAGTTGATTGATTACATTAAGAACTCAACTATAGATAAATGTAGAGAGTGGAATCAACTACTGAAATATACATTATGGGTGAATCAAACAAGAGACAAGTAAGCCCTCAAAGATTTACCTTACCCACTGGTATATGGATGATAGTTGGTATTCCCTCTAGACATCTAATTTCTAACACTATTTATGTTTAAATTGTCAATATTACATGAATTGCACTCAAATGCACAATTTAGATCAAAATCACTAAAAATGTGCTAAATGGTTTGATATTGTCATATACAAGTGCCTATTTAAAGTAATGTATCCCTCAATGGGGAAATGAAACTAATGTGATTCCTAACTTTGATCAATTCATTTTGATTCAAAATGATAATTTTGCCTTTTATGCTCTGGATCACTCTTTTTTTATAATTCATTAGTACACGTCACGTGCATTTGTTATTTTTGTTTTAGAAAAATCCTAAATGGAAATATAGTTCCAATGCATGTAACATCACCTTTCAATTCCTCCCAAGTCAAACTATAACCCAATAATATGAATTTCTAACCATTTTGATTAATTGAACACCAATTTCTAAAGAATTGCATCATAATCGATTAATCTTGTTTAAGAATAATTAATTAGAATCAAGATCTTAAGTTAATTTTCCATGGAGTTTATTGATTATTTCATTATTGGAAATTGATTCTCAATATCTACATCACCTAGTGACATAATCTATGGGATGACATCCATAAGCCATAAATGCAACAAGTATCGGGTTTATGGGTACCCATGTCTAATTAATTACCCTTATTCCTAAATCATTATGAGGATATTTATGAATTTAATTCCAAATATTAGATTAATTCATGGCCACACATCTCAAAATTGATATGGATAGTCATAGTTGATCTTATCCCATTTAGAAAATCTATAAATAAAAGGGTATAGAACATCATTTTTAAGCCATTTTAATTGTAAACTTATAATGCAAAATTATCTCTACAACCTTTTGTGTTAATTATTGTGTTTTATTTTCAAATTTCATTTGATAGGCTAGATTAGGAGTTTATTCTATTAAGCCTAGGTTATGCATAGTGTTATTGAGGTAACAGAGGAGAAAATTAGCCATTGTTGATAAAGATAAAAACATTAGATCAAGGGGAGAACACACTTAGAGGTGCTCTTGCATGGTAGAATCAATCTAGGGAGGTAATTGGTATTTATTTGTTCTTCATTATCATTATCAAACCCCATTGTAATAGGTTATCTTTGTTTGTTGAGTTCTTTATGCATTCTCATAGATTCATTGACTAATGTTTGACTAACAACTTTTGTAATCCAATCCTACATCTTAGCACACTTGGTGGGACTCATGGAGTCCATTTCAACAAGGAAGACATATGAAAATTTTAAATTTCCATTTTAGTCATTAAAAATTCCTTTAATAATATATATATATATATATATATATATATATATATTAATTTTCCCATGTTTTTATGCACATACAAGTTACTCAATGATCGTCGATGATTCTTAGTGATCACAAATGGTTAGGCCAACCACCCATGTTTGGGTTTTGGGGGAAACATGACCTAAAAATTTTCATTTTGAGTATTTTCTCAAGTTTGTTGCTAATGATTTAGGTTTTCTAAATCTCTGATCTGAGCATAGAATTGATCTAGAAGCCTAACTTCTAGAGATTTTATTCTAACAAGAATTTTTGAAGCATAAAGTTGATGCCTTTGGGTCTATAAATAATCATCGATGGTTTTATTTTACCTACCATGGTTGGCTATTGATTTGTGAAGGTCTTGTAGTAATTCATGATGGTCAAAGGTGACTATCAATGGTCACTATCTTTTCTAAAAACATAAACCTGAGATCAATTAAACCAAAGTTGTTTGTCTCATTTGTAAAAGTGATTCAAAGCTAAATGATGTTATCTAATTTTGTATGTAGGAACCACAAGGAAAATGACCAATTTTATCTTAATTTAGTCTTTTTAACCTCCTTTTGGTTCTTAAAAAGAATTATGAACTTCCCTTTGGTTTTTCAAGAGAAAAATGTGCATGTTTATGTTGAATGTTTTGTGATTTTTTTCAAACAATTCTGAAACATAAGGAAAAGGGGCCAAAGAGCATCACCAAAAACTTTAATTATTTTCTTTAAAAACAAAATCACTTCAAATTTTTGTTTTGAATAAGTCATTTATCATTGTTTGGTTAAATTTGTTTGAGCAAAAAAGAAATTATGCGTGTATGCTCTTCCCCCATCCCCTATAGGGAACTTGTGGGATCAAAAGCACCATTTTAATTACAATTTTTTCTTTAATCCAAAGACATAAAAGGGATGTTTTCAATTCTTTCCCTAAGACCCACATGGCTTGGGGTGATCTATAAATAACCATTAATCCTTTTTACTTAGATTTTCATTTCAAGCATTTTAGCTTATGAGGGGGACTTCATTACCTCCCATAGGTTCTATAGAGAATATTTAACTTGGGGCTTCATCTCCAAACATCATCTTCAACCCCTCTCCATGATGGGTATAAAAATTGGGATCAATACACTAGGATGATGGTTTGAGCTATTAAACCATCTTTGTTACTCGTAGGTTAAGCTTGAGACATATGATCATTTTGAACATTATACTATACTGAGAAATCAATGGTTGTAATGATTATGAAAAGGACTAGATATTTTCACAAAAAACCATTTTATGTGCACCTAATTGATGTGTTTCTATTTTTATGTGCTAATGTAAAATTTGGTACACATTGGATCCATATATATTGTTGAAACTTGTAAGTTTTAGATAAACCCCACTTGCTATGGAAATATTGTTGATGTGAGGTGTGCCCAAAGGTCCTTGTCATTGTATTTTCACTTGAGAGAAGGGGGGTGTAAAATACCCTACTATATAATGTGCTTTTATTTTTGTTAAACAGTTAATTTCCTCTAAAGTGCATGTATAAATATAGACTTCAACAATATCATGCAACCTTGTTAGCTTAGGGCTTAGCATGATTACTTAGTGGTATTTATCTATTTTGATATTAGATTAATTGGTCATTTATTTGAGTCAAAAATTGATTGTAAAAAATCATCACAACCAAACACATTGTCCACAATTTCTTAAACAATGAGATGTTACACTATCCAAGTGAAAATTAATCTTTTCCTTGTTTAAATTTGTCATCTTAAACATTGTGTCATATAATATAATTAGCATAATTATTATTTCCATTTTATTCTAAACCATTTTACAAATTATATTTAACTACATTGATAATTTAAATTCAAAATTTCACCTTTCTAAGTTCATAAGGTTGATGTGTTAAATTAGGTTCACCATTTACACTTGATTTGAGGGGGCTTAGGTTCAATTTCCAATTTATATTGAGGGTCGTTTATAGACTGATTCTCATTAGCATAATTGGTGGACTCAAGTCATCTTACATATCACTTATATTTTAATTCCTAGAACATATTTTGTACTACCATTCCTATTATCATGTGATGATGTTGTGTGCCCATTTGATTCTAGTTTTGTACTTAGGATTTATTTCATGTTTCCACATCTTGAGTTTCTTGGTTAATATTGTTTCCTTCATAATCTAAAGGGATTTATTATAGTTTTATAGTATCAAACCATCAAAGTTGAACTAGGTTTTATAGTATTGATGTATCATAAAAATCTAGGCTTTGGTGTACTATTTTTCACCTTGGATTCTTGAGTTATCATAGCCTCTTTTGATTTATAAAATTTCAATCCTACCCAAGGTTGAGTAATTACATGAAAACCTTTTTATAATTGTGTGTGGTTACATACCATCCTAATTTTATACTCTTTTTGGTTCCTTAGTCATTTTTTTGGAAGAAAAATCAAAATCCATACCTTGTTTAAAATGTTTACAAAACATAGTACAAATCTTGGAAAACATATAGAATAAACCTTTCTATATATGATGCTAAGGTACACTCATAATGGGGTATGTTATGGCCTTAGTTGTGAGGTAAATAATATTTATGGTAGACATGAACACTCTATATTATTTGAGGATGTCACCCCCTTTGAGACTATTTGTTGAAAATAATCTGATCCATGCTGATTTTTATGTGTTATCTTCATCATGCCCCTTCAATTTGCACACCATGCTCAAATGTTACTATTTTAGGATACCCTCTTCTAATTTGTGTACCACACTCAAAGGTTAGCATTTTAAGTTATCCCCCTTTACCTTATGTGAGTGATCAAACTCCATTACATGTGAAGGTTACCATTTTAGGCTATTATCCTTCAACTTCTCTGAGAAATGCAGCTCCACAACATGCAAATGTTACCATTTTAGGACCTTCTCCTTTGGTTTGTGTAAGAAACCAAATTATGAAACATCCCATTATTACCATTCTAAGGTTGACACTTGTAGTTATTAATCCTATTATTGAAGAATGTGACTTTGATGAACCATATTTTGTTGATCCCTTCTTCAATAATCTATTTTTTGGAGATTCCATTATTGAACCATAAACCATTATTCCTACTAAACCAATTATTTACCACTTTAGAATTTATGTGTCAATATTTGAGCTAAAAAAATAACCATTAACTCTTTAAGAGCCATCTTATGAGGACCAAAATGTGTTCAAGGTTGATATTTTGTAAACAATTGTAAACCAAGAACATGATGTTATTTTTAAAATACCCATTGGTGATGAGTTAACCTATGATGAGTTACTTATACATATTTTACTTATTTTTAAAGAAACTCATCTCCTTCACACACCAGTCTTGATAAATTTATCTCTTTATATTTTTCCACTCATTGAGGAGTTTCCTTTTGATAATTTTTTTTTTCAAGTCCTCTCTCAAGCAATTCCCTCTTTTTGAGGGGCTTCACTTAGATGAGCTAGTCTATATTGAACCCTACCTAGATGTATCAAATTTATTAATCACATTATGATGTCATAAGACATTACTTTTTTGATACTATTCATTCAAAAAAAATTTAATGAAATAACCACATTAGATGAAGAAATAACATAAGAGTCAGGTTCCCTTTCCAAACTGACATCAGATTTAGCATCAGAAGCAAAATCACTACAGAACTAATATCTGATTTAGAGTCCCTTGACTTAGACTTAGCTTTATAATTAGATTATATTCATGGTTATTACAACATTGGTTAGACTTGTATTGTAGATCAATTTGAATATATGTGTGATCATTCTATGGTATTTGAAGATGATTAGTTAAACATCGACATATGTTCTCTTAATATCTTCTATGAGGATTATGTTACCTTTCATCATTCCATTATTTTTTCCCATTATATCCATTATATTAACATTCCACCTCCCACAAGCATTGATTAGGATTGACAAAATCACACTTTATTGAACTGCATCCATGGTGACATATTATTTGTATAATATCTAGGAGACCAAGACCACATTCATTCAAAATAAAAATAATCTCTTAATGAAACCCTTTTGGAGGGGGTAGTGGATGATCAAAGAACAAAATAAGCATCTTTTAGTGAAACTTTTTCAAAATCAATGAAATAAAATCAAATTCTAATTCTAATATCTCTTTGTGAAACCTTATCGAAGGTACTATGGGATAATCAAGACAAATTCATTAGTGAAAACCTCATCAAGGTGCCAACAACTTAGCATTAAATTTCTTCACTTCTCAATGAATAATTTATAAAAGAGAAAAACAATATAGATTCTAATCTATATACTAATCAAATGATAGCTAATATTATGCCCAAAAAACAAAAAAATCTAGTGGTCCTGCCAAGAGCATATTCAGAGGTCTTTAGCCCCACCATAGCCAAAATTATAACAAATCCAAAATCAACAACATTATGTGTGATTGAAATTCTTGATCTTAATTTATATCCCATTCATTATATATTCCATTATAATCCACCTATTCATTAACCACTTGTCCCATTTATCATGTTCCTAACATTATCTACCATCCTTGGTAACACTTTTCTTTTTGGAGGATACAAAGATATCTTCTATCAACATTTAAAGGAATCATAGTCACTAAACAAGGGAGATCATGAAAACATTATTGAGATCTAGATCAATAGAACATTCTTAACAAAGTATCTCTTTTGATGAGATGTTGGATAACAATTTTTATATTTGATCATTTCTATTATCTCACATGTTCACTAGGACGTGCATCTCCATGTCAACAAGAGTAGTAGAACCATTTTTAATTTTTCTATTTATCATTTTTCATTACCATTATTTTTTTATTTGGGGAAACCCTATAGACCATTATGTTTCATTTATTTCATGATTTTTTAACTATATTGATTTGAGGTCCTTTGGGACTATGTAGGTAGTGCTCAATTTTTATTGAGGATAGCTCGATCACCTTCATTATGCTCTCACCATTTTATGAGAATTATAAGTTTAAACTCTCTCACCATTTTTTTGGAAACTTGAGCCACACTTTTGCCATTTTTTTAGTAAACTAAGACAATCATCGCATGGGGTCAACTTTATTGACACTAAAAAACACTTATCTTCTGATCATTTTATTTATACTATTTTATTATACCATTCCTTTACTATTAAACAAAGGCTTATTTTTATCCATCTTGGTTACCCCATTTTGATCTTGGTTCCTTTGGTTCTTGCCATACTTTTTTTAATGGTATTCTTATCCAATTTCAACATTTTTTAGAATTTTATGGTGAACGATAGTCTATACATGTAATGTGATATTTAATCTAGTAAGTTATCTTTCATCTATCAACTTAACTGGTATAATTGATTATAACTACCTATGGGAATATAAATATTGTATTTTATACCCCTAGTTATTTGCCTTTGGTAAAATTAGGTACAATGCCTTTTTATCATGCATTACTACATCATTTGGTGATTATTATTATCATTTGCCTTATTTTTTGCCTTTATTTGTGACCTTGTTGTGACCTGGCTGATTTTTCATCACATTTTGTGTTAGAATAATTTCCATGACTTGAGGTCCTCATGGGACTATGTATGTTGTGCTTGATTCATGTTGAGGTTAACTCAATCCCAAATTTTCATACACTCTCACTGTATTACAAGTATTTTAAGTTGGTGTGTTCTTGCCATTTCATGACTTGGACTGTTTTGTCTCTCTTAATCATCAATCAAGTTGACATACTTAGAAAATTAAAAAACATTCAAAAACTCCAAAAAAATTTATATTCTATATGTTTATTTGATTATTATTTGTTTGTTATGGTATTTTGAGTTCCTATTTGATTTTTCTCTTCTCTTTTATTTTCAAGACCATCTTGATGGTCCATATGAATCTTAATCTCATATTAATAAGTTTTTCTTGTTTTATTTTTAAACATTCTTATTCCTACTTGAATCCTAATTGTTCATATCTTAATTTAAGTTAGGTTCATTTATGTTTATATTTTTCTTTGTCTTTACTTTTTTGTTATTTAAATGTCAATAGATGTAACTATGGTTTTGGTCATTATTTTACCATTATCCTTAGTTATAGGTATTCACATTTGAATTGGCTCCATGTAATTGAAATAAAATGTCATTATGAGTTATTCATACTTAAGATGCCTAATTTATTTTAATATAGCAAGAACTTTTTTCTCTATATTCAAGTCTTAATATCAACATAACTCTAATGAACGTATTTTAAGATCACTATGCATAAACTAGGATTAATAGGTTTAGTTCCTGAATATCTTCTTAGACATGCAACTCTTCACATACATTATCAGTTTAATCATTCTTTGGTCAATTTTCATCATCACTTATTCCATTCTCTCTCACTTTTGGGTGAACTAAATTAGCTTGAGTTCCATTTGGAATATGTAGGTATCACTTTGATACATGACATATATTGTGTCATCTCAGCCATCTTCTTTCGTCTTTTCATCTCTTTCATCACTTTGTGCATTCTAGTATGCATGGTTCTTTGTGGATTTTATATCCATTACACCATTGCATCTACGTTTGTGCCCCCTCATCTTTAATCTATGTTTTAAGTTATATCCTTGAACTAATTGCTTACCAATTTGCCCATGCTGTGACACAACATTTGAGCCTAATATAAGAATCAAATTAGCTATACAAGGGAAAGACCATTATTAGTGCTTTATCAATCATTAAAATTAGCCTTGTTAGGGTAGAACTATTTTATCATGATCAAATTTACCTTACTAGGGAACCTATTATTATCATCTTTTTAGAGACTACATTCTCCTTTTCTTTTAATTACAATATCTCCACACATTTTTCCATGATGGCAATGTTTTAATGTGAAACTTGTCTTAGGATTGATCAATGTCATAAGCATGTAGCTTGCACTCTCAAATTGGGTGCATTCAAAGTTTCTTGATTATATGTTTGGATTGAATCCTTCCCATTCCCACCATCTTTGGGGCCCATATCATTGATGATAACCATGTGTGTAAGCATTAGCTTATCTAGATGTTATTTATTCCATGGGTTAATCTCTCACTTTCCCTCTATTTTTTGAGAGTCCATCCTTCTATTTCATCCTAGTATGTCTTCTCAAGGGGGCATCATGGGTCATTTCTATTTTTCTTCTTGACAACTCTTTTTTTTGAAAATACATTTCTTCACCTTAATGTCTTGTTATGCCTTCTCAAATAAAGGCAAAATTTATACATCTAATTACTAACACTATTTATGTTGAAATTGTCGATCTTGAATTACACTCAAATGTGCAATTTAGGTCAAAATTACTAAATACATGCTAAATGGTTTGATCGTGTCATATAGAAGTACATATTTAGGCAAATGTATCCCTATGTTTCAATTTATTTTCCTCATTTTTTAATTTTGAAAGTTAATAAAAGAAATATAGTAAAAGGGTGTGTAGAAGAATACCTGATGAAATACACACAAGAATCTAGATGAAAATGGGAACTCCTCTTCGGCTAGTAAACAATAACCTACAAATAATATCGACACTTAAAAGGGGGTTGTTAAATGATATGTTGAGTGGATTGCCTAGCATGAGCTAGATCCAAAAATCATAATGATTTCTAGGAGGCTGTTAATCCACTTTTATGATAATCAAGTCTGAAATGATAAAAGAAAATATTTGCATTCAATGATAAGAAAGCAAATGTGTGCTACAAAAGTAAAATATAACTTGCTTATTAAAGAAAATGATAAAATTTTGATGTTAGGGTGGTTGTGGTCAAATCCAAAAAATTAAGTAAGGTAATGTGGTCAGAAGGAAACATATAAAGTGGCACTTGATTTGACATAAAAGGGTGAAAAAGGCTTGCTATAAAATTATGCCATAGTGAACCATCAATGGTTGAAAAATCATCAATGGTTGTAGATGACCATTGATAGTTAGGTAACCATTGGTGATTGCCTATGCAAATCTGGGGTGAATAACTTAGGGAGTACATAATGGGATTTTGGTCAAATAGAGGTTGGATACAAGGTTAAAAAGTGTAAAGTGGGGTATTGGTGGATCTGATAAAGTAAAGGGATTAGAAAATAGATAAACCAAAGAACACAAGAATAAAATACTTATAATTTAATAGAGGAATCCTGGAATGATGTGGCCAAAGTAATGATGCTTCAGGCCTTTCAAAGTAATTTTGATAGAGTTTTGGATCTTTAATGACAATGCTTACTCACTAGTACATACATTGGATATCTACAAGAAATATTGAATGTTTTATCACTAACTACCCTCCTTTGTCTCTTTCTCCTCACCTCTTTTTATAGACAGAAGTTACTAAATTAAATAAAGGAAGATACCAATTTGATATAAGATAAAGTTACCTATTTTTGTAGTTTTAAAAACTTATTTGAAAGATAAGTTGCCATTTTTGGGAGTTGTTAATCTCACATAAAGAGTTGTAAATGATTTAAAGTTTGTTAAAGAAAGGGTGAGGACTTAACCATTGATGGTTAGGCCAACCATTGATAGTTACCCTAACCATCAGTGGTTAGTGGGATAAAGAGATTTGGTAAAAAAAGGTGAATTAAATTATGCATTATGGGTTTGATAAGGTCAAGGTGTAAATGGGTCAAGTGGAAGGTCTAAAGGTAATGTGACATCAAAAACTATTATGTGTAATTTTTAGGTGTCTACATTTTACCCCTTTTTGTTATGTAGCTATTAGGCAAGCTATAAAACATAAATAGGAAACTAGTCAAGGTCTAGGTCTAGTTTTCGCTTTTAAGAGAGGAGGTATTCCCCATTAAACTAGGAGATGATGGAGTCATAGATAAAATTAGGTCAAGGTTTGATAGATGAGATAATGTGGGTGACATAAAAGGGGTTAGGTAGTTATGACATGAACCCATGCACAAAAATAATAAAGAGTGATAATCAAGATTGTACAATGACTAAATTTACTAATGTTACAAAATATGGTCAGGTTATAAAAAGACAAGTGAGGTTAATTGGTTCACAATGTTAGTCATATCTAATTAGATCATTCTCATTAAGACATATAGATAAGGTTTGTGTCATTTATATGTATCTAGGTGAGGAAGTACTCCTGATAAATAACATAATTGGTTGAGTTATACATGAGGTGGTGGGATTTTCAAATGGTCAACTTTAGTAAAATGGGTTGATATAGTCAGAGGATCATGTAAAGTCATCTTGAAACATGTGAAGAGGTCAATTTATAAAGGTTGGGTTAGAGGGTGGTCAATCTGACTCCATCTACACAATGTGAGAGGATGTTGCTTACATAGTTCCCTGGATAGAATATCGAAGAGGAACTTCAAGCCAAATGTATTTCTAGGCACAAGGTAGCTTGAAGAGCAAAAGGGTAGGGTGAAAAATAGTGGGGTTAAGGTGAGGGATCCTAACCATCGATGGTTATGGTACCCCAAGGGGAAATTGTTGATAGTTACACTAATTATCAATGATTAGGGTGAAACCCTAGAAAGCTGAATGTCAAAAGTAAAAACAAGAGGTTATTTCCACTAAATGACTCTTGGTGATTTTTTTTGACTTATTAAGTGAGTGAAGCATCATATGTGTTGAGGTGGAAGGTGTTGATTAATCAAGTGCATGAGTTTGAGTGTAATGAAGGGATGACAAGGATGAGGCTGAGTAGCAATGACAGGGATTTAACCATGCCACTCATCATAGAATGAGGTAGGTATTGTTTTAAAATTGGAAAAACTTGGTAATTTAGGTTGGGGAAAGCATTAGGTCCAGACGTAGATGTCCTAAGTTTAAATATAGGTGAAAGTGAGAAAAATGGGTAAGCAAATGAGGGGAAGGGTGAAGAAGTAAAAATATTGAGTAAATGTCTAGGTATTTGTGTATTTATTGCATGTTTAGCTTGGTTTAGGGTTTGTGTGGACAAGGTAAGGTAGTAAGGTTTCACTGCTAGTGGTCACACACAGTGACCATTGACAGTTGAACCCAACTATTGATGGTCAATCCTAAGGGTGTAAATAAACCGAAGGACCACTGATAGTGACATAAACCATCGATGGTTGGATAAAAGAGGGTTAGCCAATGTGCTAAAATAATTAAATGAGAGGTTTATGAAGAGAGGATTCAATGTTAGGGTGTAAAATGGGTTGGGAGATGAAAAAGTGGATCTGAGGTAGAAATTTAATAGGGATGGGTGTAAATAAAGGTAAAGTGTGTGTGTTAAGTAGGAGATGGAAACATTATAAATATTAAGACTATGGTGGTTATCATGTAGGCCCACAAGTGGATTCAAATGAGGGATAAAGTCCCTTAGATATTCACAAAGGTACATGATGGGATTAATGATGTTAAGTGGAGGTAGATGAAAGATGTGGGATTAGGGGCCATGAGACACTACCAACACCTTTCACATGATGTAGTGATGATTATGTCACTCATTGAGAGAGAGATACATATGTATTATTTTGTATTCCCACTTTGTGGGATGATGAGGTGAGATGTATTTATGAGAGAGACATATATGTATTATTTTGTATTATGATGATGTTGATGATTATATTTATGATGATGTTCATGATCATGTTGATCACATAGATTGGGATGCTGGTAGTTGTTTATGATTATTCATGTTATAATTATGATGATGTGTATGAGTATTCTTATGATTATAGTTATGAGGATGTGATGTGATGTTGATTTTGATGATTTAAAATTATAATTATTGTTTATGATCTATTAGTTTAGGTATGATGATGTCATTATGGTTATAATTATGTGGATTAGGATCTTGATGTATAATTATGATGATTTCATGAATATTTTTGGTTAATATTATGCTTATGTTGATTGGATAGTTGAGACATGATGATGACAATGTGGTGACTAAACTATTTTGATAAGAATTAGTTTAGAACAATGGATGTGATGATATTGTAGGTGAGTTATTGAGACATATAAGAAATGCTTTATTGGTAAGATGTGATAGAGTAGGTTTCATTTAATAATATTGTTGGTATTATTTTTAGGTTATGGTAGGAGAGGGTATAAAATTGTGTTTTCCATGAGAATGTTTGATCAGTTCAAAAGGCAGACATATCACAAGAAATGGATAAGAAAGAGTCATGTTGTTATGATTTGTAAGAACCTAACAATAAAAAACTATAGTTGGATTGACTTATTTAACACAAGCCCACCAAGTGCTTTGTAAGAGCATTCTTTAATTGCAAACAAGGGTGTCTTGATCACTTTGTGTCAAGTAAGCTCACAGACCCTTGATTTCAAGGAGGAGTGAAGTAAATTTGGGTGAGCAGTAGGAAGGTGGTTGGTAAAGGGTATCATGATGTGGGTTAGTTTTCCCCTTTTATGGGTGACCAAAAGGCCACAGTAGACAAGTCCATGACTTATAGTAATGTGTAGACTGATCAATGTCAGAAGTCTTTTAGTGCCATGTATAAAAGCTAATTGTAGCTTGATGGTATATTAGGTACATTGGTCGATGTAGGAAGTCTAATAATGGCATTTCTAGGAGTCAATTGTGGCTTACTTGTTTTTTATTTTGAAAAAAAAATCTCATTACTTTTGTCATTAGAGTAAGTTGTTAAAGTTGATCGATGTGAGAAGCTTCAAATAATTTTGCTTAGCCATCCTTTAAGGGAGTGGTCTAAAATAATTACACTTGTCCTTAAAGGGAGGAGTCTATTTTAAGAAAGTTTGAATTATTGGGTAGCTATCTTTCAACAGATCAATCTATGACACTATGATTTTAAATTATGAATTCAGGCATGGACAAGTCTACTTAGGTGTAAAGATCCACCCATATGAAGGCAAGACTTTAACACAAAAGGTTATTTTGTAAATGAAAATAATAGGTTAACAAAAAAATGATCATGGGATTCCATATATTGGAAGATGAAAAGTATCCATGAGAACCATGTTAAGGGTAGAACTAGAGTACCCATACTTAGGATCAAGTTTTATCTATGATGGATGTATCACATCATTCCAAGTTATAACTAATTATTCCCAAAGGATAAAATAGAATGTATAAATTTTGTGATCTAAGGGATGAGCTTAAGTTAGACATAGAGGTGAGTTCAATCTTTCTTAATAATAGAAATGACATAAATGCAAAACATTGATTGGCTTAAGTTTTGGTTTGCCTTCGAGAGAGTATAAGTGGTAAGCACCAGATTTATACTTAAGGGTTATAATATAGGGTCCAAACCAATTAAAATCAAACATGCCCTTCTTGGCCTTCTCTATGTTAGTTACATGTTGATTTTATTTAAGGATGAGGTCTTTGATGTGGAATTCATGCTTTCTCTAATATTTTTTATATGCATGATTGAGCAAGGAAAGGTGATGCTTCTCAAGAAGCTCTAGGAATGCAAGGTATTCTTGATGATAGTCACTTTCAAAGAGGATTTCATGTAAGGATATACAGAGTGAAGGAATCTGGATTTCAAGAGGTATGACCACCTTAGTTCTAAAGATGAGGGAAAAAGGTGTTGCACCCATAGCAATTTGGATACTAGTGTGGTAAGCCAATAAGGCAAAGGGGATATGGAGGTACAAATCCCATCCAAAAACACTGACTATCTTTTTGAGAATTATGATGAGGTTTTTTTTGGAAGATTTTTCTTTTCCATTATCTTATGGATGATAAGGAAAAGATAATCTTAAATTGATGCTAAAAGTGTCACAAAGATCTTAGATTTTTTTTTAAGACTTATCATTATTAGTGATTATTATCTGAGGAACATCGAAGTGAAAAATGATATGGTGATTGATAAACTCAATGATATTTTCATCTTTGGTTGATATAAGTGAGATCGAATCCACAAATTTGGTGAAATATTTTATAGCTATAATGATGTATTGATGTCATTACAAAGAATGGGGATTGATCTCTCTGATAAGGTCAAGGCCCTATTATGAGAAGGGCCAATAATATTGAGATAATTGAAAACCATAGGAAAGTGTGTGATGAATATTATCATGTTATTGACACTTGACTCATTTCTTGACATAGTCACAACAATATTGATCAAGTGTGGGCCAATAGTAGCCTAGGCGAAGGATATGTTTGGCAATAACTACACCACTAAAGTGTCCCCCATAGATGTCATCATGAACTTCCTGGATGGCATGAGAAGCTTCATGATGATGGAGATAATGAAGAAGGATGACATCAAAACCTTTTTTTATAAATAATCCCTCCTATAATAGTGTAATGATAGGTACCCTGGATAAAGGCTCTATGGGCATTCTTTGAAATATCAGGGGGAGAATGCCAAGGTTAATATAATTGAAAGTTTGATCATACCTAACATAAGGAGATGATGTTTTCACATTAGAAATTATGGTAAGGTCTATATTTATATATGAAGGTGTGATAAAATGATGAATGGTAACAAATAATTTAGATTGGGATGGTTGGGATAGAATTTGCGAAGTGAGAGATGCCATGGTGTCTGTGAATTTATTGGTGTATCAAGGAACCAATTGGATAGTGTAATGATAAAATGATTCCAAGAGTATATCGACAAGTTGTTTTTACTTCAAAATTCCATCATTTTTACATTGATAAGATCATGTAACTTAGTTGATGACAAGTTGGGAGTCTCCAAAGTCATTGATTATTTTGATCCCCAAAGCTAAGGTAGATTGAAGACCTATGACTAAGGCTTCGTAATTGGATATGTTATTGGTGCATTCAAAGTCAAGCTTAAAATAAATGGGAAGAAGTTATCAATTAAGGGGAATGAGGATAACTTTGTCACCCCCACCATTTTGGAATTTAGAGCCATAAAAAAACATGGTCATTTAGTAGGTGGGTTCTTTCAAAGAAAGGGTTGAAATAGACTCTTCTAGAAAGGTAAGAGGAAGAGGTTGGTTATCATATAGAGGGGCTTCATCTAATTGGTTAGTTATGACCTATAATTTAATTGATTTTTGTGGGAAAAACTCAATATTGAACTCATCTATAAGTATGAACCACTTAGCTATACATTAGTATTGATATGATTTAGAGTTCATATACTTGAGGGGGTTAGTATTAGTAATGACATAGGTTTTATGATTAAGAATATAATGATAGAGATTAGAGGCTACAAAAACTAAGGCAAGGTAAAGTTTTTTAAGATGTGTATATTGGGTTTTATATTTAATTAAAGTGTGATTGATGTAGTAGACGGCCTGATCTTTATTCTATTCATTATGATGAGCGAGCATGGCCCCCAAAGAATGATCAATGGTTGATATATATAGATAAAAGGGTTGGTCCTCATTAAGAAGAATGAGGATAGGTGGAGAAAGAATATACTCCTTGATTTCATCAAAGGCTTGTTGGCATTCATTAGTCCATTTTAAGGAGACATATTTATTTAAGAGGTGGTGTAAAGGTTAGCATTTGTCAAATAATTTGGAGATAAAGGGTCAGATCAACTAAAGTTTGCCTTACAATCTATGAAGTTGGGTAAGGTTGGTAGGAGGTAGCTTCTCAAAAATGGCTCTAACCTTGGTGAGGTCTATTTCAATTCCATGAAGAGAGACAATAAATCTGAGGAGTTTGCCTAATAATATTCCAAGGATAAACTTTTTGGGATTGAGCCTAACATTATAATGGATTAATCATTTGAATATGATGTTGATAATAGTTAGCTGATCTCTATAGAGTTTGGATTTACCTAAGAGGTCATCCACATAATCATCAATAATTTTATGAATGAGGTCATGAAATATATAGGTCATGGCCTATTGATAGTTTGACCCTATGTTCTTCAGTCCAAAAGGCATAACCTGATAGCAAAAAGTTCCCCATTGGGTGATAAAAGAAGATTTATGCTGATCTTTAGGAGAAATTAAGATTTGATTGTATTCTAAGAAATTGTCCATGAGAGATAGCATTTCATGGCTAATTAAGAGATCAAAAACTTGATCAATGTTAGGTAGGGGAAAATTTTCTTAAGGGAAAGCAAGATTAATGTCATGAAAGTCAATGCAAAGGTAAAGGCCCCCTATAGGTTTGGTAATAGGGACAATGATAGAAACCCATTGTTGATAGTCAATGGGTTGGATAAAGTTAATAGTTAAGAGTTATTCAAGTTCTTCTTTGATGAGAAGAGTTATATGGGGATGGATACAATGAAGTTTTTGCCAAAATAACTTAATTTAAAAATGAGTGATGCTGTGATGGAGAGAAATGGAAAGATTAATTATAGGCATATCCTTATAATACCAAGAAAATGTTATGCTATGGTCATGAAGGAAAGAAGAGTAGTCACACTGCTCATCAAGGGTTAAATATTAGCTTATTTTAATGATGTGAGGGTCCTCTTGAGTACCCAAATTAATATCAATGGTTGATTCATTCATCATGATTTGGTTCTTAGGAGGGAGATATTTATGGATAGAAGAATCCCCCACAACAAGATAGGTGAGAATGGCATTTTTGTCTTGATGGTGAATGGTTGTAATAGTGGGTGAGTCATGTTCAATCATTTCTAGGTGGATGAGAGGAATGGTATTTTTGATATGTTAAGGTACCCAAGATAATGGTATTGATGAAAAAAAAGTTAGAGGGGATGATGTTAAAATCTTTAGATTGGGAATATGGGGTTGGTGAGGATGGAATTTATTCGATAGTGGTAGCTATAGGTTTTGGTGATGTGGGCTATTTTGGTGGTTCAAACCCTATTCAAAAGAACTCACAAGGTTTTTGGGTTTTGATAATGGGAAAATCATGAGGCCTTTATACATAGAGGCCAAGACCAAACCCATTCTAATCACACTGATAAAGGTATGTTTTGACAAAGGCTAGGTTGTTTAGGTAAGAAAAGTTAGAGGTAAATGGTTGAATATATGGAGTGGCAGTGGGAGCAAGTAGTGGTTGATCGAGTCCCCTATATAATATTTTTTTAGTTAATGGAGAGCTCAAAAGGGATAATGGTTTTTATTTTGGGATCATGGGAAGGGTCATTTTGAATATTCACATACTCGTGTCTATTAGGGAAGGTATCTAATGCTAGAAGGTGATATTCCCCCAGTGAGAGTCATTGAAATGTTGATTATAGGGGGTCTTCTACAAAATTTATGATGAATGAATATATGAGCTAGAAGATGATTTATCATTATGGTGAGCGGAAATGTTACTGATGGTGGGTGATGTAGTGGTTTGATTAGAACCAAGTCATCAGGTGGATGGAGGAATAAGAATGTCATTAGGCTAATATGTCATAATATAGGAAGCAAAGGGACTGGGATCAACTTTAATTATAATAAATTATACCTCATACTCAAATTTGATGCATTGATGTAAAGTGCAAGGGATATAACCCATTTCATGGATCCAAGGGAATTCAAGTAACACATTATATTAGAACTCACCTTCAATAATATAAAATATATTGGGAATGGTTTATGGCCTTGAATGGATGTGGAGGACCACAGTCCCTAAGGTAGTGGCCATAACATCATTAAAAGAGTGAAGGACCACCATACTCTCAGAAATGATGTTTGTGGGAAATTATAGTTGATTATATGCATGAGAATAGATGATGTTGATGTTATATTTTCCATCAATCATTACCCATTCGATACAAGTTTGATTTATGTATTCTATAACAAAGAGGGTAGGATTAGGATCTTTAGTATGAAAAGGTAGGATTTATAAATCCTAAAAGGTGATAAGGAATGCTTAATGGAAGGATCCAAGAAAGGATGTAAGAGGTTATGGATCATCTAGTTGAACTTATATGGAATGAAGATCCTTAATTAATGATTGGTGATGTTAAGGTAAGGTGATAATTAAATCATAAAGGCTCATTTTTATTAGTGTTTGGTGAATTTGTTTCAACATGATCCATTAGATGAATGGAATGGGATTGGGAGGTGGAGCCTTCAAAATGGAGAGTTTTGATTTTGATGTTTGTGATGGTGGAAATGGAGATACTTGGGTTTGGTTGGTAGGTTGAGAGGTTGAAGGGTGATTCTAGGGGACGGTTACATTGGCTTTCACCTTATCCTTCTATTAGGATTGGTAATTTGTAACCATATGAATGGTGTGGATAAATGGGCTTGATATTTGCTTCATTTCCTCCTTTTTACTCTCGGGTAGGAGTGGTATAGTTGGTAGAGGTTGGGTAGGTTATATTGATTGTAAGATCAGTATTGGAGGTAAAAGGGGCTCCTTTAATAGATCATCTTCTTTCAATAGATTATGGACAAGTTTTTGGAGAGATTTTAAACTCTCTATATCATGCCCAGGAGTCCTATGGTAAAGAAAAATCAGATTATCATTGAACTAGGTTGGTTTAATATGGGTGGGGTTAAAAGGTTTAATTGGAGGCAAGATAATGGAGGAGGTTTGTAATAACCTTTGAAAAATAGTTATGTATACATCTATAAAAAGTGTTGTAGGTAAGGGGTTTCAGATACAAGGGGTGAGAACTTTATTGGGTGTAGGCTTCTTCATGGAAGCGATAGTTGGAGGAATAATTTTGATTGATGGTTTTAGTTGGGTGTAGTTAGGTATGATCAGCTCAGGGGTTGGAGACTTTGATGCAGAAGTATTGGTTATAGGTGGGAAGGTATATGGGGATAGGTTGGTTATGAGTGATGAATAACTTAAAGGTTTGGTGATCATATATGGAGAAAAGAGAGATGGCTTCTTGGAGGAAGAATAGGTAACAGGGATTGTGGAGGGATGTGGTCTTAATATAGAAGGTAAATGTGAAAGAGGTGGTATGTTTCTATTTAGTGGTAGAGGATTGGGTAGTCCTTACTTCTTAAGGGACTTAATGGGATTAGGCTTTAGTGGTTTTTATGGAGTTAATTCCAATCTCAAAAGAGGGTGAGTGTGAATAGGTTTGGGAAGGATCCCTAGATTCTTGATTGGTTTGGTGAAAGAAACATGAGGTAACTTGGTATTTTTGGTGGAGGTATTAAAAATGATTCATTTAAGACTTTATAGGAGGTATTTGGTGGGGTAGTAATAATGGGTTCAAGCATGGATTCAAGTAGTATTATTTTTTATAAAGAAGGCCAAGTCGATGCCAAAATATGGCTCTATCAAAGTTAGGTTGGGATGTGAAATCTAAACTTTGGACCAACCTAGAGAAGGGTTTATAAATGGGGGTAATTTCTTGATAATTTATCCCAAATATTAATCCCTTACATGAAGAAATATTTTTTTTAGTATTGTTATCTTTGGTGGAAGGTTCCAAATGTGGTGATTGGGTAGATGAGGTCACCTCCTTTTGGGGAATGGTTTCCAAAGATGGTTGTATGATAGGAGAAATGAGTGTGGTATTATAAAAGTAAAAAATGGATATGGTTTCTTCCTTGACTTGGACATTTAAAAAATTAGGTGATTCTTATGTTGGAAGAGTGGAAGAAGTAGTTGAAAAAATGGGTATGTCCTCAGTTATTTCCATAAAAGGAGATAAAGTCATGGTCACATCAAGTAGAGAGAGATAAGTGGTTAATTCCTCCATTTGGGTATCTGAAGGATTTCTTTCCTCTATTTGGGTGATTAAGGTAATGTTCTCTTCAAAAATGGGAACAATAATGATAATATTGATTATATGCACCTCAAGGGGTTAGAAGATTTGGTTTACTATCATGTTATTGGGTAGAAGGAGCATGATTTGGGAAATGATTATGAAAAATGTCAAGACATTGATTAGGGGGTGCATTGAGGTTATCAAACATGATCTCCCCACTATCAATTATATTTTGGATAAGACTTTTAAAGGTATTAAATCTATCAATGTCATGTCTAATTGTTCATTGAAAGGCACAATGGTCATTCTCATTATACCACCTAGGTATAGGGTGAGAAGAATCAAATTATTGGGGTGGTTTAATTGGTGGAAGTTGGATAAGGTTGACCCCTTGATAAATTTATCCAAAATATAAACATATGACTCCCCAAAGGGAGCATATTATTTTGAGGTGCTCAATTTTGGGTTTTATTTTTTTGATAAGGAAGTTCGAGAGAATTGTTTTAATGCAATTAGTTAACAAGTGGAGGTGGGGAGGTTTTTAAAACCATGGAATTTGTATATGTTTTTACCTTAGTATTATATTGGTTGGTGTTATTAGTAGAGGGAGGGTCATTGGGTTTAAAATTAGAATTCTTATTCTATAATTTTAGTTTTCCTTCATCAATGGCATAATTTTTGAGTTTGCATGCCATGGTGAATGCCTCATCAAATGTTTGGAAGGTTTAAACTTGAAGAGTAGGTGTAATATGCTTAGCACAACCCCCATGGAAAATTTTGATTACTTCAAGTTGGGGTAAGGTGAAAGAGAGTTTATTGATGAGTCCTCTCCATTTAGCCACAACATCAACTATTGACTTCATCATCAAATTATTTGATAGAGTAGAGGTTAGTTATGGAAACCTTTTAGTTATGTTTACAGAGAAATGTTTTGAAAATATTTGGGCTAGTTGGGAAAAGGAAAATATGGAACATGTAGGGAGAGAGCTATACCAATCAAGGGTAGATCTTGATAAAGATAATGGGAAGGTTTGGAGGAGGAGAGCATCATCATATGTGATTAAGTAACACAAATGATGGAATGCTCTTAGATGTTGTTGGGGATCTTCCTTGCCTTGGAATTTGGAAAATTTTAGGAAATTACCATTAGGGAGGATAAGAATGGATGGAAACAGATGGATGAATAGGTTTATTAGAAATTTGGTAATAAGATAAGAGTGTATGAGATCTAGAAATAGATGATTCCAAGTTGGTCATATTTTTCATTAGCATCTCAAACAAATCTAGTTGAGGTTGGGAAGATGCATAATTGAGGGGTATATTTTGTTGGGGTTGAGTCATAGTTATATAGGGATAATTAGTAGAAGGGACTGAAGAGGCCATACATCGGTAAGTGGTAAAAATAGGTTGAGATGGTGCTACATAAGAGCTGATAGGCACAAATGGTTGAGTGGAAGGTGGTATGTACCCATATTGATAGGTTTTCGTATGTACTTATTGGGGAATGGATGTAGATTGGCTAAAAGGTATGGTTGAGGTAGCAAGTGGAGTTTGGGTAGGTTGAGGTTGGGTGGTGACTCTAGTGCTAATAGGTGAAAGTGTTTGGGGTATAGAAATCACTAGATTATGAAACAAGGTAATGGTGGAGGTATTGGTTAGGGAAAAGGGAAGGGAAGAGGTAGGGGTAGAAGATAACCCCATGGTAAGCAGAGTATAGGTAACTAGAGGTAGAGTTGATCCTACCTGTGAAATATGGGGTATGGTAGGAGGTGTTTGGTTAG
This sequence comes from Torreya grandis, assembly GCA_037957365.1. Taxonomy (NCBI): domain Eukaryota; kingdom Viridiplantae; phylum Streptophyta; class Pinopsida; order Cupressales; family Taxaceae; genus Torreya; species Torreya grandis. Next base: position 1,746,670 of record JARHVA010003438.1, read on the forward strand.
AGATTGGAACATTGGATTGGGGTTAGGTAGTGTTGGTAGATGGGATGTTAGAAGGTTGGGTTGAGGTAGTACCCACCATAAGAGGGGATGGAATTACATAAGAAGGATCAATAGGAGGAACCAAAGCAAAGGAGGTATGGTGGGGTATGGTGTTGAGGTAGTGTTGAAGAGCTACCTAATTATGGTCAAGGAAGGTAGAAAAATTTTCATCCCCTTCAAATACAATAGGGATTATAAAAGGAGGGGGAGAAAAATGTGGAGAACCTTTGACATCAAAAGTGTATTCCATGGAGAAACAAGAGGATTATGGTGGTTGGTTGGTTTGATTTCTTAGTTGTTGTCTAGTAAATACCATATGATAAATTGGGGGATATTATGATGAAGCTCACACCTTGAACAAAGATCAACCAAAATAACTCAAAGAAATCAATGCATACACTAAAAGCACATTTATCATAGGATTCCTATTAAATCACTTTTGGATTATGCCTTAGAGAGTGTGAAGAGGGAGTTTGGCTTGTAAATCAGGTACTAAAGTGGAAATTTATGGCTGGTTTTAGGTTGTTTAGGTGCTCAAAAGAGAGAAAATATATGTTAAACTTTAGTACATGGCTTGATATTGGGGCCTACCCCCTCACTTAATAGTCCCACAGTGATAAGAGTGTCAAGTGCTTAGCAAAAATATATTGAGTTTATAGTTTATACTCAACAAGAGAGCTAAGTTGGTTCTCTCCTTAGTGTTGAAATCCAAGTAGGATAGCTGAGAAGGGGTAAGGTTACTACTAGGTGATGAAATCCTAGTCAGGCCTTGTCTCAAGTATGTTTTGATGTGTTAATCATTTTGTGGTTCATTTTAGTGTGTGATAACAAATGTGAAAGATACGATAAATTACTTTGCATCCTATGTTACTAGATGAACTAAGATTAACAAGTAATCAATGAATGCAATAGGTTTATTTTATGCCCAAAAGTAAATTTTCAAATTTAATTCAATGAGAAAACATAAAGGAATAAAAAGGGAATTATATCCTACTAGGCATACCAAAATGTTTCAAATTATTTTCCTCATTTATTAATTTTGAAAGTAAATAAAAGAAATATAGTAATAGGGTGTCTAGAAAAATCCTCGATGAAATGTGCATGTGAATCTAGATGAAAATGGGAACTCCTCTTTGTCTAGGAAGGAATAACTTGCAAATAACATAGACACTTGAAATGGGGTTGTTAAATGGTTGGTTGAGTGGATTACCTTGTGTGATATATATCCAATAAGCACAATGCTTTCTAGGAGGTTATCAATCCACTTTTATGATAATCAATTTTGAAATTATAAAATAAGATATTTACATTCAATGATAATAAATCAAATGCATTCTAGAAAAGTAAAAGATAACTTTCTTATTAAAGAAAATGATAAAATTTTGATGTTAGGGTGGTTGGGGTCAGGTCCAAAAAATTAAGGAAGGTAATGCGGTTAGAAGGATACACAAAAAATGGAGCTTGATTTGAGGCAAAGGGGGGAAAAAGGATTAATGGAAAATTATGCCACAGTGAATCATCAATGGTAAGGAGAACCATCAGTAGTTGAGGTAAACCATTATCGGATGGAAAACTATCGATAGATGTAAATGACCATCGATGGTTAATTAACCATTGGTGGTTGCTTGTGTAAATTTGGGGTGAATAACTTATGGAGTACAGAATGGGATTTTGGTCAAATAGAGGTTAGATATGGGTTTAGGAAGTGTAAATTGGGGTATTAGTGGATCTGATAAAGTAAAGGGATTAGAAACTAGATAAACCAAAAAACACAAGCATATAATACCTATAACTAAATAAATGAATCCTAGAGTGATGTGGCTAGAGTAACGGTGATTCAAGCCTTTTAGAGTGATTTTGATAGAATTTCATATCTTTAGTGACAATGCTTGCTCATTGGTATAGATGCTAGATATCTGCAAGAAAGATTTAATTCTTTATGACTAATTACCCTCCTTTGTTTCTTCCTCTTTAGCTCCTTTTATAGACATAAGTTACTAAATAAAATAAAGGAATTTACCAATTTGATAGAGGATAAAACTACCTATTTTGTTAGCTTTAAAAGCTTGTTTTAAAGATAATTTGCCATTTTTGAGAGTTTCTAATCTCACACAAAGAGCTGGAAATGCTTTAAATTTTGTTAAAGAAAGGGTGAGGACTCAACTATTGATGGTTAGGCCAACTTTTGATGGTTACCCTAACCATCGTCAATCAGTAGGGTAAAGAGATTTGGTAAAAAAAGGTGAATTAAATTATACGTTGGGGGTTTTATAAGTTCAAACTACAAATGGGTCGAGTGGAAGGTCTAAAGGTAATGTGACATCAAAAACTATTGTGTTTAGTTTTTATGTGTCTACACTGTAAAAGGGGCAATGCATTCTATGTGATTATTAATTTTGATCAATTCATTTTGAGTCAAAATGAAAATTTCACATTTTTGTGCTCTGGATCACTCTTTTCTTCTAATTCATTAGTACACATCATGTTCTTTGCTATTTTATGTTAGCAACATAATAAATAGGAATATGGTTCTAATGCATCTAACATCACCTTCCAATTCCTTGTGAGTCAAATTACAACCTAGTAATATGACTTTCTGACCATTTTGATTAATTGAGAACTAATTTCCAAAGAATTGCACCAAAATGATTTAATCTTGTTTAAGGCTAATTAATTCAAATCAAGATCTTAGTTATATTTTCCATGGAGGTTATTAATTATTTCATTATTGGAAATTGATTCTCAATATCTACATCACCTAGTGACATGATCTATGGGGTGGTATCCATAAGCCATAAATGTAATAAAAATTAGGTTTATGGGCACCCATACCTAATTAATTCCCCTTCCTATCAAATAATTATGATGATATTTATGGATTTAATTCCCAATATTATATTAATTCATGGCCACACATCTCAATATTGATATATACAGTTATGGTTTATCTTAGCACATTTAGAAAATCTATAAATAGAAGGGCATTGAACATCATTCTTAAGCTATTTTTATTGTATAATTATAATGCAGAATTATCTCCACAACCTTTTGTGTTCATCATTATGTTTTATTTTCAATATTTATTTCATATGATGGATTAAATATTTCTTCTATTGATCCTAGGTTATGCATAGAGTTCTTGAGTCAATGGAGGAGAAAAGTAGCCATTTTTTACAAAGACAAGAGCATTAAAACAAGGGGAGAACACATTTGGAGCCATTTTTGGGTGGTGGAATCTATTTGGGAAGGTAATTAGTATTGCTTTATTTTAATTAATTCTTCATTATCATTATCAACCCCATTGGAATAGGTTAGCTTTGTTTGTTGAGTTCTTTATGCATTTTCATGGATTCATTGACTAATTCTTGACTAACAACCTTTTTAATCTAATTCTACATTCCCAATTATACTCAAATTGTCAACATATAAATTCATATAGGAGTACATGGAACCAAGTGATAAAGTGGAGTCTCAAGAATGATTCAAGGATTGAAACCTTGTTTAATTTTAGTAAGAATTATGGTCTGGTCAAAAGGTGGTTTGACAAAAGAACAAAGTTTAAATCATTCATAATATCTAATTGGTTGCTTCTATGTGACAAATCCTATGAAAAGAAAGGACATTATGGAAATTTTACCTCCTATGGATCAGACCTTATCATATATCATAGATTTTGGGTAACAATACTTTCTATATTAGGGACCTCCAAGGTAATGAGCTAACATTTCCAGTTAATGGAGCACTACTTCATTAATGCACCATCTGAAGATGTCCTTAGATAAAACTAAGTGTTGTGGTGTAAGTAGGAGTATATTATATTTATTGATTTCATAATTATATTTCTTATTATTTTATATTTACTTCTATTAGAGTAGTTTCATGCTTTCTATATTATGTTTTTCCTATTTTTAGCATTTTGGTTTCTTTAATTTAGTTCCTTATTTTATAGATTAGAGGTATTTTATTTTGTGACAATCTAATTGATTTATTTTAGTATGACCAAGCTAGTATCTAGTTCACTAGGATTCTTATCCATGTTTGTGTTTATATGTTAAATACATGAGGAGGGTTACAAAAGAAAGAACAAGTGTGAAAAAAACATAAAATATAGCACATAAATTAGTTTATCTATAGGTTTTACACACTTATGTCTAAGATTTTTATAATTTAGGTATACATGAAAAATTAATCATGTTTATAAAATATATGAATAATTATATTAATTATGCAAATTTTGATCTCATTAATCCATAAAAATTCATAAGGCTTTCTCATTTCTTTGTATCAAATGCACTTTTCATGTTAATACTTGTTTGAGGTATTAATCATTAATACATATATAGATGGTAAGGACACTCTAATAAATCAAATTTTCACATGAACCAACTCACAATGGTCCTTACCCTCCTTCCATTAATATTATAAAAATAAAGAGGACCAATGCATCATAAAAGGTGATAAATAAACCCTAATAAAATCTAAAGGTGATCAAAGACTCACATTGTGAAATAAGATCAATGAATTATGTATCATGAAAATTTATGAAGGGAGAAAAGGGGGGAAATTAAAAGTATCTATGCCAGGGCTATGTTAGCCTCATTAGTATTAAATTGATTCCCAAGCTTCCCTAGTTTTAATATGCTTCAAATAAACTAGTATGTGACCTAAAGTTATTCCAAGTCTTTATTAAAGTCCTCAAAACAAGGGTAGAAGAAAATCACTTCATCACACATAGATCCAAGTTATGAGAAAGATTAGTATGTTGCATGAAGTGATTGGGAGTACCTTTCATGTTTCTAATTTAATTATTATTTTATCATGTGGTTAATTTTTTATTTGGGGTTGTTAGCCAATGATTTTGAGTTCTTGAATACTCAGAAGTATTCCCCTTATGAATCCTTATTTGTTGAACTCAACACATTCAGCCAATATTTTTTATTGAGTAAGGACCCATTAAAGTTTGAGAGGTATAGTTATATTTTGAAAAATATTCTCATCAAAATTCATTTGTGTATTTATTTATATTCAAATATTTCAAAGTTATCATTCATTACGAGGATGATTCTTGCTAAGTATATTGTTTTTGATAAAGTAAGGTGGAAAATTAGGGGTTGAACCCTATACAGTCAAAAAAGACAAGAACGCAAACAAACAAAAAATACCTTCAGAGAGACAATGGCACAGTCGAGAATAATAGATAGAAACAAAACACAAGCCACAGAAAGACTAGAGTCAGAGAGGTCTCCCCTTACATAAATATTGATTTGATAATATCATTGAGTTTCTCATTCTCTACGTTGTTAGCATACCTAGTATTACCCACCACTTCCAACATAGACATGTTTAGCAGAATTGTATTACGAAGCCCTTTGGCAAAGACCTTCTCTAGCTTCTGAATGTGGTCCTTCAAGGCCCCAATTTTAGTTTTCCAACCAGTCTCATTCTCAGTGCTCTCACCAGCTTCCTTGACATACATTTTCCCCTTATTGTTAGTAGTTCCCATAGTGTCAACACCCTGCTCCTCAGTAACCTTTACAAAATTTCCTGTAACGATGATGTTGCCTACTCCCATGCTTGAAAATAATTTCCCCTTGATTTTCATGATGAGACCCACGTGCCTCAACCTCATGATACAATGAATTATTAATGATTACCAAGATAGTACTAAGGTTATCAAGTTATGAGATCCCCGATGGCCCTCTCCATGTGGACCGCCTCTGAAAGCTATCTTTGTCATCAATATGCCTCATTCCTGACAAGTCATCTCCTTTTGAATGATCTCCCTAATGTTTAAGGGAATATGAACACCTTGTCACCACACCCTCCAACCTAAAAAATTTCTACCCAAGGTTGGCACAAGCATCAGCGACCCTGTTGCCTTCTCTGTAGGTATGGGAAATCTCAACTTCAAAAAACTTTTGTAAAAGATATTAGATATCAGTAATGATGTCTTTTACCTTGATTCACATTTGAAGCTTTATTAACATCATCTATGACCATCTTAGAGTCTCCTTATATATTCAAGTTCCTTATTCCTAAGGATATAACTATCTTTAATCCCCATAGTAAAGCCATTGCTTTAGCATAGTTATTGCTTTCCCATCCAATTCCACTAGCATAAACAACAAACATCCATCCTTTATCATTCCTTATAATTCCTCCTCCACTAGCTTTACCATCCAACTTGGATGCCCCATCAAAGTTGACTTTCATCCAGTTAGGTTTAGGGGGGATCCATTTAGTATTAAGTCTCTGTAGTATTTTGGAGTTATTATACCCAGGGATCTAGTTTAAAACTTTCCATTTGGCTATAATTTGGCTTTTAATTTGAGATAAGGGTTTCTCCACAACATGAATATGAGCTGTTGTAACATTTTCCATAATGGTCTTAGCAAAGGAGTTAAACACCTGAGAAGCATTTCTAGCAGTGTCCCTAAAAATTTTGTGATTGTGCTCTTTCCATAAAGTCCAACTCAAACATGGTAGAGCTTGCTTCCATAATTCCATAAGCTAGGGATGTGTGAAGGTTGGGTTCCAACTAAGAATTACTTCTTTAAGGTCAAAATTACAAACCCATTCAATACCAAAGTTATTAAGTATTGTGCCCCATAATTCCTGAGCAAACTCACAGTGGATAAAGAGGTGTGAAACTGATTCCTCTTTTGAACCACACAGGAAACATCTGTTAACCAATGTAAACCCTCTCTTTTGAAGGTTATCCTAAGTAAGGATTTTGTTATGAGCAGTAGCCCACCAAAACATGTTAATTTTTGGAATAAGTTTATGATTCCAAACCTTTTTCCATACATATTTATTTTGAGCTTTAAGAATGAGCAGATGGTAAGCAAATTTGATAGAGAATGATCCATTCTTATCTGGACACTAGTATTGTTCATCCTCACAGGGAAAGAGAGGGATTCTAGTCTCCTAAATACACTACTAAATCTCCTAAACTCTTGAGAAAATCTCAAGTCGATGCACACAGAAATCCAAAATCTTTTTCTATCTCCTCATCCCATTGTTATTTTCCATATAATCATTGACACTATCTCCAAAAAATTGGGTAGTCAAGTCATTAATCTCTCCATAGTTTCCATGTGTGATGAGAGCCTTGTCCTTTAACCAGATATCATCCCAAAATTTAATATGTCGGCCATTTCCAAGTTTCCATCTAATTCCCTATTTGAGAAGGCTTCCACTTTTTAGCATTTCATTCCATATCATAGATCCCTAGGGTAATCCCATTTGTTGAAGAAAGTTGGAATCATCAATACTATGCATGTATTTGGCATACATTATTTCCCCCCAATCATTGTTTTTATGGATCAAGTTCTAACTAAATTTTGAGAGAAGGGATTTGTTCATGTTCCTGATGGACCTAATATTAAGTCCACCATGAGATTTTGGAAGACACACATTTTCCAATCTGACTAAAGACATTCTCTATTTGTCTTCCACTCCTGTCCATAAAAATTTTCTTTGGATCTATTCTAGTTTCTCAGTAAAATACATAGGAATTTTAAAAAGAGACATGAATTATGTGAGAATACCTTGCAGCGAAGCCCGAAGAAGTTGCAGTTTACTAGCACTATTGAGTAGTTTCCCCTTCCAACCAAGAAGTTTCCTCTATGTTCTTTCCACAATTCCATTCCAAAATCTAGGAGATACCTCTTTGACCGAGAGTGGGAGACCTAGGTAGGTAGCTAGTAGGCTAGCTTCAACACATTCTAATATATCAATGACTATATGTCTAAGTTCATTAGGAGTGTTGAAGAAATACACATTACTTATATTGAAATTTATCCTTTGTCTTAACTCTCTAGCATACTTATTTAAGATATTATTCCATATTCTAGCTTCAATCATCAATGAAATGCCAAAGAAGATGGTATCATCCACAAACTACTGTACCACCATAGGATGAAGGGAGGAGGCAGGTTTGATGCCCACTAGCTTTTTTGAGACTATATCTACGTGTATGTATCTTCCCAGTGCCTTAGCCATAATGATGAATAAGTATAGGGAGAGAGGGTCTCCCTGATGAATTCCTCTCGAGGATGGGAAAAACCATCTAGGAACACCATTAACTAGCATTGAGAATTTTTTAGAAGAGACCGTGTTCCATAACAAGTGAGACATTTTATCATTAAACCCAATTTTTTTGATCACTTATAACAGAAAAGTCCATGAGACTCTATCATAAGATTTAGAAATATCAAGCTTGAGAGCCATCCTAGGGATTATGCTCTTATCCATGGACTAAATAGTCTCATGTGTGGTGATCACAGCATCAAGAATCTACCTGCCTAAGATGAAACCCTTTTGAGCAAGAGAAATAATTTTGTCTAGCAAAGGTTGAATCCTCATGACTAGAATTTTAGTACATAACTTATACACAGTGTTGCATAGACTAATGGGCCTAAAATCAATGAGGTGTGAAGGTTGTGATTTTTAAGGAACAAGTACTATGAAGGTATTATTAACTTGTTTCAAAAGTTTACCTAATCTAAAAAAATCATGCACAATAGTCGTGAGGTTCGTTCCTACTATATCCCAATATTCCTGAAAGAATATAGGAGGAAAGACATCAGGACTCAGGGCTTTAAAAGAACCCATGGATAATAAAATAGCATGGAATTCTTCCTCAAATATAGGCTTTAACATCTCCAAATTATTTTCTTCCATTATCAAATAGGGGATTTTATCAATAAATTGATTCATAGGTCCATCAATTCTATCATTATTATTTTCTTTCGTAAGTAGATTTTGAAATAAAGCCCTGGCTTGTTCCCCTATTTCATTATCCTTAGTAATAATGTCACCATTATCTAGGATAAGCTTAGTTATTGAGTTGGCTTTCATATGTTTCATAGCTGAGAGATGAAAAAAGGTAGTGTTCCTATCCCCCTCTTTAAGCCACTGAACACATGATTTTTGTTTCTAGAAAACCTCTTCTCTTTCCATAAGATTCTTCCATTCTAAAGAAAGGATATTCTCTTCGTATAAAGTGTCTTCAAAGTCATCCATTTGATCTATTAGTTGCTGTATATCCTTGAGTTTTCCAACTATATTTTTGTTCTATTGGAAGACCTATCCAAAGTTGTATCTATTCCATCCATAAACTTCTTGTCTAATGTGTTAGAGTTTCTTGACTATTCTGAACATAGGAGTACCTTGAATAGGAATTTTCCACCATTGGGCCACCATTTGTCTAAAGTCTTTGTGTTTGATCCACATAGCTTCAAAATGGAATGGGGAAGGTCTGGAATGTCCCTATTCTCTCCAACTAAGAAAGATAAGGCAGTGGTCAGACATGGTTCTAGGGAAAGCCTACACCTACATATTATGATAATCCTTCCAATTGCTTGATATAAGAAATCTATCTAATTTAACCTAAATCATTTTATCTCCTCTTCTTCTATTGGTCTAGGTAAAATTTTGGTTTTGTAGCTCTATGTCCAATAATCCCCAATCATTGATGAATTCAGCAAAGTCAAACATGCTATCCGAGTAATCCATAATTCCACCCTATTTTTCAGAAGGGTATAAAAGAGTGCTAAAATCTCTAGCTAACATCCATCTAATGTTCTGGGGATTATTCCTAAAATTGCTCAGGTCTATCCATTATTTCTGTCTCAAAGCTCTATTATTCAGACCATAGACATTGATCAATGACCAGCTCAAAGATTTCATAGAAAAATTGGTAATCAAGAAGTGCTTATTATAAGCCATAAGAGACCCCTAGATTTTATAACTATTCCACATAGTGACAATCCCCCCTAAATACTCTTTAGCAGGACTAATGCAAAAAGCCACCTTAGGCCATATATAGGCAGCAATTTTCATAAAATTCTCCTCATTCATCTTGACTTCTTGGAGTAATAAAATATCTAATTTATTATCTAAAATGCAGTTTTTAACCTCAAACTGCTTTGAGGGACTGTTAAAGCCCCTCAAGTTCCAAGATAGTATTCTCATTTAGAGGGTTTGGGGGGTTGGGTCTCCAGTGTTTGTTGTTTACCACTAGTAATCTCCCTAGCAATCTCTCTTTGTCTTATTTCTCTTAGGGTTAGCCTCCCTTGTTTAGGCTTAGTGCCAACATCTGTAGATTTTTTACCTTATTAGTTCTTTTTCTTTGGGGTAACCCATTCCTCCTATTCATTACTACCACTTTGTCCTATTACACCTATTGCTAAGTAGTTTCCTACTTGGGATCTGACTTCCAGAACATGGAAAATATCTGTATTTAGTTGTGGGTATGATTCTCCTTTAGTGGGACTTTTTGGAGTTACTTCTTCCTCTCCAACTCTTGGAACTTTTTCCTCTTCATTGACTTCCTCTATCATAAGGTTACCTCTTTCTCCTTCCTTAGACATATTAGTCTCTTTTTCTAGAGGGTTGGTTTTGTTAAATATAGACTTTTGACTATCATCTGATACTATATTTTCCTTTGGGACAAATTTTCCCTCACTACTAGTGATATCCTCCTTTCCCATCTCCACCTCTCCCTTTTATGTGTTGTCAGGATTTTCCACATTACTCTCTATTTCCTGCTTGATGTTCTTTCTATAATTGAGAGCCTGATCCTCCCCTTCAATTTGGTAATCATCTTTCCTCCCCTTGTGCTTTGCTATGCATTGTGTCATCAAACGTCCCTTTCTCTTACATATTTGATAGAAAGTGGTAGCATTTTCATAAGTGATCAGCTAAGTCTAGGTCCCATATTTAGAGTTTAGCTCTATGGTCATAGGGAGAGTCCTATTTATTTCAACATTAACATAAAGTCTAGCATACACACATCGAGACTTTGTTCTAGTTGTATGATCTATAGTGACATATTGGCCAATAGAATTACCAATAGCTATGAAAAAAAATTCATCCCAGAATCCCAAAGGGAACCCTGGTAGTCTTACCCAAGTAGGAGAAAACTTATTAAGGTCTGATTTAGGATCAAATCCTAGTTTCCACAAGCATAGGGCAAGAGAATGTGGGCCATATAGCCATGGTCCTCCAACAAGAGTAGCGATCATGTCCTCCCTATTCATAAAAGTAAAAAAGAATAGGCCTCTTGCCATGGCAGTGATCGAAACACTACCCTTAACTTTCCACCTAGATAGAACCCATTTCCTGATCATTTTGATACTAGGACGAAAAGAAAAAACTTACCTACCAATGTAAGGTTCATGGATGCCATGATTTCCTCCACCAGATCATCTGGGATATGTAGGGCCATGCCGTCTGAGATAACAGGGAGGCTCATCATGATTTTTGAGGGGCACCTATTTTCACCTGTAATTGACTTCTTCCATCTATTGGATGGACTATCCACTACCAGATTTTTGAATAGATCCCCAGACACACTGCCAACAATAGTGTCCTCCATTGGATCCGTGATCCCACCAATTGCACTCAAGGGGCCCAACTTGGTGGGAAAAAACTAGTTTCAAATGTTGTTCAAACAAGTTTCAAACATTTATCTTTATTGGTTATGATGAATGATCTAAATATCATAGGGTTTATGTTAAGTATATTTTTCAATATAGACATAATTAGAATTTCTCTGTTATCTAGGTTTTCATTATGTGATTTATTTAAACTAACTTATTAATGGTTATTAAGATATTTTCATAAATGTAGGTTTGCCAATATACATGATAATTACTAACTAGGAATCCTATGTTTTGGACTTAGCATATTTTTCATTTCATAAGTTGTGTAATTTATGGTTTTGTCTTCATAAATTTTATTATCGAAACTTTTTTTATTCAGGAGGTGTTATTCAGAATTTTTGTTCATCAAAACTATTGGTTTTTGTGTTTTTAAAAAGTTTTTTTCATAACTTATATTCATCATAACATTTTTTTCTAATTACCTATTAACTTTTCAAGTCACCTTGATCTCTTGTGGAAGATGCAGAGCTCTATGCACCAAATCAGCATGTGCAGTGCTTTTTGGGAGCAATTTTGTAGGGCCAAATCATGTTCTTTTCTCTATAAATTTCTAGTGATGATAGACATATGTGGGAAAAGTTAAAATATGAAGATATTGATAGGTAATACATTCACAAATTTTAAAATTCATACAGCTAAAAATTAGTTTTTGCATTAATTTTTACTCGGGCATTTTTTTCTTTCCAATTACCAAATCAGCATGTGCAACACTTTTCAAACACAATTTCATAGGACCAAATGAAGTGAAATCACCTTAAAATTTATCATTATAGTAGGAAATTGTTGGAGAATTTGAGCGTAAATAAAGTAATATAAAATTAAAAACCATGTATGAAATGTGTAGGGTTAAAAATTAGCTTCTGAGTTGATTTTTACTTAATTTTTTGTGTTTCCTATTTACAAAGTTGGCTAGTGCACACATTTTAGTCTCATTCTTGTGGGGTTAAATGAGATCAAGTATTATCCAAATTCCTCTTAGTAATATCCAAATTTAATTATAGTGCAATGGGATATATATTGGTAAATATTCAATATCATGTGTGAAATATGCAACCATAAAAAATGGATTCTGTGTTGTTCTTTTACTTAGTCATTCTTTGCATCTTCTTGTTGAAAAATCTTCCCAAAGAGAAATTTTGAATCCAATTTTTGTTAAGACCAAATGAAGTCAAAAATTATTTAAAATTTATCTAAAATTACCCTTATGGCATTAGAAAGTAATTCATTTGGTTTTGTAGCTATTGGAGCTTCCAATGAAAATCTAAGATGGTGTGAAGTGAACCTCCCAAGAAGATTTTTCCCTTAGCCAAATTTTCACCAAAAAACACTCAAAAGGTAGTTTACAAGGGTTAATTTGATTATTTAAAAAAAACTAAAAAACCCTTTCGAGCATATTTTGAAGAGATTATAGAAATATAACATATGATGGGTTTTACTCATATATTGCTCTATGATTTTATTTTTTGCCTGTGTTCTAAACGTGATGATATGGTTGTGCATGATTTAGTGTTAGTTTATTAGCCATATCTCTTGATCCATAGATCCATTTTTTATTCCAATTATTGTGTTATAAATTATATTTCTCCCTCTTTGTAATGATGTTAATTTAAAATTGAAAAAATATAGGATTTAAAATTGGTTAATATTACCAATGGAATGATGTATTAATATAAGACCAAGTATATGGACTTCAATGCAAAGGTGACTAATGGAATCAGGCATCACTTGTCAAATGCAAATCATGGACACACTTTCACTTCTAAAAAATATCTCAACCACTCTTATAATCATCATTTGAATATTCTAACTTCCCTAATAGTGGGTGAGGTTGACTAATGACCATGATCTCTCTAATTGCCTATATAAATAGGCAAATTTATCATCATAAAAGTAGGACCTCTTGAGCATAGAAATGATGTTAATGTTTTCCCTCATGAAACACCTATAATTACTAAACCTTGCACTTAAATTAAAAATGAGTTCATCTCCATTCATTCTTCTTGTATTATGTGTATTATTTATGTTTGTTGATCTTTATCTATGGGTAATGTTCACCCCTTTCATTACTATCCATTCCCATCACCTTTGTGCAGAACTTGGAACTCACTTGAACGTCATATTATATGCACACTCAGGTCTATGTAGGCCTTATCTATGGATAACCTTCATCCCTCTCAACACTACACTATGTTCACATGCCTCCATATGAAATCCTTATGAATTTGGAGTCTCATTAGTGGGGTTTGTAAGATATTGTTACATTATAAGAAAATTTTAGTGTATTCATTAAGGTATTAGAGTTTTTCACTATATTATTTTTGAATCACAATTTATCTATTTTATCATTCTATTACCTTCTCCTCCCTTTTCCCTACAAAAAATTAAGTTTAGATTAGTAGTAGATTTACCTTTCTCCTCTTTAGGTCTATGCATTGGTCTTAAACTAGTGTACTTAGAATAGAAGTAAGTCAACCTACTATAGAGGTTCCTCCAAAGGAGTAAAATGGTCCCACACATTTATGTATGATCTCATTATCTCACTGAACCATCTTCCAATTCAATGGGTACATAGTTTGAGTGATAGTAGTTTCTAGCATGCCTGGTGGGACTAGTTTAATGATCCTTACATCATCCATTAAAGGATTTTGGTGTGGTTGTCAGTGAATATTTATAATTAGGGAATATTATTCAACACCATGGTTACTAAAAATATCAAATATATTGGTTTAAGTATTCCAAGTGCTTAAATATTATCAAAGATCAAGATTTAGGTGAAATTCTTCATCTTTTCCATTATTTATAAGTAATCTAATCACTTGGTGACTCTAATAGTATGTGATTATTATTAAGGTATTGTAAATTATGTCCATAAGGTGGCAAATTGTCTCCATTATTTGTCAATTATGCATGGTTATTGATGACAAAGTTTGCCTTAGTGATCATGCATGGAGCTTGTTATGTTTGCTTGGTTAGGCAAGGTGATGGATGTTCGTGATGCATTGACAATGATTGAAAGGTAATATGAGGGGTCATAAGTGCTTGGGTTAATTTTAGAATTGAAATTAATTCATTGGATTATTATTGTGAAATTATAGGTTCTCTTAGTAAACTTGGTAGATATTCTTAAGTAAATTGATGACATCAGCATTTGCACATGTGGAGGTGTTAGAAGAAAATGGTCACATGGGTTTGTTGAGATTTTTGCTTATATCATGTTTTCAAAATTTTAGGTCTTGAAATGATGTCTATAAAAGGTTATTTTAGTAAAAATTGGGTCTCTCAAGTAGATTTCACTAGTTTTCATAGTCAAATTTGCATTAAAAAGTAACCGTTAGAATACAAATATTTGAATTTATAAAGGAAAACCAATCCTCATTATTTTGCCTAGAAATTTTGATGTAGGATAAATTTTATGGTGGTATAAAAAGTAAAGTGGTATATAATTTAAAGGTAAATATATGAAAAATGATTTGGAAGTTTTATTAGTCATAAACCTACATTTATTGTGGTTCAAAGTTGACTAAAGGTTTGACTTTCTTCTACAAGTGACATGAGAAGAATTTTTGAGTTTTTAATGATGGTGTTTGGATGTTTCAAGGTGAATTATATATTAGAGAGTGTTTTAAAATTACTTAGAATCATATTTATGGATTTTTTACGTTTTATCAATCCATATTTAGTATGAACAATTGCTCAAAAGTTGACTTTTGGTTCATTCATGGTGGTTTCATGTATAAGACAAATGTTTTATAGGTTTTGCATCTGTAGAGGTGTGTAAGAATGAATGTAATAATTTTAATATGTCTTAGGGGTCATGTGGAATGGAAATATATGATTTTAAGGTGCCTTTTGTTCTTATTTTTCCTATGTGAAGTGTTAAAAGGGTTAATAGGTCTCCATAGACCTAAAAGGGCCTCTTAGGCCCAATTGAAAGGTGTTGATGTTTAAGGGAGATCTATCAAAGCTATGGATGACATATTTGTATTATGTTTGTCCTATTCCAAGTGTAATATAAACCTTAATGGTTAATTCATGTCTCCTAGATGATGAAGAAGATAATGATCATGAAGGTTCTATAAAGAGTATAAACAAAGATGAAGGTTTCTAGAGTTATTATGAGAAAGATAGTGAAGTGTGAGTGTGTTTGGTGTATATATTGAAGAGTAGATAAGTTTTATGAATATTTTAATGACCTATAATTAATATTTATGATTATATAATATTTTTCTTGTAGTTTTGAATATTGAAGATGAGTGAAGAAGTATAAAGTGATCCAAAAGGGGTGTTTTGGATACATTGCTTATATGTGAAGGTTTGAGAGAGTGATAAAGGTTGAAGATGATTGATATTAAATATTTATCCATTATATTAAAGGAAATAATGGATATAGAGGTGTTTATATTGGAAGGTTTTGTGTGGGTGCTCAACATCTAGGATAAGTGGGTGCTTGTTCATGCATAGGGGTTGGTCTTCCTTGTGAAGTGGGTGCTTCACTAAAGTCTCTTGATTTTAAATATTTTATAGTAATATATTACAATTATTTTTATATTTTAGAGTGGTTTTTATCCACCATGATTTTTTCCCATATAATCCATGTGTCATGAGTGTTAATCTTACATAGTTTCTTTGTCCATTGTAATAACAAGTTTATATGTTTCATGGATGATTATGTTGAATAGTTAAGAGTTTAAAGTTTTGAATTTAGAATTTAGTTAATTGAATCACTGATTCACCCCCATCTTAGTGACCTATAACAATTGGTATAAAATTCATACCTTATTTGCAATTTTAACCACTTAAAGGTGATCTAAGGTATAATGGGTAGTCATTAAATGTAAGGTGGTTTCTCTACTAATCAAGAATCATTGTTTAATGGATAAAACTATGTTTTTTGGATTGAAAGGATGAGGACATACATCATATCTCTACATTTCGACATTTGGAAATCTATTATGGATGGTTATTCCATACCTCCTACTCCTATAACTAGTGTAGTTGACAAGAAGTTGAGTGAAAATAATTTTAAAGATATGAATGATATCATTTATAATCTATCATAGGTTAAGTTTACCAAGGTAATCTATTAAAAAACTATCAAGTAAATCTAGGATAAGCTATAGATTATCTATGAAGTAGATTCAAATCTTAAGTTAGCTAAATTATAGATCTACCAAAAGAAATTTAAGGGCCTCAAAATGAAAGAAGAAGATAATGTGGAATCCTATCTTTTAAGGGTTTATGAGGTGGTAAACATGATCAAAATTCTTAGAGAGGAGATTAAAAAATCTAATGTTGTACAAAAGGTATTAAGGTCTTTCACCCTCAAGTTTGATTCAAAGATTTCTATTATAGAAGAAAGTCATGGTATCACCAAGATAATATGGATGAATTACATCACATCCTTACTACCTATTAGATAAGAGTCAATGAGGACAAACCATAGGAAGCAACCTTCAAGGTGATTAAGGAGATAAATGGAAAAAAGAGTAAGCTATGTCTTGAATATTTTAATCTTAATGAAAATCAAATTGAAGCCATGATTGAAAGAAAATTGAATGTGGGAGCAGGTAAGTATGAAACAAACCTTCCTTTCAAATGTTTCTCATGTGGTAAAGTTGGTCATTTTGTAGTTAAGTTCCCAAATTAAGGCAAATTTGAACATAAGGAAGCTCATAAGGAATCTCATGAGTTTGATTAAAATAAATCTAAGGGTCTTAGTAAGTACATAATGTTCTTCAATAAGAGAAATGGAAATGAGTCATATAAAGGTAGTAAAAGCCTCTACCATGAAGAAGAAATTAAATCATTTTCTACAGAAGAAGGAAACAACTTTGATAGTGATGATTCATCTCATGATGAAGACAAAGAGAAATTATTCATGGCTCTTGAGGATGATGAAGGTGAATGTTATTTAGGTAGATATCTCTTTAGTAGAGATAGCTCAAAGGAAGAATATGAAAAATTCACTCTTAAAGACCAATATCTAAATACCTTGGAAGAGATGAAACTACTACAAGGCAATAACAAAAATCTAGCATCCTTAATCAAGTCTTATAAGGATAAAATTGTCTTGTTTGAAGAAAGGTTTAGCAATGAAGTCAAAAAGCATGATGAGATCACTCAACATCTTAAACTTAGGTTTGTAGCCTTTTTGAAGAGATAAAAGCTAAGGATGAATAATGTGTCACATACAAATCATAAATGGAATCTTTAAAACTTAAACTAGATCAAGTTATAAGAAAGATTGAAACATATCAAAAATTTAAGAAAAGTATAGTTTATCTTAATTATCTATTTAGTAGTCAAAATGTCTCAAATGACAAATTAGGCCTAGGGTTCCATGAAGATGTTACAAAAGATAAGAAGATTGAGAAAATAATGATGATAGATCAAGAAACTTATCATGATAAGAAGAGTGTTAATAAATACAAGAAGGATGACAATTTGAATAAAAAGGATAACTTAAAAAGCTAAAAAATCTAAAATCAAATCAATCAACATAATGTAATGAGGTCTAATAACTCCTTCAATGGATAATGTTACTATTGTCATTAGTTTATTCATATCATTGATTTCAAAATAAAACCTCTTAGTAAGATATTTGCATGGAATTATGGGTGAGATAATGACAATAATGTAAAACATCATCACTCAAGATAGTCAATAGGACAAAAAATAAATCATGACATCTTGTGTTATAGGTGTCAAGGGATTGGTCATATTTTAAGGTTTTGTAATGCCCTCATCAGGAGACTAAATGATTAGATGTATGAATGGGATAATGAAAATTCAAAGAGTCATCATATGGATCATGTATACGGTATAAACTATCAAAGAAACTTAATTTATTTCAAGTATCAAGAGAGAGGTCACATAGCAAGGTTCTACAAGAATGGTCAATATTCTGCTTCAAAGAATGATTATCATAACATGAAGAAAAGGAGCCATAACAAATGGACATACAAGGAGGTGAATAAGAAACAAGTTCAAAATGAATATTTTTTCATAATAGAATAAGGTACAAGTTTAAGTGTTAAATATCAAGCCTTATCTAGTTAAAGGGACAAGAAGATCAAGTAGGATTCTAAGTCAAAAGGAAATAATGAAGATAAGAACTTAATCAAAGTCAAATTGATGTTGAGATAGGACTCCAAATCAAGTGAGAGCATGGAGATGTGGGAGTATCATATGATTTGGGACATTTATTCCCTTTATGACATGTGGGTTTCTATACCTATGCTTTTTAGGACACATATTTTATATATTGAATCAAGTATGTGTGATCTAGATGATGTACAAGATGCCAATCAGTATAGGGGTATGTAGAGTTATTTATTGGTCTTTAAAACTAATGCCATTTTGGTATGTAATAGATGATATTATTTTATAAATACTTATATTAATAATTATAAGGTCATTGGTTAAAGGGGAGAAACAAGTTCATGAGCTTGCTCCATAGGTTTGTGATGAAAATCTTCAAGACTTCTATTTAGGGACATTGGTCCTAAAATTAGTGAAATTTTGATGCTTTATTTGATAGGTCAAATCATTAAATATGAAGGTAAGGTTTATATGGAGTGTAGATAGGACTTATTCAAGTATATTAAATTTGGTTTCATTCATTATACTCATCACAAATATCTATAATGACCATTTATTTAGTTTGTCCATTCTACTCAGTGATTATTGCCTAGTGAGAGCTCATCTTACAAAATTGGTGATTTTGGGTCTATAATTCTAAATAAGGGTATAAGATAGTTTTATTTGGTGTATTCATGTGAAAAATGAGTTGAGGATATGTCATAAGTATTCCATGATCATTATAAGGTGTTTTGGCATAGTGACAAGGGTATACACAAAATCTATATGCATAGAATGACTAGTTCCTAGTGTTAAATGAAGATTGGTGTGTGTTCAAAATGAATTTGTGGCATATAAAGGTGTTTTTAATTAATTTATTTATGATACAATTGGTTTTAGGCTTGTAAGGTATTTTGAGGACAAATTGAATTTTTTTTAAGGCTCTCAAGTATGATAGTCATGGATTAAGGATTAGCAGGTCAAAAACCATTTCATGGTTCTATGGGTTATTAAAGGATTAAAGACTCAAAAATAGGTATATAAGTTTTTAATTTTAACCTCCATGTGTGAGATAAATTTTAGGATCTAATGTTTAATTTAAGATGGTAACTTGACTAGATTTATTTTTTATGCCCTAGATTTTGCACCATATGGGTTAGTGGCCTTACCAAGGGAGATGAGGTCTAAGACTGATTAATATATTTAAATGTATTAAATTCTGCTTAAATTTTTTTTTAAAGTCATATATAAGTGTATGGTTAAACCTATGATTGTGTTTTTGTGCAAATAAATGAGTAACTGACAGGTTAATTTATGAAGCAGCTATGGTGCAGAGGAATATTTGGATGATGATTATTGGCATAAATGAGGTTGCATATTATTTTACTCTATATATCTAATTTCAAGCCATGAGGTTACATACATATAAAGTTATGGGCTCTGCAAGGTTCAGGTAGGGCTATTAGGCCTTTAGGCAAGGCTAGTGTGAAGAAAACTTATCTTTTGTAGTTTTAATAAAATTAAAAAAATGTGGTTCTTAGTTATATTTATGCATCATATATGTTTTATAAATAAATTTAACGATCACTCTTCATTCTATGGGTGGCCTTGTGAGAGAAAATTTGAAGGTAACTATGGAATTTCTTCATGGTTGGAGATGGTCTAAAGATGCTCAAGGGGTGCCAAAATTCAAGTGATTAGGGGGGTCCATATCAGTGTTATCAAGGATTTATTACTCTAATTTTCTTTATAATTTTCATTTCTTGTTCATAAAGTAGTGCATGGTCAAAGTAGAGTGTTGTCAATAAGCAAGTCTGAGGTGGTCAATATAAAGATTGGTATGCATAGTGATAGGGGGAGTTTATGTAATCTCTCAGAGGATATCCATTCATGATTTTTGATCTGAAAACATTTATAGGTCCTAAGGATCAGTGAGTAATCCCACTTTTTCATTGTGTCAAAGCAGGAGAAAGTGTTTGTAAAAACAAAAAGAGCATGTACATAGTTTTATTGTTGGATTTAATAACATTTGAAAATGTTAACATCAATGACAAAGGGGGAAATTTTTGAGGTGTTTTCACTGATGTACCTAAGGTTGCTAAGTTTTTCCATGAGTTTTCAAGTATGCATGGTTCTCAATGACCAAGTGTGCCTCATTGATCATGCATAGAGTTTGATATATTTTCTTGGTTAGGCAAGGTGATAGATGTTGGTGATGTATTGACCATGATTGAAAATTAATACGAGGGGTAAATATTTTTTGGGTTAATTATGGAACTAAAATTGATTTATTTTATTAGTCTTGTGAAATTCTAGGTTCTCCTCATCAACATGGCATATCTTCAATAGATTACCTTGGTGAACGCAACCTCTAATAGACCATAAATGGTAGCATTCATACCTTTAGAATTATTCTCACTCAAGTTCTTGTCATATTCACTATTTTTAGGAGTAGGAGGTATGGAATAACCATCCATAATAGATTTCTAAATGTCAAAAACTAGAGGCATGATGTAGGTCTTCATCCTTGCACTCCAAAAATCATAATTGGATCCATTAAATAGTGGTGCTTTCTTAGTAGAGAAACCACCTTGCATTTAAAGACTAACCATTATACCTTATATCACCTTAAGTTTTTTAAAATGTTAAATAACGTATGGTTATGAATTGCCAATTTTCTTACAATCATGTCTTCAATTTGATCTTTATTAAGATCAAAATCTTCAAGACTTAGCTTGCTCTTTTTGCCTTTTGTCTCCTTGATCACCTTGAATGATGCTTCCTTATTTGGTGGTTTTTCCTCATTGAATCTCATCTCATAGGTAGTAATTATGCCATGTAATTCATCCATCTTCATCTTGGTGAGATCATGAATTCATTCTATAGAAGAAATATTTGAATCAAACTTGAGGGTGAGAGACCTTAATACCTTTTGTACAATAGTAACTTCTTCAATATCTTCTCCAAGACCTTTGATAATGGATTTTAGAGGTAAAATAAATAATAGGGGGTTATTAAATGATCTTTGATATTTTAAATTAATTTCCAATCATTCAAAACTTTTAATTAGTCAATCCATACATTCATGAGGCATACACATCATTCATAACAATGAATAAGAAAGATGATGCAAGATCAAGCAAATAACATATGACATATGTGGGAAAACCTCTTTTTAAAATAAAACCCACTTGAACCTAAAATTAAACTACTATCCTATAATAATAATATATAATTTAGACCATCTACAAATGATGAAGGAGACCTATTCACTTTTAATAAGGCTTTTGTAGCTATTATAGGTCTCATGGAGACCTATTCACCCATTTAGCACTTCATCAATAAAAAAATATAATAATAAAAATTTAAAATACATTATTCCACTCCTTATGTCCCTTTTTACATACTCAAATAATCAAATTCATCTTATCTCACCTATATATATGCTCAAATAACTCAAACACTAACCTAGTGTATAAGAACATCATGAATGAATACATAATCAAAATTTTAAGCATTTTTAATACCCAAGATAGATTTATCACACCTATAAAATTCATAAAAATAAACCTCATATAGTATAAAACACTCCCCAATATCCAATTGATCAATAAACACCAAAATAGTATCTATATAAGCTCAATTACTCTTCTTGGGTCATTTATATAACAAACATGAACACAAAGTCAACTTTTAACATCGATATATTTGAATATACACACTTATATATATTAAAATTAATAAATTTAGATGTGAGTTGGAATATTTTTCATCTTTTATTTTTACATTATGAGCAAATTCATCATAGATCAAAAGTTATGGCCCAAAAACTAGACTCTAGTCTTTCCTTCAGAAATTCAAACATTCAAATGCAAACAATCATAGTTAAACTTAAAATAATATTATCGCATCCCATGTACTCTTAGATTTAGATCAATTATGAACCATTTATATTTTTTAAACTTTAACACATATTCTACCAAATCCAAATGTTAAACATCTGACAATTGACCTCATCTTGTGTGATATGGAAACTTTAACTCAATGCACTTTGTCGATCTCTATGGATAAACCAGTTCTTTAATTAAAAACACTCACCATTTGATAAATATATATGAAAACCCACTTTCCATTGGATCCTTATCCTTTACCTTTATTTATTTTTTAAACAACATGACTTATCCTTATCTCATTGCTTCTTGACATCTTGGAACACACATGCTACATTGATCTTTTTAAAGATGCTTAATGTTTATCTTTGATAAATAGATAACACATTGACCCATTTGAATCTACATACATCATTAGATCTAAAATTAATAAATATAATGAACCATTGGATCTCCACTAGGTCTATATGTTTAACATCATGCAAATTGACTATGGGGACCAACTTTAATATGCCTGGAAAGCCTACTTTGCATAGATATATCTTTTACCTCGACCAATCTCATGACCTCACATTTGCACCATATGAACACCTTTCATAGGGTAATATAACAATGTCATCAAATTATTCTAAAACCTTCACACATGTGAGATATATCACCATAAAAATGCATTTTCAAAATCTTCTATCATAGAACTAATTATTCCAAAATATTGTTTGGAGACCAAATGTGAACATGTATATCTTTTGACATGTTTCAAAGCTTGATCTAAAATTTAGCATAAATAAACTAGACTAAAAACTTAAAAAACCCCATATAATCAAATTATCTTTAAATTTACACACATTCAAGATATGTTACCATCAAAATGATTACTCATCTCTTTCTTGCCTCATTCAAATTTGGCTAAGTATGGGAGAACACTGTAAAAATGCCTGGGAGCCCAAATTTGCACTTTTATATCTTTTGACATGCTACATCACATGAAATAAAATTTGTTTCATAATAAATAGGAACAAAAATAACAAAACCATGTGACCATTTCCTCTTGACTCATCCACACATGATAATGGTGATGTCATCAAATTACATACTCACATTTTCTATCACTAGATCTAATGTGACTAGATGAAAACTATGGATAACCATATGAATTCCACTTATGTACACAAGCACTCAAAACATATAAAACATATTAGGTACCTATTTTTACATGCTCAATATTCTATACTCATCCCTAAACATCTCTATCCATGTTGACACTAAAGATTAACCAAGCATACTTTAAGCAAATTGGGACAACCACATTGTAAACTTTGTCATTATCACTTAGGCTATCAAAGCACTTCATTCACTCACTAGGATATATCCATGAAATCACTAAAAACTCTCAAAAAAATTTTACCACCTCATCAAACCTTATAAGATATGATGCCACATTATCTTCTTCTTTCATTTTGAGTCCCTCAAATTGACTTTGGTAGGTCTGTAATTTAGCCAACTTAACCTTTGAATATCCTTCATAGATAATCTACAACTTATCCTAGATTTTCTTTTCTCAAACTCATAAAATTCCTTATGAGCTTCCTTATGTTCAAATTTGCCTCTATATAGGTACTTAGTTGAAAAATGACCAACTTTACCACATGAGAAACATTTGAAAGGAAGCTTCCCTTCATAATTTCCTTTTGACTCCTAATCTTTCTTTATATTCTTGTCCCTTTGAGAAGATAAGGAGTTATCTTTGATAATTAAACTTGTACCTTGTTCTATCATGATAAAAATGCCATTTTTAACTAGTTTCTCATTCACCTCCTTAGGTCTTCATTAATTATGACACCTTTTCTTCATGTTATGATAATCAATCTTTAAAGTAGAATACTAACCCTTCCTTCAGAACCTTACTATGTGACCTCTCTCTTGACACTCAAAGCAAGTGATTTTTTTTTTTTATAGTTCATACCTTGTGCATGAGCCATATGATGAATCTTTGAAGTTTCATTATCCCATTCATACATCTGATCATTTTATCTCTTGATGAGGGCATTACAAAAAACTTGCAATATGAACAATCCATTAACACCTATTATAAAAGATATCATGCTTTCCTTATGGGCCTATTTATTATCTCGAGTGATGATGTTATTCACGTTTGTCATTATCTTTCTAATAATTCCATGCAAATCTCTTACTAGGAGCCTTTATTTTGTAATTAATGATCATATGACCAAACAGATGACAAGACTAATAGTAGCCATTGAAGGATTTATTATTCCTCATTATATTAGGTTGCTTGATTTGATTTTAACTTTTTTATCTTTTGAAGTTATCCTTATTATTAAAATTATCATCTTTCTTGTCTTTTTTAGCACTCTCCTTAGCATGATTAGTTTCTTAATCTATCATCAAAATTTTCTCAAATTTCTTATCTTTTTGAACATATTCATGGAACCCTAGGCTTGATTTTTCATTTGAGGCCTTTTGGCAGCTCAATATATCATTAAGATCAAGTTTAATTTTCTAAAAAATTTGATATGTTTCAAGCTTGCTTATAGCTTGATCTATTTTCACTTATAATGATTCAATTTATGATTTTTATGTGACATATTATTCATCATTAAATTTGTGTATCTTTAGAAAGGGTAAAAACTTGAGATTAAAGATGTTGAATGATCTCATCATTCTCTTTGACATCATTTCTCAACCTTTCTTCAAACAAGCCAATTTTCTCCTTATAAGACTTGATAAAATATGCTATCTTTTTATTCTTGCCTTGTAGTAACTTCATCTCTTCCAATATATTCATATATTGGTATTTAAGGGTGACTTTCTCATACATGTCCTCTGAAATATCTCCACCAAAGAAATATATGCCTAATGAACATTCACCTTCATCATCCCTAAGAGACATGAATAACGTTCTTTGTCTTCATCCTGAGATGAATCATAATTTTTAGATGTGTTTACTTCTTACTTATTATATGAATTACTATCTTCTTCATGGTAGAGGCTCTTATTATCTTTGTATGACTCCTTGTCATTTCTCTTATTGAAGAACTTTTTGTACTTGTTAAGACCCTCAAATTTATTGTGTTTAGCCTTATGAGATTCATTATGAGCTTCCTTCTATTCAGACTTGCCTCTATCTAGTCACTTAGCTACAAAATGACCAAATTTACCACATGAGAAACATTTAAAAGGAAGATTCCCTTCATACTTACCCAATCCCACATTTAATTTTCTTGATATCATGGCTTCAAGTTGATCTTCATTAAGATTAAAATATTTAAGATGTAGCCTATTCTTTTTGCCTTTTGTCTCCTTGATCACCTTAAGGGGCTACTTCCTTCTTTGATGGTTTATCCTCATTGACACTCATCTCATTAGTAGTAAGGATTCCATGTAATTCATCCATCTTGAACTTCGTGGGATCATGACTTTCTTCTACAACAAAAATATTGAAATCAAACTTGAGGGTGAGAGACCTTAATACCTTTTGTATAATAATAGCTTCCTAAATATCCTCTCCAAGACCTTTGATCATGTTTACCAACTCATCAAACCTTAGAAGATAGGATGTCAAATTATCTTCTTCTTTCCTTTTGAGGCCCTCAAATTTCCTTTGATAGGTCTATGATTTAGCTAAATTAACATTTGAATCTCTTCCATAGATAATGTAGATCTTATCCCATATTTCCTTCATAGATTTGTAATGGATTACCTTAGTGAACTCAACCTCTGATATACCATAAATAATAGCATTCATAACTTTATAATTTTTCTCACTCAACTTCTTGTCATCTACACTAGTGATCATTAACTGAAGTCTAATGTATATTTAAGTCAATGATATAATAACAATTGTTAGAGGTAAAATAATTGAGGGGGAGCATAGTGGATCAGTGATTCAATTAATTTGATTTCAATTTCAAACTTAAAGCTATCAACCATTCAACATAAGCATCCATGAACCAAATAAACTAGTTATTACAATGAATAAAGAAACTATGTAAAATTAACACTCATGAAACATGGATTATGTGGGAATCCCTCGTGGAAGATAAAACCAAATATAAAGTATTAAAACAAGTGGACTATATTCCTATAAAATATTTACAAACAAGAGACTTTAGTGAAGTACCCACTTCACAAGGAACACTAACATTTATGCATGAACAAGCACCCACTTGTCCAAGATGTTGAACACATAAATATCACCTTATAATATAAAAACCTATATCTCCCTGATCAAATTTTAATATAATGGAAAAATAGTGAATATAGATTATCTTCAACCCTTAACACTCTCTCAAACCTTCACATATAAGCAATGTATCCAAAATACCCCTTTTGGATCACTTTATACATATTCGCTCATCTTCAATATTTAACCATTAAATAACACTATTATAACATAATAAATAGGAAATATATGTCATTAAAATATTCATAAACCTATTCTAATCTTCAATCTATCAACCAAACACACTTACACTTCACTATCTTTTGCATAACAACTCTAGAAACCTTCATCTTTGTTTATACTCTTTATAGATACTTCAAGATCATAATCTTCTTGGTCAGCCATGAAAAATTCCTTAACCTTTAATTATTATATTAAACTTATAATATGATCAAAATAATATACATATGTTATCCATAGCTTTGATATATCTCCCTTAAGCATCAACACCTTTCAATTAGGCCTAAGAGGCTTTTTTTGGTCCATGGAGACCTATTCACCCTCTTAACACTTCACCAATAAAAAATAATAACACTTGACCCATTAAAATAAAATAGTTCCTTTAAAAATGACCCCTAATACATAATAAAATTATTACATTAATCTCTACATACCTCTGCATATGCAAAACCTATCAAACATTTGTCTTGTACATGAAACCACCATGAACAAACCAGAACTAAACTTATAAGAAATTGGTCATACTAAATATGGATTATTCAAAGCTTAAAAATACTTATTTATGATCCTTAGTGATTATAAAATACTATATAATATTTAATTCACCTTGAAACATTCAAACACCATCAATAAAAACTCAAGCATCCATCTCACGTCACTACATAGAAGAAAGTCAAACCCTCAGTCACCTTTGGACCCTACTAAATGCAAGTGTATGACCACTCAAACTCACAAATAATTTTTTAATATATTTAAATTGAAATTATATACCAATTTTATTTTTATACCACCATTAAATTCATTCTACATTAAAAGTTATAGGTAAAATAATGAGGAGTAGTTTTCGCTTGTAAATTTAAATATTTGAATTCCAACAGTCACTTTTTAATGCAAATTTGACTTTGGAAACTAGTGAAATATACATGGGAGATGAAATTTATAATAAAATAACTTTTTATATACCTAATTTCAAGACATTAAATTTGAAACACATGATCTAGGCACAAATCTCAACAAACGCATGTGATCATTTTATTCTGACACCTCCACACATAGGAATCTAACATCATCGATCTACTTACTCAAGAAGATATGTAAAGTTGAGTAAGAGAACTTATAATTTAAAAATACTAATCCAATTAATTAATTTAACTTCTAAAATTAATAAAAATAATCTTAACCAATCATATGACCTTTTAATCATGGTCAATGCATCACCAACATTTATCACCTTACCTAACCAAGCAAACATAGCAAGCTCCATGCATGATCACTACGACACACTTCATCATTGAGAACCATGAATAATTTAAAAATAATTGACACAATTTTCCACCTTAGGTAAAAAATTTAAAACACATCAAAAATATTTCTATTTATCATTGATTTCAATATTTGTAAATTTTTTCAAATGCAACAATAAAACTATGTAAATACTCTTTCTCTCTTTACAAAAACATTCTCCCCCTTTGACACAATGACAAATTGGGATTAAGTAATGATAATAATGACATATAATTTTTGTAAAATCCAAAATAATATATGTATATCCTCTGATAGATGATATAAACTCCCCCTATCATTGTGCATACCAATCCTTACCTTGACCACTTCAAGCTTGCTCATTGATAAAACTCTACTTTGATCATGCATTGTTATATGAACAATAAATTAATAACACTAAAAAAAAGAGAGTGAAAACACCTTTATAAAATTTATATTGACTCTCCCTAAGTCACCTAATTTTTGGGACCCCTTGAGCATCCTCAGACCTTCTCCAACCATGAAGAAATTTCATAGTTCCCTTCAGATTGTCTCTCATAAGGCCACCCATAGAATGAAAAGTGATCATTAAATTTATTTATAAAACGTAAATTATGAATAAATATAACTAAGAAACATATTTATGAATAAGCATACATTTTTATTTTGAATAAAAATACCAAATATCACTTTTCTTCACATCAGTCTTGCTTAGAGGCCTAATATCCCTACCTAAACCTTACAGAGCCCATAAATTTATATGTATACACCCTCATGGATTGAAATTTAATATATATAGTAAACTAATATTCCAAATAATGCATACCAATAATCATCATCCAAATATTCCTCTACACCATAGCTCCTTTACAAACTACCCTATCAATTAGCCTTTCATTTGCACAAAAACTCAATCATAGGTTAAACCATACACTTTTAGATGAATTTTTAAAAAAATATTATAACCCTTTTTTCAATTTAAATATATTAAGTATTCTTAAACATCAACTCCTTTGGGAAGGTCACTAACCCATATGGTGTAAAATCTAGGGCATCAAAAAGAAATGTGGCCAATTTATGATCTTCCAATCAACACCAGCTCCTAAAACTTCTCTCACTCTTGGACGTAAAAAATAAAAAAATTTGGACAAGTTTTCAAGTTTTTAATCCTTTGGGAATCCATATAACCATGAAATGGTTTTTGACCTACTAGTCCTTAAGCTATGATTGTCATACCTGAGAGCCTTCAAAAATATTGAATTTGTCCTCAAAACACCTTCAAAGCCTAAAACCACTTGGAGAATTCATAAATTAATTAAACAGATATTTACATGACATAATGGCATCTTTAACACTCATCAATCTTTATTTGACACCTGGAATCAGTCATTCTATTCAAATAGACCCTATGTATACCCCTATCACTATGCTAAAACATCTTAGAATGATCTTGGAGTCTATATAACATCTCTTCAACTCTTTCTTCACATGGAAATATCAAATAAAATTTTCCTCTACCCTTTGTTGGCTTTATAGATCCCAAAAGCATCAATTTTTCAAGATGAGCTCTCACTAGGTAGTGATCATTGAGCAAAATGGACAAACTAAATAAATGATCATTAGAGCTACTTGTGACCAATACAATGCATGAAACCACATTGAATACACTTGAAAAATTCCTCTCTACACTCCTTATCAACCTTACCTTCATACTTCATGATTTGAATTATCAAACCAATCATCAAAATTTGACTAAAACATGCCTTTAGGACCAATGTCCCTAAATAGAACTCTTGAAGCTTTTCATTACAAACCTATGAATCAAGCTTATGAAATTGTTTCTCCCCCTTATCCAATGTCCTTATAATTATTTATATAAAAAGATATGAATCCTAATCTTTGTCTTATATATTCAAATTTTTCTTTTGTCAACCGTTTAGCTATAATATCTATAAGTTATTCCTTTGTAGGCACATACTCTAGCTTAGCACTTTGATTACTTACTTGTTCTCTCAAGAAATGATATCTAATAGGAATTTGCTTAATTTTTTAGTGCATAACATGATTCTTAGAGATAATAATTTCACTAGTATTATCACAATAGATAGGATAATGTCTTTTTTGTCTTACCTTATAGTCTTCCAGGGTTTGTTTCATCCACATTACCTAAGTACAATAGGAAGTAGAATCTATATACTTAGCTTCTTCAGTTGATAGAGATACAAAGGCTTATTTATTTCCTATCCAAGACACCAAGAAATCAGCCATGAAGAAAATACCACCATTAGTACTCCTCCTATCATCTACACATCTTACCCAATCTGCATTAGTGTATGTCCTTAGAATGAATTATTTTATCCTTGGGTACCATAAACCATATTTTATGGTGCTCTTGAGATACCTTAATATTATTTTGATTGATTTCAAGTGAAATTCTCTAGGATCATCTTAAAACCTACCTATAAGGCCTACTAATTTCATGATATAAAGCCTAGAAGTAGTGGAGTATAAAAGACTTCCAATCATAGATCTATACAAGGTTTGATCAACATTTGGTAAGTCATCTTGTTTACTCAACTTGTATCATTGTGATCATTGGATTACACATTGGATTACAATCAAACTTCCTTAGCATATCCTTGATGTATTTAGCCTATGAAATGAATATTCCTACATCAAGTTGGCTAATTTACAATCCTAAGAAGAAATAAAGTTCTCCCAACATTGACATTTCAAACTTATTTGTCTTCATATTATCAATAAACTCTCTACTCATGTTGTCATTATTAAATCCAAAGACTATGCCATTTACATAGACTACCACTAGTAATTGATGAGTGCCATCTATCTTAATGTATAAATTAATATCAACAACCCCTCTTTTGAAGCCTTATAGTAATAGATACTTGTCTAATATGTCATACCAAGCTCTAGGAGAATGTTTAAGACCATATAAATCCTTATTTAGTTTATAAACATAGTGTTAATTACTTTTCATTGAAAAACCTTTAGGTAGCTCAATATATTCTTCTTCATCTAAGTTTTCTTTTAAAAAGTTATATTTCACATCCATTTGGTAAACTTTGAAACCTTTGAAGCTTGTATATGATAAGAAGAGTCTAATTTATTCCATTCTTGTTATAGGAGTAAATGTCTCCTCAAAATCTATCCATTAAACTTGAGAATATCCTTTACACACTAGTCTATCCTTATTTCTTATGACCTCTCCTTTCTAATTCATCTTGTTTCTGAAAAGCCACTTATATCCCATCGCATTTTTATCTTTTGGTCTAGGTAGAAAATCCTATGCTTTATTATTTATTATTTTATCAAGTTATTAATCTATTACATATATCTAATTTTAATCTTTTATAGATTCCAATAATGTTTTAGGTTCAACCTTGGATAACATAGCTATGTCTTGTTGATTTTGATTGATCAACATTCTCCTTCTAGTCTATAAACTAGCATTCACATCTCTAATTACTTAGTAAAGTGGATGATCCTTCTATATTATCCTACATGGGGACTCTAGTATCTTATCTTACCTCTTCATCTTCATCATCTGATTGATCAGGTATGCCTTCATTATTTAAATTAGGAATCTCTATAGTTTCATTTATCTCTAAGTTAGGCTTTTTGATTTCACCTACCTCTTCAAATATTACATTATAAATATAAGTAACCTTACGGAGTCTCTTATTGAAACATTTGTAAGTAGAAATTATGGAGGAATAACCCAATAATGTACCTTCACTAGACCTTTCATCAAAATTTCCAAGATTTTCTTCATCCCTCTTAATAAAACACTTTCTCCTAAACACTCTAAAATGTTTGACATTATTTGCCCTATTTTTCCATGGCTCATATGGAGTCTTATCATCATTTACTTTAACTTGGAATATGTTCAATATATTTATTGATGTGTTGGAAGCCTCTTTCCAAAAACTGTTTGATAATTTGGAATCTTGAAGCATGGTTCTACTTATCTCTTGGACAATCCTACTTTTCCTTTCAACTACCCCAATTTGTTGAGGTGTCTTAGCAGTAGAATATTGTCTTCTAATCCCTTGATATTCACAAAAAGTATCAAAATCATAAGACCAAAATTACCCTCCTATGTCTCATCTCACACACTTGATTTTTAATCCTTTTTCATTTTCAATAAGAGCTTTGAATACTTTGAACTTTCTAAAATCTTCTAATTTATCTTTAAGTAAATATATCCAATCCATTTTACTAAAGTCATCAATTAATATCATGAAGTAGTTGTTACATTGAATACCTTGAGTTCTTGTAGGTCCACATAGATCAGTGTGGATCAATTATAATGGTATGATGGTGGAAATCTCCTTACATTTATATATTCTCTTGGTTTGCTTCTCATGAAGGCATGATTTATAAAGATTATGAGGAATCTTAGTGATTTTATGCATATGACTCACTAATCCTTTTGAAATGATCCTTAATAAATTTTCAAAATTTAGATGTCAAAGTCTTATATGCCAAATCTATATTTCCTCTAATTGATTAATGAAACACTCCCTTTTGGATTCATGGAACACATATAATTTTTTATCGGCCTTGTGTATATTTGTAACAAATTTTCCAAACTTGGCTCTTTTCACTTCACATACTTGATCATGAAAAGTTAGAACATTTACTTTTTTAAACATTTGGATAACACTTAGAATATTGTGTTTCAAACCTTCTACATATAAAACATTTTTAGTTCTATTATGACCATTATCCAAAATTATACATCCTTTTCTAACTATGTTAGTATAATTATTGTCACCAAATCTCACTAAACCTGAATTGTGTTTTTTTAGAGAGATAAACTTGCTCTTGTCTCTTGTCATATGACTTGAGAATCCACTATTTATGTACCATTTATTGTTTTCATCTTCTTGAGTATGCAAGGTAGTTTTAACAAACATTGACTCTTCATTTGGTGCATTTCCTAAATTCTAATTCTTCTTTTCTTCAATCTCAGATGTCTTCTTTGAACTATTCAATGGTATCAATGATGTGTATGTTTTTTTCCAATAATCTCTCTTGCAATACTTAGTTATATGTCCCTGTTTGTTGTAGTTGTAGCAAAGAATTCCATTTTTATTTTTTGAATAGAAAGAATAGTCTCTATATCTTTGACCATATTCGTTACAAGTGTAGTAGTACCCATTGAAAACATAACTATAGTTATTCATGTTAGACAGTCCCTTTACTTGTCCATAAAAAACACAAGAATTTTCATCTTTAAGTTCTTTGTTAGAACTAGGATTATATTTATCCTTGGATAGATGCACACTTATGTATATCATACTTTTAACTTAAAAATGATCCAATCTTTGATTCAGGCCTTTATCTATTATGTCATGTAAATTCTTGATTTTTGATTCTACTTTATTTATTTGTGTCTTCACACCATCAATGCTTGCATTAATATAAAAATATATACATGAATTAAGATATGAATTATTATATCCTTTATTGTTCTTCAATATTTCATTATAAATTACATAAGATATTTGGAATTGAAACATCTCACATATGTTTCCCCTCAAACTATGTATACCTTGCATATTATCAATTGAAGAGAACATACATCTATCTAAATTGGTCCTTAATTCTTAGCTTATAGAAAACATGCCCAAACTTCACATACTCCTTAATAAATCTGAGTTAGCTCCTACTAAATCCATATTCCACCTTAAAAATACAAAAATATTACAAAAATATACAATAAATCTCTCTTCTAAGAACATACCTTGAATAGAGCCATCTTTATCCACACATAGGCTACCACAACTATCCAACATCCTTCATGAGATAACTGAATCAAATGCTGACGTTATTGGGTCTAAATGATCTATTTCAATGGTATAAAAAACTTATCATATGAATAAAACAACCATAACCATTCTAAGCAATAATAACATGCTCAAAGAATTTAAACTTACCCGAATCCATGCTTATAAGAGTTCTACAAACTACTAACCTGAACAAGCTACCTCACTAAACCATTTATGGATGAAATATGACTGAATTTATACCTTCCTTCTAATTCAATATTAACTTACCTTCAAAATATTAACCTTCAAGTACTTCTCTCTTGTACGATAAAATATACTCATCTCATAGTTCCCTTCAAAGTGGTATATTACAAATAAAGATATATAATTGAAATTCTCATGCCTTTACACTAAGGGAATACATCTAGCACACCATAAGCTAATTAAACACTTGTATATCATCATTTTACACTTTAACCCCAATTTTGGTGACCCAAATCATTGTACAACCCAAGATACACCATGTCAAGGGTTTTTTTGTATTAGAACCCTTATGACAACTAAGGACACTCAAAGTAAGATCTTATTATACAAACAAATGTAGACCTTCAAATCACTTCTCATAGCTCTGAATAGGTGATATACATATTTGAAAATTTTAAACCAATTTAAGTAATCCATACTCAACTATATGCATATCAAGATAAATAATATACCTTGACCCATTGACTAGTCTGTCACTTATCAACCTTGCAACACCATTCCATGATGCATCAAATAACTGATTAATGCCTCTATATATCCTAATAGATGCATATCACCTACCAAGGAACTTAAAACACCACAAAATTAGGATATTCTTAAGTCTCCATAATCTCACTAGTTTTCCTATCTTTCCTAAGCCTCCTCATAGACTTGATAGGCTCATCCATCTTCTTTTTGACTCCCTTGTCAACACACCCTAATAAATAGTACTCTTGTCTTGCTTTCACATATACCACATCAAAAAAACCATATTGAATAATATGCTCAATAATTAATTCATCTTTTGTCTCAATTTGATTTCTATTAATAGTCTTAGGTATCCATATTCATGTATGACCTTTTCCTTGCACACTATGATCTTTATACACCTTTTTTTTTCATTGAGAATTCATTCAACCTATTCTTACAATATTTTCCAATATGGGCAACTCTATGACACCTACAACAAAAAAATATCATTCATACCTTTTGCTTGATGATGGTTGTTATCTTATTTTGATAGGTTATCTAAAATATACATCATATCATTAGGTTAGCCATGCTTTAAATGGATCAAAACAACACATTAGGTTTAAGCAAAACCTAAGTAATTAGCCCTCCATTAGGCCACACATTACACTTAGGTACTAATAGACCTTAACCAAATATGGAACCCTTTTAAACACTTTTAACATAAGTTCCTCCATGCCTTATCTATGTTTAACAAGTCATACAATATTCCAAGTCACTCACTCACCTTATGAAACCTCTTTTATCCCTCAAGCCTTTAATAGATCCAATTAAGACCTATTTCACCTTCACAAAACACTTTAAGTAACTATGGCCCAAATGGCCCTTAATAATGACTTAAACCATTTAAAATACTTTACCTACATCTTCTACGATCATATTCCATACTTAATAAACATAAAAACATTTGCTTCTAATCACTCTATTCTTGGTGTAATCACCATTTATTTATTGTAGCATTTTATTACCTTCTCCTCACATTCCTTCAAAAATCTTAAGTTTATATTAGTGGTAGATTTACCTTTATCCTCTTTAGGTCTATGCATTTGTCTTAAAATAGTTAACTTAAAATAAAATGAATTTTACCTACTCTGGAGGTTCCTCCTAATGAGTGAAATGGTCCCACACCTTCGGAGATGATCCTATTATCTCATCGAACCATCTTCTAGTACAATGGGTTCATAATTTTAGTGACAATAGTTTTTATCACACCTAGTGGGACTAGTTTGATGATCCTTATTTCATCTATAAAAGGATTTTGGTGTATTTTTTAGTACATTTTTCCATTTAGTGTATCTCATTAACCACCATGGTGATTCCAAAGATCAAATATATTGGTTTCAATAGTCTAAGTGCTTAAAGATTATTAAAGATCAGGATTTAGGTGATATTATTCATCATTTAAATTATTTTGAAGCAATCTAATCACCTGGTGAATCTTCTAATATGTGTTTATTATTTAAAAGGAAAACTTGATTATTCCATATTTTAATGCTTTAATATGTCAAACTATCATGAAAAATATGTCTTTTCCCCTCATCCTTGTCAAAATACATTTTCTATGCCCTCTGACCATCAATATCAACTTGAAAATACTCTTGGTTTATCCCAAATACACCTATCATAGTAGGATATCTACGCTCTTATATTTTTTAACCTCACTTCCACCCCCATTTAGCCTTATTGGAAACCTACTCATTCATATAATTAGCCCTAAAAAAGTACAAATTATATATAACTTGATTTCTAGAGATAAATGATGGAGATTGAAGGAAAGAAAGAGTATGGTAGGAAACAAAAAGAGCTTAATTATCAAGATTACATTCATTATTAGGAGTTAATGACCAAAAAAAGTATGATTAAGAGATATTGGCTAGGCATATTGTATCCAAAGAAGAGTAGATACGTCAAGTGCTTACTGAAGTGTAATAAATTAGACCTTAGTTGACCTCTTTTATCCCTAATTTTAGAAAATCTTTTCCTACCATAACTTAGGTTTATCCCATTCATAAGGAGGCTCTAAAATCCAATATCCCAAGCTTCAAGCAAGGAAAACATAATGGACTTCCAAGTGGGCCTCCTGATTTTAAAATTCAAAGCTTTAAAAGTATCCATCCTTTAAAATAGCCTATTCCTATACAAATCCAACCTATTATCCCCCAAGAAAATATCTCTTAAAAGTCCATTCTTCCCTAGGAGCCTCAAAATAAAGCATGGACACCTTTTTGGACCAAACATTTTGATTTTAGTATACCCAACCTTGTTAAGACCACTGCTACTTCACTAATTGAAACCTCTTGCCCTCCCAACATCTCCCTTTTCAAATGAGTATATGTTGTATGGAGAGTGAGTGAAGATAATTTAGATAATGGGAGAATGTTTCAGGTCAATATAATGAGGAAATAAATATCATCATCCCTCTTTGTGCCATCAAACTAGAACATTTAGACCTGCTATAGGAAAAAGATAAGAATGATCAATTAGAGTAGTGGGTTAGTGAGAAAATGGGTGAGTATGGAAAGGAATAAAATAGTATTGATGATAAAATTCCTATTAACACTCCAAAATACACCCTTAGGAGGAGCTTATTCAGGTCTACCTCCAATTTTTTGGTAAAATGGGATTAACCCAAGGCTATTGGTGACCTATGACTGGGCCAAACCTCTAGTTTATGGGGATAAATCCCCTAGTTCATCAATTGAGCTCAAGTCCTAGACCTATTTATTGTTGGGGTAAATAGGGATAGAGGGAAAGCATGAAAATGAAACCTATAATATTAGAGGTGGTGCACCAATGTATTATATCCAATCTATTTGATCCTAAACAACACTAATGAACAATTTAATAAATAAATCACTCTCTCCAATAGGTTATAGGTAAAAATGTTTCACATAGAGTCTATTATTGGTGATGAGAACATAAGGGTCATGAAAATAAGGTTTGATATAAGACACTTACCGATCAAGTTCCACTATAAACTCAATCACTTAACACTTTTACACACCTTGTGACCTACATAGAATATGCTATTATCATCTAGGTGAAGTAACGACCTATAAGTGAGAGAAATATACCAAATATGAAAATAAAACAAGAATAAATAGATTATAATAGTATTAAATAAGTTGAAAATAGTCCTTCATTAGTTCAATAGGTCTACAAGATACAAATCTAGTCAGAGTTTCCTCATACCCAGTTTAGGGATAGATACAATGGCCTAAAAGCCTCAATATATAGAATAATGAACAAGAGGGAGAAGATAATGTGGTGTAAAAATATAATTAATAGGAAATGAATGACCCTAATTTAATAAAAAATAGTTACAATATCCATAAAGATTAGTAATAACTCTGTCACACATTACCTTGGTGGTGAGAGGTCATCAATGAACCTGGGCATTGATAATGAGTGGTGGAAGCATATTTAAACTTATTTAACATATTTAAAATCATGTACATGAAAAAATATAGTTAATAAATCTATTCATTGGTAGTTACAAATCATTGAAGTGGTGTAATTAGGCCTCCATGGATCATTTGGCAATCCACCTTCCCTTTAGACATGTCAACTAGGCTAAGAAACTACCTATTATCCATGATGACCATAAAATGTGTGATTTATTCATTAAATAAATCAGTTACATGGATGTTATTATCATTCATTTACCTCTTTATCATCCCCTCCAATCTAGTAGTCCTCCTCTTATCTGACCAAGTAGGTGTATTAGGCTATTAGGCCTGGCCACTTGATTGTAAGATGTTTGAATGAATAAGAGACATGAATAAAAGCTTAAGAATAGGAAAATAAAAATATTAAAAGTTTATATAAGTTTATTAAACAATGAAATAGGATTTTTCAAAAGTGAAAACTTGCAATTCAACCTGACTTAGGTGATTATGCCACCTCCCACTAGCACTTGCAGACTAGCCTTTTGGTGTAGACCTATATAAGCATTTATAGGAATGTTTGTGAGTATTTTATCATCTAATAGGGTGGAATAAATATAATACTAATTTATTCCATATTTTAAACCCTTAAAACAACTTTATACCTTATTTTATACTCATACCTTGTAAAATTAAAGTTTTGATGGGTCTATATAGTAGTTAGTATAGACTAGTACCAAGAGTGAGAACTCCTAAGAGTTTAATATGAGATTAAAATGTTTTTCAAGACAATTAAGGTTTTTTTATTTCAAATATATATAATTTTAAACAATTAGGTATGTCTTAGGGTTTATTCAGGGTTTTGGAGGTCTACTATATTAATGATGGTTCATAAATTACAGACCTCCAATCTAATTTTTTTTCCATGGATGTATTGGCCATAAATCCCCTCAAATATATTGAAGATATCTTAGTCCCATGAAGACTGTATAGAGAGATGTGAGTGGAATTTGGTAGAGATAGAGTTCTTTAATAAGCATCCTGGGTAGGTTATAGTGTTAAGCTTTGTTCATAGAGATGGGCTCCTTAATCCAACTATTTCTTCCATATATGCTGAGTGACTAGGGGTCCCCAAATCCCACTAATAAAAATAGACATGAGTCCTTATTTTTGGTGAGATATGAGAATTTGAAGTGATGGTTCAAGATGGAAAACTAGGGGTAGTGCAACTCGAGAGAGATTTAAGACTATATTTAATACTTTCCAACTTTTATATACATAAATAATCTCCCTCAAAGTCTTTAATATACTCATATGTACTTACATGAATTTCAATTTTCTTGGAGGGTCTGATTCAATCACCAAGATTGAGGATGGGTTTTGAGGGTGATGGACGGCCCTAAGCCTCATATGCCTAGACTAAGTCTCAAATATTTGATTGAATTTTGAGTTTTTTGGTGACCTCAAAATCATCATATCTTACTTTTACCACCTATTTATAACCATATCACTTTTCCTCATCTACCCAGACCACCATCTGTACACCCTTGTCATGTAGGTCTGCATGATAGGCCACTACCCAGCCTGAGTACTTAAAAGTTATTGTTAGATACCTAGAGTAGGTTTTGTGTCTCATATTATTGATTGTAGATAGGATTT
Source organism: Torreya grandis (assembly GCA_037957365.1). Classification (NCBI taxonomy): domain Eukaryota; kingdom Viridiplantae; phylum Streptophyta; class Pinopsida; order Cupressales; family Taxaceae; genus Torreya; species Torreya grandis. The sequence goes on from JARHVA010003438.1 coordinate 1,786,429, forward strand.
TTAATTCCATATAAAATTATATTAGTGATTTAAAACACCCCTTCCATTAATACTTCCTTTACTATTCTTATCTGCACACTTTTTATATATTGGCTAGGGTTTAGGAATAGTTGGGCTTGTGTATCCCTAAGGGATTACTTTGGGTTATTTACTTAATTTTTGGATATTTTTACCATGAATATATTTTTATATCCTAATTACTTATTTATTATATGCTTCTAACCACTAAATAACCTATAACATGTATAAGTTTTCAACTTTTATGATTAGTCATGTATATGTTAGTTTAGAACTAAAAGGCCTAAAGCCTATCAAGGACCTTGTTTATCTCCTTTACCTATAATAAATGGAATAAATAATCTAATAAATACTAATATTATTAATATAAAAATTTAGATACCTCTTTATCTCTCTCTCCCTTCACCAACACACATTATTTAAGTAAATTTCACCTGCTATCTAGAAATCTTGCATATTAACTATGTGTAAATGTGGGTTTAATTTGTTTTTTTAAACCTTGAATTCATGTTGATATTTGTATAAATTATTAAATAATGATCATAAAATTTTATTCCATTTTAAAAATTCTAAATTCAATCACTTCTACACAGGGTTCAAAACATCCTCCTTACCTTGTCTGCCTGTACGTAATAGTTAGGTCTACTTGATGGTTGTCAGTATAGGCCTCCTTATTTATTAGTTTCTCCTCCTCTTCATTTATTATTAATTATTACTTAAATGATATAATTATTTTTATTACCCTTTATTATCCCTTCTACCCTCAAAATAGGGTTTCTTACTTAACCATCCTTCCATCCAGGTTTAGGCATGTAAGTGATAGTTCTGGCTTCTTGATTGAGTGCTCATTTGAGATATGATTTGATGTTTCATTGCCCCTAGGTTTCATAATCATGTTTTTGGCCCTTAATTTTTACTTATAAATTATTTAACTTCCTCATTCTTCTTACACCATTAGTGTTTCTCTAAGCCTACAGCTATAGTCCTACTTTCATTCAAATCTTGGTTGGGTTCATGTTCTTAGGGTGGTCTGATGGTGTTCACCTTGTTTGAACCTAATATATATATCCATAATCATTAATATGTCATATTACTCCTCAATTATATTTATTACATCCAAAACCTCAACCCAATAGTGTTACTTCATCTTTTTAGTCTACATAATAGGCATATAGGTGCTTGTGGGATCTTGTCTTTACATAATAGGCTGAGGGTGAGGATGGTTTTTAACATATGGAAATGATGAATATGGTTTAATATTATAGATAATGGATAAAATATGTATATTGTGTGTATGAATTTAAAACAACCTATTGACTCTCTATAGGTACCCTATTTTCACTTTGTAAAGGAGATTACATTATATAGATGATAGTCACCATTGGAGATAGCGCTTGAAGGGGTTTTCTGGTCATCTAATGGTTAAATTGTGTTTTATAGGTATATAAACCTAGGTTTACTCTGATAAACCATCACATAACCCAAAACTATTATTCACTTCCAATTTATGCACTAACATCTTTACAACATGAAGAAACTTATTTGTTGCATATATATACAACAACCTTAATGTTTCCTTTCTCCTTAGGGATCACACATGTAAACTAGAGGTGAAGAGTGATGGATATGGTTCTTGAGGAATTTTATAACACATATAGAAACAAAAATTTGCAAAACCATTTCAATAATACACCAAAAGTGATGCAATTTTAACCCTTGCATAGATGAATAAGTTAAATTTGACTACTTACATTCTTAAAGTTTATTTATAAATCACAAGCCATGTATTTATAGACAAATGAAAATAATTAAAAGGTCATGTGTCATGTCCCTTACTTAGGGGCTTCTTTTCTCCTACAAATGCTCTGATACCACTGTGATGTCCCTTACTTAGGGGCTTCTTTTCTCCTACAAATGTTTTGATACCACTGTGATATCCCCTTCAAACAGGGAATATATAAACTCATAAAGCTCTGATCACAGATACAACTGTAGAATAGATTCAAGTATGCATAAACAAATCATAGATCTTATCATTCATGTCAGATGATTAAAAAAGAATCCTTATAAAATATTACAATTATAATCCTCTCTTATGCATATAAAACATGAAATACAGTATTGAAAACTATTACTATTATAATCCTCTCTTATGCATATAAAACATGACATACAGTATGCAAATCTGGGAGTGAAATCTGAATCTGAAGGGTCTCGGCCTTTCTGTGTCGACACACAGACGCCGTCATCAGTCGATATCTCACCAACGTCAGTCTCTGTTGGTCGGCTTTCTACCGACATCGGTCTTCAATCGATCGATGTCAGTCACCGAAAGCTTTCTCTGCCGATGTCGGTTCTTGATGCAGATCTGTACGGACTTGTACGGACTTGGTATGGCCGCCAACCTATCTGTTCTTAACCCCTGATAGCTGAACCTAATGATCTCATGAATATAGATTCTAACACCAAAATCTATCTCTGTATAACTTATTGGATCAAAAACTAAATAACAAAATACCTGTAATACTATGATAACTTCTGAGTGAAGTTATCTCTCAACCCTGGAATTCTGTGATAACTTCTGGATGAAGCTATCTCTCAATTTGGCAATAAATCAGCTGATATCTCACAGCCTCTAAATCACACACAATGAAGAGGGAACGTTCTTCACTGCAATGGAATCCTGGAACCCTTGGCTCAGTCTTCACAGAAGAATTTCTTCAATTTTCAATAATCAATAATCTATGCATAATGAATAATGGCCTCCATGAGAAACCCTTATACCCTCAAAAAGATATGCTTGCCCTAATTAGGGTTTTCTTAAATTAGAATTAGGGTTTCTAATTAAAAATAGGCTAAATAATTTATATTTGATTAAATCAATCAAATATTAATATCTCCCTCAATACATGTCGAATCCTCGAACCGATCGAAGCTAGTGAATCAGGGAGTGATTCCGCACATAACCATATCAAAATAAAGGTGCTCCGCTGCATATCAAATATCCCTAAAAAGTAGGAGCTCATGCCCAATGTCTGAAATAACCTGAATGAAAACCAAATGTAGAAATTTTGTGAATCAAAGTCAAGCCAAGCTCCAATTTGACCCTCTATCCATCCTATTAGCCTACGAAGGTCGCATAATAGGCTAATCATCAAGACTGTCAATGTCCATGAAAAAGGGGACATGACAATCCGCCCCTCTGAAAATTGCTTGTCCCCAAGCAATCTCGAAACAATGAAGTACTCGATCCACCTGGATCCCAAATGTAGTTATGCTCTGCACTACCGTGAATCAATGCAAGTACCTGCAATATCAACAGAAGTAGAACAAAGAAAGACTCATAAACAAACTGGCGCATGAAACTCCAACCTCCAAGATTACAAATACCGTAGTCAAGAGCACATGAGAAACAAATTCTCAAAACATCATAATCCAAGTAGAATGGACAATTCCAACTGCCAATTCCATTTGCAAGAGATGGTGCCAATCCATCCCATAACTGATCTCTCTGTAAAGGCGGCACAACCAATTATACCACACTATCATCTGTATGAGAATAATCAATATGGAGATTCAACTCCACTGGTATCCCAAACTCCTCAGAATCAGGTACTCCCAAGTCCTGAATATGTGTGTGAGCCTCAACCACATGGTCCTCATCAGCAGCTACAAAAACATACTCATCAGCAATACTCAATATACTAACCTCTGAGTATACCTCCATACTCTGAATGCAAACATCAGGCTCATCCTCACTGACTACCACCTGAGCTAAACTCACCTGAAGACAAAGCTCATCCACAACATCCTCAACTACCCCTACCTGTGAAGATAATGCAGATAAATCATTACCTGAAGATGTGTTAATATCTCCCTGTACTGGATCAGCATAACTGTCAAATTCATCATGCAAGTGGCTGCATGTCATAGGGAAAGAACTATGATCCTTAGGCCTATTAATTAAACTCTTTAACCACAAACAAGCTCTAGGTGAGACATTTTTCCCTTTTGTCCAGACATACCATAAATCTTCTGCCAAAAGTTTAAAGATTTTATCCTCCTCCTCAAACAAGATTGTGAACATGATAGAGTGCATGGATGCTAATACATCACTGGAATGAAACTCATCTAAAATATTCCAAAATATTTTAAACATAATGTGAATGCCACCAATACATCCTACTAACATCATAATGTTTTCAAATCCATACCTTGCAAAAGTGTCAAGTAATCTTGCCCTCTTTGAGAAATGAGAGTCTCTAATGTCATCCAACTTTTCGAATCTTTTCACCATGGCATGAAGTACCTCTCTCATAATCCAATCATCATAAAAATTAAAGCCAGCTATTATTCTCATGATTTCACTAATACAAGAGAGAGTTGCAAGTCTTACCACCTCATCATGATGTCTCAATAATCGGTGCTTCACCAAAGAATCAAACGCTGGAGATAACACTGTTTGTATCTCATAAGAATTTGACTTCTCAACCTTGCTTAAATAAATTTCTAACTCCTCTAGAGCTTGTAGAAGGTCATCTGCTTGCTGTAATGGATTTTATAAATTCTTCTTTGCATTGTGCGCTCTTTCCTCCAAATCTTTGACACCTGTTAGTGCCATGCTGATACCCAAACTACCCAACAGGATGGCAAGACATTAGCTCTGATACCACTGTGATGTCCCTTACTTAGGGGCTTCTTTTCTCCTACAAATGCTCTGATACCACTGTGATTTCCCTTACTTAGGGGCTTCTTTTCTCCTACAAATGTTCTGATACCACTGTGATATCCCCTTCAAATAGGGAATATATAAACTCATAGAGCTCTGATCACAGATACGACTGCAAAATAGATTCAAGTATGCATAAACAAATCACAGATCTTATCATTCATGTCAGATGATTACAAAAGATGTCCTTCTAAACTATTACAATTATAATTCTCTCTTATGCATATAAAACATGAAATACAGTATTGAAAACCCTGGCTTTGCAAATCTGGGAGTGAAATTTGAATCTGAAGGGTCTCGGCCTTTCTGTGTCGACACACAGACGCTGTCGTCGGTCGATATCTCACCGATGTCGGTCTTTGTCAGTCAGATTTCTACTGATGTTAGTCTTCAGTCGACCGATGTCAGTCACCGGAAGCTTTCTCTGCCGATGTTGGTTCCTGATGTGGATCTGTACGGACCTGTATGGACTTGGTACGGCTGCCAACCTGTCTATTCTTAACCCCTGATAGCTGAACCTAATGATCTCATGAATATAGATTCTAACACCAAAATCTATCTCTGTATAACTTATTGGATCAAAAACTAAATAACAAAATACCTGTAATACTGTGATAACTTTTGAGTGAAGTTATCTCTCAACCCTGGAATTCTGTGATAACTTTTGGATGAAGCTATCTCTCAGATCTGTATCTCTGTGATAACTTTTGGATGAAGCTTTCTCTCAATTTGGCAATAAATCAGCTGATATCTCATAGCCTCTAAATCACACACAATGAAGAGGGAACGTTCTTCACTGCAATGGAATCCTGGAACCCTTGGCTCAATCTTCACAAAAGAATTTCTTCAATTTTCAATAATCAATAATCTATGCATAATGCATAATGGCCTCCATGAGAAACCCTTATACCCTCAAAAAGATATGCTTGCCCTAATTAGGGTTTTCTTAAATTAGAATTAGGGTTTCTAATTAAAAATAGGCTAAATAATTAATATTTGATTAAATCAATCAAATATTAATATCTCCCTCAATACATGTCGGATCCTCGAACCGATCGAAGCTAGTGAATCAGGGAGTGATTCCGCACATAACCATATCAAAATAAAGGCGCTCCACTACATATCAAATATCCCTAAAAAGTAGGAGCTCATGCCCAATGTCTGAAATAACCTGAATGAAAACCAAATGTAGAAATTCTGCGAATCAAAGTCAAGCCAAGCTCCAATATGACCCTCTATCCATCCTATTAGCCTACGAAGGTCGCATAATAGGCTAATCATCAAGACTGTCAATGTCCATGAAAAAGGGGACATGACATCATGAGACCCCATTCCTCTACCTAAATTCTCAAATCCTCACTTTCTCTCTCCTATACAAATTGATCAAAAACTTAAGAGCTTTTATGGGATGCTAAGGAGGATGATAGAAGGAAGAGGTATTTTTTTTCCTTTTTTGATTTTAAACTCAAATATCTCTTTATCTGATACCTACACTAAATACCCCATATAAATTTATAACCTAACCTAACTCTGACATGTTTGTATAGGTCTGTATAAGCTTGAAAATCCTACAAAACTCCTTTTCAACATTTTCTTCATTGTTTAGGTCTTGAAATGCCAGTTGGGGATGAGAAGAGGGAAAATAGAGGTCAGAAACACTTAAAGATAAGATCATAAGTGTCCTTAGTTTTTTAAAGCATCATAATAATAATATCAAGGATCTAAGGAATTAGTTACAATGTGTCAATACACGGTTTATATCAAAGGAAGTTGAGTATGACTAGCATAAGATAGAGATAGATTATTTAAAGTTTAAACATGAGTATCTCATAGACAAAATGAATTTTTTTATAAAAGAGCATGAGAAGTCAGAATAAGTCAAGATTAATAACATGAAAAGACCAATCAGCCAACCCAATGCAATAAAGAATAAGTTATAATGGGACGATAGGAAAAGGAGCAATTAGTCAAGATGTAAGTACACACATGTTGTTTGTTACATCTGTCATAATATGGGGCATATTATAAGTTTCAATTCTAATAAAGTTATAAGGTCCTCAAGATTCAACAAGACATATAAAGGTACTAGAGTGCATGATAAAGGTCAAACCCATTTTCCACTAGACCCATTTTCATCTTGATCTTATCAAACCCCCACCTAAATCTTAATTTAATTTACTCTTTTTTACCAAATATCTTTTCCCTACCTACCATAGATGATTAGGGTAACCATCAATGGTTGGGTCCTCACCCTTGCTTCAATAAACTTTAAAGCATTTCCATCTCCTTGTACAAGATTAACAACTCCTAAAAATGGAAACTTGTCTTTACAAAAAAGATACACAAAATAAGCAAATTTATCCTCTATCAAATTAGTAACTTCCTTTATTTCATTTATGAACTTCTACCTATAAAAAGGAGCTAAGGAGGAAGAAATAGGGGAGATCAATTAGTCATTAGGTATTCAATATTTCTTGTAGATAATCAACATCCATACTAGTGAGTAAGCATCATCACTAGAGACCTAAAACTCTATTAAAATCACTCTAAAAGGTCTAAAGCACCATTACTCTAGCAACATCACTCTAGAATTCCTATATTTAGTTATAGGTATTATGTACTTGTGTTCTTTGGTTTATCTAGTTTTTAGTCTTTTCACTTTATCATATCTACCAATACCCCACTTTACACTTCCTATCCTCATATCCAACCTCTATTTGACCAAAATCCCATTATGTACTCCCTAATTTATTCACCCCAAATTTGCATAGGCAACTATCAATATTTACTTAATCATTAATGGTCATTCTCAACCATCGCTTGTTCTCCAACTATCGATGGTTTACCTCAACCACCCATAATTATCCTAACTATCGATGATCCTTTGTGGCATCATTTTCCATCAAACACTTTTAACCCTTTTGAACTCAAATCAAGTTCCAACTTTTGTGTTTCCTTCTAAACACATTACCCTTTCTAATTTTTTTAACTTGACCTTGACTACCCTAGCATCAAAATTTTATCATTTTCTTCAATAAGCAAGTTATTTCTTACTCTCTACCAAGCATTTACTTTCTTATTGTTGAATGTAAATATATTATTTTATCATTTTATACTTGATTGTCATAAAAGTGAATTGACAACCTCCTAGCAATCATTACACTTCTTGGATCTAACTCACACTAGGTAATCCACCCAACCAACCATTTAACAACCCCCTTTCAAGTGTTTGTTCTATTTATAGGTTATTCCTTCTTAGCCAAAGAGGAGTTCGCACTTTCATCTAGATTCACACATGCATTTCACCAATTATTCTTATACACACCCTACTACTAAATTTATTTTATTTAATATCAAAATTAAAAAATGAGGAAAATAAGCTAAAACATTTCGGCATTCCTAATGGGACCTAGTTCTCTTTTCTTCCTTTATTGTTTGCTCACCAAATGAAATATGAATCAATAGCTTGCCTATTTTAGCTTACTTAGCTTAATTAAAGGAATCATAATTGAATCATAGTGCACTGATGTTACATAAACTAAATCACTTTTGTAAAACAAACATCTAAACATACCTAAGATAAGGCCTAACTAGGATTTCATCACCTAGTGGAAACCTTACCCCTTCTTAGCTATCCTACTTAGATTTCACCACCAAGGGGAGAACCAACTTAGCTCTCTACTTTAGTATAAACTCTGGAGCTAGTATATTTTGGATAAGAACCTAACACTCTTATCACTGTAGGACCATGAAGTGAAGGGATAGGCCCAAATATCAAGCCACATACCAAATTTCAACATAAATTTTCTCTTTTGAGTGTTTGAACAACCTAAAACTAGCCATAAATTGCCAATTTAGTACCCATTTTACAAGCCAATCTCCCTCTTCACACTCTCCAAGGCATAATCCAAAAGTGATTTAAAAGGAATCCTAAGATAAACACACTTTTAATGTATGAATTTATTGCTTTGAATTCTTTTGGTTTCTCTTTTTTCAAGGTGTGAGTTTCATCATAATTTATCATATGGTCTTTACTAGACAACAATTGAAAAATCAAACAAACCAACTACCACCATCTTCTTCTTCCTCTATGGAGTACAATTTTAATGATGAGGGATCACCTCATTTTATCCCCCTCTTACCCAAATGCTATTATTATCTAAAGGTAATGCTAACTTCACCAGCTTCCTTGATATAAATTAGGTATCTCTTCAATACTACCTTAATATCATGCCTCACCGTACCTCTATTGCTTTAATTCCCCCTATAGATCCTTCTATGGAATGTCATCCCATCTTATGGTGGGTACTATCACAACCCAAACTTTGCTAACCCAAGCCTCACTTTCTTCCAACATTAAATCCACCACCACTACCCAAGCCCAATCTAATATTCTAACCTCTAACCAAACACCTCATATGATACCCCATACTTTGCATGTAGGTCCAACTCTACCTCTAGTTACGTATACTCTACTTACCATTGGTGTATCTTTTACCCTTACTTATATCCTTCCTTTAGTGGAAACTAATCCCTTAATTACTACCGCATTTTAGAATCTAGTGCTTTCTATACCTCAAACACTTCCACCTATCAGCACTAGAGTCACCACCCAACCTCAACTTACCTAACCTACACTTTCCACCTCAGCTATACCTTTAAGCCAACCTACATCCATTCCCTAACAAGTACCTATGACAACCTATCAATATGGGTACATACCACCTTACACAACCATTTGCACCAATCAGATCTTATGTAACACAATCTCAACCACTTATTGCCACTTATCAATATGTGGCCTCTTCAGCCCCTTCTACCACTTATCCTTATATATCTTCCACTCAACCCCAATAGAATGTAACTCTAAATTATTCATCCTCCTAACCTTAGCTACATTTGAACAAGATGATAATGGATAAAATGACTAACTTGGAGTCATCTATTTTTGGGTTTCATAAACTTTTATCCTATGACCAAATATACAATGAACATATCCAACCATCCATTCCCATTCAATCTTATCCTCCTTAATGTGAATTGACTAAATTTTCCAAATTAAAAGGAAAAGAGGATCCCCAAAAAAATCTGAGAGCATTCTATCATTCTAGTTACTTAACTACATATGATGATGATCTCATCCTCTGAACCTTCCCAATGTCCTTATCAAGACCCACTCTTGATTGGTATATCTCTCTCCCTACACATTCCATATTTTCCTTGTCCCAACTAGCCCAAATATTTTTAGAACATTTCTCTATAAACATAACTAAAAAGTTTTACACAACTAACCTCTACTCTATCAAATAATTTGATGATGAGTCAATTATTGATTTTATGGATGGATGGAGAGGCCTCATCAATCAACTCTCTCTCACCTTACCCCAACTTGAATTAATAGAACTTTTCTTTATAAGTTGTGCTAAGCATATTTTACCTACTCTTCAAGTTCAAACGTTTTGAGCATTTGATGAGGTATTCACCATGGCACAAAAACTAGAAAACCATGCCATTGATAAAGGGAAACAAAAATTGTGGAACAAGAATTCTACTTTCAAACCTAGCGACCCTCACTCTACTAAAACCACTAGCCAATCCAATACTAAGGCAAAAACATCCACAAATTTAGTGGTTATAAAAACTGCCCCACCTTCTACTATTAATCATTCACATTAAAAAAATTATTCCAAAACTCCTTATCATCAAAATCAAATTCAAAATTGAGTACCTATAGGAAAATATACTCCCACTTATGATTCATATGCATCTATTTTGGATAAATTTCTCAAGGCCAACCTTATCCAACTTACACAAATTAAACCACCTTAATAATTTGATTCTTCTCACCCTACACCTAGGTGGTATAATGTGTTGGGTGAAGATTTTGTCATCAACTAACTGAATTCAAAATGGGTATATCAACCACAACACAATGAGACTTATACGACAAAATGGGTGTGGTTACCACAACACAATGGGATAAATCTCTCCTCTCAGCAAGGGGAGGTCCCTATAAATTATAATATAATAATATAAACTGAAAATAGACTTAGGGGTGAAATTATACCATCCATCTCTCTTTTTTTAGAGATTATGTTCAAAAAATAAAGGAGAATTCTTGTGTAATTACTGAAGGCATTTCTATTCTTTTAGAAATGATGTTCAACAAATAATATAGATTCTTCCTGGGTAGTAACTAGATCCACGAGAAACCTACAAAAGCACAAAGTCTTTTGTTGTTTCTTGTGCTGATTTAGGACAAAATAACACAGTAAAATGAAGTGCAACATAAAGTCTCCATAGAAAACTACAATAGAGTAAAATATTATGAAGGATAAGGGGAGCTCAAAGTCTCTCCAATATCTTGAAACATAAAACACATAGACAAAAGACAATTATGGCAGCACAAAGTCTCCCACAGTCAACTTCAAGACATCTTTTAGATTATTTCCACTTATTCTACTTATTTGATTAAATGCACAAGACTATATTTAGGAAAAAGACATAAGAATGTTTTCCTAGATAACACAACTTATTTAAACACAAAGTCTAAAATATCACTTGCTTTCTCATTCACTTGATAAAATATTATTAACAGTCTAAGCTCAAAGTCTAAAAAATGCCTTTCAATTTGGGCATAGTTTTGCTTCTAATAATAGAGAGATCCCCTTTTCTACAAACTGAGAGATTACAATATATAACATCCAAAGAAATACTTTGGTTCTTGTTTTCATGAAATAGCCCATGATGCATTTAATGCATTGGGAATTCTTTGAAGGGTCCATGCTAGAGCAAGTTATTAGCCTCAACTTTTGGTGTTCTAAATCATCTCAAATGTCTCCTCTAAAGCGTGGGTTACCTGGTCTTCTTTATGATGTTTACACGACTGTCCATTCACCTTTACTCAATAAAGAAAAATAGGCCACAATATTGAATGCTTGCACTCTCTAAGGTCCATCTAGTGGACTACTTCACCTACTAAAATAAATCTCCTACAAATATTTCTAGATTCTCTATTTGATTCCCTCTTTCCTTACTATATTTTGTCTCTTCCTACTGATTCAAGCTCTCAGGGCTATCTTATTGCTTTTTATTGGCTCCTTCAGCTCCTTTCAAAAATTTCATTTAAGCAGAATGCCATAGGAAGCTAGAATGTTGGCCACCAAGACTATCATTTTAATCTTTTTTTCTAGGAAGGCCACAAATGTAAATTGGACATCTTTGATGTCATGTCCCCTTTTTCGTGGACATTGACAGGCTTGATGATTAGCCTATTATGCGACCTTCGTAGGCTGATTGGATGGATAGAGGGTCATGATGGAGATTGGCTTGGCTTTGATTTACAGAATTCCTATAGTTGGCTCTCATTCAGGTTATTTCAGACACATTAGACTGAGCTCCTATTATTTAGGGATATTTGACATATAGCAGAGCACCCTTGTTTTGATATGGTCATGTGCAAAATCACTCCCTGGTTCACCAGCTTCAGATGGTTCGAGGATCTGACATGTATTGAGGGAGATATTAATATTTGATTGATTTAATCAAATATTAATTATTTGGTCTAATTTTAAATTAGATATTAATTAATTATTAATTAATTAATTATTTGGTCTAATTTTAAATTAGATATTAATTAATTATTAATTATTAATTAATTGGTCTAATTTTAAGACCCAAATTCTAATTTAAGAAGCCCAAGTTCTAATTTGAGGAATTCTAATTTTAGAACCCCAAGTTCTAATTTGAGGAAATCTAATTTTAGCAAGCACACCTTTGGAAGGGTATAAGAGTTCTCATGGGAGAGCATTTGGAATTATGAATTGATTATTGATTTTGATATTAAAGAAATTCTTCTGTGAAGACTGAGCCAAGGGTTCCAGGATTCCATCTGCAGTGGAGAACGTCAACTCTTCATTGTGTGTGATTCAGAGGCTGTGAAATATCAGCTGATCTATTGCCAAATTGAGAGATAGCTTCATACAGAAGTTATCACAGAGGTTTACAAATTTGAGAGATAACTTCACATAGAAGTTATCATAGTATTTCAGGGAATTTGAGAGATAACTTCACACAAAAGTTATCACAGTATTTCAGGTATTTATTTTATTAGTTATTATTCAATAAATTATATAAATAGAGATATTCTGTATTAGAATTGTATATCTTTAGATTAGGGGTGAAAATAGACAGGTTGTGCTTATTGGGTGGCTATATAAAGTCTGTACAGGTCCATAGAGATCCAGGTAGAGATCAACCACTGCAGAAAGAGATCCCCAGTGACCGACATCGGCCGACTAGAGACCGACGTCGGCAGTGAAGGATCGACAGAGACCGACGTCGGCAGTATATCGGCCGATGTCGGCGACTATGTGTTCGACACAGCAAGCCGAGACATACAAATTCAAGCTCAAGTACCAGATTTGCAAAAGTTAATCAGGGTTTTAAGGCCGTATCTGAATATTCCTTTTATGCATGACTGAGGACATCTATTGTAACCTTCTGGACAATAATAAGATTAGTGATTTGCCAGTTAAGAGATTTACTATGGTTTCTTGTTATTTGAATTTATTCTGCAAATTCATATCTTTATTTAGAGCTTTTGTGTTTCTATATTCCCTGTTTGAAGGGGATAGCACAGTTGATCAGAGCTTTTTATAGGAAAAAAGGAGCCCCTAAGTAAGGGACATCACAGTGGTATCAGAGCCAATGTCTTGCCATCCTGTTGGGTAGTTTGGGTAGCTTGAATCAGCAAAGTATCCATGATGACTCCCGGTACTCAGAGTCGGTGGGACTATGATATGAGGAAGTTGAAACTAAGTTTGAAGAGGTTGAATGAATCTCTTTCATATCCTACATCCAAAGACAAACCTTCACGGTATATGATAGTGAAGGATGAGTAGGAGTTATTAACTCCACGAGCTCAGGGGAGGTTGTCTTTTGATCACTTTGTTAAGCTGAGAAGAGACCACTACAAATCACTTAGACAAGAGCGTAGCATGTCCCATGATTACTATGATTATTATGAGTTAGGAGATAGTGAAGATGAGGATGAGTTTGATGCTTGCACTCAGAGTGTAGAGGTGTGCTCAGATGTTAGTGCACTGAGGGGTGATGATCTCTTAGCTATGGTAGTGATTGTAGAAGAGTCCCAAGATCTGATTATTGTAGATGACACTCAGGAGGATGCAGTGGATAGTTTTGAGGATTCAATTTCCTCGGTAGTTTCTTTTGGTATGGAGGAGTTAGACAATGATGCTATAATTGTTGATACTCTGGATGTTGATATGAGCTATGGAGTTGATTCATGGAGTATGGATGGTAGTATTACAGAGGTCAGTGATTCTGAGTCTACTCTTTTGGGCCATGCATCAGTGGAGGATTGTAGGAGACAATCTAGCCAGCACCATCATGTGTCTAGTCAGCTGAGAGTTAGTGAGCGAGACATTGCTACTGCTTGCAAGCATTTCAATGCTGCTCATCAGTTGTTAGCAGTTTATGGATGGGGTTCTCTTACTAGCATCGAGCAGGGAGGTATTTATTTGTCCTTGACAGAGATCCACTCTTTATGGGAGGCTATCCAGAGTCTGAGACAGGATTATATGTAGTTGGTCGCTGACAGAGATTATCTTATGGAGTGGGGTAGCACAACATATGATGCATTATTGGTCAAGGAAGATAAGGTGAGTGAGCTTACTCAGCAGCTAGTGGTGACTTCTGAGATTCTTGAGACTACGCAGTTAGCTTATGAGGAGTCACAATTTCATTTGGCTGAGATGACCATGGAGTTAGAGCATTTACGGTCTTCACCAGCCCCAGACTCAGAGGTTAGTACATTGAGTGTTGTTGGTGAGTATGTTCCTATAGTTGTAGCTGAGGAACATGTTGTTGAGGCTGACACACCAGTTCAGGATTTGGGAGTACCTAGTTCTGATGAGTTTGGGATACCTCTCCAGATTGATTCTTCTCACACAGATGACAGTGTGGTCCAATTGGTTGTGCCACCTTTACAGAGAGATCAGTTGTGGTGTGTGGGGGACTACGTTGATGCTTCCACATATAATTTTTACTACACAGAGTCATTCATGGAGTATTTGCTGGATAGTGCAGGTGTTCATCTGGATTCGCATAGGGTGATAGAAGGTGTTCTCATCCAAGGTATTGGTGCTATTAGCAGATTGGGTGGGGAGATTATAGGGATCCTATCTACTATGCTACCTCACAAGGATTTTGAGGTGGGGTATGCTCATTATTCTTCTTTTGATCCAGAGAGAGAAGATTTGATTTCACATAGGTGTAGATCGGCTCCAGTTTCTTACCATCCATTATGGGATGGATTGGCACCATCTCTTGCAGATGGAATTGGCAGTTTGAGTTGTCCATTCTACTTGGGTTATGATGCTTCGAGAGTTTGGTTCTCATGTGTTCTTGACTATGGCAGTTGTGCTCTTAGAGTTTGGTTGAGTTGCATTCACCAATTTGATTATGGGTTCCTCTTTGTTCTACTTCTGCTGATGTTGCAGGTACTTGCATTGATTCACAGCAGTGTAGAGCATAACTACATTTGGGATCCAGGTGGATCGAGTAGTTCATTGTTCTGAGATTGCTTGGGGACAAGCAATTTTTGGAGGGGCGGATTGTCATGTCCCCTTTTTCATGGACATTGATAGGCTTGATGATTAGCCTATTATGTGACCTTCATAGGCTGATTGGATGGATAGAGGGTCATGATGGAGATTGGCTTGGCTTTGATTTACAGAATTCCTATAGTTGGCTCTCATTCAGGTTATTTGAGACACATTGGACTGAGCTCCTATTATTTAGGGATATTTGACATATAGTAGAGCACCCTTGTTTTGATATGTTCATGTGCAGAATCACTCCCTGGTTCTCTAGCTTTAGACGGTTCGAGGATCCGACATGTATTGAGGGAGATATTAATATTTGATTGATTTAATCAAATATTAATTATTTAGTCTAATTTTAAATTAGATATTAATTAATTATTAATTAATTAATTATTTGGTCTAATTTTAAATTAGATATTAATTAATTATTAATTATTAATTAATTGGTCTAATTTTAAGACCCAAATTCTAATTTAAGAAGCCCAAGTTCTAATTTGAGGAATTCTAATTTTAGAACCCCAAGTTCTAATTTGAGGAAATCTAATTTTAGCAAGCACACCTTTGGAAGGGTATAAGAGTTCTCATGGGAGAGAGTTTGGAATTATGAATTGATTATTGATTTTGATATTGAAGAAATTCTTCTGTGAAGACTGAGCCAAGGGTTCCAGGATTCCATCTGCAGTGGAGAACGCCAACTCTTCATTGTGTGTGATTCAGAGGCTGTGAAATATCAGCTGATCTATTGCCAAATTGAGAGATAGCTTCATACAGAACTTATCACAGAGGTTTACAGATTTGAGAGATAACTTCACACAGAAGTTATCACAGTATTTTAGGGAATTTGAGAGATAACTTCACACAGAAGTTATCATAGTATTTCAGGTATTTATTTTATTAGTTGTTATTCAATAAATTATATAGATAGAGATATTCTATATTAGAATTGTATATCTTCAGATCAGGGGTGAAAACAGATAGGTTGTGCTTATTGGGCGGTTATACGAAGTCCGTATAGGTCCATACAGATCCAGGCAGAGACCGACCATGGCAGAAAGAGATCCCCAGTGACCGACATCGACCGATTGGAGACCGACGTCGGCAGTGAAGGACCGACAAAGACCGACATCGGTAGTATATCGACCGACGTCGGTGACTGTGTGTTCAACACAACAAGCTGAGACATACATAAAAAAGCTCAAGTACCAGATTTGCAAAAGTTAATCAGGGTTTTAGGGCCATATCTAAATATTCCTTTTATGCATGACTGAGGACATCTATTGTAACCTTCTGGACAATAATAAGATTAGTGATTTTCTAGTTAAGAGATTTACTGTGGTTTCTTGTTATTTGAATTTATTCTGCAAATTCGTATCTTTGTTCAGAGCTTTTGTGTTTCTATATTCCCTGTTTGAAGGGGATAGCACAGTTGATCAGAGCTTTTTATAGGAAAAAAGGAGCCCCTAAGTAAGGGACATCACATTTGATCTATCCCAAAAGTGGCACATACTTAATTTCCATGGAGAGACATCTCCCAAAAGTTTTAGTTAAGGTGAGATTGAGAAAGTTTGCCACCTTGGTGGGCATCACATTGTCAGAGGTCCCAGAGTCTATTATGCAGTTGCTCAACTTATGACCATTTATCAATAGGGAAACATATAAAGGTTATGTCTTCCTAGGAGAAATAGGAGGAGTAATGACAATATTGTTTCAAGTGGATTCATTCTTTGGGGGATCATGAGTCACCTTTGAAACATTTTTACTTGTAGGGATGGTTTTGTTCTTGATGCATTCAACTAGCCTATCCAACTACTCAGGGTTGGCTTGTAAGTATTCAAACTCAAACATTTGGATCTTGGTCTTCTTAGTATGGTCAACTATATAAAATTATTGAAAATAAATATGAATAAAGGAAGGAAGTCCATCATTCTAGGTTTGGTTGGGTGTGATACTAGTATGAGGAATTGAAGCAGAAGGTGCAGGGTTATTTGAGGTACTTACATTTTTATTGATCACTTGGTCCTTTGATTGGAAATGTAGTGAAGTCCCCCATTTAGTAATTGGAATTACTAGTCAAGATTCTTCCCCTATTTTTCCCTTATCAGCTTGTTGAGTTGATTAGTTCTGAGACTGAGTAAAAATAGTGTATGATCCATCAAACACTTCTCTCTTATTTCTAGCTTCATCCTAGTAATTCAAGATACCAATGTTGGAGTTGCTAGCTAATTCTTCTTCACCTTCTTTGAAGAGATCAGTATCATCTTCTTAGTCTAACTTAGGTTCAAAAAATAAATCATGTTTAGTTTCATGATAACCAACTACTGAGTTAGTCAGTGCTACTTCAGTGGCAAACTTCTCCTATGGGGAAGGGAGACAATTTCATTTCCCTTGATTCCTGGCAGCATTACCTTGATATGACTAGTTGGGAAATGTCTTCCTTGGTATATCCTGATAAGAAGGAGGGGCAGACATCCCTTGTGCCATTTTCATTTTCAGAGCTAGAAATTCATTTGCTAGCTTTTGTACCATCGGATCAGTGGTGCTTGTAGAGACATTTTTAGAAGATGAAGAAGATTTATTTTTGTTAGGATCTCTTCTTATCTTTCCTACCAAGATAAGATCATCTTCAACCTTAGTGGCCAAAATCTAAGCTATATCAATATCTATGTGGCCTACCTACCCAAACAAGAAACTCACTTCAAGAAGCTGAGAATTGATGAAGAACTTAAGATTTTTTGGCATTGGCTAAGCAATTATAGGAATGTTGTTCCTCAACTTGTCAAATTTAGCAATGAAGTCTCGCATTGGTTTATGAGGATCCTTATTAATTTGTGTAAGTTGGGCTAATAGGGCATATTCATCTTCTACAAGTTTTAACCTAGCCTCAAACTTAGCCTTGAGAGTGTTCCAGTTAGTTATTGTTTGTGCTTAAAGATGATAAAACTAGTCTATGGTAGTGCCTTGTAATGTTTCCACATAGTCTGACCACTATATCCTCAAATTCAATGCCTATCACAACATAGGCTATGTAGAAAGTTGTAATATGCTCATCAAGATGAACTCTCCCATCACCATAAAACATGGGAAAATTATTTCTTGAACTATGGGGTAGTTCATGTAAAGGTGGGGTTAGATTCAGAGGGCCAAAAGTGTTACCCCAAGGGCCTTATGCTACCATGATATGATGATTTAAATGAGGGATAACAAACATCTATAGGGTATGTATAGATAAAGCTCTGTTAGTAGAGCAAAGAGAAGATTCACTTGGTATTGGAGACCTGACTTTGGTAGGAGGAAAACTCCTAGTTCACTGAAGGTGAGATTATGGAGGAGAAAGGTAAAAATTATTTTGTTGCATAAACTCGAACACATGATGAACAATACCTTGAGCTCTCTGGATTCATGTGTACCTTGGATCTACCAGAGTGTAGAATGGAAAAGAACTATAAATTATTTAATTTGAAGCTTGAGGCTTCAAATTACGCATTCTTCCCCAGCCGAGTCACAAAAAACTATTGGGTGAATATTTTGTCATCAACTAACTGATAAAAAAATGGGTATATCAACCACAACACAATGATATTTATATGGAAAAATGGGTGTGGATACCACAAAAAAATGAGATAAATCTCTCCTCTCAGTAAGGGGAGGTTCTTTATAAACTATAATATACTAATATAAACTTAAAATAGACTAAGGGGTGAAATCATACCATCTATCTCTCTTTTTTTAGAGATGATGTCCACAAAATAAAGGAGAATTCTTATGTAATTACTGAAGGCATTTCTCTTTTAGAAATGATGTCCAACAAAAAATAGGGATTCTTCCTGGGTAGTAACTGGATCCACGAGAAACCTATGAAAGCACAAAGTCTTTCATTGTTTCTTGTGCTGATTTAGGATAAAATAACACATTAAAGTGAAGTACAACACAAAGTCTCCATAGAAAACTAAAACAGAGTAAAATATTATGAAGGATAAAGGGAGCTCAAAGTCTCTCCAATATCTTGAAACATAAAACACATAGACTAAAGACAATTATGGTAGCACAAAGTCTCCCACAGTTGACTTCAGGACATCTTTCACATTATTTCCACTTAATTTACTTATTTGATTAAATGGACAAGACTGTATTTATGAAAAAGACATAAGAATGATTTCTTAGATAACACAAGCCATTTTAGCACAAAGTCTAAAAGATCACTTGCTTTCTCATTCACTTGATAAAATATGATTAACAGTCTGAGTTCAAAGTCTCAAAAATGCCTTTCAATTTGTGAAAAGTTTCACTTCTAATAATAGAGAAATCCCCCTTTCTATAAATTGAGAGATTACAATATATAGCATCTAAATAAAGACTTTGGCACTTATTTTCACAAAATGGCCCATGCTGCATTGAATGCATTGGGAATTCTATGAAGGGGCCATGCTAGAATAGGTTATCAGCCTTAACTTTTGGCATTCTAAATCATATAAAATGTCTCCTCCAAAGTATGGGTTGCCTAGTATTCTTTACGATGTTTACACGGTTGTCCATTCACCTTTACTCAATGAAGAAAAATAGGTTGTGCCATTGAATGCTTATGCTCTCTGAGGTCCATTTGGCAGACTGATCCACCTACTAGAATAACTCTCCTATAAATATTTCTAGATTCTTTATTTGATTCCCTCTTTCCTTGCTATATTTTGTCTCTTCCTACTAATTCGAGCTCTCGAAGCTATCTTCTCACTTTCTACTAGCTCCTTCAGCTCCTTCCTTGGTTGATCATTGAGTTTATCCTTGGGTCTGTGTTCTTTGAAAATAAATGGTTATTTCATTACCCTAAATTTGACATCTACAGGGATGTCATTGGTTGCCTAAACCATTTTGAACCTTTCAAAGTTCACCAATTCAATGGTTTAATGGTTCGGTTGTTTGGTGGTTTAGTGTTTTGTAAATAGCTGCATTCACTTAGTCTTATTTAGGAGTTCAATGTATCGTTGAACCAATTTTTTGAACCATTCAATTGAACCATTTAGTTGAACCTTTTTCTAGAATCTTCCATTTGAACCATTCATTTGAACTTTAAACTTTGAATCTTTAAACCCTTTGACCGTATTGAAGCTTTGAACTCATTGAACCTTTGAACTCTTTGAACCTTTTAGAGGTGGATTTCAATGGTTCAATAGCTCAATGGTTCATTCCATATTATTAAATCTTGCCATTGAACCTTTGATTTCCTTAGCTAAAAAAGCTTGTGCGATTGAATAACTTGACTACTCAGAACATTTTGAGAAAGAAAGAGACCATTTTGGCCTATAAGAATGAAATGGTTGACATGTTGTCCACAAAAACAAGTGATAGATTTTGGGAACAACATAATGAAAATGAAAATTGTACCTTTTAATAAAATATTGGACATGAGATTCATGGATGTAATACCTTTAAAAGTCTTATCTAAAATCTAATTTAAATATCTTGTGTTTAATAACCCCAATTCACCCCTTGATTAGTCTTTAGACATTTTTTGTAAGCCTTTCCTAAATCAGTTCCTTCTACCCAACATCATGATAGTAAACTTGAATCGTCTAATTCACATGAGGCATAAACTATCAATGTCGTCAGTAATGTGTCTATCATTGAAGAGATCATTACCGTTATTACTCAAATAGAGGGATCCAACCTACCATTTATTACTTCAAAAACCCAAATGGAGGAATCATTTATCCCTACTTTTGCACTTAATGTGACCATGGCTTTATCTACCCCTCCTTTAGTAGAAACACCAAAGGAGGCAACCATTGCTTCAACCACTTCCTTTACCTCCCCAACCCAAGAATCACCTACTTATTTGAATGTCTAAGCTAGACCCGTTCCTTCCATTGAGAATACCACACTCATCTCTATTATCATAGAATCATTTTTGGAAACCAATCCCCAAAAAAAAGTCACCTTATCTACCCAATCACCACTTTTGGAACATTCCAACGAAGATACCAATAGTAAAACCACTTATCCCTCACCTGAAGGCTTAAAATTTGAGACCAATTATCAAGGTACTACCCCCATTTATAAGCCCTTCTCTAGGTTAGTCCAAATTTTAGAGTTCACATCGTAGCCTAACTTTGATAGAGCCAACTTTTGGCATCAACTTGGCCTTCCTTATCAAAACAAATCCAACTCCTCAACTTCACTTGAGTCTACACATGAACCCATTATTACTACCCTAGAAACTACCTCCTATAAAGATGTAAATGAACCATCTCAAACCCCTCCACCTAAATTACCAAGTTACCTCATGCTTCTTTCACCAAACCAATCAAGAATCTAAGGATCCTTCCCCCACCTATTCACACTCACACTCATTTGATATTGGACTTAACTCCATTAAAACCACTAAATCCTAATCCCATCAAGTCCCTTAAGAAGGAAGGACTACCCAAACCTCCACAACTAAATATACCTATACCCCCTCCTTATAACCTACCTTCCATTTTAGGACCTCATCCTTCTACCATTCCTATTAATTATTCTTATTATAAGAAACCTCCTCATTTTTCTTCACCTTCAAACACCAAACCATTTAGTTCTTCATCATTCCTAACCAACTTATCCCTATCCACCTTTCCACTTATAACTACACCTTCACCATGCAAAATTTATATATCCAAGTCTCCAAACCCCAAGCTGATAATACCTAAGTAAAACCAAACAAAACCACCAATTAAAATCATTCCTCCAACTACTACTTCCACAAATATGCCTATGCCCAATAAATTTATTACCCCTCATATCTAAAACCCCTTACCTACAACCCATTTGTTAGATTCATATAGAACTATTTTATAAAGGTTATTGCAAACCTCCTCCATTATCTTTCCTCTAATTACACCTTTTGATCCCACCGATCCTAAACCAACCTGGTTCAATGATAATTTGATTTGTCTTTACCATAAGACTCTTGGACATGATATGTAGAATCTTAAAGATCTCCAAACACTTATCCATAATCTATTGGAAAAAAATGATCTATTGGAGGAGCCCCTTTTTCCTCCACTATCATTCTTACCACCAATGCAAATTACATAACCTATACCCACTATATCACTCCTACCTAAGAGTGAAAATGAGGAACCAAAGAAAATTTCAAGCCCACTTCTCCACACCATTCATATGGTTACCCACTCCTAGGACCAATAGAAGGAAAGGGCAAAAGCTAATGTAACCATCCCTTAGACTTACCCTTTGACCTTTCAACCTACCAACCAAACCCAAGCATATACATCTCCACCCTCACAAAAATCAAAACCAAAAGTCTCTATTTTGGGATCTCCACCTCCCAATCCCAATCCATTCATCTAATAGCTCATGTTGAAACAACTTCACCAAACACTAGTGAAAATGAGCCTTTATGATTTAATCAACACCTCACCTCAACATCACCAAGCATTAACTAAGGCTATAAATTATACATATGTTTAACTAGATTATCAACAACCTCTTGTATCCTTTGTTGGAGCCCTCTACCAAGCCACCCTAGTCACTTTTTAGGATTCTAAAATCTTTCCTTTTTGTACGGAAGATTTTGATCATCCTCTCTTTGTTATAACATACATTAATCAAACCCATGTCAAATGGGTAATGATTGATGAAGGAGATAACGTCAACATCATCTCCTCCCATGCATATTACCAACTACAATTTCCCACAAACATCATTTTAGAGAGTATAATGTTCCTTTGCTCTTTTAATGATGCTATGACCACTACATTAGGGATGGTTGTCCTCCACATCTGATTGGGGCCATGAACCATTTTTGAGATATTTTATGTTTTCAAATGTGATTTATAATATAATGTGTTACTTTAATTCCCTTGGATCCATGCAATGGATTATGTCTATTCTAATTTACACTGATGCATCAAATTTGAGAATGAGGGACAAGTTATCACAATCAAAATTGATCCTAGTCCCTTTGCTTCCTAAAATATGACATATTAGCCTAATGGCATTCTTATTCTTCCTTCATCTACCTCACCTTCTTATAATCAAACCACCACATTACCCACTATTAGTAACATTTCCCCTCACCATAATGTTGAATCATCCACTAGCTCATCTATTCCTTTGTCACAAATTTTGATAGAAGACCCCCTATAATCAACACTTCAATGACTCTCACTTAGGGAATATCACCTCCTCACATTAGATGCCTTCCCCACTCTGCATGAATATGAGAATACTCAAAATGACCCTTCCTATAACCACAACATTGGCACCATTTTCCCTTTTTAGATGCCCAACAATCAAACAATTTTTATCTATGGGGGAATTGATTGATCATTTCTTTCTCCCACCATGAATCCATATATCCAACCATTCACATCTGACTTTTCTTACTTAAGTAACCTACCTTTATTGGTGTGCTTGGAAGGGGTTTGGTCTTGGCCTCTATTAACAAAGACATAATGAGTTTCTCATTATAAAAACCTAGAAACCTCATGAGTTATTTAGACTAGGGTTTAAACCATTAGAAGAGCCCACATCACCGAAACCCATCACTACCACTACTAAAGAAATTCCATCCTCACCAACTCCATATTCTTAATCTAAAGAGTTCAACATCATCCCCTCTAAATTTTTTTTATCAATACCATTAGCTTAAGCCCCTTGACATATTAGAAAGAGGGATGAACCAAAACCATTCCTCTCATCTACCCATAAATGATTGAACATGACTCACCCACTATTAACATCATTTAACCATCAAAATGATAATTACATTCTCACCTATCTCGATGTAGGGGATTATTTTATCCATAAATATCTCCTTCCTAAGAACCAAACCATGCTAAATGAATCAACCATTGATATTAATTTGGGTACTCAAGATGATCTTTGCATCATCAAAATAAGCCAATATTTAACCCTTGAAGTGTAAAAAGACTACCCTTCTTTCTTTCATGAGCATAGCATAGAATTTACTTGGTCCTATCAATACATTCCATATATTTATCCTTATATTTATTTCCATAACATCATCACTCATCCTGAAGTTAAATCAATTTGGCAAATTTTTCATTGTATGTATCCTTGCATAGCTCTTCTCATCAAAGAAAAACTTCAATGCCTTCTATCTATTAAATTTATCCATCTCATTGACTATCCATAATGAGCTTCTAACATTTTACCCATTACCAAACCTATAGGAGGCCTTTACCTCTGCATTGACTTTCATGACATTAATCTTGCCTACCCTAAAGTTGACTTTCCCCTACCTAACATTGATCAACTTATTCATCTCACTGCTAGCCATGAGATGATATCTCTCATGGATGGTTTATAGAGATACAATAAAAAATTAATTGCCTCTAAAGATCAACATAAAAATTCATTCATCACCCCATGGAGAATTTTTGCTATCTATTTATGCCCTTTGGATTGAAGAATATAGGGGAAACATATCAATAGGCTATGACCTATATCTTTCATGACCTCATTCATTAAATAATTGATGATTAATTGGATGATCTCTTAGGGAAATCTAAACTCTGTAGAGACCACCAAACTATTCTTGTCATCATATTTGAATGATTAATCCATTATAATGTCAGGCTCAATCCCAAAATATGTATCTTTGTAGTCCTATCATGAAAACTCTTTGGCTTCATTATCTCTCTTAAAAAAATTGAAATAGACCCCATCAAGGTCACATCAATTTTGGAGAAGCCATATGCTACCAACCTCACCCAAATTCATAGCCTATAAAGAAAACTTTAGTTGATTTGATGCTTTATCTCCAAATTATATAATGAATGCCAACCCTTTCACCACCTCTTAATAAAATATGTCTCCTTTAAATGGACCAATGAATGCCAAAATGCCTTTGATGTAATCAAATAGTATCTTATTTCTCCACCTATACTCATTATTCCTAAAGAGAACCACCCCTTTTATCTATATATATCCACCATTGATCATTCTTTGAGGGCCATGATCACTCATCATGATGAACATAATAAAGATTTAGTCATCTATTACATCAATCACACCCTAATCAAATATGAAACCTAGTATATAGATACTAAAAAACTTTGCCTTGCCTTAGTTTTCATAGCCTCTAGTCTATGACATTATATTATTAATCATAAAACCTATGTCATCACTAATATCAACCCCTTCAAGTATATGTACTATAAGCAATATCAAAACCAATGTATGGCTAAGTGGATCATGCTCCTAGCTGAGTTTAATATTGAGTTTCTCCCACAAAAATCCGTTAAAGGATAGGTCATAGTTGACTAATTAGTTAAAGCCCCTCTACTTGATAACTAACCTCTTCCTCTTACCTTTCTAGACGAGTCTTTTTCAACCCTTTCTTTGAAAGAACCCACCTACCAAATGACCATGTTTTTCAATGGCTCTAAATGCCAAGATGGTGGGGGGTGATAGAGTAATACTCATTCCCCTTAATGGAGAACCTCTTCCCCTTTCATTTAAACTTTATTTATAATGCACCAATAACATAGCTAAATATGGAACCTTAGTCATAGGTCTTCAAATTGCTTTAGCTTTAGGGATCAAAATAATCAGTGTGTTAAGATACTCCCAACTTGTTATCAAACAAGTCATAGGATCTTATCAATGTAAAACCAATGTAATTTTTAAGTAAAAACAACTCATATATTTACTCTTGATATCATTTAATCATTACACCATCCAATCAATCCCTTGATCTATCAACAAATTTCTAGACATCATGGTATCTGTCGCTTCCCAAATTATATCACAACTAGCCCAATCTAAACTATTTGTTACCATTCATCATTTTATCAAACCTTAATATATAATTTTATATCTTCCCACCATTTTTGATGTGGAAACATCACCTCCTAAAATTTGGTATGATTAAACTTTCAATTATCTTAATCATGGCATTCTCCCCCTTATCTTTCAATGAATGCCCACAAAGCCTTTATCCAGTGTACCTCTTGTTACACTATTTTAGGATGGATTTTTTATAAATGAGGTTTTGATGGAATCCTTAACTTTCATCATTAAGCTTCTCATGAAATCAAGTAAGTTCATGATGGCATATGTGGGGGATACTTTAATGACTTAGTTATTGACAAATATATCCTTCACCTATGCTACTATTAACCCACACTTAATCAAGATTGTTGTGACTATGTCAATAAATTTGTCAAGTACAAAAAACATTATATTATTCATCATGCACCTTCTCATGGTCTTCAAATATCTCAAGATTAATGGCCCTTCTCACAATGAGTTCTTGACCTTATTGGGGAGATCAATCCCCATTATTTGCAAAGACATCAATATATAATCACTGTTATGGAGTATTTCACCAAATGGGTGGAATCCATCCCATATATATCAAACAAAGTCAAAAATATCATTGAATTCATCAACCACCACATCATTTTTCACTTTGGTGTCTCTCATAAAATAATCACTGATAATGGTAAGTCCTTCAAAAATAAGAAAGTCTAAGAACTTTATGACACTTTTGGCAGCAATTTAAGCTTCTACTCACCTTATCACCCATAATCCTATGGAAAATAATAATATTATAATAAAATTCTCACAAAGGTGGTTAGTGCTTCTGGTCTATATTGATACCTCAATATCCCCTTTACCTCATGGGCTTACCACACTAGTATCTAAATTTCTATAGCTACAACACATTTTTCTCTCATCTTTGGAGTTGAGGTAGTCTTTCCTCTTGAGGTCTGAATTCCATCACTTCATATATCCTTACATTAAATCCTCTCTAAAAGTGGCTATCATCAAAAATGCCTCACATGCATAGAGCTTCTTGATGAGCATCACCTTGCCACACTTAATCACCTTCATGTTTATTAATAGAGAGTAAACCACACATAAAAAACATTTGAGAAAGTATTAATTCAACATTAGAGACCTCATCCCCAAATAAAATCAACATGTAACTTACATGGAGAAGGCTAAGAAGTGAAAGTTTGATTTTAACTAGTTAGGACGCTACACTGTAACCCATAAGTATAGATATAGTACTTACTATTTGTCCTCTCTTAAAAGTAAACCAAAACTTGAACCAATCAATTCTTCACATCTATGCCCTTTCTATTGTGAAAAAGGATCAAACTCACTTCTATGTCTAACTTAAGCTCATCCTTTGGTTCAATAAACTTCTAAATTCTCATTTATCCTTTAGGAACAATTGATCATAATTTGGAACCATGTGATTCATCCATCATAGATAAAACCTAATCCTAAGTATGAGTACCCTAGCTCTACCCATAACATGGTTCTCATGGATACTTTTAATCTTTTAATAGATGGAATCCCATGTTTAGTTATTTATCAACCCCTCCCTTCCATTTACAGTTGAAATTTTATGCTAAGGTCTTTGCCCCATCAAGGTAAAAATATTTCCTAATAGACTTATCCATGTCTCAATTTGCATTCAAAAACCACTACTCTCTATACAATCACAGACTGCTCCCTTAAAGGATAGTTGCCCCATAATTCAAAGTTATTTAAAAAAAGACTATTCCCTTGAAGGAAAACTATAAAAGTCAAAAACATTAGACCACTCCCTTGAAGGATGGCTTAGAAAAAATCATTTGAAGCTTCTCACATTGATCAACTTCAACAACTTATTCAAATGAAAAAAACAATAAATGAAAAATCTATCAATATCAAAATAAAAACTAATTAAGCCACCCTTGTCTCTTAGAAATTCCATTGGTAGAATCCCCAAAATGATCAGCCTACCTAATATACCAACAATCCATAATTGGCTCTTATACATGGAATTGGTAGAATTCCTACATTGATTAGTCTACACATTACTATAAGGCATGGACTTATCTATTATAGCCTTTTGGTCACATATATAAGGGGTAAGCTAACCCACATCAAGATTATATTTCCCATTCATTCTGATACCCATCTTACCTTCACTATTCTCTAAACCTAAATTACTATGAGCTTACTTTATACAAAATGATCATGACAACCTTGTTCTCAATTTGAGCATGCTCCCACAAAGCACTCGACAGGCTCGTGTTCACTAAGTTGATCCAATTATGGTTTCTTATTATTCATTTCTTTCTAATCTAAGAAATATCTCCATTTATTGGAACACATAAACCTATTTACTTTCTTTGTTTCCTTTTAACATGGTCAAACATTCTCACCCTTACCTCACATCAAAACAACCCTATGCTATCCTCTTATCAAGACCACCCTCTACACTACACTAGTCATACTATACCTATAAAACATTTGACCCTAGATAAAACCTAACATGTTATCCAAGACATCTATCACTACCTTAAGTTAAACATTCCATCATCTAATCATAATCTACATCATCATAAACACCATAATTAAACATCAACATCATAATCACCTCATATGCAACACAATAATGAAAATCATATCATCATCATGCCTAAGCTAACATAATGTCATCAATAACATCATAGATCCATAACATCATCATCAAACATAATAAATTAACATCACATCATAATTACCATAAACCCTACATGAAAATCAATGATCATATCATTAACATAAAACGTAATCAATCCACATATTAAGAACCATCATCATGCCTAAGCTAACCAATCATGAAAAATATGAGTATAAACCATAATCATAATCATAAAAATTAACATCATGCACATAATCATAAACATCATTATCATTTATAAATGAACAATCATAAACAAATACCATCATCCTAATCTATGTCATCAACATAAGCATGAACATCATAATAAATATAATCATCGGCATCATCATAATACAAAAAAATACATACGTGTGTCTCTCATAAATACATCTCACCTCATCAAAACATTAGTTTATATAAAAATATACATATCAAAAATATACATCATCAAGATTTCATATATCAAGGACCTATAATGCCAAAACCTGAACCACCTATACTTGTTCCACCATTTAGTGATGGACCCCTTAATGTAATAGCCTATGTTATAGTCGATGCCAACTAGCTTGGTGTAGCTAGTACTAAACCCATAGCCAAAGTATCCATATACTCCCAATACCTTATTACATCTATAAATTGTGCTAACAACATAGCCTTATTGTATCAAAGCTCCTAAATAGTGGCCAAGTACTGTCCTCAACATTGAGTCAGTTGTTCCTCCCCCTAACATGGTCACCCTTACTCTCTATCTTAAGGTATATCACTCTTGGGTGACTAAATCAAGATTATTCCTCATCATATCCTACTCTCCTATTAATGTGGCTACCTACCCTTCTAAAGTGACTATTTGTGCCTATAACATAGCTACCTATCCTTATAAACCTATCACTTGGGCCTATGCTACTGTAAGGGCTACCACTATCTAGCCATCTCATCTTCTACCCTATACTTATATAGGATTGACATCTATAAGTAGATGGTATTTATCCCCCCATCTAAAATATATGGTTACATACCTAGACTTATACCATCCCATATATCCATCAGTCACTCCCACATCATCTATAAGAGTTCTCACTAGAAGATCCTCATAATCTAGCACAATAGCATCTAGTTGTGGTTTTAAAAGTGGATACCATACATCCTCCATCCTATAACACTAAACATCTGAGGGTGTATCCTACACCAACTTAAACTACCTCTAAACTCAATCTACAAGGATACATTCAATCTCACCAGCTCATCTCTCATAAACCCACTGCTAACTTTGTAGTCATAACATGTGGCAACTGTAACCTATTCATAGGGGCCAACTCAAATACATCCTTTATACAATGTCTACCACCACCAAGACCTTCAAGGCATATCAAAACCACTCTATATCTCTATCTCTACTCCTTGCTCCTATAAGTTCATAATAACTATGTCATCTCATGAAGCCAACCCTATAGTCTATCAATACATAGCCATCCCAAGGAATAACAAAGGGTCTCAACACCCATATATGATCATATGCCCAATAATGGAGCATAAATTTTATGTTAATCCCATATTATCTCCATGCCCTAAAGGCCCAGAGCTCTCTATAAATTTGCACTAGTAATATTAGGGCCCATCCAAAAATTGTATCCCCTAGAATCATCTCTATCAACACTCCTAACATCACATAAATAAATTAACCACTACTAAAGTCTAACACTATAAAACATGATATGCCCATCAGCATCATAGTCAACACACATCTATCTTATGGGGCCCACTGGTATAATATCTCATAAAAAACTCCATCGATATGGTTTTTGGCCTCCACTCAATCCTCACCATATATATAGTCAATGTAGTGATCTCACTCGTCACTCTCAATGTGGTATAATGGCTCCCCCCAAATTGGTATCCAACTGATCCTATGGATGTCATCCAATAAAATCAACATCTCTATAATGGGTAACAAGAAGGTATTTATGGTAGGGTCCCATCTCTTTATGATTGCCACAATCATCACCACATTATATGGAAGGTACTAGTAGTGTCTCATGTCCCTTAGTACCACATCCTCCATTTGCTTCTACTCATCATTAGTCATCTTATCATGCACCTTTATGAATATCTTAGGGACTTATTCCCTCATCTAAATCTAATGATGGGATTGCATGATAACCACCATAATGTTAATATTTCTAATCTTGCCTTCTACTCCTACAGACACCCTATCCCTTTATTTTCACCTATTTCTTGTATTAATATTTACCTCTTATTATACCCTCTTGCTAGGATCCACTCTTTCCTTTTCCCTCACATTTAATTATCTCTTTAAGAACCCTTTATCTATTTTTTTCTACCTCATTTCACTAACCTTGCTTTATAGGGTTGGCCCTTTTTCAGCCAACCACTAATAGTTATATGAACCATCGATAGTCCTTAGGCATATTTAGACCCTTAGGGTTGACCATCAATAGTTAGGTCCAACAATTAATGGTCACTATGTGTGATCACTGATAGTGAAACCATACCACCTAACCTTGCTATAATGAACCCTAAATAAGTTAAAAATGTAATAAATAAATAAAAACTTGATTATTTACCTCCTATCTTCATTTTCTCATCCTCTCCCTCTCCTTTTCTACCTCTTTCCCCCATTTTCATTGATAACTAAACCTAGCGCATCCAAGCCCATGACTAGTGTTTTCTCTAATATATTTGTACCTTCCCCATTCTTCTCTACCCTTTTCCTATAGCTAAATTTTTACCCTTCTCTATATTTTAAAACAAACCCTACCTCATTCCACAATATCTGATGTAGATGAAGCCTTCACACTGTCACTCAGACATGTCCTCATCCTCCCTCCATCACACTTGGACAAACCAACTCAACCAATCACAAATATCCACCTCAATAAGATCTATGCTTCACACACCTGACCAAATCACTCAAGACATCAGACAATTTTCACCCAAAGTCAATAAGTAAATATACCTTCTTATTTTTTATTTTAAATTTCAGATTTTTAGGGTTTCACCCTAACCATAAATGGTTAAGGTAACCACCAATGGTTACCCCTTGAGGAACCCTAACCATCAATAGTTATAATCCCTCACCTTGTCCCCACTCTTTTCCACCTACCCTTTTAACTTCAACTTGCCTCATGCCTAGAACTACATCTAGATTGATGTTCTTCTTAGATGGTTTATTTAGGGAACTATGTAGGTAGTGTCCTATCACCGAGTATAGATGGAGTCATCTCAGCTACCCTTCAACCCAACCTTTTTGAATTAAATTTTTCACATGTTTCATAATGACTTTGTGAGGTCCTTTGACAACATCAACCCATTTTTCCAACATTGACCATTTGAACACTGTGCCACCTTGTGCACAACTCAAACACTTGTGTTGTTTAGCAGGAGCACTTCAACACCTAGATACCTACAAATGACATGGGCCTTGTTTGGATGGCTTGATGGGAGTGACCTGATCATCTATGACCAATGTTGTGAACTAATAACATTAGTAATTTTAGTCATTGCATGATCTTGATTATCATTCTTTCTTGATTTTTTGCATGGGTTTAGATCATAAATACCCAACATCTTTTGTGTCACCCACCTTATCTCATCTATCAAACCTTGACCTAATTTTATTTATTCCTCCATCATCTCCAAGTTTGAAGGGGAATACCTCTTCTCCTAAAAGGGGCAACCAGACCTAGACCTTAACCAGTTTCTTATTTTTTCTATAGCTTTCCTAAAGATAACAATAAAAAGGGGTAAAATGTACACACCTAAACACTTCACACAATAATTTTCAATGTTACATTACCTTTATACCTTCAACTAGACTAATTTACAACTTGACCTTATCAAAACCCCACCTAATGCATAATTTAACTCACCTTTTTTACCAAATCTCTTTGCCCCACTAATTGCTAACAGTTAGGGTAACCATCAATGGTTGGCCTAACCATCGATGGTTGGGTCCTCACCCTTTCTTTAACAAACTTTAAATCATTTGTAGCTCTTTGTGTGGGATTATCAACTCCCAAATATGATAACATGTCTTTAAAACAAAGCTACAAAAAATGGGTAGCTTTATCCTATATCAAATTAGTAACTTCCTTTATTTCATTTAGTAACTTCTACCGATAAAAAGGATCTAAGGAGGAAGAAATAGGGGAGATAAATTAGTCATCAAGAACTCAAGATTTCTTATAGATATTTAATGTATGTACCAGTGAGTAAACATCATAAATAGAGACCTAAAACTCTATCAAAATCACTCCAAAATGCCTAAATCACCATTACTCTAACTGCATCACTCCAGATTCCTCTATTTAGTTACAAGTATTTTGTACTTATATTATTTGGTTTATATAGTTTCTAATCTCTTTACTTTATCAGATCTACCAATACACACTTTACATTTCTCAGCCCCATATCCAACCTCTATTTGACAAAAATCCCATTTTGTACTCCTTAAGTTATTCACCCTAAATTTGCATAAGCAATCACCAATGGTTATCTAACCATTGATAATCATGTATAAGTATTAATGGTTCTCCAACTCCCAAAGGTTTACCTCAACCATTGATGGTTATCCTAACCACTAACAGTCATTTATGGCATCATTTTATAGCAATCACTTTTCACCCTTTTGCCTTGAATCAAGTTCCACTTTCTATGTTTCTTTTTTACCACATTACCCTTTCTAAATTTTTTAGCTTGACCCTACTACCCTAGCATCAAAATTTTATCATTTTCTTCAATAATCAAGTTATTTCTTACTTTATAACAAGTATTTACTTTCATATCATTGAATTCAAATATATTCTTTTATCATTTTAGACTTGATTGTCATAAAAGTGGATTGATAGCCTCTTAACAAGTATTATGCTTGTTGGATCTAGCTCATGCTAGGCAATCCACCCAACCAACCATTTAACAACCCCATTTCAAGTGTATGTGTTATTTGTAGGTTATTCCTTCCTAGCCAAAGAGGAGTTCTCACTTTTGTCTAATTTACATGTATATTTCACCATGTATTCTTATACACACCCTAATACTATATTTATTTTATTTACTTTTAAAATTACGAAATGAGGAAAATAAACTAAAACATTTTGAGTTTGGAAAATAGGAAGACCAAGACACAAAATGTTTATTATGTAGAAGTTTTGATACATAACCTGATTAGTGTAAGTCAAATGTGTAATCAAGGACAAAAACTAACCTTTCATGATAGTGAGTGTGAGATAAGGAGATCCAAATAAGGATGGATTATTACCAATGTTAAGTGGACTAAGAATAATCTATATGTCTTGAATGATATTAAGAAGGAGAGATAATTTATGAGTAATATGGATGAAATTTGGCTATGGTAATAAGGTTATGTCACCTAAAATTTGACAATATAGTCAAGATAATAACTAAAAGGTCT
Organism: Torreya grandis; assembly: GCA_037957365.1. Taxonomy (NCBI): domain Eukaryota; kingdom Viridiplantae; phylum Streptophyta; class Pinopsida; order Cupressales; family Taxaceae; genus Torreya; species Torreya grandis. The sequence continues at coordinate 1,820,676 of JARHVA010003438.1, forward strand.
ATGAAGAGCATGCCTAAGATCACCAAACCTAAAAACATACTTTGTAAGGCATGTCAACATGGTAAGAAAAGTAGAAGAAGGTTTGAATCAAAGGCATACTCTACTGAAAGACCCTTGGAGTTCATACACAATGATCTCTATAGTCCTACAAGAACTTAAATCATTAAAGGAGATAACTACTTCACATTACTCATAAATGACTACACAAGAATGAACTTGGTTGTATTCTTGAAATAAAATTCAGAAGCCCTTGATAAGTTTAAGGCATTCAAGGCTATTGTTGACAATGAGAATAAAGTGAAGATCAAGTGACTAAGATCAGACAAAGGAGGAGATTTTTGGTCTAATGAGTTTGATGACTTATATGAGGTTCATGGAATAAGGATAAAGTTATTAGGACCTAAGACACCTCAATATAATTCAGTATTGGAAATAAATAATAGGATAGTTAAAAAGATGGCTATAACTATGCTAAATGCATCTATATTATTTGATGGATATTGGAGAAAAGTAGTAAGCACTATAATCTACATTTTGAATAAATGAAAAATGAAGACTAATGGAAAAAAAACTCCTTATGAACTATGGAAGGTCATACCTAATAATGTGGAACACTTTAGAGTGTTAGTATACTCATCAATGAGCTCATCCTATAGATGTTATAACAAGAGGTTACAAAAGATAGTATAAATCACCAATGTAAATATTGATGAGATAAGGAAATCACAATCATAGTCAAAGGATAGTTTAGGGAATTTAGAATTCAATAATTAAGAGTAAATTATAGAGAATGATGAGGAATAAGAATAATTTGAGGAGATATAGGACTCAAAAGGCCCCTTAATATAGATTCAAAGAGATCATCCAGATTCTCAAATCATTAGAAACAAGATTGTAGGTATCAGACTATTCAGTAATAAACATCACTAAATTCTTATATATTATGTAAAATTAAACCTAGTAATCTCATGGAAGTAATAAAATATAAATTTTGGATAAGAGGTATGAATTAGGATTTAAACCAAATAGATAAGAGTGAGACTTGGGAACTAGTTTCTAGTCCTAATGACAAGAATGGCATTGGCACAAAATGGGATTTTGGAAACAAGTTAAATGAAGATGGAGAAGGCACTCAAAATCAGCCTAGATTGGTATGCAAGGGATATACACAATTTTAAGGGGTATAATTTGATGATGCCTTTGTACCAATAGAAATATTGGACCCCATCTAGTTGTTTCTAACATATATAGGATTCAAAAGATTCAAGGTATACTAAATGGATGTCAAATATACCTTTTTGAACGATAATTTAGAAATGGAGGTGTATATAGATAAACCTAAGAGATTCTCACTATCAAATGATAAGGACTATGTTTGTACATTGAAAAAGGATCTCTATAGTCTAAATCAAGATCCTAGAGCTTGGTATGCTATGTTAGATAGGTACCTGTTGGATCAAGGATTTAAAAGAGGAGTTGTAAATAGTAATTTATACATAATGTTGGAAGATGACCATCAGTTAATAGTATTTTTATATGTGTATAACAATATATTTGGTGGAAATAATGAGAAAATGACCAAGGGCTTTACTTAGGTGATGAAAAAAAATTTAAAATGTTTGTGTTGGGAGAACTATAATTCTTTCTTGGGTTAAAAATCACTTAATTTGAAAAAGGTATATTTAATTCACAATCCAAGTACATAAGAGAGATGTTGAACAAGTTTGAGATGGAAGATTAAAATATATTTAATACACATATGATCATAGGGTATGAGTTGAGGAAGGAAGATGAGTCTATAAAGGTTAATTAGACATCACGTAGGTCAATTATTAGAAGTTTTCTATATACCACTACCTCTAGACCTAACATCATAAAAGTAGTAGGTCTTGTGGGACGGTTTCAAGTAGATTTAAATGAAAATAATTTTCAATTAGTCAAATAGATACTCAAGTTTCTAAAAGGGACTATGGAGTATGGTTTTTGGTATTCAAGGAGAAAAAAACTCAATTTGATAGCTTATACAAATGTAGATTGGGAAGGAAGTCTAAATGATAGGAAAAGTACTATTATAGGAGCCTTATTCTTAGGTGGGTGACTAGTTTCATGGATAAGTATGAATTAACCATCAATAACATTATCCACTTATGAGGATAAGTACAGTGTAATAGTTTCATGTTTCACTTAGGTCCTATGGATGAGACAGACCGTAAAAGACTACAAGGTGGAGTACGATGGTCCTAAACCTATCTATTGTGACAACACAATTGATATAAATATCTCAAAGAACCCTATCATACATTTAAGTATTAATTAAAATCCCATTAGGTATAATTTTATAAGAGAGTAGGTAAGTGAACAAATTCTAAAAATTCAATATGTTTTTACACAAGATCAAATTACAGACATTTTAACTAAACCACATCCAAAGGTAACATTTGAACACCTAATATAAGAATTGGGCATAATTCCCACCCCTATCAATAATTGAATAATTCAAGTACTTACGAGAGATAATCAGGTTCATGATCTCTAGGAATAAATGAGTTGTTCCAAGAAGGTATGCATGGTGATAAGGGGAGCATGTTTGTATTATATCTCATAAAATCATAGTCATATGTGTTAAGTATTTTGGTTATAAAGAGTGTGATCTAATGATTTTAAAACTTAATTTTAATTTATGTCAAAGGGGGAGAAATAACAAAATGGGAAGACCAGAATGATAAGTTTGCAGTGTGGTTTGCCATCAATGATAAAGGGGAGATTGTTGAGCGTTGTTCCTATTGTTAAGGTTTGGCATTGATGTCAAAGGTTATTGAGAAGGTCTACATGAGTTTATGAGATATTATTGTAGTTTTTTTATATTGATATCTAAAGAGTGTTTTTGATTGATATAATTGAGGTAATCATGTTTGAGTACTAGTTCTTGAGTATAAGGTATCTTGGGAAGCCTAGTCTAGACCCTGTGAGAAGGTGTGCATAGTGAAGTTTGGTGAAGTGAGTAAGAAAAATATTGTGAAAGGTTTTTTTAGAATTATGTGATTATTTAAGTGAAGTTTAGATACTTTCATAAATTTTTAAATGCTATTTTTCAAGTTTCAAGTGTTTAAGAAGCCTAGTCATGGCACTAGTCATTGCATAAAGAGACCTTATGAGAAGGTATGAGTATGATGGATAGGTGAGATGAGTGCACACAAGCATGAGTGGTTTTATATGATTGTATAATAATTTATTTGGATCATCATATTACTCATTATATTCTCAAGGTGAACCTATAGGGGTAGAACCTATAAATCAAGTCTATAACTAGACCACTTCTAGACCCTGCTTAGCCTAATGAGGCATCATGATCAATTGTCAAGTCATATGAAGGATGTAAAGTAGTGTTAAATAATGAGAGGTTTTTATTTAATATTTGAGTGAGATGGAGAGTGTATGTAAATAGGTATGAAGTTTTGTTTTAAGGCCTCTTATGATTTACATGTCAAGGTCTAAGAGAACAAAGAAAGAGTATGGCTTAATAGGGCATGAGGTACTATTTCCAAGGAAATTACAGATAGGTGATTATTTTCAGAGGTATGATATGTTTTTTTTATCATTTTAAAAAACTTTAAGGTCATTTTTTGTAATAAATATCATAAAAAGAGGTTTTGAGGTCTCTTGAATACATAGAATGAAGGCATGCAAACCTGAGAAGGACTTTTAAGTGTTTTTTGGCATGTGTAACCTCTACATGGGAAATTGAGAATATAATGAGAGATGGGTAAGGATCCTATATTAAAATTTTAGGAATTATTATTTTTATTTAAGGACTATGCTTTATGAACAATCGTTAATAATGGAAGTGTGTTTAAACCCTCTTAGAACCCTAATAGTGACTCAATGTTGAAGACATTATTAAAAAGTTCTCAAGAAGGATTGGAATACTTATTTAAGTATTAGGATATTATATTTAACTCTCATAAGTACCTATAAGTTGTGGTGGTTAGAGAGAGGAGAGAAAAAATAAGAAGATACAAGCTTATTTCTGAAGAAGTTTTTGTAATTATAAAAATTTGTATTGGACATAGTTTCGAAATGGATGGAAGATGAATCTTGAGAATAATGATTTATGTCCATAAATTTTTTTGGATATGTTATAACAATAAATTTTGATAAACCAATCATCCAAGTTAGTGAGTCACTAACAGGCCTAATGATGCAAACATTGAGAAACCTAAGCTATAGTGAGAAGATGATCAGGGATGTGTTATCATGAAATAGTGATGAAACCAAGTGTATGGATATGTTTCTTAGGACATTTATTAAATTATAATGGTTTTTATAAATTTTGGAGGTTGGTGATTATAGTAAAAAAATTTCTCACAAGTTGACCTATCTGGTTTAGATGAGACAATAGGATATAAGGTAATGAGATTGGTTTAAAAGACCAATATTTCCATTTGACAATATTATATTTCTATCTAATAATGGTATAATTATTTTATAGGATCATCTACATGCATTATAATTCATTTAAGATGTTTATATAGGTGTCTGATGTTTGAGTCACTGTGACTAGTCTTTGAAGAATACATGAGTGTTTTTGAGTCCTTTTACCATTTGTAATTAAGTATAACACTCTTGATACAGTTTTTAAGGTTTTTTAGGTTATATTTATATGATTTATTATCATGTTGGTGTATATAAATAATTTATTATCTTTAGTTTTTCATGATAGAACTTTTTGTGTGTGAAGGCCTAATGCAAATAGTACTAATGGTGTGTTTCCAGTGGTGGTTGGAGATAAAAAGAGTCAGGGACCAAAGATGAGCTTATTGGGGGTATATTTGAGTGGTATATGAAGAGTTCATTCTATTTTTCAAGTTTAAAATTTTTCTAAGTAGTTCAAAGGGTAACATGTACTAATGAAGGCCTAATTAAATTAGGTCTCATTAAGGCCTAAAAAAGGATTTGGTCTATTTAAGCTATGACCAACCTAATATAATGATTGATTAATTATTTTTGAATTCCATAAGGCTCATTATGTGTAAAATATAAGTGTGAAAGTGTATATGGCTGACCAAGAGGTATATGAGCAAGAGCCTAGTATAAAAATAAGGCCTAATAGGCCTAATGATTAGTTATAGATATAAGTGAGTTGAAGTGAATGATATAACACTTTTAATAGTTATAGGAGGTTTTATATACCATAATAAGGGTGTATAAAAACTATTATGAATATAAAACATGGATATTGTAGATAAATATTAAGTTTATATTATATGTAATAAAAAATGCATCATGTCCATAAATCAATCCTAGATTAGATGGGATAGAGCACACATACAATTATGATTAGGGAGAATAAAAATTTTAAGTAAGAGAATTACTAAAAATAGGATCTTTTAAACCTAACTATGGTATCACTTATTATAACACACCATCCAACATATGGTTCCAAATATTATAGCTTAACACAATTTCATAACAACCCTAAGAGAATCTTATGATTTAATATTTCACTAATCTAATAAAAATAAAATCAATTCTAATATAGTGCACACAAAATATTGTGGTAAAAAGTGGGGGTTAGAAAGAAAATAAATAAATAACTAAACTAAACATTTATAGAATAAATATACTCACATCAATGTATATGGAATCCTAATACATGGAAGAGAAGAATACATATGCTATATCTGTCTATTCTTACAAAGTAGGAATAAAGTTAGGAATACTTAACTTTGAATAATAACATAAAAATCCTCAATCTCCCCCTTGACCAAGGTGCTTTTCAAGATATTGTCATGGTATGTAAGGATAACTAAGATAAATCATCTCTAGCATACATAACCTTCCCAAACATCCAAAAGACTATCCACAAGACATGATCAGAGCTCCAAAGAAAGTATTAAACCCTAAAGATTTATTCCCCAAGTAGAATGGTCAATATGTATATGTTCATTCATAATTATTAACTTAATTCTTTTCTCTTATTAAAATGGAGGTAAATGACCTTGTATATATAGTAATAACTTACCCTAAAAACATTTAAGAATGTTGGTTGTGCTAGGTTGACCTAGTCAACCTAGAAATTTTTTAGGGTTAACTCTTTAGGTCTATGATAGGTTATACAAAAGTTCAGAAAACCAAAAGAGATAAAAATTCCCTAAACTATACTAGATCAACCTGGTCAACTTAGCACAACTAATAGGTCAAAAGGGTAATAAGGCAAGAAATGAAGGATATAACATAGAAAATTATTGGAATGGGTATAAATACAAATAAGAATATTAGGTTCAATGGTTTGAGGAGGCTAGAATTTGGATGTAAATTAGAAAAAGGAACAACAATCTTATGAATCATCGATGGTCTGCCCACCCCTTTCCTAATGTACCCCTTAAGGAATGCACTTAGAGATATTGAGAATCAATAGTTTCCTATAAGATAGAGAGTGTTAGTAATCAATAAAAGTTAAAAATATTATGTGTATACATATGCACTAGATAAATCTCATCACGTGTCATGTAAGTGTAACATGGGATGGTAATTCAAAGATAGAGCATGATAACACACAACACTGATGCAAAATATGGTGTAGTAAGCAATAAATAAGATAAATGAAAGAATTATATTAAGAAAAACATATATTTAACTTAAGTTAGAGCTATAGATAAATAATTATATTGAAATAAAATCAAGGTTTCCAATCTAGAGTATACTAAGCAAACTATAGAATTTAGTACAAAAAATAGCCAAAAATAAAAAATTAGAAGATAAACATATGATAGTGTAAAATAATCTCTAAATCATCATGATTTTAATGAATTTTATGGTTTAAAAAATGTATGAACAAAAATTCAATATTGACATGTATGTATTCACATATTTCAATCCTCTAAAAGTTGGTGATAGGCCTTGTCACATAACAAGTGCTCTATCAAAAGTCAGATAAAAAGGTATCACTATTCATGGTATACCTAATTAGGATGATGTTGGAAGAGGGAGTATTATATGATCTAGGTTCTATCATATAGGTCTAACTCATAAATGATTTATTATAGATGTTGGTTAGGGGGTAGAAGACTAAGGGACCAATCATACTATTAACAACATGGATATATGAAAGATTTCCCATGTATCAATTGGATGGGTTACTCTATGTGGTTGATGATGGGTTACCTTGAGTATGTAGATGCTAAGAGGATTAGGTAGTATAGGTCATGTCCCACATGTCAATTTATAGTTAGTGAGACATGTAAACATTATGTGGTAGCTGTATGGGCACATAATAGCTACATGGGCAAGCTAGCACATAGTTACACTAGAACTAGAGAGGAGAGAGATTATTGGTCACTATACATGGCAGAGAGAGCCACATATAATGGTAAATGTGCTAGGAAAAGTGATATTATCTCATTTAGTGACACCGATATTGATGCCCAACTAATGGGCTTGAAATGTGAGGGAGCCATAGGGAAGAGGGGACTTATACCAATGATAGTGAGGCCAACACTAAGGCTTTGTTGGGAGAGACAATAGATTGGTCAACAATGAAAAATGGTAAAGAAGGAGGTGAAGGAGGAGGTGATACTAGATGTATAACTACCAACCCCATAGTGAGACAAGTAGTGGCCATCAAGCGCATGATGGCAACTAAGATAAGAGAGAGTAGAGACTATAGATATCCTAGATGATCCCATAAATGATCTAGAATAGATGTTAGAGAGACAAATTAGATGGAGGCTGAGATGGACATGAGCCATGATAGCCAGGTTAAAACTATGGAGGTGACTAATTGAAGAGGTACTATGAGGCAACACAAATAGGGAGATTGTGCTTAGTGATCATATAGATGATGATATAATCGAATCTAAGACATAGATAGTTATGAAGATGGTTTAATTATTTCTTAGTTTTTTACTTGGTAGTAGAGATATATAGATAAATATTATGAGATATGACAATGATCTAATATCCATCTAGTGTGATTTTATAGGTGTACCTAATGATGAGGAAGAGAGATGGGGTCTTTGGTAAGGGAAGAAATCCATGACATCTTAGATGAGACTTTATAGCCATACAAACCCATGACACTAGAGGATTCAAGTGTACCATCTACCCTAACTCAGGAAAGCTGGTTTAGATTAGCTATAGAAATAGTGAGGTAGATATAGGCGTAAAGAGAGAGGGTGTAGCCACTAGTAGAGATGGGTATAGGTGATAGAAGGCTTATTAGGCCTAGTATATGAGAGATATACATCTAGATATAGTGACATAGATGATATAGGCATATATAGTGATGTAGACTCAGCTAACATATGCACATACATTAACCTAGGTTAATTTGGTGTAGGTACAAGTGTAGACAGCATGATTATAGGGATAGGTATAGGGATTGAGGTCTTAAACTACCTAGTTATAATGTACCATTCAGAGGAGTTATATTGAGGCCTCAGTAGGTAGCATTTCTAGGCCATGAGATATACATGATGGAGCTCAACCCTAGTGTTGAGGATTTGTATATGGTTGTATATGTTATATCAAACTCATGGTATATATATGATGTATCATTTTTGGATTATTGGTATTGGTTGTGTATGTTGTCTTTATGATGGTCATGTTTGTTCATTATGGTTGAGGTTGTGGATGTTTTGGATATATTTCTTTCTAGCACATGTATTTAGATTTATTGTATATGCTATAGGAAATATATGTGGTGTGGTTTCATTTCTATAATTATGGATTACACATACATGGTTATAAATAAATAGGCAAAAAGGACTTGGAAACATATAATCAATTAAATAAATTTACTACACACTAGTTCATGTTGGGAAATGTTTAATAACAAAAAATGCCTAAGTATACAAATCTAATAAAATGGTAAACAAGATGGTCAAAGGGGATTTGTTAACCAATATGAAAGATTTTTGCACCAAATTAAAACAAGAAAAAACATACTAAATATCATGTTGGTAAGTATGACATACAATGTAATAAAATGGAAGGTATGTAAAAGGGCATAAATGGTAAAAACCAAATCAAAACTAAGTTAATCAAGTATGCTATTTCACGATGGGAAGTAAAAAATAAAAATGAAATTTGCAAAAGTTTAGTCTTAAATTTATCATGATAATTCAAGTTGGGAAGTATGAGAAATTCAATAAATGATTGTAATCTTACATGCACTCAAAAAATAAGAAAATAAAATTGAAGAATGTATAAAACATACTAACTATCAAGATGGGAAGTATGTCAATGATGTGTAACTTCATAATCAATAAAATATAATCTCTTATTTGACAAATGTAATTTTTGATGGTGACTTGTTTATTGGAAATTTTTGTGAGGAGGGTTAGGTCATATCCATGGTTTTACACTGAAACTCACAAAATAAAAACCAAAGGGATACCAAATCAAGATTAGTAATCAAAAGGATAAGGTAACGGTAATTTTTGAGGGATGTTGGGTCGTATCCATAGTCTTACAAAGCAACTCGCAAATTAAATCTCATGGGGAGTGATTAGTAAGAAAAAAAATATTTCCAAAGAGTAAATATGAATGAAAGGGAATGAAAGGGAGTGAAAGAATCAAGACTTAGGCATCTTATGAGAAGACCTTAGGAGGAGATAGGCATACTAAGGACATGAAAAGACACTAAGTAAGTAGTGGTCATCTATGTACAAAGGAAACATGCTTCCTATAGACTCAAAGATTTGTAGGCAAATAAGTATGTTACTAAGATCAACTTGTGATGGTAGATTGGTACAAGGAAAAGTAAAATGAACCTACCTTCCCATGACATGTTCCCTACTCCTCAAGACCCCTTACATAGCTATCAGTTTACTATGAAGATTAGGTACTTATGTGAGAAAGTACATAACACTAAAATATTTTTTTATTCTCCTCTTCTAATCTACTAGCCTACCACACCCCAAAGGAACTCATTTCTATCATGAGGCCAACTATGGATCTTGAGCTTAAACTAGAAGAAGGAGATGCACTTTGAATCATGTCTTTTAGTGTGATTAGAATTTTAAGAATATTAAATATTTTTGCTTTTTGATATCATTGCCTTTTTTTTAAATAATGTGGATTTTAAATTTATTTTAAAGGCTTTTTAATATTCCTCCTCCATGATTATTTGGAATGAAAAATCATGAGAGAGATAGTGATACACACAGATGAGTTGTAGGCTAAGGCTAAAAAAAGCTAAGTGACCCAAGATAAAAGACTGACTAGAATAATTAGGCTTGATAATAAACTAAGCATGTGATCTCAAATATAAACCATGTATATGCTTAGTTTGTGGAAAAAGGAAGAATGGAAAAAGGAGATCCAAAAGAGGACCAATGAAAGGAAATAGAAATGATAAAGATTAGTTATTAACTAATCACATGGTAATAGGAGATAGTAACCAAAGGGAAGAGGGTAAATATAACCAAGTCGCGATGACAACTATTTGTGAAAAATAAATATAATAAATCAAAAAATAATGAATATATAAGGGAAGATTTTTGTGAAAAAATCTAAAGGAAAAGAAAACAATGATAAGGAAAAGACAAATGTATGTGAAATGTGAAATTATAACATAAGCTAACTATAGTAAAATAAGAAGGAAAAACATGATATAAGATAAGAAAGAATTTGACACAATTTAAAATGATATAATAAAGATAGAAATAATATTAGATCACATGTACAATCCAAACATAAACGATAATGCATATGCATATGCTCATAAATACTGGTAAATCTATCCACACACATTATCCAATACACTAGATAAGTCTTTATAAATTTTTAATTAAACTGATGCTAAGGTTTCATCAATCTTTAGTGAATTATAGGAAAATATTTTCTTTTAGATCTCCTCAAATGAAAAAGTAGGAATGCTCAAAGGATCATGTTGAGGAGGAAAGTTAGGCAAAGGCTAGTTAGGAAAATGCATGTAAATAAGATCTATGGGAGAATAAAGAATCTTAGGTGGAGAAAGATCTATGGGTGAAGGAATCATGGGTGGATAAGGATCCATAGGTGAGGGAGGGTCCATAAGTGGAGGCATAGAAGGTGGTGAAGGGGCCATAAGATGTGATGGAACCACTAGAGGTAGAGCCATAGGAGAAGGAGGAAACTTATTATGGGAATGACCTATGGGAGGAATGGTAGAAGGTCTAGGTAAGGATACAAGGTGATTTCTAAGATGTTGAAAAATGCAAAAATAATCAGTGTGATGCATGCCACATGTGTGCCTAGACAATATACCTCACCATACTTAGGTACATATTTAGGAAGTACCTTTAGGGAAGGTATGAATTTTTTTGATGTTAGGTAATATGGATGTAAGGTATCAATATATTGTCACAACTTATGACAATGGGTGGAAGAGTGATTATTTTTCCCATGGAATTAATAGATATGCTCATGAGTGTTTTTAAGATAACTCATAGAAGAGGTAAAATAAGAGTGGAAGAAGTTGAAGAGGACTCATTGGCCCATTTGGTGTGTAAAGGAGCCATCTTAGTTAGTGAAAGTAAACCATCATCAAGGGAGGGTGTGATGGGGGTAGGAGTGGAACTATGCTCAATAGGAGGATCACTAAGAAGAGAAGCAAGAAGAGGGTCAACAATAGAAAGAAAATAAAAATGCTCAACTAGAGTGGAAAAGGGAATATGATTAATTATAGCTATCCCTATTAAAGGAGGGGTAGGATTTATAGAAGGTATAAGGAGGACTACCTTAGTTATGGTAAAGTGATAAGGTCTAGTCATAGCACAATCCAAGAGCATGGTCTTAAGTGGCTCCTCATAACTAAAGGTATCAACACCATCTCTACCCTATGATAAAGATTAAAAATACAAAAATCAAGAACTATAAAAGAAAGAGAATGATGATATGCATGAAAATACTCAAGGAAAGAAGAGAATTAATGAATAATCTTAGCATCATAGGCATAAATAAGGCCACCTAAAATAGGATCAGCTAAAGAATAACCATAATCATAATTTGGAGTATGAATATCGATGACACAGGTCAGGATGACCTTGTCATAAAAGGAATCTTGGTGAATAGAGTGCCTAGTCTTAGTTAAGACTATGGGAATGTCATCGCAAGGATGCTTGTGAGAATGAGGCTATAGGAAGTAAGGATCTATGAGATGAGATGAGGTGAAAGATTAAAAGTTTTTATTTTTAATTTAATCTCATCAGGCTTAGTGTTATTAGAGTCTAAAAGGTTTGGAGGAATGTTACCAAAGAGCTCAAGATGCCCATTATAACATCTAGTTGAGTTGATATAAAATTTGAAATGCTAAAACTCAAAAAATGGAACACTGGGTAAAGGTTAAAGAGTAGGAATATTGAAGATACCACAATCTTGGAAGTGTTTGAAATTCCAAGGGTTAGTGTCTCCTTAAATCCTGTAAATGGATCCATTGTGAGGAAATTTTATGCATTGGCAATTGGAAGATGTGATGACTCGCATACGATGAGTCTACATCCTACCAAATAAGATATTATACAAAAGGGGAAATTTGAAGATCATAACCTTTACATGAATGGTGATAGGTGGGATGGTAATCAAAAGCCACACACACCCTAAAAGAGGAATTTTACTTCTATCATATCCTTGACATGTGTTGCATGTAGACTTTAGATTACATTAAAAATATCTAAGAGTCTTATTAAAATAAAGGGAGGTGACATAGGTGAAATAACCCTCATCGATCAAGGATCACTTAAGATGTATATCACCTATTTGGATGCTAATAAATAATGGTGGATCATCTAAATGAAATATAATCTCATCCAAAATCACAGATGAGATATGAAATCATAAATAAAGATAAGTTTCAAGAGTTTCATCAACATTAATGGACATCTCTTCATATTTCTATAAGATACTATCCTCAAATATAGATAAAGTAGCTTCTCATCCTACTAGAGGAGGGTGAGGGATATTCATCTTGAATAGGAGTTACATGAGGTGGTTTATATGACATGGAGATGTCCTCATGAGTTCAATAAAAGTGATTTGGGATGGAAGATTAGTAATTTCTACAATGGGAACCCACTCATCATAACCCATAAGGATATTGTTAGATATATAAGCATAATGATTAAGGTCTTCAAAAAGTGCATTCAAAGAGAATTGAAATTTATGTTGATAAGAGTGAGAAGGTTTAGAATAAGGTTGTAAATCATTTGGTGAGGAATAAATAGATGGTTTAGATTGATCTTGAATTTTGGAAAAAGAAGTGTTCGTATAAATTAGATTTTCATTAGTCTGGAAGATGGTGGGAGAGAAATAGAAATAGTATGTGATGTGTCATCCAAAGGATAATCATAAATCAGATCATCAAAAGAAATAATATCTTCTTTCCCCAACTCATTTAAAGGAGTTGGAGAAGAATCTTATATAAAATGATATGTCTTATGGGAATGAGGAGTGTAGATAGGTTATGAATCAATGAAATCCACCACTTTTTGCATATTAGTCATGCTAACCACATTCTCTTTGGAATGTGGTTCAGCAAGACTCTCTACATTAATGGTGGAAGAAGTGGGCTTGTTTTGACTTTATTGTATTGGTTGATGATTAGGTAAGCGGTCTTTATAGATATTTAAATGAGTGTTTACTTGATTTAAGGCATGAGTTTTATCATGTGACTTATAGTCTTTGAAAGCAATCTCATAAGGTTGTTGATGCTTATAGATAATAGAATCATGATCAAAATTTGTGACAAGAAGAAATTCCATACTTAAATTATGAATCTATTTATAAGTCTCATAAGAGTGACCCCAACTAGCATGAAACCAATAAAACTTATTAGGAGCATACCATGATTTCATATGTCAAGTAGGGTTAAACTAATAGTATTTGAAAATAATCTCTTAAGATTGTTGATGCTTGTAGATAATATAATCGTGATAAAAATTTGTGATAAGAAGAAAGTCCATAGTTAAATTATGAATATATTTATAAGTCTCATAAGATTGATCCCATCTATCATGAAACTAATAAAACTTATTAGGATCATACCATGATTTCATAGGTCAAGTAGGGTCAAACTATCAAGGGAGAGGCCTAGGTAGATGTTTAAGCAATTTAGATAAGGATAAAGGCTTATGGACATTAATGTTACTTGTTAATTAATGAGGATTAGTGAATTGGTGAGAAGGGGTTGGTTCTGAAGAAGGGGTAAGAATGACAACTTGAACATTGTGAATGGTGTCATATGAATCGATAACACCATAATTGGTAATATTTTAATTTTTATTCTTAACTAATAGATGAGGGCCCATTGAAGGTTGGTGTAGCTCAAATTGATGCATGAGGAAATATTATCTTTTGGTTTGATCGATAGCTTCCTCCAAGGTACATGGAGAAAGGGTATGGACTTGATATTATAATTTAGGAAATAAGGAATTTGTAAAGAGATGAAATAGATTTGCATCCACCATGTTATGTTCACATTTGTTTGACAAAATATTCCATCATTTAACAAAGGCTTGGGTATTTTAATTTTTGTTTTGTTTGTAATTGATGAAATGGGCCAAAGTGTTCTCTAGAAGATCGCTAGTTTTAAATTCTTGAAATAAAGCATTTACTAAGTCTCCAAACTAGTGATAGAGTGTGTTCTAAGTTGATTTTACCAATCCAATGCATCACCTATGAGGGTTTTGGATAAGATTTTATTATCAACGAAGATATTTAATTTTACCCAATCCTTGTCAATATTTCTAAATGTCTTGAGGTGAAGGGTAGGATTGGCTGATCCATTATAATAAATTGTAGGTGTTATACCTCTAATATCAATGTTAGAAATTTGGGTAGTAAGAGGGTCATTTTTCAAATGATTGATGACTTTATTGAGTAATGGAGGTTAAGGAATGATATTACCTTGAGAATCTCAAAGAGGAGGAATAACACTTTGGTTATGTGTTCCCCAAGTCATTGGTTAAGGATTGGATTAAGGATTAAGAAGGTGGTTTTGAATTTTCATCATTTGATTCATATTATGATCTTGAAATGTGTTCATTTGATTGAGATTTTGTAATAATACTTGATGAGTTTGATTAGTGTTATTAAAATAATTAGTATTATTTTTTGTGTTGGTATTAGTTGATTAGGTACCACTATTAGCATTAATATGAGCTTAAGAAGAGCTATGATAATTTGAGGCACTAGTGGAAAAAATTTCTTGTGAAGAAAAAGATGGACTAGTAAATTATTGAGAAGAAGAAGCACTAGAAGCATGAGTGCCTTGGGTATAAAATTATCAAATAGTGGAAGGATTAAGGATAGTGGATCTTATGATATGCCCACTAGTTGTAGAACCTACCATGTTAGTGAAGATATTAGGCATGGAGGTAGAAGAAGTTAAAGAAGAAGCTGTCATAGCATAATAAGGAGTCAAGACTTAAGGAATAGGTTGAGAAACAAATAAATTTTTACCCCCAAATATAGTTGAGAAAGTGGGCGTAGGAGAATGAGGTTCTTCAACTTGATGGATAATCATGAAGTTATAGATGGTGAAAGGATCCTTCCCTCTATGTTGAGGGAATTCCATGATAAAGAAAAGGATTTTTAGAGTATACTCTAACCCAATCTAATTATATAATAAAAGAGGAGGGTTTTGTTTCAAATGGGTATGAGGAGGGGTCCCATAGTCTATTGTGTAATTTGAAATATGAACATTACTAGTATTTATGAAAGGAGCCCTACTTTGTCTATGGGTGACCCTATTATGATTGGTTAGTTCCATCATGTCCATTGGATAAAATTTAGTGTTGTCACCAAATATAAAGTACATGATGAAAGTAAAATAGGCAAGATGAGAAATCAAAGAATCAAAAAGTGATTGATAATAGTACTAGGTCAACCTGGTCAACCTAGTGTAAAATAGGGACTATAAAACTATACTAGGACTACAGGATCAACCTAGTTTAGTGAACAATGACTAGTAAAAAGAGGTAAAGGTACTAAAATTAGAACCAGGTTTACCAAGTTGACCTATCATAATGTATAGGGGATGAAAAATATACTAGGTTGACATGGTCAGCCTAGCACAATAGACAGGGAAGAAATGCAAGATGATAACAAGCTATGAACTAAAGCAAGATAATTACAAGTAATGTAAGAAAGTAGTAAGTACTAAAATGGAAACAAATAGTAAATTAAATTGATGATAGACAATACAATTGATACACACAAATAAAAATATTGTACTAACACTAGCTAATTCAAGCTTTTGCACACATAATTGATCAAAGAGCAAACAAACAACATGAAAGTAAAAATAGCTACTTGGTCAACCTAGAATGTTTTATTAGATTATTAAGGATGATTTTAAGTGTAAAGGGAGATTGGATATAATCAAATTACTATATAGAAATCTAAGGATAATTTTAGGTAATTTTAGGATGAAAGGGACTATAGTGGTATTGATATATGGTTGGTATTAGGGCCCACACCCTCACTTCACACACCACAGTGATAAGGGTGATGGGTGCTTAGCCAAAATATACCATTAACCATGATTTATACTTGACTAGAGCATTAAGTTAGCTTCCCCCTTGGTTATGAAATCTAAGTAGGTTGGCTTGGGTAGTCAAATGTTTAAATTATTTTTGATATTTAAGTGGTTCAACTATGTGTGCAAAAGAATAAAAATAGTGAAACTAAATGATTAATTAAAAGTCCCATAATTAGACTATGTGATATATTCTAAGCATGTAAACAACTAAAAAATAATATGTGATTAACATATATGGTTTATTCCATCTTTGAAATAAGGTATAATTAAAAAACTATACAGACAATCATAGAGAACATGGTCGACAGGGTCAAACTTGTATTATGGAAGCAAAGTCTACAAATTAACTAGGTCATTTAGGTTAACCTAGTTATTTTAGAACACACAGAACATAGAACTAGATCCACAGGGTTGACCTAGTTGATTGTGTAGGGGTAGTTTTAAAGATTGTAAACTGTGAAAGGAAAGTACATAAACAAAAGGATACAAAGAAATAGAAACTCACTTGAATTATTTGAAGATGAAAATAGATAAGATTGTTGATTAAGAACTGTGGAAAAAACTATCAAAAACCTAAAAACAAGGTCAAGCTAGTCGACCAAGAAATACATAAACCTATTGAAAAAGTGCTAAAAATGCATTAGGTTGACCCAGTTGACCCAGTTGACTGAATAAGAATTCTAAAAATTAGCAAAAACTACACTAGGTCAAGTTGGTCAATCCATTTGTTTGAAAAGAATTTGATAAGTTCTAAAACCTATTTTGGGTCAAGCTAGTCGAGCTAATTACCTGTTCCTACAAAAC
The DNA here is from genome assembly GCA_037957365.1 of Torreya grandis. Taxonomy (NCBI): domain Eukaryota; kingdom Viridiplantae; phylum Streptophyta; class Pinopsida; order Cupressales; family Taxaceae; genus Torreya; species Torreya grandis. The sequence continues at coordinate 1,838,002 of JARHVA010003438.1, forward strand.
TACACATAAAGATAAATAAATTGGATTGATAGGTCCAATCCAACATAGTAAACATATGATGGAAATAATGATGAATAGAAATGAAATAAATATTGCAAGGGTTTGATTCATGTCAGGTTTACCACAATGTATGTAATAAAAAATGCATCATGTCCATAGATCAATCCTAGATCAGATGGGATAGAGCACACCTACAATTCTAATTGGGGAGTATATAATTGTTAAGCAAGAGAATGAATAATGCGAGGATCTATTAGACTAGATTAGAGGATGACTTGTCACAACACACCATGTGAGATAGGGTTCTAAAGCCTGTAGTTTAACAAAATTGCATAATAACCCTAAAAGAGTCCTATAATTTAATATTTCACTAATCTAATAATAAGAAAAGGAAACCTAAGCTAATACACACCAAAGCTTATGGCATAAATTGGGGGTTAAAAATAAAAAAAATAAACAACTAAAAAAACATGTATAGAAGACATATACTAATGTCAATGTATACAAAATCCTAATACATGGAATATAATAATACATATGCTCTATCTATCTACTCTTACAAAGGAGGAATAAAGTTAGGAATACTTATCTTTGAAGAAGAACCCACTGAGCCTCAATCTCCCCTTTGGCCAAGGTGGTTCACAAGAGATTATGGTGGTATGTAAGGATAACAAAGATAGATTAGCTCTAGGCTACACAACCTACCCAAGAATCCAAAAGACTTATCCACAAGATGAGATCAGACCTCCAAAGAAATTATTAAACCCTAAATATTTATTCCCCAAGTAGAATGGTCAATAGGCAGATGTTCATTCACACTTCTTCACTTAATTATTTTATCTTATTAAAATGGAGGTCAATGACCTTATGTATAGTAGTAACTTTCAAGAACATAGGCTATGGTAGGTCAACCCGATCAACCTAGAACATTTTTAGGGATAACTCTTTAGGTCTATGCTAGGTTGATGAAGAGGCCAACAAAAAAAGAGATCAAAAGTTCCTAAACTGTTTTAGGTTAACCTAGTTGACCTAGCATAATCGGTAGGTCAAAAGGGTGATAAAGAAATAAATTAAGGATAAAACATATCAAATAACTAGAATGGATAGAACTAACATTAATATGCTTGGGTTCAATGGTTTTAAGAGGCTAGAGTGTGGATGGCAAGTAGTAAAAGGAACAATAATATCAAAAAGCATTGATGGTCTATCCAACCCTTTCCTGATGTACCCCTTAGGGCATGAAATTATATAGATTGAGACTTGATAGGTTCCTTGAAAATAAAAAGTGTCAATAATCAAGAAAAGTTAAAAATATTATTTGTATACATATATGACCTAATTTGTCTTAAAGAGGCCTAGTTAAGTGAAGAAGCATAAAAGGTAGTTTGAGAGGGATATAAAGAGAGAAGAGATAAATAAGGTGATCATCATATATTATATGATTAATAAGGTCTTTCGAAGGTGATAAATGAAATTAGGTGGATTATTTGGTGATAAGTCATCTAGGGGGTTGGTACCTCCTTGCAAGTGGGTGTTTACTAAAGCCTAGTCAAATTGGTGATTGGCTACTTGGATTTGGTGCTCTATGTCAAGTTGATGCTTAACTAAACCTATTTTATATCTTATAGGACTATATTCCAGTTATAGATATTAGTGGTTTTTATTACCCTTAATAATTTCCCATATATGGTATGTGTTTCATGATCTTGTATGCTTACATATGTTTTATTAGATGTTCATGTTTATATGAATGGTTCATGTATGCTTAAGTGGATTTGAATGAATGTTTTGAAGATAGTGATTTACCCCCTCTCAATGATTTTGATTTTTTTAAAAATGTCTTCCTCTTGTGGTTCATATTATATCCAAGCATCTTATTAAATCTCACCCTCTCTTACATTATGGAAAATTGATTCATATCTCTCCTTGCCAAAAGTTGTCCCAATGGTGATTTCTTCTTCTTAAACACTTATATCACTTTCAATAGTTTCCACCACAACTTAACCCTCTTCAGTTGTCTCCTCAAGGATAGGCTCCTTATCAAGGATTGGAATGGAAGACCATTGAAATAATTCTAGGAGAGAGGTCATGTATGTTTCATTCTTCTCATTTAGCTACTCACCTTTAACAACCAACACCTCATATTTCTTTTGTATATTATCTTTAATATACCTTTATGTTGGGAATGATATGGATTCATAAAGAGTGAGGGATGGGAGTTGAATGGCCTCATATTTGTATTCATGTCTAACACCTTAATGTGATCTTGACTCATCTTTATTTCCCCATGACTACACTACTTATTTCCATGTTGGAATCTTTGATTTAAGAGATTCCTATACTACATGTGATAGAACTTGTGGAATGAATGAAGGCACCTTTTCTTGAAATGACACTAATATTATTGGTACCAATGACTGATACAAGTTTTCATTTACAAGTTTAATATTTCTCTTTAGGTGGGATACAAAATCAACCCTTATCTTGTCACAAACCTCTTGAGGCTAATTGAGAAGGGAATGGCCCTATAAGGTCTGATATAAACTATGAAAATCACACCCCTCAACACACACTCCTTCCATGTTTTACACTCTCTCTTGAATAGATTTCCAAGTAGGAAAGGCTTGAGGTAATTGTGAGGATTTGGGAAGGTTTCCACACTCACTTTGGACTCTTGAGAGGATGGGTTGCTTAATATATGACTAATGTGGGATTGATGAGGGCACATGAGGCTCGTAAAATTGGATTTTTTTCCACTCGTGGGATAATAAGTTCTCTTATATGCTTGAAACTAGAACACCTATGTCCAACATATCACTACTAAGCCCCAAGTGATCTTCTCTCATAAGAGATGCCCACTCTCTCTTAGACTACTATAATGAGGATCTCATACTTATTATTAGGTTACTAGGTATTTATTAGCCATAACTCCTCTATATGTCAATCCCTACCATGTGTCTCTCATAACCCAATAAAGTTTGCTTAAGGTTTTAAATGGATTGATTTGAGACATAGGTAGGTTGACTATAAGTATCATAATGTTTCCAAGACTGATTAGGAGGATAGGTAGGCTACTAAGATTGATCAATAGCTCATCCATAAGCTCTACACTAATTTAGTGCATTAAAATTTTACCTTGGATACTTTTGTCAAATCACATAATTTCCCAAAAATACTCAAAGGAAATGAATCAAAATTTGACCTTTCAAAATGTCTTTATCTCAAAACCCATAGTATTTAAAAATATTCATTAATTGTCATTGTGATTAACTTTTACATTCAAAATGATTAATTAATTAATTAATTAATAAAACATATAAAATAAAGAACAAAATTCAACTCATGATAACTAGATTGATAATAGAGTTCAGTCACTGCTCAGGCTACATCTCTAGGTCCTACTCAAAGGTGGAATAAAACGATTACTAATGCAAAAATCACTTTGTACATCAACTATCCCCAACAGGGGATCTCAATATATAAAAGAATATTTTCATGACCTTTATCTCTAGCTTTATGGAAATTATCTCTAGCTCTAGCTCTCAGCTCTAGCTCTCAACTCTCAGCTCTCATCTCTAGCTCTTGGCTCTCATCTCTAGATTTGGCTCTTAGCTCTTGGCTCTCAACTCTTAGCTCTCAGATCTTGGCTCTTCAGCTATTTATCTTTAGCTCTAATGAGAGCTTTGAAACTTTTTTTGAAAAAATTTAAATGCACCTCTGAACACTTTATATACTTGTTATGGTTCCACTTTTTTTGATTTGGATGATTATCCACAATCTTATTTAAATAAATTTCATAATTATCCCATACCCAATTTTTATGGGATTTTAAATTATCCATCACACAAAAAAATATGGGGTGAAAATTATTACCTAATATATGATGAAATATGTTTATTCCCAAATATTAAAGACTTGGGTCGAATCATATTTCCATGTCACTTTATTTCCACGTCATTGGGTTTGACCATAAATTTGACTAGTCATAACTTGCACATACGAACTCCATTTTTTGAACCATAAAATATGTTAAAAATATCACAATGAGATATACACAATGGAACTAGATTTAAAATATTCTATGATGGTCAATTTTTTATTTTGATCATATTTAACCACTTATTGACTAACTTTGACTAGAAATCTGACCAAATGTATAAGGAGCATACAAGCTTTGTTAGTGAAGTTCCACATACCATCAAAAAGGTCTAAATAGGAATTATGCAATGGTGTAGGTTTTGGTATGATCTGGGAACTTTTATAAATTTTACTTTGGATCAATCCTCCTAATTGAGAAGGATTTTTGTCCTTAAAAAACTAATACTAGACATGGTACTCCATGTAAGGATCTTTTTATGGTTGTGAAAATTTTACATTTCACCTGGTGTTATAAAAATCACAATTTTACAATTTCCCTCTTAGGGTCTTACATAGAAACATAATTTACAAATGTTTCCCTTCTTAGATATTTATAAATAGTGTAATTTTACTTAATGATTAAAAGCATTGCCCATACTTGGGTCTTATGCATTTATAAAAAATGCCTATACTTAGGTCTTAAAAGCATGGATACATATTTGTACATACTAAAACATAGAGATTAAAATATATAAATTATCTTTTATATTGTTCCTGATGCTTTTCATGATGGCATCTTCATGTTGCCATGTAGTATTCTTGTCTATAACATACATGAGTATAATAACACTAAAGGCATCATTTTCCTATAATGGTGCTTGCACAAGATATTATATTACACCTTTTACAATGCTATACTAATTTTATTTCTTGTAAAATTTTTCCTTTCTTAGAGACAAATATGTTTTACCTAGGATAATTCCACTAAATTGAAGTGGAACCACATCTAATTGAACTTCATCTAGGAAGTTGGATGTAATTTCAAACCCTAGTTTACATGTTTTACTTACATGTACATTATTACCATCATCTATCCTATCCAAAGAATATGGTTTGAGATTTGGCTTAGTTTCCAAACCTAGAGTTTCTACAAAATCTTTAGAAATTAAATTCTTTTGATAATTTATATCAAAAATAACATCTATCTTATAATGTTTAACTATTATTCTTTTAAATAAATGTTGTTTACCTCTCCAGGGTGATAAATTATGCACTTTAAAATTTTCCTTGACTATCATCTCCCTGATTATTATTGTCTTAGGTTCTACTTGATGAGGTTCTATCTTCTACTTGACTAAATATGTAGTTACAACCTTTACCTAAGGTTGTGGATAACTTTGCTTATCTTCTTCTAGCATTTGCCCTTAACATTGAAGTAAAAAAAAAACTTCATGTCTTCTTTAGGTTATTTAGTTTTCTCAATATTCTTATTGACATGTCTCTTAAGAATCCTTCTAGGGATTTCTAAGGCATAATTATAAGATACATTCAATTATTTATTATTTTCATACCTCAATAATTTATCTAAAGATGTCTCATCAAATTTAAGTGCTTCATCTTTTGATACTGCTTATTTAAACTCTTTAGGGTGTTATGACTTATTGCTTGAGTAACTCTTCAACTTAGCTTCTTAGGAGGATTTTCCTTCACTCCATATCCTAATCTTACACATAGTGGTCTCTTAACAATTTGGATAGGTTAGATAACTCCTTGACCATTAATTCAAATCCCCTTTCCATTAAATCTCATCTTGGCGAGCAACTTAGAACCTATTCCCCTTATTTTCTTCTCAAATGTATCAACATAATTAATTAATTAATTAATGTATAGAGTTAGAACACAAAGTATCGATAACATTCTTAATATAATAGAAAAAATTGAATCCATTTCTTTCATTTTCTGAATACAGCATAATATTTGGTACCTAACTTGGCAAAATCTCTCATATGAATCCTCCATCTGTTGTTTGATGCCTAAGAGAACTAGGATTTGTAGAATCTCTTATGCGTGCCTTCCCCTTTGCTTTGCATCTCCACTAGTTCCAAGTTGGAGATTTTTGAATGTGTAAATTCTAGAATTGATCCACAATGTGACCTTATTTGGAGTAGTAGCCACAAACTTTTGACTCCACTTGTATTTGCTTCTTTTGATGATGTTATTGCTATAATTATACCCATAGAGCATCAATGCTCTATTGGAGCTTCTTTATCTGTAACTCATGTATTTTTTCTAGATCTTGCTATCTTGGTTCTTGCAATGGTAAGTATTGCATCAATATAATGATAATAGTATTTAGAAACAACTAAACTTGAGATAGCATTGGATCCATATAATATGAGTAAAATCAAAATTACACCAATACAAACTTAGCTTTGATACCAAACTTGAACTATAATCTCCTCAGTAATTTAGTGTAAAAAAGTTTATCTTGGATACTTTTCTCAAATTACACAGTTTCCCAAAAATACTCAAAGGAAATGAATCAAAATTTGACATTTAAAAATGTGTTTATCTCAAAACTTGAAGTATTTAAAAATTTCCATTAATTTTCATTGTGATTAACTTTTACATTTAAAATTATTAATTAATAATCAAATATGGAAAAGAAAGCACAAAAGTTAACTCACAACAACTAGGTTTATAACAGAGTTCATTTGTTGCTTGGGATATGTCTCTAGGTCCTTCTCAAAGGTGGAATTGATTGACTATTGATGTAAAACTAACTTTGTACATTAGCTATCCTTAGTAGGGGATATCGATCTATAAAATAATATTTTGATGACCTCTATCTCTAGATTTATGGCAATTGGCTTTGGCTCTAGCTCTCAGATCTAGCTCTTAGCTTTGGATCTTGACTCTAGATCTTGGCTCTTAGCTCTTAGCTCTATCTTTTAGCTTTTTTTCTGTATCTAGATCTTGGCTCTTGGGTCTTGTCTCTCAGCTCTTAGTTCTTGGCTCTTAGATCTTAGCTCATGGCTCTTCAACTTTGATGAGAGCTCTACAACTTTTTTGGAATAAATTTAAATGCACCTATGACACCTTTATATAATTTTTATGGGTCACTTTTTTCTAATTGGGATGATTATCCACAATCTTATTTAAATAAATTTCATAATTATCCCATACTTGATTTTAATGGGATTTTAAATTATCCATCAAATATAAAAAATATGAGGTGATAATTATTACCCAATATATTATGGAATATTTTTATCCTTAAATATTAAAGACTTGGATCGAATCATATTTCATGTCACTTTATCACCACATCGTCAGGTTTGACCATAATTTTGACTGGTCATAACATACACATACATACTCCATTTTTTGAACCATAAAATATACCAAAAAGAAAACAATGAGCTCTACACCATGAAAATGGATTTTAAATATTCCATTATGTTCAATTTTTGTAGTTTGACTAGATTTGACCACTTGTTGACTAAATTTGACTAGAACATTAACCAACTACATAAGGAGCATATGAGCTCTCTTTTCAATATTCCACATACTATCAGAAATGTATCAATAGGCCCTACACAATGGTGTAGATTTTCATATGATCTAGGACCTTTTTTAAATTATCCTCTACATCAGTAAGATAGGTGGGCTACTAAGTTGGTGAATATGGCTCACAAGGAGGGTAAGTGTCAACATGTTTTTGGTGATAAGCATCATAAGGTTGGTATGGGTTATAATGTGACTAGTGAGGATCATTGTAGGGCTGATAGGGATCAATATAGGAGTTATCTCCATATCCAACCATTAGAAATTATAAGGAAAAATAAAGAATGAAGTGAACAATCAAGAATAGTTGTTCTTACCCATAAGTAAAGACCTTATGATGCCTCCTAGCATGCAATTTGATTACCAATCTTCCACTAAAGTTCTTAAATTTATATGAGATGTCCAAGTGTTGTAAGTGATTTCTCTAATTACTTTAATATTCATCCCACTAAGTGTGCCAAAACTATTAACACTCTAAACTACACCCTTAGGAAGAGGTTATTCAAGCCTACTTTTAAGATTAGGGTAACATGGGATTAGCCCATTGACCAATTAGGTATACTAGGCCACTAGACCTAGCCATTTGATTGTAAGTTGTTTAAATGAATAAGATACTTAAATAAAATCTTAGGTATATGTGAAAAAATATGATATAGGTCTATACAAGTGTCCTACACCATGGCATAATCCATTTCCATAGTGAAAACCTATAATTTAACCTAACTTAGGCTATTAAGCCACCTCCTACTAGCACTTACAAATTGGCCATTTGGTGTAGACTTACAAAAGCATCTATACATAGGTTTGTCAGAATTTTTTGATCTGAGAGGGTGGAAGACATCTCATACTACTTTATTCTATGATTTTTAACTCTTCAAATAAATTTCCACCTTATTTTCTACTCAAAACTTGTAAAAGTGAAATTTTCAATGGGTTCCTATAATAATCGATATAGATCATTAATATGGATAGGAAATCCTAAGAGTTTACTATATGATTCAAGTGTTTTCCAAGCCAATTTAGGGTGTTTGATTTCCAATATATCAAGTTTTCTCTAATTGGGTCAATTTAGGGTTTATGCAAGGTTTTAAAAGTCTACCATATTAATGATGGTTCATGAAGTATAGACCTCCAATCCAAAAATATATAGCATGGATGTCTATCACATATAACCCTTCAAATATCTTGAAGAGATCCTAGTCCCATGCAGACTATATGAATAGATGTGAGTGAAAGTTGGTAGATATCAAGATCTTTGCTAGGCATCTTGCACAGGTTATAGTGTTAATATTTTTTCTTAGAGATATAAATCCAACTCTTTCCTCCATGGATGTTTATTTCATATGGGTCCCCAACTCCCCCTAAGATTTTTGGACTTGAGTCCTTATGCTTGGTGAGATATGAGCATTTAAATTGATTGTTCGAGATAACAGACTAAGGGTAGTACAACTTAAGAGAAAGTTAAGACTAAATATGAAAATTTCCTACTTTCATCTGCCTAAAACATCTCCCTCATAGTATTTAACATACTCATATGTCCTCACATGGATTTAAATCTACCTAGGGGTTTTGTGTCAGTCACCAAAATTGAGGATGGGTTTTGAGGGTCAATGATGGCCTTAGGTCTCATATGCTTAGACTGAGTTTTAGATATTTGAGTGACCTATAGGTGGGTTGGTGACCTAAAAATAATAATATATAAATTTTAACACCTATTTATAACCCTTTAAATTTCCCTCATCTACCCAGACCACCATCTTTACATCCTTGTCTTATAGGTTTGTTTGATAGACCACTACCTAGCCTAAGTCCTTGAATGTTGGTGTTAGAGACCTAGAGAAAGTTATATGTCTCATATTATTTAGTATTTTTATTATTTTTAAATACATATAATATTCTCATAGGGTTTTATATCACACCTTACAATTTTAATTCCTTCAATATTCTAGTTTGCACACTTTTTCATATGTTGGTTAGGATTTATAACAATTAGTCTTGTGTATCCCTAAAAGCTTAGTTTGGACAAATTTATTAATTTGAGGATATTTTTACCATGAAAATATTTTTATATCATCCTTAATTCTTAATAAAATGTTCCCAAACCTTAAGCAATCCCATAACATGTATAAGTCTTCAACTTTTATGATCAGTCCTATATATGTTAATTTAGACTTAAAAGGCCTAAAGCCTATCAAGTACCTTTTTGATCCTTTACCTATATAAAATATAATAAATAATACATTTAATACTAATATTATTAAGATAAAAATTCAAATACCTCTTTATCTCTCTCTCTCCCTTCACTATTATGCATGTTTTTTGACATTTCACCTTATATCTAGAAATCTTGCCTATAGGTAGTAATTTTGCATCTTGATTACATTTAAATGTGTGTCTTTTTTTTTTTATCACCTTCAAGTCATTTTTATATTTATATAAATAACTCATTCATCCTCATATAATTTTAGGCCCTTCTAACCAATCTTAACTTAGTCACTTCTACATAGAGTTCAAAATATCTTCCTTACTTTGCTTGCTTGTAAGTAACAATTAGGTCTGCTTAATGGTTAGGAGTATAAGCCTCATTATTTCTTAGTTGTTACTCATATTAGATAGTTATTAATTGTTTATTTATTGACACACTTATGTTTATGAACCTTTATTATCCCTTCTACCCTCAAAATAGGGCTTCTTGCTTAACCTTCCTTCCATCCATATTTAGGATTGTAGGTGACAGTTCTAAGCTTTTTGATTGAGTGCTCATTTAAGAGATGATTTGTTGTTTCATTTCCTAATTAGGTACCATCATCATGTTTGTGGAACTCCATTATTTCTTATAACTTATTTAACTTTCATGTTCTTCTTACACCATTAGGTTTTGTCTAAGCCTACATCTATAGTACTATTTTCATTAAAATCTTTATTGAGTTCATTTTCTTGGGGTGGTCTGATGGCATTCACCTTGTTTGACCCTGATATCCATATTTCCATACTTATTCATATGTCCTATTAATCCTCAATTTTATTGAATAATTCCAACACCTCAACCCAATAATGGCTCTTCATCTTCTTAGAATGCATAATAGGATTGTAGGTACATATTAGATCTTGTATTTGCATAATAGGCTAAGGTTGAGGATGGTTTTTAGCATAAGCCAATGATGAATATGGTAAAATATTATAGATCATGGATCAAATATGGATCTTATGTGATTGCATTTAAAATAACCTAATGAATCTCTATAAGTACCCTAATTTCACTTTGCAAAGGAGATTACATTACATGGATGATAGTCACCATTAGAGCTATGGCTTGAAGGGGTTGTCTAGTCATATAATGGTCAAATTATGTTTTAGAGCTAGAGAAACTTAGGTGGACTCCAAAAAACTATCACACAAACCAAAACAATATTTAACCTCAAATTTATGTAGTAAAAGCTTTGTAATATGAAGAAACATGTATGCATCTTGTACATGTAATAACCTAAATGTTTCCTTTCTCCTCAGGGATCACACATGTGAACTAGGGGTGGATAATTATGGATATGGGTATTTAGGACACTTATAACACACATAAAAAATTCAAAACCATTTCAAGAATACACTAAAATCAATGCAATTTTGACCCCTACAAAGATAAAGAAGGCAAATATGATTTCTTAAGTTCTTAATGTTTGTTTATAAAGCATAGGACATGAAACTATAGATAAATTACAAGAATTAAAAGGTAATGATAACCCCTTCCTCTACCCAAAGTCTTGGATTCTCACTTTCTCTCTCCTATATAGACTAATAAAAACTTGAAAGCTTTTATGGGATACCGAGGATGATGGAATGAAGAGGCTAGTTTTTTTACTATTTGAGTTTTAAAATAAAATATCTCTTTACCTCATGCTTTAACTAATTCCCCCTACAAATTTCTAACCTCCCCTAACTTTGACATGTCTAGTATAGGTTCATAGAAGCTTGAAACTCCTAGAAAAATCCTTATTTTTTGTTTCTTATTCACTGTTAAGTCTTTAAATACCATTAGAGGATGAAAAGATAGAAAATATAGGTTAATGAAATTTTAAAATAGATGGTATAATTGGGGAAGTTAAGGAGTCGCACTTCTCATGTGTGGGTCCCATTTGTTGAATCAGAAGTGGGTTTGACCTCCAAAATGGACTCTTTTAAACATAGAAACACATTGATATGACTAGAATGTTTATAAAACCTTTTAAGACCCCTCAAAAAAATGTGAAATTTTCTCTATAATGGATTTCAAGTGGCAAGGTTTCTCCAATGAAATGTTTGAAGGGTATATTGGATGACCTAGAGGGCTAAATAAGGTTTGAAATAGTTTGAATAAGCATACTATATAGAGTAACCTTAGATACATTATAGACATCATGTTATGACTTAAACAAGTCTTGAACACACTTATATCATTGTAGTAAATATATTTTCATAATAATTGGTTTGAAATAAGCCTAAACCATAAAAACTAGCAAATTTAATTTCCCCAAAAACCTTAACTTTTGCTAAGAGACCTTAACCTTATCAAACAATGTTTAGATCATTCTCTAGACCTCAAAAGAACTTTAACACTCTTTACCTCACTCAAAGACCACCTTGATAGCTTGCACATCACTTAAGGACTCAAAATAGGACATTACATATTATAGTCTCTCAAGTAATGACAAGAAAAAACTTGATACCTTTAATAGTACTAAAGGATCAAAATGAGACCAAAGAGGACATCACAAAGTATGCATACCATCATACACATGCTTAGATGGGTGTTAGGAAGAAGTTTTCAATTATAGGGGTTGACATTTATCCTAGGAGGCCAAATTCTCAACAAGTCCATTTTGATCTAGTCAAGATTAAATTTAATGGTGAGATGATGAGCTAATATCATGGATAAATGAGCTTCCATTCAACATGGAAGAAGAGGAAGTCAATCAAAAATCTATAATGACGATCTCATGTACAAGAGTGAAGAATAGTTAGAAGAATACTTATTTTGTGATGAGATAGAGGATTTTTGTTCAATTCTTGACATTAAATCATAATATACTAAAGGGGGAAACTATGGGAAGTAGGAATAATAGGAGGAAGTGGATGTGTTTCTAGGTTAATTACTTGGGAAAGAGTATCCCAATCAGCAAAATGATAGGGAAATTAAACACAAGTTTGAGGGTAACCCTGATTCCTCAAGAAGATACACTATAAATTACCTAGATAAATTATAGGCCAACAAGGAGAAGTCACCAAATTTTGTGCTTAATCTAGAGCAAAAAATTGAGAATCGAGATGGTTGAAATCAACTTACCTATCCACTTTTTGGTAGTTGTATTTCCAATCGACTCACATGGGTAGGTGAGCTTATTTTAATGTTTGGAGAAGTATTTAAGTCACTCATATAACAACCAATCCTAATCAAAAAAAATTTGGCCACCATAAAATATGAAAAAAAATTATATTTTTATAATAAAGGGTAGCTATTTTGCAGAACTAGTCAATGCCTTTGTTTAGTTAGACTTTTAATTGGTTAGCTTAGGGTAGGTTAGATGCTTTATTTTTCCTAAGTGCCTACATGAACATTGTAATTATTTTTAGTTGTTTTATATTAATTTAAGTACTTATGTAATAGTTTATGTTGTTTTATTTTATCATTTTGTTGAGGTGTACTTTTAGTTTTAAAATATTAGCTCTATATAAGCCAAACAAGTTGTAATTGTATTATATTTTTAGAATGTGAGACATTTTGCATGCTTCTATGACTCCATGCCTGATGGATTGATTATAAAGATACCATATCCTTTATTATTAATAAATAATACCATATAGGTATATATAATGTTGAATATTCAAGTCACCTTGATATCTTGTGGATGATTTAGAGTTATCTCCACCAAATCAGCCTGTGTAGTGTTTTTCAAGAGTAATTTCACAAGGCTAAATCATGTTAATTTATCTATAAAAAAATCATGATTATATCCATATGTGGGAAGAGTGAAAATATGAATGAAATCCCAATATATACCTTCCCCAAGTGTAAATTTTGCATAGGTCAAAATTGGTTTTTGCATTGATTTTTACTAGGGCATTTTCTATTTTTCTAGTTACCAAATCAGCTTATGCAACACTTTTCAAACACAATTCCACAAGACCAAATGAATTCCAATCATATTCAAATTTATCATGATGGTAGGAAAATGTGGGAAAATGTGAAATTAAATAAATTCATATAAAATATGCTCCCATGTGTAAAATATACCAGGTTAAAAATTGGATTCTAAGCTAATTTTTACTTGGTCAAAATTTTGTATTCTAATTTTTGGATATGTCCAATGTGCACATTTCAAGCTCATTTTTGCAATGGCAAATGAGGTCAAATATTGTAAAACTTCCTCATGTTAATATCCAAATTTGGTTAGACTACAATATGAAATATAGTGCACAAATATTCAATATAATTTTTGAAATACACAACCATCAAAATTAGATTTCGCACTGTTCTTTTACTTGGTCATTCTCTTCATCTTCCATTTGATAAATTTACCAAATGAGATTTTTTCAACCAATTTCCATAGGACTAAATGAATTCCAAATTCATTAAAAATTTGTGTGATAGTACCCTGATTAAGTGAAAAGGTAATGTATTTAATTTTACATCTATTGGAATTTCTAGTAAAAAGATATGATGGTGCAAAGTGACCCATCTGGGAATATTTATCACTTTCCCAAATTTTCACTAGAAAACACTCAGAAGGTAGTTCAAAGGGGTTAATTTGATTATTTCAAAAACAATAAAAGTACCATTTTGAGTGTCTTTTCAAGATAATTTTATAAATAAAATAAATGATGGGTTTTGGTCATATTTTTCTATGTGATTTTCTATTTTTCATTGTTTTTAAGGTGTTGATATGGCTAAGCATGATTGCATGTTGGTTTTTTATCCCTATATTTTGATTCGTAGATTCATTTTATTGAAGCTTATTATGTTGGAAATATAATTTCTCACTCTTTGTAATTATGTTAATTTAAAATTAGTGAAATATAGGATTAAAAATTGATTAATTTTATAGGTATAATAAAGTATTGCTTTTATCCTAAGTCTACGAACTTCAATGAAAATGTTGCTATTAACATTATTGATCACTTCTAAAATGTAGAGCATGGAATCTCCTTCAATTATAAAAAATATCTCAACCATCCTTCCAATAATAATTTTAATATTATAACTAACCCAATAGTGGTTGAGGTTGAGTAATGACCACGATCTCTCTAATTGCCTATATAAACAATTAGATTTATCATTGTAAAAGTAGGACCTTTTAAGCACAAAAATGTTGCAAAAGTTTTCCCTCTTGGTTCACCTATGTTGGTTGAACCTTGTACTTTAATATAAATTGAGTTAACCTCCCTTCCTTATTCTACTATTTTGTGTGATATTTGCTTTTTTAAATCTTTGTCTATGGGTAATATTCACCCCTCTCATTATTATCCATTTTCATCACCTCTGTGTAGAAATTGGAACTCACTTGAAAGTCATATTCTATGGGCACTCAATTTTTTTTAGGTATTGTCTATGGATAACCTTCATCCCTATAAATTTTGGGTTGTGTTCTCCCACCTCCATATAAAATGTTTATGAATTTGGAGTGTTCGTGGTGGAGTCTATGTCATATTTTCTCATCCTCAAAAATATTTAGTGTGTTCATTAAGGTAGTAGGGGCACTCATACTCTTCTTGATGCATCACCCTTTATCTATTTTAGTAATCTCTTACCTTAACCCTCCCTTTTCCCTAAAAAATAATAGGTTTAGATTAGCAGTAGATTTACCTCTCTCCTCTTTAGGTCTGTCCACTAGTCATAAACTAGTGTGACTTGAATATAAGGAAGTCATCCTACTCTATAGGTTTGTCCCAAGTATTGAAAGGGTCCCACACCTTGGTGGATCATCTCATTTTATCACTAAACCATCTTCTAATTCATCAGGTGCATAGTTTTTGTGACAATATGACCTTTGACACCTCCAAATTTTTGAGTCTTCATAAATTTTCACTTGAATAGATCTTACCTCCACATATTTTATAATTCAAAAATTTTGTCCACAAGATTCATCCTTCATATACTTTGGCATTTTGAAATTTTTGTAAAGTGAGACTTTTGGGTCTTTGAAACTTTTGTTCAAAACTTTTATTCATGAAAAATGTTCTTTAGAACTAGTGGTCATCAAAATTTATGTTCATCATGAATTTACTTATCACAACTTTTGTCTTCAACATCTCTAAGATTCTAGGTCTTTTCAACTTTTGTTAACAAGGTGTGATCATAATTTTTGTTCACAATATTTTTTCTTTGCAACCTTTGTCTTCACATTTTGCATATTTAATACATCACAAAAATTGGATGACTCAGTCTCAATGCAAATTCTAACACCTAACTTTGAAATACATACCCACCAAAGTAAGTTGTAAAATTTCAATTAAAAGGAACATTATCAAAATTTGGTGTAGATAAATAGATTATGTCCAGAGTTTAAAGTTAAACTCCTTATCCAGTTAAACACTTGTGATCACTTCAGTTACTCCAATTATTGTAAGTTCAACCATGTAGCCTCCATGTTTGTGTAAACCTTAGTATTATAAGGTTAATTTAGTATGTACCTTTCATGTAAAATTCATAAATGTAATTGAAGTTTATTTAGATTTCACAAATGCATGTGGTAGTTAACTAATAATTTTTTTAAGCATGCACATGTTGTATTGTGTTGTAAGAGTGTGTCTATTTTTGAATACATAGTTTGACTATCTTTGATTATACATACATAATTTACATCATTAGAAATCTAGTTATGATTATAATTAGCATGTAATTTATGAGATTTTTCATGGATTTGGAGATTGAGGTGACCCTTCCCCACATATATTTATATGTGTAATCTTATTATTTTCATGGGTAGGAAATGTTATCAATATAGGAATAAATATATTTTGAGTGTCACACAAATGTGTTGATGTATTTCTATTCTAATCATATGTGAATAGTTGTGTTTAATTTTTGAGTTGGTTAATTCAGTAATTTAAAGTGTGAAAAAGATACTGATAATTCCTTGTTGTTGTTGTTAGTGGTGTATGCTAGTATAAGATGTGCAATAACTATAGGATGATTATCATATATCATTTATATATGCATCTAGGGTGATTTTTTTCAATTCTTTCAGTGTGTAGAAGTGTTTTCTTTGACATATCTCTCTTAGAGTGAGAAATACCTACTTTAAATACCTTTTTGATCTGATCTATAACCTTCTAATACAAGGGTGTGAAATAAATACTCTAAATAGGAGAAACATTTAGTTGAGATATTATAGTGCAATATCATATTTTCCTTTGACTCCTTAACTGTGTTGTTATGTGTGTGAGAAATAGATACTAAATGTAAGCATTAGTTTTTAGACATTTATCTAGAAAGAGACAAGATTGAAATTACTCCATCTTAAGATCATAGAGTCTTCTTTTTTTTCTCTATCTTTCCCTCTCTTTTTTTGATATTTACCCACTTTATCATAGGTTCAA
Source organism: Torreya grandis (assembly GCA_037957365.1). Classification (NCBI taxonomy): domain Eukaryota; kingdom Viridiplantae; phylum Streptophyta; class Pinopsida; order Cupressales; family Taxaceae; genus Torreya; species Torreya grandis. The sequence goes on from JARHVA010003438.1 coordinate 1,854,997, forward strand.
TCCATCTAGCTCAACTAGGTTTTAAATTTATTTTAGGTTTCACTCATCTCATTCACATACCTAGTTAATAACCTACATGATCATACTACTATTCTACCACTTGATTATTCAACCCATACCTATGACTCATGCTTTGGAGTATATTTTATTTCCATTAATATCTTAAAATGTTAAAGGTTACCTTGTTAATGTATGGTGTGTATAAAAAACACATCAATATAAATATGTTGGTGTTAAAAGGAGGGTCAGAACCACTATGTACCCTTCATTGGAAGAGGTTTTCCCCTATGTTTGAGTTACACTAGAGACATCCAAGAGAGTAACCAAGTCTAGATCCTAGAATAGTCTTTTGATTTCACCTTTGTCAATCCATAGAAGGTCTAAATTTGCACTAGTTATTCACATAATACCCTAGGATATGACACCTTCCCCAGTGAGAAATACATATCCCATTAATCATCTTATTGGTCAACCTTAGCTAGTTGGATCTACTATTGTAGTCCTAATATGTGTGTATAATTTACCAAAGAATCTAGATAAATACCTACCTTATTTCTACCATTCAAGATGAAGGATGGTAGAGGAACATATCATGTCTTTCAAAGCTACTTTAAGGTTCATGAATGTCACTGATGGATATGTTACATTCAAGATTTTTCCATTCACATTATAGAATGTCACTTAGGATTGGTTCCTTGATTTGCAATAAAACTCAATTACTTTATAGAACTCATTCTAAATCACATTTCTTTCCTAATTCAAATAGGTTACCCTTCTGAGTATGGTGTATCAAAACTTCACCATAATGAGGAGGGAGCCCAATGAGCCAACTCATGCTTTTAATGTGACATTTTAGAAGATGTACCCTTAGATAAGTGTTGCATATAAACCACAAGATGATCTAGCACTTGAAATGTACAATAACACCATAGATATAATTACTTAAGTTTTTTAACAAATAGAACTATTTCTAAAACTCTAGCATTATCTTATGAATAATCAGTCAACAATGATAGGTAGATAAATCCTTAGATACTAGGAAATCCCAACCTTAATTTTGGTTTCCTATATTTGAATTTATTTCCCCATGTTCATTAGAATGTTCTACATTCAACCAAAATTTATTGTATACACTACCCCTTATGACATATCATAGAACAAATCATAATAATGTATTATTAAATAACTATACATAGATAAATGGTCATCAAAAAAGTCAACATTTACTCCCTTATAATACCATAGTTGCTTAGGGTGTGAACTCTACTAGAGTAGAATTGGATTCTTTATAGAGGATGGTTTAGAAACTAATAAATGACTTTTGGGTATGTAGAGGAAGATAGGAAATGATACTAGTCAAATCAATAATCAAACTTTTAGATTTACAAGATATAATAGGCCCTTCATAAGCCTACAAATAATGTAGAACATCATCAAGATAATAATTTTCCAAAGATCAACATACTGGAGACATATTTACCCAATTAGTGTAGGGTTCATATGACATATCAACAAGGTCATCTTGATTATGTTGATTTTTGTGTTGACTTTAAAATCTTAGAGTGAAATGGTGAGGCATGATTTAATGAATAATCCATTAGAGTTCACCCATGATACTATTCCTCAACCATAACTATGGTATTTTAAACTCATGATTTTCCCTTCCCAAGTAAAGATGACATTGTGATAAAGGACAAATCATATGAAGTACATGTTTTCTAGTAGTTATAGAGAAGAAATTAAAATTTGAGCAATAAGAAATACTTCACTACATATAATCCTCAAAACAATATGAATTTTTTCCTAGATCTAAAGGTTGATAATAATCTACCTCCCCTAAAAGGGAACGATCAACCCTTGCACAAGAAAGAACAAACCAAAGGAGGATAAAACATCATTTAAGACATGAATAAGATAAAATCAAGCATCACTCTTCATAAATTGTAATAGATTATTGAATATAAATAGCTCCTATGGAGATCCATTACAAGGAAGTCTATTTATAAAAAGCTAAAAGCCACTCATATTAATGTCATATACAAGAGTAAGATAAAAGTTCCTCCTTTATTATTAACTATCAGAGCATTTGGTGCTATAACATAAAGTTACAAATAGGTTATAAGTTACAAGTTATAAATGATATTGATTCTATACCATAAAGTGAAATTAAAGACAATGTTATGAACTCATTATCATAGTGGAGATGTGCATGATTCCTTAAAGGTTTTTTTGATTTATTCAAATAAGGAGGAATGTGTCTCAAATCTCATAATGTTCTTATATAACTATGGTAATGTAATAATGATGAAAGGTTGCAAGAGACTATAAAATTATGGTTTTGAAAGATATATAAATTGAGGAAATAAGATTTTTATGACCTCAATACATAATCCAAAACTTATAACCTGTTATCTTAGGTAAGTACCAAGGTTTATAGAGCAAGTTTACTAAAAGCTTCTAGAGTTACTGTTGACCAATTTTGACCTTGTAGTTCAAATTGGGACCCCAATAGGAAAAAAATTTAATTTAAAGGTTTATATGGGGTTTAATATTATTTGAAAATGTATATCATAGGTCATTTGATGTTATTTAATGTCATATTATCCTTGTTCATTAGTCTTTTAGTCCTTATATCATTTTGAGTCATTTTGGGGTCAAAATAGGGCATTAAATGAGTTGTATGGCATCCTAGGAAAATGTGAAAGTTTAAGATTGGTGATTTCACATTAAATGTGTCTTATTATGACTTAATCAACTATTCATAACTAAAAGTGATAGGTTCTTCAGAAGAAAGAGTAGTTTTCTTAGGAAAAGAGAAAAGTTTGGCACTTGTACAACCAATGAGAGAGTTTTACAGATGGGAGAAAGTCATGAGATTTATATTCAAATTATTCATATCAATTTACATTATTTAATAAATTTTTAAGTGTCAACATTATGTTAAAACCATTCTACTCCTTTTTCACCCTTATAGGCACACAGAACCAGTCAATAGGTTTATGTTTGGTATGGAAAATTAGAGAACCTCTAGGTTAAAAAACTTTGTAAGTTAAAATTAAACTCAAATACATTAATTTAAATAAAAATATTTTGAATAATGGTTGCCTGTACTTTATGAACCATCCTCATAAATTTGACTATGTTTTTTTGCTTTCTAATCTATGCACCCTATAGGTTTTGCTTTGGTTTAGGCATTTCTATGCAATAAAATTTATAAAATTGGTTAAAGATTATTTTTAATCCCATATATCATGTTATCCATAATTTTTTTCATTTTTTAATTTTAATTTATGAGCAACCAACTTAGTTTGCAAGGAGAAGTGAAGGAGTGGAATTATAGTCATGTTTTCCAATTATTGGAGTTTTCTTCTATGGTATGTTTCCAAAATGAAGTGAAGTGATGTATTATTACTAATAAATTATTTTTTTAATCTTTAATTATAGATAAAACTTCAAAATACACTTCAAGAGATAAGAGAGCAATGCAAATTAGCAAATAACCACCTACAATAGTTATATGTTTTGCCACTTCTTAGAGGAACATGAAATGTGTGTTTGAGAATTATATAATTTTTAGAGGGTATGAAAATGATTTTTAATAAATTTTAATAAGTTTTAGGCAACTATATTAAATAAAATGTACTTGGAGTAAGCTTATAGCACTTTGGGACAATTTCCCAAAACTGTCAAAATAGATATCCAAGCTCTTTTTTGAGCTTCCTCATATAGGGTTTCATTGGTTTATAGGACCTTGAAATACATTAATTTTTAATATATTACATATTTATTATTATTTTAAAAATTAGAGAGGTTTTTGAGTTTTAAAGAGTGTCTTTCAAGAGATCGCAAGTTGCCTTCTAAGCACTAAAATCACTCACTGCTATCTATAGCCATGTGAGCTAAGTTAATCTCCAAAATAAATGAAATGGTTTTTAGTGAATAATAATGGATTGGTATGGTATAATTTAAATATTATACACATAATTTCCATGGAAAAAATCAATAAGTTACATGGAATATGGTTTGCATTCACCAAGGAAGTGACATTCCATACACTATCATTAAGTGGATATCTACAATCATTTGAAAGTCTTGTTAAACATTAGAAAAAATAAAAAGTCTAGTTTTAACCTTGTAAACTATATTTTGTTTTAAAAATATGTATCCTTATATCTATTCCTCATAAATATTCATATCTCTCTTGAAATGCTTCAAGAATAAGGCTCAGAGTAGATGAAAGCCTTACACAACTATAAGTTATAAGAAGTACATGAAACAGTCAAAGGAAGATGGGAAGATTTGTTTATTATTTTTATTTATTTAATAATGAGATGATTTTTTAAGTTATTTTAATAACTTATAAAACTAATATGGTCTAAAACAATATCAAATATCTAACTTCAATCCATACATAGGCCTAGGCAAACACCTGCAACCAACGTAATGCTCAGAATTTAGAAGATGTTCACATTGAAGGGTTTGAGACATAATGAAATTATTAATAGGTTTTAAAATTATGTAATTATTCTCAATGTTTCATAAATATTTAAGTTTCATATAATTTTGACCTTCAAATTGAATTGACCTATAAAGCTAATCAACACCTACAACTGACTGTAGGAGCATATAGTATAAGATTAAAGCTTGAGTATAAAAACACATAAAATAGTATATGAAGGATGATTAAATTTTACTAATAGGGTTTAAAAATAATATGTGGCATAAATTTCAAAGGATAATGCTCATTTATAGGCTTTTTACCTCAAAACTTCAACTATAGTTGACTGTCACAAATAGTGAACAAAGAAGTAATGCTTTTGGTGTGGAAATGACATGAAAATAAGAGAAATTGATATAATTGATTTCAAAAAAGTATTGGGAGGTATAAATAATGTTTTTATAACAATTTAAAGGTATAAATATTGAAAAATAACCTAAAAGGGTCATCCTTGAGGAAAGAAAATGTAAAACATAGTCAGGAGTTTGTGCACACAGTCTTGACTAAGTAAAGGTTATAAGAAGTATCTTGGGAGTTTCAGTTATAAATGGATATGGAAACACATTAATAATTATAATAATATTATAAATTAAAAAAAAATAATTGATTTGAAATGGGGATGAAGAGCTCTAAATAAGCAACATATAGTCCACACTAATAAACCCTACACAAAATACTTTTATACAATCTATTTTGGGTTTTAAATGAGTTTTAAGGTTAGATGATATAACCAAGGGCCAAAATTTTGTGTATATGGTATACAAAACTTTTATAAACCTCTCAAACTTTAATTTTTATGATGAAATAGGGGTAGTTCCATTTATTTTGTCTCAAACTGATGGCACTCCCTTTATGAGCAAAACCTACAATCTTAGAAAATGGACCAGAGGGTATATAGACATTTAAATAAGGTATGAGAAGTTTAATAATACCTATAAAAACATGAATAATCATGAACATAATGTAAAATATCAACAGAGTGACCTAGACTCTCAAACTTACAAGGAGGCCTACTAAGCATGACTAGGCCTAGAATCCAAAATGGGGGTCAACTTCATGTATAGCCTTATATGATTACTAAAATGGATTGGATCATGTTTATAGTGTCAATAAATATGTATATGAGCCATTGGGATGTATGGGAAGCACAAAGAAAGCCACATTGGGGCTCAAGACAACCTCAAGCCTATGTAGGTGAAAAAGAACAAGTTTGAATAAACACTTTGAGTTCTCATATCTATCTTGATGCTTTGCATGGAAACCTAAAAATATTGGATAAGTTTGAAAGGGTCATATAAACTAATATTGTGTAATTTTTTTTAAATTTAATTAAAACCTTTATGAACAAAGATTAAGAGGGTAAATAGGCCTAAACCCTTACAAAACCCTTGCTAGTGACCTGATTGGAAAAATGAGGTTGGAAGGATATTAAAATGAAATATTTTGATTATTAAATTTCTAAAAATTGTATAATAATATTTTGTCATCCTTCCCATCCCTTTGAGTTTTATGAAACTATATAGATGGTGTACAAAATAGGGTTTTCTTGACTATTTTATGCATTTTGTAGGTTATAGGAGGTTTCAAGAGATGAAAATCACATTGAAATTAAGATGATAAATTAATATAACTCCCCATTTCAATTTAATACCTTTTAAAAACTCCTAAATTCTTCAACCATTTTCTTCATCTTAGCCATTCAAAACTGGCATAGTGACCAAAGTAGTGAGAAGTGTGAAAACTCCAAGTGAAAGTGATTTTAAGGTGTGCCTAATGCTTATAAGGCCATGAAGAGTCTTAAAAAATGTCATCCACTAAATTTTGAATATTTTAATTGGAAAATAATTCATTTTTGGAAGCCAAGTGTTTAATGTGTGTGAAATAGGAGTTTTTTAGAGTGTAGGTAGTGATAGCTCATTTCCAGATGATTCTAGATGACCAAGACTAAAACCAATGAATGAGGAGTAATATTTGGAATCATTACCTCTAATTAAATAATAATACCTGTACATAGTTATTTTTTGGATGTTCATATAGGGATAAATCCTGAAGGTAGTTTTTTAATCCAAAATGAGAACTTCTTAACCACTTCCCAAGAGTTTCATGCCTTGTATGGACACTTGTGCTTATTGACCTTACATGGTTTATTCCAAACTCTCTTTTAATGCAAAATCAACTCATTTTATGTACATGAAAAGTGTCATTTTGACCTTTATACTTATCTCTTCTTGTCTCTCTATCAAGTTCAATAAGAACTAGCCATTCTGGCCTTTGTAAATTATGCTCCACCCGAGTATTGCAAATCCCTACTCATTTACATAACACAAGATCAATAAAGACTACTAAAGTGCCTTTTACTTGGATGATTGGATTTTATTAATGATGACTTATTATTTCATTATCAGTGTTGTTTCATCCTCTCACCTATTTGCAACTAGAAAGCTTCTTCTTACATGGTATGCAAAGTGTTTTATGATGTGTCAAGGTTGATTGAGTTAGTCTATTTAAATAGTGCCATTTTAGGCCTCTTGTCTAGTCCTCCTAGCCTAAAAAATCATCATAACCTCATAACGTAACATTGATTTGATAAGATGTATATTAGAGAAGTGTATGTTTTGTTAGTCCCTTGTGTTCATGTATAATATGTAGCTAGTTAGAGGTCATCAACTTATTTGGTGTATCACATCCCTTTAGATACTTTTCTTTCAGTTTTCTCTCCCCCTTTTCCTTCACAAATTAAAGTTTTAGTATTGATCCAAAGTGGTAAATCAAGGGATCTATCCTATCTAGAGATTCATCTCATTTATAGGCTACCCATAAGCCAATAAGTATTTCAATTATACCACTTGGATGTAGAGAGATGAGGCATCTCATTAAAGGGTGAAAATCTAAGTGATAATAGTTTTCGGCATGCTTGATAGTACTTTTAGTACAAGACATTGAAATATTTTTGATATTGTCTTTAAATAATTAGCCTTTAGAGGCATCTATTTAAGCATCAATGGTGACTCTGAAGTTACATTAGCTAGTCAAGAAGCCCAAGTATTCATTTTTAAGATTTTTGATGATCATTCCTTATTTTTTTAATTCTTAATTAAGTTTCATAGTTGACTTTGGTGTTGAGTATTATTTTACACAAGTTGGTGAGGTATATCAAGCCTATGACATCCCTTATGAACCCTATAATGATCCTTACTATCTCCAACATGAAATGTATCAGCCCATTCTTGAAGTGTATCAACCCATTCATGAAGTGTATTAGACTTACAATCAGCCTTCTCCATATCATTGTCCTAGTCAACCTAATCACTTCTCAAGTCAATCCATTTCCACTTTCAAGAAAACTCTCTTGAGATATGATAAGTACATGATAGATATTGAAACACAAAGGGGACATGGTCTATATATTCCTATCAATTTCATTAATAAGTTGAGATGCATTAGAACTAGTTAAAATAGAGTGGGCACCTATTGAGAAATCCAATTGGCAAAGGCAAACAAGTGAGATGCTAGATGTGAGTGGCCTAGTTTTATCCTTTGAAGATAGGATAAAAATTCATGAGAAGAATCCTCACCAAACCTATAATCCCTCATGTCCACTTCCCCAAGATTTTTATAAGTTCTAATTGACCCTTATTCATGAACCCAATAAAGCTTATCAAATCTATCTTTTTGCCAATCATCTATAAGAGAGAGTTGGGAAGATAAACCTTGTTTTTGAAGCAAATATTGATAGGTAGATTGAGTTGGCCAATAATAAGATTAAAAATTACATACCATAAAAAAAATTTGGAATTAAATCCCTAATTTCCCTTTCCAATTAAATACCCACCTCAAGAAGTGACCTTTAGATATCAGATTCTAAGTTTGGAGACAAGGTCGACAGTCCAAGCCTAAGGAAATCCAAATTTTCTTAAAAAATTCATCCACTCCTCAAATTTAATCACTACCTCAAGAAGAGACTCATAATCCTAAAATAATTATTTTTAATAAGATAGTAGATTCATGGGGAAAGAAAGAGGGTAGAATCCTTGATAAGGAGCGTGAACTTGAGAATGAAATTGATCATATGCATCCCCTCCCACCATTATTTAAGAGACTCCTTGTCTTCCATATCATCTATTTTGTACTATTTATCCTCATGATTATTCCTTTAAAATAAAATAGATAATTTTCTAAGAGAACCTATCCAAGAAAATTCAAAAGTTAGAGTCAAAGATGAAATTGTTGAGTCAAGGTGTGATAGAAAGTTTAGACCCAAAAGAAGTTCATATGCCTAAACACACCCCATATAACCTCCCTCAAGAAAGTGTTCAAGAAAAATAAAAATTTAATGAAGTTATTTTCAAGTGGAATGAAGATAACCAAGCTATCTTAGCCCAAGTTATACCTCCCCTTCCTCAAGAGCTCCCAAAATAATCCCTTACAATGCATTCTCAATCTAATTTTGAGCCCTATGTTCCACCTCCACCAACTATTTAATATTATCCTCACCCCATCACCCTTTGAATTGATGAAAATATTATATGATAACATAAATAGGATAATTTATTTGAGGAAAATTTATAACTCTTACTTGAAAAAAGTGTAGCTCATTGGCAGCTTCATTGGGCTAGGTCACTAGATTTCAAGATGTCTAGTCTTGGCATCACCAAGAAGGAGAAAGATATGGAAGATCTTGAAGCCCTTAAGAATAAAATTCAGATTATGATAGATAAGATATAATTTATTTTAATCTATCATAATCTGAATTTTATTCTCAAGGGCTTCAAGATCTTCCATATCTTTCTCCTTCTTGGTGATGCCAAGACTAGACATCTTGAAATCTAATGACCTAGCCCAATGAAGAGGTGAGTCCTTGTGTTGATTCTTCTTGTTTAGTTTATAATGAAGAATTATTCCCTTGTGTAAAAGGAGATCTTGGATGAAGTACTTTTAAATTATAAAGAAGATAAAGAAGATTATCTTGTTATTACCCTTCATGATGTTGGTCAAAAAGAAGAGGAGGACTTGTTTCAGAAATTTGAAAACATTTTCAATGAGTTTGAATCTCTCAAGGGTTCTACAACTTCATCAAAGCTTATTACAAGTGATAGTAAGCAAGATGAAATTTTTCAAAATGTCATCAAAGAGCCAAAGAAAAGTTCAGGTCAGCCTTTGGAGATCAAAACAAGATTCTATTGGCCTTAATCTTCAAAGGAACAAGAAATCATTCCTCTTAAAATTATGACTATAAATAATATGCAAGTTGATGATGAGATGAAGAGTGGGTATAAATATGATGGATGTGTACAAGGATAAGAGGAATAATTTTACATTGGAAACCTATTTGAGGATGGTCTACTTGAGAGCATAGTAAGTGAAGTATCAAGAAGTAGGTCCGATCTATCAATTGTTGAATCTAAAGAGCAACATGCTTGGCACCATGATCTATCTCATGAAGAAAGAGATGCAATAAAATTTCCTTTTGATCCTATAAAGGTAGGTATGATTAATTTTTAGTTGTATATAGTTTTTTTCTTCCTATTTGTCCTAAGTGATTTGAGCACATGTGTGTCTTATTAGTGTGTTTGTTTTACTTTATGTGTGTCCATTATTTTGTGTGATTGAGGTAGTCAACTGGTCTTGTCTTGATCAAATACTATGGTCAATGTTCAAAGATATACATGTTTTCTTTAAGACATCAAATGAATCCCTAAGCCCAATGGACTAATAAGGCTACTGATCCTTAGCATAGTAGGCATGTTACCCCTATGGGTCAGTAATTTGTTGACCAAAATTGACCCTACAAGTCAAATTGAGAACCCAATAGGTAAAAAATTTAATTTAGAGGTTTATATGGGGTATAATATTATGTGATAGGGTATATCATAGGTCATTTGATATTTTTTAATTTCATATTAGCCTTGGTCATTAGTCTTTTAGTCCTTATATCATTTTGAGTCATTTTGGGGTCAAAATAGGGTATTAAATGAGTTATACAAGCTCCTAGAAAAGTGTGAAGGTGTAAGAAGGGTGATGTCACATGACATGTGTCTTATTTTTAGACACCTAAATCTAGCCACTGATGACCTCTAATCAGGCTTTTGACCAATTTCCAACAATGTCCACAATTTGGCCTAAAAATACTAAAACACATTAAATGATTTAAAATTGACATATTCAAGTGCCAATTTTGGCTAGGGTATCACTAAATGAGGCAATGTAGTTTATGGGCCAACTAACTTTGATCAAATCATTTCAAGTTAAAATGCTAATTTTTGCACCTAGGTGCTCTGGATTGCTCTTTTATATCAAATTTCTCTTTTATATCAAATTTCTTGTATGAGATGCATGTCTTTGTTATTTGGTGTTGGAAACATCCTAAATGGGATAATTGATCCAATGCATTTGATATTTAATTCTAATTCCAATCTAGTCAAATTTTAGACAAATAATAAGGCATTTTGATCAATTTGAGTAATTTGTGCACAAACTGGTTAATCATGCTTAAGAGCTAATTAATTGAAATCAAGGCCTAATTAATAATTCCATGGAAACTTGTTGAAAAATTGTTTTTGAGAAATGAATATTGAATATTTGCATCATTAGGTGATCTCATTTCTTGGGAAGACATCCCTAGGCCATAAATGCCACAAATATTAGGATTATGGGTCTCACATGCCTCTTTATTACCTCCCATGCCACATTAATGTTGCTTCTTCCAAAGTAATGATGAGGATAATTATGATTTTAATTACATAATTCAATTAATCCATGACCACACATGTTAATCTTAAGATGGATAGTCATGGTTGAATCTACTCATTCTTAAAAATATATAAATAGAGAGGCTATGAACATAATTTATAATCTTAATGTGTGTAAAGTTACCATGTCAACTTTATTCCAAAAACTCTCACATGCCAAGTTTATGATGCCAAAATATTGAGCCAAGCCAAGCCAAAGCTAAAAGGTGCCAAGGATAAGAAGAGATAACCAAGCCTCCTTTGATGAAGACTTCATGAGCATAAGCTAAACAAGCCACTAAACAAGAATTTGGATGATCCAAGGAAGGTGAAGGATTCTTGTTTTTCTTTACTTTTTAGATGTGTTTTTCATTTATTTTTGTTATTAAGCTCACCCTAGTAATTAGGTCGAGAGCTGTATGCTAATTAGTGTGTTTTTATCAATTTATTTGCATTTTTGGACTAACACAATACTAATCACCTCTCTTGAGTCAAATTTCTTGTTCACACTATTATGCCTTAATCAACTATTCATAATTGAAAGTGATAGGTTTTTAAGAAGAAAGATCAGTTTTCTAGGAAAAGAGAAGAGTTTGGCACTTATACATCCCATGAGAGAGTTTTACACATGAAATAAGGTCATGGGATGTATATTAAGATTCCTTATATTAATTTACATGCTTCAAGTACTCTATAAGTGTCAAAATTAGGCTAAAACCATTCTATTCCTTTTTCACCCTTCTAAGCACATAGAACCAGTCAACAGGTTTATGCTTGTTATAGATAGTTGGAGAAATTCAAGGTCAAAATACTTTGAGAGGTGAAATTACACTCAAATATATTAATTTACATAACAATATTTTTAATAATGGTGGAATATGCTTTATGAACCATCCTCATAAAGTTGATACTATTTTTTTGCTTGTTAATCTATGTACCCTATAGGTTTTTCTTTAGTTTGGGCATTTTCGTACAATCCAATTTATCATATTGGTCATAGATGATGTTTACTACATTATATAATGTTATCCATGATTTTATTCACATTCATATTTTATTTGATGAGCCAACCAAATTAGTTTGTAAGGAGAAGTGGAGTGGAATTGTAGTCATGTTTTTCAATTACTGGAGATTTCTTTTGTGTTATGTTTCCAAAATTAAGTAAAGTGATGTATTATTTATCAAAAATTTATTTTATTCATATTAAATTATATATCAAACTTCAAATTCCAATTCAAGAGCTAAGAGAGCAATGCAAGTTAGCAAATGACCACCTACAATAATTATATGACCTAACACTTCTTGGAGGAACATGAAATGTGTGTTTGAGCATTATCTAATGTTTGGAGGGTCTAAATGTGATTTTAAATAATTTTTAATAATTTTTAATAAGGTTTAGGAAACTATATACACTAAAATGGACTTGGAACAAGCTGATATTACTTTGGGATAATTTCCCGAAACTATCAAAGTAGAGGTCTAGGCCCTTTTTTGAGGTTCCTATATAGGGTTACATTGATTTATAGTACCTATAAATACATTAATTATCAATATCCTACATATTTATTTTTATTTTCAAAAGTATTGAGGTTTTTGATCTGGATAGATTGGTTTTCAATAGGTCCTAAGTTGACTTCTAAACACTGAAATCACTCAGTGTTATTTATAGCCATGTGAGCTAAGTTGATCTCCCAAATCAATGAAATGAGTTTTAGTGCATAATATTAGAGTGGTATGTTATAATTTCATTAATATACACAAAATTTCCATGTAAAACATCAATAAGGTACATGAAATATGGTTTGCATTCACCAAGGAAGTGATAGTCTATGCATTATCATTAAGTGACTATCTATAGTCATTTAAAAGTCTTGTTAAATGTTAGAAGACATAAAATGTATATATTTCACCTTGTAAAATATATTTTTTTTAACATAATACATCCTTATCTCTATGCCTCATAAGTATTCACAACTCTCTCAAAATTCTTCAAGTATAAGGCTCAGAGTAGATGAAATCTTTACACAACTATAGGTTATAAGAAGTACATGAAATAGTTAAAAGAAGATGAGAAGTTTTGTTGACAATTTTTATATAATTTATTATAATAATATTTTTCAAGTTATTTTATGAAATTATAAAACCAATATGTTCTCAAACAAGATCAAATAGCTAACTTCAATTTGTACACAGGCCTAGGCAAGCACCTACAACCAACCTAATACTCAAAATTGAGAAGATGTTCACATTAAAGGGTTTGAGACCTAATGGAATTATTAAGAGGTTTTAAAATGATGTAATTATTTTAAATTTCTCATAAATTCTTAAGTTTCAAAGTATTTCAACCTTCAAGTTGAATTGACCTATAAGTCTAATCAACACCTACAATTGACTGTAGGAGCATACAGTATAAGATTAAAGCTTGCGTATGAAAACACCTAAAATGGTATATTAGAGATGATTAAAATTTTATAAAAGTATTAAAAAATAATATTTGGTGTAAATTTCAAATTATTATTCTAATCTATAGGCCTTTTATCTCAAAAAGTCAAGTACAGTTCACTGTCACAAACAATAAATAGAAAATTACTGATTTTAGTGTGGGGATGACATGAACATGAGGAAAATTGAACTAAGTAATTTAAAAAATGTATTTTTATGTATAAATAAGGTTTTTAACATAATTTATAGGTCCACATATTAAAAAATAACCTAAAAGGGTCAACCTTCAGGAAGGAAAATGTAAAACATAGTCAGGAGTTTGTGCACATAGTCTTGACTAAGAAAAGGTTGTAAGGAGTATCTTTGGAGTTAGAGTTATAAATGAAGATGGAAATAACTTAATAATTATCATCATAGTATAATTGAACCATAATAATGTATTTTTAATATTGAAAAATATCTCTAAATAAGCAACATATAGTCCACACCAACAAACCTTGCACACATTACTTTTATACAGTCTGTTTTGGGTTTTAAGGAAGTTGGAAGGTTGGATGATCTAAATAAGGGGGAAAAAATTGGTTAAAATTGTATCCATAACCTGTATAACCCTCTAAAACTTTTATTTTTTACTATTAAATAAGTGGAGTGCCCTCTATTTTATCTCATACAGAGGGCACTCCATTTATAAGCAGAACTTACAATCTTAGAAAGAATGGTGAAAAGGATAGACCAGAGGGTATAGAGATGTTTTAAAAAGGTATTATAAGATGAAACACACCCATAATAACATGAATAATCAGGAACATAACGTAAAATATCAATAGAGTGACCTAGAATCTCAAACTTACAGGTAGGCCTACTAAGCATGACTAGACCTAAAATCCAAACGGGGAGTCAATTTCATGTATAACCTTAGATGATAAATAAAATGGATTGGATCATGTTTAAATGGTCACTATATAGGTTTATTATCCATTTTTAGGTATGGGAATCATAAATAAATCCATTTTTGGACTCAAGACATCCTTAGGCCTGTGTAAGTGAAAAAAACAAGCTCTAATAAAAACTTTAAGTGCTCATATCTCTCTTGATGATTTACATGGGGACCTAATAATATTGGAGAAGATGACATGGGTACTATACACTAATATTTTTTATTTTTTTTCAAATTCAATGTGAAACCTTTATGAACAAAGCTTACGAGGGTAAATAGGATGAAACACTTACAAAACCCTTGCTAGTGACCTAATTGGAGAAATGAGGTTGGAGGGGTATTAAAATGAGATATTTTGACAATGAAAGTGATTTAAAATTATATATTACTATTTTAGGATCCTTCCCAACCTTTTTATTTGTATGAAACTATATGTTTGGAGTACAAAATAAGGTTTTCTTGACTATTTTATGAATTATGTAGGTTATAAGAGGTTTAAAGAGATGTAAATCACATGGAAAGGAATATTAGGACTTAATTTAACTCCCCATGTAAATTTAATTCCTTGTAACAACTCATAAGTTCCTTAAATAACTACTTGATCTCAACCTATCAAAATTAGCATAGTGACCAAGCTACTAAGAAGTGTGAAAAATCCAATTAGAAGTAATTTTAAGGTGTTCCTTATGCTTCTAAGGCCATGGAGAGTATTGAAACATGTTATCCAATATATTTTATGTATTTTTATGGGAAAATGATGTATTTTTGAATCCAAATGTGTAGGGTGTGTGAAAGAGGAGTTTTTTAGAGTGCAAGCAATAATAACTCATTTTTAGATTATTTTAGATGACCTGGACTAAAACCAATGCATGGAGAGGAATGTATGAAAACCTTCCCTCTCATTCCAATCATTATACATATCCCTATTTAGTTTTGGGATGTTCAAATAGGGATAAATCATGAAGACATTTTTTTGAGCTACAATTAGAACTTCTACACCACTTTGTAAGAGTTTCATGCCTTGTATGGACACTTGTGATTTATAACCTTTCATGGTCCCTTTTTTAATATCTTATAATTCATAATTAACTAATTTTATATACATGAAAATTTTCCTTATGACCTTTGGACTTATCTCTTCTTTTCTCTCTCAAGTTCTATAAAAACTAGCCATTTTAACCTTTTATAAATTATGTACCACCTGAGAATGGTGAATCCATTCTCATTTTCATAACATTTAATTAATAATCATACTAATTTTTACCTATTTAATGATTATTAATAGTGTGTTTTACTTATATGATTGATTTTTATTAGTGATGACTTGTTGTTTCCTTAGCATTATTATTTCATTCTCTCAGCTATTTGTAGTTAGAAAGCATCTTCTTGAAGGGCATGTGAATGTTTTATGGTGTGTCAAGTTTGAGTGAGTTAGTATATTAAAATAGTTCCATTTTAAGCCTCTTGTCTAGTCCTCCTAGCCTAAACATTCATCACATCCTCATAATGTAACATTGATGTGAGAAGATGTAGATTAGAGAAGTGTTTGTTTGGTTAGTCCCTTGCTCTCATGTGTAACATGTAGTTGATTGTAATTCATTAAATTATTTGGTGTATCACCTCCCTTATGATAGTTTTATTTCCATTTTCTCTCTCCCTTTTTCCTCACAAAGTATAGGTTTAGTAGTGATCCAAAGTGGTACTTCAAGGGAGCTTGCCTTATCTAGAGATTCACCTCATTCATAGGCTACCAACAAGCCTAGATGTGTTTAAATTGTGACACTTGGATGAGGATAACTGATACATCTCCTAAAAGGTTTAAAATCCAAGTGACAATGGTTACAATCTCTAATAAATATTTCTTATTTGAGTAATATGGAAACCAATTTTTAAAGCTTCTTAAAGGGCATGAAATTTGAGGTTTAGGGTTCCTAAGCAAGTTAAAGGAAGGAACACATGATTTTATGTTACAAGGTACTATTTCTTAAGTATTTAATGCTAAAACAAGGAATTTTTGTCCCAAAGGCTAAACGTATAGGCTCGAAACTTTAATAAGGATTCTATGGCTATCTTCAGAGTTAACTAAATAAACATCATAGATACATGGTAAGTTATGAGGGTCTAAGATCATCAAGATAGGTTTTAATAGTCTCAATTTTCCTATAGATTTCATAGGCCTAGTGGGTCAAGTATTCATAGTCCTTAAAAAATTTAGAAGGTGAATTTACGTCTAAAACTATCACCAAGGATTTTGATGTGTAAAACTCAAACAAAAAAGTATAAAAAACTCCATAAGATTTAAGATAACCTTCATAACCATCAATAACCCTCAAAACCATATTATCATTGTGATTAAGTTGCATGATCTCTCTCAGAGCCTTCAATCCTACAACTAAAGTCATAGTCTTCAATATTATAAATGATTTCCTACAGATTCCTATAAATAGATTTTAGATTACAAGAAGTGTTTTGACTCACCAAGATTCTCAAATGTGAAACAACCTTAAACATAAGTCTCAAGCCTCTACCCAAGGCTATTAGATCAAAGGTAAAAATTATAATCATAAACATGATCCGACTTCAAAAAAAATTTAGGTAGTTCTTCAAGGCTATCTTCAAGGAAGTTGGATGCATAAAAAATATCTTTAAGGACTAGAGTGAGATCTTTCAAATGGTTTCACAATGTTTCAAAGAGTATTTCATGGTTTTAAAGGTCTATATGTAGGCTATAAATATATTTAAATAAAATCCATGATGATTTAGGTCTATAATATATCCTTATAACTTCTCAAATATTATACAAGGTCTTGAGAAGGCCTTATAAGAATCATATGATAGTTGTTTTAAGTGAAAATCAAGTTTTCAAACTTCCTTGACACATACAAGCCTGTGTAAGAAATATTTCATGGATTTTAAGGTATAATATATAGGTTTTATTAAGGGGTTTGAGCTTTTAAAACATTTTATAGGCCTAAGTAATGGAATTAGATGAATTTCAAGTTCACAAGACTATCAATATGATTCCAAGTAGGTTCAATAAGTGCATGGGTGTGAAACATGATATCATAGCCTTTAAATATCTTTCAAGGCCTCCAAAAATCATTAATATTTCATGAATTATCTAATACTTATCAAGGTTCTCAAGGTTTCTTTACCTTGTAAGTTTCAAGTCTATAAGATTAAAGAGTGGCAGAATCTTAGAGCAAGATTTTGCATAAAACATGAAATTTGCATTGAAGGAGATTGAAGATCAATAAGGAAGTGAATGTAAATACTTATAAAAAACTTATTTTAGGTTTTTAAGGTACAATAAGGGGATTTAAAATCATGAGAGTACACATTTCTTAACCTTCTAAATAACTCTCATGGATGAATAAGATGATGCACCAACTTCTCAACCTCTCATAGAGACCCTCATATGAACTTGAAGGTAAATTTTAGTCATTTCATACTTATACAACATGAATATCACTACCATGAATTAAATAAGTGTAAATAAAGAGCATGAGGAAGTTTTGAAAAACACCCTTAGAAACATGTAACTCACTCTATGGAGTGGTGGTCATAGCAAGTCAACCCATAATTCAAAATAGGTGTATGATGTCTAATTTTAAGTCAAAAATAAAATAAAATATAACATAAATGCATGAAGAGGTGGGTGAGTTAAGGTAGTTAAGTCAGAGCTCTCACAAAGATATATAAGCCTTTAAGGAATATATCCACCATCTTCAAGCCCACCAAAGGATAAACATAGCAAAGAATGAAGTTTCATCTCTTCCTACTACACCAAACTTCATTAAAAATATTCATGGGAGAAGACTAATTATTTAGGGAGAGATAAATAGTTATATTTTCCATTGAATCTTCTCTTACATGGTTAGATTAATTTAGTAACATCAACATTCATGAGGTTTTCTATTTCTCTCTATATACACTTATATTTTCAACTTTTATCAAATACTGATGCTTTTTATATTGCAATAACCCATCTAGTCTCAATCTCTCTAAGTGTATGGACTAAAGGGTGCATCAAGAAAGTGGTGGACATACCATTAGTGATTTGTAATATTTTTATCCCTTATTGTCACTTATTACCAATCTAACCAACTCCTAAAAACCATTCCTTAAGCTATTACTCCTCTTTTGTATAGACCTCTAGTCATTTCCCACCTTCCATCACTCTTTTCCTAATATAAAACCCATTTTCAATAGTTTACAGTACTAGGTTGATTGGGTCAACCCTATACTCTTATGGGTGAAAATCATTTAGGGTCTAGGTTGGCTCTTGGCCAACCTATCTTGTAGCCTAGTGAATTTTTATTGATAATAATACCAAGTCGATTGGGTGGACCTTGTCAGCGAAATTTTTTTGGAAGGGTTTAGGGTTAAATTTACCTATATATAAAATATCATTTTTCCATTATTAGATATACATCAAGAGTTATTACTCTCTTGTAATTTTTTACAATCTTCTCTTCTACCATTCTACTTGAGGAGTCTTAGCTTAGGGTTTTTACATGGAGAATCTAGTATTTTGAGGAAGTATTGTATTCTTTGGCCATTATTAGTGATCATTATAAACCACAAAAACCTCTTTTAGATCCATTTTGGCCAAGGGAGGGATTGAGTCTTGACAACTTCATTTTTAGGTAAGTATTATCTACCTTTGATCCTCTCTTTAATAGATAGAAGTATCATAACTAATGGCTTTAAAATAATATTACTCTTCTTATCCATGTATTAGGGTCTTATTCATATCTTAATTGATATTCTCTTATTCATATTTATTTCCATATGTTTACTAACTCCATAATGTGCCACAAGCTTTAATAAGCACTAGATTAGATTTATTTGATTTACTTGTTATCATTAGAGTGAATATGAAAATGTAGGGATTAGTTAGGGTCATTTATTTATTATAATTTACTATAAGATTTAGAACCCTCCCTAGTATTTTTTTTGTGATGAGATAGTCTCTAATTAGGTCTAGCGGATCCACATATTGGTCATGTTCTTGATTATCTAATGTATCCCTAATCAAAAGTGTAAGTAGGATCTATCTTATTTGATTTAGGATTGATTTATAGACTTGATGTATTTATTATTTCATACATTTTAATAAACCCAAAGTGAATCTAGACCTTATACGTTTTCTATCATTTTATTTATTACTTTTCTATATTTCTGATACTAGGTCGATAGGATCAGTATAGTTTCTAACTTTTATGTGCAGGTTTAACACATAGTCATGTCAAAAATGACTCTATTATATTTTTGTAGGTATTTATTATATATAGGCTACTAGGTCTAATAGATCAACATAGTAATCTTATAAGATTCCATAAAACATACTAGCTCAACTAGGTTGTTATAGTCATCTTCCAAGATCCCAAAAAACATACTAGGTTGACTAGGCTAATATAGTCATCTTATAAACTTCTAGAAAAAACATACAATGTTGAATAGGTAAGTACAGTCATCTTCATAGGTTTCATCAAATAAATAAATATAGAACTATGTTGACCTAGTTGACCTAGTTTATAGAATTTACAAGTAGCATTCAAGGCACTTCAACAAGAATTTCATATTCCTCTACATCTTTTAACCCACCAAGGTTTCTTTCTCTATCATTTCAATTATTCCTTACAATTATATTGTTCACAATTTATAGTCTTTAAAACTACACTCATATATCAAAATAGGCCAACCTGGTCAACTTATTTATGTATTTTTTTCTTCTATTTGAAAGACTAGGTCGACACTATGAATCCAATTTTTAAAGACCCTTTTTTAACAATATATTAGTGACACTATCATATCTTTACTATAATTTTTTCATACATTGTCATTTGAACCAACATTGTACTATGTTTCAAATTGAAATTAATAACTAAATTCTAGTAATTACTTCACACTTTTAATTATTTTCATGCTTAGAATAGATCATATAGTCTAATTAGGTGGTTTTTCAATATACTATTTAGTTACACTTTTTTCTCTTTCTTGCACATGATACCAAATCACATAATTTAAAAATGAATTTAAATAATTGTCTACCCAAGGCCTACCTACTTGTATTTCATCACCAAGTGGGAAGCTGATTTGGTTTTCTAGCCAAGTATAAACACATGGTTAATGGTATATATTGGCAAAGCACCCGCCACCCTTATCACTGTAGGATTTTGAAGTGAGGGGGTAAGCCCCAATACCAAGCTAATACCATTACCAACATAGATCTCTTTTAGCCTAAACATCTTGAAACCATACATAGATTGATTTCCATTTCCTTACTTTTAGCCAACTTCCCTATCACATGTAAATTAACACATAATAAGTTAACAACATTCAAGATGACCACTTAACATTTTATTTTCAATTTGATTGCTTTCTCTTTACTCATTGTATGTTATATTTCAAAATACTATATTAGCTAGTGTTGGTACAAGATTTTATGATGTGTGCCTCAATTGGATCATCCTAATTAACCCAATTGATTTTTTTTTCTTTCATTTCTTGATTTAAATTACATTGTAATATTTTCCCATGTTTTAAATACACTATCATTTTATTTGACACATTCTCTTACAGACTATTTATTCCCCTAATTATAATACTAAGTCAACCCAATTGACCATATATCCCTTTTTCTAGTCAAATAATAGTACTAGGTTGACCCATTCAATTCTATACTCTTATCAGGCTCTATTTTCCTTAGTTTGTAGTACTATGTTGACCTAGTCAACTTTGTACTATTATTTCTTATCATGTCTATTTGGCTTAGTTCTCTATTTTTATTCATTAGCATTTTGTTCATTTATCTCAAGTCATCATGAATTCCCCTATCATAATATTCTTGGACAGCCTAAATCCATTTAAATACTATATGGGATGTTCATTTCTCCCTCTCTTTTACTTCCAAGAGAACCCTCACTCTTGAAGCACCTCTTCCCCTTACTCATTGATAGATTGTAACATGGTGAAAATCACAACTCAAAATGAAGTAGGTGAATATGATATTTTTTATACGTATAAAGATAATTCTCATCTTAAACCCCTTCAACATAATGTGGGAGCACATGACACAAGTATATCCAATAATCCCACTAATAATCCATCTTCCAATAACCCTCCTCTTGATACCAATTCTGGGAGTGCTCCTACCAACACCAACCCACCAATTGATATGACTAAAATTCTTACAAAATTCAATAAACAAATGAGCATAATTAAATATTATAACACCTCTTAAATGATACAACTAAAACATCATTCGATCAATATGGATAATCAACCTCTGGCTATCCATCCTCAAGCCAACCTAAATTTCATGCCTCCACCTCTTAGAGATGCCATAGGAAATGTTATTCCTCAATGTATTATGAATAAAAAATGCTTAAAAACATCTAAAATAAACCTTTATCTCTCTTAATTATGTTTTTTAATATTAGTAACATATCTCTAACTATTAAGTATGATGGGACTAAATCCCTGACATCCATTCTCAAAGCCTTTGGAAATATTTATGAAGAGTGGATCCAAACTAATACTTTCACCACAACTTTAATTTTAGTTAAAGCCTTCAATGGTGATGTATTGGAATGGAACATACAAATTCCACAACACTCCATTTATAAAATTGAATGATTTAGTCAATCCTTTACTTAAAAAGTTTTAACATAATGATATTCTTGAAAATTGCCTTAGTCATTTCATCAATGCTAAGCAATCTCCAATCAAATCAAATCATGTTTTAATAAAACAATGGAAATATGTGGCTAATAAATCCAACCATAATATGAATTATGATAATTTATATAAACTCTTAATCACTAATTTAACTCCTCCTCTTCAATATAATGTTCAAACTTTTGATCCCCAAACATTTAATGAAGATCTTGACCCAACTAAATGTCAAGACTTTCTCATGAAGCAATATGAACCTAATCCTAAATTACTTAAAGGATATTTTCAAACTTATACCAATACCATCACCAATAATACTCTTCAAACCAAACCAAGAGTATCCAAAGCTAACACTCCTCCATCTTCTCACACACCACTCACTATGTAGTAAATGAAAGAATATTTAATTCCCTCAAATCCTTTTACTTATCCCAATAATCCTCCTAAGTGGTATGACCCTAGTAAATTTTGTTGGTTCCACACTGACATTGGTCATTCCCATGAATATTATATAGGGATTACTAAATTTTTTATTTCCTACATGCTTGGTGTTTCCTTTAATCATGAAAATCCATGATAAACCTTTATTGTCAAGAATACAATACCGCTTCTCAAAAAAGATAGGTTTCTAAAACTTCTTCTTCCAAAAACCAAAATTCTTTTTCCATAGCTAATAATCAACAAACTACCAGGGATGTTTATGCTATTGATGTTGATTTTGACTAAAATTATTATAATTATTAATATTTTAAAAACTATTAAGGTCAATTATCATCAAAAATCAGATCACAAAGATCTTGTTACAAAACCTAAGAAACCATATGTAGAAGAACAAATTTTTAAGGATATTATAACCATAAATATATCTTTGAAAGCCCATGAGGAACCAAATCCTCATTATGAACCTCCTACCACTTTTATTCCTTCAAAATCTACCTACCTTACATAACTCAAACTTCTTCTTCTAATTCTCATTGGAACTTTCTCAAAGAACTTAACTCCATACCTTTTAAGATTCCACTTATGGAGTTAGTTCATAATTCCTCTGGTCATTACAATTTACCTAAGAAAAAATTATAATAAATTGAAGATCCATCTTATATAAATGAATAACCACCCTCTATTAAACCTCAACCTACCAACGTACATACCATTGAAACCATGTGTCCTTCTTCCAAACCATATATTGAATTTATTGAAGAAGACATGATTAGTGCTGAAATATTTTTTTGTGCTAATGATCTACCACTATTTATTAAAATAGCCACTAATATTACACTTATCCATAAATTTTTAGCTGATGAAGGATCTAGTATTAAAGTGACATCTTTTGTGGCTTATCCAACAACTTGGTTATAATATGGATCATCTCAAGCAAACCTACCTTACCTATTGTGGATTTGATAAAACTAATCAAAATTAACTTGGTTGTATTTGGATTCCCATAAAAATCAAACCTAAGACCCTTTCCACTAAATTTATGATCCTTGATATACCCCTATCTTACAACATATTCCTCATTTATCCTTGGAATCATAAAATTAGGGCCATCACTTCTTATATTAGCCAATTCATCAAATTATTACATAATGGAAAATGGTATAATAATGAAGGTGATCCTAACCCTTTTAGTATTCAACTTCCTAATCCAAAATCTTAATATCACATCCCAACCATTCCTAAGATCAATAGTGCTCCTTTACCTAAGTTCATCAACATCAATGCAAATTTACAAGTCACTCTTGCTAATTCGGATGATGAACCTAATGACTTGAAACATACATTGGATTATATTTCTCCTCATTTGTTACCTCATGACCATACTATTCCTCTCATTTATTATATCACTAATTTTCCTTGAAACTACCTCCCTATACATTGGATTAGCTTCCTCCCTATTTATTATCTCATGACCATACTATTCCTCTCATTGATAAGATCATTGATTTCCCCCACCATGTAATGCTCAAGAGCCTTCTTTACTTGAAGGGACATTTTCATTTAATGATTATGGAGTGGATAAATTATTTCAATATCCTCTCATCATGTCTCCTCAAAAGTTCAATAACATTGGAATTTCACCTTTTAAAACTCCCCCTAAATCTCAAGTATGTAACATTTATCCAACCTATGATGATAACTACATAATAGCCCAAGCTCAATCTCAGTACTTGGATGTTCAACATTATCAAAAACTTTAGATCAAATTCATTCTTTCAATTTGTATGTTCATACTATTTATAAAGATCATGAATTAGATACTGAAGGTCATGTACCTCCTATTAATTATCCCCTTCTTAATACTCCTTGGGTGGTAAAACAAATCATGCCTTCTAAACCATTGGAAAATCCTACCTCTTCTATACCACCTATATATCTCATTGATATATCTAATTCTTCCCCTATCAACACAACTAATGACATACCAATCCCATCTGATCTTTTTACTTCTCATACTCCTCATATTACATTAGATGTCATAGCCATTGATGTCCATCAGATACATTCTAAATATGATCACCATGGTAGTCAAATTATTTATCTCAAAGTATATGTTGATTATTATTGTCTTCTTCCCACTTTGCCTAGTGATGAAGCTATTCGTAAAATACTTCATGCCTGGGAACCTCTACTTCCTTTGTAACATCACAAACTTAGGAATTTTAAAAGTAAATACCCTTGATTAAACCACTTAATTTCTATATTTGACCCCATATATAATCCAATTTCCTCTCTACCTAATTCACCATATCATTTCCAAGATGGAAATACTATGTTTATCAAAGAAATTACTCATATTGAATATCATACTCCATCATGACCTTGACCAAATATAGTTTCTTAAAAACTCTCACCTACTGAGCATGATAAATTTAGTTTATTTTTTGATCAATATCATGATATATTTTCTTGGTTGTATGAGGAAATTCTTATAATTGACCCTAGCATTGTGGTGCATAGCATCATCACTTATCTCGATGCCAAACTTGTGCATCAAAATTACTAGAAATTTTCACCTGTTCCACTTTATGTTAGAAAGAAATTATCAAATTATCTATTCTAAATTTATAAAACCAATTTAATACTTTGAATGGGTTTCTAATATAATTCCTATATGGGAAAAATTCATTATGGTCATTTGCATCTGCATTGATTTCCATAATTTTAATCTTAATTATCTTAAGGATAATTCTACCTTACCTTTGATAGATGCCATTGTTGATTCCATAGTTGGTTATGAAATGTTATCTCTTAAGGATTGATTCTCATGTTATAATCAAATTCATATTAATCTTAAGGACCAACATAAGACCATTTTCACCATGGAATGGGGTACCTATTTATATGATAAAATGCCCTTCAACCTCAAAAATGTTGGAGCCACTTATCAATGAGTAATGATTCATATATTTCATGATCTTATCCATAAAATTATATAAACCTATGTAGATGACCTTATTCATAAATCTAAAATTCATAAGACTCATATTTTTTATCTTTCCATCATCTTGAACCATCTTTTTAAATACCAAGTTAAACTAAATCCTTACAAATGTATCTTTGGTGTTACATCTAGTAATTTTTTAGGATTATAGGTCTCCCTCCATGGCATAAATTTTTAACCTACCAAAATTAGTGATATCATCAACATGCCCATTCCTTATTCCATTGTAGATATTCACACTTATCTTAGCAAACTTAGGGCAATTAGATGATTTGTCCCTAAAATGGTTTACCATATCCAATCCATCAATTTTCTTCTTAAGAAGGGTAATTATTTAGATTGGATATACCCTTGTCAAAAATACTTTGATAACTTTAAAATATAATTTCTTCACCCACCTACACTTCTTACTCCTTCAAATTATTGACCTTTTATCCTATATACTTATTCCACATCCATATCTATTGGGGCACTACTTTCCCAACAAGATGATATCGAAAGAGAGTATGCCATCTATTATATCAATTGAGGCTTTATTGATTATGAGAAAAATTACAAAAAGGATTAATTTGATTACCTTAACATATATTTTATAGATGAAAATCTTCAACATTACATGATTTATCAAACCACTTATGTCATAATTCATTCTGACCCCCTTCATCACTTATTCTCCAAATATTTTATTCCTAAAAATAAAATTGGCAACTATATGGTCCTTATTATGGAATTTTATCTATTAATAGTTACTCAAAAAGCTATCAAAGGACAAATTATAGCCAATCAACTTTCCACAACTCTTGTGCAAGCTACCGATCACCTTCAAGATAGTCTTCTAGATGATAACATTATCTATATTAAAGGTCTCAATCAATATATATCTCTTAAAAATATTACTTTCATAACTTCATTATTTATCTTTAATAAAGTAATATTGACTAATCACATACCCTCCCCGATACTAATAAACCAGAAGTATTCATCAAATAACCTCCTAAAATTAATGTTGACTTACATGAGGATGCTTGGACACTTCACTTTGATGGTGCTAAATGCCTTAAAGGATATGGGGAAGGTTATATTATTAAAATTAATCTTTTAAAAATCATCCATTTATTTTTTCTCTTAGCCTTTTAAATCACTAAAAATATGGCAAAGTATGAATCTTTAATTGTAGGCATGAGAGCTAATCTTGATTTAGATATCCAATACTTGCATGCTTAAGCTGATTCCCAACTCATTAACCACCAAGTCAATAATGATTACCAATGCAAAATAAATAATACCATATATTATCATTAAATTATAACCACTCTCATTTAATATTTAATTTCTTTCACCATTGAGCCTATCTCTAGAGATCACAATTCTATTGTCGATTCCCTCGCTTCTTCAATATCTCTTTTTCATCCATACCAAGTTATTTTTGATCTCACTTTTCTTATCCAAATAAGAAAATATCCATATTATATTAAACCACCTAATTATATTATCTATCACATTGTGACTATCACCATTTGACAAGTCTAATGGTACAAAGACATCATTTAATTTATATAACATCAAACTTATCCTCCCAACCTTGAATCTCATGAAAAGACTTGCATTCATAAAAAAAAATTAAATTAAATATGTATTTTAATATAACATCCTTTAATATCACAATGTTTAATGTAGCTTGATCCATTATGTTATGTAAGATAAGGTCCTTCCTCTTCTTAAATAAGCACATGGGGGAATTTGCGATGACCAATATAGTGGGCATGATATAGCTTGTAAATGCCTATTTATGGCATACTTTTGGCCCACTCTTGAAAATGATGCCATCAAATTTGATAAAAAGTGTACTTTATAAGTTCATGATGATCTAATTTTTTCACCTCCATCTGATCTTGAAATTTTCAAATCTCCCTAAACATTCTCTATGTGGGGAATAGATCTCATCAACAAACCACCTTGATCTCAATATGGGCATGTCTTTATAATTATAGTCACAAAATACTTTACTAAATGGGTAGAAGCTATGCTTCTTATTAATTTGACTAGCACCACCATCTCTAAATTTATCCTTAATAAAATTATTTTCCTCTTTGGTGTCCCTCATACTATCATTTTAGATAATGGTGGTAATTTCAAAAGCAATGATGTTAAATAGCTCTATGTTAAATTTGAAATCAATCACAAATTATCCACACCCTATCATCCATAATGTAATGGTTAAAATGAGGCCAAAAAAAAATTATTAATAAAATTCTCCAAATTATAATTCATGAAACCCACATATATTGGCATCTTCATCTCTATCTTGCTCTTTGGTCCTATTAGACTAGCATATGTACTACCACTAGGGAAGTAACATTCTCTCTAGTCTATGGTTTTGAATTAGTTATTCCATTAGAATTTGAGCTTCCCTTGCTCCATATCTCTTCATGGTATTGTAGCTAATGAAAAATTATGTGAATCTCACCTTCATGCACTCGATCTCCTTGATTAATGTCATCTTTCATCTTTGCAACATAATTACCAATACAAGGCTCGTATTGCCAAACAACATAACAAACTTGTTAAAGTTAGCATATTTAATGTTGGTGATCTTGTCCTTAAATTAGAATAAACTCATGAAAAAGAAGGTGAATACACCTAAAAATGGTGGGGGCCCTATTTATTCAAATATATTCTTGGTCTAAATACCTATCACCTTCAAAGAGCCCACCAATTCATAATTCCTCAAGAAATATTTTACCTAACCATTCCCTTATTTCATGATATTTATATATTTTATCTCTATAACACTTTTTATAGGTTATTTTTTCAACTCTCACCCTAAGTATCCATTCTCTCTTCTCACAAACCTTAGTCCTTCCTTTTGGCCTTTTGGTTTCCCTTTTTCTCATGAGTTGCATTGTAAAATCATGGATAGGACCCAATATTCCTCATGATATACTATATTTTTCTTTGTTTATATACATTTTACGCACTTTTTGTCACCCCTTGGGTTTATCTTTTGTGAGTTTTAGTGTAAGAACATGGATAGGACCTAGCTTTCCTCACAAATACCATCTTTTTATTATTACATCTATTTTTCCAATGCTTTTTGGCACCCTCATGGGTTTCTCTTTTATGATTTTTAGTGTAAAACCATGGATAGGACCTAGCCCTCCTCATAAAATCATCATCTTATCATTCCTTTTCTAAAATGTGTTTTTCAATGGTTATGAGTTTTTAATTCTTATTCTCAAGCTTAAGCTTTTACTTCTTTTTATAGATGGAATTTGCACAACAACCTGTGTTAACATGTTTTATTACATTTCCCTCATTGTTATGATAAGTAATCACACTTTTATGTCATTATATTCATTTTTCACCCTTTTTCACATTTTTTTCAATTTGAAGTAATTCAAACTATTTTATGTTTTGTTCATCTTGATTTCCTTTCCTTTCACTCCACATTGGATAAGACAAGGTCAAAGTCAAGATAACACTTTTATTTCACCTAAATTTATGAGACTCCTAGACATCATGTTCTTTGAAGTTCTCTCTCTTAGAAATAAAGTCCCAAGTATTCAAATAAAAGTCATCTTTAGCACCCATGTTTGGTTCTATGAATCTATATGAAAGAAGTATAGAAAAAAAATCATGAAAGTTAAAATCCAAATCATTTGAAATAAAATACAATGATATACAAAAGGCAACATAAAAATTCAAAAGTCAAAATAACACCAAAAGATTTGATTAAAAACACATCTCCTATCTCTAATCAAATCTCAAATTCCCCAATTGGCCTCATAATACTGTTGAGGTTCATTAGGGTATGGTAGGCTAGTAGATTGGATTAGGAGAATTTAAAAACTCTATGGTGGTACCTACTTTCTCACACAAGTACCAAATATTTAGAGTAGACCAAAAAATCTATAAGGGGTCCTAAGGAATGGGGAACATGTTGTGGGAAAGTATGTCTATTTTAATTTTCATGCATATAACCTTCATAAGATGATCTACATACTATTGTTTTTAACATAAGACTTGTGTCGATAAGATAAGTGATTTAGAATCCTTAAGGTCAAAAGTTCTCTTGTTTTGATAAACCTAATTTATGTGTCTGACTTTGATAAATAATTACCCTACCTTGATTTTTCCTTCATTCTCCCCTCCACCCATTTCATTTCCCCCCTTAATAGGTATGTGTGATTATAAATCTATTTTCCCTCTTCTATACTTTCTTATTCTTCACATATTAAAAACATGCCATCAATACTTTTTTTTTAGTTTCATCTCTCCTTAGAGTAAAATAATATGTTTGGTTGACTAGGATTCATTTTCTTTACACCATGGCTCTACATTTATAAACATAATTTGATTTCTTTTACCATTAGTAATTCTTGTACTACCCTTTTTTTGAACACCTAAGTTTTTTTCTACTTTCATGTACTTTTTCCATTGTTTAGTGAGGTTGGCTTGTAACTTGTCACTCATCCATGTTGTTTTCCATTTTATGTACCTTTTTTTCCATTGAAGATTGAGTAATGATTCTTACTACTCACTCATCAATGTTGTTTTACCATTTTTTTTCTTACCCATCTTTGTTTAAGTAAGGATTGTTACTACTTTCATATTGATGTTTTATTACCATGTTTTTGACATGTATCCTTGGTTTGAATTAATGAGTTTGTCTTTCTTAATTAAGGTTTATTTGTTTGAGTTTTTTTGATCTTTAGTACCCTTAGATTTTTGGTTACCTAATTTACTCTAAATTTTGACTTGGTCATCTGGTCTAACATAACATTATCACCCTATCTTGCCAAATTCCCAGGTACATCTCATCCACATAACACCATTTATCTTGGTTTTCATACATTTATTTGTTTTTACTCTTTAGTTTTTTATTCTTGGGTTTGTTTAAGGTAGTCTCTACACTCTCCACAATAAAAAAATACAAAAATAATAGATAACCATCCAAAGATAAAGGTATTTCAAGGTACACACTACATTTACTTTTTATTTATTTCCCTTTAAATAATTTAATTTCAATTATTTTGGCTTTAAAAATATTGCAACTTTTTTAGCCTCAACATTGTGTGTTACTATGTTATTTCTCAAAGCACCATCCCCTATTGCACCTGAGTGATACATGATAAGCTTAAAGTGGGACATATATATACACATAATATTTTCAACTATTACCAAATACTGATGCTTTTTATCTTGCATGCACTCATCGAGTCTTAATATCTTTGAGTGCATGATTTAAAGGGTATATCAAGAAAGGGGTGGGAGACCATTGGTGATTTTTAGTATTTTCATCCCTTATTTCCACTCATTACTAAACCAACTAGCTCCTAAAAACCATTACCTAATCTATTAATCCTCTTTTTCACATTTTTATAGTCATTTCTCACCTTCTATCACTCTTTTCCTAACCTAAAACCCCTTTAGATAGTTTACAATACTAGTTTAAATGGGTTAACCTTGAAATATTATGGGTGAAACTCATTTAGGGTTTAGGTCAGATCTTGGTTGACCTAACCCATGATCTAGTGAATTTTTATCAATAATAGTACTAGGTTGATTGGGTCGACCCTATCTACTAAAACTTTTGGAAGGGCTTAGGTTTAAATCTACCTATATATACACGATCATTTCACCATTACTAGAGAGAAATAAAGAGTTATTATTCTCTTGTATTTATTTATGATATGCACGTCCACCATTCTACTTAAGGACTCTCAGCTTAGGTTTTCTACTTGGAGAATCTAATATTATGGATAAGTTTTGGATGTTATAGCCTTTCTTAGTGATCCTTAAAAACCATAACAACCTCTTTTGAAGCCCCTTTGACCAAGGGAGAGATTGAGTCTTGACAGGTTCATATTTTAGGTAAGTATTTACTAACTTTGGTCCTCTCTTTAGTATGTAGAAGTAGCATAAGTAATGGCTTTCAAATAATATTACCCTTCTTCTCTATGTATCAAGGTCTTACTCATACATATCTTAATTGAGATTCTCTTATACATGTCTATTTCCATTTATTTACTAATCCCCATATTGTCCCTTAAGATTTGGTGATCACTATATTAGATTTATTTTCTTTACTTGTTATTAGTATAGTGAATATGAAAACATAGGGCTCAGTTAAGATTATTTCTTGATTTTTCTTGATTAGAGGATTTGGAACCATCCCTAGTATTTTTGTTGTGATAAGATATCCCATAATTAGGTTTATCAAATACACATATCAGTCATGTTCCTAATTATCTAATGAATCCCCAATCAAAAGTGTAAGTATGATCTATCTTATTTGAGTTATGATTGATTTATAAAATTGATGCATTTTTGATTACATACACTTTATTACTCTCTCTAATATCCATTTATTGTATATAGGATTAAAAATAAATTACTCATCATCCCTCCTTTTGGGTATGATAAGACTCTACTCTTTTTGAGACTTGTAATGATAGCTTGATGCCTTGAATCTAATAAAATTGATGTTTACATCTTATACCTTGTTAATTTACTTTAGCATTGTGTAAATATTATCTATTGATATTCAATTTTGGATGTTTCCTTATTTTATGTTGTTGTCCTCTCATTTTGTTTGCCCTCATTTGTAGGTTGTATGTTGTGTAGATACCTAACTTCATGCAAATCACTTATGTAAATGTTAAGAAAGTTACATGTGTTATAGGAGTTGTTTGTTTTTTCATCATTTTTATATATTTATTATGTTGATAAAGTGATTGGAGCATATCTCCAAACTTTTGTGCATCATCTATTTTAGTTTTAGTTTAATTTATATTCCATTTTCCTTAATAAAGCATAGTTATACCTATAAATGGATCTTTTTATCACAGTTTTAGGTCTACAATTGATCTTAAATAAGGTACATCTAATTTAGGTAGGAGTTGGCCTTCTCTAGAGGTTCATCCCAAAGAACCAAGATCCCATACCTTAGGTATGATCCCATTATTTCCATTGGATAAATTCATTGAATAAATAGGTTCATGATCCAAGTAATAATAGTTTATAGCACACCCAGTAGGACAAAGCTCTATAGGATTAAATAATTTAACTAAGGACTTGGTGTTGATTTTTAATAGGATACAATATTGAAGTAACTTTATGTCACCTAGTGACTCCATAAATTTCTTATCTTAGATCAATCCTACACTTTTATGCCAAAGAAAACAAGGGATTCTACAAGAGTGACTTGTTTTTAGTTTGTTGAATTATATTTATCCCCTAAAATAATAAAGACTAAATTGTAAAGGTCTCCTAAAAAAAGAGAAAGAGGTTCCAAAAAATGTTCTCTAAGGGCTCAATCAACACCTCTTTTTGGTACATTTCCTAGACCAAGAGGGAGTCTACATCTTATTTATCATATGGTATCCCAAAGAAATTAGTTGATTTTTCTATTCAATGGAGGCATCCTCTTATCACTTCAATAAATTGATGGCATCCCAATTTTATATCTAAAGAGCATTTTGTCTTTCACTAGTGAGGATACTACCACTCCTATAGAGTTTATACAAGACATTTCCAACATTTGTGCAATCCATAATGTCATTGAATACAACATGTCCATGAGACTCCTTGATACATCCTTGAAAATAAGGGCTCTTCAATGGTATAAAGGGATGCAACCTGACACAATAAACAAATGAGAAGAGTTTGGAGAGAGACTTTGCAAATAATTTAAATACAAGAGTGTTCATATTTATCTTGTAGAACAACTTACTACCATCAAGGGAGAACTTCATGAATATATGGTGGATTTCAACTTTATATTTTAAAAAACCTGGGATATAATCCAACCCTTGTTTAATCCCACTCAAAATACCATTTTATTTTACTGATTGAGGGCTTTAAATAGTGACATTGTTATCATGATATAGTATATGGGAGGTACTATGTTACCAATTACATATGAAATTACCATAAGGGATAAAATAATACTAATTCAAGTGGGAAATATTACCCCTAGACCTCCAATACCTTTATTTCCTAAAATTTCATCAATTCATCCTAATTTAGCATCTATTCTAGTAGAAAACAACCAATCAACTCAGCATGCTTCCCCTCCCAATGAGTTACACGAAGCAAATACATTGATACTAAGCTTTGGAAACCAATTAGTGGCCTTAAAGAGATATTAAAATAAACATATCATACCATATCAATAGTACAATCAGCCATATTAGACTAATAGATAGGTTTATAAAGGAAATCCATAAGATCAAGGCCAAATCACACATGTTTAGGCCCTATAATATGTCAAAATCCCAATGTTTCAAACATTTCAAATGTGATTATACCTATGAAAAATAACATATTTAAAGATTATGGGTGGTTTTACCCCGTGCAATTTTAATCACAATCAAACCACATGTCCAAATTGAGTGCTCAACCAAGCCTTGATGGTCCAAAGCATGTCACTTTCTCAAGGGAAATCAAGTGAATCAGGTTCATAAGGAAGATAAACACATGAACAAGCACAAGTGTAAGGTGAGTCCAATATTTTTAAATTTCAACAGAGTAAATTTTATGCCATAATTTAAAATGAGGTCTAAAAAAAATCAAGCACTCCAATTTCCTCTGTGTGTGTGTGTGTGTGTGTGTGTGTGTGTGTGTGTGAGAGAGAGAGAGAGAGAGAGAGAGAGAGAGAGGAGAGAGGAGAGAGAGAGAGAGGAGAGAGAGAGAGAGAGAGAGAGAGGAGAGAGAGAGAGAGAGAGAGAGAGAGAGAGAGAGAGAGAGAGAGAGAGAGAGAGAGAGAGAGAGAGAGAGAGAGATGAGAGAGAGAGAGAGAGAGAGAGAGAGAGAGAGAGAGAGAGAGAGAGAGAG
This sequence comes from Torreya grandis, assembly GCA_037957365.1. NCBI lineage: Eukaryota > Viridiplantae > Streptophyta > Pinopsida > Cupressales > Taxaceae > Torreya > Torreya grandis. The sequence continues at coordinate 1,889,568 of JARHVA010003438.1, forward strand.
AGAGAGAATACAACTATTGGATCACCTCAAGTATAATAAAAATAGAATTTTAAAAAGGATGATATATTAATTATTTCCCAAAGGCACTTATTGAAATAAGATTTAAACCACATTTTCCATGAAGTAATATCAAGTAAAATAGATATTATTACTCACTTATGTGAATTGTTGTAACGAACCCTGTCATGTCCTAAGACTTGCTTTGATAAACACAATGGAAACACTCTTAGGTGTGGGTAACCTATAGTAGAATTGAATATCTAAATAATTATATCTCCTTTTTAGATAAAATTTAACCTACTTTAAGATCAAGTTACAACCCCTAAACCTACACTTGAAAAGCCAAATCTAAGATACAACTATTTTTTGTCAATAAAAGGGAGAAAAGAGAAGTTGAAAAGTGAGAATGAGGAAATGCACCAAGTTTGATTATCTTCTCCACTCACTATAAAAAAAATAATAGCTATCTTTGAAAGAATAATTTTATTTTCACACTCTCACAAACATACTATAATATAAGTATGATGATTGAACAAGCTTGCATAAGGGTTGTAGTGTCTACAATTTCTTTTTAAATGGACCAAAAAAGACTAACGCGCATCTAAAATTGACCTCAAAATAAATAAAAGAGACTAAGAACCACAAAATGTAATTTAAATTATGAAGTATATAGTGAGACAGAAAGTAAAGAGCGGCAAGTTTAGTATTTTATTGATATTTCAAGGCCTAAGCTAGCATTACAAGTCTCCAAAAGAATAGAGTCTTGTCATACTCAAGAGGAGAGATTACCAATAGGGAATTTGTAGTCCAATATATAAGAAATGAGATTTGAGAGAGAAGAGAAAACACTACCAAAATACATAAATGTAGCTTTTAAAACATATTGTAAACTATTCAAGAGAAAACTTAGTGTAAATTAGGATAATTGGGCCTCCTTTAATGTAGTAATCCTTTTATCATGATGATTCTCCAAGGAAGGTGTCATAGTATTGGAGGAAAAGGCCTTACTAATATTATCATCCTTTGGAGTGATTTTAGAAGGTGGATATGATCCCATAGGGATACTCCACTTGAGAAACTGTATTGATTGATTTTAACTCACCCTCTCTTCATACTTATATGTAAAATCATGTTGCATGCTTGATTTAGAAATAACACCCCTATGCCATTTGGAGAATTAAAGGTTGAATTATCATGATGGTCACTCCATGGAAGAGTTACATGTTTATAGGATCGAATTTTCAATGCTTTATATCTCCATCATGTCCTTAATGAACCTTAATCTCACATATGGTCATGCTTAGCAAGCCATATGAGCATAATTGAACTAAAAATAAGATTAAAAATTACATGGTAGTATTTAAGAAAGGTAAAAATGCTGATTTAGTGTCCTATTTCCTCATGAGGACTCCTTGAGAGAATTAATAAACTTGTATCGTCATGCTTGACAATCCCATATAATCCTCTTATCCCCTATGAAAATCTAAAACAAGCTTTTTCACAACCTCAAGAGGATCTAAAATACATATTGCACATTGAAACATGGTGTTTGGGTCATTCTTAGGATAAAGACCTTCCTTTATATCTTGAATCATCACCCTAATAAGTGTCTACAACTCTGTTATTTCTCTCCTCAACTTGCTTATAAATAAACCTTGACTATCAAAAAGGCTCATAGAAACTTATAGTCTTATGGTCTGATGTTGAAATTCAAACCTTGCATTAGTAGGCATATATTATTCATGAGTAGCCTAAAATATTATTTTGGCCACTATAAATGACTATTTAAACCTAGTCAATGGTCTGTAGAGTTCCTCATGAGGTCTTGAAACCTTTTGAAATTTTGACAACCATTCTTGATTGTTGCAAGAATCCTACCTACTTCAAACTATGATTTGAAAAACTAACTTTAGATAAAATCCAATGATCAAATTTATTTCTCAAGAATCATGAATGTTTTGATTAGTTTTATACTTCCATATAAGACCTTATTATGACTTAGGACTTCAAAACCTATGGCATATCCCTCTTTTCTCAAGCCTAGAACTTCATATAAGGGTTTTGAGATCATGAAAACTATCCACCTCCTCACTTGTGATCTACAAGACTCTTTAAGATTTAAGGACCATATATTCATTTTATCTAACAAGATCATTCTTGAAATATGAGGAACATAGAGGTATTTATATCTTCTTGTTACCTGATGGGATTTCATTTGTCATGTGCGCATTCATATTGATATTTGTCTTTGGTATTCAAAGAACTCATTTTCTCCTCAGTCTATGAGGAATCTTTTTGAAAACCATGAATCTACTTATAGCCTGATTTGTAAGGTAGTAGATTCAAGGGAGAGTCTTAGGCTTTCTTTAATACCATTCATTAGGAGAGAACATTTCAATATCATTTAAAATCTCTCTTCTTATAAGTATAACTATGATCTTCCTCAAGGTCAAACTTCATTAAAACCATGTAACTCAGTTATAGGCAAGCAAATAATAAATTTAAAACATGTGTTTGAAAATTTACTTGATTTTTATTATATCCACCAGTAAGTCCATTAGAACATTGATATAGTTTTTAAACCCTTAGATCTAGAATTATAGGCTTAAGCTTTCACCTGGTCAATGAATAACTTGCATGAAACATGAGAGGGACTAAAAATGTAACTCTATCCCCTCTTCAATCATCATGAAAATATTTATAACAAGCTTACAGGCCTTTTTACAATTTTATTATGGGCTTAAAATTTTTTTACTTCCACAAACTCTTAAGAACCCTCTTGGAGACCATGGTTTTTCATAAAATCCTACAACATTGATAATCCATCAACAATCTATCTACAACCTAATTGGCAGAGTAGTTGGATGTAAGGAAAGGTCTTGGGCTTATTGGTGGTCCCTCTATTTATAGTTTAACATATTGAAACATATTGAAGATCCATTATTTATATATAGTCATATACATCCTCCATAAACCATTATTTTCCATGTAATAAAATAAATTCACTTAAATGTTGAATTATGACTTTATTGAGTTGCTTGTAATCAATATTGGGATTATTAGAAATAATTCATAGCCCTATTTGTTCATAATTTAATTATGAACACCTATAAATTATTCTTAAATACATCCTTATTACTCTCTAATTAACATACTAACCCATGCAACTCCTAAGAAGAGATGGCACATCCATGAAAATTGCTTATAGATGCCTAAGATGAAGGTTTGAGGCTAGTTTTACCATATTTTGAGGTCCATATGTATGTTTTTAATATTTTAAGGACTATGAGGGTCTAATTTTAGTGTCCCCAAATTTATGATAAAGTGATTTAATTAATTTAAGTTGTCCAAAAATTAATATTAATTTAAAAGGATGACTTTAATTAATTAATTTTAATTAATATGGAAATAAAATATTAAATAAGTTGGCTTCTTCTGGAAGATTCCTGGGAGCCTTTAAAAGAAGTTGAGGGCAAAGCAATTTTTATCTTTTGTTGCTTAAAAATTTGGATGCATTATTGTGAAGCTTGAATCTCTGATTCGGCTAAATCTCTGCAGATGAAAACCTAAAACAGATTGGAGAAGAGTTGGACAAAAGCCTAGCTCTTTTTAGGGATGGATTCATGATAAAATTCATATTGAGCTTATTGATCAGATCTGGGGTTTCAATAGTTATTCACTTTGATAAATCAATGGCTAGAAAGGACAAAATACAGAGGTTTCTAGGTATTTATTTCATTAGTTTTTGATTTAGAAAAATATAGATCTTCAAATCAGGGGTCCAGCATATAGGCTGTGCTATACTATATTTCACCACTATATGGAATCCACACAAATCAGTACCAAGCCATACCAACTGAATCATAGATTGAAGAAGGGTGTTGTTCGCAATTGCAGGCCACAGGGTAGTGCAGAGACCGACATCGACCGACTGAAGACCGATGTCGGTAGAGTGGTCAACCGACATCAACCAATGATGATAGTATAACCAACATCGGTGACTGTGTTTTTGACACAGTGACCAGATCTACATAGATCCAGGGTTTATTTCTAGTTTGTGTAAATATTAGGTTTTCAAGACCATATTTGTGATATTTTTATTTTCATGATAGAGGCTTGATATTGTAATTGTCCAAAAAAATAATAAGTTCATTGATTAGCCAATTGAAACTTTATACTGTGATTTATCTATTCATTTGAATTTATCTCCAAAATTACATCTTTATTCATGTTAAAACATCAAAAAGGGTAAAATACAGAAAAGCAATCCAAAATATTTAGTTCCTAAATTTAAAGGGAAATAGGGGATATTTTAGTGGTATCAGAGCCAAGCATCTTGCTAGCCTGTAGGGGTGAATATATTTTATCTTTATGCATTAAGGAAGATTTGATATAACCCATAGATACTTTACACGTAAAAGAGCTCAGTACGAGCATCAGTTGGGTATAGAATAGGAACCTATCATGGTAGAAGAACAGGGGGATGCTCGAAGAAATTAGGATGAGGTAGAAAGAGAGATGATGAGGACTCTCATCACTACTCAGTCTAGGATTGTTCAGGCTTTAGACTAATTACAGGATACCAGGGAATGTTTAGAGGTGGATAGACACAGACGCAGGAGGAATAGATCAGTTTTAGTGACAGGTAGTCATCATAGCCATCAATCCAGTCAGCATAGTCATCGGTCCCATTCTTCAGTTGGGAGCTCCCGTCATTCCTCCAGGTGACATCACCATCATATGCCTAATCCAAATAGGCCATTACTTCCCTAGTTCATACCAGGTGAATAGCCAGTGTAGGTGGAACCACCCGAGGTTGGATTTCAAGAGTCAGTTTTGGTGGTCACCGCTAAGTGGAGAGCTCTACCTCTAGAGGTTCAGGAAGTCTTTCCTCTTCCTTAATATTGTACACAACATAGAGATGCAACTAGATTTAGAGGAGATCATGGTTATAGACCACCCTAGCAACAGAACTATGGCCTCAATCAAGCTACTGGGAAGATCACATTCGCTACATATGATGGTATGGGTAGTATGAGTGCATGTGTTTAGGTGCACAAGCTAGACATATATCTATCCTTGAGACCCATGCCTGAGCGTGAAGCTATTCAGTTTGCTATCTTACATTTAGATGGGGTTGCCTATGATTGGTGGCATCATGGATTGGTCACCCAAGATCATGCCTTAATTTATTCCTATGCAGAGTTCACTGAATGACTCATTACCCAGTTTGATTGTAAGGACATAGAGCTCTACTATAGAGAGTTGGCACGTCTTAGACAGACTAGATAGGCAAAAGCATATGTTAATGAGTTTTAACATATTGCAGTTATGGTACCTGATATGCCCTAGAGGCATAGCATGATGTTATTCATTGAGGGATTATAGGATAGACTTAAGGGTCTGGTACGTGCTTTCTAACCAGCCACTCTTAAGGAGGCCATTGATGTGACATTGAGACTGGATACTGTTCCCACTTCTTATCAAGTCAATAAGAAACCAGTCATAAACTCTCAACCTACATAGAAGGCCAACATGCCATAAACTAAAGAAGGGTCATCTTCTATAAACCCTTGGATGAATCAAGAGACAAGGAGTGATTTGAGAAGGAAAAAGTTATGTTTTTCCTGCAAAGATCCATGGGAACTAGGACACCGTTGCATGGGTAAAGGAAAGGTTCATTTGATTGAGGTGACTTCTGAGTTAGGGGATGAGGAGGTTCGTAATACTGATATTGAGGATAATACAGAAGATGTTGAGCAAGTTCAGACATAGTTAGAGTTAGACACCCCTGAGCCTTTGGCATCAGCCAAAGTAATTATGGCTACCCTCTCCAGTTATCCTAACTTTCATGCCTTTCAGTTGAAAGGTACACTTAAGGGCAAGTGGGTCGTGAGCTTGGTAGACATAGGTGCTACACATAACTTTATTGACCAGAAGTTAGTGGAAAGGCATGGATTATAGTATGAGAAGTTTGGTGGTTTTGGAGTAAAGGTGGAAGATGGTGCAGTTTTGGGTTGTACCAAACGGATTTCACAGCTTAGTATTGAGATGGGGGATTACACTCTAACTGATGAATTTTATTTTCTTCCTTTAGAGGATTATGATGTGGTCTTGGGAATGCAATGGTTACAAGGCATTGGGAATTACATTATTGATCACCACCGTATGCAGTTAGAGTTCCTTTTTGGGAGAAAGAAGACTATCTTGAGGGCAACGCTAGATGGAGGACCTAAGGAGGTGTCATCTCACAAGATGGAAACTCATTTAATGGGTGATGAGGTAAATGATTATATTTGTTGCATGACATCTTCACTCCCAATTATGAGTCATCATCCTTATGGGGATTTGGAGAGCATGATAATTAGAGTAGTGCAGTGGTCTTTTACGAAGACTAAGGTATGTGATGGTGAGTTTGTTAATTACATATTGAGAATTATCACACTACTCTCTAGGAGAAATAAGGAGAATTTATTCACAGATATTTTGTAGCATAGTGTTTCAGATAGTAGAGTTTGCAAATTTCTGAGAATGATATGGGATCCTAGAGGTTGGTGTTGGGTATCAAGGGCAAATTGCTTGAGGACAAGCAATCTCAAGGAAGGGAGGACTGTAATGTCCCCAAATTTATGATAAAGTGATTTAATTAATTTAAGTTGTCTAAAAATTAATATTACTTCAAAAGGATGACTTTAATTAATTAATTTTAATTAATATGGAAATAAAATATTAAATAAGTTGGCTTCTTCTAGAAGATTCCTGGGAGCCTTTAAAAGAAGTTGAGGGCAAAGCAATTTTAATCTTTTGTTGCTTAAAAATTTTGATGCATTATTGTGAAGCTTGAATCTCTGATTTGGCTAAATCTCTAAGGATGAAAACCTTTAATAGATTGGAGAAGAGTTGGATGAAAACCTATCTCTTTTTAGGGGTGGATTCGTGATAGAATTCATATCGGGCTTATTGATCAGATCTGGGGTTTCAACAGTCATTCACTTCGATAAATCAGTGGCTAGAAAGGACAAAATACAGAGGTTTCTAGGTATTTATTTCATTAGTTTTTGATTTATAAAAATATAGATCTCTAGATCAGGGGTCCAGCATATAGGCTGTGTTATACTATATTTCACCACTATACAAAATCCACACAGATCAGTACCAGGCCATACCAGTTGAATCACAGATTGAAGAAGAGCACCATTCATAGTTGTAAGCCATAGGGTAGTGCAGAGACTGACATCAGTCGATTGAAGACCGATGTTGACAGAGTGGTCAACCAACATCAACCGATGATGGCAGTATAACTGACGTCGGTGACTATGTTTTTGACACAGTGACCAGATCTGCATAGATCCAGGGTTTATTTCTAGTTTGCAGAAAAATCAGGTTTTTTAGACCATATTTGTGTTATTTTTATTTGCATGATAGAGGCTTGATATTGTAATTGTATAGAAAAATAATAAGTTCATTGATTAGCCAATAGAAACTTTATACTACAGTTTATTTATTCATTTGAATTTATCTCCAAAATCAGATCTTTATTCATGCTAAAACATCAAAAAGGGTAAAATACAGAAAAGCTATCCAAAATATTTAGTTTCTAAATTTAAAGGGAAACAGGGGATATTTCACTAATAATGGTTTGAGGGACCTTATGTGAATTCCATTTGGTTTATTGAATCTCATTGTGGATCTATAACCCTCAAGAATACCTAGCCAAAACCTATAATCTCTTGAAATTATTCGTGTTTGATGGATTTTATGTTTGGTTTAGACTAGAACAACCATTAATGAGGTTGATAAAATTGTTATATGTTTCAATAATCCCATCGTATCATGTTCCAATGCATTAACCTTCATAAATCCATACAATCATGTGCCTTTAAAACCAAAATCTATAAATTTCTAGGTCTTGCAACCCATGTTCATGGCTAATCTTCATGTGTTCTTCATAAAATCTATCATTTATTTTATGTATGGATACTATACTCATTTAATAACCTATAAATAAGGATAATATATCATAATCCCTCTAATTCCATGGTGTTTGACTCTTTAGAGACCTAAATTAACCTATAAAATAGGATAATAACCTTATGCTTGAATCTATAAGCTCTAAAAACATTAAGAAACCTTGAATTTGGTGGTTTGAGTTTGATATCCCCCTCAATACACCAAAAAAATACTTTTTAAACAATTAATATACCATGATGCTTTTTAGAGGATAATAGTTTTACTAAGATCAGGTGCACTCCCCCACATTGGGAGAATTGAATGCCATTAAGGGAATAAAATGGAGGGAAATAACTAATTTCAATGCCTTTTTAACCATTTGGTATAGATGGAAAAGTTGGTGAAGATATTTTTAAACATTTAAATGACTATATAAACCTTTAAGAGTGTTTAAGATTATCTATAATGACCCTAATGGCTTCTAATGGGACCTTTTGATGTGTTTATGACCCTAGGAGTGTTCTTAAGCACTTTCTACTTTATTTCTCATTAAACAAATGGGTTAATCATTTAAAATATTATCAAGGTGCTCATCAATTACTTAGACTTATTTTGAATGCATTTACCCTTGAAAATTAATTCACATCTTCAATAATGAAATAGGCCTTCCTAAGACATGACCTTAAGGTGCCCTTTAAAACCTCTAATAAGATATTTCATTTACATCAACTTCGATGATTCTAGGAATGAAATAAGGACTAACAAAGTTAATCAAGTCTTAAAAAAGACCATAAAAAACATTTTTACATTGATTAATCCTCTAATGACAAATTTATACCTAATATTAAACCCACTTAATCATAATGAAGATGTATACAACTACTCATGCTCAACTAGTTTATTGAAAGAAAAAAAACCTCTCTAAGTGTGAAAGTGTCTTAGGGACCAAGGGTGGATATAATGTCCAAAACCAACCAAAATAATAAGATGGTGGTAAGATTAGGAAACCACCTCCATTCTACATATCATTGATTATTATTAATCACCTAGTACATAATTTTATGATTGATTATAATGAAATTAGCTTAGTTATGCTTATGAAAATAGTTTATATGATAGGTTTAGAGTAGACTCCAACCTCAAAAGGAGTTATCTAGTCTGATGGTACATTTATCAGAACTATTAGCATAATTAAGAACTTTACCCTTACCTTACATGCTTTCCCAAGCCTCTCCATCTCCCAAGATGTTTTAGTCATAGACCTTCACCCTTATTTTTTGTATTTATAGGGATTTCACTACAAATATGGGTGGGTATCTATCCTCAAATTTGTCACACATTTTTCTTATGACTAGGTGTGGTACCAAAGTAACTATCAAAGCTAAGCCTATTTATAAAGACCACATTTGACAATATTATCCCAATCTAATCCCCATGAATTATACTATGTATGATCAAGATTATATTGTCATCCATTATGAGATTAATATATATTTTGAGTAATTTATTGATATCCTACTTGATGAGTGGGAAAATTATAACTATGGTTTTAATCCATATGATAAAGTGGAGGATATAAGATTTGGTACTTATTACATCTTTAAAGAAGACACAATTCTACAAAATCTTGTGAGGTCATAAAAGGATTTTTGAGGTATGTGGAAATTATTTTTTATGTTTCATGGAGAATAAATGGTGATATTTAAAGTATTATGTTGATAAAACATTGAAAACATAAGTACTTTTTCTCATATAGGCTAGTTTAGATACACTAATAATGTATCTGATTATGAGGCATTGATTTAATGCCTCTAGTTGGCATACAAAAGAGGAATACAAATGTTACAAGTGTTTAGTGATGTTTAGATAGTTTTAAATCACATTAGAGGCAAAAATACATTTAAATACAATTTTTAAGGCATATAAACATAGAGTGTGGGATCTCATTGAAGATTTTGATGCCTTTAATATTCAAGTTATGCCTAGAACACAACATTTTGATGCTAATATGCTTGCTACTATGGGATATCAATATATCCTTCCCCATGATGTTATTAAGTATTAAAAATAGATTTTCAAACTAGTGGTTAGACTTGTAGTTGTTGATAATAATGGTAATTGGTGAATATTTGAGAATGATGAAAAAATCATTGATTTTCTACAAGAGGAGGAAAAAATCTTAGCCAAGAACCAACATAGGCTTCAAGATCAATATGAGGATTATATTATTCAGCTAAAAAGTAACAAGTTTCCTAAATGGTTGGTTACTTTAGAAAACATGTTCAATTTAAGTGATCATCTCAAAGGTGAGAAAAGGAACATGGCAATCAAGGATGAGAGATATGAACTAGTTGTTATCTCCATTGGTAATATTTTTAAGGGTGGTAAAGTATGTGCAAAATTTGAAAAATAATATTTTATCTACCTTTATAGGAGGTATGATGACATATTTTATTTTATTTACCAAGACCTTAGAGGCTTTGATCTAGACTTGGTTCAACAAACATTGAGCTATACCCCAAAACAAAACTAGCTAGGTTGAATCAAAGACCAATAAACCCAAAAATTGAACCTTTGATGAGAAAATATATAAATAAAATCATAGATTCCAACATCATATTCCCCATTAAGTATTCCTCATGTGTGGCCAACCTATTCCCAGTTAGAATAAAAATGGGTAACTTGTCCTATGTGTGGACTTTAGGGACTTGAATAGAGAATCTCTTAAAGATCACTACCACATTCCACTTATGGAATAAATCCTTTAAACTATATCATGGGATGAGAGGTTTTCAATCCTTGATGTATATTCAAGATATAATGAAATACTTGTGCAATAATGTGATTAATAAAAGACAATTTTTAACACCAAATAGGGTATTTTTGCCTACAAAAATATGCCTTTGGGGTTGAATAATAATGGTGAAAAATTCCAAAGAACTATGGACATGGAATTTAAGGGACTTAAAAATTATATGATCTTTGTGTATTTAGTTTATATAAATATTTTTTCTAACCATGAAATTGATCACTTAGATCACTTGAGGCAAGTTTTTAATAGGTGTAGAGAGTTTGGGTTGTCATTGAACCCAAAAAATGTTTGTTTGATCTCCATTAGGGTAAGTTGTTTTGACATGTTTACAAATATGGCCTTTAAATTAATTTATAAAGGATAGAATAAATCTTGGATATATCAATTTAAAGTCACAATAAGGGTCTCTAAAGCTTCTTGGTTAAGATTAATTTTGTAAGAAGGCCCATCCTGAACTTTACTACTTTGGTTAGACCTCCCATAGTTATGCTCAAGAATAATTCTACCTTCAGCTAGTCAAGAGAAGATAAGGATAGATTTGAGTCAATAAAAATGGAAAATTATTAATCCCCTACACTCATAAATGTATGTTATGATACATATTTTATTTTGTATTCGTATGGGGGGAATGAGAGTATATCAGCCCTACTAGTGTAAGAGTATAGTTATCTAATAGAGTATCACATTACCTTCTTTATTAAAGAAGTTAAGAATGATGAGATGAGGTATGGTTTTGTAGGAAAAGAGTCCTTGATATCATAAGATCCCTCAAAAAAATTATGCACATTCTCTCTAATAAAAAAATACAACTGATGGTTTGTCACTCAAGCATGTAAGATTTCATGTTGGGCAAGGATATAGTTGAAAAGAGAATTGGTTGGATAAATAAATTCATGGAGAATGACAATGAAATCAAGGTAAAAATTATGTAAGAGGAAAATTACTATGTGAATAATTTAAATTAGACTTATAAGTTGATAATAAGGAATTTCTTATGTTAGAAGATGGTCAATAAGGTGATCATGAGGTTCATAATAGTTTAACTTGAGACATGGTCACCTTATTAAAAACTAGTGACTATCCAAATGGCCTAAAAAAATATCAAAAAAACTATTTTAGACATAAATCAATTTCATATGTCATTATTGATGGTGCATTATGTAAAAAACATCAATGGAGTAATTTTGAGGTGCATAGAATCTAACCAAGTGGCCAGAGTGCTAGAAGAGTTTCATGATGGCCCATTAAGATACCAATTCTCTCCTAATACCACTTAAATTAAGATTATGAAGTCTATTTACTATTTCCCAAATCTATTTATAGATGAACATGCATGGGTTATAAATTTAAAGTGTGCCTTCTTTATGGGTACACAAAAACTAGTATCCGTCCCTTTTCATCCCATCTAGGTAGAGTATCCTTTCATGTAATAGGGTTTGGAATTTCATTGGGATGATTAAACCACCTTTGAGTGTTGGTCACAAGTGGGTATTAACTACCACATATTACTTCATAAGGTGGATATAACTAGTGGCACTTAGAGATGTAAATGAGACCTTTATGTTGGAATTTTATGAAATTATTATTACTAGATTTGGTGTTCCATCTAATTTTATATCAGATAATTATATGGATTTTGTTGAAACCAAAATTAGTGATATGGAAGTCAAGTATGAAATCTATTTAAACACTTATTCTAAATATTACCCCCAAGGTAATAGATTAATAGAATCTATGAATAATAACCTAATTAGAATTATCAAGATGACTATGGATGATAACCAAATAACTTGACACACTAAGTTGAAAATATTATTGTGGGATGAGAGGATAACATCCAAGAAGGGTGTTGGTAACTTCCTTTTCATGATAGTATATGGAAGAGAAGAAAGATTGCATTTGGCACTCAATTAAAAGTTATTGAGATCACTCAACAATTAGAATTTATGGAAAATGATTTTATGGTGGTTATATTAGTAGATTTAATGGATTTGGATAAGAATAGTAACCATGAAATGCACAACATGGAGTTTCATAAACCTCAACTGAAAAAAACATTTGATAATAAAGTTGATTATAGGTGTTTTAAAAAAGGAGATATAGTATTGAAATGGGATGAAGTTATTGTAAAGGTTGAGAAACACAAAAAATTTGATGCTATATGGAGTGGTACTTACCTTATAAACAATTTTAATCAAGCCAATTCTTTTTATCACTCCAAGTTAAATGGAGAAGAGCTAATTATCCCATTCAATGGGATCCATCTAAAGAATTGTTATTGAATTCATTTTCATAGCTTTTTACATATTAGGTTAGATTTTTTTCATCCATATATGTGATATTTTCATAGTGTTTTTTTAATTAGTCTACTATTTTTTCTCATTTCTCTAAGTGCCTTTGCATAATTGTTATTGTTCTTTGCTTCCTTGTTATGTGTGTTTGAGGTAATTTTTAGTTCACTCAATGTTTGGTCCATGTTGTATCTATTATTAAAATTTCAGAGTGAGTTATATTGAAGCTTATGTGATTATTATACCCAATGGATGCCTAAGATTTCTAGATCCCTACTTATTAGGAAAGTGCCCCATAGAAGACACCAGAATGTAAACTATTCTAGTCACCTTGGTCTCTTGAAATTTGTTTTGCATGGGATAGATCATTATCTACCATAAATACTTGATTATATTCCTTAAAACACTTAAATAATCACTATGATATCCGAAACATAGGTATGTTGGGCTTATTTAGGTTAGTTAAACATTTTGTTCCACTATGGGAATCTAACAATCACTTATTAAGGTCATGGTTTTCACTAGTCATATAAGAGTCCTATTTGAGTGATTTTCAACATGAATGTGTATTAAGAGCCTTTTATAAGGTATTCTTAACCTTATTAGGTACCATTTTCATGACTAAGAGCATTTGATCTACCTCTTAATTCAAAATCTCATTGGAAAACCTAATAGATTAGTCTTAGGGTCATTTTGGCCTAATGAAGACCTATTTGATGATTAGAAACATTAAAATGCTATTGAAAGTTAAATACATCAAAAAAAATTTAGGGTTAGTTATTAGTGTCATGTTAAGGTCCCTTTAATTGTTTTACAATGTGAAAAAGAGAAAAAGTTATTAAAAGACACTCATAGGGTCATAATAAGGTAAAAAGTGTCTTAAATAATTCATTAAATTCATTTTGAAGGAATGAAATGTTTTATAATGTTTCATAAAGTCACTTTGATATTTAAAGACTCATCATAAGTTATCAAATCCATATGTGTTGTCCAATCATGAATTTAATTTAGTTATGTTCCCTCCATTCCTTAATCCTTTAGTGCATTTCAATTCTTTTAATGTGAGAAGAGCACATACAAGTCATGACTAAACCATTGCTTGGGTTCAATCTTATATTTAGGGTAGTCTTCATTGTCACAAGAACCATTTTTCAAGTTTGTTGGAGAAAATATCATGATCAAATAACTAAAAATAAATTTTCACCATGGTTTCAAGCTCTTTAAAGGCATATAATTTCAAAGCAAGAGATTGTAGTTATATTTATAGGCTTCATAAGGTTTTTATGAAGGAAACATCATGATTCCAAGAGTGTAGTCCTGATGGATAGGTTATAAAGATTAAGTCAATAGATTCAAGGTCTACCTAATAGCCTCAAAGCTCTCTCTATAATTTGAGATCCAAATCATGATGAGTTTCAATCTTATAACTTGGTTTAGGTCCTCCAGTGTAGAATAAGTTCATTCATTAGAAAAACCATAGGTTTCAAAAAAGATCACTACGAAGCAAGCTTTGAAATCAAGCAATGAACATACAAGACTATGGGTATTATATAAGTATATAAGACTTTTAAGAGAAAAAGCTAGGGATGATTTGGTTTTATTGAAAGGTCTGATTCATATTATAAACATTCTTAAGGTTTTGAATGAGAATATGTTGCTTTGCAAGACCATAGAGCTGAGTTACAAGTTTTGACAGTCAATTCCATTATTTTCAAGATGTAGGATCCAAATATCAAATCCAAAACACTAAAAATAGGTTTTAAAACATTATCATGTCTATATTTGAATTTTTCTTTGCTTGCATACACAAAATAACCTCCATGTCGATTACAAATGAAAGATACAAGAAGTTCTAAGCATGATGTTTAAAGTTACATGCTTTTCTATGATGCCCCATATTCATTTGGATATTTCATGGGTCAAATAAAGGATTAGATGGTATTAAAACTATTTTAAGGATCTTAAAAATGACCTTCAGATTAAGGGATAAGGAAAGAATCGTGTCATTTTTCCAAGAAGATGGTAGACATGTCTAAAACCATGTTAAAACCCTATCCTAAATAAATTAAACTTGAAAATGTTTTGAGGATATAAAATCATATAAATGGATACACACACGTATTAAACACCTTTTCAAATATATTAGGAGGTTTGTATGTTGGTATGACAAGTATTAATAGTCATCAAGCCATTATTCAAGTACAATGTAGGCCTAAAACTACCTCCAAGGGTTTTGATGTTATAAGAGTCAACCAAATATGCATATAACATCTCCATAAAATTTAAGGGAGTCTTCATGCCTAAAACATACATCTCAAGCCGCATAAGGTAAATATAGACCTATAGAGGTTAAGCATCAAAAGTTTTAAACATAGATTTACGGGATTACAAATAGATTTTAGGCTCTAAATACTTACTTGTAGGCATTAAATAATGGGATTCAAGGTTTTACACTTGATGGCTTCCTCTATAATAAAACAAGGATTTCAATAATTTATAGGTCATTAAGAGGAAAAAATCACCTATTTGCATGTTTTGGTACTATTCTCATTTGGCCCTAATTGGTTGAAGGGTGCCACTGGTATATTTTATTGCTTCCATGCTTAAAAGTACCTTCATAAATACCATATATGGAGGATTATATGGGGTTTTAAACTTGTTGTTATAAGTTGTAGGTCTTAGGATGATTTTAAAATAAATATCATAGCTGAGTAAGCATTTATAGAGCAATTTATTCAAAGTTAAAAGCATGTTCCAAACATGTTTTGTATGGTAAAAAAGGAGGTAAATAGATTTATAAAATTTCCAAGCTCATCACAAGCTTGAAATAATGTTTTAAAAATAAATTTTTATGTGTATAATAAGAGGCAAACCAAGACAAAGAGACATTAGTTATTAAGGCCCACAATGATTCTCTTTGGAAGAAAGGTTTCTTAGGTATTCTCATGGATATATATAAGTAATTGGCTAGGTTACATGATTCTCAAAGTTGTCATCCATTAAAAGTGTCATGGTATAGATGCTTGTATGTATGCATGAGGAGTTTCAAAAATGGTCCTAAGTATGGTCAAGGGTGAAATAATATTTTAGGGTGCTAAAGAGTCTCCATGGCTGACCAAGAGACCCAGAGGTAAAGTTTCAAAGGTAATTTAAGGCCAAATACTTTCATCTATATGCCTAAGATCATATTGTAAAAGTCATCTCATGTGGTCAAATGAAGGATTTTGAATTTATTGGTAGGTTATTTAAGAAAATATCAAGACATTATGAGTATTTCAAGGCTTATCATGATTAACCTAAATGCATTATATTGCATGGTTTCCAGAACCTAGGACAAGATCCATAAAGGAGTGAAAATAAGTTACAAACTCTATTGATGTTGTAGTGTAAAGTGAAATCAGGGATAATGTTATGAGCTCATGATAATAGTGAAGATGTGCATGATTTATTAAATGTTTTTTGATGTTTGAAAACAAGGTGAAATGTGTGTCAAACCTCATAATGTTATTATAGAACTATGGTAATTTAATAAAAATGAAAGGTTTTAGGATAGTATAAACTTATGGTTTGGAAATAAATACAAATTGAGGAAGTTATAGTTTTATGACCTCAATACATGATTTAAAAATTATAGCCTCTTCTCCAAGATAAGTACCAGTGTTTGCATACGAAGTTTGGATAAATATTCTAGAGTTTTAGGATCTAAGAAGAATTTCTTATTTGATTAAGATAGAGACCTATTATCAAAATTTACCAAGGGGCTTACAAGTCAAGGTTTAGTGTTCCTAAGAAATTTTAAGGAATACAAACATGAATATAGGTTTCATGGTCCTATTTCTCAAGGATGTAATTATAAAACAATGAATTATTATCCCAAACACTTAACCTACAGGCCTAGAACTTTAGTAAAGATTTCATGGTTGTCTTCATAGTCAACCAAAGAAACATCAAGGTTACATGGTAAGTTATTAGGGTCCAATATGGTCAACATAGGTTTAAAAATCCTCAAGGTTATTATAAATTATATAGGCCTACTAGGTAATGTATTAAAATCCTGCAAAACATTCAAAAGGTGCATACAAGTCTAAATCTATCACCAAGGATTTTAATGTGTAAAAATCAAACAAGCCAATCTATAAAAACTTGATACGATTAAAGATAACCTTCATGACCATAAAAGCCTCAAAACTATCTTATCACTATAATGAAGTTTCATGACCTCTCTAATAGTTTGCAATCCTACAACTAAAGCTATATTCTTTAAGATTAGAAATGATCTCCTACATGCCTCTGTAGCTATATTTTAGATTACAAGAGGTGTTTTGACTTGCCAAGAATATCAAATGTGACACAACCTTAAAAATAAGTCTCAAACCTCTCTATAAGGATTTTGTTTCAAAGGTAAAAGTTATAATCATAAACATGATCCAAATTGATGAAATTTATAGGTAGTTATTCAAGGCTAGATTTAAGGAAGTTTTAGCCATGTAAAATGCTTTTAAGGGTTAAAGTAAGGTCTTGAAACCATTTTCAAAATGATTTTAGGAGTTTTGATGGTTGTAAGAGTCTAGATGTAGGTTATACATACATTTCAAGAATGATCACAATGATTTAGGTTTGTAGTATATCCCCATAACTTCTCAAATATTCGACAAAGTCTTGAGATGATCTATTAAGAACAATATGATGGTTGTTACAAGTGAAACTCAGGTTTTAAAACTTATTTGATACCTACAAGCCTATTTAAAGAATATTTCATGGATTTTTAGGCAAATTATATAGGTTTTATCAAGAATTTTGATATCTTAAGACATGTTTCAGGCATAACTAATAGAGTTGGATGAATTTCAAGTTTACAAGACTATCAAGAGGATTCCAAGCATGTTCAACAAGTTCATGGGTCTCAAACATGTTCTCATATCCTCTAAGTCTCTTTCAAGTCCTAAAAACATATTGGAGAGGACATTAATGATGCAATACTTCTCAATGATTCTCAAGGTTTCTTGAACATACATGTTATATGTTTATGGGATTAAGGAGTGGAAGAAGTATAGAACAATATTATGAACAAAACATGAAAGTTTCATTGAAGGAGATTGAAGGTCTATAAGGACATGAAGGAAAGGAATTATAAAAAGATTATTTTAGGTTTATAGGGTACAAAATGTGGCTTTCAAAACATGAGAAGTCATGGTTCTTAATCTCATAAATAACTCTCATGGGTAAATAGGATGATGCACCATCTTCCCAACCTCTCCTAGAGACCCTCATATGAAATTAAAGGCAAATTTCAATCATTTCATTATTATACAGCATGCCTAACACTACTATGAATAAATAAGTGAAAATAAAGAGTATGAGGTAGGTATGAAGCATTGAAAATTTACCCTAGAAATATGTAAATCCCTCCATGGAGTTGTGGTCATGGAAAGCCAACCCAAAATTATAAATAGGCATATTAGGTCTACTTCCAAGTTAACCATTCAACAAACTCTAACATGCATGCATGAGGATACGGGTGAGTTAAGGTAGAGGTTTCCCAAAGATATATCAACCTTGAAGGATCACATCTATAATACGCAAGCACACCAAAGGAAAAAATAACAAATAATGAAGATTCATCTCCCACTACAAGACCAATCTTCATTGAATATCTTCATGGGATAGGCCTAATGCATTGGGGAGAGATTAATACCTCCATTTTCCCTTGGCTCTTTTATTAAATAGGATGGATTAATAGAGTAACAATAACACTCATGAGGTATTTTAGTGCTCTCTTCCTCTCTCTCATCTCCATTTCTTATATATAGGACTAAAAATGGCTTGTTCATCATCCCTCTTCTTGGGTAAGATAAGACTCTACTCTTTTTGATACTCGTAATTCTGGGTTGATGCCTTGAATCCAATAAAATTTATGTTTGTGTCTTTTACGCTATCAATTTTATTGAGCATTTTAAAATTTTGAACTATTGATCTTCATTTTTATATGTTTCCTTCCCTTATGTTAATGTGTTATCATTGTTTACACCCTCATTTATAGGTTTTATGTTGTGTAGACACCTACCTTCATGCTAATAACTTATGCAAATGTTGAGAAAGTTGTAGGTTTTATAGGAGTTGTGTAGTTTCTCATTAGTTATGTGGATTTATTGTATTGTTAAATCAAGTGGAGATATATAAACTTTGGTGCATCACCTATTTTAGTTTGAGTTTTATTTCTAGTCCATTTTCATTGATAAAAGCATAGTCATATCTTTAAATAGGTAATTTTAGCATAGTTTTAGGCCTATAATTAATCTTAAATTTGGTGCATCTAGTATACACAAGAGTTGGAATTATCCAAAAGTTATTCCAAATGAGCCAAGGTCTTACACCTTAGAGATGATTTCATTTTTCCATTGGATCAATTGATTGAATGAATGGGTGCAAGATCCATGTGAAAATGAGACCTTCCCCAATATTTATAAATTGTAGACATCATAGGTGTATTTAGGAGCTCAATTTAGTTGATTTTTGTATTTTTTATTATGCACTTGAATTTAATCTTGATTTTTGTTTTTTTAATTGTGAACTTACATTTAAACTTGAAAAATCCATAAAAATTTGTAGAATATATCAATGAAATTGTAGTAGAGAACAACAAAATCATTATTTTTATATATTTGGTGTCTTTTAGTAGTCTTGTCACTTATAACACTTTTTTTTTAAAATTATGGTTTATCTCATTTTTTCATTTTTTCTATATTTCTCTGTTTCTATGAAATAATGAATTTTTAGATAGTATTATCAAAAGTTTAGTTACAACTAGTGAAATTGTCTAACTTAACTATGATATTGTTCTATTTTTTATTATATGTCATTTCTAATCAGTTTAAAAATCATAGAATGAAGAGGATAAATCGCACCATGTAGTTGAAAAATTGCATCACTTAGTAGCTGAATACTAACACTTAATAGTAAAATTATAGAATAAAATTGTTAAATTGTATCATATAGTAGAAAAATTGTACTATGCAATGGAAAATTGATTTTTCACTTTGAATGGTCATATTTAAAAGGCCATAACATTTGAATCACTCTCATTTGTGCCAAAATGAAGAATGAAACCATATAAAAATATTAAATTTTGTACACTAAAAAATTTGTTGTAGTGGATTTGTATGAATGAAATTATTTTCACCTTTATGCTAGTAGCAAAACCATCAAACATATGAGTGAAATTGTCTAAGGTAAATATAAAATCATTTTATTTTATGGTTTCTAATAGCTAATAATTTCTTAGTGTGTTATGATTATGTATCTATTAAATCATTCTAGAGACTTACTTTTTATGTGTTTTCCATTATTTTTTTCTAAATTTTTATAGGTTTCCTTAGATTTTCAAATCAATAAAACTTCTAAAAGTTTGTTTTCTAGCAAAAAGTTAAAGAAAAGCCTAAAATAATCTAAAAACTTTATTTTTTTCATTTGGTTTTCTAATGTTTTCTTCATTCAAGTTTTCTTGTAAGATTTTATTTTAATTTTTAATTTACTTTAGTAAATAGAAAAAAATAGGTTTTTTAGATTTACTTTTTCCATTTTCAGCATTTATGTGTCTTACTTTTGTTTTGTGTCTTCTTCTCTTAGCATCCCATTGGTTATGATACTTTAGAGTGAAAATAACAATTTTAAGTTGTGTTACCCAAGACAATACTTGTGCATAGGTTCTTATTTTAGTGTCACATTGGTGTTGATCCTTGAGAATCAGAAGCAAGTGTTTGCCTTTTTATTTTATTTTCTTAGGGGCTCTATTGATAATGTATTTGATCACCATGTAGTAGGCCAAAATCCATATACCAGTGGGGTATATAAATTGAGTTAGAGATGTTATTTTTGGCTAAGTGTTTGTTTTGTTTAAACACATCATGAAGTGAGGAACTTCCACCTTCCAATACCCAACACCTAAATAACATAACACAAAGTACAATTTTTCTGATGTCAAAATATTGAGACCCCTAAGACTGTGTTAGGCATGTTGGGACTGAATCCAATAATGTGCATTTATTAAATCAAATTCTTCCATATATTTAAGCCTCATTATACTAAAAGGCATATCGAGGACTCCCTTAGTTGAAATTTTATATGCCTTGAGTGTCAGTAAGTTGTTACATCACTTTAATTAATAGTGCATCAATTATTAGTTAGTGCTAAGAAGTTACTTCCCATACACCCTTGAAACCAATATTAGTGGGCCATGTGAACAACAGGATTCTCTGTGGTTAGTGCCTTGAAATATTAGGTCGTAGATAATGCATGGGAAAGTTAGTGACATAGGAAGCCTATGGGTTAATCAAGTCCCTTATTACCTATATTTTCACCCTTTTTGTGAGATTTCATGAGTTTTTAAAATAAATATTATTTGCTTATTTCCTTGTGCTCTACCATGTGTTGAAAATCCTTGAGTGAAAACAAACATAGTTTGGAGTCTTTTATCCACAAAAATTTAAAATCAAACATTTCAAATAAAAACTCAAAATCATCTAGTTGTCAATCAAAATTTTTAGTAACTTTTGTCCTTTTGTAGTCCTTTATTAAGTATTTCTTGAGTCAAGTCTTTCCACTAAAAATGTCTCCCATTACAAGGCACTTCAATATGCTTAACAATCCTATGATAAGGACAAATCCTTTTGGAAATGGCCCTTTTCACTTTGGAAATCAAGAACACCATTTTGAGATCAAAGATAATGTTGAAGATGAGGAATGTAGACATAGGGTCATAGTTTTGAATAATGCACATTCCTAAGTTTTTAAATACATAATGGAGAACAAAAATGAAGTCTTAATACAAGCCTTATGTCTAGGGTATAAAAACATCCTCCTAATTTTGAAACCCAAACCATTCCATATCAACCTACAACTAGTAACCCTATTATCCAAACTCAACCAAGTCTCTCATCCATAAGTTATATATTTGATTCCAACATTCCTTATCACACTAGTAAATGTAATCCAATTCTATCACCCCTACCATATATCATTACTCAATCCTAAAAGCCATAACTAATCCAAAGTACCCAACCTACCAAAAATACTATCATTCTTTATGGTCAACCTAGTAAAGAGAATATAAAAAATAAATTCACTCCTTTTTTAGAAGTAAATGATATACTCTTTCAAAAGTTAGTCATTGTGTACCTAGTCATATTTCTCAACCAAATAATTTGATGAAAACATCCCAAAACCTAAGTGGTAAAAAGCTAACTAATATTATGAATACCACATAATCCAAGGTCATTCCACCAGCCATTATATGAGACTCAAGCATTATATCAAAGATTTGATTGCCAAAGGATACATTAAGGTAGATCTAAGTGTATCTACATTTTAAAATCATCGCTTGTGGATATGCCAACATGTCTTTCCTAACACTAATCAATATATTAAACTTATAATTCAAGGTCATAACCTTCCATCTATTTCTAAAGAACCTCTTTCTTGATACATCCATTTTAAACCAATCCATAGTTGATCAACCCATATTTGACAACCATGGTTTACATTTCCTTTTTGATGAGCCTTTTTTCAAAAGAGTGTATATTTTTTACTAAGATCCCATTTTTTAAAAATATTCCATCTTAGATCCATCCCATTCTAATAAACACAACATATCACCCTTTAGATAATCACCTAACCATTTATCACATGTTGAATCACCAATCACTCTGAAACATACACCCTAAGTGACAGAGGTACTTATAGACAAAAAAATCCATGAGTACTGAATTATCTAACCCATCTATTTAGAAGTAAACATTAGATCCCATAACATAAACTAAATATCATTTTAATGTTAGCATAAATATGTTAGGATAATTTGGTGACTTTTAAGGAAACTTCATCCATAATCAAAATAGGATATATTCATAGTCCCTAGAAATATCATGTTGCCACCAGTCCTTTCATCGACACCACCAATCCTTCTTATAGTCTTAAGCTTTATCTATCTACATAATTTTGATCCCTTAAGTAGTTTAATTGAGATTAAATTCTATCCATGTCTGTCTGTAAAATTTAGCAAAACATGCTTACGTATTTTGATAATTGCTTAATAATAATAATTTATGGAATTAATTAATAATTACCTTGCAAAATTTTATAAAATAATGATTTTGTAGGAGACATCAATAAAATCAACACACACAATTGATTATGAAGTTAATTTTTCAAACCATAAAATGTGTTGGAAAGCTTATAATGAGCTCTACATCATGGAAATAGCTTTGAAACATTCCATGATGGTCAATTTTTTAGTTTGACTACATTTGACCACCTGTTGACCTTTTTTCATTGGAACTTTGGCCCACTACAAAAGAAGCATACAATCTCCATTTTTTACATTCTACATACTATTAGAAAGGATAGGCCCTATGTAATGGTGTAGGTTTTGGCCTATTCTAGGACCTTTTACAACTTGACTTCCAAATCAATCCTCCCCATTAAGAAGGATTTTTACCCTAAAAAATTTGGTATGAGACTCGGTACTCCATATGAGGATATTTACATGGCTATAATGATCCTTTGAATGAAAATCAATTTCAAAGATACTCTGAAAGGTTTTCATATTTTGAAACTATGAAAATGTTTCATAACACCTGTTGTTATAATAATCACCATTTTACAATTTCCCTCTTAGGGTCTTACATAGCAACCCAATTTTACAAATGTTTCCCTTCTTGGATCTTTACAAACATTGTAAATGTACATAATGATTACAAGCATTTCCCATACATGGGTATTATGCATTTAAAAACAATGCCTATATTCAAACATGAATACATATTTACACATACTGAAACATACAGATTAAAATATATAACCTATCTTATAGGTTATTCATAATTATTCTCATGATGACATATTTATGTTTCCCTACAGTGTTCCTATCTAAAATATACATGAGTAATATAAAATTTAAGGCACCATTTTCCTATAACAATTATTGTCAATATTCTCACATAAGATATTTTATCCCATCTTTTATAATGTTATACTGATTTTCATTCTTGGAAAAAGTTGCCTTTATAAGAGACAAATATGGTTTCCATATGATAATACCACTAAAATGGATTGGAATGACATCTAATGTAACTTCCTCTAAAAATTTGGAGGTAATTTCAAACCCTAGTTTACATGTTTTAATTACATGTATGTTACTATCATCATCTATCTTATCCAATGAATATGGTTTGAGATGTGGCTTAGTTTTCAAACCTAGATTTTCTACAACATCTTTACATATTAGATTATTTCGATAATTTTTATCAAATATATCATCTATCTTAGAATGCTTAACTATAATTCTTGTAAAAAAGTGTTGTTTACCTTTCCAAGGTGTCAAACTCTGAATTGTCAGCTTCTCATTAACTATCATTTCCCTCATTGATGTTGTCTTTGGTTTTGATTGAAAGACTCTATCTACTACCTGACTAAACTTTAAATGACAACCATTATCTTAGGTTGTTTCTAAATTTTCCTATCTTCTTTAGGCAACCTCATTTTGGTAGTTTTTTTAAGCATCTTTTTAGGACATTCTTGAGCATAATAAAAAAATACATTTGATTAGTTCATTTTTGCATACCTTGATGAGTCATTTGAATATGATCCATCTAGTGTAACTATTTCATCTTTGGATATTTATTTTTATATCTTTTTAGGGTGTTCTAGCTTGTTTCTTGATAATCATTCAACTTAGCTTCTTGGTAAATTTACCCTTCACCTCCATAACCTAATCCTACACGAAGTGGTCTCTTATCCACTTAGATAGGCTAGACAATTCCTTGACCATTAATTCCAAGGCCTTTTCCTTTAAATCCCATTTTAGGTAATAGCTTATAACCTATTCCTTTTATGTGATTTTTAAATGTAACAACATATAGACTTGATAAATGTTTAGGGTTAGCACATTTAGTATCCCTAACATTTTCAACATAGCTAAAAGAGTTGATTTCATTATTTTCATCCTTTTAATGTACATTAGAAGATACATTAATAATTAAAGCAATATTTGCTACCAAATTTACAACATCATTTTCATTAATAAGACAAGGAGTATACAAATTAGAGGAATCACTACTATAACAAAAATATACCTTAATTTCCTAGCTTATTATGAACTAAACCTCATAGGTATGATTGGTCATCAGTTGGATTCTTTCTCCTGATGCAATGTCTCTAGCATGTTAGAATGTGAGATAATAATGACACAAAGTGATCTCCTCAACTTCTCCTATAACTATGTCAATAGTTACTTTATCAAATAATATCCCTCTAATGCCAAAATGTAAGATGCCATAATGGGTCACATGCCCATGTACCGTGTCATCATCTCATCTGAATGTCTTAGTGTGAGGTAATGGAAGAGTCATTATCTATAGACATTGTGTGAGACCTTTACTAATATAATTAGCTATAAAACTCCAATTAAAATAGATCTACATGAAATTCTCCTTATTAATAGCAATTTAATTCTACCTTTGAGATTTCTCAGAGCATAGCATAATATCTAGCACTTTGACTGGTAGCAACTATCACATTAGATATTCTAGAGTTGTTTGAAGATATACTACTAGTCAAGTTGATTGATTGATTCTTAGACATGACTGGTGCCTTACCTCTCTCCCTATTCCACTTCTTGAACCATAATAGATCCTAATTGTGGTGTAGTATTTGATATTTATCGACAATATGGCCTCACTAGGAAAAATGTTTGTAAGTCTCTAAACTTTTCACATCTTTTTCTTCTATCGATGTTCTTATTGTAGTTTCTCCTACAACGTATTAATGATTTGTTGGATATTTTTGATTTACTCCTCTTATCTTCACTCTAATACTTGTCAACATTGATCTTGGGATTATAGGTATTACATTATTTCAAATATGATAGTATTTAATAATAATTGAATTTGTGTTATCATTGGATCTATTGTTTTACAATAGCTAAATTTAACTAGAAATAAAACTAAAAATTCACCAACATGAACTTAGATCTAATACCAACCTAATCCCTAAATTTTATCAAAAAATGATTACATATTTTTATTTTTTATTAATAATACTTTATGGAATTAATTAACATTTAACTTGTAATTTTTTATAAAATAATGATTTTGTAAGATACATCAAGAAAATAAACACACATAATTGATTATGGAGTTCATTTTTCAAACCATAAAATTTGATGGAAAGATTAAGATGAGCTCTAAATCATGGAAATAGCTTTGAAACATTCCATGATGGTCAATTTTTGTAGTTTGACTAGCTTTGACCATATGGTGACCTTCTTTGACTAGAACTTTGATCAACTACATAAGAAGTATATGAGCTCCATTTTCAACATTCCACATACTGTTAGAAAGGTCTCAATAGGCCCTACAAAATGGTGTAGGTTTCAATCTAATTTAAGAAATTGTTTGAATTTACCTCTAGATCAATGTCTATAGAATTACTTCCATTTTGGGGTTGAAATAGTTACACCATTTAAATTGAGAAATATTATCTAGATTATGTATATACTTGAGTTGTGTGATTGTGATTCAATTATATTGATGGACTTATCACAACTCAACCCTGCATTATATTTGAGGCATTATCACCCTCCAATTCTCTCTTCATAACTCCAAGATTTATTTTTTAACCTCTATCAAATGTTTTAGAAAATATTCATCATTACCAACATAAACTACCAAGGTAAAATATGGTTACATCAACACATAAGTGTATTTCTTCCCTAATTTATTCTCTTTCAAGTATTTCAATTATTTAGTTTTCATATTATATGAAATTATTACATTATAAAATGATATTGGTTATAGGTAACATACAAACATCAAAATCAAACAAGGCTCAAGTAAAGACAAGGTGTGTTTTACACACCAAGTTATGGATTTATTTCTTTTAAAATATTAATTTAATTATTAAGCATTATTATATTAAATTTGGATGGAAATTAGATACTAAAACATGATTATATATTTGATAAAATAATGTTGTACACTTTAAAATTATCACTCATGGCTCAACCCTTCAATTCATTACCTTCCCACTACCAAATGGCTCACATTCACCATCTTATTATGCCTAAATGATTATCCTATAGTCTGAACCTAATATTTTGAATAATTAGATCACATGTATCCCACACTCTTCATAAAACCTTATTTATATCCTACTCTCATAATTACAAATCTTCAACAACATTTTATCCTTTTGGACACTACCATCTAGACTGAGACACTAGTATCTTAGGTTTGATGCTAGTGTTCTAGCCTTAAAAATGGTCAAATTTAGAAATATCTCAACATGTATGGATCAACATATTTTTATTAATCAATGATACTATGAGATAATTTAAAAAATTGTTGTATAAATAAAATAAAAATACCATTAATTATCATCAAGTATAAATCAAACACACATCTATCTCATACAAAGTAATATCACCTCTCAAGATTAAAAAACTACACCATTCTTACCTATTAGAAAATCAATCATAAGAGTAGTATATTATAGGTCTAAAAAATTCAAAGAGTATCCCATGATTAGTATTTTCCAAATTACAAGTTAGATCACTACATACACTTAGATATAGCATATTTAACAATTGTTCATAAATAAACCCATATAAGGAGGATAACTACATCTATATGTTGAACTATTTAGAGTATATGTATATGTGGTAGTGCTCATTGATAAGGGGTCTTTGAGGTCAACACTTCATTTGAGCAAACTAACCCCTATTTTACAAGGTGATATTCCCAATTTAGAAGACCAATTTGAACTACAAATAGATATCCATAACATGTATATAATATCCAAATAAAGAATCTACATAGTGACAATGAACCCAAATTGGCACATTTAATCATTCATGAAAAAGAAATGTACTTCATTATAGACAAAAGTTTTGAACTAGGATAGAAGAGTCGATGTTAGTGTCTAGATTCTTATAGTAGTGTTCAGGCTACTAGAGAGATAATTTATAGAATCTAATGAATGAGATTAGAATGTCAGATTATCTTAACTTGCTTCTACACTTATCATATTTGATTTCACATAAATAAAAATGGTTAGTATTATTTCTTATTCATGTTTATATATTCATACTATATTTTTGAAATTGTACTTTCCATATTTGGTATAATTTTATAATTCAAAACTGTATCATAATTTTTAAAATTTAAATGATTTTTAGAATAATTTATCCATTTTTTTATTAGGCTATTCAACCCTAACTCTTTTCCAAAAAGGTTTAAATAATATTTTTATCACAACCTATTATGTCTAAAAATAAATAAAACACCTTAAAAATGGACCAATTATTCAAGGCACCATCGATGCAATAAATCATACTATTATGCAAGAATTTGTAATAGATAATAAAGTTGATGAAAACTATGATGATATTTTTTAAATTTATAATACTTATGGTTACCTCATTATCCTAATTTGACTCTTGATAATACATATGCTTCACCATATATATATATATATATATATATATATATAGACACACACACACACACAAAGAAAAAAATGATTATTATAACTTACATGATTCTAATCATATTATTTAAGTTTTCCCTTATCTAATTTAGATTATGTTTGCAAATGAAGTATCTCTATTTAGTTTTATACATTTTTTTTGTTTTTTCTATCATTTGTTTTGTCATAATTATTTTTATTTTCTTTTTATTTTACTTTTTAATCCTACTATTGGCATGCATATTTTTATAATTCCCCACCTAGCCTAATCTTGGCTTAGGCCCATGGTTAAATATTAACTCAGGTTAGACCCATAAATTAAAATATTATATGTGATTGGGAATCATCATCATCATCATCATCATCATCATCATCATCATCATCATTATTATTATTATTATTATTATTATTATTATTATTATTATTATTATTTATCCTTCAATTATTTCCTATTGGATCACAATAAAATAGATATTCCATATAGTTATGGTGAATAAGCATTTGATTGATATGTTTTTATTTTATCTCGTCATACCATAGACTTACCATGATAAGTTTGGTGTATATGTAATAAAAAGGGGATTATGATTAGGTTATAGTATTATTTACTACTAATGATGAGATGACCTATTAGTAATTTTCATTGAGTCCATCAAGTGTTTATTTGGATCCACATAACACAAATTGGAGATCCAATAATTGAAATTCCCAAGTGAGCATGGATCTCAGTAATATGTTGGTGATGGCTATCACTTTATGTATGTATTATTATGTGAGATATAAACCATATAGAAAATGGAATCTTATGAATGGGTGATCAAACAAAAATCAGATACATTATGTCAAATATGGATAATAAATTCATAAGATAATGAAAAATGGAAATAAATTTATTAAGGCTAAGGGCTTCATGATCATTAAATTATAAAAGTTAAAAAGTCAAAAAGGGCCACATAAATTATGGTAAAGAACCAACATATTAAGTGAAAGGAAATATGATTAAGAAATATAAACATGATCTCTATTTAGGGATAAGTATTAAATATTATTTTGTGAATCACTAGACATATGGTACAAACCACACTAGACAAATACACTGGTGGAAAAATATGAATAAAGGTCATGGTTATAAATTTATGTGGAGGTCACCAAAAGATAAAACCATAATCCAAATGATAATAATAGTGTAAATATACCCTATAGAAAATTATTATAGTATAAAGATATATCACTAAAAGGAAAGTGTCTAGTGAATAACTAAAATTAATATGGATTGTGGAAAGAAAACACATTCATCTCAGTGGAAAAAAATTAATGTGGAAAATACTGGGATTGCTCATAAGGAGGACTCATTATTGATAATTTGAGAATAGAAAATGATAAGGTGTCAACAAATGACATCCAAACATGCATCTTGCAAGAAATTAAATGTAAATAGATGAAAGAAGTAGCCATAAGGAACTATAAGTTAGAATAGCATGAGGGATGCCATATCTCAATTAAATTTGAATTTCATAAAATAGTTTTGATAATTAATGTTCACAAGGAATCTCTTTATAAAGAGAGAAATATTTAAGGTGGGAGAATGAAACAAGGCATCCACCAATAAATATAAGGGGAAACTATGACTAAACTCTCCAAAAGAGGCCATAATATCATAGTGAGTTGTGACCTAGATGAACATGAACTCCCCATTATGATTGTTCAATATTAGTGATTTAAATAGATGTATTTAAAAGGGTGAACTATGATAGAGATTTTATTAGAAATGAATAAAGCATGGACTATGGGAAAACTCTACTAAAATATTATTATGTCTACTAATATCACAATGTGTTATTTTTAACAATAATGTGTTCATTTTAGTTGAAGATATATGTACCTCAATAAAATAAAGAGGTGATATAGATTTCTTAGTTTAACTTTATGAACTTCATGTGAATTTCATGAGGGTGGTTAGGTAGAACATGACATCAAATAAATCTTATCCCATGGTATCCCTTCTAATCATGAAAAGGGAAGTCATATAGAAAATAAATTAAACCACCTTCATTATATGCATATGTTCTAAGTTTCAGTGTACTCTTACTCTAATTTGATATTAAAACATTACTAAGTGAATCATTAAATATACAAAATTAAATAAAAGATTTGATTTTATTTTTTAATTAATCAACCTTAATTGTGGTCACTAATGATTGCTGACAAGAATAAAGTACATATTTAAATGATAATCTCTCAGTATAAACTTAGATGTATGGTGGTAAAAATGGTTTTATAGTGAAAATTTAGAACTTATTTTTAAATAAAACTTTATCTATTTTTTAACATAAACATATGTTTGGTCAAATATGAATGCATTCCTTTTATAGTAAAAAAAATTCCCAAGGGAAGGGTTAATTCAAATATATAAAATTATATATTATTTTTCCACTAGGTGATTGATAATGAGAGGAGTCAATTATGGGTTTTAGGATATAATACAATTTGGATTCAATTTGTATTTTCACTATAAATTAATTTTTTTTGAGTAAAAAAGTTTGAAATTTTGTATGTTGTATAATTTTTGTTAAGAATGGACCTTGATTTTTTTAAATTTGATATGAATAAATCTATTAATTACTTGAGGAAGTATTTAGAGTTGTGCTAGAAATTTTAAGTCTCAAAAAAATGGGGAATAGCTTACTTAATACATCACTTCATTATAAAACACATTGTATTATCTCCCCATTATTTTTTTATTCATGTTATATATTATTGATATTGTCTTGTAATTTATTATGGGCTGACTCTTATACTTATTCATTCAATAACCAGTAAACTATTACTTAGAATTATTGATTGTCGGCCATAATTTGAACCTATCTCATTTAAGAAAGAAGTAAGCATAAGCCTCTATACAAAAACACTAAATCAAGTTGCTTGGAAATGTACTTACAAGTTATTAACTTATTGTAGTCTCTTTCAAGTGGAGTTTTTTTAGCATGATTGGCATGGAACATACCATTTTATATTAGTAGGATTTGGTCTTAGGTCAATGAACTTTTAAATTTAAATCCTCATCAAAATGCCAAACTAGGGGACTTGGCAAGGAACTTACAAACTATACACTTATTTTAGTCCTTACAAGACTACGAGAAACATCTATGTGAAATATCTCTAATATAGATATAACTTAAACTCATATTCACATTATCTCATAAATGAAGTATGGATAATTTTTTTTATACTTACATTTATCAACCAAATTTTTACCCTTTGGAAGGTAGTACAAGCCTTGAAAATTTTGAATAACATGGAATCACCTCAAGGCTATGGGTGACCTATTCAAGAGGTAAATCTCTATGTTAAAGGGATAGATCCCTTGATGTATCCCTTAGGCTCATCAAAATACAATATCAATTTGTAATGAAAAGAGAGAAAAACATACTATAATGGAGGTGATGCACTAGAATTAATTAACCACTACCAAACATAAGTAAATGAACTTCAAATATGAGACTAACCTATGAAAATACTACTCCAAATTTGCCTCTCTACATCAACATTTATCATGAATGTTGTGAAGAATACTTGGGATAAGAGGAATAGTTAAGAGGTCATGAAATGACACTAATGAGAAGATAACTCACTCAACCTTTCAAACTCCAATTAAACATTTCAAAAGACCTACAAATAAGTTTCAAACTAAATATGAATGTAAGAAAAGGACAAATATGTAAAGGAAAGCTAGTCACTTAACAAGATTAACAAATCACACAAACATATTGAAAATATTTAAAGGATGAGGTAAATTTTTTTTTATCATTTATCAAAGTATTTAAATGGTTAGGTATTCACCATACCTATATGGAGGATACAAACATAGCCTATCAAGGCTCAATTTATAGAAAAAGTGAGAGAATAAGGAGAGAAGGGCATAGGATAAAGAGATAACAAATATCCATGAGATTTACATTCAAGAAAATATTTATGAAACTATCTCAATAGGTATTGGAATACACTTTTTCTCTCCTTAAGATCTTCTTATTTTTTGAGTGGCATGGGAGTTCCTTTTTATTACTTTACACCTTGTCTTGATCTTGAAACTTGTAACTTTCTTTGGCTTGTGAATGGACAAGTGGCACCTCTTGAACACCAGGTCACATTTTAATGATATCCTTATCTACTTTTGGTTAGATTTATCTTCTATATGAAGGTTCCCTTTAACACATCACTTTAATCTCTTATTAAGTGTCTTGAAGTCCATCTTGTCTTACTATGCCAATCTTGGCTAAGTAGCTCAAAACTTGAGTTTTATTTTAAAAAATCCATTATTATCCATTATAGTCAGATCAAAATCATATGAGACTTGAAATAACACCTTTTGAGTCATCAAACTCTCTCCAAGACTCCATTTTACATCAAAATTTCTCATTTTGACTCATTCCCTGTAGCCTTGAAATCATGCAAACATGCTCATGTAGAAAAATTTGTGAATAATATTGAAAAATAATAATATATTTAAGGACCCATTATTACCTTATATATCCATGACAAATTTTAGGTCCTTTTTTAACTATTATCTCTCATCAATTAGGCCTCATTACCTAGAAGACTGAGTTTCTACTTAAAACTTATCCCATAGGTTGTAAACAACCAAAAATAATTTTATTAACTATTGATATCATATCAAAAACCTCCATTCAAAATTTGAGGTCCTGAGACCCTTTGTAAGTGTGAGAACCATGAAATGGTCTCAAAACCTAGTCCCTTTTTAAACTTGTTTAAAACTACCTTAAAAAACTAGGTTTTTTTAAGCGTATCCAATGTGGATTGAAATTTTTTTTGTCTTTAATATATGTAATACATTTAAAATTACCATACCCAATAGTTTTAAAGTTTTAAAATGTAAAAAAAATTACAAGACACCAAAAATTCTTACAAATTAGGGCATTAAATGCAGTTTGTACAATTACAACTACAAAAAAAGTAATTGTAGGAACCTAATTAGAGTGATAAATAATTTCTATGAGGTTTTATAATAAATTTGGGTCATTTTATTCACTTTATAGGTCCATCTATCACATTAGGTCCTTACTAGGATTTTATGAGGATTTAGAGTGACTTAGGTTCTTAATAATTATTCATAAACTCTGGTCCCTTAATCCCTAAACCAATGCCATATTTTTCAATTTTATTATCTCCCTCAACTTTCCATTTTATAAAATTAACCCATACATTTTTTATAAACATATACAGGTACAATAAGTTATCTTCAGTCTATAAATAGGCCATTAGAGAGGGGTTATTGTTCTTAGGCTTTGTTCATGCATATCAGGGACACTATACAACAAATGATACTATGATCATGAACTATGGGGACGTAATTTCCATATATAAAAACCATTTTTTACCAATCATAACATTAAGGTCATACTAGGTGAGAGAAGACTAGCCTTGAGTTGTAATCTTGCACCTAAAGAAGCGCGAGGAGGATTTCAAAGTCAAAATGTCAATTTTATTATATTCATCTAAACATATGTGTATTTTTAGGGCCTATAAAAACATTTCAAACTTTCCAATGTATCCATATTTCATTTTACCACCCATTAGTCCCTATTTTCTATGATTGTCTATATAGGCATATGATCTTAGGCTTAGACTCTACAAGCCTAAACAAACTTGTAAGATTGTTACCCCTTATCACTAACTATGAAGACTATATAGACTTTGTATTGGAATTAGGACATCATTCCAATGTGAGTTACTTCCTTCCACATACCTTTATGTCTCTCAAAATAAGAAGTCTCTTACAATTGACCAAGTAAACTTGTAGGTACTCAGTTGACTATGTATGTAAGGATTCAAGTAAACCTTATGTTTGGTCATCCTATCTCTAAACTCTCTTTGAGTTTATTGAACCTCTATTGATGTTTTAAAATTGTTGGCTCATTTAAGTTAAACTCTAATTCTCCCTTTGTGCACTCATCCATCTTTTTAGGCTTGAAACTAGCTTGCTCTTCTTAGCAAACCTACAAATGGTCATTCTTAGGGTTTGACTACTTTTTTGGGTTTTAATAATGTTAGACCCCAAATATATTTAAGTATAGTATCCACTATAAATCATAAAACACTTGGGAATGAGTAAATCACTTGGTATGATTTATATTTTGTCATCTTATGGTGCTAACTAGTAGGCAACTAACCAACTCCTCACTAACTCAAGCATCATCAAGAAGTGGGTACATAAGACAATCATGGCATGATGGAAGCAGGGTAGTGTAGCCAATAGAATTATTTCATCTAGTTATAACTTATCCCCTAATGTGCACCTTTCACCATATTACTAATATATTCTTAAGTGCCATAAATTTGATTTTAATCTAGTTAGTGGGAGGAAGCAATTTATAATAGTGAAGCTCTTCAATATTTTTAACTTAATGTTATGTTCAACATTTAGCTTAGGTTCTAGAATGGCCACCTCTAAGTATCCTAATTATATTTCCCAAGATCACCTATGAGACTTTGGGACTTTATAAGCTTTATGATGAGTATTCTCTCTCTCTCTCTCTCTATATATATATATATATATATATATATATATCCCAAGATCACCTATGAGACTTTGAGACTTTATAAGCTTTATGATGAGTATTTTCTCAATTTATATATATATATATATATATATATATATATATATATATATATATATAGTTTATTTGAACTTTGTTTAATGATGAATGTAATTGCATATAATAAGTGTTAGTTTGGTTTACATAGTTATGGTTATAGGGTTAGAATGAGAATATTTTTCATAATGTTTGGAATAATTATAATGATTATTTTTATATTATGAATATTAAGTTCTATAAATATTTTGGCCTATCCCATTCATGGAATTTATATAGTTTATGATAACATCAACACCATATGTAGAGCTGTTCTAAGTATAGGAAAGGCCCTATGCATCACAATGATACATTTGCTAAAGTACAAGCCTAAGCCTAACTCCCTGATCTAAGTACTTCATTAAACCCCCAAGTTCCTAAATGATGATAAGATAAGGAAAATAAAGGATTATACCCATGAAGATATAGAATCATATCATATAGGCTTATGCCTAACAAAAAATTTGACCCCCTTATAATGGCTTATACCTATATACTTGCCACCATTATTGCAATAACCAAAGTCCTTGGAAGATAGAGTTGTGTCATGGCACAACTAGCCAAATGTGGGCCTCTATCCTTCCTCTTATATGATTTGGGTGAGGGCATAAGGATTATGCCTTATGTGAAGTGATTCTAACATAGTTGAGTGATAAATTTTGAGTACGACAGGATTAGTTAAGGCTTGTGCTAAGTTATAACAAGTCTATATCTAAGTTGGATAGCTAGATAAGTACCTGAAAAGGCTAATGACTTAACACCCTTCTTATTTATAAAATTTTGGTTATATTTTCAAGACTCATGTTAAATTTTATTATTTTAATGGTATACTAGAATAATGCTCCAACATTCCCTTGAAAACATCAAGCACTAGCTAGAACAAGTGGAGGATAGATTTGCACTAAGGCACCCAACCTATAGAGGATAGAAACCAAGGAAGTGGGTCCAAACACATCTATATGATTATTTTTATGAGGTTTTATTTTGTGAATTACTTGAGTAGGTTTATTGATGATTTTTTACTTATGCAACACATAAAATTTAAAGCTATGGACAACACCTCGAATGGATGAAAGAGCACCTAGAAAGGTTTGAGAACTTAGGTGCCACTTTAACTAGATTCACGTATAAATTGTGGTAAGGGGTGATGAATAGATATGTGTTTTAATTCATAGTATCAACATACCCCTACCCTGAAGAAGTAAAATATCAATTCTTGCATTTATGCAGAGGTTCATTTGTGAGAGAGTTTGGCACCAAAATAAATAATATAATGGTATATTACAGCTTTGAAACCATGATAATGGAAGGATAAATTCCTCTCACATATGAATAGTTTAATAGGGAAGAACGTGATAAGTAATTTGACACCTAAGAACTTAGGAGACAGGCATATAACAAGAAGAGGGGAAAGCTAATGGAAGATATGAAACATAGAAGTGGTAAGAGGACCTATAGTGAGTGGGAAGGGAATGGGGAAGTATCTTTTGAATGGAATGGCAATAATTATAGGAGAATGGAAACCTTGAATCTATATAACAAGATCCACATATGATAGGTGAATAATTCTTAGGGTCGATGTAAAATTTAACCATTGGAGATGCACCAAATTCACCTACCCCTTTGGACCTTTGGTGCAAGCTCATGTATTGGATCGCTCATAGGAAGATATAATATTAATAACTAACCCCATTATAAACCTTGAATTTGACCATCTTTTAAACTTTAACCATAATTTTGTGATTAAATAAGTTGTTCCTTAGGAAGAATGAGGTGAAGATACCTCTAGACCTTGGGGTGCTAGCCCAACTAGATAGAACATGATTGTAAGCATTTTAGTCTAGCGCTTGTTAGATGATTATCCTATGTAACATATCAAATGGAGTGACTTAGCACCACTAGTTAGTAGTAAAATGTCATCATCATCCATGACACCTATGTTAATAATCAGACTAGTGTCTAGCCCAATGGTTGAAGGCATTGGAAGATAATCACCAAGACAAGTACCAAGGGGACAAGCACATTAGATACTAGCTTCTCTCTCACCCAAGATTTATTATGAGATGGCCATGCATATACCCTAGTATCAAGGCATAAATAATGATATATAGTATGTGATTAAGTGTGAACTACAATGGTGTGCTTGAGGAATAACGTAGTCTGAGCACAAGACAACCTAGTTTGTGACAACTCTACTTGATCCTACCCATACCTAGTATAGTAAGTTTGATCCTAAATATGCTATGGGTGATTATGACACTCTAAAGGAAGACTTATTAAAATTAATTTGATATACTTGAGTTTGAACAACAAATCATATTTTCACTCAAAAAGATTAATCAGGGATTATAAGAGATCATGTGCTTGTACAATGTTAGATTCAAAACTCTTCTTTCCAATGTCCCTTATGATATTCAACCCTCCCAACATGTACACTAGTTCATTGAGGGATTTATAATATTATTGAAAAGGGTATTGTCCATGAAAACATTCATAGACCTTTGGGAAGCATTTGAATCCACACTTAGAGCTGAAGCAGTCAAGAGCACCGATATAGGAATCATCCCTTTCACAGAGGCATAAATTACATCTATGGCCTCATAACTATAGAAGTTAACTAATAGTTTATCACAAGATGATCAAAGTGGGTTATGGTTTGGATAATACAAGATATAAGGCCATATTAGGAACAAATACCCTCAAAGGAATGTGCATATATTGATTCTCAATTATGAGGTTTGTCATGAGGTGTATGATGTTTATAGATACCCTTTATTTTAACACACCAATTAGGTAATTGCAACCACCTATTGCATACTATGCAATTCCTATACTCATACCATGTTTGATTACCACATAATCAATGTGATATGTGAGAATATGTGGAGAGGTGCATGACAAGCAATGGTAGTAGTAGGAGGGTAGGGAGCCCAAGGAAATGAGGGATATGCCTAGTATAATTAAGGCTATAGGATGAAAATAGGAGCTTGAGGGAGAGGTGGTGGATGTGGTGGAGGAAGGTTCCTACCATAGTCATGTTATAAGTATATTTTTACTATGTATTATTAGTATGACTTCCTTATGCATCCAACATGTTAGTATTATTAAGGAACACATAGTGTTAAGGAATGCCTTGACTTGTACAAAAAATTGACCCAAGGTAGGTATAACATAGACAAGGGCATAGGGATGATCAATCATGAGCCTAAGGTAGATAAATGTACTCCAAAGGTGCAACCAATCTGCATGGATCTAATAAAATTATAGGAAACTACTCATAGTGGACTCATTAATCAACTACCAATTATGTGAGTACTAGATTTATGCCTAGAATATGGTGAACTAAACTATATTGAGTGCATAATATAGCTTGGTCTGAAATCTATGCCTTATGCATACCGTACATTTTTAAAATATGTATTTTAGTAGGCTATGAGTGTGATCCAAAATCTACAAGGAGAGCTCCAATTGGTGCAAGACTTAGAAGCACAAGTTTCCACCTCTCACTTGAATCAAGATGGTCATAAGGTTGAAGTACAAGAACTAATATAGATCTTACACCTCCTAAAAATAAAATGGATGTTGCCTATATTAAATAACTTGCTTTGATAACATGTAGGGCAGCCATCATTTGAATTCATTGCACCATGCATAAAAATGGTATAAGAGGTTAGGGATACCCAAAATGCATAGTATGACCAAGAACTTTTGGTGAATGCCACCATCAATGGATGGTCCATCTATGAGTTCCTTATTGACATAGGCATTGAGGTCAATATCCTAACCAATAATGCATGGGATAAGATGGGTAGGCTAGCCTTAAGGTTTTCCCCCCATTTACTCTTAATGGCCAACAAGACTCGAGTGTAATTGATCAAAAATTTTAAGGGTACCATTATAGTTATTATGGGTACCAAATTACATGCTAACTTTGAGGTAATTGAGTTGGCTAAATAAGATAACTATCTAGTGCTTGTAGGAAGGCCATGGTGCTACACAAAAAAATCCTAATATGTACTTTAAGAAGTGATATATGGCTTTCAAAAATGGCATGAAAAGGGTAGTGATTCCCCTCTCAAGTGAAAGATGACCCCCTTATGTAAAGAGAATTAATTTTGAGGATGAGATCAACCATATATATAACATCATGACATAAGGCATCAAGAATGTCAACCCCACTAATCAAGGAGTACTCTCTTGGGATGATATATAGTTAGCCTCAGACACTACTAATGTTTTTTGAGACCAATGGGTTGAAGAAACTTATGAGGATATTAGTCGTAGGTGTCATTTGGTGTGTGTAAATGTGTTAAAACTTGTGAGGGACCATTAGGTCTAGATTGATTGCACTCCAAAATGATGGGTCCCTTATGATGAGAATAAAGGAAAGAAGGTACTCCACCTAAGTAAAGGTAAATTTATATCACTCCCAAAATTTTAAGGGAGTAACCCAGTCATAAAGTATGTCTATGATCTTGAATCACACATCTCCAAATAAATTTATATAATGGATGCACTAGTGTATACATTGAGAAGCACTACCACTCATTGGTAATAAGTGTAAAAGTCTAATCTACCAACCTGGTAAGATGTGAAATCATCCATTTGTACTATATTTAGGATAATTAATGAGGACTTGGATATATTAATATACTCAGGTGACTCTGATCCCATAGTGCATGTGTGTTTATGTAAAGAGACATGGATTGATTATGGCAT
The DNA here is from genome assembly GCA_037957365.1 of Torreya grandis. Classification (NCBI taxonomy): domain Eukaryota; kingdom Viridiplantae; phylum Streptophyta; class Pinopsida; order Cupressales; family Taxaceae; genus Torreya; species Torreya grandis. Next base: position 1,929,509 of record JARHVA010003438.1, read on the forward strand.
AACTACCCCAAAGAACTTATCGGTGTGTTCTTTTTATAGAAATCTTAATACATGGGAATTAGCATGGTATGTGGTCAATAAGACATTCCATGAAACACCTAATTTGGATTTCCTTAAGGAGAATCTTGTGCACACCTTCTCCTTTTCCTCATAGAATGTGGAGTTGATCAAGCCAGTATAAGAAATTTAGAGGGTAGTTCTCGATGACACCATAATCTTTGAGGAACACCTAAAAGACATGTTTAGGTAGAGAGGGTTAGAACTCCTAAATTTTTTTGAGGAATAAATACTTAATAGGGACTCAATAAAAAATATGATTAAACTTACAAAGAGTGCTATTGGAAAACCTTGATAGGAAAAAGGAAGCTCATATACCAAATAGATGATAGGACTCCTAAAGAAGAAGACCTAACTCATCTTCACATAGATAAAATTAAGGGAACTTGGAAATTTGAGGAATTACACCAATAAAATAATTAACCTTACCATACACCACTAAATATCATCAAGGTGGACATCAATATAGGAGAGCCAAAGATGGCTACTCTAGGTGCCTATTGGTCTAATACATAACTAGCATACATTATGGATATCTTGAAGGAATTCCAAGATTTATTTCCAAGGAATTATCAATATATTAAGGTTTCCCACCAATCCCTTAGGAATATGATCATAAATCTAATTTATGATGCAAGACTAGTCAATAAGTACCCCTAAAAGATGAATCCCAACCTTTGCACCAAGGTTAAGATAGAGATCAACACAATGCTAGCTATAGGGGTAATTTACCCTATGTATGGTTCCAAGTGGGTAATCCCAATGGTTGTTATCATCAATAAAGATGATTGCATTTGAATTTGTATTCATTATAAAATTTTGAATGCCATCTTTGTCACTGACCCCTTCTCAACTCCATTCACTGATGAAGTCTTGGATGACATCATAATCTATGAGATCTACACCTTTACTAATGGGTTCTTTGGATACCATCAAGTATGGCTTGAGGAAGAAGATAAGCCCAAAATAACCTTTGTTACTAAATGGGGCTATTTTGTTTATAATGTGATGCCCTTTGGACTCAAGAAAGTGCCAGTCATGTTCTCTAGAGTGGTGATCACCACGTTCAAATACTTCATCCACAAGTTCTTCCACATATACCTAGATGATTGGGTGGTTTATGTACTTGTGAAGGAGCATTATGATAACATGTGCCTAATTTTTGAAAGGTGTAGACATATTTAGATATCTTTAAACTTGAATAAGTACATCTTTATGACACCCTTTGGAACCCTACTTAGGCACATCATCTGTAAAGATGTTTTTCTCATCAATCTCATGAATATTTTTATAATCATTAATCTCCAAAATTGTACCACATAGAAATACATTCACACCTTTTTTGGCCACTATGGATACTATAGAAATTTTATAAGGAGCTATGTAAAGATTATGAAACTGCTAAAGGATTTTTTGTGTAAAGATGGCCTATTTTATTAGGGTAAAGCATGATAATATGCCTTTGAAACTTTCAATCTCAAGTTGGATAATATGTCTATTTTACAATTCCCCAACTGGATGACCCCATTCCACATCCATATCAATGCATCTACCTCTATAATTGGCACAATCTTAGTAAGACTTGGTGAAGACAAAATGGATCACCCCATCTCCTTTATTAGTATAAAATTGATGAAGGCAGACCAAAAATATACTGTAACTAAGCATGAGGTGCTTTCCATGGTTTACACCCTACAAAAATTTAGATAATACTTGTTGGTGACCCCCTTCATCTTATTCATATATCATGGGGGTGCTTAAGTACCTCATGAATAATCATGTTCTCTATGGGTGCATTGTAGATGGATAGTTCTATTTCAAGAATTATATTTCTCTATCATTGTCAAGCTTATAAAATAGAACTTAGGCCTAGACCATTTGTCTTACATTGACTCTGGTGTTGTAGCAGTGCCTATTAAGGATGATATTCTAGATGCACAACTCTATATATTCCAAAACACCCCTAAGGACTTGGCAGAGATAACCACTTTTCTAACATCTATATTTGTGCCCCAAATAATTACAACCAAATAAAATAAATAGCTCATAGTTTGTGTTTCCCCTTTTTATCTCGTTAACGAGGAACTATACAAACTATGCTGAGATGAATTCCTACACTAATGTGTCTTGTAACATGAAAGGGACTCCATTTTACTTGAGGCACATGAGGGGATAGAAGGAGGCCATTGCATAGGAGATGTAATGACATGTAAGGTATTACAATTAGTCTCTTAGTATCCAAGTTTATTTCAAAATGTGAAATATTATGAAAAAACATGTAACATATGCTAGTGTAACATGTAGAAAATAAATAGCTCATAGTTTGTGTTTCCCCTTTTTAGCTCATTAATGAGGAACTATACAAAATATGATGAGATTAATTCCTACACTAATGTGTCTTGTAACATGAAAGGGACTCCATTTTACATGAGGCACATGAGGGGATAGAAGGAGGCCATTGCACATGAGATATAATGACATGTAAGGTATTACAATTAGGCTTTTGGTAGCCAAGTTTATTTCAAGATGTGAAATATTGTGACAAGGCATGTAACATATGCTAGTGTATAGGGAAGCCTAATAATTATGATTAGATGAATCTCATATCTATTATTTCTCAAGAACCATTTGAGAAATGGGCCATTTATTTCATTTGACCAATTACTCTAACAACAAGGTGCATAGGTGTGAGATACATTCTAGTGGCCAATGACTATTTCACCAAGTGGGTTGAGGTAATGCTCACTAAAAACTGTATAACCACCATATCCATAAGGTTTATATGGGAAAACATCATAATTTTTTATGGGTTCCCACTTAGATTTACTACCAATAGAGGTACACACTTCATTAATGAAACTATGTGGATCCTAGTGATAAAATATATGGTGGTACACCATAAGATAATGCCTTATCATCCCCAAAAGGATGGCACAATTGAGACATTTAATAATATAAGTTGGGAATGCCTCATAAAGATATGAAATATTGGGTGCAAAGATTGGGATGATCGAGTCTCAATAGTGTTATGGGTATATTAGACAACCTACAAGTTATTAAACAAGACTATACTATTTCAACTAGTTTTTGGCACTGAAGTGATTATAGAATGGAGTTCTTGGTGGCATTATTGTAAATCACATGAATTGGTCTATTAGATGACCTTGAATCATTTAATACAAGTCTAGAAGACTTAGATCACTTGGATGAGGTGTATTCCTAGGCAAGGTAGAGTGAGTAGATAGAGAAGGTGTGCTAAAATCTATAGCATGATAAGCATATCAAGTAAAAAGTACTAAATAAAATAAAATTAGTCTTGATCTATGAATCCAAGTACCTTAAGTACTTGGGTAGGCTGCAAATAAGGTAGATGGGTCCATATGTCATCCATAATATATTAGAGACTAGTGCATGCATGCTACTCATGTTTTCAAGTGAGATGCTCCCTAATAATTTCAATAACAACCAATTAAAGCCTTATAGGTAGTAGGATGTTACTATTCCATTAGATACTGGCTCCCTAGTCATGAATCAATGGTATTGTCTAACTAGAATAAATTTTGGTGTAAGCCAAATAGTTCTTTATGAATTGAGTTGTATTATGTTGTAATTATTAGAAAATAAATGACACTTTGAGTCCCATAAATAAGACTTTTCTAGTGCCTTAATACATAATCTGAGATGTGTGAGTCAATCATTGTAATATCCCCTACCAATAGGGATATATGAAAGACCCAAAACTATGATACCAAAGACCAAAGCTCTGATACCACTGTGATGTCCCCTTCCAATAGAGATATATGAAAGACACAAAACTCTGATACCAAAGACCAAAGCTCTGATACCACTATAATATCCCCTTCAAACAGGGAATATATAAACTATAAAACTCTGGTCAAAGATCCAATTTTTGCAAAATAAATTCAGATTACAGAGAAACAATAACCATAGTAAATCTTACAATAACAGATCAAAGATCTTATCAATAGTTCAGATGAGTACAAATACAATCCTCTCTTGTGCAAATCAAAGAATATTACAGATCTGGTCTTAAAAACCCTGAATTCATGCAAACTGGGAAATAACTTGCAATTCTGGAAGTCTCGGTCTTTCTGTGTCGACACACAGGCGCCATCGTCGGTCGATATATCGCCGATGGCGGTCACTGTCGGTCAGATTTCTGCCGACGTCGGTCTTCAGTCGACCGATGTTGGTCACTGTAGCCCTTTCTCTGCCGAGGTCGGTGCCTGATGCGCTCTGTACGGACCTGTATGGACTTAGTACGGCCACCAACCCGTCTGTTCTTAACCCCTGATTGTTGAACCACCTGATCTGAAGATATACTATTCTAATATAGAATACCTCTATCTGTATAATTTATTTGATCAAAAACTAAATAAAAAATACCTGGAAAGCTCTGTGATAAACTTCTGTGTGAAGTTATCTCTCAACCCTGGAATTCTGTGATAACTTCTGGATGAAGCTATCTCTCAAATCTGTATCTCTGTGATAACTTTTGGATGAAGCTATCTCTCAATTTGGCAATAAATCAGCTGATATCTCACAGCCTCTAAATCACACACAATGAAGAGGGAACGTTCTCCACTGCAATGGAATCCTGGAACCCTTGGCTCAGTCTTCACAGAAGAATTTCTTCAAATCAATAATCAATAATCTATGCATCCTAATCAATAATGGCCTCCATGTGAAACCCTTATACCCTCAAAAGATATGCTTGCCCTAATTAGGGTTTTCTTAAATTAGCATTAGGGTTTCTAATTTAAAATTAGAGCAAATAATTAATAATTAATAATTAATTATTAATGAGACCAAATAATTAATATTTGATTAAATCAATCAAATATTAATATCTCCCTCAATATACGTCAGATCCTCAAACCGATCGAAGCAGGTGAATCAGGGAGTGATTCTGCACATGACCATACCAAAATAAGGCCGCTCCGCTGCATGTCAAATATCCCTAAAAAGTAGGAGCTCAGGGCAAATGTGTCCGAAAGAGCCCGAATGAAAATCAAATGTAGAAATCCTGTGAATCAAAGTCAATCCAAGCTCCATTATGACCCTCTATCCATCCTATTAGCCTACAAAGGTCGTATAATAGGCCAATCATCACATCTGTCAATGTCCATGAAAAAGGGGACATGACAATCCGCCCCTCCGAAAATTGCTTGTCCCCAAGCAATCTCGGAACAATGAACTACTCGATCCACCTGGATCCCAAGGAAAAAATTGTATAGCATCCATCATGTCACCAATTAACCCATGTGAATAAATCATCAACATCAACAGCATCAACAGTATCAAAATTAGCAACTGAAAAACTGCACTCGACACCCAATCAACTATCTGAAGACCAACTGTAGATGCCGGTAGAAGGAACCACTCTGAGGGACTCAAGCCAACTAAAATATCAACTCTGTCAAAATTCAAGTCCCTATCTAACTGATACTCACATCCAACTGGATCGTGGATATGACAATTATTGGTATCTGAATCACTGACACCAAAACTAATCTCTAGATGCACAGAAAAATAAGGAGCATACCTCACCGTATGACGCTGGTAAGAACCCCCAAACTCTGCTACTGGCACACTAGTGCCAAGCTGGGACTCAATGGATGGCTCCAATCTCGGCTCAACAAACATCACCTCAACATCCCTGTAAGGTAACATAGTAGAAAGGGTTCGTAAAATCTCCTCACCCAATCTGCTAATAGCACTAGAACCTCGGACAAGAACACCTTCTGTCATCTTATGTGAGTCCAGACGAACACCTGCACTATCCAGCAAATACTCCATGAATGGTTCAGTGCAGTAGAAATTATATGTGGAAGCATTAACATACTCCCCCACACACTCTAACTGATCTCTCTGTAAAGGAGGCACAACCCACTGTACCACACTGTCATCCGTGTGAGAATAATCAATTTGGAGACATGACTCCACTGGTATCTCAAACTCATCAGAATCAGCAAGATCCAAATCCCGTATATGTGTATCAGCCTCAGCAATATGCTCCTCAGCAACAACTGCAGGAATGTACTCATCACCAACCACCTCAATATACAAATGATCAACATCAAAGCTCATATCAACAGATGGAGTATCAACAACTATAGCATCACTGTCTAACTCTTCCATACAGAAAGAAACAACCGGTGAAACTAAGTCCTCAAAACTGTCCACTGCATTCTCCTGAATATCATCTGCAATAATAGGATCCTGGGACTCTGCTACAATCTCTGCCATAGTTGAGAGATCATCAACCCTCAGTGTACTAACATCTGAGCACCCCTGTACACTCTGAGTGCAAGCATCAAACTCATCATCATCTTCACTATCTCCTATCTCATAATCATAATAATCATGGGACATGCTACTCTCTCGTCGAAGTGATCTGTAGTGCTCTCTCCTATGCTTAACAAAGCGATCAAAAGGCAACAACTTCTGAATTCGAGGTGGTACTAACTCCCACTCCTCATTCACTGTCATATACCGTACGGGTTTGTTTTTGGATGTAGGATATGAAAGAATTTCATTCATCCTCTTCTGGGTTTCATCCAACTGCTTCAAACTGTGTTCCAGCTTCTTCATATCATAGTCCCATCGACTCTGAGTGTATGAAGTCATCATGATACTTTACCCAAGCTACCCAACAGGATGGCAAGACATTAGCTCTGATGTGCCCAACAGGATGGCAGGAATTTAGCTCTGATACCACTGTAATATCCCCTACCAATAGGGATATATGAAAGACCCAAAACTATGATACCAAAGACCAAAGCTCTGATACCACTGTGATGTCCCCTTCCAATAGAGATATATGAAAGACACAAAACTCTGATACCAAAGACCAAAGCTCTGATACCACTGTAATATCCCCTTCAAACAGGGAATATATAAACTATAAAACTCTGGTCAAAGATCCAATTTTTGCGAAATAAATTCAGATTACAGAGAAACAATAACCATAGTAAATCTTACAATAACAGATCAAAGATCTTATCACTAGTTCAGATGAGTACAAATACAATCCTCTCTTGTGCAAATCAAAGAATATTACAGATCTGGTCTTAAAAACCCTGAATTCATGCAAACTGGGAAATAACTTGCAATTCTGGAAGTCTCGGTCTTTCTGTGTCGACACACAGGCACCGTCGTCGGTCGATATATCGCCGACAGCGGTCACTGTCGGTCGAATTTCTGCCGACGTCGGTCTTCAGTCGACCGATGTCGGTCACTGTAGCCCTTTCTCTGCCGAGGTCGGTGCCTGATGCGCTCTGTACGGACCTGTACGGACTTAGTACGGCCACCAACCCGTCTGTTCTTAACCCCTGATTGTTGAACCACCTGATCTGAAGATATACTATTCTAATACAGAATACCTCTATCTGTATAATTTATTTGATCAAAAACTAAATAAAAAATACCTGGAAAGCTCTGTGATAAACTTCTGTGTGAAGTTATCTCTCAACCCTGGAATTCTGTGATAACTTCTGGATGAAGCTATCTCTCAAATCTGTATCTCTGTGATAACTTCTGGATGAAGCTATCTCTCAATTTGGCAATAAATCAGCTGATATCTCACAGCCTCTAAATCACACACAATGAAGAGGGAACGTTCTCCACTGCAATGGAATCCTGGAACCCTTGGCTCAGTCTTCACAGAAGAATTTCTTCAAATCAATAATCAATAATCTATGCATCCTAATCAATAATGGCCTCCATGTGAAACCCTTATACCCTCAAAAGATATGCTTGCCCTAATTAGGGTTTTCTTAAATTAGCATTAGGGTTTCTAATTTAAAATTAGAGCAAATAATTAATAATTAATAATTAATTATTAATGAGACCAAATAATTAATATTTGATTAAATCAATCAAATATTAATATCTCCCTCAATATACGTCAGATCCTCAAACCGATCGAAGCAGGTGAATCAGGGAGTGATTCTGCACATGACCATACCAAAATAAGGCCGCTCCGCTGCATGTCAAATATCCCTAAAAAGTAGGAGCTCAGGGCAAATGTGTCTGAAAGAGCCCGAATGAAAATCAAATGTAGAAATCCTGTGAATCAAAGTCAATCCAAGCTCCATTATGACCCTCTATCCATCCTATTAGCCTACGAAGGTCGTATAATAGGCCAATCATCACATCTGTCAATGTCCATGAAAAAGGGGACATGACAATCATGGATGCTTTATAAGTACTTAAGACCAGACACCTAAGTTATCGGAACATGAAGTTTTCTAGATTTAGACATTAGGCACTCTAGATCTTCATGCACAATATTTAGAAACTAAGGAACCTTGAGGCCCATAAGAGGGTTATTCTAGTGCTTCCATGCATAAACCAGTTAGGTGACTTGAGTAATGTGGATTTCTAAGAAACTAAGTCTAGACACCTAAGTTTTTGAGAGTATGGAACTCTCTAGACTTGGAAAATAGGAATACCAAGTGATGAAGAAAGATGCACAAGATAATCATGTGGATAAGATAATAGTAAGTCACACAAGATGATACATGTGTAAGACACCTAGAGAGTTATTCACTAGAGGACCAATGCAAAGAATTTGTATGGGCTAGGATAGGCCAAGGTAAGAGATGAAATTGTAGAGAAATCAACCAAGAAAGGAAAGCATGCTTGGAATGGAAGGATAACAAGAAGAGGAAATAGGACCATGGAGGTTGAATCATGTGAATGTGAGGTGTTGTGACCAATTTTTCATAAGGAAGGTGAAGGTCATACCAAGTAAATAAAATCATGAGAGAAACATCATTAGGACAAGATGACATCCACTCAAAGTAAGGTGAGAAGTGATCATTTAAACTACATGTCACTTCACCCAAATACCACTTGGAGAAATAATTAAGGTAATGGAGGAGGCACAAATATCCACATTAAATTTGTAATTGGTAGTATATTTTTAAATATTTCATGGGTTTTAGAAAATCCTAAGAATTTTAGGCATTGCCATGCCATTAAACACCTATAATTAAGTTATTAGTTGAAATAAGGGTATAAAGTGACACAAGGACAACTAGTTAGCGTTACAAACTCAAAATTAATTTTAAATTTATATTAGAAAACTAGATCCAAAAGAGTAAACCATATACAAAGAAAGAATATGCTACTGTAGTGAGAAATTGAGCACCCATAAATGCCAAAAGTGAATGAGTGAATAGAGGGAGGAATTGTTCTCTTTCTGATATTTGCATAGAGGAGTGTATGGCATAAACTATATAAGAATAAGTCAATAAAAAATAGGAGTGACATTGAGGTTTCCATTTATGGTAATTTAAACTCAAGAGCTAAGGTCATAGTCATAAATCTCATGATTATGAGGTGTACCATAAAAAATGATAGGCTTTGGCAATCTGAATAAGCCATGCTTCAACACCTACCTATTCAAGATGGGGAAGAAATGCATTACTTCTAGCCCACAATAGTCATATAAGGATGCCAAGATGTCATAAGTGATAGAAGAATCATCCCTAATGAATAAAAAAACATAGCTAGTGAAAGAAGTTAGCATCATCTAGGTTTATTCGGAGGTGCTTATAAAAATGTCATACCAAGAGATATAATTTTTTAAAGAATTATTGGTAGGAGAGAGTTGGGCATCATTTATGCACACCTAAATTATCATGGAATATAACCAACACACTTTGAGCAATGTGTAAGATCTAGTGTAAGACTAGATGGTGGACATGGGGGCCAAAATAAAATCAAGCATGATGTTGTTCTATGTCTCCATCTAAGACAAAATTTTAGCCATTGGTACAACTTAACTCTATGAGTTATTTTAGTCTGGAAAGTTAGAGGAACTCATACAACTCATCCTCTTGCATGTCCATGTAGATATCATCTATTTTTTAGTGAGGTGCATGAGGATATTAGTGTGCCTAATAACAAAAATTACTAGGCTCCGAGACTCTAGTGTAAGCACCCACCAGATGATGGTAGATGATACTTAAGTTGAAAGGGATAGAAAAATCCTAGGGTAATATAATGGAGGTTTCATTTTACTAATAAAAGACATCGAGGACCTCAAAATGAGGTCAATTATACACCTCATGACATCAAAATTTTCCTCTAATGGTTGATGGGAATACATTACCAATGCTCACTTACTCACCACCTATCACATGGCATAGGGGGTTAAATTTAACGTCACCAAGTTAATATCAAAATAAATGATGAAGAACACACTAGAATGTCATATGACATGATATTAGAGGAAATTAGAGTGCTAGATGGCAATGAAGATAACCTTTGGGTCTTCCTAGTGAACAAGAAATCCCCAATGCTAAAATATCAAAACTTCACCTACCCCCTAGCCTTCTCTTAGAAATAAAAGAATCATGTGATGGGGTGGTTCACCTAGTACATCAAGGAATTTGGAGAGGAATGGTGCATTCTTGAGGAACTCCCTTAGAATCTATTTTATATGTCAACCTTTATCTTAGTGAAACACTTATGTGTATTGTGCTTATCTCTCATAGATGTCAACAAATATATTTGGTTGAAGCTCCCCTATGCCTTCTTAGCTAAATAATTTAGGGACATGCTTTGAATAATCCTAAATGCACAACATTTAAACATCCTAATCAATACTATGGATTTATAATGGAGAAGATTATAGTACCAATATATGCACCTATGGGAAAAAGCAACCAAGAATAAGGAGGATGACTCAAATCACATCGACATCTATCCCCTTTAAAAGGACTTCATACTCGGGTACATCCAAATGGTTTACTATGAGATGAATTCAAGGAAGAAGGGAACATTCCCCAATAAGGATGATGACCTCTCCCTTCATATTGAAGGTAAATGGAAGTTATCATTGGTAGTAGTGAATAAGCTTCCCCAAAATAAGAAGGGGGAGACAATTGAGGAGATATAGGATCACATCATATTAAATATCACCTTTGATGATGAAGCCACTCCCTCTACACCAAATAATAAATATGTGGCCTTCATATAAGGTATTACTTCATCAAATCCAAGGGGAAAGAAAAATAAGAAGTCCAAGGGGCCAATGGCAATGCCCATGATAACCTTGGTAGAGATGGAGGTGCAAGAGGCACATGAGGAAGAAAAAGCAAAGAAGGTGCATGAAGAGGTGGAGGAGGATAAAGAAGATGGAGGGATGAAATTATATATCATCTAATAAGAAAAAATAGGAGAATATCCCATCACTATATAGATTCATGAGGCTCTCCAAGGTGGCACTACTACTGCACTTAGGAAAGCAAAAAATCCATCAAGCACCTCACCCATAGAACCTGCTACATAGCCTCAATAAAATAAGGAGGAAAAGAGAAGATGATAGGATAAAATGGGCCTCAGTAAGGAACATATAGAGGTGGTTCTAGAGTTAGATCAAAATATAAAGGCCATGAGGGAAGCTGACATGATTCAGATAGAGATTGATAAGGTTGAGGCTAAGGAAATAAAGGTCAGAGAAGAAAATATATTGGTAATGATAAAGAAGAGGAAGGTGTAGATAAAGAAGGAACAAGAGGAAAGGGATAAAAGAGAAAAGGAAGAAAATAAGGTTATCATAAGCATGGAACCCATAATGGAAAAAGTAGTAGAGGTGCTTAGCACCCCCACTAATACAATAGAAGAAGCTGCACCATAGGCATGCTCAAGTAGTGAAGGTATACATGGAGATAATGAAGGTGATAATATCACCTTAAAATAGCAAACAAAGAGTGTAGAAGAAACCCAATAGACATAGGAAGGCAAAACTAGCACTAATGAAAAAAATAAGTGGATGAAGGGGACAAGTTTGAAGAACCCTTATAGGAGTAAGGATAGACTTTATAGGAGGGCACTAAATAAAGTGATAACACTGAAGAGGAATAATAGATGGATCTCACCATTGCTAAGGAAGATCTCATCAATCCAAGTCTGAGGGAAAAGGCATAGAAAGGGTATAATGATGAGGACTATTACATGTTAGAGTATATTACCACTAAAATAGCCACAACAAGGATACACTATAAGATATCTTTTACTTTCAATATTTATATGGATGACCCTCATTTTAGGTACCATAGAAGGCTATTCTAGGTAGAGATTTACCTAGAAGAAGGGCATAATCCCCTTCTAATAAACCCTTATGCCATGAGTCCAATCAAGTTGGCTAATGCACTCATCTAATGGCCTCCAAAGTAGTGTGAAAGAACATAGTCAATGATTTTAGGGCTTCAATGTTGAAGAATATCATGCTAGAAGCAAAGGAAGAGGTAAATTCCATGAAGCTCAAGTTACAATAACTAGCATAGTACATCTATGAAGATGAGCCATCCCTCTTGGATGACATTGACACTTCAAATATTTTTAGAGATTGACAAGGTATGCATGCTTATGGAGTATATTCTCCCAAATTTGAAGGTAAGGCTAGCACTAGAAGAGGAGGAAACTTGCACTATAGTAAAACAATATATAGCTATGAAGATTAAAGAGGTGGAGGACTTCTTTTCACAAACTCAAGAGGGAACATATATAACCGATGCCATTTTTTGTAACTTATCCAACCAAGCATCAATCATAGATGTGCACATCAAAAAACAAAGGAATAAAAGGATGAATTAATGGTGAATGTATACACTACTAGTAGGGTTGAGTGCACATAAATCATGGCATAGGTCAATACCTTGAGTGCCAAAATAAATACCTAGGAGTAGGACCTAGAAGAACATCATCAATGATGTTCAAGATTAAAATTTAAAGAAAATCATGCTAGAAGTAGAGGAAGAGGTACAGGCCATGAATATCAAGTTGCAACAACTAGCCTAGTGCATCGAGGAAGCTGAGCCATCCCTCTTAGGTGGAATTGATACTTTAAATTTTTTGAAGGTTGATAAGGTATCCATTATCATAGAGTAGATGCTCCCAAAGTTGAAGGTAGGGATGATGTTATAAGAGGATGACCCTTACACCATAGCAAAATAAGATCTAGATATGAAGATTGAATAGGTAGAGGACCTCTTCACATATCTTCAATAGAGTACAAATACAATTGATGCCACATTTTTTCAACTCATACAACTTTATATTAATCATAGATGCATACCTTAAAAAGGAAAAGGGGGAGAAGGATGAGCATATGGTGAAGGTATACACTGCTATCAGGACTAATTATGCATAGATCATGACATAAGATAATACCTTGAGTACCTACATAAATACCAAAGAGTAGGACCTAGAAGAACTTTTTTTCACTTTATAAATGAAGGCCTATGATCAGGGATTAATTCTAAATAGGGGTGACAAAGGAAATATAAAGGTTAGAAGAATTTAAGAAGGAGTTAGAAAATAATAATGTGATCATTTTTAATGCCACATCCATGGACATTGCTAACACCATTAAAAAACATAAGCTTGCCATCAAGAAATTTGAGGACTTCAACATAGAACTAAATGAGAACATGATGGAATTTTATGATCTTAAAACATTGAAAGACTAGTTTGAGGGTAGACTAGTAATTTTGTATGGGTTAATTTTGGGCCCCAAATCCATATAACTATAGGATTTATTCCAACTCAATATACACTTGGGTTCAAGGTAATCATTTATTATAATAATTATTTTGTCACCCTCTAGTGTCGACTGGTAGGTGGCTAAGCAAATCCCTATTGACTCAAGCATCATCAATAAGTGGGCACATGGGAAAATCATATAATGATGGAAGTAGGATAGTGGAGATCATGGAATGATTGCATCTAGTGTTAGCTCAAATCCCAATGTACTCCTTTCACCCCAGAAATAAGATTTTCTTAAGTACTATAAAGTTGAGTTTAATTTAGTTAGTAGGAGGCAAGTTGGAGTAGTGAAGCTCTGTAGGATTGATTCTAAATACTATTTTCACCATTTATATTAGGTTCTAGCATTTATGCCTCTGAGGCTCCTCATTGTAGTGCCCAAGTTCACCTGTGAGCCTCTAGGCATTTAATAGCTTTAAGATGAGACTTTTCTTAGTTTATATTGATATATATTATGTATTTTACCTTTATTTAATGATGAATGGCATTAAATCTAATGAGAATTAGTATATTTTACATAGTTATGGTTATTACACTAGAATAAGAGTGGTTTATTCAATGTTTTCAATAGTTATACTGCTTAGCTTTATATTAATAATATTGAGTTCCAACAAGATTTCAACCTAGCCCATTAATGGCATTTTGGTAGTGTATGATGACATAAACAACCTATATTTAACTATTCTAATTATATGAAATTCCCTATGCCTCACAATGATACTTATTCCAAAGCATGAGCCTAAGCCTAAGCCCCTCATCTAAGTACTCCATTTAACCCCCCAATCACCTGACTGATGCTAAGATAAGGAAATAAAAGGATTTCATCCATGAAACTATAGAATCATATCCTATAGACTTGTTCCTAATATATAATTTAACCCTTAGAATAAATTGTGCTAATGGAATTACCAGCATTGTTCCAATAACCAAAGTCCTTAGAAGATAGAGTTATGTTATGGCACAACTATCCTAACATGAGCCATAATCCTTTCTATATTGTGATTTGATTGAGTGCATAAGACTTGAACCTTATGTGAAGTGATTCAAATTCATTTGAGTGACAAATTTTTATCATTACAAATTATTCAAGGCTTGTGCCAATTTATAACAATTCTATATCTAACTTGGACAACTAGATAAGTGTTTGACAAGGCAAGTGACTTAACACCCTACTTATCTATATTAAAGACTTAAATTACAAATAATTGAACCTATACATAATTTTTTTATACTATTGATATTTTATAACATTTTCAATTTTCCAAAAAACCTATATCCTCCGTAAAACACACTTGTTTCCTATTTGTGTCTAACACATGGATATAGATGGTCCTTTTGAAGCATTGATTGTGTTTATGCTAAGAAATAATTTAAAATCCATTGAATCACCTTGAAAATAGTGTATATAAATAAATTATATTTTAATTTCCTTTCAATATTATTGGTATTTCATATCATTCATAGGCTTGAAACTTCTTATCCTCATACACAAGTCTATGTATGAGTGCTAAGCCTATAAACTCTTTTTATGGTTTTGACATTAGTCATTTCAACCCTCTATTAATATCACATGAATTATACATATTAATTGTTTAATTTACTCTCTCACTCTTATTTTAATTCATGTTTTGACATTTTTCATTCTTTTTATGGAAGTTAACCTTTTGTCTAAATGAGGAATTATAGGTCTGCCACCAGTAGTTCTTCTATTTACTTAGGGAGACTATTAGAGACAACCAATTTAATGATTTTTGAAGCTTGGAAATTTTATCAAATCTTTACCAATTTCATATTTCCCTCTCAATATATTTTATATCCTCAACTAAAAGTTATAAAATCTCAAAACTACCCATGTATATGTACAAGCTTGTATGAGGCTAGTTCATGTCTTTACATAGAAGTTGGAATATTTTAATTAATTCATGCTCTTTGATGACAAAATGGGTCCATACAATGTAAAGTGATTGTTTATGAGTATATATCACCTTTCTCCATGGTTTTAACACCTCAACACAAAACCTAGATCTCATAAATATTCACTAATAAGTATGCAGACTTGTGGGTAAATGAACTTGTCTCAGTCCTTAATGAAGAGTATATTTTAAATTAATTCTCATTACCTTGATATTAAAATATGTTAAATAGTGATTTATTAATTTATTATTGATCTGAAATTATCACTTGGGATAATCTTGGCATTCAGACTTGTATCAGACCATTTATAGATTAAACATGCTTTCAAGAATATAAAACATGACATTTCTTGAAGGGATATCTACAAAGGGTTTATTATCAATTAGATCCCAAATGTATCATGGAAGAGTGAGGGATTTTAATTTAATACTAAAGAACCTTAAATAATGTGAGAGTGATAATAATTTAAATCAATAAGAATACTTGTAATTGGACTGATATGCTTCATACTCTTGAGATATTTTTCTCCTTGTTGAAGACACCTAGTAAGGTTAAGTTGATTGACAAAAATAGAATTTAAAGGAGTTATTTTATCTTTTAAAACATCTCACATAATCCATTCTCCATAAAACTCTAAAGTGAATAAACATGAGCAAAAGCATACCCTACTTGAATGAACATAACATAGTGTCCTTATGTCACTCTTAATAATTTTTCATAAATTAGAGGGGATTAATTTACAAAATATTTCCATAAAATGGAAGCTCACTAGGACCCCTTTCATTACCTAAAATTTAAGCCTCCAAATTTTTATCTCTTGTCTATAACATGCATTTGAATTTTGTCTTTCTAAGTTTATAAAGGTAGTGATGGAGAAGAAGTGTTTTTTTGAACTTTTATGACCTGTACCTAAAATATGAACATAGTTATAAATTTTAGAATCCCAAGAGACAAATTTGTAATGTTTTCACCTAATTATGAGCTTAAGAAGTCTGTACAAGTGCCTAAAATCCCCTTCTTGGCATTAAACTATAAGAAATTGATCTCTTTATGACATCATCACATGTGTGAGAGTTAAATAAATCCTCCAAGAACCTTTTCAAGTGTATTATATGAATTTTTTATATATTTTTAATCTTTGACACATTTTGGAGTTATAAAAATCACCTTTTTCCTCATAAAACATTACCTTAAAGTTTGCAAATGAACCTTAACTTATCCATACCATCATAAAATGCTTGTACATGTTGGTTAAGGAAATAATATTACTTTTAGGGGGGCCTAAAAACCTATGACAACATTTGAACAAATATCATCACTCCATGACATGAAGAGTCTAATACAATGCAAAGATAAACTATTACCTTAAATTTTCCAAATAAACCTTAAACTTTTCTAACAAAGTCCTAAAAAGGTGATTAGGAGACCATATAAATCATGAAAAAAAATTTAACTAGGTTAACAATACATGAAAATCAAGTTTTCACCTATATGGGTTGACCTATTAACCTTTGGGGTCAAAATTGGTTAAAAAAATAGTGATTCACAAGGGTAACATGCCTTTTATGCTAAATAAACTAATAGCCTTGTCCTTCATTTGGGAAATGAAATAATTTTTACTTAGATTCAGACTTGATTAGGCCTTGACACTTGAAAAAACAAGTGATTTGACCTAAAAAAACACAAAATAAGGACAACACACACAAAGTAAAGGAGACAAACACATGCATGTGCTAACAAGCACTTAAGGAACACAACAAACATAAAACACTAACATATATAACTAATTTAAACTTCTATTATTCCTCTTAGGTTAAAGGGGAAGTTTCTTGGATCTTTTACTCCATGAGGTAAATAATGGCATGAGGCAAGTTGCCTATTAAACTTAGGTCTTGTTGTCTTTATCCTCTTCTTACTTTCTAATATTCTCATTGTGAATTTCAAATGAAATGATATTTATAAACTAGTCACCTATGAGGATGAACTCATTTTTGTGCTCCAAGATCCTTCTCATTATGCCTATTGATGTTAGATATCAACTCAAACATGACTAATTCTTGGTTCATAATGGTAGACTCAAACTTTTTACCTTAGAGATTCTCATATTGTCCTTCAAAAAGGATGATAGCCTCAAAATCATCCTCAACCTTTTAAACATAAGGTGTAGGCCCTTGAAAAGCCTCAAATTCATTGTAAAATTCTCAATACTTCTATCATAAGTCCTTTTGGTCCATGAAGGGAGCAATAGCGTTAGCCTCTATTGTATTTTCCAATTCAATCTCTTACTTATCTATAAGAATCTCTTCATCATGGTTTACTTTATCATAGACTTGAAAAAATATGAGCTCACTAGGAACCTTACATTATTCATCATCAAGCTAACCTTATTCTTTTAGATGTTCTTTCTTCTCAAATACTTCATATTATTTGAACATGTGCAAATAGGTGTACCACATATCCTTCAAATCTCCTTGAACATATTCACTTGACTCAACAAGATCAATCAACATGATGTTCCTCTCAAGAGCATTTTTTGTCTTCATTAACTTCTTCATTGGCTAATCTATCAATCTTAGTACTCTCCACATAGACAAATAAAACATCAAGACCATTCCTTTATTCATTTATTAATACTAATTTATGTTTATATTCACCAAGGGGAGAATAAATGGTGAATTATTCATCATATACACTTGAATTGTCCTCTTCACATTCTACTCGAACCTAAATTACAACTAAAATATATTCTTCATTTAATTCCCATAGGGTAGGATTCTCTTTAAGAATGGAGATGGTGGGATGGTGATAGATAGGTTCATGAGTTAGAGAGGGAGTATGTGGTATGGTAGGTGAATCATGAATTATATTGGGAATGTAGGGAGTAATCTTACAACTTGTGGTCTTGGATATGGAAGAATCTTCTAGGAAATATTGGATTAAAAAGTAAGTTTATTAAGGATATGACTATTTGATCCTTCTAAAAAATAACTTCATCTTTCTCATAGCCTTCTTAAGGTTCTTCAAAAGTTATAAACTAATTATCAAACCTATCAACTAATACAACCTTCTTGTCTTGGATATCTTATTGAATATACCTCCAAGATGGAAAATATTTGGGTTCTTGAGGAGATGGAAATGGGGTTTTAATAAGCACAAGGTTTTCTCTTACTTTAAGCTCGTATTCTTGGATCTCCTCCTCTTGTTTCTCTCAATACTTCACTACTTGGTTTAAATTTAGAACTTTTACACTAATAGGTTCTCTTATAGATTGAATTGGCTCTATTTGAGGTTCTATTGATGATATCAATCATAGGAAGGTTGATAAGGAACATAAGGGGTTTCTTGAAATTTTGTATCCAATTCATTTTTTTGACTTTCACAAATCACCACCCTCTCCAATAGAAAATCACATAACTCATTCCTCTCTAGTGGATCATTATATATAATTGAAAGCCACCTAATCACTTCTTCATATTGAGAATTTTAATAAACCTTTATTTTAAATTCTAGTACTTTGGTCTCCATTTCATCCATTCCATCTTGAAAAGCTTATGAAGCCAGTATAGGAGCAAGAGAAGGATAACATGGTTGAAGACAAGGACATTTATATTCATTATCATAGCCATATGGGGATGATTTAGGCTGATCATAAGATTGATATGGATCAGAAGGAGGGTAATAGTGATGTTCTTGGTAGGAAGGAGGATGAAAATATTCATAAGGTTGTTGAGGTATGTATTAGGAATATCAATGAGTTTGATAAGGATTACTATAAGATTGAGTACCTTAACCAACTTGCATGAAATTGAACTCTATTTCAAATTCATCCATAAAAAAATAATCAAGACAATGAATTTAAGATATAACCTACTTTAAATAAGTCACTGGGCTAATAGAACTAGTTAATTGAGCATGGAGTCACAATTAATGTTTTGAATGCCTATAAAGACTGATGTTTAGAAGAACAACACCAACAATTATTACACTAAATTAGACCTTAGTCGCATAAGGCATTCCAAAACTATTATCAACCATATTTTTTCCCCTTGTAAGTTAGTTTAATCCTTCTAAATTATGAATAACATGGAATCACCTCAAGGTTGTGGGTGACCCATTGGAGAGGTGAATCTCTAGGTTAAATGCCTAGATCCCTTGATGTATCACTTATGATAATCAAACTAATCTCTTAATTTTGAATGAAAAAGGAGAGAAACCTAATTTGATAGAGGTGATTCACCAAAATTAATTTACCAATACCAACCAATTTCAAATGCACTTCAAACATGAGATTAAATTTCATAAATACTACTCTAAATATGCCTCTCTAGATCAAAATTTCTCATTAAGCTTACAAAGAATAATTTCACTAGGAGGACTATTTAAGAGGTCATTACATGACACTAATGATAAGAAAACTCACTAAGCCTTTCACACTCCACTTAAACACTTCAAAATACCTTCAAAGAAGTTTTAAATTGAATATAAATGCAAGAAAAGAATAAATATGTCAAGGAAGCAAATCTAGTCACTTTACAAGATTAACTAATCACACAAACATATTAAAAATAGTCAAATGAGGAGGTAAAAAAAATTTATCATTAATAAAAATATTGAAAATGGGTAGGGATTCACCATACCCAGATGGAGGATACAAACATAGCTTATCAAGGATTAATTTATAGAAAAAATGAGAGAATAAGGAGAGAAGGTCTTAGGAGAGAGAGATGACAAGAATCTATGAGATTTAATTTAAATAAAGGATGTATGAAACTATATCAATATGTATTTTAATACATTTGTTCTCTCCTTAAGATGTTCTTATCTGGAGAGAGTTTTCCTTCTTGTTGTTTGACACATTGCCTTGCTCTTGAAAACTACTCCTTTCTTTATCTTGTGAATGGACAAGTAGACACTCTTGACCATTAGGTAATGTTTTAATGATCTCCTTCCCTAATTTTTGATACCTTACTCTTCTCTCTCGAGGTTCCATTTGACACATCACTTTATTCTCTTGTTAGGTGTATTTAAGTCCATCTTGTCTTACTATGCCAATCTTGACAAAATAGCTCAAAACATGAGTTTGCTTTTAAAAATTCCATTCTTGTCTATGAGAATAATCTTCAAATAATATATGACCTATAAAAACTCATATTGTGTCATCAAACTCCATCAAAGACTCCATTTTTCATCAAAATCTCTCTTTTGGCCTCATTCCTTATATCCTTAAAATCATACAAACCTCTTTGTATATAATAATGTATGAATTATAATTAAATAATGATAATAAATTCTAGTACCCATTATCCCCTTATAACTCTATGCCAAATTTGAGGTCGTAAGAATGAGTGGAAGTGTCCTTTTCTTTTATTCTCTCTTATTAATTATACCTCAATTAGTCATCCTTACATAGAAGGTTGTGTTTCTACTTCAGACTTCTCCCTCAATGAGTGTTTTATTACATTTTATCATCCCATCTCCAACCTCCATGCCAAATTTTAGGTATTCAAATCCTATGGAAGTATGAGAACCATGAAATGGTCTCCAAACCTAATCTTTTTTTAGGCCTATTTAAGAATGTCATTAGAAACCAAGTTTTCTTGAGCATATACAATGTGTATTTTACATTTTTTTAGTATTTAATAGGTGTGATAAATCCCAAATTACCCTCCCCAATATTTTTTAAGTGTTCAACTATTCAAAAGCCTATAAAACACTAGTAAACATTTGAAAATAGGGCATTAAATGTATTCTATACAATTGAAAGTATAAATAAAGTACATGGTAGGAACCTAATTTGAGTTTAAACCAATTTTCAGGATGTTTTATAATCATTTTACATCATTTTATGCACTTTAGAGGTCCATCTCTCACATCAAGTCTTCACTAGGTTTTTATGAATGTTTAGAGTGACTTAGGTTCTTAACAATTATTCATAAACCTTGGACCCTTAATCTATGAAAAAATGCCATAATTTTCAATTGTATTATCCATCTCAACTTTTCCCATGATAATATTATCACATGCATCCTATACTTATAGATATAAGTGCAAGAAGTTGGTCTTGAATCTACAAATAGGACATTAGAGAGGGGGTGTTGTTCATAAACTTTGCTCATGAATATTAGGGTCCTAATCCAAAAATTGATGATATGAGTTATTATTATTTGGAACTCATTACCATATTTCAAAACATTTTTTTCCCATGCAAAACATCAAGGTCATACTAGGTGAGAGAAGATTGGTCTTGAGTTGAAATATTTCACCTAGTGAAGCTCAAGGTCTTAAAAGCCTAAATCTCACCTTCCTTGTCTTATTATGGATGTATGTGTCTTGTTAGGGTCTATAAAAATATTTAATATTTCCAATGTCTCCATGTTTAATTTTACCATCCATTATGCCATCTTTTCTACGACTGTCCATATAGACCTATGCTCTTTAACTTAAACTTTATAAACCTAAACAAACTTATCGGCTTGTTACCCATTCTCACTGACTATGAATATTTTATATAGGTTTTACTAGAATTAGTACATCATTCCAATGTGATTTTCTTCCTTTCATAGATATCTTTGTCTTTCAAAACAAGCAGTCTCTTATAATTAACTAAGTAGACCTGTAGGTACTCAATTGACTATATATGCAGAGATTGAAGTAAACCTTGATTTTGGTCATATTATATATGAGATATATTGAGTTTATTGAAACTCTAATGAAAATTTTAAAGTGTTTTCTCATCTAATTTAATCTCCAATTATCCGTTTCTACACTTTACCTTCTTTTCAAGCTTGAAACTAGTTTGAACTTCTTAGCAAACCTATAAGTGGTCATTCTTGGGGTTTGACTACATCTTTGTGTTTTAGTAATTCAATTAAAAATAATTGAACATATAAATGAATTTTTTATACTATTTATATTTTATAACCTTTTTAATTTTCCCAAAACCCCACATCTTCCAAAACATACACTTGTTTCCTACCTATGTCTAACACATGGCTGTAGATGGTCATCTTGGAGTCTTGACTGTGTTTAGGATTAAAACTAGTCTAAAATTAATTGAATCAACTTTAAAATAGCTGATATAAATGAAATATATATTTATATCCCTATAAGACTATTGGTGTTTCATATCATTCACATGCTTGAAACTTCTTATCCTTAGACACATGTCTATGCATGAGTGCTAAGCCTATAGACTCTTTTGGTGGTTTTGACATTATTCATTTGAAACCTATATGACTCTTAGATTACATAGACATATTCAATATTTTTTGTCCTCTCTAATTCTTATATGAATTCATGATTTAACACATGTTATTATTTTGATGGAAATTAGCCTTTTTTCCAAATGAGGAGCTATAGGTTTGTCACCTATAGGTTTACCTTATAATTAGGTAGACTATTAGAGACAAGTAATTTTTTGATTTTTTAAGCTTAAATAATTTATCAAATCATTAATTATTTCATATTACCCTCTTAATATATTGTATATCTTTAAATGAAAGTTATACAATCTTAAAACTACCCATGTATATGTACAAACCTGTATGAAGTCAGTTCAAGTCTTTGCATGGAAGTTAGAATATTTTATTTCATTCATGCTATTTGAAGATTAAATGGGGGAAAAAAGTGTCAAATTACTGTATATGAGTCCATATAACCTTTCTCCATGGCTTGAACACATGAACATGAAACCTATACCTCATAAATATTCACCTATATGCTTATAGACCTGTGGGTGAATGAACTTATCTTAGTCATTATTAGAGATTGTATTTGAGATTCATGCTCAATACCTTGAGATTAAAACATGTTAAATAGTTATTTATCATGTTATTATTTATCCTTCATTATCACTTGGGCCAATCTTGGCATTCAAACTTGTAGAAAACCATTTATAGATTATAACATACTTCTAAAAATGTAAAACATGATGTCTCTTGAATGGATATATAAAAATGGTTAATTCTCAATGGGAGAGAACATTAATCATGGAATATTGAGGGTTTTTAAATGAATACTGAAGCACCAAAAAACTTTTGAGAGTGATAACATTTCAAATCAACCAAAATGCTTGTTACTAGATTGATATGCCTCATACACTTGAGATAATTTTCTCCTTATTAGAGACACATCATAAGGTTAAGTTTATTGATGAAACCAAAATTTAAATGA
Source organism: Torreya grandis (assembly GCA_037957365.1). NCBI lineage: Eukaryota > Viridiplantae > Streptophyta > Pinopsida > Cupressales > Taxaceae > Torreya > Torreya grandis. Next base: position 1,953,236 of record JARHVA010003438.1, read on the forward strand.
GATATTTTATCTTTGAAAACATATCACCCAAGCCATTATTCTCCATCGAACTTTGAAGTGAATAATTAGGAGTAAAACCAAAACCTACTTAAAACAAGCCATAGTGACTTGATGTCACTCTTAACGACTGTTCATAAAGGAGATAGGATGAATTTACAAAATAATTCCAAAAAATGGAATATTAATAGGACTGATATCATTCCCCAAAATTTTATTCTCCAAATTTATCTGCCCTTTCTCTACCATACATTTAAATTTTGTCTTTTTGAGATTGTGAAGGCAATGATAGAGAGAAGGAAGAGTTTTTGAAATTTTAGGACCTATACCTAAAATATAAACATGGTTTTGACCTATATAATCCCAATAGATGCCTATTTAATGTTTTCACCTAAATACGAGATTAATAAGTCTGTATAATTGCCTAAAATCCCCTTATTTGGCCTTGAATTGTAAGAAATTGATCTCTTTTTGACATCTTGACATGTGTGGTAGTTAAATAACTCCACCAATAACCTTTTCAAGTGTCTTTTATGAATTTTTATCATTATTGAGATATGATACATGTTGGAGTTATAAAAAATCACCTTTTCCTTATAAAATATTATATAAAATTTTACAAAAGAACCTTAACTTATCCAAACCATCATAAAATGTTTATACAAGTTGGTTAAGGAAATAGTATGACTTTAAGGGGCCCCTAATAACATATGAAAAAATTTAACCAACTCTAATCACTCTATGACATGACTTTTGTACTACAATGCAAAGATAAACTATTACCTTAACTTCTCTGAATAAACCTTACACTTTTCTAAAAAGTTTTTATAAAGTCTATTAACAAACCAGAACAAAGATTTGAACAAGCTTATAAATACATGAAAACTATTTTTTCACCTATAGGGTTGAACTCTTGACCTAAGGGGTCAATATTAGTCAAAAAATTGGTAATTCATGGGGGGGTAGTATGTTTTCTATCCTAAATACACTAATAACCTTGTCCTTCCATTGGAAAATGAAATAATTTTTACCTAGATTAAAACATAACCAAACCTTGACACTTAAAAGAATAATTGATTTGACCTCCAAACTAGAAATAATAGGGAAAACACACTCAAATCAAATAATACAAAGACACACATGTGATAATAAACACTTATGTAACACAACAAACATAAGAAAACTAACATATACAAGTGACCTAAAATTTTCTTCTTCCCCCTAGGTCAAAGGGGAAGTTTCTTGGATGATTTACTCCATGAAGTGAAGAATGACATGAGGCAAGCTACCTCTTGAGACTTATTCTTGTTGTCTTCATCCTCTTCTTACTTCCTAATCTTCTTATCATGATCTCAAATGAAATGACAAGTACAAACTAGTCACTTATGAGGATGAGATCATCTTGCACTTAAATATCCTTCTTATGATGCCTCTTAATGTTAGATATCAACTAAATCATGAATAATTCTTTGTTCATAGGGGTAGCCTTAAACTTAATACCTTGGAGATTCTCACATTATCCTTCAAGAAGGAGGTCAGCCTCAAAAACATCCTCAATCTATCCAATAAGAGGTTTAGGCCCTTGAAGAGCCTTAAATTCATTACAAACTTCCCAATACTTCTACCATAAGTCCTCTTGGTCCATGAAGGAAACAATAACATTAGACTCTATTGTATTTTCCCATTTAATATATTTATTATTTTGAAGAATATCTTCATCATAGATTTCCTTATCATGGATTTTAAAACATATTGGCTCACTAAGAACCTTGCATATTTAATCATCAACCTAATCTTACTCCTCTAAAAGTACCAAATTCTCAAATACTTCATATTCTTTGAACTTATGAAAATATGTCTTCCACATGTCCTTCAAATCTCCTTGAACCTACTCATTTAACTCAATAAGATAAGTCAACATGATGTTCATCTCAAGAGCCTTTTATTTTGTGTCTTCATTAACTTCTTCACTTACCTAGCTATCAATCTTAGTACTCTCCCATAGGTAGCTAAAACATCATCAAGATCATTCCTTTATTCATTTATGAAGACTAATTTTTAATTATCTTTACCAAGGAGAGTACTAATGGTGAATTATTTATCATATACACTTGAATTTTCCTCTTCACATTCTACTTGAACCTCACTTGTAGCTATAATATTTTCTTCATTTCTTCCTATAACATAGGTTCCTCTTCAATAAGGTAAATTGTGGGAGGGTGATGGCTAGGTTCATGAGTTAGAGAGGGAGTATGAGGTATCATAGGTGGCTCATGAATTGTATTGTGAATGGAGGGAACACTCTTTAAAATTTGAGCCTTGGATATTGAAGACTCTTCTAGAAACATCTTGGAGATAAAGTAAGTCTATTTGGGCTATGATTGACTCATCCTTATCAACAAGAACTTCATATTTCTCATAGCCTTATTGAGTTTATTTGAAAGCTACAAGCTAATTCTCAAACCTATCAACTAAGACCTTTTTATTATTTTGGATATCTTCTTAAATAAAACTCCAAGATATAAAATATTTAGGTTCTTAAGGAGAAGACAATGGGGTTTGAATAGGCTCAATGTTTTCTTTTACTTCAAGCTTTTGATCTTAGCTCTCTTCATCTTAGTTCACTACTTGGTTCCAAGTTGGGACTTTAACACAAGCAGGTTCTCTTGGAGATTGAATTGGATCTCTTGGAGTATTTTCTTGAGCATATGAAGGATAGGAAGTTTGATAAGGAACATAAGGGGTTTTTTGAAAATTTTGATAAAACTCATTTTTTTGACTTTACCAAATCACCATCCTCTCCAATACAAGATCACATAACTCATTCCTCTCTATTGGATAATTAGATGAAAATAAAAACCACCCAATAAATTCTTCATATTGGGAGGTTGAATAAACATTTATTGATAATTCTATTACTTTTTTCTCCATTTCATCTATTTGATTGTATTCAACACACCTCACCCTATATTTTTGTTTGAAAAGTTTGGACCACCTTTTTTTTTGGAAATAATGAATATCTTGGAAGGGTATGCATAAGTATTGAGGCTTATGACACTTTTTTTTTCTACAAATTGGTGTTTTTAGTGTTAAATCATGTGGTGGTATACTTTTCCATTTGGAAGTACTTGTTTAGACTAACCTATTTAATGAAGAAGATGGAAATAATGGAGTTTCATGAAATAAATTTACATTTATTTATTTAAGAGTATTAATTATTTTAAAATTTTAGTCTTTGAAAACTTTTATTCAAAAATATTCTCTTCAAAAACATAGTCTTCATGAACTTTCATTCTAAAAAGATTTTTGTCGATAACTTTATTTTTAAAAGTTTCTCTTTAGAAAGAATTCCTTCAATAGGTTTTTATTGGAAATTTTATTCATGGTCTTTTCTCTTCATTATATTATTCATTAGAGACTTTTATTTAGAAAATTTATGTCGAGAACTTTCATTTGAGAACTTTGTTTCAAAGACTTTTCACTAGAAGGGTTCTTTTGGCAAGTTTAATCATCATAAACTTTATGTCAGAAACTTTCATTTCAAGAACTTTGGGAGAAAATATTTTTGAAGGACATTATATGGTTTTATATTATTTTGTCCCAAAATTAATGTTTGACATCTATTGATTGGACTACATACTGACACATGGAAAAGGATGAATGGTTACACCATGGCACCCTGAATGATAAGACATCATATGTGCATATACACTAGGACAAGGTGGTTGAATTAGAATTAAATGAAGGTGATGAGCTCATAGATGCTAATGATTAATGGCTTATAAACTCTAAATCAATGAAAAATATCTATTTACATTGAGCCCCTAGTCAAGTTCACATCATTCAATCTTTGATCTCAAGTATAATTAGGCCTTAAGTGATCCAAAAATCCCTAATTATTTCTCGAGTGATTTATGATTTGTGAAGTTTAAATAAGTAAATACATGCCATTATCAAAACCATGTAACATAACAATACTCATTATAATCACTATGTCATCACCATCTATGTCGTACAAAGGAGCCCCAACACCTTTTAGGTTTTTAATCAAGGATTCTAGATAATACCTAGATACTTTGTTTGATGTTATTAAATTTTTTGGATGTTATTAAAATTATTTATAATTATGGGAGTGGTATAAAATTTAAACTCATTTTCACTTTAGGAATAAATTTTAGCTAAAGATAAGTAGCTAGTGAAGGACTTGATCCCATTAAAATGTTAAGGTATACAATATGCAGTTACAAAATTAGAGTTAATGTTGTGTATTAATCTACTATGGGGCCTCTTCTTAAAAAGGATAATTGTGGATGGAGGATACCTTAATTATTTAGACAATAACACTATTATCATGTATATTATGGGTAAGGTGTTCTACATGCATTTGATCTTACCCATTGAGGATATTACTTTTGATTTTTACAAAATTATCACATGGAAGAAGGAAGACCATTTGGAGTGAGATCTATCTAAAATGCTTCTCCCCAGGGAGAGTTTAACTTTGAAGGAACATAAAAAGAGATCCATCCCCATTAATATATTTATAATGGGAATACATGTGGGGATGGAACTATTAAATAGACTCTTCAACCACATGAGCATATACTTTGTGCACCTAGAATGGGCTCATCTCCTATACCTACTAACTACCTTATAACACACTTATGCTTTAGAAAAATCATTAGTGCCTATATTCAAGAGCAAATCCTACATAAAGATAAGTACCTAGTAGGAGGAAACTTATATATGATGTCTTACTTATTAGATGTATTTATGGGGACTTTGTATAGACACAATGTAGTATAATGAGATTCCAACACTAAATTCATCAATAATAGGATTTGTAACTGATAAAGGTTTGTACACATATATTCATATGTGAGGAATATAGCTAAGATCATTGAGGACCTTTACCCTCAAGTCTACATGGCTATCCATTACCACACTTTACCAAGGATTTCCCCCATTATATCTTGAACATTAGTTAATAATGTATGAGACTAATATATTTATCTAAATTACATATTAATCATAGTGGTGGGCCATAAGGTAGATCATCTTCATCTTTCAAAGTTCGTTCTAGACAATGTAGTTGAGTAGGAAATCACATTTCAATTTTATAATAACATTGATGATTAATTCTATAAAAATAATAATGCCACATTTCATAGATCCCACATCACCATTGGGTACATGCAATACACCATTTATATATAATTTAATGAGGTTGGCAATGATAGAAAGGCATATGTATTGCCTACCCTTCCTCATAGAGATTGGGATCCTCATGCCATGGTCTAAGAGAAAATTCATACCCTTAGCCTTGCCTACATGAATGAGCCAATGGATCATGATTTTATATGTTTGAATGCTAAGGATGATGAGGAGGTCAAAGAAAGGGCCATAATTATAGGACTAAGTGAGGAATTATTTAGAGTGATTCAAGAAGAACCATCTCTAATACTCAGTGAAGTGAAGTTCTAAATTTTACCTCTTAAAGGATAGATATTCTTAGATTTTTAGAGTTGAAGGAAATAAAAATAACTAAAATAAGAGGGACTAGATCCCCAACTAGCTCAAGGCCAACCTCAAGGCCAGAAAAAGTTAGTAGCTAAGGCACCACTCATTATAAAAGAATAAGAAAAAATTGAGGAAGAATAGTTTCCTACCTCAACATAAGGAGAAGAAGCACAAGAGCTCCCATTTCAACCTTCAATAGTTGAATTGATAAAGGTCAAGCAAGAGTTAGTTGAGGAAATAATTATAGTAGGAAGTAGTGCACAAGTATAAGCTAGGATTATATGCTTAGATTCCTCTGCTAAAGAGGAAATAGTATCTACCCTATCCCCAATGCCAAGCACTATTCCCCCTTCTCTTCCATCATAATCCACAGTTCCATAGACAACTATAAAAACTAAGACATCAAAGAAAGCCTAAGGATATAACAAATACCCCTCCAAAATAATAGGTAGATGAAGAGGAGCTATAGTAGGCAAATGTTTTAATCCTACAAGTACATAAGGCTATAACACCTATGACAAGTGAATCATTTGGTAATAGATCCTTGATCATATCTCCTTTATTTTTTCCCCTTTAATGTTCTTTCCTATAATTTCCATCTCCCCTAGACTAATTATATCTACATTCATTACCCAATAGACACTTTCTATAGTTTTAATTCTCCTTAATCCATTCATGAATATACTTACAACCATTTCATCTTATCTACCCTCTACTACTATGGTTTACATCATCTCAATTTCCATTTTATTACCGTCCACCCCATCAACACTAGCTTTGTCCATTCCAATTGGTGCTCAATCCATCACTTAAATTACACCTTCTTGTACCCAATTAAGTTCATCCTTGTTTTTTTCCATTCCCACCACCATAAACATATTAGTAATAACCAAGAGGGTAACCATGAGGCAACTAGTCTTGGTTGTCCATCCAATGCCTTAGTATGGAAACATAGACTAATCAAATATTATTTGTCCTTTATTTCCAAATCCTTCCATATAAATTAAGAAATAACTTGAATAACATGCTTAAGTGGAAGTATAACCCTTAGATACCTCAAAGATCACTCTTTTATATTAAGATAAGGAATTATAATCCTCAGCCTCTAAGAGGCCCAATCTCAAGATAATTTAGCTAAAAATAGTGAGCTCAATATTTGACAAAGCCCCTATATCAGTATAAAGGATGAGGAAGAGGAAAAATGATGATAGCTTAGGTAGGACACTATTCATGGAGGAGAGGGAAGAAGTGTATTCCCTAAGAAAATGTCAAAATAGATAAAATGATTAGTCCCCTTATATTGAGGAATTGAAGTCATATATGGAGACCCAGACATAAGCCATCCTTACCATACATCAAGGGACTAAAATGGCTATACAAAAGCTTGAAGAAGAGTTAGAGGCACTCAAATAGAAAAAACAAGTGATTAGGGTTCCGTAAGGCATTTAATAAGATGTACAATATGTTTCTCTTATATTGTACTAAATTGTTGATTATATTCATTATTTGAGAATAAGCTTGGTTTATCATATTAATAATATAACCAAATTGTTTAGAATCCACAAAGTGGATGTTAATAACCTAAATTTATTAGTAATTTATACCTCTAATAAGGCATTCAACTAGTTGGATTTGATGACCCCATTAGAGACATCTAATACTCTAAATTTATAATTCTTAAGAATGTAAATAAATTAACCAAGAAAGAGAAAGAGGTAAAGTAAATTTTGGTAGGATTATAATTGGCTAAAATTTGAGATAATAGAGGTAGGTTAGTAACTAGGGTTGTATTTAACGAAATTATTAAACAAGCCTCCAAAAAACCTCAAGCAAAGTCTGTTTGAGCCTAGATGACATTAAGGCCAAATTAAGTACAACAAGGAAGAAAATGATAGAGGTGGAGGTATTCAGGGTTACCTTCAGATCAACCAAGGCAAAACATAATAAGCTAATGGGGGAGACAAGCAGGGTGACTAGCCACACCTCCTAGATATGAATCTAATTAGAGAATAACATGCTAAGGTGTACAAACACTATGAGGACTTGGATACAAAAAAGAAAAATACTCAAGAAATGCCACATGCTAGTTTAACTATGCCAACCCCACCAAAAATTCTAATAATAACAACATCTATATTAGCTCCACTTCATGATACAACTCCCATGGTAACAATAGTTATATCATATGATGCATCTTCAAGTGCAATTCCAATTACTACAACGTCAACTATGAGTACTACTATAGTTCCCAAAATAGTTTTAAGACATGTAAAATAAATGCTAATTTCGATAAAGGCTAATTATGTAAATTTTTCATGTAATGGTCATAACTAAATAGTTAAGTATTAGTTGTGTGTGTGTGTGTGTGTGTGTGTGTGTGTGTGTGTGTGTGTGTGTGTGTGTGTGTGTGTGTGTGTGTGTGTGTGTGTGTGTGTGTGTGTGTGATAATTAACTAAATTTTTGGGAAACATGCACACATTGCATGACTGGGATGTTTTTAATGCATCAATATGTAACTTATACTTATAGTGTTTTCTAGATGTGAACAAAGCGTTTTAATTCTTGAAAGATGAGGTGTACCATTCCCCAAGATCTATACATACATGTAGAGCCCTCTTTTCAAAGGGTCAAAGTTTTTGAATGAAATACAAGAAGAAATTAAGAATTTTTATTTTCATGAAACTATGTTTGTTTTTTCTTCTTCTCTTTCTATGCTAATGAATTTTGAATTTATTTATTTTTAATTGATTAAATAATTTTGATGTGTACCAATTATATAGGTGAATCTAAATGATATGATTAATGAATGTTACTCTTATATGTGAAAAAATTATTTAAGAATGATATGTTTCATTGATCTAGACAATTAGAATAGGTTTAATTGACAATATAAAGTATGTAAAAGTGTCTCATTTGATATAGTATTATATGTGTGAGTAATAGCTGCCCTGTATAACTTCTTTGTTCAAGATGTAATCTCTTGTATAAAGGTATGTAATAGTAGCCTTAAAATGAGCAAACTTTAGTTGAGACCAATAAGCGCCCTATATTGAATACCCAGACTCTGAGTCATGTTTGTTTATGAGTATGTAAAACCTAAAAATAGAAAACACGAGTTATTGAGATACTTTTCCACCAAAGAGATAGACTAAGAAATTCCATTTTAAATACATATAATCCTTCTTTTTGCCTTACCCTTCCATCTTTTTGAATTTTTTTTGAGATCTACTCACCATAGTTAAATCTTCTACCATCTAACCCACCTAGTGATTTATCCTTTTTTATTAGAATCCACATATATACCCATGAACTTGGTTGAACAACCCATAGGGTTAACTTGATATTTCACCATCCATTTATTCTAACTAGATACATGCAACTTGTGCCCTAGATTAGAATGTAGTTCCATAGAGATACCAAAAAGTTAGAGGTTACCTCATTTAAAACTCTGTGAGGTGTGAATAAAACCCACATCAACAAAAAAATAAGCTGGTGAAAGAAGGAGAGCACACTGTGTTATTTCCCAATTAATAGAGGACCCATCATTATAAAGACACCAAAGAGATTAACAAGGTCTAGGTCCCAAGCTAATCTTTTGGTTTCACCATTACTATACTCTAAAATGTATAGACCCATACTTGTCATCCCTAAGGTACACTGAGCCTAAACACCTTCCCCTATAAGGAATGTCCTACCTATTAATATTCCTATAGATCAACCTTGGTTAATTAGATCTACAATTACCATATGTAGGGACCAACATGATATGCTAAGGAATATAGAGAAGTATCTACCTATTTTCTCCCCCTTAAGTGGGAGAAAACTTGAAGAACATATCAAATAATTTAAGGTTGCCTTGAGATTAATGAATGCTATCCATGAGTATGTTTCATGAAGGATTTTCCATTTTACTTTACAAGATTATTCTTGTGATTGGTATCTCAATTTATAGTAAAATACCATCACCTCATGGGATGAGTGTCAAATTATGTTACTTGTACAATTTGGATAGGTAACAAATCCAAGTTAGGTATATTATATTTTTACCAACATGAAAAGGGAGCTTAACAAGTCCATCAAAGCCTTCAATGAAAGATTATAGAATATGAACACCACATATAAGATAGATGGAAATTTAATGCTCAAAATATATAGGAATACATTTGCTCCTATCACTATAGTATTATTTTGAAGATTTGTTGCTTCCAATACACTAGGTTTGGAATTCCAAGAAGTTATCAACATTGATAAGCAACTCAATCCATAACTCAGCCCTCATAATCTACGAGGTCAAACATTCAACAATGTACTTACATCCTTGAATATAATCCCACATGACAATCAAAATTCTTCTACATTAAATTAGAACCAATTTTACACTCTACCACCCATGATGCAACATACAACAAATCATAATTATGATTTATTAAATAATCATACACAAAAAATAATCAACAAAATTAACATCAAGATCACACCAACATAGTAGTCACTTAGGGTTCTAACTCTAACAAATATGAATTGGATTCTATATAAAGAATGGTTTAGAAGCTGAGGAAAGTTATTTTGAATATGCAAAAGAGGATGGGAAATACAAATACTCAAAATTACAATAAGAATTTTACCTTTCCAAGATAAAATAGGCCTTTAAATATACCCACTAATAATTTATACTAGAAATAATCTAATAAGCTTCCAAATATAAATATTATGGAAACAACTTTACCAAACTAGTGCATGGTCCATAATACATCTCAACATAGAGAGTTTGACTATATAGAATTCTATGCAACCTTCAAAATATTTAAGAGGGAGATGATTAGACATGTTTAGATGATGAATCCTCCATATTTGACTCATGAATCTAGACCTTCTATTTTAGTTATAGTTTTTGAGACTTTCAATTTCACCTTTCTTAATGAAGATGACAATATCCTAGAGCATAATTTTGATGAAGTGAAAGCATTCCAATGGTTCAACAGGAATAATTATAATCTGAGGAATAGGCAATTGTTTACTAATTCTAATCCTCTTAATAATATAATTATCCTTCCAAATCCTAAGGCTAATAATAATCCTCCTCCCCTAAAATTAATGATCAGCCATAACATAGAGAGGAATATAATAAAGGATGATACGATATTGTTAAGGATATGAATAAAATCAAAGCCAATATTAATCTTCACGAGTTGACACAAATCAAAAAATAGGAGCTCTTATGGAAGTCCATCACATGCAATTATATCATAGAAAAGTCTAAGACAACCAACATGAATGTTATATACAAAATGAAGAAAGAAGTTCCCCCTTTTCTTGCTAACCATTTGAGCATTTAGAAGAATATACACCACTACCTAGTCTATTTAGAAGATTCATGAATGGTGATGCAAAATTATATTTGTCAAAAAATTTCTCTAACACCAAAACCATCCATGAATGTTGTGTTATAGATAACGAATTGGTAGTGCCTATATTTAGAGAGCTTAATGATGAAAGAATTTAGGTTACTTTGGAGTCTAGAGTACATATGACTATTAACCTCTTGATAGTGGACATTATTTGAGGTTATGGGTTGATGTTGAGAATAGATTGGTTAAAATTTTAAGTGGATATCTTTCCATGGACTTTTCACATATTTGGTTACCTTAGAGAGGTGTATCCAACTATATAAGAATTAACTAAGAACCAAGAATGGAGTATCTTATTATAAATAAAATACTACTAATGAGGAGGCAAGTTATAAATCTCCCAGTCTTGACATTTATATATTTACCATGATGCATGAAATGCCATAAGAAATTCTAGGCCCTTCTTAACTATGGACCCTCCATTTCAATGGAGCTAGATCCAATTAAGGATCAAGTGTCAGTAATAAATTGATCAATCCACAATGATAAAATATATTGGTAACAATTAGGATCCAATTGTTGTGCACCAATAATAAAGTGGAGTATGAAGTCCTATTTTTGGTATTATAGTTCACACTCAATAACAATGTCAAATAATTATTATTATATGGAGATTTTGAACCTAGGTAAACCATGATAGATGCAAATATCAGTGTAAGTTGTCATATCTAAAGAAGTATAAGGGCCTAAGATCTAATAGAATCATTTGAATCTTTCAAATAATTATCTATCTTGAGATAATAGAATAGAGTTGTTAGTTCATTAGCCACTTCAATAATGAACTTGACACCCCTATAGAATTAAAAAATCTAAAAGGTTTCAATTGATTTGGTACTATGTCCTTCAATACCACACAATATAGAAAAATTTTAAGTATTTGATGATGACCAATAAACTATCTAATTTATGAAAAATTTGAGACAATTTGAATCTCAAATAATCAATAATAAAGAAAGAAACCATAAGAGCCATGAATAATTGGATGAAGAGGTGTTATCCAGCTAAAGGATAATTGTCTCACAATGGGAATGGTCAACATAGAGAGGGATTTTGATACAAATCCTTAGGCCTAATAATAAATGTAGATGAAGGTTAATGAATCTAAATTCAGCTCAAAAAATGTTGGTGATGGAAAGAACATGTATTTTGTCAATATTGACTTAAGATGTAGACCTAAAGAAAGGAAAAAAGTCAAAGAACTAATTACTCGGTACAAAGATGTAACTACGTGGAATTATGAGGATTTAAGAGTTTTTAATCCTAGAGTCATGACCTATATGATTCCACTCAATCCTGATCATAAATAATTTAGGTAAAGGTAGAGGTCTATTAATCCTATCTTAGAACCATTAATTTAGAAGGAAGTAGAAAAGATACTAAGTGCTAGGATTGTCTTTCGTATTAGACATTTGACTTGGGTGGCGAATCTAGTTCTAGTTAGGAAAAAGAATGGCAAGATTAGACTATGCACTAATTTTAGGAATCTAAATAAATCTTTGTAAAGGATTATTACCCTTTTCCCTCCTTATATGAGGTAATATAAATGGTAAGTGACTCTAAGATGATGTCTTTCTTAGATGGATTTTCATGTTACAATCAAGTACTTGTCAAATCAGAAGATAGGATGAAATCTAAATTTCTTATCAAGTGGGAAACATATGCATACAACCAAATGCCATTTAGGTTGACAATGTTGGAGTGAATTTTTAAAGAGTAATGGATAATTCATTTCAAAGATCAATATGTAAGTGCATCATTATATACATAGATGACCTCACTTTTTTTTCTAAAAATAGAGTTGATCATATTGACAATATTTAGTCTATCTTTGAGAGGTGTAGAAAGTTTGGGGTATTGGCATTACTGAAGGTAAACTACTAGGTCAAATCATTACCAAGGATGGGATTACCATTGATCAAAATATAATTTAGGGGATATCAAAAATATGTTTCGAAACAATAAAATGGAACTCAAATCATTCTTTCAAAGCTAAATTTCATAAGGAAATTTATATTAGGATTCATAGAGATTATTATAACCTTGAATTCAATGCTCATATAGAACACCAAATTGGAGTTGATTCCTGAAGCTAAGAATCCTTCAAAGACATAAATAAGGGTATTTTTCAATCCCTAGTATTGGTAAGTCCCGATTTCCTAAAGGTTTTAACTTATATTCATTTTCCTCAGAACATACTATTATTACTATACTTATGTAGAAAAGGGAATAAAATGAACATTTAATTACATTTATGAGTACTAACATAAAATAGGTAGAACTTAAGTATTCCCTAATTAACAAGTAAATATTTTCTCTCATCAAGGTAGTCAAAAAGTTTGGACACTGCATCCTATGTAATAAGACTATCACTATACTACCAGATCCCAATGTCAAGCTCACACTTGGAAAATATTAATTGGGTGAGCATAGAGATAAATGGATGGTAAAGTTACAAGAATTTGATATTGAAATCAAACTATCCAAGATAGTTAGAGGACAAATCATAGTTTAATTGATGACTAACCCAGACCCTTGCATTATTACTAAAGAGTTTTACCAAACACAGGTCTGCAAAGAAGATTTGTATTTAGGTATTATTCAGTTCTTTCTCACTGAAACATGCACCCCTAAACTTAAAAGAGAGAAAAAGAAATATTTAAAACTCAAGGCTACTCATTATATGATTATCAAGGGAGTCCTCTATAGAAATAATTATGAAAGTATTTATATAAGGTTTGTGTAAAATGAAGGATCTTGGGAAATATTGGAAAATATCCATCAAAAGATAGGTAATAGCCATCCATTAACAATACTAAAACACATAAAATACTTAGAATGGACTATTACTAGCTGAAGGTCTTTAAGGATGCTCATTCCCACATGAGAACATGTCATGAAAGCTATGTATTAGAAAAAGAGAAGGTACATGCATAAATGCCACTACAACCTATAATTTATGGTATGTCATTCACCCAATAGGGCTTAGACTTCATTGTTGTTATAAATCCAAATTCTTTAGTTGTACACAAGTTTATGCTCACTAATATAAATTGCTACATTAGATGGACATAAGTAATAGCCATAAAGAACTTGAGATCCCAAGATGTGATAATTTTACCTTAAGAAGATATAACAACTAGGTTTAACGCTCCCATATCTTTGGTTTGTGATAGTGGGTCGACATTTCAATCATCTAAGTTCACTGAGTGGGCCCATGATAATCAAATTACAATTAGATCATCCTCAAAACATTACCCACAAGGGAATAGATTTTCTGAGTCAACAAAAAAGAACCTTATAGATGCAATCAAGAACTTAGCAATAGATAAACCAAGGGAGTAGAACCTTCTAATAAAATATGCACTTTGGGAGGACATGATAAGGTATAATCAGGCCCTCAAAGCTTCACCATATCTTTTGGTATATGGGAAATAACCCATGTTCCCAATCATGTTAAAATTACCAACATATCAGTTTATACAAGAATACACAAAGTAAAATGAAAAAATAGAGTCTACACTATTAGGCATAATCAAAATGGAAGACTCTAGGGATAAAGCATTATAGAGCCTCAATAAATATTAGGATGTGGTCAAAAGATGGTTTGACAAAGGAGAAAAATTCAAAGCTTTCACAATCTCTAACTTGGTGCTTCTATGGAACAAAGCCCATGAAAAAAAATAAATGCATGACAAGTTTAACCCATTTTGGATAGGACCTTATCCAATTTTATAAGTTTTAAGTGATAATTCTTTCTATTTGAAAGATATTTGAGGTAAAATTTTGACATATCTAGTGAATGGATAATTTTTAAATAATTACTTCATAGATGCCCCATTTGGATAGGTATCTAAGTAACAATAAGAAGTTTTAGTAGAAGTTGGATTAGATTAGATTTTCTTTATTATTTAGTTTCCTACATTATATTATTTTCTTTCATTAGATTAGTGCATGTTTTCTAGAGTAGTTTTTTGGTTTCAATAACTTTATTGATTTCTTGAGTAGTTTAATTTTTATTCTGTGATAGTCTAATTCTATTCAATCTTGATATATAAAGACATAGTTTGAGGTGTTTTGAATCCAAACTTAATTAAGGGGTAATGCATATTTTAGTATAAGACTTATAACCTAGGTAATCTATGAGAGAGTCGGTCATGAATATGTCTTGAAACTAATGATTTCATCAAGTATGTGAAATTTATTCCTACAATTTTGTGTAATGTTATAAAAATTTACTTATTCCCTTGGGTTAAGAGCACACAAAACATTAATACTTGTTCAAGGTAATAATCATGAACATAAGCAAGAGTTGATAGGGACATGTTGATTAAACCAAAATTTTAACTAAGACCAAACTATTGTGGTCACATTTTCCATATTTTTGAAAGAAAAAAGAATAAGGGCATAATCCCAAAAAAATAAAAAATAAAATAAAAAAGGGATACAAAGATGACGTGATGAAATAAGATCAATACAACACTTATAATGAAAAATATGAAAGAAGTAGGAATAGGTGATCAAAGGTATCTCTATTAGGGCTATAGATGCTTGGATGGTAGAAAAGCACTATCTAAGCTCTCCATTTATACACATAACACATAATAAAAGTGAAACCTAAGGATCACCCTTGTGTCTTTGCCTAAAAAGATGAAACATGAGGTTAAGAATAACACTTTTCACACACAAATACAAGTAAGTACAGCTAGTATGTTTCATAAGATTATTAAGAGTATCTTTCCACTTATGGTTTAGTCATTTATTTTGAGATAAATTTATAGTTGATATTGGGATTGTAAAACCATGGATTTTGGGTTCTTGAAAACTCTTTTGTATTCACCCCCATGAGTCATCATTTATTTTAGTGAACACAACCCACCCTATATTTTAATTTGAAAAGTGGGGAGCCCATTTATTTTTGGAAATGATGAATATATTGGAGGGGTAATTACAAGTATTTAGGGTAATTACACTTTTATTTTATATATAAATTTGGTGCTTTTAACATTAAATCATGTGGTGGCATACTTTTCCATTTGAAAGTACTTGTTTAGACTAACCTATTTAATTAAGATGGAAAAGATTGATTTACTTGACAAGAATTTACATTACTTTATTTTGTACCATTAGAGATTAAGAACATTTGGTCTTTGGCAACTTTGCTTCATAAACAATCTCTTAGGCAACATAGTCTTCAGGAACTTTCATTTTAAAAATATTTTCATCACTAACTTTATTTTGAAAAGTTTCTCTTCAACAAGAATTCCTTCAATGGGTTTTTATAAACAACTTTATTCATAGTCTTTTCTCTTCAGTATCTTATTCATCAAAGACTTTACTTTTGAAACTTTGTGTTAGGAAATTTCATTTTGGAAACTTTATTTTAGATACTTTTCATTGAAAGGGTTCCTTTAGCAAGTATAGTCATCAAAAAATTTGTGTTGCTAATTTTCATTTTTGAAAATTTGGGAGAAAATATTTTTGAATTACATTATATTCTTTAGAGTCTTTTGGCCCAAAAGGAAAGTTTAACTTCTATGGATTGGACTATGTAATGACACATAGAAAAGGATAAAAGGTTATACCATGTCACTCCAAATTATAAAGCATCCTCTATGACATGTGCACTAGAATAAGGTGGTCAAATTATAATTGAATGAAGGTGAAAATCTCATATATGTTAATGAATAATGGCACAAAAACTATAAATAAATGTAAAATATCTATTTACATCAATCCCCTAATCAATTTCACACTATTGAATCTTCGATCTCGAGTAGACTTCATCCTTAAGTGATCCCAAAATCCCTAATTATTTATCAAGTGATTTGGAATTTTTGAAGTTTAACTTAATAAATACATGACATTATCAAAAGCTAAGAACATACTAATGCTTATAATAATCACTATGGCATCAGCATCTAGGCATTACAAAGTATCCAAATACCTTCCAAGTTTTTAAATAAAATGTGTTTGATACTACTGTGTTTGATGGATGTTATTAAAATTATTTAGCATTGTGGGAAATGGTATAAAATGTAGATTCATTTTCACTAGAGGAAGACATTACTAGTAAAGATAAGTAGTTGGTAAAATACCTTCTCTCATTCAAATGTCAATCTCTACACTATGTAGCTATAAAACCAAAGGTGATGTCATGTATTAATCTACTATAGGGCCTCTTATTTAAAAGGAGAATCATAAATAGAGGATAGCTCCATTATGTATACAAAAACACTATTGTGATGCATAATGTGGGTAAGGCATTCAATAGGTATTTGAGCTTACCCATTATAGATGTTAATTTTGATTTACACATAGTCATCACATGAAAGAAAGAAAACCATCTAGAGCAAGAACTATCAAAATGGATTATCCCTAAGAAGAGTTTTAATTTAGACAAACATGCCAAAAGTTTCATCCCCATTACTAGATTTAGAATGAAAATACATGTGGGGATGGAAATATTATATAGAATCTTTAGACATGAAAGAATACACTTCATGCACCTGGAATGGGTTCTTATAATATACCTACTAACTACCTAGGAGCGTATTTACACTTTGTAATAAATCATCAGCATACACCTTCAAAAGTAAATATTTCATAAAGATAAGCACCCACTAGGTGGAAACTTCTATATGATGACTTAATTATTGGAAGTAGTGATGGGGACTATGTATAAACATGATATAATACTATGGGAGCCCAAAAATAAAGTGATAAAGAAAAATATTTGTTACTTATGCAATTTTATGCACATGTATTCATGTGTGATAAATATAGACGAGATCACTAAGGACATTTACCCTTAGGTTTGAATGGCTATCTATATCTAGTCATTACCAAGGATTTCCCCTAGAATAGCTTGGACACTAGCCAATAATATAGAAGACTACTTGAATTATTTTGATTACACAATAATCATGGTGGTAAGCCATAAGGTAGATCCTCTTCATCTTCTAAAGTTCATTTTGGGTAAGGTAGATGAGTAGGAAATCACATATCAAATTTGGAATATCATTGATGAATAATTAACTAGAAATAGGAATGCTACCTTCCATGGATCCCATATCACCATTCGAATAATGCAATACACCATTCATAGATAGTTCAAAGATCATGGCAATGCTATAAAATCATATACATTTCCTACCCTTCTTCATCGAGTCTATGATCCCCATGGAAAATTCCAAAGTAACATTCATACCCTTGGCCTTACCTATAATCATGAACTAATGGATCATGATTTTATATTAATGAATGCCAAAGATGATGAAGAGGTCAAGGAAAGGGCCATAACTATGGGACTAAATGAGGAATTGTTGAGAGTGATTCAAGTAGAACCATCTCTAATACTTGATGAAGAGAAGTTTAGAATTCTACCTCTTATAGGATGGAGATTCTCAAATTTTTGGAGTAAAAGGCAATTAAAAAAACCAAAAGAAAAGGGAGTAGATCCACAACTAGCTTAAGTCCAATAAAAATTGGTAGCTAAGGAATCATTCATTGGAGAAGAGGAAAAACAAGCTGAGGAAGAATAACTATTTACCTCAACATAATAAAAATAAGAACAAGTGTTCCCAATTTAAACTTCAATAGTTGAATTGATAAAGGTCAATCAAGAGTTAGTTGAGGAGCTAACAATAATAAGAGGCAATGCATAAGTAGCAACTAGGATTATATGCCTAGATTCCTTTGATGAAGAGGATATAGCTACTATATCATCCTTAATTCTAAGTATTATTCCCATTTCTCTTCCATCATAGTTCATAGGCCCATAGGAAAGTAGAATAAATAATAAATATCAAAGAAATCCTAATAACATACCACATACCCCTCCAACATAAGAGGTAGATCATGAGGACCTATAACAAGTAATTTTCATCTTACAAGAACTTAATGCTAAGGTACCTATCAAGGTGAATCATCTAGTAAGGGACCCTTGCTCACATCCCCTTTAAGTTTTTCCCCTTTAATGTAATTACCTATAGTTTCCATCTCCTCTAGACCAATTATGTCTACGTTAGTTGCCCAATAGATAATTTATATAGGTTTAATTTTCCTACATCCATCCATCAATCTACCTACAACCATTACATTTGATCTACCTTTTATTGTCATGGTTTCCATCCATTCAATTTCCATTCCATTACCATCCACCTCATCAACAATATCTCTATCCATTCCATCTGGTGCTTAATCCAACACTATAATTACACCTCCTTCTACCCAATTGGGTTCATCCTTATAATATTTGAATCCAACCACTGTAACCACAATAATATTGATGAATAAGGAACCCAAGAGGTAGCCAGTCTTTGTTGACCATCTAATGCCATACTATGGAAACATAAACTATTCAAAGATTATTTGGTCTATAATTCCTAATCCTTCTACAACTGAGTAATAAATTTAAGAACATGCTCAAGTGGAAGTGCATCCCTCAGATCCCTTAAATCTCACTCTTATATATTAGGCTAAGGAATTAGGATCCTCGGCCTCTAAGAGGCCTAATATAAAGATAACAAAACTACCAATAGTGAACTCACTATTTGAAAAATCCATTAGATCAGTATAGAGGACGAAGAAGAAGAAAATTGAGGATAGCTTAGGAAGTACACTAATCATGTAAGAGAGGTAATAAGTGTATTCCCTAAGAAAAAGGCAAAATAAACAAAAGACTCAGTCCCCTTATATTTTGGGCTTGAAGTCATAAACGGAGACCCATATAAAATCCATCTTTTCCATACAACAAGGGACCAAAATGGCTAGAAAAGAGATTGAAAAAGAGTTAGAGACACTCAAAGAGAAATAAAAAGTGATTCAAGTTCCCTAATGCATTGAAAATGATTTGTAACATGTTTCTCTTAGATTATATTGAATTCTTGATTTTATTCATTCATTTAGAATAAGTTTGGCTCCTCTTGTTAATAATATAAAAAAATTATTTGGAGGCCATAAAGAGGATGATAATAAGATGAATTTATTACTACTATATACCCTTAATAATGCATTCAAGCAACTGGATTTGATGACCCCATTAGAGGCATCTAATGCTCTGAATTTAACATTAATAAAAACATAAAAAGTTAAAGATTGGGAATTAGTCTCTAAGGCTTTAGTGAATAAATTGGTCAAGGAAGAAAAAGAGGTGAAACATATTTTGGTAGTATTGGAATTGGATATAATTCAAGATAATAAGGTCAGGTTGGTGACAAGGGTTGTATTGACTAAATGATTAAACAATCCTCCAATAACTTCAAGAATATTCTGCAATGTTTGATTATAGAATACATTGAGTCTAAATTAAGTGAAATAAGGAAGAAATCAATAGAGGTGGAGGTATTTAGGGTTGGATTCATAATAAATAAGATAGAGAATAAAAATATAATGGGGGAGACAAGAAGGGTGACTAGGACTCACCTCATTGATATGAATCTAATCAAGTCACAACATGCTAAGGTATACAAACACTACCAAGAATTGGATACAAATAAGAAAGCTACTCAAAAATTCCACCTACTAATTCCACTACACCAACTCCACCAACAATTCCAAAAATGAAAATAACTATGTCAACTCCAATTCATGATACTACTCCCATGGTAATAATAGTTCTATCATTAGGTACATATTCAAGTTCAATTCTAGTAACTACGACCTCAATTGCGAGTACTACTATAGTTCCCACAATAATTTTTAGACAATTTAAATAGGAGCTCATTTATATAAAGGTTAATTTTGTATATTTTTCATGTAACGGTCATAACTAAAATAGTTAAGTCTTAGTTGCATATATGTATATTGTAATTAACTAAATTTTTGGGAAACATGCACACATTATATGACTAGGATATTTGTAATGCATTGATATTTAACTCAGACTTATCTTATAGTCTTTTTTAGATGTAAATCAAGTTTTCTAATCTTTGGGGATGAGTTGAACCCTTCCCTAATATCTATGTGTGTGTGTGTGTGTGTGTGTGTGTGTGTGTGTGTGTGTGTGTGTGTGTGTGTGTGTGTGTGTGTGTTTGTGTGTGTGTGTGTGTGTAGAACCCTCTTTTCAAAGGGTTAATGTTCTTTAATGAAATACAATAATAAATCAAGAATTTTTATTATCATGAAAATGTGTTGTTTATTCTTTCCTTTCTATGTTAATTAATTTGAAGTTTAATTATTTGTAAGTGATTCAATAATTTTGATGTGTGCCAATGCTATAGATGAATCTAGATGATATGATTAATGAATCTTAGTGTTATATGTGAAATAGTTATTCAATATTGATATGTTTCATTGATATAGATAGTTATCATAGATTGAATTGATTGTCTAAAGTGTGTAGAAGTGTCTATTTGATAAATTATTCTAGGTGTGAGTAATAGCTACCTAGGATAACTTCTTAGTCTGAGCTGTTACCTCTTATTTAAAGGTATCCAATAGCAACCTGATAAGGATCAACATTTAGCTAAGACTAATAAGCACCTTATATATAACTAACTAGACTCCCAACCATGTTTGTTCATGAGTGTGCAAAAGTTTCAAATAATAAACACTGGTCCTTGAGATACTTATCCACCAAAGAGATAGATTGAGAAATTCCATTTTAAAGACGTAAAATCCTTATTTCTGCCTTACCCTTACCTTTTTTTGAAGTTTATTTGAGATATACCCACAATTTATTAATATTCTACCCGTCCAACCCAAATAGTGATTTATCCATTTTGATTAGAATCCATACATCCACCCAAAAACTTTGTTGAATAACCCATATGATTAACCTATTATTACACCATTTGATTTTTATAACCACATACCTACAACTCATGCCCCAAAGTGGAACCTAGTTCTAGAAAGATCCAAAAATGTTATAGGTTACCTCATTTAAATCTCTTTGAGGTATGCATAAAACCAACATAAACACATTACATCTTGAAAAAATTAGGAAGCTAGTGGAGGATGAGGAGAAGTATACCATGGTTGAAGATAAGGATACTCATATGCAGTATCATATCCATATGGGGATGATGTAAGATGGTCATAAAACTAATATAGCTCACAAAGAGAGTAAGAGTGATGTTCTTGGTAGTATGGAAGATGATAAAATTAATAAGGTTACTAAGGTATGTAGTTGGACTATCAAGGAGGTTGATAAGTAGTAATACAGGCTTAATGAGCTTCACCAAATTGCATGAAATTGAAATATACTTCAAAATTAGCCATAAAAACCTCATCAAGATAATGAATTGAAGATAAAACTTACTAATAACATGGAATAAATTAAAGGTTATGGGTGACCTATTAGAGAGGTGAATCTATAGGTTAAAAGGATAGCTCCCTTGATGTATCACTTATGCTCATAAAGCTACTATATTAATTTTCAATGAAAAGATAGAGAAACCTACTTTAATGGAGGCAATTCACCAAAATTACTTGACCACTACCAACTAGTTCAAATGGACTTCAAACATGAAACTAACCTAGATAAACACTACTTTAAATCTACCTCTCTACATCAACATTTCTCATGAAGGTTGTGAGGAATGGTTGGGATAGGAGGAATAGTCAAGAGGTCATGAAGTGACACTAATGATAATAAAACTCACTAAACTCTTTACACTCCACTTTGACACTTTAAAATACCTAAAAAGAAGTTTCAAAATAAATACAAATGTAAGAAAAGGATAAATATGTCAAGCAAGCAAATCTAGTCACTTGACAAGATCAACTAATCACATAAACATATTTAAAAAAGGAGGTAAAATGTAAGTTTCTCATTGATAAAAATCTTGAAAATGGAAAAAATTAGCTTTTCTAGGGTTTACTCTAACTGTAGGAATGTAAATTATGCTTAGTTATAAGTGATGATTATATGAGAGGAAATCAACATATCAAAGGTTATATTTCATAAGAGAACAGTGAAGAAACTAAGGTAATACAATTTGTTGGGGCATAGAAAGGCAATATTTAGCCCGACCAAAGTAGTGTAGGAGTTATGTGGGGGTAGTTTGAAGTAGGGATGGGAGTATTCCAACCTAATATGCCATTTTTTAATTATTTCACTAAGAGAAACCAAGCTTCTTCATCAAAGTGGTGGATATTATGGATGAAGAGGCCTTTCTTCAAATATGTAATAGATGTTCTACTCAAATCAGGTAGGACAACATTATATTGGTGTGGTAGGAGACTATGTTAGCAATAAAAATGACCCAGGGATGGTCAAATTTTTATAGCCTCGAGGTTTGTGAAATAAGAAAGACATGGTAATTTACAAACTAGTGATTTTATATAATGAAGAAAAAGTGTTTGACAGAATGTATAAATAGGTTATAAATAAATTGTTTGATGAAATTATTAATTAGATTATTGGGAAGGGCTTGAGTATAAACAAGATATAAAGGAGGAAAACCCAAGGTTTTAAATCTTGGTTAAATCTTTGTCAAGAAAAATAATCTACACTTGGGTGGAAGGGACATATTATATGAAAGTTTTAAAATTAAATTTGGAAGCTTCTTTTGGTATTCTTGCAGAGTCCTAATGTCTGGTGTATCAGGGCAAAAAAAATTAATAACTTATCCTATTTTCCTTTTATCATTTAGGGAAATATTTTCTCATATTCATGACTTCAAGACTATGGGGAGGTGTGGAAGGATAAAATCAAGCTTCTCCTTCTAAACTAGCCACTTTCAAAGAAGTAGTTAGAAGTACTACCTCAAAAATAGTCCCTATGAAGTGTTCTCCTCCACCTCAAGCCTATATTATCTACCAAGGAAAGGAAATACATTCCATGGATATTTTAAATAAGGAAGTGGATGTTGATTTCAACTCTTTAATTATGAATTCAATTATTTTTAGATTCAATGGCCTATGGCCTTCATCAACTAAAAAATATCAATGGATATATGAGACTTGGTCAAATAAATGTGAGATTTATTTATGATCTAAGGGTTTATTTTTTGTCTATTTTAGTGAATAGGAGGATTTTCATAAATGTCTCTCTAAAGTCCCTTAGTTCTAGGGTAATGCAGGGTTGTTCATAACTCCTTAGTTTCTGAGTTTGATCCAATCACTCTCTCAGTAACAAAGATGT
This sequence comes from Torreya grandis, assembly GCA_037957365.1. NCBI lineage: Eukaryota > Viridiplantae > Streptophyta > Pinopsida > Cupressales > Taxaceae > Torreya > Torreya grandis. The sequence goes on from JARHVA010003438.1 coordinate 1,977,248, forward strand.
TAGTGTGGGTTCGACTTTCAAACCTTCCCTTGAACATTTGGTTTTCCCATAAGGAAATAGTTAATACTTTAGGGTCTTTATTAAAATTTGATAATGATAGAACAAATATAGGTCTATCTACCTTTGATATAACTTATGTATAAATTTATTTGAGCAAAGGGGTTTCAGAAAAAATTATCCTAAAATATGGAAATGTTTTGCATACTCAAATTTTAGATTATGGAAACATAGATTTTAGATACCATAACTATAAATTACCTATTCATTTTCATGCTTCTGATTCTTAGGGGAGATTCAAATTAGGGAAGAAAAAAGGGGAGAAGACAACATCAATAAAATGGAGCACTCTAGATCCAATAGTAGTTGTTAAAGATTATTTTGAAGATATAGGAATTCAAGAAAATGTAGAATTGGGAGGTAGAAAGAATGAAGGGAAAGTGGTCTTTGCTAAAGAGGCTAAGTTAATAGTGGTGGAAAAATAAAAATTCAAAAATCTTCCCTTAATTAAGACAATAGGGGGAGTAAATATGGTACATGTTGCTGTGATTTTATGCAAACCATAGGCAACAAGGTATCCTCTAATGTTTTAGGATCTCAACGGAGATGAACTCCACTAAAGGGTACAAGTTGAAAGTATTCAAAGGTTTTGGATGAAGGGGTGATCTCTAAAAAACACAAAATATAAATATAAATAAATAAATAAATATATATATATATATATACATATATATGTATATATATATACATATATATATATAAATATATATATATATATATATATATGTATATATATATACATATATATGTATATATATATATGTATATATATATGTATATATATATATATATATGTATATATATATATATGTATATATATATGAGTTTTTTGGATGGTTACTAATCTAGAGTGGGTATGTCTCAAAACAAACTCAATTAAGGAGAGAAGGGTAAGGTAGAAAAGAAGGGTTCTATGGTCTTCAAGTATCACTTCTCTAGATAACTTCTAATTGGACAAGTGCTTTCAAAACCTATGCCTATAGCTAGCAGCTATTTATCACACATAGTCAGACATGGTTGAGTAGTCTAGGGTAATGTCAATATAGGAAACTCACAGGCCTCAGTTAAATATTTATCCTTTTAGGGTAGCTATTTCACACTCTTAATGAGAAGATTATGTCTTGGGCTAGTAAAGTATCTAAGGTATTTGATTCATAAACATAGAAAACTATATCCAAAGAAAGCACTTTTGAACACTCAAAATTATGAACCAATCAACTTAAATATCCTAACTAATAAATTTTGTGAATCATTTGATAACTATTGCATATCTAATATTATCATATCAATCAATACAATTAGGAACCCACTTGCATCTTTTGCACACCAAGGATTATTGATTCATATAACCAAATAAATAAAATCTAATTACACAAAAAGTGGAAAAAAAATGTACAAATACATGATTAGACGACCAAAATTGGTTCTACTCCTATATATTTAAAATTATCTAACAAATCCAAACTCTAGATTACATTTGTTTAAATAGACTTGGGGAAGGGTTTGCCTCATACTCAAAGTTCATGGTAAATTCTATACATGTGATAGTCATAACTTAAGTTCTAGATGTAGTAAATAATGTATATAGTCTAGTTATAGTCATTAATAATTAAGTTAGCCTTTATGAAAACCATGCAACATGTGCATGTACAAAATAGGAAATTTTATAATTTATCTCAAACTTATAAATGTGTACATCATTATAAAATATCCATTTACAAAATCCTATCCTTTTAAGGTTGTGTTGTTTGAATATCTTTATGGACCTTAGTCAGTGTAGTGTCAGTGGTTGAAGTTGTGGAAACTATTTCTATCAAAGTAGAAGTAGCAACTTGATCTTGCTTCTTCTTTGCTTCAATATTTTGAAAATAATTATAAGAAGCATCATGGTGATAGTGAATGATGTGTATGTTCAATAGATGTGGTATATGTACCTTGCTAACTTGGCTTAAGAGTTTTGAATGTTTTATTTTGGTTTTCTACAAATTGATCTTAAAGATCTCCACTTCAGTGACCTTCTTCTTAGTGAAGCTTAACTCAGCATCTATGTCCTATAATGGTAGCCCCTATAGACTTTACTTGAAATTATCCATGGCCTCCTAAATGAGTTGATCAAAGTTGATCTTATTGATAAATTTTATTGTAGTTCTTTAACCTTGGATAATTTTAGATCACTCAAAATTTGAATAACCTGGGTCTTGTGATCTTGGTACTTGGGGAGTAAAGCCCCTACTGTTTTCAACCATTCTTGAGCTTATTCCATCCATATGACTACAAGGTAGAGGGAATTAGATGCCTCTAGTGGTGTCATAAGGTCCAAGTGTCTATAATCCTTATTACCTATATAGACAATCAACATCTTCATCACTCTTCAAAGAATTAAATAAGTCATTGGTTTTATTAATGTGTGGGGTTATTTCAGCCCACATGAATTCCAATGTTTATAATGAATTATAAAATTTGGATATTGCCTCTTGAAACTTATCCTCAATGTCAATTGGTATATGGATAGTCCTTTGTTATTCTTTCAACTATTCCAACATGGACTCTAGTTCTTTCCTATCCATCTATGTGCCCTCATGGATTGCCACCATGGCATCTTTCTATGATTCAATAAGAGATCAAAAGTATTAAACATAAGGGGATTTCCCTAATTGCCTATTATGTCTCTTAGTGAGAGAAAAGACATCTTGTTTCTCCTCAAAGATTAATTCTATTCCTCCATCATCCTCTATATTCATCTTTTTCACCCCTTGAATACTTCCAGATGGTTTGTCAAATGAGGAGATGATAGAAGGGAGATTAGTGATTTTTAAACTAGGCGCTTGTGAAGTCCTAGCCCTAAAATCCATGTCCCAAGGAGGAAGTGTCAACTAATTCACATCTATCTCTTCTAAGGTTGTGACTACAACCTATTTTTTAGCTTATTAATATATTTATTTTTTCCTATTTATTTTAACAATAGTGTTAGTAAGGAAAGCTAGATAATTTTAGTCCAATACAATAATCCAAACTTGGGAAGTGGATGGATGATAATTATTTGTGGCTTTGCCTTTTACCCTTACTTGAACTTGTCACAATCATATTTTGATATGGAGAGGTAGATATCATGGGGAGTGTTATTTGAGTGGACTGGACATAGTGTTATAGGGTGGCCATGGTTATTTCCACCTTACTATATGCCCTCTTCTTTTTCATTGATCTAAGTGTGGCAGTGCTAGAAGGAATATTGGAAGTAGACATGATGGAAGTGGATGGCATGGAGGTGGAAAGTGGATCAATAGTGGTAGGTGAATCAATAATAGAAACATCCTTCTCAACCTTTGAGGTGAGTTAGGGGAACTGTATGAAAGGAACAGTGGAAAATGGATCATTAGAGGTGAACATGGGAACTTCCACCTTAGGGGATCTCAACATAGAAGAAATAGAAACAACACCAAAAATAAGAACATAAGTAGATAATTAAGAAGTAGCTTAGTACCTAGGGTATCTTCCACATATGGTTCTTTACCTTTGTCTACTTCAAGGATTAGGACCATAGCTTTCTCTAAATAAATCTCCTCATCAAAATTATCTTCTTATTATTTTTCCACCTCTACTTATTGGGGCACTATAAGCAAGTATTGTGATTGTTCAATTATATGACAACCTATGGGAATCTATGGATTCCTTATGTTAAAATGGTGGTATGTAGTGTGAGGTGTAGCCTCACTAACTTAGGGTAACTGATTCATATATTGATACCCCTATACATCTAGAATCTTGTCCTTAGGGAATAATAATAGACATCTAAATTATGAAAGTAGCTTGTTATTCCTCTACTTGTCCTTCCTCATCAAAATCTAAATTGATGGGTTCCCAAACTTTAGCTCCCATAAGGTTAGGTTCAATTACCATAGGTTATTTTTTAACTACTTTTAACTTAAGGGGGAGTCCCCATGATGGAGTTACCTGATCCTTTGATGGCTCTATGGATTGGCCCTTCCGAAATTTTGAGTGTGTTTATCTTACATAAAGTGACTTTCTACTATCCAATTCCCTCATAGAGATTGCAAAATCATATTAGATCATCCTAAAATGATCCTCCTTCAATATATCAATTCTTGTTCTCTCCAAAACTTCCTCATCATTTTTTGAATTCACAAAAACGAAGTCATAAGGATAATGGATGTGGATTGAAGCCCTGCATGTGATTTTGGATGACTCCATGGGGATCCCAATCCCTATGTGGAAGTGTGGGGAAGTGATAGATCTTCCTTTTACCACCAACATCTCTAAAGTATTTTCACATTGTATATACCATTCAAAAAGATAGATATATGGTTACCAAAGAATGAAATTTTATTTGTCCTGGATAGGTCCTCTTTTATGCTCCACCATAATTGGAAAGTAATTTCTTATTCATACTAATTATTAGGTACTTAATTTTAGAGTCATAGGGGATTTAAATTATTTACCTAGATCATAATAATGGTGAAATATAGATATAAGTAATCACCTCTAGTATAAAGTGTCTTCACAATGTTGGGTCTAACCCTAAGCATTGGTGAACCATGGATAGCCTGCCAAACTAGAGGATAAACATCCTCAAAAATCCTCACCATATTCTTCATGTAAGCATAAATGTGCATGAATTAAAAATTATGATAGATTATATTTTTAATATAATCAATGGTTAAGATCCATAGCTCACTAATGTATTTGTATACAGTTCCCATAACAACATCCAACAAATATGACATATAAAAATGACTTGCAGGAATGGGTTGCTTATCTTTGTGAATAACCTATTCTCTGAAATGATAACTGATTATCTCTCCCAATGTGAACATGGCATCAGTGGTTATCATCATGTGTAACAAAAAACTAGTCCAAATGGGGAAAGTGGATGTTGGGTATGCCATAAATTAAATTAATCATCACCATGCCTATATACACCCCCTTCCTAAACTTGTTAATTAGAATAGGACCCTTCAAATTCTTTCCTTTAAATGTGATTATTGTTGACCAAATTTGAATTTTAGGTTAAATTGGGGTACCCCTAGTAAAAAAATTGACTTTTATTCCTCTAATGGGTTATAATGTATTGTCATGAGGTTTTTTATAGGTCATTTTATGTCAATTAATGTTTTATTAGCTTTGGCCAATTAGTTTCTAGGTCTATTTATCATGTTGAGTCATTTTAGGGGTCAAAAATGGTGTATTTAATGTTTTGTATGGGTTTATTAGGAAATGTGAAATTTAAATAGGTTATATAATGGACCATGTGTCCATAAAGGTCTTAAATAACTAACAAAACTAAAAGTTTTAGGTTCATTAAATGAAAAGTTAGTTTTCTTTATGAAATGGAAGAGTTTGGAACTTGTATAACCTCGTTGGGAAGTGTGCCACTTTAAAAATGGTTAAAAGTGTCTATTTAGATATAACACACTAATTTTAAATTTTGAGTTTCTTTGTAAGTGCCATTTTGACCCAAAATCATTTTGTTGCATTTTTTCCCTTCTTGATAAATTGAAGTGACCTTCAAATTTTTTCTTGGTACGATCAACACAAGGAGTTTCAAGTCAAAAACTTATAATAGGTGATATTAATCTCATGGATATATATTTTCATGGTAATAAGTTTAATTTTGGTCAACCATTCTTTATGAACCATTCATTTGATGTTTAGCTTCAAAAATTGCATGCTAATCTGTGCACTCTAATGGTTTTCTCTTGGTTTGAATAGCTCCATACAAACCAATTAATCATATTGGTTAAAGAGGATTTTTAATCTCCCCTATAATGTATTACATGATTTATTCACATTTTTAATTGTTTTCATGGGTCATGTACATCAAATTTGGAAGAGGAGCATCATTTTGTGTTGTGAGTAGTTTTTTACCATTTATAGGATCTTCTTGCTTTGATCATGGCTTTAAAAGATGAATTTGGGTTGGGTTACATGTTTAAAATTTTATATTATCCACCTTCGCCTCAAAATATATTTTCCCAAATAAATCTATATGGTATTAAAGTCATATGCAACTTGCCTAGTCTATCATGAACATGCATACACAGGTGTTTGGAATGTTTCAAACATGAAGTGAAGTGTGGAATCTTTAATTAGAATATTTAATATCATAATATACCATTTTAAAAATTAAAGGACATAATATTTATCATAAATATGCATGATTTGTATATTAATTTCCATATTCACTTTGAAATCCACTTTGTTTCCTATGTAGAAAATGTCTACCTACAAGTCATAGCACAACGATATGGAGGTTGTATAAAAGAATTAAAGCATGAATAATTACCATTAGGGTAATAATGACTAAAAGAATCATTTCATACCTTTGTGAAATAATATATTGACAATGTATAGGTTGGAAATTTTTTAAGGACTTAAGGAATGTTTTAGGCCCATCGTCTCCAAAATGGGGAAATAGAGGTCCTAAGGTGTTTTGGAAATGACATATCACATGGGTGGAAGTAGTTAAAGGTATCTAGATAAGTGATATTTATTTATATTAGAAACAATATAGGCCTTGAAAAGTTTGAGAGGGACAAGATCAATGGAATAAAGTAATTTAAAGCCTCAAATATGCCCATAAACAAACTAAATTCTTTCAATATTGTCTACAAGTCTAAGCCTAAAAGTTGCATTTCTCCAAAAAAAAATGAAAATTAGGTATATATTCCATATATTAATAGTTAAAAATTGTTTAAGTGGTATCCATGGACTAATATATTATAGGCCAAGATGGTACTTTGTGTTTTAACTTCCCAAGCTCACACCCTATCCATATAGGTGGCCTAAATCTTCACCTACAACAAGGTATGCAAGAAATAACTTAAGAAATGGAATTTGGTGGTGTTTATAAATATTAATTGAGTTAAAATCTCATTTATATGATATTTTACCTAAAATAATACAAAGGGAGTTCACATACATCTTGATTACTATGTTTGAGGGGTTTTCATCCCGTTAAAGTGAATCCAAAGTGAGGAAAGTGTTTGAGAAGTTACCAATGGTTATCATGGTTCAATTTATAGTCTATATATATCATGAAAAATTACAAATGAGCCTATACACATCTTTAGAACCCTAATGAAGACCTAAAGCCAGTATTTGACTGTATGAAAATAGTGAGCTAACAAAGAGTAGTTCAAGAGATATTTTAGGCTAGGTTAAATATGGATAGTATGGTCCAAAACAAGATAAAATTATCCTATAGTTTTATATTTGTTCATCAAGGTTTTAAATATCCCAATCAAGCATTGTCCCTATAATTCACTTTTTAAAATATAGGCACAGTTAAAATGCTAACATAAGCCCATTTTAAGGGTTATTTTGGAGACTTTAAAGTAATTAAGGACCAAATAAGAGTCATACCTTTTAATTTTAGTGAATATATCCCTTGGGAAATGAATAATTTATAAACATAGTCTTTTTTCTCCCTAGAATAGAGATAAATACCCTTATTCTATCTCAGAGGTAGAGGACTCTTGAGAAGCAACAAGCCCATCTAAAGAGTATGAAGAGGGGGTTTAAAAGGTTGTCAATGGTATTTAGTTAACTTGGAAGGATAAAATTTTTTAAATAATATTAAAAATTATGTTGGTTACTTGATGTTACTCTCTCCCATGGAAATCAGGCCAAGAAGGAATCCTACAAGGCTAACTCAGTCAAAAGGTATACAGTCTACCTTCAAGAAGTCTATCCGGGAATTTGAGATTTTTTGAGGCTGTATACTTAAAATAAAGGGGTAAATATTTTTATATTGAATATTTAATACTTAGATAAACATCTAAAATATTCACTTTTGTTTGGGAATAAATGGGAGTTCACTCTATTTTGTCTCGGACAGAGGGCACTCCCTTTAAGCACAAGTTGGTAAGGTTAGGAAAGTAAGATGGAGATATGGAGCTAGAAGGTGTATAGACTTTATAAAAGGGTTTATGAAGTTGGATATAGCTTATAAAAACATGGAAACCAAACTATGAAAATTTAATCCCAATTAAATGGTCCAAATCACTACAGTTTGTAGATAGACCTAAATGTCATGATCAAACCTATAACCCAATGAGGGCTCAACTTTACTTTTCCAGCATGGTAGAATTTATAGTAAATTTTAACATGTATATTTGGGAATTATAGAAGTGATTATACTATTTAGACATAATAGAAAACACTAAAGGCCTTTTTTATCTCTGAGGTAAAGGGAAGCCTACTAGGCAAAGATTGGGCCTAATGAGAAATGAGGAGTCACTCACAATACTAGTATGATATAAACATTAATATGAATTTTAACATGTTATTAGGGTATATACAGAGGTGTCTTAACACATTTAATTCAAATAAAACCAAGGAGATCCATTTTTGGCTTAGAAACTAACCCAGGCTTGCAAGAAGGAGAGAGACAAGCTCAACAGGCCATCGTTAGAAGCTCATATATTTCATGAAGATATATGAATGGGAATAAGAGGAGTTAAGGGATGTTATCAGGGGTCTTATATCCCAAATTAGTAAAAAAAAAAATTAGGTTAGATGTCCAACTTTTATGAACTAACCTTAAGATTGGAAACAAGCCTAAAACACTTATGAACCCTTATTAAGGACTAACTTTGGAAGATTGAGTTTGAAAAATAGTAAAGGGGAATAGTTAGCTCATTAAATTTTTTATAAATTTGAAATGACTCCCTCACTTTACTTCACATGTTTTTGCATGTATGTACCTATACGGACATGGTAGAAACATGCTATGTTTGACCATTTTTTATGTCATGCAGGATACAAAAGGATTCAAGAGATGAAACCAAATTTGGGTGAATATTAAGACTTAAGATAACTCCCAATACTCATTTCATGACTTGAGTCAACTTTTAAGTTCCTCAACTAGGTGTTTAAACTCAGCTAGACAAATTTGACATATTGGGAAAGCTAGTGAAGAAGATGGAAAAAATTAAATGAGATTATTATAAGGTGTACATAAATATTATAGGTACATGGAGTGTATTAATAAGTGTAATTCACTTGCTGCAATGGATTTTCATTATAAATTGAAAGCATTTTGGAGGCCAAGTGTGTAGGGTGCATGAAAGGGGAGTTTTCTAGATAGTAGATGATGATGGTTCACCTTTAGAGGTTTTCAAAGGATCAAGCATGAAAACAATGAATGAAGATTCATGAATGAGATTCTCTCCTTACATTACAATCATTTAGACTATTCCTTATTAGCTATAACACATTTAAATATCTCCAATCACAAATGTATTTTTTTTTAGCCAATTGAGAGGATTTCTTACCACTTTTCATGAGGTTTTTGACTTGGATTAACACTTGGAGCTCCTAATATTACATGGTTTGACCCATACCTTATCATTCATGGATAACTAATTGTATCATCTTGACAAGTGTACTTGTGACCCTTTGACTTCTCTTCTCTTCTTCTTCTTCTTCTTCTTCTTCTTCTTCTTCTTCTTCTTCTTCTTCTTCTTCTTCTTCTCCTCTCTCTCTCTCTCTCTCTCTCTCTCTCTCTCTCTCTCTCTCTCTCTCTCTCTCTCTCTCTCTCTCTCTCTCTCTCTCTCTCTCTCTCTCTCTCTCAAATTATATAAGAGTTATCCATTTTGGCATTGTATTGGATGCTCTACCTGAGTATGGTAAAGACCTACTCATTTTAATACCTTTTTATCAATAAAATTACTAAGTTTTACCTCTCTCATGACTATACTTAGTGTGTTTTACTTTAATGTTCGATTTTTCTTGAGTGACACTCTTATTTTCTTAGCATGTTATATCATTCTTGTAACCTATTTATAGTTGGAAAGATTCTTATAGTAAGGCATGTGAAGTTTTTTATGATTAATTAAAGGTTGATTAAGTTATTATTTTCACTAGTTCCATTCAAGTCCTCTTTTTTAGTCCTCTTATAATAGATGTTCATCTTGACCTCACAATGTAACAGTGATGTGAGAAGTTGTAGATTAGACAAGTGTATGTTTAGTTTGCTCTTTGGTTTCAAGTGTAACATACATATGGTTAGAATTCATCAGTTAATTTGGTGTACTAAGTCCATTATTTTATCTTTTCTTTCAATTTTTTTCTCCCTTTTCACCCCCTAAGTTAGTAGTAGGTTTAATCCTAAGTGGTACATCAATGGAACTAGCCCTATCTAGAGACTCACCTCATTCCTTAGGCTGCCCACAAGCCTAGAGGTGATTCCATTATTCCACTTGTATGATGAGATATTTTTATCTTCTCAAAGGGTACATATCTAAGTGAAAATAATTTTTGGCATGCCTGATGGGACTCTTATTCCAAGAGATTAAGAGATTTTTTTGTGTATATCTCAATAATCAACCTTTGGAGGCATCTATCAAAGCATCAATGGTAACTCTAAAGATGTATCATCTGGTTAATAATCCCATGTTATCCTTTGAATATTTATTTTATCTTTTTTACTTTGTGTTCTTTCTTTCAATGAATTTTCATGGCTAACTTTAGTGTTGAGTTTTATTCCCTGCAAGTTGGTGAGACATTGCAAGTTTGTGCCATTCCCTATCAATATGAACAATTGCTTGATAAATATTGTCATGATCTTTATCAACCCAAATATTAATTTCACTAGATCCAAAATTATTCTTTTCAACCCATGCATGAATTATATCAGTCATGTAATCAATCTTCTCAATGGTTTGTTCCTCCTAATCAACCTAATCACTCCTCAAGCCAACCCATTTCCACCTTCAAGAAGACACTCTTGAGCTTTGATAAATATATGTTGGATCTTGATACTCAAAGGGTATGTGGTATATAGGTTCCTAATCATGCTATTAATAAGTTCAAATAAGTATTAGAGTTGATAAAATGAGAGTGGGTACCTATTGAGAGAACCAATTGGAAAAGGCTCATAAGTGAGATGCTTGATGTGAGTGGTTTAGTCTCTTCCTT